>JALJVW010000067.1:7119931-8428242 GCA_024865655.1 Emberiza elegans | reverse complement strand
TTTTCCTGTTGATAAATTGATATGTGCAATCTCCAATTGACATTGTATCCAAAGTACCTCCTCATGCAGTTTGAACAGGTATGAAAATCAAGACCCTTCATGGCTGACAAATCAGTCAGACTCTGTCCCTACCCCCACCCCCTTGTGCAAATCTGAGATCCCTCCAATCCAGGCTGCACCTGCAGCTTTCAGCTCCTTGGCTCCAACTCCCACCTGCTTTCCTTGGAGAAGGAGCTGCCCAGACACAGAGGGATGTTCATTTTTGCCAGCCAACAAAGCCAAGGAAGGCACAGCCCATTAAATGCAAATGTCATTCCTCTGCTGGATATTAAATCCACTTTCCACAGCAGACAGTCTCAGAGCAATGGAAAACACCTTCTGTGCCCAGCACAGATCCCAAAAGTCCCAAACCCTCCCTGCCCCAATTCTGCCCAGATTTGCTCTTTGCACACACGAGTCACAGGCTGAAGTCAGGAGCTCCCTCCATGCCCAGAGGGGAGGAAAAGAGGGGAAAGGGATGAAGAAGGTCCAAGTGCAGCCCCTGCAGTCCTTTGGGCTCAGGGCCTGGTGACAGAGCCAAAAGTCTTGCCAGCAAACAAAGTGAACATTTGGGATGGTCCCAGCATGTCATCTGACATGTCCACCATCCCCCAGAGATTTCTGTACAGTAGCAGTTTTAGACAAAGACAAAAGAAAAGGTAATTCTGTGAGATATAAACACAATTACAATGTTGACTAATATGATATTCATTTGAACTTCAGAAAGATTGGGCAATTCCCTGAAGCTCGAAGCATGAAACCTGTCAGCTGAAGGGCACTTGAATGACTAGAAATCATTGGGAGGAGTGTTGAGGGTTTTTTGCAGTACAATGGACATATGCAACATATGCACAATCCAGCCTTCATAGAAACTGAGTAAGGTCACCATGCCCTTGAAGGACACAAAAGAAGAAGAACACACTCAGCAGCAGACGGTTCAGGATGCAAAGGCAGACAAGAAAACCGCAGCGAGATGCATGAAGAAGAAAGACTAACTAAAATTAACTGAAATATCAAAATGCACGCATAAAAAGGATTTAACCAATCATGTATTAGCTTGAGGTGTGAACAATAGAGAACAGTATAAAAATGGCTTGCTTTTTGTGATAAATTGGCTTCACTTCATCATATTGATCATGGCATGATGTCCCATTAATGATCCTCTGCACCTAGGGGACCAGAAATGCATGCAAGCCTCCACCCCAAGAGACATTATGAATTCAAAAAACATGGCCATTAACTGCTTTATACCAACACAGAGTAATGGCAACCAAAATGCAGTCAGACCAGGGTTTTTTCCACTCTCTCTAAAGCCCCATGCGTTGGGTGCCAAATTTTGTCCTGGTTTAGGGCAAATTTGGGAGAAAACCTCCAAAGGGGCCCCTCCAGAAAGCAAACCCACACTGCCCCTCCCCACAACCAGTTTGGAAAGGATTCCTTGAGAGAAGTGGAAAGAACCTGTTTATTTAACAGGCAAAGCACCCCCCAGCACACAAAATGAACAATACCAGGTGACAACACTCTTTCACCACTCTGAAAAAGATGACAAATTCAGAAAGTCTCTCTTGGGGGTGGTCGCTCTGTTATCAGTCCCTCCTGTGCTGGGGTAGCTGCTGCAGCCACAAGGTGCAAACTCTCAGTGTTTCCCAGGTCCCAGTCTGGAGCAGGCTCGAGTGGTTCCAAAAAAGGGAAAGGAAAAAACAGTCCAGGGAAAAATTCGGACTGCTTAGCTAAACTAACTAATGAGCAGAAGCAAAAGCAAGAGCAAAGCAGGAACAAAGCAGAAGCAAGAGCAAGAGCAAAGCAAAAAGCCAAGCAAAAAGCAAAAGCAGCACCATGTACTGCCCCATCTCTGTGTCCTGCCAGCCATGGGGGAGCAGCTGATAACAAAACCAAAACAAAACTTCACTCTTCAGAGCCAGTCTTGAAGGCACAGAACATAATATCCAGCATAAACAGAACAGATGAATGGGGATACAAGCATCCTAATGTCACCCTAGGACACACATCAAAGGAAAATTATGAGCAAGGGAAGGGTGAATTCTGTACAAGTTGAAGTCTTGAGAGCAAAGTATCTGCCTTGCAGATGTGCTGCAAGAGAGGTTAATAAGCAGCATCATTGTAATCTATTTATAAAAGGTGAAACACTGACCTCTTGCATAACACAGCCCAGACAGCTTAGGGAAAGTAAAACATTTTAAAGCAGCAAATCCATGGCCAGAGTCACATCCAATGTACGCAGCTCGTTCCTGGCCAGGTGCAGCTCCTTCAGTTGTGTCAGGTTGTGGAAGAGCTCAGGGCCAAGGCTGGGCAGTCCTGCACTCTCCAGGTTCAGGCTGCGCAGGTGGCTCAGGTTCTTGAAGATGCTGGCAGGCAGGTGGCCCATCCCGCCGCTGCTGCCAGCCTGCATCAGGTACTGCAGTGTGGAGACCCTGGGGGCATCCCCTGCCTTGGGGAAACACAAGAAGCTTCCCTCAAAAAGCCAGTAAGACCCCATTGGCTCCTTCCCCTGTTCCTATGTCTGTTCCTGTGTCCCTGAGGCACTCCCTCCCTATTCCCTGATTGGCCCTTATCTTTGTACTGCCCCAAGACCAGGGTGACCCCAGGCCTTGGAGAGAGAGAAACCTGGACCCTCCATGTGTGTGTGCCTGGGGCCCGAATATGTTACCATGTGGCTGAATTAAACATCTGTGGATACCATGCACAGGCCCCTTTTTGCTTCTTTACCCTGGGCTTTCCTAGCAGCCATTCAGGCTGCAACGCTGCAGCTGTGCCAGGTCACCGAAGGCATCGGCAGGGATGGCCGAGAGCGAGTTCTGTGACAGGCAGAGCGAGCGCAAGGCACTGAGGCCCTGGGAGAAGCGTTGTGGGACCACGCGCATCCCCTGTGGCTGCTGCGCCTGCAGCTTCAGCTCACAGAGGCTGTGCAGGGAGCGGAAAGGCGGCAGCTGCCGCAGGGGTGGGCTCAGGCAGCGCAGCGCATTGGCAGCAGCTCCAGCACGCCCAGGGTCACCTGCAGCGGCTGCAATGCGGCCACACTCACCTCCAGCAGCGGCTGCGGGCCAGGGAAAGCCGGCAAAGCCGCAGGAGGCCCTGGAATGCCACGGCTGCCCAGTGCCGCAGGTTGTTCCCACCCAGGCCAAGGGTCTGCAGGCGCTGACAGAATGACCCACTCAGGAGATGAGGGAAGGGCCGTGGATGGATATTTACAGACAGCAGTAAAGCCTTTGGCACTGGAGGAGCTGGCTGCTCATGGATTGGACAGGGCAACTGTTTGCTGCATGAGAAACTGGCTGATGCCCAAGCCCAGAGAGTGGTGGGGAATGGCACTAAATCCAGCTGGGGCCAGTCTAGCAGGACATGTTCCCTGCCACAAGAGCTTGCTAATTGGTGAAATAAATCACTAAAGAGCGCTTGTCTCGTGGTTATTTGGGTGCCATGGAAGTGACACTTGTAGCTGACAATAAACATCTTGCTGTGGAAGCAAGATTGTGGAAAGATAAGCTGGAATTTCTGACAGACACTTTACTTCACAATCTATTAAAGCTACACCAAACTTTCCCAAAGTAGAAGTTTCTGCACATTCCCTGGAAATGTGTGGGGCTTTTCCCCCAAAGCTGGGATGCTGGTTTTGTGGTTCCTCTCTTGAGAGTTGAGTGAAAGGACTCTGTGCACACTCTTGCCAGTTTGGTGGTAAGTTACATTGACTCCTAATCTATATTATTTCTTTCCTAGCTTTGATATAGGTACCTTAATGTTGTGCACTCTTTTATGTAATCTACTAGTAGTTCTTTTGTTTTATACCATGTACTAAGTAACTCTGTTCAAGACCTTTTGTCTATTATCACCTGTCTATTCAATAAATAACTAATTTCATAATAGACCTGATCTGCCACTCTTAGAACTCACGAGCCAGAGTGGTTTAGGTGCAGGCCACCTAATTCAAGCTGTACTCAAAAATCTTGGTCTAAGACAAGGTTTCTCTGAAACTCCCACTCTTAATTGGGTGATTTGTTGTCCATAACACCCAATTCCTTGTGGGTGACCCCAGGAGTCAGTGCTGGGTCCAGTCCTGTTCAACATCTTTATTGATGATCTGGATGAGGGGATCAAGTGGAAGTCAAAAGAAGTTCACAAATGACACCAACTTGTGTGGGAGTGTGGATCTGCTGGAGGGCAGAAAGGCTCTGCAGAGGGATCAGGACAGGCTGGATCAAGAGGCTGAACCTGTCTTCTCCCCCATTGGGATGCCTGTTGGGTAGGAATCATGCCCCAAGTGCCTCCATGAGGGGACTGGAAAGGGCTGGAGCAGTTCCTGAGAGACTCACACCCCCCAACCCATCTCCCCCAGGAGCTTTCTCATCAGGTTTTCTCTTGCTGTCTCTTCCTGAAGCGTGAGTGATGGAGCAGCCTGGGGGGGCCCCTGCTCCCATGGCCCTGCCCCACTGCCCTGGTGGCCCTGGTGTTGCTGTAGGGCCTGAGTGCTCTCGGGGCCGGGCACAGCCCTGGGGTGGCAGTGCCGGGGCTGCAGCAGGGACAGGCCATGGGCACTGCTGGGGCAGCGCTGACGCCTCAGGCCAGGCCCTGGGGGCTCCAGGCTCCTTGCCCAGGCTCTCTCAAGAACACGGCCAGGCCAATGCTCAGCACAGAAACCCCCATGAGCAGCCCCAGGCTGGCCGTGGGCAGGCTGGGGCAAACAGCATGGCTGGGGCTCTGCAAGGGCCCTGGGGCAGACAGGAAGGAGCAGCAGAGCAGGGGCTGATCCATCCCCAGTGCGCTGGACAGCCCAGGGCAGCGTCCCAGAGTGCCCTCATGGAGCTGCCAACAACATCCCCCTCTGCAGCCCTGGCCTCTCCCCCAGCTCACACAGGTGCCCCATCCTTGCAGGCACAGACACGGCAGCACTGGCTCAGCAGCCCCTGTTTGCATTGCACACAGCAGGTGGGAGCACCCCCATGCTGTTGCTGTGGGGACATGAACCTGAGGGAGCACAAATGCCATCAGCCCCTGGGGCCAGCAAGGGCTGGGGGACACCAGGGAAACCACTCAGCTTTGTCCTGGCCTCTGCACTCAGCCAGAAAGTTTGTTCCCATCAGCTGGGAGTTTCCTGTCCCACTGCAGACGCTGTTGCTCAGAGCCAGGGCTGCCTGGCAGCCACCCCCAAACTGCCCTGAGCATTTCCTTGGCTTCACCTTTGCTTTCTGTACTCTTTCTTGGTACAAATTTCTTCCTATTGGCCAAGCCCCATTCCCTCCTCTGCAAACAGCCCATCCCCCTGGTCCTGCTGTCCTCTGGCCCCATTCCCCATTGCATCCAGGCCAGGGCACCATTGGCCTTCTTGGCCACCTGGGGACACTGGATGCCTCATGTCCAGCCTGAATTCCATCAGTCCCTGCAGGTCCCTTTCTGCCTGGGTGCTGTCCAGCCACTCTGTCCCCAGCCTGTAGTGCTGCAGGGGTTGTTGTGGCCAAAGGACAGGATGCAGCACTTGGACTTGTTAAACCTCCCTTGTTGGATTTGGGCCCTGATCCAGCCTGTGCAGGGCCCTGTGCAGAGCCCTCCTGGGCTTCCAACAGATCCACACTCCCACACAACTTTGTGTCACCAAGGTTCCATGAGGCCCAGGAGTGTCCCAATGGTCCCATGATCCATGAGGCCTCCCAGTGTCACAGTGTCCCTTTCACCACCATGGGACCCCTCCTCCAGGATAAAGTCCCCCAGGATCCTTGGGCCCTGCAGTGTCACAATGGTGCCAGCTCAGTGGTCCCCAAGGCCCTGCAGTGTCTCAGGACCTTGGTTCCATGAGGTGTGGCAATGCAGCAATGGGGCCCTTGGTTCCACAGTGTCACAACGGTTCTCTTGGTCCCACCAGCCACCATGGTGTCAAACAGGTTTTCAATGCATGAGTCCCTGAGGAGCAGCACTGGCCCCATTGGTTCCAGGGGCCTGCAGTGTCACAATGGCCCCATCCTGACACCAGGTCCTGCTCTGTCACAATGCTCTGCATGGTCCCACAGGCCCTGCAGGGTCACAGTGGCCTCTTTCTTTCAGGAGGCCTCAGAGTGCCACAATGAATACCTTGGTGCTGCAGAGACACAATGGACCCCTGGTGACACAAGATCCTGCAGTGTCACCAAGGACCCTTGTTCCATGGGGCACCACAGTGTCACTTGTTGTTCCCTCAGTTCCCAGAGTCCTTGCCTGGAGCAATGGCCCCTTGATTCCATTGTCCCCAGGCTATCCTCCCTCCCTTGGTTCCCAGTGGCACAATGGCCCTTGGTTCCACAAGGCCCTGCAGTGTCACAGTGGCCCTGTGGTTCCAGCAGGACCCAGACTGTCACCATGGACTCCTTTGCTTCCATTCAGCCCCCCAGTGTCACAATGGCCCTTGGCTCTTTCCATGGGACCCAGTGTCACCATGGTCCTCTTAGTGCCCCAGGGACCTGCAGTGTCACAATGGCCCCATGGTTCCCAGGGCCCTGCAGTGTCACAATGGAGAATCAGCCAGGCTGCAAAAGACCTTGGAGAGCATCAATGCTCCAACCTGGGACCCAACACCACCTTTGTCACCCAGACCATGGCACTCAGTGTCACATCCAGTCTTTCCTGAAACACTTCCAGGGACAGTGACTCACCCACCTCCCTGGGCAGCCCATTCCAATGCCCAAACACCCTTTGTGTGAGAATATTTCCTGCTGTCCAGCCTAAATGCTCCCCTGGTGCAGTTAAGGCCCTGTGTCATCTTGGCCTGTCACTGTTCCCCAGGAGAAGAGCCCACAATGGACCACCTGGCTTCACCCTCCTGTCAGGGAGTTGTAGAGAATGATGAGGTCTCCCTGAGCCTCCTGTTCTCCAGGATAATCAACCCCAGCTCCCCAGCCACTCCTCACGGGACTTGTGTTCCAGACCCCTCCCAGCTTTGTTGCCCTTTTCTGGACACGCTCCAGTCCCTCCATGTCCTCCCTAAATTGGGGGCCCAGAACTGGGACAGCACTCAAGGTGCTGCCAACCAGTGCTGAGCACAGGGAAGAATCACTGCCCTGGTTCTGCTGGCCACACCATTCCTGATCCATAGGAGTGCCAGGGGTTGGATGAGGGAAATGGTGGGAGGGGTGGGGACAAAGTCCAATTGATTGTCAGCCATGGAGGGTCTTGATCTTCATATCTGGTCAGACTGCATTAGAATGTGCTGGGGTAAATATCAATTGGACATTGCTGATATCAATCTATAAACAGGAAAAGAAAAAAGGACAAAACATTTCTCTCTGCAATTGTTTTCAATACAATATATTCACTTTAAATAAACTATTGAAATTAATTATCTACAGAAGAATTGAAAACTTAGATTATTCTCAGTGGCTTTTTGGTCTGGTGTTTTGAATAAATATTTATGAGCCTATCTCACTGAATTCCTGAACTGAAGAGCACTAGAAAGAAGAGGCCTCTGGAGTAGTAAAATTCAACAGCAACCTCCAAGTGGCTGAGGATCCATCCCCATCAGAGCAGCAATGAACAGAAATGGGCACAGCTTTGTGGCTGCCTCAGCTCTGGCATGGGCCCTGGGCCTGGAGCAGGAGCAGCTCCTGAGGGCCCCAAGGCCGGGGCTCTTGTGCTGCCCTGGGCAGATGGGATGGCAGCAGGGGCTGCAGAGCTCTCAGCACCTCAGCCTGAGGGGAGCAGGGCAGCCAGGGAGCTCCTTTGGCCTTGGCCAAGCACCTTCCCCCATGGCTGGGGCTGAGTCCTGTGGCAGCTGCAGCTGCTGCTGTGCCCTTGGCAGGGGCTGAGGCCGTGGGGCCAGTGCCCAGAGCAGCCTGGCCTGAGCAGAGCTGTGGGGCCAGAGCCAGCTGGGCTGGGCTGGGGAGAGGCCCTTGGTGCTGCCCAGAGCTCAGGGCAGCTGGCAGAGCTTGCAGGGAGCTGGGCTGGGCTCTGAGCACCTGGCCCAGAAACCATCAGTGTCCATCTCAGCCTGGCTGAGCGTGCAGGGGCAGGACTCAGGCCAGGCCTGGTGGGGCAGGGCCAGCGCCTGTGCAAGGCATTGCAAACAGGCAAGTGGCCCAGAGAGGAGGCTGCTCTGTGCCCTTGGTGGCATGGACAGAGCAGGGAGGAAGCCCAGGACATTTGTCAGCACCAGCCTCTGTGCCCAGCCCTTGGCAGCGCTGGCTGCTGAGCCCAGCTTTGGCCTGGGCTGAGTTTGGCTGTGGCCCAGCTCCATCCTCCTGCGGGGCTCAGGGCCTGTTCCTGGCCATGGCCAGCCCTGGCCGGCCTCTCTGCTGGCCCAGAGGCTGGCAGAGCCTGGGGCAGGGCTGTCTGTGCAGCCCCACAGGTGCCACAGGCTCTGCAGGAGCTGGCAGAGGCTGCCCAGCAGGGAGGCCATGGGGCACAGAGCCCCAAGGCTGCTATGGGCACCATGGCACAGGGGCCATTCCCAGCCGCAATGCTCCTGGCCTGGGCTGGGCCAGCACAGGGGCTGGGCCACCATGGCTGGGCCAGCACAGAGCCACAAAGGGGCCACGCAGCCTCTGCCGGGGCTGACAGCAAGGCCAGGCACACACACGCAATTGCTGAGCATGGCCTGCTCTGGCCAGGCCTGACTGTGCCAAAGGCAGAGCTCAGCTGCCCTTGGGGGCTGCAGCAACAGTCCAGAGCCCAAAGAGCCTCCATGGCTGTGCTGGAGACCAAGGCTGCAGGAGGGAAATGCAGGGCTGCTGCGGGATGGGGAGGGCACTGAATTCTGCACACACCTCAGCTCTCTGATGATCCCGGCACCATGCTGGGCCCTGTCTCAGACTGCAGCAGAGCAGATGTTGATATGACAGGAGCCCTGCGGGGCTCCCAGGCACCTGCAGCTTACAAGATGCTCTGCTCTCCCTCAGGTGCTCTCAGAGAGATCCAATCCCAGCTGGGCACCTCAGGGCACAAGTGGCACATCCTGTTCATGGGCACACAACTGATGTCTGCCTGGAAAGGGGCACAGGTGTTAATACCTGTTGGTTTCATAATATACAAGCCAATCTTTATTAACTGGGTCACTTGGGTACTTTTAAGAAATGGCGAAGTTTTTCCACAAGGAACAGAAATTTCCGGGAGGTGTACAGATGTCAAGAGAAGAAGTAGTGATCTAGCCTTCTACTGGTGTCACCAATATTCTATTTATTATTTTCTCTCCCTCTTCCTTCAGGTGTTTGCAGCTCTCCTGTTAAAATGGCCATGTCAAAGGACATCTCCTCATTTACAGTAGGTGGATCTATGTACTTCTACTGCTCTCTGATTTCCTTCTCCAGATTCTCTCTAGTAATTCAAGTGCCTCTCAACTGACTGGTTTCATACTCTGAGCAACAGGAAGTTGCCCAATCTTTCTGATGTTCAAAAAAAATATATTAGACAACATCTTATTTGTGTTTTGTGGGAAAGACATTCTGTGTTGTCCCTGTGAGCCAGCAAGGCCTCCTGAAGATAAGGAGAAGCCCTGTATCTCTCCTCCTTGGAATGCCAAGGTCGTTACCATGGAGACCAGAGGAAGAAGAGAGATATGGACTCTGGCCAGCTCAAGTGTGACGTTGCTCTTTGGGTGTCTACTGAGAACCTTGTTTCTCTTTTATGACCAATGGGCACTGTATATGTGTTAGATGGGTGTCAATATCTGGAAAGACTATAAAAGTTATGTTCGTTTAATAAAACGCCCCTTTTTTCACCCTTCTGATGGAGTCGTGTATTACTGTACTGTGTCGCGCTCTACAGCGACATCTGGTGGCCGTCCTCCGTGATTATAACGGACTGTAAAGATAGAAGAAAAAGTTGGAAGGGTACCCTATATAAAAAATATGAGTGAAGGCAGCAGGGACGCTGCGAAGGTCCGGACCTAATTCAGACGTCTGATTAGAGGTGAGCGATTGGGAAAAATAATGGGAAATAATTTATCAAAGGAAGAAATTACTCTTTTGTCCATGTGGAAAACTCTATTGAAAAGACAAAATGTTCAAACTTCTGATTATGCACTTTGAAGTTTACTGATATGGTGTAAATCACAGGATTTTGAAGCTGATGCCGACGCTGCTTTCAGTGTCCAGGCATGGAAAAAAGTTGGAAAGAGACTATGGGAAGTGATATCTAAGGGGGATAAGACTACTGTTGATTTGGCTGCTACTTGGAGGCTGTTGTATGAGGCATTGAAGGAATGGAAAGTAGTGCAAGATAGAGAGGAGCAATTGGAGGAGCAGGAATTGGAGCAAGAAACTGGAGTAGAGGAACAGGAGGAAGATGAGGCTGAGCCTGTCGATGTATCTTCCCCTGAGGAGGCTGCTGCAGCTGCAGCTGCTGTGGAGCTTCCCAGGGTTTGCTATCGTGAGAGTTAAACGGCAGGCTGGGACTGTTCCTCGGTATTTATCTCCCAAAGACTATGTTAAGCCCGTGTATATTTCGCCTGCTCAACAGTTAGCAGAATTGAGTGCTAGACCAAAATATCTTACGCCTGCACAGCAACTAGCGCCCTGAATGAAGTTACAGAAGAAGAGGAGTGAAAACAGGCTGGGGCAACGGCCCTTCTGTCTCTCCCTGGGCCGGCTGCTCCCCTCCCCTCCCTGGGCCAGCTGCTCCCCTGTACCTCCCTCAAGGGCTCAGCTGCCCCTCGTCTCCCTTCCCAGGTCGGCTGTTCCTCCCCCACTCTCCCGCGGTTCCGGCTGCCCCAAGAACCGTTTCCCTTGAGCCGTCCGCCCCGCCTCTGCCTTCTTTCGAGTTGTCTGCCTCCTCCTCGTGTTCCTTTGAGCCAGCCACCCCTCTGCCCCTTCAAGCAGTCTGCCTCCGCTCCACCCCCTGTTGAGCCGTCTGCCCCCCGCTCCTTCCCGAACTTGTTGAACAAATGCAGTCTTTAACATTGTGTCCTGCCCTGTCTAGTGACAGCTCTGACGATGAACTGCCGGTTATAAGCACATCTGAAAAGATACAGGAATCTGTTTCTGTTAAACCTCGTAGCAGATCCAGGTCTGCTGTTCCTTGGACTCTCCCTCCTTGCCAGGTGGCTGTGACTCCTCGACATCCTTTGCACTTCTGGGAGCATGTAAGAATGAAAGCAGCTGAAGTAGGAGATTGGAATTTGTTAGAGAAAATGTCCACCTAGAAGGATGGGGATGACTGCTGCTGCTGCTTCTGGTGAGCCTGTGGCTTTTCCTGTTTTCAAAGCTGCTCCTAATTCAGGACAACAAGACAGCCATCAGGTTTTCTCATGGAGGGTTGTACAGGACCTTCAGTCTAAAGTAGACCAGTATGGTGTTAACTCTTCACAGGTGATGCAACTGATTCGTGTTTTGAATGCTGATGTACTTGCACCTTATGATATTGTTCACCTTGCTACGATTCTGTTTCAGCCAGTGCAGTATGGTGTTTCAAGCTACCTGGAAGCAAATGGTTGAAAGAGTAGCTTTGGAAATATGCAGTTACCTCAGCAGGATCCACGCCATGCTGTGGGAGCTGATGCCTTTGCTGGGCAATGGACCATTTTCTAATCCGGGTTGCAAGCAAGATGGGACCCCTGGTTCTTGCACAGGCCCAGCAGCTGGGTATGAGTGCTTTGCTTAAGACAATGGAGATGGCAGCTCCTAAACCAAGAGTATCCTACCATCCAGGAAGGAACCTTTTCTGCAGTTTGTGGAGAGGGTTGCTGCAGCCCTTGCTGGAAGATGAATTGAGGCAAATTTTATGCAGACATTTTCTAAAAATGCAAATGGATTGTAAGAGAATTATTGATTCTTTACCAGGGAACCCTCACTGTCTGATCTTGTAGTTGCTTGCTCAAAGGTGGAATCCAGGTTGAACATAAAATAAGGTCGCAGAGTGAAATCTTTTGTGATCTTAAGAACAATGGATTTTTGGTGGTTTTTCTAAACAAATCTGCTTTATCTGCCTTTTCATCAAATAGCATATCATCTACCATCTCATCCTATTTTGAAATTTACTAAGGAGATTCCTTTTCAGGGAAACAACTTTGTTCTTCAGTACCAGTGGAAGGTACAACAGTTTTACAGATGGATCTGGTAGAACTGGAAAGGCTGCTGTAGCCTGGAAGAAAGATGACCACTGGGAATATGAAGTAATGGTTCAACAAGGGTCTCCTCAGTTAATTGAACTTTTGTGCCGTACTTTTGGCATTTACATTTCCTAGCTCCATAAATATAGTTACTGACTCTGTTTATGTTGCTAATTTAGTAAATGCAGTTGGATCAAGCTGTGTTGTACAATGTAAAGGAGAAACCACTGGTTGTCATGTTGTTGAAATTGTGGACTGTTATTCAAAAGAACGAAAAGCATTCTTATTTTATTATGCATATTGTGTTCCATACATCGCTACCTGGATTCTTTGTTGAGGTTAACGCCTATGACCATTCCCTAGTGGCTGCCTCAGCAGTAAAACGGTGCCTAATGTGTTACAGCAAGCTGTTTGGTCACACCAATTTTTCATCAGGGTGCTCAACACTACGGCAGCAATTTAACTTATCACATAGTGAAGCGGGGTTTACATTTCTTCGTGTCCTGATTGTCATATGTCTCATGTCTCACAATATTACGGCACTAATCCTAGAGGCTTACCCCTCTGCAAGAATGGCAAACAGATGTTACAAAGATGCCTGAATTTAACAAGCTTACAGTATGTTCCATACAATGACACTTTTCCCATGCCATGGTCGCCTAGCATTGGCAGGTGAACCCAATGGGATGTTAAATTTTTGCCATGCCTTTTCTATCTTTGGCACATCCATCACATGTAAAGACGGATAATGGCCTTGACATGGCAAAGAAATTTGCAAGTATTTTTGAGCGTGCCTGGGGTGTTGAATTCTACTGGTATTCCCTATGCTCCAAAAGAACAAGCAACAATTGAACGTGCTCATGGTGTGCTTGAAGCCTTGAATACAAAACAAAAAGGGGGTGATGCAGAAGGAATTTTGCCTCAGGAACTTTAGACAAAGGCAAGTGTCTTAAACTTTTGTGGTCCTTTACCTGACTTACAAGTCTCTCCTATATTCTATCATTTTTCATCTTTAAATTCAACACATAGAGCAAACTTCAAGAAAAGATATCAGGGGGAAAAGATTTAATTTTGACAAAATTGATGTCTGATCCAGTAGAATTAGTAACATGGGGACAGAGGATGGCACATGTGACATGCACAGGAAATGGCCCTCAGACTGGGTCTCTGCCCGTTGTGTTAAACCTTATTTGGAGCAATTGAAAGGACTGGATGAGTGGTTTGTGGAAAACAGGGCTTTTTCTATAGGTCCTGTTGGACATGGTTCTTAGGTGGAAAGAAGATGGCTCTCAATGAATGTGTATCTTGTTGGTCACTCATTAACAAAGTAAGGGAGTTACAGTTCCCCCATTGAAATTCCTAAAGTTAATTTAGCAGATGTTACTTTTGCTATTGCCCAGGGTTCCAAAGAATTCTGCCTTGGGGATTTGGTAGTACTGACAGAGGGCGTGATGCCTTGTACCATCTGCCCTTTGGAACTGAACCAGGGCTGAGAGTCCAAAATGGGCTCCTTCACCCCATTAAATATGCATCAAATTGCAAAATTTGTTACCAAGGTTGTCCCTGTGAGCCAGCAAACCGCCTCCTGAAGATAAGGAGAAGCCCTGTATCTCTCCTTGGAATGCCAAGGTCGTTACCATGGAGACCAGAGGAAGAAGAGAGATATGGACTCTGGCCAGCTCAAGTGTGACGTGGCTCTTTGGGTGTCTACTGAGAACTTTGTTTCTCTTTTATGACCAATGGGCACTGTATATGTGTTAGATGGGTGTCAATATCTGAAAAGACTATAGAAGTTATGTTAGTTTAATAAAACGCCCCTTTTTCACCCTTCTGATGGAATCGTGTATTACTGTACTGTGTCGCGCTTTATAGCGACATCTGGTGGCCATCCTCCGTGATTATAACGGACTGTAAAGAGAGAAGAAAAAGTTGGAAGGGTACCCCATATAAAAAATATGAGTGAAGGCAGCAGGGACGCTGCGAAGATCCGGACCTAATTCAGACGTCTGATTCGAGGTGAGCAATTGGGAAAAATAATGGGCAGTAATCTATCAAAGGAAGAAATGACTGTTTTGTCCACGTGGAAAACTTTATTGAAAAGACAAAATGTTCAAACTTTTGATTATGCACTTTGAAGTTTATTGATATGGTGTAAATCGCAGGATTTTGAAGCTGATGCCGACACTGCTTTCAGTGTCCAGGCATGGAAAAAAGTTGGAAAGAGACTATGGGAAGTGATATCTCTGGGGGATAAGACCGTTGTTGATTACGCTGCTACTTGGAGGCTGTTGTATGAGGCATTGAAGGAATGGAAAGTAGTGCAAGATAGAGAGGAGCAATTGGAGGAGCAGGAATTGGAGCAAGAAACTGGAGTAGAGGAACAGGAGGAAGATGAGGCTGAGCCTGTCGATGTACTTTCCCCTGAGGAGGCTGCTGCAGCTGCTGCTGCTGTGCAGCTTCCCCCAGGGTTTGCTATCGTGAGAATTAAACGGCAGGCTGGGACTGTTCCTCGGTATTTATCTCCTAAAGAATATGTTAAGCCCGTATATATTTCGCCTGCTCAACAGTTAGCAGACTTGAGTGTCAGACCAAAATACCTTACGCCTGCACAGCAACTAGCAAAAATGAAGTTACAGAAGAAGCGGAGTGAAAAACAGGCTGGGGCAACGGCCCTTCTGTCTCCCCCTGGGCCGGCTGCTCCCCCCTCATCCCCCTGGGCCGGCTGCTCCCCCCTCATCCCCCTGGGCCAGCTGCTCCCCCCGTACCTCCCCGCGGGTCAGCTGCCCCTCCCGTCCCCGTTCCCAGGTCGGCTGTTCCTCCCCCACTCTTCCGCGGTTCGGCTGCCCCCCCGCCGTTTTCCCTTGAGCCGTCCGCCCCGCCTCTGCTTTCCTTCGAGTCGTCTGCCTCCTCCTCGTGTTCCCTTGAGCCAGCCACCCCCTCTCTGCCCCGCTTCGAGCAGTCTGTGCCTCCGCTCCACCCCCCGTTGAGCCGTCTGCCCCCCCCACCCCCACCCCCCCCCCCGCTCCTTCCCAAACAAATGCAATCTTTAATATTGTGTCCTGCCCTGTCTAGTGATAGCTCTGACAATGAACTGCTGGTTATAAGCACATCTGAAAAGACACAGGAATCTGTTTCTGTTAAACCTCATAGCAGATCCAGGTCTGCTGTTTCTTGGACTCTCCCTCCTTGCCAGGTGGCTGTGACTCCTCGACATCCTTTGCACTTCTGGGAGCATGTAAGAATGAAAGCAGCTGAAGTAGGAGATTGGAATTTGTTAGAGAAAATAGGTCCACCTAGAAGGATGGGGATGACTGCTGCTGCTGCTTCTGGTGAGCCTGTGGCTTTTCCTGTTTTCAAAGCTGCTCCTAATTCAGGACAACAAGACAGCCATCAGGTTTTCTCATGGAGGGTTGTACAGGACCTTCAGTCTAAAGTAGACCAGTATGGTGTTAACTCTTCACAGGTGATGCAACTGATTCGTGTTTTGAATGCTGATGTACTTGCACCTTACGATATTGTTCACCTTGCTACAATTCTGTTTCAGCCAGTGCAGTATGGTGTGTTTCAAGCTACCTGGAAGCAAATGGTTGAAAGAGTAGCTTTGGACAATATGCAGTTACCTCAGCAGGATCTACGTCATGCTGTGGGAGCTGATGCCTTGCTGGGCAATGGACCGTTTACTAATCCAGATTTGCAAGCAAGATGGGACCCCCTGATTCTTGCACAGGCCCAGCAGCTGGGTATGAGTGCTTTGCTTAAGACAATGGAGATGGCAGCTCCTAAACCAAGGTATATTACCATCCAGCAAGAGGTGAAGGAACCTTTTCTGCAGTTTGTGGAGGGGTTGCTGCAGCCCTTGAGAAGCAAAGAAGATGATAAGTTGAGGCAAATTTTATGCAGACAGCTAGCACGAGAAAATGCAAATGACAATTGTAGGAGAATTATTGATTCTTTACCAGGAGAACCCTCACTGTCTGATCTTGTAGTTGCTTGCTCAAAGGTCGGTTCAGTTGAACATAAAATGGCTGCTTTAGCAAGAGTCATGAAGTCCTCACCCAAATGTTCTGCTTGTGAACACTCAGGACATGTGAAGACCCAATGCCATCAAACTGCTGGACGATGCGCACACTCTGGGGTAGTTTGGGCCAGTAAAAAAGCCTTGTCATCGTTGTGGTAACTTTGGCCATATTGCTAAATTTTGTAAGTTAAGATCTTTTCAGGTGGTTGACAAGCGCGGGAAACTGGAAGCGGAATGCGAAGGGGCAAAGAGATACAAATACCCGACAACAATCACGAGCCCTGCCAGCACTGCAAAGCTCTCCATTTGTGACCGATACACAGGGGCGACAAGAGGCTCGGCAGGGATTGATATACCGGTAGCTGAAACAGGGACTATCTTGACAAGAGGTATATGCAAAGTGCCTCTTGATGCTCATGGTCCTATAGGCCAAGGTCTGAGTGCTTTTTTGATGGGAAGATCTAGTAGCACTATTCAAGGTATTAATGTCCATTTGGGTCTTATTGATTCTGACTATGTGGGACAAATTCAAGCTATGGTGTCTGTTAGTGAACCTCCTGTTGTTATTCAAAAAGGTACTTCTATTGCTCAACTTGTTCCTTTTATGAGTTGTGTTCCAGCTGTAGTGGACCGGAGTCGTGGCACTGGAGGCTTTGGATCTACAGGACCACCTCAGGTTCTCTGGACTCAAAAGGTGACAGATGAGCGTCCAGTAATACAATGTTTGGTCACTGCTAAGGGATATCATCCAGAAACTACAACAATATCAAGTCTACTTGACACAGGAGCAGATGTAACTATAGTTTCACAGCTTGTTTGGCCTCCAACATGGCCCCTCACTCAATCAACCTTTGGAGTTGTTGGGTTAGGTGGGTCAACTGCTGGTGCTTTATCTGCGATTGCGATCACTGTAACACATCCGGAAGGCCAACAAGCTAACATTAGACCATATGTAACTAATGCTCAGCCTAATTTATGGGGACGTGATTGCTTAACCCAATGGGGTGTTAAAATTACAACGGATTTTTAGTGGGGGCCACTGGGATGCAGGGCTTTAAACATCCGATTGTGTCCTTGACATGGCTGACAGATAAGCCGGTCTGGATTGAGCAGTGGCCCCTGCCTACTGAAAAGCTTCTTGCCCTGTGAAGCTTAGTGAAAGAACAATTACTAGCTGGACACATTGAAAATTCATTTAGCCCTGGGAATACACCTGTGTTTGTAATAAAGAAGAAATCTGGTAAATGGAGACTTTTACACGATTTGCGGCGGATAAATGCTGTGATGGCTGCAATGGGTGCTTTACAATCAGGTCTCCCAACACCTACAATGATTCCACAAGGAACAAGGATGGGAAATAATTATCATTGATTTGAAAGATTGTTTTTTTACAATTCCATTGGCTGATCAAGATAAGGAAAAATTTGCCTTCACAGTGCCTTCTTTAAATCATGAGGAACTGGACCAAAGATATCAGTGGACTGTTTTGCCTCAAGGAATGAGAAATTCTCCAAGTATTTGTCAGTGGTTTGTGGCACAGGCTTTATCTAAGGTCCGAGAACAATTCAGCAATTGTTATTGCTATCATTATATGGACGATATCTTGTTGGCTTCTGAAAATAAACAACAATTGCTGGCTCTTGAACAATGTGCTAGGGAAAATTTGGAGGCCTTTGGTTTGGTTATTGCCCCGGAGAAAGTCCAAAGACAGATGCCTTGGAAATATTTGGGGTTGATAATCACTAATACACAAATTGTGCCTCAACCTATAAAGCTGAACATTGATATTAAAACTGCTGTTGATGTGCAGAAATTGGTTGGTGCAATAGGTTGGCTTAGGCCATACTTGGGGATAACAAATCATCAACTGCAACCTTTGTACGACTTACTGTCGGGGATAACTTTCTCTACCGATGAGAGACATTTGACTGCTGCAGCAAAAAAGGCTGTAGAAGAAGTTGAATTGGCTTTAGCATCTAAATTTGTTACCAGGTTGGATGTTTCCGTTGGTGTGCAATTGTTGATTTTAAGAGATAATGAAATACCATGTGGATTGTTGTGTCAATGTAATGACAAATGGGAAGATAAATTGCATATTTTGGAGTGGATATTTTTGTCTTTTAGGTCACGAAAAACTGCTCCAGGTCTGTATGAGCTTTTTGCAGACATCATTATCAAAGGTCGCAGACGCTACCATGAAATCTTAGGTTGTGATCCTGTAACTATTGTCATACCAGTACAACAATGGTATTTTGAGTGGTGTTTTCAAAATAATCACGAGCTGCAATCTGCTTTATCTTCCTTTACAGGTCAAATAGCATATCATCTACCATCTCATCCTATTTTGAGTTTTACTAAGGAGATTCCTTTTCAGGGGAAACAACTTTGTTCTTCAGTACCAGTGGAAGGTACAACAGTTTTTACAGATGGATCTGGTAGAACTGGAAAGGCTGCTGTAGCCTGGAAGAAAGATGACCACTGGGAATATGAAGTAATGGTTCTACAAGGGTCTCCTCAGTTAATTGAACTTTGTGCCGTACTTTTGGCATTTACCTTATTTCCTAGCTCCATAAATATAGTTACTGACTCTGTTTATGTTGCTAATTTAGTAAAGCAGTTGGATCAAGCTGTGTTGTACAATGTAAAGGAGAAACCACTATTTGTCAAGTTGTTGAAATTGTGGACTGTTATTCGTAATCGAAAGCATTCTTATTTTATTATGCATATTCGTAGCCATACATCGCTACCTGGATTCTTTGTTGACGGTAATGCCTATGTGGATTCCCTTGTGGCTGCCTCAGCAGTAAAAACGGTGCCCAATGTGTTACAGCAAGCTGTTCTATCTCACCAATTTTTTCATCAGGGTGCTCAGGCACTACGGCAGCAATTTAACTTATCACATAGTGAAGCAAAGTCAATTATTTCTTCTTGCCCTGATTGTCATATGTCTCATGTATCACAATATTACAGCACTAATCCTAGAGGCTTACTCCCTCTGCAAGAATGGCAAACAGATGTTACAAAGATGCCTGAATTTGGCTGTTTAAAGTATGTTCACGTCACAATTGACACCTTTTCCCATGCCATGGTCACTTCAGCATTGGCAGATGAAACAGCTCGGGATGTTATTCGTCATCTTTGCCACGCCTTTTCCATCTTAGGTGTTCCATCACATGTAAAGACGGATAATGGCCCAGCGTATGTTTCAAAGAAATTGCAAGTATTTTTTCGTGCCTGGGGTGTTAGTCATTCTACTGGTATTCCTCATGCTCCAACAGGCCAAGCAATAATTGAACGTGTTCATGGTGTGTTGAAGCGCCAGGTACAAAAACAAAAAGGGGGAATGCAGAAGGAATCGCCTCAAGTGAGACTAGACAAAGTCATTTATGTCTTAAACTTTTTGTGTCCTTTACCTGACTTACAAGTCTCTCCTATATTCTATCATTTTTCATCTTTGAATTCAAAACAGCCAAACTTCAAGAAAGGTATTAAGGTTTGGGTAAAATATTTAATTACGGGAAAATGGACCGGCCCAGTAGAATTAGTAACATGGGGAAGAGGATACGCATGTGTTTTAACAGAAAATGGCCCTCATTGGGTCTCTGCCCGTTGTGTCAACCCTTATATGGAGCACACAGAAAAGGACAGGATGAGTGGTTCTACAGTGAGAGCAAAATGAATAGGTAATTGTATTGGTTATTAGGTAGATGGAAGCATGGACCCTCAAGGAATGTGTGGTAAAGATGGTAATTCAAGACAGAGTAAAGGGAGTTATAGGCTTACACTGAAATTCCAAAAGTTAAGTTAGTAGATGTTACTTTTGCTTCATTTTCTTGAATTCTCTTATGAAGAGGTTGGTAGTACTGAGAAGTGTGTCTTGTACCATCTCCTTTTTCAGGGCACTGGTGGTCCCAAAATAGGGGAATTTGATGTACCTAAGGGAGAAGTGTTGCTTTTGCATAGGAGTTGAACTAGTAGCTGAAGTCCACACTAGGTTGGTTGTCCATTATGATAGCAGCAACCAGTTGCAAGGTTAAGTGGATGCTACTTAGTTCTGAGTAGTGACTAGGCAGATGACTTGGTCTCTGACTCTGTGTGGGAGAAAGTGATTAGAGGCGAGGGTGTCATTCTGCTGCAAATGTGTCATCTGGGAATTGCAAAGTCTGTAACGGTATTTGAAGATCTGTCTTTATGTGTTTTGTTTGTATATGAACCTTAAGATTGTGAGGGGGTGTGTGTGTGTTGTGGAGTTGGTAGAAGTTGGTTATTTGTAAATGAATGAAGAATGGGTCCTCCATCTGCTTGGATTTTTGCAAGGGCCCTGCAGAAGTCCTTAGCAGTTGTATTTGCTGGTCAAATACAAAAAGGGGGAATTGTGGGAAAGACATTCTGTGCAGGGCCTCCTGAAGATAAGGAGAAGCCCTATATCTCTCCTGAAGAAATGCCAAGGTCGTTACCATGGAGACCAGAGGAAGAAGAGAGATATGGACTCTGGCCGGCTCAAGTGTGACGTGGCTCTTTGGGTGTCTACTGAGAACTTTGTTTCTCTTTTATGACCAATGGGCACTGTATATGTGTTAGATGGGTGTCAATATCTGAAAAGACTATAAAAGTTATGTTAGTTTAATAAAACGCCCCTTTTTCACCCTTCTGATGGAATCGTGTATTACTGTACTGTGTCGCGCTTTATAGCGACACATTTACTGCAAATTTTGAACTTACCCTGCCTCATCAGCATGAGTCTCTCTGGGAATTTCACTTATTATGGTTCAACTTTATCACTAACAGCAATTGGTATTTTTTAAACACTGATTTGTCTGTACTTAGTCTCACCTCAGAACTTCAAATATCAACCTTAGATGTTTGTGGAAGTTTTTCCAGATGAATCACAAAACAGAATAACCCAACTTAAAATCTACTCATGCATGTAACATACCCTGCCAGCTGATCCCAGCATACACAGAGCACACTGGCATGTGTCTGTCTATACAATGAGCTGTCTGAAACACACAAGCCAAACTTTATTTCTGTGTTCTGTCTCCCAAGTTCCCCATAGTGTACAATAAACCCAAATAAAGTCTTAATTCTGACTGAACCAGACAAATAAATGCACATCCTAAAGGACAAAGCACGTGATGACAGGTAACTAACTCCTAAGTCAAAAATACATAGAGCATAGGGGATAATGGTATGATCATTATTTCTTTGCTAATCATTGAAATGAAGTCTTCTCAGTGACTAGAAACCAAACTGAGACTGCTAAAATGTCCTGTATTTAAGCTCACTCAAATATGTTCAAGCTCTTTCTGTGTAACATATAGGACTTCAAAAGTGCTACGGTTAGCTCAGAGCAATTGACCCACTGCTTAAATTCAAATAGAAACAATTTTGATTGTGGTAAATGTAAGTAATACACCACATAATAAGTTACTTAGTCAGACTGAGCAGACAGTAAATCTGAGCATAGTTCAGTGAACATTTATAGAGCACTGCAAATGCTGTGAAATAAACACTAGAAGCCCCTCCACTCCAGGGAAAAGCAATGCTAGGCATTCCAAAGGGAGCAAGAAATGCCATTATCCTTACTCAAAACACTGCAACTGAAAGGAACTGGCAAGTCCTTGAAAACATGGAGTGTTGCCTTTAAGAGAAGGCACTTGCAGAGATTCCAGTTTTTGACAAATGCCAAGTTACTGTAGAGAACAACAGTTTTTTTCTGTAAAACTTAGCCCCTACTGCCACCCGCAGTTTCCACAGAATGCACTCCCTGATTTAGTGTTCCCATTTTCAAGCAGAAGCTGCTGCACTCCCTTGGGCACCAACATCTCAAACCAGGCAACAACAAGGATCATCCTTTCCACAATTTATATTTAACTGCTTTGTGTTTGTTTAAGAGCAGGTCACATCCTGTTCTCATTCATGCACCCAAGACCTATTAAAATACCACCAAACTCAGTGGAGATGCAACCTGTCACCTTAAAGCTCTGGATTTGTAGCAGTTGCTGTCCCTTGTGTGAGTGAATTGTGCATATTTAAATATGCAAACCCTGATGGATAACAGCATCTGTGTGCTTTTCAACTTCTTTCTCTGGCCTTAGCAATCTGGCATGAATTTTGGCAGGGCTGTCATCTCTTCTGCTGCACCCTGTTGCTTGCAGTTTCTCCTCTTCCAGAGGCAGAAAAACCTGGCCCAAAACTACCTGTTGCAAATACATACATTTTGAAATTTGAGAAGAAGAAATACTTTTTAGGAAGTACAATTAATAAATATGTAAGCAATCCATTCATTGCTTCAGGGGGCTTAATATTTAAGTGTGTGTGTGCGGGCTGCTGTATGTGGAAATCCTTAAAATTAGAGGGTTTTGGGAAAGCATAAAATAGCTCAAGACACATTCTTTAACAGTCCTGTCCCATTAGTTACTTGTACATAGACCCCCAGTCAGCCTCAGGACAGGTCCTTGAGACCAGCGTGCTGGAGAGCACAAGAGCTCCCAGCAGTGGTAAATACCAGAACTACTACTTCTAACCACCCCCCACTCCACCCAGGTATATTTCAGAGATCAATTAAGTATTTCTCTGTGGAGACCCTGAGAGGCATTCCCTGGGTTGGAGAGACACAAGAAGCTTCCCTCAAAAGCTATTAGACCCCATTGACTCCTTCCCCTTGTTCCTATGTCCCTCAGCCACTCCCTATTCACTCCCTATTCACCAGCCATCATCTTTGTACTGCCCCCATGCTACTGTTCAACCCCTACCTCTCAATATACAAAAACCCGGACTCTCCCCATGAGTCCTACCTCTTGGACCCTAAACATCTTACTTTGCGGCTGAATTAAACATCTGTGGATACTATGCATCATGGAAGCAAGGGCCATTGTCACACTGTGGGGCCTCTTGGGATCCAATTCCAGTTGTGATACCATGGAAATTATGGCAACTGTGGCACCATGAAACCAAGGAGACCATTGTGACCCTGCAGGACCCCATGGGAACTAAGGATTCATGGAACAGTGCAGGACCCTGGAACCGAGGGCCATTGTGGGCTGTAGGACCAAAAGGCCCATTGTTGCACTGTGGGGGCCCCATGGATCCAAAGGTCCATTTGACATTGGGGGCCTCATGGAATCCTGGAGACCACTGTGAAACTTTGAGGAGCCTTGTTGAATTCAGTGCATCCCCTGCAGAGGCCTCATGGAACCCATGAGACCCCCCATAGAACCAAGGTCCATTGTGACCCTGTGGAGTACCAAGGTGTAGTTCTGACCCAGGCCAAATGCCAGGCATCCATGTGGGCTGCTTACTCATAGCCCCTCTGCAGCTGGACAAAGAAAATTTAATAAAGGGTTCATGGGCTGAGATAAGGACTGGGCTGATCACTCATCAAATACTGTCCTGGGAAAAATAGGCTTAGCTTAGAGATGTGAAATTCATTTATTACTAACAAAGTCAGAACAGGAAAAGGGAAATAAAATAAGCCCCTCACCTCCTGATTCCAGCTCTACCTCCTGCCCCAGCAGTTCAGGGAGACAGGGGATGGGGTTATTCTGTTCATCACATGGCTTCTGCCCATCTGCTCAGGGAAAGGAGGGTTCCCCAAGTGCACCATGGGTCCCTCCCAAGACAGCCCCAATCTGGAGCTTTCCAATGTGAGTCCATTTCAGGGGACAGCCCTCTGCAAACTGCTGCAGTGTGAGTCCATCCCAGGGACAACAGTCCTTCCCAAACTGCTGCATTTGGGTCACTCTTCCAGGGGTGCATTCCTCCAAGGACAGGCTGCTCCAGCCTGGGAGCAGGGCCCACTCCAAACGAAACTCCCACAGGGTGCCTGGGTGCCCAGTGCCTGGAGCCTCCTGGACTCCTTCTTTGACCTTGATGTCTGAAAGAGTTGTTCTTCTCACATGTTCTCCCTGGAATCCTCTGACTGGATGGATGTGCCACAATCTCCTTTTGATTTTCCTGGTGTTATCACAGGCTCTGATTGTAACCCCCCAGATTGAGCCAACAGGTCCATCTCCTTCACCAGGAACTGGGGGTGCCCACATGGTGTGCAGCTTCCAGAGGGGTGGTCACTGGAGCCATCCCTGTGATTCAATTCCCCAAAGCTGTGTTTCGTGTCAATTACATACAGGCAAGGTGGCATTTGTGATTGCGATGTGTGGAAACCACCTGGGACAGTTATAAAGATGAATTCTAATAATTCCACAGGAAAGAAAAGCTGGGTTTTTTGTTTTGTAATTACACATCGAAAGTGTGTTAGTCTTACTCAGCATTAAGGATGTTGCATTTTTGAGAGGAAACCTATGCTTGTAGTAAGATTGGTTTTATCCAATAGAGTGCTATTTCTATTTTTTTTTGCACAGGTATAAATTTATATAAAAGGAAACATAAGAAAACATCTATTGAACCTGAACAAAGCAGGATTTTATTTGATTGGCTCAAGCTAACAGCATGCTGTCCATCAGTCCCTTTGGTCCCTTTCTGCCTGGCTTGATCTCCTGCCACTCTGTCCCCAGCCTGTAGTGCTCAGGGTTGTTGTGGCCAAAGTGGAGCCCAACACTTGGACTTGTTAAACCTCACCTTGTTGGATTTGGGCCCTGGATCCAGCCTGTCCAGGGCCCTGTGCAGAGCATCCTCCTACCCTCAGCAGATCAACACTCCCAGACAACTTGGTGTCACCATGGTTCCATGAGGCTGATTAAAGTGTCCCAATGGTCTCCATTCAGACCCAGTGAGCCTCCCAGAAACTGAATGGCCTCCTGGTTCCATGGGACCCCCATCACCCTGTCCCTTGGTTACCCTGTGTGTCATCAGGCCCTGGTGGTCCAAGGCCCCTTGTCACAATGGATCCTTTGTTCCATGAGGTCTGGCAATGCAGCAATGCTCTCCCTTGGTTCCCCAGTGTCACAATGGCCTCTTGGTCCCAAGGGCCACCAGGTGTCAAACATTTTTTCTCATTCCATGAGTCCCTGAGGAGCAGCCCTGGCCCCTTGGTTCCATAGGGCCCTGCAGTGTCACAATGGCCCCATCATGACACCAGGTCCTGCTCTGTCACAATGCTCTGCATGGTTCCACAAGGCCCTGCAGGGTCACAGTGGCCTCTTGGTTCCATGAGGCCTCAGAGTGCCACCATGAATTCCTAGGTGCTGCAGTGTCACAATGGAGCCCTGGTGACACAAGATCCTGCAGTGTCACCAGGGACCCTTGGTTCCATGGGGCACCACAGGGTCACAATTTGTTCCCTCAGTTCCCAGTGTCCTTGCAATGGAGCAATGGCCCCTGATTCCATTGTCCCCAGGCTCTCCCAAGGGTCTCCTTGATTCTGCAGTGGCACAATGGCCCCTTGGTTCCACAAGGCCCCGCAGGGTCACAGTGGCCTCTGTGGTTCCACCAGGACCCAGACTGTCACCATGGACTCCTTGCTTCCATTCAGCCCCACAGTGTCACAATGGCCCCTTGGCTCTGTGCTGCCATGTCGTACACAGTGTCACCATGGTCCTCTTAGTGCCACCAGGCCCCAGTGTCACAATGGCCCCTTGCTTCCCCAGGGCCCTGCAGTGTCACAATCATCAGAGAATCAACCAGGCTGGAAAAGACCTTGGAGAGCATCAAGTCCAACCTGGGACCCAACACCACCTTGTCCCCCAGACCATGGCACTCAGTGCCACATCCAGTCTTTCCTTAAACACTTCCAGGGACAGTGACTCACCCACCTCCCTGGGCAGCCCATTCCAATGCCCAATCACCCTTTGTGTGGAGAATATTTCCTAATGTCCAGCCTAAATGTCCCCTGGAGCAGCTTAAGGCTGTGTCCTCTTGTCCTGTCACTTCTCCCTGGGAGAAGAGCCCGACCCCCTACCTGGCTGCACCCTCCTGTCAGGGAGTTGCAGAGAGTGATGAGGTCTCCCCTGAGCCTCCTCTTCTCCAGGATAAACAACCCCAGCTCCCTCAGCCACTCCTCACAGGACTTGTGTTCCAGACCCCTCCCCAGCCTTGTTGCCCTTCTCTGGACATGCTCCTGCCCCTCCATGTCTTTCCTAAATTGGGGGCATAGAACTGGACACAGCACTCGAGGTGCTGCCCAACCAGTGCTGAGCACAGGGAAGAATCACTGCCCTGGTCCTGGTGGCCACACCCATTCCTGATCCATAGGAGTGCCAGGGGTTGGATGAGGGAAATGGTGGGGGGGGGGGATACAAAGTGTTATTGATTGTCAGCCATGAAGGGTCTTGAGACCCATATCATTCAGACTGCATTAGAAGGTGGGGAATAAATATCAATTGGACATTGCTGATATCAAACTATAAACAGGAAAAAAAAGGAAAAACAGTTCTCTCTTGCAATGTTTTCAATATAGATATTCACTTTAAATAACTTCTGAAATCTGTCTAATTAACCACAGAAGAATTGAAAACTTAGATTATTCTCAGGGGGCTTTTTGTTCAGGTGTTTTGAACAAATGTTTATGAGCTTTTTTCACTGAATTCCTGAACTGAAGAGCTCAAGAAAGAAGAGGCCTCTGGAGGAGGAAAATTCATCAGCAACCTCCAAGTGGCTGAGGATCCATCCCCATCAGAGCAGCAATGAACAGAAATGGGCACAGCTTTGTGGCTGCCCCAGATTTGGCACGGGGCCTGGGCCTGGAGCAGGAGTAGCTCTTGAGGGCCCCAAGGCCAGGGCTCTTGTGCTGCCCTGGGCAGATGGGATGGCAGCAGGGGCTGCAGAGCTCTCAGCACCTCAGGCAGAGGGGAGCAGGGCAGCCAGGGAGCTCCTTTGGCCTTGGCCAAGCACCTTCGCCCAAGGCTGGGGCTGAGTCCTGTGGCAGCTGCAGCTGCTGCTGTGCCCTTGGCAGGGGCTGAGGCCGTGGGGCCAGTGCCCAGAGCAGCCTGGCCTGAGCAGAGCTGTGGGGCCAGAGCCGGCTGGGCTGGGCTGGGGAGAGGTCCTTGGTGCTGCCCAGAGCTCAGGGCAGCTGGCAGAGCTTGCAGGGAGCTGGGCTGGGCTCCGAGAGCCTGGCCCAGAAACCATCAGTGTCCATCTCAGCCTGGCTGAGCGTGCAGGGGCAGGACTCAGGCCAGGCCTTGTGGGGCAGGGCCAGAGCCTGTGCAAGGCATTGCAAACAGGCAGGTGGCCCAGAGAGGAGGCTGCTCTGTGCCCTTGGTGGCATGGACAGAGCAGGGAGGGGGCCCAGGACATTTGTCAGCACCAGCCTCTGTGCCCAGCCCTTGGCAGCCCTGGCTGCTGAGCCCAGCTTTGGCCTGGGCTGAGTTTGGCTGTGGCCCAGCTCCATCCTCCTGCAGGGCTCAGGGCCTGTTCCCAGCCATGGCCAGCCCTGGCCGGCCTCTCTGCTGGCCCAGAGGCCGGCAGAGCCCGGGGCAGGGCTGTCTGTGCAGCCCCACAGGTGCCAGGGGCTCTGCAGGAGCTGGCAGAGGCTGCCCAGCAGGGAGGCCATGGGGCACAGAGCCCCAAGGCTGCTGTGGGCACCACGGCACAGGGGCCGTTCCCAGCCACAATGCTCCTGGCCTGGGCTGGGCCTGCACAGGGGCTGGGCCACCATGGCTGGGCCAGCACAAGGCCACAAAGGGGCCACACAGCCGCTGCTGGGGCTGACAGCAAGGCCAGGCACACACAAGCAATTGCTGAGCATGGCCTGCGCTGGCCAGGCCTGACTGTGCCAAAGGCAGAGCTCAGCTGCCCTTGGGGGCTGCAGCAACAGTCCAGAGCCCAAAGAGCCTCCATGGCTGTGCTGGAGACCAAGGCTGCAGGAGGGAAATGCAGGGCTGCTGCGTGATGGGGAGGGTACTGAATTCCAGCACACACCTCAGCTCTCTGATGATCCCGGCACCATGCTGGGCCCTGTTTCAGGTTGGAGCAGAGCAGATGTTGATGGGACAGGAGCCCTGTGGGGCTGTCAGAGACCTGCAGCTTGCAAGGTGCTCTGCTCTCCCTCAGGTGCTCTCTGAGAGATCCTATCCCAGCTGGGCACCTCAGGGCACAAGTGGCACTGCCTGTTCATGGGCACACAGCTGATGTCTGCCTGCAAAGGGGCACAGGTTTTAGTACCTGTTAGTTTCCTAATACACCAGAAAATCTTTATTATCTGGATCACATGAGTACTTTTAATGAATGGCAACATTTTCCTGCCAGGAACGGGGATTTCATGGAGATCTACTGGATTCTTCTACTGATGGCAGAAGAAGAAATATTGATCTTCCCCTCTCCATTTGCCCACCTCATTCAGTCTAATATTTCATTACTGTCTTCCTTCAGGTGTTTCCATCTGTCCTGTTTAAATGGCCGTGTCTAAAAACGTCTCTTCATTTAGAGCAGTTGAATCTATGTCCTTCCTGCTGCTCCCAGATTTCCTCCTGCAGCTGTTCTCTGATCATTCCAATGCATCTCCCTTGACTGTCTTCATGCTTTGAGCTTCAGGGAGTTACCCAATCTTTCAGAAGTTTAAATAACTCTTTAGTCAGCATCTTAGTTGTAGTTTTATCTTTTAGAATTACCTTTTTTTTTGTCTTTGTCTAAAAACTCCTTCCTGTATGGAAATCCCTTGTTTGGTGGACATGTCAGATGCTGCTGGGACATCCCAGAGAGCTCAGGGAAGAGTTTTTATGTTTATTAAAATGTTCAAATGTTCAACTTTTTTTGTTGGCCATGAAGAAAACTTTCTGTGCCTCTGAGTCTCACCAGTTCCTGAGCCCAAAAGGACACAAACCTGATGAGTTGTGGTTCCCACTGCAGGGGCTGCACTTGGACCTTGGCTGCACTTGAGAGCTCTTCATCCATAGCCCCTCTGGGCAGGAGGGAGCTCCTGACTCCAGCCTGTCCTAGAAAGTCCCTGGGCAGAATCAGGGGGAGGAAGGAAACAGGACAGGCTGTGGGGACAGAAGGTGTTTTCCATTGCTCTGAGGCTGTCTGCTGTGGAAGGGATTTAATATCCAGCAAGGAATGACTTTTGCATTTGATGGAGCTGTGCCTTCCCCTGGGTTTGTTGGCTGACAATAAATGAACATCCCTCTGTGTCTCGGGCAGCTCCTTCTCCAAGGAAAGCAGGTGGGAGTTGGAGCCAAGGAGCTGAAAGCTGCAGGTGCAGCCTGGGCTGGAGGGAGCTCAGATTTGCACAAGGCTGCTCTGAGTGCCAGGGCTTGGATGGGGAAAATGGTGGGGTGGGGGTAGGGACAGAGTCTGATTGATTGTCAGCCATGAAGGGTCTTGATTTTCATATCTATTCAAACTGCATGAGGAGGTACTTGGATTCAGTGTCAATTGGAGATTGCACATTTCAATGTATTAACAGGGAAAAAAACCTAAACAGGACCTAAAAATCTCTTCTCACTGTCTTTTTAAATAGAATCTATTCAGTTTGAATACAGTTCTGAAATCTGTCAAATTAACCACAATGGATTTGAAAATTAAAATCAAATTATTCCCAGAGGCTTGGCTTGTTAAGGTGTTCTGAATGTTAATGAGCCCTGGGACACTGAATTCCTGCACTGAAGAGCTGAAGGCTGAACAAGCCTCTGGAGCAGGAAAATTCAGCAGCAGCCTCCAAGTTGCTGAGGATGTCAGCAGCCCCCACTGAGGCCATCCCTGCCCAGAGACCGTGGGGGAATGGGCAGACAAGGAGAGCGTCCCTGGGGCTGGGGCAGCACAACTCAGAGGCACCAGCGGCTCCAGCTGGGCAATGGAGTGTGGAATGTGGCTGGGA
This sequence comes from Emberiza elegans, assembly GCA_024865655.1. NCBI lineage: Eukaryota > Metazoa > Chordata > Aves > Passeriformes > Fringillidae > Emberiza > Emberiza elegans. The sequence continues at coordinate 8,398,458 of JALJVW010000067.1, read as the reverse complement.
AAGCCCTGCCTGGGCTGTGCCAAGCAGGACACACAAGCCCTGACTCCCATCCCCCAAACAACTCTCTCAAGGAGACATTTAAAGGAATTACAATTGTTTGTGTACTCTGAGTTGGATGCTCTGGAGAAATACCAGCAAGAGATTCTCAGGAGCTCAAAAAAACAAAACAGCCTTTACTGGGTACTTTAGAAAATCAGAGAAACTTTGGCAAAAGGTTTAATATAACATTCAATCAACAAAAACACTTCTCAAAGCATTGACTCGGCCCATTCAACTTCACAAACTCTAAGCCTGTTCAATTTTAAGTTAATCAAAATTTTAAGAAGTTGTGAATTAGGATTAGAGAGAAAGACAAAAAGATATAGAGAAGCAAACACACAAACCAACTTTGGATTCCAGCACTGTTCAAATGGAAATTCCAAGAGGAGGTAGTAAGGTCAAGATGTGTGCTTGCCTTGTGGGTCAGCCTTTTTTTTACCCCTTTTTCTTCCTGGGCCCTTTCCCAGGTGGGACTTGGGCTCATTTGTTCATTCAGGAGCTGGGCTGGGGGCTGCAGAGGTGGCTGTGGAGCATTGCCTGTGCTGTATCAGGGACTGGCAGACACTGCTGGGCTGGGATAGAGGCTCTGGGGATTGGGGTTCCAGGGCAGGGCAGTGCTGGGGTTCCAGGGCAGGGCAAGACTGGACCTGCCCCTTCCTCCCCCACATACAAAAGGTTTCTGCCAACAATCTCCTCCAGTCTCTCACAGTAAGGCAATGTTGGAGGTGAAATCCCAATTCTGGCCATGGGCACCTGGCTGAGAAGGGCAGTTCTTTTCCATAGGAAGGAAAGCACAGGGCTTAAATGTTTGGAAGGCAGGTGAGAGCCTCACTAGACAAAGGCCAGCTAGACTTGTCAGGAATGGCAGATTTTGTCTGGGAGCAATCTTTGGGTATAGGGAATTCTGGAGGTGGAAGCCCAGTCTCAGCCATGGCTGCCTGGAGAAGCAGGACAGTTCTTTCCCATGGGAAAGAAAGCACAGAGCCTTCCCCAGTGTTTTGGGGATAGATGGGAGGTGACCCTTGTAAAACCACTGCAAGACAAACATGTCTTGGCAATATTCCTCTTGGAACAATACATGGGTATAAGGAAATTTGGAGGTGAAATCCCAGTTCTGGCAATTACTTGCTCTGGAGGAGAAGGAGAGTTCTTTCCATTGGGAAAATTGGCACAGAGCTCCAGTGTTTCAATAGCAGATGAGAAGAGACCCTCAACATTCCAAGGTCATTTGGACCAGTCAGGCAGCCAAGGGAAAGCCAAACCAGCCAGAGCTGTTCCATGTTCCCTTGGTTTTATGAAGCCCTGCAGCATCACAATGGTCCCCTTGGTTCCATGAGGCCCCTCAGTTTTTCAATGATGCTTTGATTCCATGGGGTCCAGCAGTGTCACAATGGACCCTTGGTTCAATGGGGTCCCAGAGTGTCACAATGGCCCCTAGGTTCCAGAAGGCCCCACAGTGCCACAGTGGTCCCAATGATTCCATGAGGCCTTGAAGTGTCACAATGGTCTCCGTGGTTCCACAGGCCCCCACAATGTCACGTGACTCCTCTGTTCCATGAGCCCTGCAATGCCACAATGGATCTTTGGACCCTGGGGGTTTGCAGTGTCACAATGGTCTCCTTTGGCTCCACAGTGTCACAATGGACCATTGATGACTGGAGGCCCCTCTGTGTCACCCTGGAGCTTTGGTCACATTCATGAACCCTTGGTTCAATGGGGTCCCACAATGTCACAATGGCCTCTTGGGCCTTCCATGCAGCCCTGCAGTGTCACAATGGTCCTTTGGTTTCAAAAGGCCCACAAATGGCCATTCCACAGTAATGGTCCTCTTGGTTCTTGGAATGTTAGGGTCACAATGGTCTCAGTGGTTCCATGAGGCCACATAGTGTCACAATGCTTTGCTTATTCCATGGGGCGTCACAGTGTCACACTGGTCTCCATGATTCCATGATGCCCCTCAGTGTCACAATGGCCCCTTGGTTACATGAGGCTGTGAAGTCTCTTAATGGCATCTCCATGGTTCCATGAGGCACTGCAATGTCACAATGGACCTTTTCCTCCATGGTGTCTCTTGGTGTCACAATGGCTGTCCCCTGGAACCTTGACCCCCCCAAAGGGTCACAATGGTCTCCATGGTCCCAGGAGACGCCTTGTTGTCACAATGGACCCCTGGTTTGATGGGGCCTCAGTGTCACAATGATCCCTACATTCCTTGGAGCCTCACAGTGTCAGTACAGTCCCCTTGGTTCCATGAGGCCCAGCAATGTTACAGTGCTCAGTATTCTGAGGCATGTGTCACAATGGTCCATCTCCAGGGCCCCACAGTGTCACAATGGTCCCTTGGTCTCACAGGGCCCCACAGTGTCACAATGGTCCCTTGGTTGGAGGGGCCCACAGTGTCACAATGGTCCCTTGGTTCCATGGGCCCTGTGCTGCTGCATTCCCCCCTTTTCTCAGGCCACCCTGCCAGCTGAGAAATGCTCCTTGGGCCTCGGCCTTGGCCAACAGCCCCTGGGCTCAGCTCCTCTGCAGCTCATCACAAACACTTTTCTGCTCCAGGCACTGCTGCTGCCCAACCAGCTCCTGCTTTCTGTAGGGAGCAGCCCTGGGAACTGAAATTTTTTCCCTCAGTTCCTCGAGCACAACATCCCTGTTCAACATCCCTGTTCTCACACTGCCAAAGAAAGCTGTTGCCAAGCCTGACTTCTGGGGTTTGGATGAAATCCATTGCCTGTGCCATGGATGCCTGGGGGAAGGTTAAGTCACAAGGTCTAAGGGAAGTTAAATGCTGCTAATAGTTGGTTCTTTTGCTAAGTTGTTATGTTTAATATAAGTTATAGGCTGAGTTAAATACTGTTAAATGTTAATCCTCTGTTACATTGCAAAGTCATAGGTTATAGTTAGCTTAAATACAGTTAAATGCTGTTTTTTGCTAAATTGTGAAATTGAAGGTATCAGTTAAGGTTAAGGAAAATGTTTAATCCTGTTAAGTTTGAGCACTTTTAAGCTTTAGGCCATATTCCTTTATCCTTGCCTTCACTGTCCTTGTGTCACACACACAGGGACAGTTCTTGGTTCATTCCTGGTTTGATTGCCTGCATATTGTTTGGTTTTGTTGTTGCTTTGTTTCTTTGGTGGGCCTGAAGTGTCCAGTCAGGAGCAGAGTGACTCTTGCCAAGGAACTTTGTGCTGCTGCCGCTCAATATTAAATCTGGTTTTTGTTGCTCCCTTGCTGGGGATTTTTTCAGCGCTCTCAAGGCCTCGGTGGTAACAGGGTGAAGGAGCCCTGGCCCAGGCTCTGGCCCTGGGGACACGGGGACAGTGGGAAGGGGTCCCTGTCCCCTGTGCCACCCCAGGGCCCCCTCTTGGTTCCCATCCCATGTCAGGCTCTGGGGTCCATGATCTCGTGGAACATCCTCTGGGGAGGCTGCGGGGCCCAGGGGGGGACCCAGGGGACAGGGGACCCCACTGTGCACAATGAGCAGGGGTTGGACTGCTCTGGGGGGGAACTGTGAGGGGGCCGGGGCAGAGTGAAAATGTGACCTCCACATGGGTCTTGCAGCCATGCCCTGTGATGTCACACAGCCCCACCCTGTGTCACACAGCCCCTGTGATGTCACATGCCCTGTGATGTCACACAAGCCAACTTGTGATGTCACACAGCCCCTGTGATGTCACAGAGCCAATTCTATGGTCACCACCCTGTGATGTCATGGGGCCAGCAGTGCTGTGATGTCACAGAAGACACCATGATGTCACAAAGTCACCCTGTGATATCACAATCTGTCCTGTGATGTCACAGACTGCACAATGATGTTACACATCCACCTGGTGATGTCACAACCCATTCTCTGATGCCACAGATCCACACACTCTGTGATGGCAGAGTCTGCTCTATGGCCTCACATCCTACTCTGTGATGTCACAGCCAGCTCTGTAATGTCACAACCCCCTCAGTGATGTCAGAGAACTCTCAAGAACTCAGTTACATTGGAACACTGAAGTTTCTTGTACTTTGAAGAGATCCCTGTCAGGGACACAACTGACAAAGTGTCCCCAGGTTTCAGCTAGAGCAGAACACTGCAGGTAGTGATGACAGGTGGGGACAAGCAAGGCAAAGGTGTCTCTGGTGCTGAGCAAATCTGGATGTGTTTCAGGGATGCAAGGGGCCAAGGCCTGAGCCCCAGCCCCTGGCCAGGCAGATCCTGTCCCTCCCTCCTTGCTCAGGGCTCTTCCCGGGATGGGCACTGGGATGTGGGGATGTGCAATGCCAAGGGCAGGACCATGGGGCAGCCCCTGCCAGGCTGCTGAGCAGGGACAAGGAGGCAATGAGGCCCCAGGCCTGCAAGGGTCACTTGTCCCCTCGTGGCCTCAGGCCTAGGGCCAGCAGCCATGGCCAAAGTGCTGCCCAAGGTGGCTCTGTCAGGGCCTTGCAGCTGCTGCCCATCCCTGTGCCCTCTTCAGCCCTGGCTGTCCCAGGGTGTCCCTGCAGGCTGTCATCATCCCCCGGCTGCCCCACCTGGCTGGGCCTATCCTTAGCAGACAGCTCTGCCTCCTGCCTGCCTCTGCCTGCCCACACAGAGCCTTGGCCTTGATACCAAAAGGTTAATTCAATTTTTACTGTGCCTGTGAGCTTTTATCACAGGAACAAGGCATGCAGGGGCTGTTTTCTCAGCAAGGATGGTTGGAAGAGAAGAAGAAGACATCTGGCTCAAGAATGCAGTGATAGAAAAAGTTAGCAAGGACTGAATCTGGGAACTTGGGGTGGGTTTTTGGTAATGGGTAAGATATATACACATTTAGTGATGCTGGTAGAATTACATGTCCACATAAGGTTAGGAGTTATCCCTCACTAGACCTCAAGGCTGAATAAAGGATACCCTCTGAAACAGCAAATTAGTGTTAATTTCTTATTCTGATTTCAGAGATTTGATGATGGTGGGGCCTCACAGAAACAAGGATCCAGCTGTGAGACTGAGCAAACTCATGGAAAAAGGGACCAATTCTGACACAGTGGAACCCCATGGACCAAAATCCATTTTGCAACACCTTGGCCCAGGGAAAATGCCACTTTGAACCAATCCATTTGGGCCCATTGTGGTACTGGGTGAAGGGAGGCCATAGTGACTCTGAGGTGAAACCTCTTGGAACCTCACCAAAGGGCCATTGTGACACAGCAAGGCCTCATGGAACCATGGGGCCATTGTGACACTGGGGTCGATCCTCATGGAGAACCAAGGTGGAGGCTGATTCTGGGGGGTGTGGAACCTCATGGAACAAAGGGACCATGGTGACACTGAGCAGGGGTCTGGACCAAGGGAAACTGCTGTTGGGACATTGTGGGGGCCCTGAGAAAGTCATGGAACCAGAATTCCATTGGACACACTGCCCCTCATGTGAATCACAGGGTCCATTGTTAAACTGTGTGATGTCCTCATGGAACCATGAGACCATTGTCACAGCCATTGTGACACAGTGAAGGCCACATGGAAGTCATGTCACAAGGGGCCACTGTGATGTGGAGCCAAGGAGACCATTGATTAGAACTGGGCCTCATGGATGTCAAGATCTGTTGTGATGTTACACAGGGACTGCTGATGTCACCAATGGGCAATTTGTGATGCTGCAGGGGACATCCTCCATGATGACATGGAACAGGTCTGGCTGGCTGGGCCTCCTGGGGGCCTCACATCCAGGTTCCAGCTGACACAGACAGGCATGTGATTAGGGTCACTTCTCATTGATGTCACCAAACCCTGGTGTTCATGGTTTCCTTCCTGTAATGAAAGGACACTCCTTTGACCTCCAGGGGCCATGTGTCATTGAAATGCCATGATGTCACAGAAAATTTGATTTGACTATATCAAGGCTCAATTATTTCCCCACAACAAACTCTGTGATGTCCTGCCCAATCTGGGACCTCACAGACAGCTTTGGCTGGCCTTGGCCTGGGGGGCCACCTCTCATCTGCCTTCAAAACACTGGGGGGCTGCTTTTTTTCCCATGGAAAAAACATCCTTTCAAGTCCAGGCATCCATGGCCAAAACTGAGAATCAGCCTCCAAAATTCCTTATATCAAGGATAGCTCCCAGACAGAAGTTGCCAGGACTGTCCAGGTTCCCTTGGCTTTCTGAGGGCCAGCTCTCATCTGCCTTTGAAAAACTGGGGCTCTGTACTTTCCTTTCTATGGAAAAGAACAGTCCTTCTTGTCCAGATGCCCATAGACAAAAGTGGGGCTTGGCCTTCCAAATTCTATCTATCCAAGGATTCTTCCCTGACAACAAGTTTGGCTGGCCTTGACCTCCTTGGGGCTGCCTCTAATCAGCCTTTGAAACACTGGGGCTCCACCCTTTCCTTCTAATGGAGAGCTGTCATTCCAGTCCAGGAACCCATGGCTGAAATAGGATTCCACCCCCAAAAACTCACTGAATTTCAGAGGGTTGGTTTCAGACAAAAGCTGCAAGGACGGACAGGTCTGGCTGGCCTGGCTTCTGGTGACTGCTTCTCATCTGCCTTCAGAACCCTGGGGTTCTGTGGTTTCCTTCCTATAGAAAAGAACTGTCCCTCTTGTCCAGGTGATACTGGCCTCAGGCACTTGACAATTTATAGGGACACAGGAGCTCTGTGCTCAGTGGGGTGGAGACTGAGGACAGCAGTGGAGAGCCCTGGGAAAGATTGAAGGGTGGTTTCAGAGATGTTGGATCTTTTTCACATAGTAGAGAACAGCCAGAGAAAGAAAGAAATAATGCCAAGGGCATCCGGGGAGGCCCAGATTGAACACCAGGAGAAAAGAATTTCCCTCCCAGGGCAGGGCTGTGGTGCAACACGTCCCCTAGAAAGAGTCTGGAGCATCCCAAGGCTTTGTGTGGGCAGGCTGAGGCAGGCAGGAGTCAGAGCTGTCAGCAAAGGAAGGGGCCAGCCAGGTGGGCCAGGGGATGCCGACAGCCTGCAGGGACAGAGGTAGAGGTATGCTCAGCATCAGAGACACCTTTCCCTTGCTTGTCCCCACCTGTATCAATGCCACCAGTTCTCTCCTCTACCTTGAGCCTGGGGACACTTTGTCAGTCTTGTGCCTCACATGGATCTACTTAAAGTATAAGAAATTTCAGTGTTTCAATAGTACATTGATTTCTTGAGAAATTTTTTGACCCCACTCAGAGGGACTGAGTCTGATGCACAGAGCACCAAAGCCCCAGAGGGTCATTAAAGTCCTTGTGCTGTGTCTGTGCTGCTGAGCTGGGCCAGGCTCCTGGCCCAGAGGCAGCTCCTGGCAAGGGCAGCACTACAGAGAGATAGCTCTGGCCAGGAGCAGCTCCTGTGCACAGCCCAGCAGGGCTGGGGCACTGCCAGGGCCCCTCAGGGACACCAGCAGGGCACAGACAGAGCTCACAGGGGCTCAGCACTGGCAGGGGCTGTGCCATGGCCCAGAGGGGGCTGTGTCACAGCAGCACCTCTGTGGCTGTGTCCTAGAGGCACAGAGCAGCTGTGATGTCAGCAAGGGGCTGTGTGACAGCACAGAGTGGGCTGTGTGAGGTCACAGATTGGGGTATGACATCACAGGGTTTGTTGTGTGAGGTCATCAAAGCAGGTTTTTAGACACAGAGGGATTCTGTGACATCACAGAGCAGGCTGTGACATCATGGTATGACTGTATGACATCATAGAGCTGGCTGTGAGGTCAAAGTGTGTGCTGTGACATTACAGAGTGTCAGTATGACATCACATTGAGGGTTTTGTGGCATCAATGAGGTGGTTGTGACATCACACACCTGACTGTGACATCATAGTGTGAGGCCATAGAGCAGACTCTGCCATCATAGAGGGTGGCTCTGTGACATCAGAGATTGGGTTGTGACATCACTGGGTGGCTATGTAACATCATAGACCAGGCTGTGACATCACAGAACAGACAGTGACATCACAGGTGACTTTCTGACATCACAGAGTCTCTTGACATCACAGTGAGCTGCATCCCAGAGTTGGATGACATCACAGAGGGTGCTGTGTGACATCCCAGGAGTGCTGACATCACAGGGGCTCTGTGACATCACAGGAGGTTGTATGACATCACAGGATGCTGTGTGACATCACAGGGGTCTGTGTGACATCACAGGAAGACTGTGTGAGAACAGGGGCTGTGTGAGGTCACTGGGGAGGTCACTCTGCCCCAGCCCCCTCACAGTTCCCCCCAGAGCTGTCCAACGCTGCTCGTGCACAGCGGGGTCCCCTGTCCCCCCGGGTCCCCCCGGCCCCAGCCCCTCAGCCTCCCCCAGAGGATGTTCCACGAGATCGACCCCAGAGCCTGACACGGGGACAGGGGGCCGGGGCCCTGGGGGTGGGACAGGGGGACAGGGACCGCCCCGGCAACGTCCCCATGTCCCCCAGGGCCAGAGCCTGGGCCAGGCCTCCTTCACCCTGGTACCAACGAGGCCTTGAGAGCCCTGAAAACATCCCCAGCAAGGGATCAGCAAAAAACAGATTGAATATTAAGGGACAGCAGCACAAACTTCCTTGGCAAGAGTCCCTTTGCTCCTGACTGGACACTTCAGGCACACTAAAGAAACAAAGCAACAACAAACCCAAACAAAATCCAGGGAATCAAACCAGAAATGAACCAAGAACTGTCCCTGTCTCTGTGTGTGTGTTTGTGTGTGGTGTGTGTGTGTGACAAAAGGGCAGTGAGGGCAAGGATAAAAGGAATATGGCCCAAAAGCTTAACAGAGCTCAAACTTAACAGGACTTAACTTATACCTTAACCTGAACTGATACCTTCAACTTCACAATTTAGCAAAAAAACAGCACTTAACAGTATTTAACCTAACTTATAACCTATGACTTTGCAATTTAACAGAGGAATAACATTTAACAGTATTTAACTCACTTTATAACTTAATTAAAAATTAAACAACTTAGCAAAAGAACAACTCTTAGAAGCATTTAACTTCACTTAGACCTCATGACTTAACCTCACTTACAGGCCTGACTGACTCAGCTATCCAAGGCACTCAAACCCCTCAGAGAGCAGCATTTCTGCCACATTTCCCCAGCACAGGCACTCCTGTGTGCACACAGACACAAAGAGTCAGTGCAAGGCACCTGTGAGAAATTCCCCTGAGGGCAGGAAATGCTCCCTGTGGATCCTTTGGCATCTTCCTAGCGGGTGAATGGTTGAGCCTGGAGGAGTGGGGGGATCGGCCTAAGCTCTGTTGTTGTTCAGGATCCCCGAGTGCAGCAAACGGGAGAGTTCCTGGCTGGGAGAGGCCCCACTCAGAGGGAGTCGCTGGCCCAGGAGAGCTCCAAGGGCTCCTTTTGGAGCGCTGTTTGCAGGGCCCCAAGAGAGGGGCTTCAGTCCCAGCAATGGTTCATCCTGGCCGCACTTGGCATCAACAGCTTTCTTTGGCAGTGGGAGAACAGGGATGTTGTGCCACTGAGGGAACAAAACCAGTTCCCAGGGCTGCTCCTCCAGAAAGCAGGAGCTGGTTGGGCAGCAGCAGTGCCTGGAGCAGACAGTGTTTGTGATGAGCTGCAGAGGAGCTGAGCCCAGGGGCTGTTGGCCAAGGCCGAGGCCCAAGGAGCATTTCTCAGCTGGCAGGGCGGCCTGAGAAGGGGAGGGGGGAATGCAGCAGCACAGGGCCCATGGAACCAAGGGACCATTGTGACACTGTGGGGCCCTGTGAGACCAAGGGACCATTGTGACACTGTGGGGCCTCATGGAACCAAGGGATCATTGTGACACTGCTATGTGGCTCCATGGAATTTTGGAGACCATTGTGACACTGAGAGGGCCCCATGGAACCAAGGGGACCATTGTGACACTGTGTGGCTCCATGGAACCATGGAGACCATTGTGACATTGAGGGTGTCATGGAACCAAGGGACCATTGTGACACTGGAGACCCCTCATGGAACCAAAGGACCATTGTGACACTTTAAAGCCTCATGGAACCATGGGAAACACCATTAGGACACTTGACAACCCCATGGAACCAAGGGACCATTTTGACACTGCAAGGGCCTCATGGAACCAAAGAGCCATTGTGACATTTTAAAGCCTCATGGAACCATGGAAACACCATTAGGACACTTGACAACCTCATGGAACCAAGAGGCCATTGTGACACTGAGGGGACTCATGGGTTCCTGGAAAGACCATTGTGACACTAGGAGGTCCCTTGGAATAAGCAAAGCATCAGACACTGTGAGGCCTCATGGAACCAGTGAGACCATTGTGACACTGGGGGGTCCCCACAGAACCAAGAGGACCATTGTGATCCTGTGGGGCCTGGTGAACCAAAGAGCCCTTTGTGACACTGCAGGGCTGCATGGAACCAAAGGGCCATTGTGACATTGCAGGGCCTGATGTCATCATTGGTCCATTGTGACACTGGGGGAGTTAAAGGAGACCATTGTGACACAGCAGGGCTGCATGGAACCAAAGGTGCCATTGTGACATTGCAGGGGAACCCCATCGAACAATGGTTCATTGTGACACTGCAAGGCTGCTTGGAAACCATTGCTTCAGGGTGACACAGAGGGGTCCCAGGTCCACTGTGACACTGAAGAGCCAAATGGAACCCCCCCCTGGGAACCAAAGGTCCATTGTGACATTGCAGGGCCCTGGGAATCAAAGAGTCACATGACATTGTGGGGCCCTGGGAACCAAGAGACCATTGTGACACTGCAAGGGCCTCATGGAACCAAGGGAACATGGAACAGGTCTGGCTGGTTTGGCCTCCCAATGGCCTGGCACCCTGAAAGCTGACCTTGGCATGTTGAGGGTCTCTTCTCATCTGCTATTCAAACAATGGGGCTCTGGGCTTTCCTTCCTATGGAAAAGAACTCTTTTCCTCCCCAGGCATCCATGGCCAGAACTGGGATTTCTCCTCCAAATTTTCTTTACAAAAGTCTCTTTTTTCCAATTTCTATTTAAATATTGCCAGGACAAGTCTGTCTGGCAATGGTTTCACAAGGGTCACCTCCCATCTTTTCCCAAAAACACTGGATCTCAAAGGCTCCATGCTTTCCTTCCTATGGGAAAAAACTGTCCTGCTTCTCCAGGCAATCATGGCTGAGATTGGGCTTCCACCTCCAAAATTCCCTAAATCCAAAGACTGCTCCCAGCCAAAATCTGCCATTCCTGACAAGTCTGGCTGGCCTTGGCCTACAGAGGCTCTCACCTGCCTTCCAAACACTGGGGCTCCATGCTTTCCTTCCTATGGAAAAGAACTGTCCTTCTCATCCAGATGCCCATGGCCAGAATTGGGATTTCCACCTCCAACATTGCCTTACTGTGACAGACTGGAGGAGATTGTTGGCTGGAAACATTTTGTGTGGGGGGGGAGGAAGGGCAGGTCCAGCCTTGCCCTGCCCTGGAACCCCAGCCCTGCCCTGCCCTGAAACCCCAATCCCCCAGAGCCTCTATCCCAGCCCAGCAGTGGCTGCCAGTCCCTGGTACAGCACAGGCAATGCTCCACAGCCACCTCTGCAGCCCCCAGCCCAGCTCCTGAGGGACCAAATGAGCCCTAGTCCCACCTGGGGGAAGGGCCCAGGAAGACCAAGGGGTATTGAAGGCTGACCACAAGGCAAGCACACATCTTGACCCTACGTCCTCTTGGAATTTCCATCTGAATGCTGCTGGAATCCAGGAGTTGGTAGCTGTGTGTGTGCTTGTCTGTATCTTTTTTGTCTTTCTGTTTTTCTGTGTCTTCTTCTTCTGTTTCTGTGCTCCTGAAAATTTTGATTAACATTAAATTGAACAGGCTTAGAGTTTGTGAAGTGGAATGGGCCAAGTCAATGCTTTGAGAAATGTTTTTTGTTGATTGAATGTCTGTTGTAGTTTGATATGAGAAGAATTTTAAAAAGTAATACAAAACTTTTTGTGTGACTGACAATCTGTTAAACCACTAAGATATGTGAAATGTTAAAGACAAAAAACCCTGGAAACTCAAATTTTTTTCAAGATTTCCAAAGAAAAAACCCAGGACCCTGGCTTCTTTCTCAAAGTCAACAAACCAAACCAAACCAGCAGGCCCAAACCAAACCAAACCCCAACTCAACCAAAACAAAACCAAACCAAACCAAACCCTGCCATGGGCTGAGCCCCTTCCCCCCCCCAGGCTGCCCCCCCCATCAGCCCCATTCTAACCAAACCAAACCCCAAAAAACTACCAAACAGGAAAACAAAAGAGGCTACAAAACCCCAACCAGAACAAAGACAGCCACAGCTATTAAAATGTTACCATCAAGTCCCCCCCCCAACACAACTCAAAACAAAAACCCCTACAACCTGCAACCCATACAAAATAACCCTACAACTAAAATTAAACACAAAAACTACTAAAACGAACCATAAAACCAATCCTAACACAACCCCACCACAACTTCAACCACAAGTTACTGGCAGGTCAGGTGTCAATACTTTCAATACTTCAATCCTCCCTCAAGTAAAAGAAAAAAAACCAAAATACAAGCATATAAAAAAATAAAAACCCATCAAAGTCACTAAAGAAGAAATTAAATCCCAAATAAAAATGAAGAAAGAATACCTTAATCATAAAACTAAAATCCTTTTATAAATTATAAAGAAAAAACACTTTTTCTTTATAACACAAAAAACTATTAAAAAATTCAAATTAATATCAAACAAAAACCTCCCTGCTAAAATTAAACAAATTATAAAATAACGGTAATTTCATAAAAAGTTTAGACAGGGGAAAAAAAAAAAGTAACCCAGTATCCCCAGGAAAAGGTCTCTATTCCCAGAGATAAAAAGAATTATAAAAGTAAATTAAAAAAAAAACTTTTACCTTTAAACTACTCATTTTAAAACAATACCCCATAAGTCTACATGGCCCATCAACAAGCTGTAAAAACTTGTAGCAATAAAAACAATTTCACAATAACAAACAATAAGTTCCCCAGAAAACTGTTATCCATGACAGAATTAAGAACCACAAAAAACTTTTTTTCCTCTTGTTGAAAAAAAAAATCTCCATAACCTTAACAAGAAAAAATTCTCCCCCAGTAAACTAAAAAACTGTTCTAGAAATAGTAAACAAACTAGAAATTTTAAGTTTACTTTCTTTACATTGTCTGTAAAAAAAAAAAAAAAAAAAAAAAAAAGTGTTCAAAAGGATTTTTTAATTCTTACTACCCTTTTTTTTTTAAATTTATTTTTAATAAAAATTTTTTTATATCCTTTTAAAATTTTAGTCCTACTTTACCTTTCTTCTAATCCTATCTCACAACAAAATAAATACATAAATAATTAACTGACATTAAAACCCATCGCACTTATCAATACATTAATTAGGACATCTCAAGATTAGAAAAATCTTAAATTAACAAACCAAAACCCCTACAGTGTCATAAAAAAACTTTTGCCAAAGTTTCTCTGATTTTCTGAAGTTGGCAGTAAAGGCTGTTTTGTTGTTTTGAGCCCCTGAGGATCTCTTGTTGGTATTTCTCCAGGGAGTCCAAGTCAGAGTACAACAACAATTGTAATTCCTTTTAAATGTCTCCTTGAGAGTTGTTTGGGGGATGGGGGTCAGGGCTTGTGTGTCCTGCTTGGCACAGCCCAGGCAGGGCTTTCCCAGCCCCATTCCACACTTCATTGCCCAGCTGGAGCCGCTGGTGCCTCTGAGTTGTGCTGCCCCAGCCCCAGGGACGCTCTCCTTGTCTGCCCATTCCCCCATGGTCTCTGGGCAGGGATGGCCTCAGTGGGGGCTGCTGACATCCTCAGCAACTTGGAGGCTGCTGCTGAATTTTCCTGCTCCAGAGGCTTGTTCAGCCTTCCAGAGGAATGTTCCCAGGGCTCTTCATTCCGAACACTTTAACAAGTGCAGGAATAATTTGAGTGTCCCAATTGGCTCAGTTAAATTCATTCAGAAACACCTGAACAACAAGCCAAGCCTCTGGGAATAATTTGATTTAAGTTTTCAAATCCTTTGTGGTTTCTTCAACACTTCTCAGTAGTATATTCAAAGTGAATGTATTATATTTAAAAAGACAGTAAGAAAACATTTTTTAGGTCCTGTTTAGGTTTTTTTCCCCTATTAATTTATTGATATGTGCAATCTCCAATTGACATTGAATCCAAGTACCTCCTCATGCAGTTTGAATAGATATGAAAATGAAGACCCTCCATGGCTGACAATCAATCAGACTCTGTCCCTAACCCCACCCCACCATTTCCCCCATCCAAGCCCTGGCACTCAGAGCAGCCTTGTGCAAATCTGAGCTCCCTCCAGCCCAGGCTGCACCTGCAGCTTTCAGCTCCTTGGCTCCAACTCCCACCTGCTTTCCTTGGAGAAGGAGCTGCCCGAGACACAGAGAGATGTTCATTTCTTGTCAGCCAAAAAACCCAAGGGAAGGCACAGCTCCATCAAATGCAAAAGTCATTCCTCTGCTGGATATTAAATCCACTTTCCACAGCAGACAGTCTCAGAGCAATGGAAAAACACCTTCAGTGCCCAGCACAGATCCCAAAGTCCCCCAAACCCTCCCCTGCCCTGATTCTGCCCAGATTTGCTCTTTTGCACACACGAGTCACACACTGAAGTCTGAGCCCCTCCATGTCCAGAGGGAGGAAAAGAGAGAAAGGGGATGAAGAGCTCTCCTGTGCAGAGCCAAGGTCCAAGTGCAGCCCCTGCAGTGGGAACCACAACTCATCAGGTTTGTGTCCTTTGGGCTCAGGGACTGGTGACACTCAGAGGCACAGAAAGGTTTCTTGCCAGCAAACAAAGCTTGAACATTTGAACAGTTTAATAACCATCACAGCTCTTCCCTCAGCTCTCTGCGATGTTCCAGCAGCATCTGACATGTTCACCATCCCCCAGGGATTTGAGTACAGGAAGAGTTTTAGACAAAGACATAAGAAAAGGTAATTCTAGGACAGATATAAATGTAATTAGGATGTTGACTAATGTGATATTTATTTGATTTTCAGTAATACTGAGCAACATCCTGAAGTTCAACGCATGAAGCCAGTCAGTTGAGATGTACTTGAATGACCAGAAAGCATCTGGAGGAGAAAATCTGGGAGAAATGGAAGGCAAGTAGATCCAGCTGGTCAAGTAAAGAGATGTCCTTGGACGTGGCCATTTATCCAGGAGACCTGGAAACAACTGAAGGAAAGGGGTCATGAAATATTAGACTGAATGTTGATGGCAAAAGTAGAAGGGAATATCAGTGTTTCTTCTCCTGCCATCAGTAAAAGGATCCAGTAGATCCAGGAAGTTCCTGTTCTGGCAGGAAAACTTTGCCATTTCTTAAAAGTACTCAAATAACCCAGATAATGAAGATTTGCTTGTATATTATGAAACCAACTGGTGTTAAAACCTGTGCCCCTTTCCAGGCAGATATCAGTTGTGTGCCCATGAACAGGCAGTGCCACTTGTGCCCTGAGGTGCCCAGCTGGGATTGGATCTCTCTGAGAGCACCTGAGGGAGAGCAGAGCACCTTGTAAGCTGCAGGTGCCTGGGAGCCCCGCAGGGCTCCTGTGCCATCAACATCTGCTCTGCTCAAACCTGAAACAGGGCCCAGCATGGTGCCGGGATCATCAGAGAGCTGAGGTGTGTGCTGGAATTCAATGGCCTCCCCATCCCGCAGCAGCCCTGCATTTCCCTCCTGCAGCCTTGGTCTCCAGCCCAGCCATGGAGGCTCTTTGGGCTCTGGACTGTTGCTGCAGCCACCAAGGGCAGCTGTCTGTGCCCTGCTGGTGTCCCTGAGGGGCCCTGGCAGTGCCCCAGCCCTGCTGGGCTGTGCACAGGAGCTGGTCCTGGGCAGAGCTGTCTCTCTGCAGCGCTGCCCTTGCCAGGAGCTGCCTCTGGGCCAGGAGCACTGCCCAGCTCAGCAGCACAGATGTAGCACAAGGACTTTAATGACCCTCTGGGGCTTTGGTGCTCTTTCCATCAGACTCAGTCCCTTCGAGAGGGCTCAAAAAATTTCTCAAGAACTCAATGTATGATTGAAACCTTGAAGTTTCTTGTACTTTCAGTAGATCCCTGTGAGGCACAAGACCGACAAAGTGTCCCCAGGTTCAAGGTAGAGGAGGAGAACTGGTGGCAGTGATGACAGGTGGGGACAAGCAAGGGAAAGGTGCTCTGATGCTGAGCAAACCTGCGCCTCTGTCCCTGCAGGCTGTTGTCATTCCTGAGCTGCCCCATCTGGCTTTCCCCTTCCTTTGCTGACAACTCTGCCTCCTGTCTGCCTGTGCCTGCCCACACAAAGCCTTGGGCTGCTCCAGGCTCCTTCTGGGGGACGTGCTGCACCACAGCCCTGCCTGGCAGGGAAATTATTTTTGTCCTGGTATCCAGTCTGGGCCTCCCCAGCTGCCATTGGAAATAATTCTTCCTTTCTCTGGCTGTTTTCTACTATGTGAAAAGGATCCATCATCTCTGAAACAATCCTTCAATCCCTCCCAGGGCTCTCCTCTGCTGTCCTCATTCTCCACGCTGCTGAGCACAGAGCTCCTGTGTCCCTATAGATCAGTGAAGTGCTTGAGGCCAGGAGCACCTGGACAAGAGGGACAGTTCTTTTCTATATGAAGGAAACCACTGAACCCCAGAGTTTGAAGGCAGATGAGAAGCAGCCACCAGAGGCCAAGGCAAGCCAGACCTGTCTGTCTTTGCAGTTTTTGACTTAAAGTAACCTTTAAATATTTGGGGAGTTTTGGGGGTGGAATTCCATTTCAGCCATGGGTTTCTGGACTGGAATGAGAGTTCTCCATAGGAAGGAAAGGGCAGAGTCCCAGTGTTTCAAAGGCTGATTAGAGGCAGCCCCAGGGAGGTCAAGGCCAGCCAGACTTGTTGTCAGGGAAGAATCTTTGGATAGACAGAATTTGGGAGGCCAAACCCCTTTTGTGTGCAGGGGATCTGGATGAGAAGGACAGCTCCTTTCCATGTTGGAAATTAGTGTGGAATCCCAGAGTTTCAAAGGCAGATGAGAGCTGGCCTCAGAAAACCAAGGGAACCTCCATTGTCCTGGCAGCTTTTGTTTGGGAGCTATCCTTGGATATAAGGAATTTTGGAGGTGCATTTCCAATTTTCCCATGGATGCCTGGACTTGAAAGATTTTTTTTTTCCATGGGAAGAAAAGCACAGCCCTCAGTGTTTTGATGGCAGATGAGAGGTGGCCCCAAACCCTGCCAAGGCCAGGCAGAGCTGTCTGTTCTGGCAGGTAACATGCAATCTAATCCTTGGATATAAGGACATTTGGAGGAGGAATCACAATTTTGGCCCCTGGAGGAGAAGGACAGTTCTTTTCTGAGGAAGGAAAGCTCTGAACTCCAGGGTTTCAGGGACCCAGGACAATTGGACCCTCAACATGCCAAGGTCAGGTGAAACTGGCAGCCCCAGGAGGCCCAGCCAGCCAGACCTGTTTCATGTTCTTGGATCCTTGGGGCCCAGCAGCATCCTGTTGCCCCTTCCCCATTAGTCCCTGGTCTGGGACACAACATATCTTTATTTCCATGGAGGCTCAGTGATATAACAGCCACTGAAGTTGGCTCCACAACTCATCAGGTTTGCCTTGCTTCCAGGAACTGGCCTCAGCAGTGTCAAAACGGTTTCCTTGTCAATCTATTTTCCACAGTAGACAATCTCAGAGCAATGGAAAACACCTTCCGTTCACAGCACAGATCCCAAGGTCCCCCCAGACCCTCCCTGCCCCAATTCTGCCCAGATTTGCTCTTTGCACACACGAGTCACAGGCTGGAGCCAGGAGCTCCCTCCATGTCCTGAGAGAGGAAAAGAGAGAAAGGGGATGAAGAGCTCTCCTGTGCAGAGCCAAGGTCCAAGTGCAGCCCCTGCAGTGGGAACCACAACTCATCAGGTTTGTGTCCTTTGGGCTCAGGACTGGTAACATTCAGAGGCTCAGAAAGGTTTCTTGCCAACAATAAGGAGTTGAACGTGATACAGTTAAATAACCATCACATCTCTTCCCTCAGCTCTCTGAGATGTCCCAGCAGCATCAGACATGTCCCCTATCCCCCAGGGATTTCTGTACAGGAATAGTTCTAGACAAAGACATAAGATAAGGTGATTCTCTGATAGATATAAACACAATTAGGATGTTGACAAATATGATAGTTATTTCAGCTTTAGAAAGATTGGGCGACTCCCTGAAGCTCAAAGCATGAAACCAGTCAGTTGAGAGGCACTTGAATGACCAGACAGCATCTGGAGGAGCAACTCTGGGAGCAGCAGGAAGTACATAGAATCCAGCTGGTCTAGTGAAGAGATGTCCTTAGACATGGACGTTTCAACAGATGAGCGGGAAACACCTGAAGGAAGAGGGAGAGAAAAAACCAGACTGAATAACAGTGACGCTTGTAGAAGGGAAAATCAGTATTTACTTTCATATCATATGCACACTTCCAGCAAATTCCTCTTTCTAGTGGGAAAACTCTACATTTTCCCAAAAGTACTCATGTCACACAGAAAAAAAAATGTGCTCTTATAATATGAAAGGTACAAATATTAAAACCTGTGTCCCTTTCCAGGCAGACAGCAGTTGTGTGCCCATGAACAGGCAGTACAACTTGTGCCCTGAGGTGCCGAGCTGGGATTGGATCTCTCCCAGAGCACATGAGGGACAGCAGCATACATTTCAAGTTGCAGGTCCCTGACAGCTCCACAACTCATCAACATCTGCTCTGCTCCATTCTGAAATAGGGCCCAGCATGGTGCTGGGATCATCAGAGCTGGAGGTGTTGCTGGAAAACCAATGCCTCCCATCCCACAGCAGCCCCCATTTCCCTCCTGCAGCCTTGGTCTCCAGCACAGCCATGGAGGCTCTTTGGGCTCTGGACTGTTGCTGCCATGACCCCAAGGGCAGCTGAGCTCTGCCTTTGGACACAGTCAGGCCTGGCCAGAGGGAGGCCATGCTCAGCAATTGCTTGTGTGTGCCTGGCCTTGCTGTCAGCCCCAGCAATGAATATGTGGCCCTTTACAGGGAAACTGTGCTGGCCAGCCATGGTGGCCCAGGGAGGTCCTGGCCCAGCCCAGGCCAAGAAAAATGCTGCTGGGAATGGCCCCTGTGCCGTGGTGCCCCCCAAGCCTTGGGGCTCTCCCACTGCCCCATGGCTTCCTGTCTGCTGGGGTCTGCCACAGAGAAGAGCCTGTGGCACCTGGGGCTCAGGGCTGCCTGGACAGCCCTGCCCC
The DNA here is from genome assembly GCA_024865655.1 of Emberiza elegans. Classification (NCBI taxonomy): domain Eukaryota; kingdom Metazoa; phylum Chordata; class Aves; order Passeriformes; family Fringillidae; genus Emberiza; species Emberiza elegans. The sequence continues at coordinate 8,379,256 of JALJVW010000067.1, read as the reverse complement.
AGGCTCTGCCAGCCTCAATGGGCCAGCAGAGAGGCAGGCCAGGGCTGGCCATGGCCGGGGACAGGCCCTGAGCCCTCAGGATGATGAGCTGGGCCACAGCAAATCAGCCCAGGCCAAAGCTGGGCTCAGCAGCCAAAGGGCTGCCAAGGGCTGGGCACAGAGGCTGGCAAGACAAATGTCCTGGGGGAAGGAAGCCTCCCTGCTCTGTCCATGCCCCCAAGGGCACAGAGCAGCCTCCTCTCTGGGCCATTGCCTGTTTGCAATGCCTTGCACAGGCGCAGGCCCTGCCCCACAAGGCCTGTTTGAGTCCTGCCCATGCAGAAAGCCAGGCTGAGATGGACAGCTGATGGTTTCTGGGCCAGGCCTGGAGCCCAGCCCAGCTCCCTGCAAGCTTTGCCAGCTACCCTGAGCTCTGGGCAGCACCAAGGCTTCTCCCCAGCCCAGCCCAGCTGGCTATGGCCCCACAAAGCTCTGCTCAGGCCTTGCTTGTCTCAATTTTTCACTGGCCCCACAGGCCTCAGCCCCTGACAAGGGCACAGCAGCAGCTGGTAGCTGCCACAGGACTCAGCCCCAGCCATTGGGGAAGGGGCCTGCTGAGCCACTCAGATGCTCAAGGCCAAAGGAGGCAGATGGCTGCCCTGCCCCCTCAGGCTGAGGTGCTGAGAGATCTGCAGCCCCTGCTGCCATCCCATCTGCCCAGGGCAGCACAAGAGCCACGTAGGGGGGCCCCAGAGGAGCTGGAGGTGCCCAGGCCCAGGGCCCATGCCAGAGCTGGGAGGCAGCCACAAAGCTGTGCCCATTTCTGTTCATTGCTGCTCTGATGGGGATGGATCCTCAGCCACTTGGAGGTTAATGATGAATTTTATTACTCCACTCCAAGGCCTCTTCTTTCTTGAGCTCTTCACTTCAGGAATTCAATGAGGCTCATAAATATTTGTTCCAAAACACCTGAACAAAAGAAGTTCCTGAGAATAATTTAAGTTTTTACTTCTTCTGTAGTTAAGGGGACATATTTCAGGAATGTATTCAAAGGGAATCAGATATATCGTAAAAAAAATTCAGAGAGAACTGTTTTGTTCTGTTTTCTTTTCCTTTTTATAGATTGATATAAGAAATATCTAATTGATATTGACCCCCAGGACCTCCAAATGCAGTCTGAATAGATATGAAGATCAAGACCCTTCATGGCTGGCAATCAATCAGACTTTGTCCCCACCCCCTCCCCACCATTTTCCTCATCCAATCCCTGGCACTCCTATGGATCAGGAATGGTGTGGCCAGCAGGAGCAGGGCAGTGATTCTTCCCCTGTGCTGGGCATTGGTTGGGCAGCTCCTCAAGTGCTGTTTGCAGTTCTGGGCCCCCCAATTTAGGAAGGACATGGAGGGGCTGGAGCATGTCCAGAGAAGGGCAACAAGGCTGGTGAGGGATCTGGAACACAAGTCCTGTGAGGAGTGGCTGAGGGAGCTGGGGTTGTTTATCCTGGAGAAGAGGAGGCTTGGGGGCGACCTCATCATTCTCTACAACTCCCTGACAGGAGGGTGCAGCCAGGTGGGCCTCGGGCTCATTTCCCAGGGAACAGGGACAGGACAAGAGGACACAGCCTTAACTGCACCAGGGGAAATTTAGGCTGGACATTAGGAAATATTCTCCACACAAAGGGTGATTGGGCATTGGAATGGTCTGCCCAGGGTGGTGGGTGAGTCACCATCCCTGGAAGTGTTTAAGGAAAGACTGGATGGGGCACTGAGTGCCATGGTCTGGGTGACAAGGTGGTGTTGGGTCCCAGCTTGGACTTGATGCTCTCCAAGGTCTTTTCCAGCCTGGTTGATTCTCTGATGATTTTAACACTGCAGGGCCCTGGGGAAGCAAGGGGCCATTGTGACACTGCAGGGCCTGGTGGCACTAAGAGGACCATGGTGACACTGTGTATGACATGGCAGCACAGAGCCAAGGGGCCACTGTGACACTGTGGGGCTGAATGGAAGCAAGGAGTCCATTGTGACAGTCTGGGTCCTGCTGGAACCACAGAGGCAACTGTTACACTGCAGGGCCTTGTGGAACCAAGGGGCCACTGTGACACTGGGAACCAAGGATACCCTTTGGAGAGCCTGGGGACAATGGAATCAAGGGGCCATTGCTCCATTGCAAGGACTCTGGGAACTGAGGGAACAAATGTGACACTGTGGTGCCCCATGGAACCAAGGGTCCTTGGTGACACTGCAGCATCTTGTGTCACCAGGGCTCCATTGTGACACTGCAGCACCAAGGAATTAATTGTGGCACTCTGAAGCCTCATGGAACCAAGAGGCCACTGTGACCCTGCAGGGCCTTGTGGAATCATGCAGAGCATTGTGACAGAGCAGGACCTGGTGTCACAATGGGGTCATTGTGACACTGCAGGGCCCCATGGAACCAAGGGACCAGGGCTGCTCCTCAGGGACTGATCCATTGTAGAAAACCTGTTTGACACCGTGGTGGCCCTTGGGACCAAGAGGCCATTGTGACACTGTGGAACCAAGGAGAGCATTGCTGCATTGCCACACCTCATGGAACCAAGGATCCACTGTGACACTGCAGGGCCTTGAGGGACCACAGCACCATAGTGACACTGCAGGGCCCAAGCATACAAGGGACTTTGTGACACCAAGGGGTCCCATGGAATGAAAGGGACATTGTGATACTGGGAGGCCTCATGGAATCATGGAGACCATTGGGACACTCTGGGGCCTCATGGAACCTTGGTGACACCAAGTTGTCTGGGAGTGTGGATGTGCTGGAGGGTAGGAGGGGTCTGCACAGGGCCCTGGACAGGCTGGATCCAGGCACCAAATCCAACAAGGTGAGGTTTAACAAGTCCCAGTGCCGGATCCTGCACTTTGGCCACAACAACCCCTGCAGCACTACAGGCTGGGGACAGAGTGGCTGGAGAGCAGCCAGGCAGAAAGGGACCTGCAGGGACTGATGGACAGCAGGCTGTGAGCCCAGTGGCCAAGAAGGCCAATGGCTCCTGGCCTGGATCAGGATTGGTGTGGACAGCAGGACCAGGGGGGAGATGGGCTGTTTGCAGGGGAGGGAGCAGGGCTTGGCCAGAGGAAGAAATTTGTACCAAGAAAGAGTAAAGAAAGCAAAGGTGAAGCAAAGGAAATGCTGAGGGCAGTTTAGGGGTGGCTGCCAGGCAGCCCTGGCTCTGACCAACAGCATCTGCAGTGGGAAAGGAAACTCCCAGCTGATGGTGTGATAAATAGGTATGATTCGTGCTGATAAAATTGAAAGAGTAATCAATATTGGTACCGTAATTAATATTTGGGAATAGGTAAAATGGTTAAAAGTTGTAATGTTAAAAGAAGAGAGGGAGAGGAGGGACTCTACCCCCCCCCCCGCCTCCGGCAGATGTTCACAAGGACAGGGCCTACCATATAAGAATTACTATTTGGGAATAATAAAAATAGTTAAAAGTTGTAATACCAAAAGAAGAGAGGGAGAGGAGGGGCTCCAAGCCCCCGGCAGATGTTCACAAGGACAGGAGGAAGAAGCTGAAGATACAGATGCTAAAAATGAACAAGAACCTGGTTGGGTCCCAGAACAATGCTAATTATAAGGGATTTATTGCTTCGATATGTAGATGTAGCGATATGTGCTCTTGGCTTACGATGTATTAGCTTGGTGCGCATGTGTAACCCAAAGGTGAATAAAAGGACAAAGAGGAAGACTACAATTCTTCATCAATGAAGACCCCCAAAGACTTGTGCGACCACCGAACTGAGTGGTGGCACATGCACAGTGAAGGTGTTCATGAGGGCGGAGATAGGTAGATGACGAACCGGAACTAAGAGAATATGGTATTAACACATGGTATATAAGGGGGGAATCTTCACTTGGCAAGCTCATACGGAGGGTGGCATGGGTCCCAGTTGACTGGGCAGCAGTTTCTTAAATGGAATGATAAAAAAAAGGTAAACATTTTAGCTACAAGCAAATAGGCACATCTGAACAAGGTACCGGTGGCCAACCACTGAAGTTATTCTGAAGCAATTTTTAAACAATAAAATACTGAGACCACAAAAATCAAGCAAAAAGCTAACTCCTGGCTAAGAAAAAATTAACTTTTGACCACAACAACATTCCAACGACACAGGCTTCTTCCCAGTGTCATACCTTATAACTACCTCTCTTGGGAATTCTCATCCCATATCCCAAAAGGAATAAACACCTCAGAGCGTCCCAAAGCAAAAAGGAGCACACATGAGCTCCTCACGGTCCTAGGAGGCCAGCACAGCCTGCGCTGAGTCTGCAGCAAATTCTGCGCAGTGAGGGTCTGCAAAAAAACTTTCAACTGATGAACTGAACTGATTTTAAAGGGATGTTTTCTAAGCACAGAGGCATAACAAAGAACAAGCAGAAACAATTCTTAAAAACATCTGCAAATTTTATTTAGCATACATGCGACTGATTTCCACCCCATGGCTTCTCACTTTGATTTGTCTGTAGGTTCAGGAAGATGATAATGCACACCCTGCCCTCCCCGAACCCCCCAGCAGCTGAGAGCTGCTCAGCGTGTTCAGATAATCAGTGGCTGGATTACACGGACCCGGACGGGCCGGAGCTCCTCTGCTGGGGATTCAGGAGACGAGAGCGGAGAGGTGCTGAGCGAGGTGCCGTCCCAATTCCATTGCTTTGGGACCAGAAGTAGTTTGTTCCCAACAGCTGCAACAATGCTCAGCTCGCTTCCGTGGCGAGTGTTAATGGCACACAGATGGCAGCCTGAGGAAATCACGTTCCAGGCTCTAAGCGGCTGGGACAGGGTCTGATTTTTTGTTCTGTATCTGTATGATGATCAGTACAGCAGGGCTCTGATGGATGACTCGGCAACACAGAATTAAAACCTCCTCAATAGGATTACATCGACTTCTAGGAAAAGACAAAAGCCTATCACCCTTCCGAAATCTGCTTTTAATCCGAAGCACACGGATTGTCACTGCACTGCACCTTCCAGCTTTTCAAAGCAGCTCACTTCTGAGGACCGGGAAACATTGATTTCTGCAGAAACAATGGGCAACACCCAGGCTAATCTAAGCACTACTGTTTAACAGGGGACCTGCCAGCGGGCCAGTCCAGCTTAAAGTGCGCTTGATTTCAGTCTAACATCCCCACAAAATTCTTCACATATCTCCCAACCCTGAAATCTTATTTCTCCCTAAAGCTTCTCATCATTAGCAATTTCCAAGTGACACGGTTTTTTTACAACGTTCAAAAATGTCATGCTGGACTGTACTAGAGAGTAATTTTCAACTATAAGCTCAGCAAAGTTTGAATTGACTTGTCCAGAGAAAAATCCTACAAGTGAACACCTACACCTGCCTACAAAGAGCTAACAAGGCCCTGGCAGCTACCAGCATCAAAGCACAGTGGATGTTTCTAATACAGGGCAAGGATAACAACATCACCTTTTGTTCTCCCCCGTTTGTTTTCTCTGCGGTCATATTTGCCTCTTATGATTTTTTTAGTCTCTGTATCTTCTTGGGCAGCGCTCAGTCTGACGACGAGGATACGAGAGTCTTTCCCTGCCGTATGGAGAGAACCAGGAAAAAAGTTAAAAAAAGAACAGGGTGGTTGGAAATTAATGCTTCCAGTGAGAAGCAGCAGCTAACAAACAGAGCAAAAGTAAACAAAGCGTGATACCTCCCTGGGGACAGAAGGCTTACAAACTCTCCAGGATTTACAATTCTAGTGAGCAACCCCTTCAGGACAGCAGCCAAGTGTCCCGTTAGGTGCTGCTGCACCAAAGGAGGATCTGAGAGCTTCCACAGAGTGAAATGCACAATATTTTGCAAAGACAAAAAATCTTGCAAAATAACAAAAATACAATAGATATAAACTGCAGGGCAAGAGTACAAGTGTTAACTTTGTTAAGAGCTGGAACCAGCCAGGTGAGCAACTGATAACTGGTTCCTCAACAGAGCTTGAACCCTTCAGGGTACAGAAGGGTTTCCCCAGAAATTTCACAGACTGAGTTTGGATATAAGCACACCTGCAGATCCTCAGAAACATCACCCATTCTCCAGGGGTCTGGAGAGAACTGCAAATGGCTCTCGCGTAGTTTGAGCTGGTTCTGTAAGGTCTCAGGGTGAATTTCACCAGATGCAACCAAACTGGGCAACTCACAGTGGGACAGAAGGAACCCAAAGCTTGTTTTACCCAAAGCTTGGGTAAGCAGAGCTCCAGCAAATACTGAGGGAACAGACATAACAGGGTCAAAAATAATAAACCTACCTTTTTTTTTTTTATCTTGCCTTTTTTTAAATTCAGATGAGCAAAACAATTTCATCATCTGTAAGCTGACCATCCTTAGCACACAGGACTCCAAATTTAAAATTCACCGATCCCTGGGAAATAAAACCAAATATTATATGATAAACAGTCAAACAAAAGACGTAAAAATTTGTTTCCTCTAAGGACTGTCACGTATGTATGTATCTTTGTATGTATCCTACACATTAGAACGTACACTTTATACCATCTCCTAATACAGAATAATTTACCTTTAAACTTTGATAGTATAGAAGAAAATTATTAACTTCAATTGGTGATCTATTATTATTACGTTGGTGCTTAAAGTTATTTCTGCTGTCATGTTCCAAAAAAAATTCAGTTTTTTTACTGTACTGAGCAATTGATTTCAAATTCATTACAAGCCCATCAAAATACAAAGCTGTATTCACTGGACGGGTCAGTGAGCCAGAAGTAGTTAGGCTTGTACTCACCTCTTGCTCTTCCAGAACCAATAAATCCTGTAAACAAAACCAGTATCTTTAGCCCACTCCTAGTAAAGATTCCACAAGGATGATGGTTTTATTTGTGTTTAGAAGTTTCGGTTTGAAATGGCCAGTTCAATGGATAAAGACAGTTTAAGTAGTATTACATTACTATTGTTGTTTTTGTTATTATCATTATTTATTATTATTATTTTTTTTATTTTTATTATCTGCTACTGGAAGAAACAAACCAGTAGTATCTATACTTAATTACTTCTATTTCCAGAAAATAATAAAGAAAAAGAACCACACAAAATAAGAGTTGCTTCCTGCCTTTTTATCTCTCAGGATGAAAAAATTTCTCTTGGGCTCTTCTCCAATTTGTCAAGACGCACAGCACTGAAAGGCAAATGAAATAGTGCTTTATAGAAGGGCAAGTGCACATTTCAACGCTGAACCACCAACTGATTGCAGTTACAGCGGTTACCAAATGAATCCTTCCAAGAGCCTCTGTTAAATGGAATGTTTTGTGGAACTGCCATTTCTTCCCCAAAATACTAACTTCCAACACTTCCTAAACGTATTTTGTATTTGAAAAACAGAAATTAGTGAGACTCTGTGTGGAGATCAGGTTTAAATTTATTTCCTTCTAAAGCACAGAGCTCTCTTCCATCACCCTTCACTTCGGCTCCACACAGAATCACGGTGAGCATTTTAGGAGGGCTCAAGAACCAATTCCATTTCTGTTTTTCTAGTTCTCTCTCTTCTTCAATAATTCAAGGCAAGTCAAATGAAAAATGACAAGGTCAGCATCAAATTCACACTTTTTCCCTTTGTCTGGTCAAGACCAGGCTTTAAAACCACTTCTTGCTGCCTTCAACGATTAAGACTTGCAAAACCATTTTTACATTTTTTATTTTTATAGGGTTATCATAAAAACCACAGAACACAAGCTCTGAATTACAGGAAAAGGAACACAGGCAAATATCTAAACTGATCACTTGTTTGCAAATACAAACCTTAATAGAGATTGCACTGACAATGCTTTTGTGGGACTCTAAGGGAGACATATTTTCTGAGTACCCTGTAAACAAGAAAAGCTAGGATATATTACAGGATATACCCACTTTTTCTGCATATTCAAATAGGATTATAAATAAAAACAATTAAGTCATAAAAGAAGGAAGAAAACCAAGGTAGTTTTACTCAGCTATATTTACTGCCGATTTAGAGAAAAAAAAAAAGTCATGGGTGCTGCAAAGAAAAAAAAAAAAAAAAGTGAACCAGAAATGCCTACAGTAGAAGTTTAAAGCAATTGCTTGGATAAAAGCATCTCATGGAACATTAAGTAGGAAAAAAGTGAAACCAGTATCAGACCTGCCTATTTTCTTACCATTGCACAAGAAAATCCTAAAAGCAGTATAAAGTCACTGCCTAAAACCGATCACAGGATGGAACCAAGAACAATTTAGGCACTTGCTAGTCTAAACAGAAACCTTCTCTGGATGCTAGTGTCAAATCACAAGTTTTGTCTTTCAGAAGCTCCACGCTGGAAAGCATTTTCCCTGGCGGTCGGGAGGGCGACATTTCCCTCGGCCCGGCAGCCACTCCTGTGGCGCGTCGGCCGTTGCGTCAGACGCCGCGCCGGCAGCAGGGCCTGCCGGGAGTTGTAGTCTCGGGCTGACAGCCCCCGCTCCGTTTGCCGACAGCGGGAGCGGCGGTCCCGCCAGGGCATCAAACGGGTCCTTCGCTCCTGGGCGGGGAAGAACCTGAGGCAGCACCGCTCCTCCCGAATGTCCTTTCTTTTTCACTCCAGCTATGTTTTCTTTTTTTCACCCCCTTTTTATCTCTCACTCTTCCTTTTTCACTCTCACCCTTTTCCTTTTTCACTTTCTTTTCTTTCCTTTCCTTTCCTTTCTTTCCTTTCCTTTTCCTTTCCTTTCCTTTTTCTTTCCTTTCCTTTCATTTTCTTTTTCCTTTCCTTTCCTTTCCTTTCCTTTCCTTTTTTCTTTTCTCTTCTTTTCCTTTCTTTTCCTTTCCTTTCTATTTCATTTTCCTTTTTTTCTTTTTTTTCTCTTCTCTTTCATTTCAATTTCTTTTCTTTTTTTTCTTTCCTTTTGTATTCCTTTTCTTCATTGTCTTTTTTTTTCCTTTTCTTTCTTTCCTTCTTTCTTTCTTTCAGTTTTTTTTCTTCTTTTTTTTTTTTTTTTTTTTTTTATTTTTCCATTTTCTTTTTTTTTTTTTCTTTCCCAGTTGTTTCTTTCATTTTTGATTTTCCTTTCTAGCTGGAGAATAAAAAGCAGCCATAGAAACTTTTCATTTTCTACCTTTCTAAAAACCCCCAAACTAAAATTATTTTTTTTTTCCTTAAAAAACTATTGATTCCCTTTCTGCCTGAAATTTTGTACAGCTGCACCTTTTTTCTTTTATTTTTTTTTCCCTTCAATTTTTTCTTTTTCTATTTTATGCTTTATTTTTACAGCGCCAATAAAAAAGCAGCAATTTCCTTTCTAACTTTCAAAAGCAGCTTGACAACCTGGGAGCAAAAAACCCCTGCTGTTTAAAGAAAACTATTGATCTGGGAAAACTTTGCAGGCACAGCGCCAGCTTTTATTCCCTTCAATGTTTGATTTGCTTTAACTTTTATTTATTTGAACTGCAGGCAACTTTCAGCACAGCGCCCCCTGCTGTTTGATCTGGCGAACTGCAGGCACAGCGCCCCCTGCTGTTTGTTCTGACGAACTGCAGGCACAGCGCCCCCTGCTGTCTGTGCCGGCGAACTGCAGAACTGCGCCCCCTGCTGTCTGTTCTGAGCAGGCGTCAATGACGTCATTCTTTCGACACGGCGCCCAGCCCCGGCCACGCCCCCAGCCCATCAGGAAAGGCCCCAAGCGGTAGCCGTTTTACCAGCTGCCTGATCAAAATGCTGACACCCACCCCGAGCCCTAGACACAATTTCCCGTGACCCCACCCGCTGCAGACGAACCGGAATGCCATCACCGCAATTGAAACGCCACAGAAAATCTCGTTGGAGCCGCGCCGGCGTCGGTGTTCCGTGCAGGCAGTCCAGATACCCCGACCGGGGTCCTCGATTTCCCCGCCTTTTTGGCCGCCATGCTGAGAAGGTCAAGCGACTCCGCGACACCCGCGACACGCCACTCCCAAGATGGCGGCCTCTCGGCTGCTGCCTCTCGGCCCAGGGCTGCAGTACCGCGCTCTGCCCACAAGGCGGCAGCACTGCCGCCCACCCCAGCCGGGGGCGCAGCGCGCCTCGGGGCTGCGGGCAGGGAAGGCGGCAACAAAGAGCAGGGGGCGATCCCCGCCAAAAACTCCTCTGAAAGAAATGCCCCAAAACAAGCAGGAAGAAGAAAAAAAACTCCTGCCTCCAACCCAACAGGATAAAAAAAAAAATCCAACCGTTTCTTTTAAAAAATATTTAAATATTTTAAAAATTTTTTTCATATTTATATTCACATTTCTATTTATAATGTATATTGATGCAAAATGCCCATTTATACATTTTTATTTATAAATAAATTTATATTCTATATTACATCTATTCCTGTTACTGAGATTTATTTATATATTTTTATACATATTTTTATATATTGATTATATATTTCTGTTAAGATTTTTATTTCTGTAACACTTATATTATTTAGAATAAATCCCCTGCCTCTAACCAAATAAAAGCCAAAATAAACTCCTTTTATTTCAACTGTATTTATATTTTTAATTATATTTTCCATATTCATATTTATATTAAAAATGTACACTCATGTATAGCGTTGTTAGTTCATATTTTCCTATTTTTAATATTTATTTATATTTTATATTTCTGTACCTATATTTTTATATCTTGTTTATATACTTCCATATTTTGAAATATATAACAATATCCATATTCAGATTATTTAAATTCAAAACCCCGCCTTTAAGAAAATAAGAGCAAAAAAAAAAACCCTAACACTTACCTTTAAACAATATTTAAATAGATTTTATATTTATACCTTTTCCTATTTACATTCACATTTATACTTAGGAATATTGGTGTATGTTCATTTATACATTTTTATTTATAAATTTCAATTTATATTCCATATTACACCTATTCCTATTATTTAAATTTATTTGTATATTCTGTAACACTTATATTATTTAAAATAAATGCCCTGCCTTTACCCAAATAAAAGCCAAGTAGAACCCCTTTGTTTTTAAGCTGTATTTAAATTTTTTTAAAATTATATTTTTCAGATTTATATTCACATTTATATTTAGAATTTGTATTGCCGTATGTTATTTATATCCTATACTACATCTCTTGATATTACTTATAAATATTTGTATTTATATTTAAATTCATAGTTTAGTTATATATATTTATATATATTTATATTTCTATATTTATACATTCCTATATTACTTATTTAAAACCCCTGCCTCTAACCAAATAAAAACCAGACACCCCTCTATCTAAGCCATATTTAAAATTTAAGAAGTCATTTTATTTTTCAAAATTATACTCATATTTATATTTTTCTTTATTATATTTAAATATATGAGAGAATACTGCTTAATATAGGAGGCAAAATATTATTTTTATATCATATATTTCTTTTACTTATATTTATTTATATTAAATACTTATAGATATTGGTCTATAGATTATATATTTGTGTATCTGGATTTCTGTTTTTAGATTATTTATATTTACATTATTTATAAAAAAACCCAGCCTATAACCTAATAAAAACCAAAAAATCCTCAATTTATTTTAACTACATGGAAATATTTTTATATTTACATCTATATTTATGTATCTTTGTATATATATAATGGACTACAATTTATGTGTATTAATTGTTCCAACCATATATGATATATTACAGTTTTATATATTTATCTGTTTTCTATATTTATGTTTACCACCATAATTTTATATTTATTTTTAAATGTATATTTATTTCTATTGTCATCTACATATTAAACCATATGAATTCATTAACCTAACACATGAGAACCACAAAAATGCTGTACCTTCATCAGCACCAGGACGCAGCACACGCTCATCCCATCGCAGCAGATCAAAACAAAGCCTATTTCTATTACTACCAGAACAAAGATCCCACAACATTTAACCCTAATAAAACTCAAATAAACCTACCTGTAAATAAATTTTAAATCCCACTATAACTAGCCCAAAACCTCCCTACATTCTCATCATCAACTTCCTCCTGAACCAATATCTCAAAATCCCAAAAAAATCAAATACACATTGAAAATTACATAACTGCTAATAAAAACACCCATAAAAAAAATCAAACCAACTCACTAAACTCAAAACTGTACAACTGACCCTAAACATTACTAAAAAGCCCCCAAAGCTCTACCTTTATGCTAACACACAAATAATAGCCAATAATCTATAAAAGTTATTTTTAAAATTTTTCAAAACTAATTAAATGCATAAAAATAAAAAATCTAGATTATTAAAATACTAAAAACTATCACTACCCAAATTAAGAAACGTATTGCCTATAAAAACACACCCTATAAATGCCCCTGTGCCCAAAAATAGAACTAAAAAAACATCAAACCAGAAAGAAATCGGAATTTAGGAACACTAAAACCAGAACGTTCCAGAAGTTACACCATATCCCTTATCATACACCAACTGCAAACAACATAAAACAACACAATCCATTCTTAAAAAACACCTTAAAACCATTACATTAAAAAACCTTTCAAAAATTAAAAAACTGCATTTAACAAAAGCCATCTAATAAATTAACACCCAAAACTCCAGCAGCCGAGCTGGCCCCACCAAATCTCTGTTTATACATACAGCAAACAAAACCAAAAGCCCAGGAATACCTATCAGAAGTCTATTAAAGAAACCTATTGAAATTAATCCTACCTGAAATACAAACCAACCCATCCAGAAAGTTAGCTTCACTCAAAAAACAAATTACACAGAGTTAATAATACCAAGAAATAAAAGCACACACCATATACCACCAATGAATATAATAGTGAAGGGGAAAAAAAATCACATTTTTTTCTTTTTATTTTTTAAACCAACTTCTTTTATTAGCTAGAACAAAAGGTTTTGCCAGGACTGTAACAACTTCTTCTTCTCCTTCTTCTCCTTCTGAAATGTCCCTTCTCATTCCCAAATTCCTTACAACTTCTGAGTTTAAATCCAAGCAAAAAGCAAAATTTGTGACTTGTGTGTTCGGTGCTCCTGTCAGGTTGCCCGTTTCCCTCCACATCTTCTCACACTTTCAGTCTTCATGCTGTCCTGCCGTGATGAGTGTGACAGAAGAATTGGCACATGTTAGGAGAGGATTTCCCTCCCTCCCTCCCTCCCTCCCTCCCTCCCTCGAGCTGGTTTCCTTAGGGCATTTCAATCAATCCCAAGCCTGCAATGGTGCACGCTCCCCTCAAGGCTCACAGCAAGCATGCGGCAGCTCAGGCTTGCTCGGCTCCAGAGCTCTGTGCCTTCCATAGCAGAGACAACTTCTGATAAGCCCTGTTACAATAAATTGGAATGCAAACTCACCTCCATCTCAGGGTCTCAGTGACCCCGGCCAGCCCCTTCCTCACTTCCCTGTGTCACAATGACTTCCAGGCAGAAGGATGCAAAGCAGGGTTCTGTCTTTTCTCTTGAGTGCCAATAGGGAAAATATTTAGGCTTTGACATAACTAATTACCCTCTCTTTGAACTATCCCAAGGACAGTTTTAAAGAAAAGACAGAAGATTGCTGGAAAATCCATATGGGATAAGGAGGAAAGCAGCAAGGATCCGAGGCCAGCGGCGGCATTGCCATGCAATGTCACGTCCCTGCCACCTTGTGACGAGGCACACAGCTGCAAAGCCCCAAAGCCTGCAAGCCCTGGAGCTGCCACATGGATGGACCTGGCTCCCTTCCCATGTGCCCAGAGGGAAACCTGAGGGCAGGTGTCCACCCCGAGGGCGCACCCAGAGCCCCGGGCAGGGATGCGGTCACTGGCTGCTCTCTGGGGACGAGACCCTCCCTGCAGGTGACACTGGCTTGTCCTCTCCCTGTGGGACAGGGACCTCCAGTGTCTATGACCAGCCTCATTTTGTCAGCATCCAGGTGCTGTGTTAGAGCCAGAGGAGTCAAGGCTTTCCAGAACCATAGGATCCTTTAGGTTGGAAAAGCCTTCTAAGGTCATCGAGCCCAGCTGCTGCCCCAGCACTGCCAAGCCCCCACCCAAAGCAGGTCCCTAAACACCACATCTTGACATTCTTCAGATGTCTGCAGAAATGGGGACTTGCCTGAGCAGCCTGCTCCTATGCCTGACCACCCTTTCCGTGAAGAAATTTCTCCTCAAAGCCAATCTAAGCCTTCCCTGCTGCAACTTGAGGTCATCTCCTATTGCCATGTCACTTCTTACTTGGGAGATCTCGGTCCTGAAACCTTACCTGCTCGTTCCCTAGGAGGTCTCTGCCTTGGCTGGATGAGAGGAGAAACACTCCCGCCACAGGAATGGGAGCTCAGGAGGTCCCACACAAAGGCCGGGGGAGCAGCCGTCCTCACCGGAGCTCGCGTGTCAGTTCTCAGAGATTGGCTCTGCTTTTCCTCCTGGGCAGATCTCTGCTCAGTGCTTCAGAATTGGCTGTTTGGAGGAGGGGGGAAAAATAGGTTAGCCGAGTTTTTTATCCAGACTTATCTGATGTCTTTGCCTGCTTTGCCTCTTCCTGACTTCCTTCTGCTAAGAAAACAGCTGCCTTTGGACTTCTAGGGGGAACTTGCACGTAATGTCTGAAAAGGAACTACAGAAAAGTGCCTCATTTTCAAAGACTCAATCAAGAAGACAGATAATTGCAGCTTCTCCATCCCCACTGCCTGCAGAGCTGGCAGGCACCAGGCCAGCTCTGCTCCTCCTCCAAGCTGTTCCCAAATCTGCCGGAAGAACTGAAGGCTACTTTGGCGTTCCGTTGCTCTGCTTCTCCCAAAAAAGATCTTTGAGTGCTGTTATCCCTCCACAGGAAGGGCCTTTCTGTCTCACACACTCGGCGACACAAGGCCACACAAAGCTGCAGCAGCCTCTGCGCCAGGTGGGAAGGGCTTTCTTCCTCCTCTGGCACCTGGCTGGCACAGCTTGCTCAGAGATGCTGTGGCTGCCCCATCCCTGGAAGTGTTCAAGGCCCATTGGTGCTCTGGGATGAGGCTCTGAGCAACCTGGTCTAGGGAAACATGTCCCTGCCCACGACAGCAGGCTTGGAAGGAGGTGATCTTTAGAGCCCCTTCCAACCTGAATTATTCCATGATTCTATAAACTCAAAAACCTCGAGGAATAAATCTGTATAGGTCACTAAATACATAAAACCATATCCCCATCGGCGTATTTCTGAATGAAAAGTATATCTACAAAGAGGGAGAAGTATTCTATGTATTTGCTCTTGCTACATTTCAGGTGTAATTTTAGCTATCACTTCAAGTTGTAAAATATTTTCTTTTGAAATAATAAGCAGTGTTCAAATTTTAGCATTTTTACACTGTTGCAGAAGTAAAAATTGCTGACAATCAGGCCATGTCATCCTTTATGGAGCAGAGCCATAATGACAGAATTTCTGGGACAGAAATTTTACAGGATGTCACTCCACAGAGAGCACCAAATTCCATACCAGTTGGCAGTTCCGCTCCTCCACATCACAAAGCTAAACTAGGACAAGACAGCCTCGGGCTTCACGAATGGCAAGGCAATAAGAGACATGCCTTAATAATATCATTACAATTCCCACAGATCTGTCACCTGAGCTGTGACAGCACAGCACCCTGGCCGAGGGGAAGGTGACCCTGCCCAGGACAGGGGGTGGAACTAGGTCATTTTTAAGGTCCCTTCCATGCCGAACCATTCTATGGTGTGACGAAACAGGAGAGTTGTAAGGGAGAAGAAGGATTAATTCCTTTGGAAGGATAATTGTTTGCCCCTCTAATAGCAGGCTTTGTTGGCAGGATTGTTTTGCTCTTCCACTGACCTTGGCTGAAGGTGTTTCACCCTGCAGAGAGCGGTAACAGCCTGGTGCACACGTTGTTCTTGGGCAGATCACACGGAGCTAGAGGGCAAAGAGCTCCCAGTAGCTCTGTGACAGGAGCAGATACTCCTCCCCACATCTGGAAATATCCATGGGGGATTTTTCCAGCAGATGGCAACAGCAGACCGGTGTGTACTGCAAGGCCAGACTTTGCAGGCTGCCTGAAACCTGGCTGGGCTCTATCCAAAGCATCTCTCGGGTCTGCTTCTCCTGCTCCTGGTATTGAGCCTAGCTGGTACCCCAGGGCATGGTTACTGGAATGCAGAATAAATCAGTGCTGCAGAAAACTGCACTACAAACTCTGCAGCTCTTGCTGTGTTTGCAGGGCTTAAAACACACCTGGTGCATTTGAAACCGATTGAAATTATGGCTCCCCCTGAATAAACATGATTTCTCTCCTAGATATCTTTTTGAAAAATAGTACTTCAAGGGGTGATCAGAATGGGAGCACAGACAAACACAAAGAATAAAAACTACAGTGTTTGATGCTTTATCAAAAGGTGTGTCTGTCCTACCATGTCAGGAAGCTGGACTGCTGGACCCAACTTTGCAGCACATCCTTGTCATTGCTTCTGAGCCATCTTCACCCGCTGCTCTCGTGGCATTTGCTGTGCCATTTGCAAATTACAATACGAGTGAACCTGGAAGATAAAACACAAGATAAATTTACAGCCGGACATTCCAATCTTTTTCTCCAAAATGCAAAATAACGTGCAGCTTTCCCCTTAAACTGAAGTACAGGCCAAATTCATAGAATCATTTGGGTCAGAAAAGCCCTTCAGGCAGTGAAAATGAGCATTTCAGTGTGGTATGAAGCTTGGGGAGCCCTGAAGAGGCTGTAAAAAAAAATTAACTGATATTCTTTGGAAATTACAAATAAAAATGGCAGGAATTAATGAATAATGAATCCCCTGCAGAAACGCCACAAGGGACAGCTTGCAGGGGAGATGCCTGAAAGCCAAAGCTGTGCTTCAGTGGCATCTAAGGTGGGAATTGTGCAGAGTGCCTGTACACAAGTTTGTTTTCACTGTGATCAGTGAGCAGTGGCCACCCCAGAGCAGGGGATGTTGTGGCTCAGAAGACCTGGCTGTAAAAAATACAGGTTATTGTCCCCAAGCACATCCCAGCGGTCTGGAAAAGGGTGACTCTGGTTGCCGTGACTGTTGTGTTTGCTGAAGGGGGGAGCTGCTCAGTCCTCCTCACTTCACTGATGCTCCCAGCTGTGGTGCAGGCGAATGGCACCACTTGGCTGCGTCCACCTCCCTGGGTATTTTCTGTGCAGGGAACTGCAATGCCATTGCAACCTTTCTGCTCTCGCATAATTCTTCCAGAAAAAAACAGTACCTTGAAGGGGAAAGTGCCTTGTCCTTGCCCCAAATCCTTTGTCACTTGTGGTAACTCACGGCACACTCCCTGCACGTGTTATCTTTATGTTAACTCTGTTTACAAGTGCTGTGAATAAACCCAAATCCAACTGAGTTTTTTGCTCTTTGCTCACACTTCAATACAAGGCTGGAACTATCACTTTGCAAAGAACTTTCCTCTACCAGTGCTAGATGCAAAAGCCAACCTAGGAATGCCTGCCACACTCCAGCACACAAAGCTGCTGCTGCTGCTTTTAATGGCTCAGGCTGAGGGGTTTTCTGTTCTTCCTTTGCTCTGCTAATGGGAAGGACTGTGAGACCTTTTTGAACTACCTACAGATATGGAAGATTGATTAAACAAGTATTCTTTATCCCATTTCTCTTAAGAGTTTGTCCTGACAGATGTCTTCTCCCTCCTAAGGTTTAGACTACAGTTTTGTCCTGGTTTAGGACAAATTAGGGGAAATCTCCAAAAGGGAGTCCCCTAAAAAACAAACCTCCAACCACCCCTCCCCCAATACCGGGTTCGGGAAGGAATTCCTCGGAGGAGCACAGTGGAAAACAAAACCTATTTATTGACAAATGACAAAGAACACTCCCCAACACAAGAAAAGAAAAGAAAACCAGGCAGTGCTGTGGAGGGCGCTGAGCTTCTCTCGCAGACTCCGGGGGTCCTGGACGTCCCAGGTCAGGTCCGGAGCCGGTCCAGTATCTTCAATTTCAAGAAAGAGGAAAACGAAAGAAAAGGGAAAGAAAAAAAAACCAAACAGCACAGAAAGCAGAAAAAAACAGCAAAAAAAAAGCAGCTATCGGCTAAGAGCTGAGGCAGGAGCGAGCAAGCAAGCAAGCAAGCAAGCAGCAGCAAAGCCAAGCCAAGCAGCAAAAGCCAAAAGCCAAGGTGCCCCAGTCACACTCACCCCTCCCTCCCCGTCCCGCCGCAGCAAAACGCCCGGTGGGGGGGGGGGGGAAGGTGCAGCTGCCAGACACAACACACGATATTGGGATAAAGGCTGTCAACCCACGACAAGTTTGATCTTTTTTTTTTTTTTCCTTTTTTTCCCCCTTTAGCCCCTGAAGCATTTCACACCATGCTGAGCAAAGGCCCAGCAGTCATTAGACTGACTGAACACTGGAAATGTAGACAAAAGAAAAGGCTGGAAGTTACTGTTGTTCTCCAAGATGGCACTGCCAGCTCCTGAGGGCTCAGCCACGACAGCCCACGTTTCTGAGAGTACCTGTACACTCTGGGTGTGTGCAGCCCTTGGGTCCTGCTGCAGCTTGGAGCTGCAGGCTCAGATATCCACCCCGAGCTCCTGGATCCTCCGGGACAAACCCACCTCTCCCTGCTGCTCCCGTGTTGTGCCTGTGGAGCAGGGAGGGAAGGAGAGGCACACAGGTTAACACAGTGGCAGTGCACAAGCTGCCAGGCGTCACCCATCTGACTTGCACCAAAGAGGCAATCTTATTTTTCAAAACTTCCCATTGTGCCACACAAAACACCGAAGCCTTCCAAATCTGGAAGGGATAGCCTGGCATGATGCCCCCCAGGTCATATCTTACATAAAGACTTCTTTTTTTCCCGCACAAGGCTCTATATTCTACTTTTACAGATATAGAAATATCTACAGAAACTACAGATACTCACTAAGCGACCTTAAATCCTAACAGCCAGGCCTGTCTATGACTGTGCTTAACTCCTGCTTAGCTCAGGGCATCTCCCCATTCCTCAGGCTTCAGAAACCACTGAAACTTCCATGTCTTCCTGCCGGCTGCCTGCTTGCAGCTGCCCTCCTCTCACCAACAGGGTCACCTGCCAGGCTCTCTAGTGCACAAGGCCCAGCAGCCTCCAAGGGGAGTATTCGTCTGTTTGAGAGGTGATTTAAAGCGTTGGGGGAAAAAAAAGCTGAGCGATACTGTGGCTCTGAAAGTGCAAGAATCATTACCCTGGAGATGTGCAGGTCACCTGGCTCATGCTGAGCACGCCCTCTGGTCGCTTCACCTGAGTGTTCAGCTGAAGAGATCCATTTGCATCCGCTGGGCTTGGTCCATCTCTGTGTCCCTGCTGTAAGAAGGTGTTCTGGGGGGATGCCACTGCCTGCTCTGCAGAGGCTTCACACACACTGCCATCAGCAGGGACAGCCTTTGAGGCCACACCAGCCTGGCAGAGAGTGAGTGAGCCATTCGGACTGTGTTAACAGCACCACTGATGAATCCTCAACCTGAACCTCAAATTTCACCAGAGCAGTTCTTCCCAAATTTTCTGCTAACAGCTGTACAGTGCAGCTCCTCTGCTGTTTCCCAGCTACAGAATATCAGTCTATTTTTTTCCTCCACATCTCTCTGATAAAGACCTTTTGGCTGTAATATTCACATTGTCGTGACTAATAAGTCATCAGAGACTCGTCCATGCTTAAATAAAATAAACCCCCTACTTGGAAGCACTACATTCTCTACCAAAGCAAGCGTCTTACTGCTGTATACTTGGGCATACTGGGCAGCTCATTTTCATTCGGAAAAATAAAATGAGCTTCCCCAGTACAAAACCCCTCTCCAGCAGCAGCAGAGGACGTACCACGAGTACCTCGGCAAAGAGAAGCGCCCACGCCAATGCCCGTCAGCGGCCCCCCAGAACCCGCCGGCCCGCGGAGCCGCTGAGCCCACAGCCCGTGAGCCCCGCACCGGAAACACCGAGGAAAACCCCGCCGGGTCGGCGCCACCATCGGGGCGCCGCGCGGGCAGCGCTGCAAGCGGACCGCGAACCTCGAGTTCCCTGCCCTTTTTGTCGCCAACTTGGGAAGGTGACCAAACTCCCAACCGAGCCGCTCCCAAGTCCCGAGACGGCGACGGCTGCAGGTCCTCGGCAGAGAGACGCGTCTCTGCCATTGCCTGTCGGCGCCCGCCCAACACCCGCCTGCCCAGCGGCGCCACTGGCCCACAGCCCGTGTGCTCGGCACTGCATACCTCACGGAAAATCCCGCTGCTGCGGCCTCGGGGTGCCGACCAGCCACTCTGGTAGACGGAGGACCATGCCGCTCCTTTTTCCCGCCCTTTTTGCCGCCATCTTGGGAAGGTCAAGCGCGTCCCGGCCGAGCCACTCCCAAGGTCGCGATCGCGCCTGCGCCGCGGCAGAGACGCGTCATGGCCGCCGCCCCTCGGCTGCCTGTCCGGTGGGGGCTGCGCTGCCGCGCTCTGCTGCGGGCAGGGAAAACCAACCAGCTGCGATCCCCTCAAAAATCCTCTAAAAGAAATGCCAAACACCTGCCTCTGACCCAACAAGAACCAAACAAGCCCCCTTTCTTTAAAAGCATCTTTAAATATATTTTATATTTCTATTTTTCATATTTACATTCACATGCATCTTTTTACCGGACATTGATGTGTTAAGTAATTGATATAATATATTACGTCTATTCCTATTATTTGTGTTTATTTATCTTTTGCGTTTTGATCAATATCTTTATATATTGGTTGTATATTTTATACTTAGATTTATATTTCTATACCACTTATATTAGTCCAAATAAGAACCCCGTCTCTAACCTAATAAATACAAAAAAACCCCTTCTTTTAGACGACATTGAAATATTTTTCTTTATACTTTGTATAAATATATTCAGATTTATATTTATCGTTTCTTCTCACGCATTATATTATCTATATAATATATAAAATTCTAAACATATGTTTAAATGACTATTTAAATTATTTATCATATCTACTGCTACAACTGATTTTTTCTTATATTTTTAATTTTTATATAGCTGTATGTATTTACGATATATTTCTATACTTAGATTTCTACCTTCATATTGTTTGTATTTCTCATTTGTATAGTCAAAACCCTGCCTATTGCGTTTTTTTATTTGCAAGCTTTACCTATTTTTAAAAATATATTTATATTTATAATTTTCATATGTATGTTTATAATTTGTTATGTATTGTATGATAACATATTTATGTACTATATTTATAAATATTTTATACATATTTCCTATAATATATTATAACACTTTATATACAGTATTACTCGTATTATGTATTGTATCAATTTTTATTTTTCTATATTTATGAATATTTTCTATTTATACATATGTCTGCATATATTTCTATACTTATATTTTGAATGGGGTTTCGTTTCTATTTCTAATCTATGTATCTATAAACATATAAAATACCCTGTATGTAAAAAAATATTATATCTCATTGTAATATATAATGATTTACGTTATGTTTATGGAATTTTTTTCGGTCTATATTTAAATTTTAAGTTATTTATTCCCATTTCTACACATATATTTGTTTTGTTTAAATATAGTTATAGTTATAATTGCACATTTAAAATCCAATTCCTAAATAAAATGACAAACCAAACAGGATCAAATTCCCACCAATATCTTCCAAAAACATCAAGATACCTCCCCCAGCCAAACAACTGCCAGCGAATAAAAAACACACAACACTTTTCACTAACAATTCTCATCACATCAGAAAAATGGAACCAAAATAAAAGAAAACCCTATAGAAACACACACAGC
Organism: Emberiza elegans; assembly: GCA_024865655.1. Classification (NCBI taxonomy): domain Eukaryota; kingdom Metazoa; phylum Chordata; class Aves; order Passeriformes; family Fringillidae; genus Emberiza; species Emberiza elegans. The sequence goes on along the minus strand of JALJVW010000067.1, from coordinate 8,357,537 downwards.
AAATCACAAAAACTACTAAAAAAATCAAACCAATTCACTAAACTCCAAACTGTGCCACTGACCCTGAAGGTCATTTAAAAAAACAAACTAAAACACTACCGCTACACTAACCCCAAGAATAACCAATACTCTGTAAAAATAACTTAAAGAACCGAACTAATTAAAGAAATAGAAAAAAATCTCGACCACTAAAAAATAAGAAAATAACTTCCCCCAAAAAAAAGACTTACTTAAAAAGACCCATCTTATAAATACACATGTTCCCCAAAATAAAGCTGATAAAGAAACAAATACAACAAAAGAAAAAACCAACCAACCAAAAAAAAAAAAAAAAAACAACCCCAAAACAACCCAAAACCAAATAAACTTCAATTTACAACAAAAACATTCCTAACGGAATAAACCCATAGCACCCCAATCTATCAAAATAAAAATACCACCTAGAAATAAACGCAAAGCCTAAAGACAAACGTAACCATAAACAATGTCTCCCAAATGATCCGTAACAATAAAACGTACACTACAACCAAACAAACCAAATAAATAAAAGCCCTGGAAGACGATAAACACAGATGCAGTTATAAACATTAAAAACCCCGCTGCTATTAACGACACGACGCCACCTCAAGCCCACCAAATCAAACGCTGCACACTCACGCTAAGAAAAGCCACCACAACAGAATTAAAATCCGAATCGCTACTTCACGCTACGACCCGTACAAACCATTGCGCGCCTTTCAAAACATAATACCCCGGCAAAAAAAAAAACATCCGACTACAAAACTCAATCCAAAACAGACATTTACCATCACCACCGGCACCGAGAACCGTACCAGTCAAGAAGAACACCGTATCCCTTAGCGCGCACCCACTGCAAACCGAACAAAACGATGCAATAAATCCCCACAAGCCACCTCCAAACCCCGACACCCGAGAACTTTCAGCAGCTGCACCCCGCGCTCGCTGCCGGCCCCGGACGGAGCGCGGCTCCGGCAGCAAAGCGGCTCCTCCGGCGGCTCCTCCGGCACGGCGCCGCCCCGGAGACCCCCCCGCCAGCTCCCCCCCCTGCCCGGCGGGGCCGGCACCGGGCCCGGGGGGCCCCGGCGGCGCCCGAGCGCCGCGCCCGGAGCGGACAGAGCGGCCGGCACCGCCCGGCACAGCGCAGCAGCGCCCGCGCCGCCTCTGCCGCCCTTGGCCGGCCCGGCGCGGCTCCCCTCGGCTCCGCACGGCTCGCACCGCCGCGGCTCCGCCACTGCCGCGCCAGATTCCCCGGCCGCGCCAAATTCCCGGTCCGCCCCGGCAACTGCCCGGGCCGTGCCAGGAGCGCTCCCGAGCGGGAACGTTCCGGCCCGGGCCTCGGGCACAAGAAGCGCCCTCAAATGCAGCGGCACCGCCCGATTGCAGCCCTGCAAACGCTGCCAGAGCTGCAGGCTCCTGCAACCGAACCCCGAAACTGACGCCGCAAGCGGGGCTCTCCTCGCTTCAACAAGGGCAAAGAAATGTGTTCTCCCCTTCAATTTCATCCCCTAGGAGAGCAGAAAATAAGGGGTGTTCCTCAAGTGAAAGCCTTCAACTGGTGGGGAAAGGGGGATTTTGATCTCAATTCAAACCCTTGAAAAGGAGGGACACCAGGGCTGCCCCCCTCAATTTAAACCTTAGGATGATGAAAATGGGGTGGCTACCTTCAAATCAAACCCATAATACCACAACAATACTTTTCCCATTCCCCTTGAAATAGAACACAGGGATTCCCTGTCACCCCTGGGATACCCCTAACAGCCTGGAAAAGGCAGGTTTTCCTGCATTCAACACCCTTAAAACCACAAGTGAAGGGGGATCCCCCCAGTTCAAACACAGACCACAACAGAAGAGTAGCTGCTTCCTTCTCCTTAATTTCTTTTGTCCTCATAAGCTCCGTTTTCGTTCCTGGGGGCGCCGGGGAGGGATTGGCAAGATGAAATTGAAAAGGGAAAGGACAAAAGTCCCCGCTCCAAATCCACACGGGCTCACCTGTCCGGCTGCTGCTTCCCGTCCCAAAGATTCGTCCCTCGGCACCTCCTTTAAGCGATCCTCCACGTATCCAGGCGCGTATCCAGGTGTTCCCCCAGACCCTGTGAGAAGCTCTCACAGTCCTTCCATGAGACAACCCCGGGAGCCCCCCATAAACCCCTCTACTCAGCAGCTCCATGCAAAAGGGTGCTGAGCCAAAGCCTCCCCCTAAAACAGCCTCCCCCCGGCAGGAGCCGGCCCCTCATCATCCTCACAGCTCACACCTGGGCAGCTCCGAGCCCCCATCATCCTCACACTCACACCTGGGCAGCTCCGAGCCCCCATCATCCTCACACTCACACCTGGGCTGCTCCGAGCCCCCATCATCCTCACACTCACACCTGGGCTGCTCCGAGCCCCCATCATCCTCACACCTGGGCACTCTCACTGCTGCTGCCCCCCTGGGCTGCTCATCCCCATCATCCTCTGGGCTGCTCCGAGCCCCCATCATCCTCACACTCACACCTGGGCTGCTCCGAGCCCCCATCATCCTCACACTCACACCTGGGCTGCTCGAGCCCCATCATCCCCCATCCTCACACCTCACACCCCATGGGCTGCTCCCGAGCCCCCATCATCCTCACACTCACACCTGGGCCCCTCCGAGCCCCCATCATCCCTCACACTCACACCTGGCGCTGCCCCCATCCTCCAACAGCGCCTCTCCCCGTCCAGCACACAGCCCGCTTCTCACAGACACAGAGCAAACAGAAATCTGCTGCGGGCGTTGGCTTTTCTTAGTCCGTCTGGTTCCACGATTCGGGAACACGTACGGGCACTGACGGCATTGAGGGAAAGCTTTCCAGTGCAGAAAACTGTCATTCTGGTAGCACGCTTTGATACACCTTCAGAAAAAACAGAATCAGCGCCAACTCCTAAGACCCCTACTGAGGAACCCAGCCCTCCTTGGGACACCCAATGCAGCAGACTTCGAAAAACGAGGGGAAAAGTCAAGCTCGGAGTGGGAAAAGAGAATATAAATACACCAGCCTTTAAATAAGGCTTCGCACAGCAATAGCTGGAATCAGTCACATTTCGTCTTTCCTTGCTCTCTGTAATGACATCAATATGAAGTAAAAAAAACACATGAAACACAAGGCAGAGCTGGGATTTTACAGGTCTGTGTTTTGGCTCTCTGGACGACAAGCGCCTCTTCCGGGACTGCGACACGATGTGGGCACTGGCAGAGAACGGAGGCAGAAGGTGCCAGAGAGCCCATTCTATTGCCTTCAGCCCCTGCAGCTGTTCTGCTGGTTTCGGGGCACAGCTTGGCCCATTCCTGGATAAAAACGCGAGGGCAGTATCTTCAAAATTGCTACCCGTCTCCAGTCGGAGTTTCCTGCATTCCTGTAAACAAATGAGTGGAGATAGAGGGTTTCTCCCCAAATGAATTTAGAGACAAATTCCTATTCTTTACCAATACCTATAAAAACGAATACCTTGACAGGTTTCAGCATTCTACAGCCACCCCTCCCTGTGAATTTTGTGGCGGCTTTGGGTCCCTCTGGGGGACGGCCCCCAGCGTGACCCCCCTCGCCCGCCACCCCCCTGCTCCTGCACCGCAGTGGGGCTCCCTCTCCTGGGGACCTTGGGGTGACCCCAGCGGCATCAGAGCCCCGAGTCTTCACCCCCTTTTCCTCAGCCCCAAAGAAGGCACAGAACGATGTCCGACTGCCCTGGAGAGCAGCGCAGCGCTCCCTCCAAGCCCTTTCCACATGCCCATGGCCCCAGAAAGGGATTCTGCTGCGGCAAGAAAGGGGGGGCAGCCCCCAGAAGGGCTGAGGTTCCTCCCCAGCCTCGCTGTCACGGGCCGGGGGCAGCGAGAGGGAGCGGCAGAGACGGCGGGGCCGGCACGGCGCAGAGCGGGGGCCGCTCTCAGCGCGGTGCCGGGAAAGCCGCAGGAGCGGCGCTGTCGGGCGGGGCGTTTGACCGGCACGGGGGGATCCGCCGAGAGCCCCCGGCCCCGTGCGGGGACTCCTGCGAGCAGGGCCCAGGGGCGCCGGGCTCCGGCCCTCGGGGCTTTATTCTGCGGCACCCCGAGCCCCGCGGCTGCGGGGCAAAGAAGGAAACGGGGCACGGGAAGAGAGGAGCGAGAGCAGGCCATGAGAAAGGGCAGGGAGGGAGGCCGGGCTGTGGAGGAAAGCGGGACGGGAAGGGAAAGCCCGGGAGGGGGGAAGAGGGAGGGTGGACAGAGGAGGGAGAGAGGCGCAACAGAAGGGAGCAGCGGAGACAGGACAGGAAGGAGCCGGGTTTGTGGGGGGAGAGAGAAAGGGAGCGAGAGAAGACGAATACGGGGAGAAGGAAGGAGGGGTAGAGAGAGGGACAGGCGGGGAAGCCTCACAGAGCCCCGGCTGCGCCCCGAGCCCGGCCCGGGGCCTCGCCCGGCCCGGGATGCTGCGCTCGGCGGAGCTCGGCTCGCTCCAGAGACACTCGGCTAGAGTCGTCTCTTCGGCTAAACTCGGCTGCTGCCGGCTGCATTCGCCTCTTCCGCGCGCCTCGGCTCGCTTCGACCCAACTTAGAGCCGCTCTCTGTGTGCACGGCGCGGCGCAGCTCGGCTCGGCTCGCTGAGGGCGGGCAAGCGGCGCCGCCTCCCGTTAAACTCGCCCGGCTCAGGGCTCTGCTGCCACCGCGTCCCGCGGGCGGCCCGGCCATCGCACGGACACGACCCGGAGCGCGGGGTGGGACAGGAGCTCCTTAGGCTCTGACCGCGCTCGCGCTGATTAGCGCGCACGAGAGCAGGCGGCTCGGTTCGGCTGAGCTCGGCTCGGCTCGGGCACCCTCAGAAGCCTCGCCTCGGTTCGCTCGAGGCCCTCAGGTTCGGCCGGTCTCGCCTTGGTTCGGCTGAGCTCGTTCGATTCCCCCGAAGGCGGCGGCGTTCGGTTGTGTTTGCATAAAGATCTTTCAATATTGATTGGATAGTTCCATATTTAGATTTATATTTGTATAATGCTTCTGTTATTCCAAATAAAAACCCCGTCTTTAACCAAATAAATACAAAAAAACACCTTCTTTTAAACGATATTGAAATATTTTTATACTTTGTATAGTTATATTCACATTTACATTTATCGTTTCTTTTGATGCATTATATTAATAATTATATATAATAGATATAAAATTCTAGAAATGTATTTAAATTATTATTTATGTGTCATATCTACTGCTACAACTAATTTTTTCATATATTTTTAAACTTTATCTGTATGTATTTATGATATATTTCTAGACTTAGATTTCTACCTTTATATTATTTGTATTCATAATTTTTAAAATCAAAAATTTGTATTTAGGATTTTTATAATAAAAATATATTGACAAATAACCCCCCCTGCTTTGTTTAACTATTTAAAAAAATATTTTTATATTTATAATTTCCAGATTTATATTTATAATTTGTTCTATATCACATGAGAACACACCTGCTCCTGCACCGCAGTGGGGCTCCCTCTCCTGGGCATCTTGGGGCGCCCCCAATGGCATCAGAGCCCTGAGTCTTCAGCCCTTTTCCTCTATTTGGATACTACACTGGAACTTTTTTCAGAAAACAAAGACCTTATTGCCTAAATCCTCTCCCCATGTCCTAGACAGATAGATATTCAGTTATTAGTTGACTGGGCAGCAGTTTCTTAAATGGAATGATAAAAAATATGTAAACATTTTAGCTACAAGCAAATAGGCACATCTGAACAAGGTACCGGTGGCCAACCACTGAAGTTATTCTGAAGCAATTTTTTAAACAATAAAATACTGAGACCACAAAAATCAAGCAAAAAGCTAACTCCTGGCTAAGAAAAAATTAACTTTTGACAACAACAACATTCCAACGACACAGGCTTCTTCCCAGTGTCATACCTTATAACTACCTCTCTTGGGAATTCTCATCCCATATCCCAAAAGGAATAAACACCTCAGAGCGTCCCAAAGCAAAAAGGAGCACACATGAGCTCCTCACGGTCCTAGGAGGCCAGCACAGCCTGCGCTGAGTCTGCAGCAAATTCTGCGCAGTGAGGGTCTGCACAAAAACTTTCAACTGATGAACTGAACTGATTTTAAAGGGATGTTTTCTAAGCACAGAGGCATAACAAAGAATAAGCAGAAACAATTCTTAAAAACATCTGCAAGCTTTATTTAGCATATATGTGACTGATTTCCACCCCGTGGCTTCTCACTTGGATTTGTCTGTAGGTTCAGGAAGATGATAATGCACACTCTGCCCTCCCCGTACCCCCCACAGCAGCTGAGAGCTGCTCAGCGTGTTCAGATAATCAGTGGCTGGATTACACGGACCCGGACGGGCCGGAGCTCCTCTGCTGGGGATTCAGGAGACGAGAGCGGAGAGGTGCTGAGCGAGGTGCCGTCCCAATTCCATTGCTTTGTGACCAGAAGTAGTTTGTTCCCAACAGCTGCAACAATGCTCAGCTCGCTTCCGTGGCGAGTGTTAATGGCACACAGATGGCAGCCTGAGGAAATCACGTTCTAGGCTCTAAGCGGCTGGGACAGGGTCTGATTTTTTGTTTTGTATCTCTATGATGATCAGTACAGCAGCGCTCTGATGGATGACTCGGCAACACAGAATTAAAACCTCCTCAATAGGATTACATCGACTTCTAGGAAAAGACAAAAGCCTATCACCCTTCCGAAATCTGCTTTTAATCCGAAGCACACGGATTGTCACTACACTGCACCTTCCAGCTTTTCAAAGCAGCTCACTTCTGAGGATCAGGAATCACTTATTTCTACAGAAACAATGGGCAACGCCCAGGCTAATCTAAGCACTACTGTTTAACAGGGGACCTGCCAGCGGGCCAGTCCAGCTTAAAGTGCGCTTGATTTCAGTCTAACATCCCCACAAAATTCTTCGCATATCTCCCAACCCTGAAATCTTATTTCTCCCTAAAGCTTCTCATCATTAGCAATTTCCAAGTGACACAGTTTTTTTACAACGTTCAAAAATGTCATGCTGGTCTGTACTAGAGAGTAATTTTCAACTATAAGCTCAGCAAAGTTTGAATTGACTTGTCCAGAGAAAAATCCTACAAGTGAACACCTACACCTGCCTACAAAGAGCTAACAAGGCCCTGGCAGCTACCAGCATCAAAGCACAGTGGATGTTTCTAATACAGGGCAAGGATAACAACATCACCTTTTGTTCTCTCCCGTTTGTTTTCTCTGCGATCATATTTGCCTCTTATGATTTTTTTAGTCTCTGTATCTTCTTGGGCAGTGCCGAGTCTGACGACGAGGATACGAGAGTCTTTCCCTGCCGTATGGAGAGAACCAGGAAAAAAGTTAAAAAAAGAACAGGGTAGTTGGAAATTAATGCTTCCAGTGAGAAGCAGCAGCTAACAAACAGAGCAAAAGTAAACAAAGCGTGATACCTCCCTGGGGACAGAAGGCTTACAAACTCTCCAGGATTTACAGTTCTAGTGAGCAACCCCTTCAGGACAGCAGCCAAGTGTCCCATTAGGTGCTGCTGCACCAAAGGAGGATCTGAGAGCTTCCACAGAGTGAAATGCACAATATTTTGCAAAGACAAAAAATCTTGCAAAATAACAAAAATACAATAGATATAAACTGCAGGGCAAGAGTACAAGTGTTAACTTTGTTAAGAGCTGGAACCAGCCAGGTGAGCAACTGATAACTGGTTCCTCAACAGAGCTTGAACCCTTCAGGGTACAGAAGGGTTTCCCCAGAAATTTCACAGACTGAGTTTGGATATAAGCACACCTGCAGATCCTCAGAAACATCACCCATTCTCCAGGGGTCTGGAGAGAACTGCAAATGGCTCTCCCGTAGTTTGAGCTGGTTCTGTAAGGTCTCAGGGTGAATTTCACCAGATGCAACCAAACTGGGCAACTCCCGGTGGGACAGAAGGAACCCAAAGCTTGTTTTACCCAAAGCTTGGGTAAGCAGAGCTCCAGCAAATACTGAGGGAACAGACATAACAGGGTCAAAAATAATAAACTTTTTTTTTTTTAATCTTGCCTTTTTTTTTTAAATTCAGATGAGCAAAACAATTAAGGAGAAGGTGAAAAACTCACCATTTCTGAACATTTCATCATCTGTAAGCTGACCATCCTTAGCATAGGGGACTCCAAAGTTAAAATTCACCGATCCCTGGGAAATAAAACCAAATATTATATGATAAACAGTCAAACAAAAGACGTAAAAATTTGTTTCCTCTAAGGACTGTCACGTATGTATGTATCTTTGTATGTATCCTACACATTAGAACATACACTTTATACCATCTCCTAATACAGAATAATTTACCTTTAAACTTGGATAGTACAGCATAAAACTATTAACTTCAATTGGTGATCTATTATTATTAAGTTGGTGCTTAAAGTTATTTCTGCTGTCATGTTCCAAAAAAAATTCAGTTTTTTACTGTACTGAGCAATTGATTTCAAATTCATCACAAGCCCATCAAAATACAAAGCTGTATTCACTGGACGGGTCAGTGAGGCAGAAGTAGTTAGGCTTGTACTCACCTCTTGCTCTTCCAGAACCAATAAATCCTGTAAACAAAACCAGTATCTTTAGCCCACTCCTAGTAAAGATTCCACAAGGATGATGGTTTTATTTGTGTTTAGAAGTTTCGATTTGAAATGGCCAGTTCAATGGAGAAAGACAGTTTAAGTAGTATTACATTACTATTGCTGGTTTTGTTATTATCATTATTTATTATTATTTTTTTTAATTTTTATTATCTGCTACTGGAAGAAACAAACCAGTAGTATCTATACTTAATTACTTCTATTTCCAGAAAATAATAAAGAAAAAGAACCACACAAAACAAAAGTCGCTTCCTGCCTTTTTATCTCTCAGGATGAAAAAATTTCTCTTGGGCTCTTCTCCAATTTGTCAAGACGCACAGCACTGAAAGGCAAATGAAATAGTGCTTTATAGAAGGGCAAGTGCACATTTCAACGCTGAACCACCAACTGACTGCAGTTACAGCGGTTACCAAATGAATCCTTCCAAGAGCCTCTGTTAAATGGAATGTTTTGTGGAACTGCTATTTCTTCCCCAAAATACTAACTTCCAACACTTCCTAAACGTATTTTGCATTTGAAAAACAGAAATTAGTGAGACTCTGTGTGGAGATCAGGTTTAAATTTATTTCCTTCTAAAGCACAGAGCTCTCTTCCATCACCCTTCACTTCGGCTCCATACAGAATCACGGTGAGCATTTTAGGAGGGCTCAAGAACCAATTCCATTTCTCTCTTTCTCTAGTCCTCTCTCTTCTTCAGTAATTCAAGGCAAGTCAAATGAAAAATGACAAGGTCAGCATCAAATTCACACTTTTTCCCTTTGTCTGGTCAAGACCAGGCTTTAAAACCACTTCTTGCTGCCTTCAACGATTAAGACTTGCAAAACCATTTTTACATGTTTTATAGGTTTATCATAAAAACCACAGAACACAAGCTCTGAATTACAGGAAAAGGAACACAGGCAAATATCTAAACTGATCACTTGTTTGCAAATACAAACCTTAATAGAGATTGCACTGACAATGCTTTTGTGGGACTCTAAGGGAGACATATTTTCTGAGTACCCTGTAAACAAGAAAAGCTAGGATATATTACAGGATATACCCACTTTTTCTGCATATTCAAATAGGATTATAAATAAAAACAATTAAGTCATAAAAGAAGGAAGAAAACCAAGGTAGTTTTACTCAGCTATATTTACTGCTGATTTAGAGGAAAAAAAAGTCATGGGTGCTGCAAAGAAAAAAAAAAGTGAACCAGAAATGCCTACAGTAGAAGTTTAAACCAATTGCTTGGATAAAAGCATCTCATGGAACATTAAGTAGGAAAAAGGTGAAACCAGTATCAGACCTGCCTATTTTCTTACCATTGCACAAGAAAATCCTAAAAGCAGTATAAAGTCACTGCCTAAAACCGATCACAGGATGGAACCAAGAACAATTTAGGCACTTGCTAGTCTAAACAGAAACCTTCTCTGGATGCTAGTGTCAAATCACAAGTTTTGTCTTTCAGAAGCTCCACGCTGGAAAGCATTTTCCCTGGCGGTCGGGAGGGCGACATTTCCCTCGGCCCGGCAGCCACTCCTGTGGCGCGTCGGCCGTTGCGTCAGACGCCGCGCCGGCAGCAGGGCCTGCCGGGAGTTGTAGTCTCGGGCTGACAGCCACCGCTCCGTTTGCCGACAGCGGGAGCGGCGGTCCCGCCAGGGCATCAAACGGGTCCTTCGCTCCTGGGCGGGGAAGAACCTGAGGCAGCACCGCTCCTCCCGAATGTCCTTTCTTTTTCACTCCAGCTATTTTTTTTTTTTCACTCCAGCTATTTTTTTTTTTTTTTTTTCACTTTTTTTCTCTTTCACTCTTCCTTTTCACTCCCCCCTTTCTTTTTTTCCTTTCTTTCCTTTTTTTTTTTTTTTTTCTTTTCCTTCCATTTTTCCTTCTTTTTTTTTCCTTTTTCCTTTCCTTTCATTTTTTTTTTCATTTTTTTTTTCCTTTCCTTTTTTTCTTTTTCCTTTCCTTTTCTTCCATTTTTTATTCTCTCTTTTCCTTTCCTTTCCTTTTTTCTTCCATTTTTTATTCTTTCCTTTCCTTTCCTTTTTTTTTATTCTCTCTTTTCCTTTCCTTTCCTTTCCCATTTTCTTCCATTTTTTTCTCTTTTTTTCCTTTCCTTTCATTTCTTTTTTTTATTTCTTTTTTCCTTTTTTCCTTCCATTTTTTTTTTTTTTTTTCTTTCCTTTCCTTTTTTTTTTTTCCTTTTTTTTTCATTTTCCTTTCCTTTTCCTTTTTTCCTTTCCTTTTTCCTTTCCTTTCCTTTTTTTTTTTTTCCTTTTTTTTCCTTTCCTTTCCTTTTTTTTTTTATTCTTTCCATTTTTCCTTTCCTTTCCTTTTTTTTTTTCTTTTCCTTTTCCTTTTTTTTTTTTTTCTCTTTTTCATTTCCTTTCCTTTTCTTTTTTTCCATTTTTTTTCCTTTCCTTTTCCTTTTCCTTTCCTTTTTTTTTTTTTTTTTTCTTTTTCATTTTTTTTTCTTTTTTTCCTTTCCTTTTCTTCCATTTCCCTCTTTTTTCATTCTCTTTCCTTTTTTTTTCTTTTTCCTTTTTATTCCTTTTTTTTTTTTTTCTTTTCTTTTTTTTTCTTTTTTTTCCTTTCCTTTTCTTCCATTTTTATTTTTTTTTTTTTTTTTTTTCCTTTTTTTTCTTTCATTTTTTATTCTCTCTTTTTATTTCTTTCCTTTCCTTTCCTTCCATTTTTTATTCTCTCTTTTCATTTCCTTTCCTTTCCTTTCCTTCCATTTTTTATTCTCTCTTTTCATTTCCTTTCCTTTCCTTTTTTTTATTCTCTCTTTTCCTTTCCTTTTTCCCATTTTTATTTTTTTCCTTTTTTCTTTCCTTTTTCTTCCATTTTTTTCTCTTTTTTTTCTTTCCTTTTTTTCTTTTCCTTTTCTTTTTTTTTCTTTCCTTTTTTCCTTTTCTTTTCTTTTTTTCCTTTTCTTTCTTTTTCATTTCCTTTCCTTTTTTTCCTTTCTTTCCTTTTCATTTTTTTTTCTTTTCATTTTCTTTCCTTTCCTTTCATTTTCTTCCATTTTTTATTCTCTCTTTTCATTTTCTTTCCTTTCCTTTCATTTTCTTCCATTTTTTATTCTCTTTTTCTTTCCTTTCCTTTCCTTTCCTTCCATTTTTTTCTCTTTTTTCCTTTCCTTTCCTTTCATTTTTTATTCTTTCCTTTCCTTTCCTTTTTCCATTTTTTCTTCTTTTTTTCCTTTTCTTCTTTTTTTTCCTTTCCTTTTTTTTTCTTTCATTTTTTTTTTTCATTTTTTATTCTCTCTTTTCATTTCCTTTCCTTTCCTTTTCTTCCATTTTTATTCTCTCTTTTCATTTCCTTTCCTTTCCTTTTTTTTCCATTTTTTCCTTTTTTTTTTCCTTTTCCTTTTCTTTTTTTTCTTTTTTTTCTTTTTTTCTTTTCATTTTCTTTTTCCTTTCATTTTCTTCCATTTTTTATTCTCTCTTTTCATTTTCTTTCCTTTCCTTTCATTTTCTTCCATTTTTTATTCTCTCTTTTCATTTCTTTCCTTTCCTTTCATTTTCTTCCATTTTTTATTCTCTCTTTTCATTTTCTTTCCATTTTCTTTCCTTTCATTTTTTTCTTTTCCTTTCATTTTTTTTTTTTTTTTTTCTTTTCTTTTTTTTTCCTTTTTTTTTCCATTTTCCTTTCCTTTTCCTTTCATTTTTTTTTCATTTTTTCCTTTTTTCCTTTTCATTTCCTTTCATTTTCTTCCATTTTTTATTCTCTCTTTTCATTTCCTTTCCTTTCATTTTCTTCCATTTTTTATATTTTATTTTCTTTTTTTTTCTTTTCCTTTCATTTTCTTTCCTTTCCTTTTCTTCCAATTTCTTTACTTTCCTTTCATTTTTTTTCCTTTTTTTCCTTTCCTTTTTCCTTTTTTCTTTCCCTTCCTTTTCTTCTTTGTCTTTTTTTTCCTTTATTTGCTTTCTTTCTGTTTCCTTATTTCAGTTTCCTCTTTCCTTCCTTTATTTTCTTTTATTTTTTTTCATTCTTTCCCAGTGTTTCTGACTTGATTTTCCTTTTTAGCTGTAGACCAAAAAATCAGCAATAGAAACTTTCATGCTACCTGGGAGAAAAAAACCGCCAAACTAAAATGATTTAAAGAAAAGTATTGATTCCCTGAGAGCCTGAAATTTTGTACAACTGCACCTGACATACAGCTTTTATTCCCTTCAAGATCTACTTTGTATTTAATGCTTTATTTATACAGCGCCCCATGCTGTTTGTTCTGGCGAACTGCAGGCACAGCGCCCTCTGCTGTTTGTTCTGGCGAACTGCAGGCACAGCGCCCCCTGCTGTCTATTGGGCCGAACTACAGGAACAGCGCCCCCTGCTGTTTGATCTGGAAAACTGCAGACACAGCGCCCCCTGCTGTCTGTTTTCGCGCACTGCAGGCGAGGTTCCCAAATGACGTCATTCTTTCGACACGGCGCCCCGCCCCGGCCGCGCCCCCACCGCCTCAGGAAAGACCCCAAGGGGTAGCCGTTTTGCCAGTTGCCTGATCAAAATGCTAAGACCCACCCCGAACCCCTAGACACAATTTCCCGTGACCCTACCCGCTGCAGACGAACCGGAATGCCATCACCGCAATTGAAACGCCACAGAAAATCTCGTTGGAGCCGCGCCGGCGTAGGTGTTCCGTGCAGGCAGTCCAGTTAGACCGACCGCGGTCCTCGATTTCCGCGCCCTTTTGGCCGCCATGCTGAGAAGGTCAAGCGACTCCGCGACACCCGCGACACGCCACTCCCAAGATGGCGGCCTCTCGGCTGCTGCCTCTCGGCCCAGGGCTGCAGTACCGCGCTCTGCCCACAAGGCGGCAGCACTGCCGCCCACCCCAGACGGGGGCGCAGCGCGCCTCGGGGCTGCGGGCAGGGAAGGCGGCAACAAAGAGCAGGGGGCGATCCCCGCCAAAAACTCCTCTGAAAGAAATGCCCCAAAACAAGCAGGAAGAAGAAAAAAAACTCCTGCCTCCAACCCAACAGGATAAAAAAAAAAAAAAAAAAAAACCTTTTTTTTTTTAAATTTAAATATTTTTATTTTTTTTTTAAAATTTTTTTCATTTATATTCACATTTCTATTTATAATGTCTATTGATGCAAAATGCCCATTTATACATTTTTATTTATTAATCAATTTATATTCTATATTACATCTATTTTTATTATTTAAATTTATTTCTATATTTTTATACGTATTTTTATATATTGATTATATATTTCTGTGTTAAGATTTTTACTTCTGTAACACTTATATTACTTAAAATAAATCCCCTGCCTCTAACCAAATAAAAGCCAAAATAAACTCCTTTAATTTCAACTGTATTTATATTTTTAATTCTATTCTCCATATTCATATTTATATTAAAATGTATACTCATGTTGTTATTTTATTTTCATTTTTCCTATTTTTAATATTTATTTATATTTTATATTTCTGTACCTATATTTTTATATCTTGTTTATATACTTCCATATTTTGAAATATATAACAATATCCATATTCAGATTATTTACATTCAAAACCCCGCCTTTAAGAAAATAAGAGCAAAAAAAAAAAAACCCTAACACTTACCTTTAAACAATATTTAAATAGATTTTATATTTATACCTTTTCGTATTTACATTCACATTTATACTTAGGAATATTGGTGTATGTTCATTTATATATTTTTATTTATAAATTTCAATTTATATTCCATATTACACCTATTCCTATTATTTAAATTTATTTGTATATTCTGTAACACTTATAGTATTTAAAATAAATGCCCTGCCTTTACCCAAATAAAAGCCAAGTAGAACCCCTTTGTTTTTAAGCTGTATTTAAATTTTTTTAAAATTATATTTTTCAGATTTATATTCACATTTATATTTAGAATTTGTATTGCCATATGTTATTTATATCCTATAGTACATCTCTTGATATTACTTATAAATATTTGTATTTATATTTAAATTCATCATTTAGTTATATATATTTATATTTCTATATTTATACATTCTTATATTACTTATCTAAAACCCCTTGCTCTAACCAAATAAAAAACCCAAACAGACACCCCTCTATTTAAGCCATATTTAAAATTTAAGAAGTCATTTTATTTTTCAAAATTATAATCATATTTATATTTTTCTTTATTACATATAAATATGAGAGAATACTGCTTAATATAAGAGGCGATATCTTATTTTTTATTATATATTTCTTTTGCTTATATTTATTTCTATTAAAATACTTATAGATATCGGTCTATAGATTATATATTTGTATATCTGGATTTCTATTTTTAGATTACTTATATTTACATTATTTATAAAAAACCCAGCCTATAACCTAATAAAAACATAAAAAATCCTCAATTTATTTTAACTACATGGAAATATTTTTATATTTACAATCCATATTTATATATCTTTGTATATATATAATGGACTACAATTTTTCCTCTATTATAATATTACAACCATATATGATATATTACAGTTTTATATATTTCTCTGTTTTCTATATTTATGTTTACCACCATAATTTTATTTTTAAATGTATATTTATTTCTATTTTCATCTACATATTAGACCATATGAATTCATTAACCTAACACATGAGAACCACAAAAATACTGTACCTTCATCAGCACCAGGACGCAGCACACGCTCATCCCATCGCAGCAGATCAAAACAAAGCCTATTTCTATTACTACCAGAACAAAGATCCCACAACATTTAACCCTAATAAAACTCAAATAAACCTACCTGTAAATAAATTTTAAATCCCACTATAACTAGCCCAAAACCTCCCTACATTCTCATCATCAACTTCCTCCTGAACCAATATCTCAAAATCCCAAAAAAATCAAATACACATTGAAAATTACACAACTGCTAATAAAAACACACCCCCATAAAGAAAATCAGACCAACTCACTAAACTCCAAACTGTACAACTGACCCTAAACATTACTAAAAAAGCCCCCAAAGCTCTACCTTTATGCTAACTCACAAATAATAACCAACAATCTATAGAAGTTATTTAATTTTTTCAAAACTAAATAAAAGCATAAAAAAAAAAAAAATCTAGATTATTAAAATCCTAAAAACTATCACTACCCAAATTAAGAAACGTATTGCCTATAAAAACACACCCTATAAATGCCCCTGTGCCCAAAAATAGAACTAAAAAAAACCATCAAACCAGAAAGAAATCGAATTTAGGAACACTAAAACCAGAACGTTCCAGAAGTTACACCATATCCCTTATCATACACCAACTGCAAACAACATAAAACAACACAATCCATTCTTAAAAACACCTTAAAACCATTACATTAAAAAACCTTTCAAAAATTAAAAACTGCATTTAACAAAAGCCATCTAATAAATTAACACCCAAAACTCCAGCAGCCGAGCTGGCCCCACCAAATCTCTGTTTATACATCCAGCAAACAAAACCAAAAGCCCAGGAATACCTATCAGAAGTCTATTAAAGAAACCTATTGAAATTAATCCTACCTGAAATACAAACCAACCCGTCCAGAAAGTTAGCTTCACTCAAAAAAAAATCACACAGAGTTAATAATACCAAGAAATAAAAGCACACACCATACACCACCACCACCAATATAATAGTGAAGGGGGGGAAAAAAAAAACACTTTTTTTTTTTTTTTTTTTTTAATCTAGCTTCCTTTATTAGATAAAACAAAAGATTTTGCCAGGACTGGAACAACAACTTCTTCCCTTCTTCTTCTTCTTCTCCTTCTTCTCATGTCCCTTTCTCATTCCCAAATTCAAAAAAAGCAAAATTTGAGTTTAAATCCAAGCAAAAAGCAAAATTCCACATCTTCTCACACTTTCAGCCATTTTTGTCCTTCCTTTCCTTTAGGATTTTTTTTTTCCTTCGAGAAGCCTCCCAGAGGCTTCCTTAGAGACAAAATTAAACAATGATTATCTGCTGCTGTGGAATGCAACAGGTGGAGCTGTGATTGGCCCATCTCTGATGATTATAATTAAAGCCCTGTTAAGGAAATTGAAATTGATCCCCATCTCAGGTCCAGCATAGCTGCTTTGTTATCATTCTTTCGATTCTATTCTTAGCTAGCCTTCTGAGAACTTCTTCCTTCTATCTCTTTATAGTATAGTCTTAATATAAAATATACATAAGATAATAAATCAAGCCTTCTAATTATGGAGTCAACCTTCTCGTCTGTCTCTTCATCCTCAAAACTCCGGTGACCCCAAGCAACAACAGTGCACTTGTGCGTTCGTGCTCCTGTCAGATTGTCCGTTTCCCTCCACATCTTCTCACACTTTCAGTCTTCACGCTGTCCTGCCGTGATGAGTGTGACAGAAGAATCCTTTCACATGTTAGGAGAGGATTTCCTCCTCCTCCCTAAACCCCCCCCTTTAGCTGGTTTCCTTAGGGCATTTCAATCAATCCCAAGCCTGCAATGATGCACGCTCCCCTCAAACCTCACTGGGACAGGGATTGGCCATTTCCCCTTCCAGCCTACAACTTTGAGGCCATCTCCTTTTGGGGGGATAAATCTGCCAAGGTCACTAAATCCATACAAGCACATCCCCATTGATCCAATGCTCACCAGCCCACGCGGCCACGGTCAGAGCTTGGCTCTGCCCACCGAGGACAATAGGCCACCAGCAGGGTCCTTTCTCCCACTCTCTGCTAAGAAAACACGGACCTGTGAAGCACAGAGGAGTTTACAGAAAAGCCTCATTTTTCAGGGGCTCGGGGGCGGACAGGGACGGGACAGGCCCCATCCTGACCGTCTGCAAAGCCGGCGGCAGGCACCAGGCCAGGACTGCTCCTCCTTCCCGCCCCCGCCCGCCTCCTGAAGGCCCGCCCGCCCGCCGCCCTCCCAAAAAGGGCCCTCCCGCCGGGATTGTCCGGCCCGGGTCGCTCCCTGCGGTGGGAGAGGGGCTTTTTCCCTCCTCTGGCACCTGGGGTGCAGCCCTGTTCCGACGCCGCTTTCCCGCCCCATTGGTGCCCGCTGCCCCGGCCCGCGGCTGCCCCCCCAGCGCCCCCGCCGCCCGCCGGAACCCGGCCCTGCACGCTTCCCCCGCCACCGGCCATTCTTCTCAGAAGCGTGTCCCTTTGCCTCCCCAGAGCGTCCTTCAGCCCTCCCCCGCCATTTGCTCCCCCTGCCCGTCCGCTGCTCCGCCCGCCCCCCCTTTCCTCTCTCGGCAGCCCGCGTCCTTCCCCCAAAAGCACGAAAAATCCCTCCCTGGGCCGGCGCCGGCCCTCTCGGGGGCTGCAGTACCGCTCTGTGGCCACAGGGCGGCAGACTTACCGGGGTCTGCGATTTTCCCGCCCTATTGGCCGCCACCTAGAGAAGGTCAAAGAAAGTCCGCTACGTCCGCGACATCAGCGACACGCCACTCCCAAGATGGCGGCGACAATAGGACCTTCGGCAGAGAGAGCCGCTTACTCAGACGCCTGTCAGAAACACGCCCCAATACGCCCGCCCGCGGCACCGCTGAGCCCACAGCCCGTGTCGGGTACACTTGAAACGCCACAGAAAATCCCACCGGGGCCGCGTCGGTGTCGGTGTTCCGTGCAGGCAGTCCAGTTAGACGCCCCGACCGCGGTCCTCGATTTCCGCGCCCTTTTGGCCGCCATGCTGAGAAGGTCAAGCGACTCCGCGACACCCGCGACACGCCACTCCCAAGATGGCGGCCTCTCGGCTGCTGCCTCTCGGCCCAGGGCTGCAGTACCGCGCTCTGCCCACAAGGCGGCAGCACTGCCGCCCACCCCAGACGGGGGCGCAGCGCGCCTCGGGGCTGCGGGCAGGGAAAATTTATAACAAAAAGAGCAGGGGCGATCCCGCCAAAAACTCCTCTGAAAGAAATGCCCCAAAACAAGCAGAAGAAGAAAAAAAAAAACTCCTGCCTCCAACCCAACATAAAAAAAAAAAAAAAAAAAAACCTTTTTTTTTTTTTTTATTTTTAAATTTTTTTTTTTTTTTTTTTCATATTTATATTCACATTTCTATTTATAATGTCTATTGATGCAAAATGCCCATTTATACATTTTTTTATTTATTAATAAATTTATATTCTATATTACATCTATTCCTATTATTTAAATTTATTTATATATTTTTATACATATTTTTATATATTGATTATATATTTTTCTGTGTTAAGATTTTTATTTCTGTAACACTTATATTATTAAAATAAATCCCCTGCCTCTAACCAAATAAAAGCCAAAATAAACTCCTTTAATTTCAACTGTATTTATATTTTTAATTCTATTCTCCATATTCATATTTATATTAAAATGTATACTCATGTTAATTTTATTTCATATTTTCCTATTTTTAATATTTATTTATATTTTTATATTTCTGTACCTATATTTTTATATCTTGTTTATATACTTCCATATTTTGAAATATATAACAATATCCATATTCATATTATTTAATTCAAAACCCGCCTTTAAGAAAATAAGAGCAAAAAAAAAACCCTAACACTTACCTTTAAAACAATATTTAAATAGATTTTATATTTATACCTTTTCGTATTTTACATTCACATTTATACTTAGGAATATTGGTGTATGTTTATTTATACATTTTTTTTTATAAATTTCAATTTATATTCCATATTACACCTATTCCTATTATTTAAATTTATTTGTATATTCTGTAACACTTATATTATTTAAAATAAATGCCCTGCCTTTACCCAAATAAAAGCCAAGTAAACCCCTTTCTTTTAAGCTGTATTTAAATTTTTTTTAAAATTATATTTTTCAGATTTATATTCACATTTATATTTAGAATTTGTATTGCCATATGTTATTTATATCCTATACTACATCTCTTGATATTACTTATAAATATTTGTATTTATATTTAAATTCATCATTTAGTTATATATATTTATATATATTTATATTTCTATATTTATACATTCTTATATTATTTATCTAAAACCCCTGCCTCTAACCAAATAAAAGCCAGACACCCCTCTATCTAAGCCATATTTCAAATTTAAGAAGTAATTTTATTTTTCAAAATTATAATCATATTTATATTTTTTTATTACATATAAATATGAGAGAATACTGCTTAATATAAGAGGCGGATATTTATTTTTTATTATATATTTCTTTTACTTATATTTATTTCTATTAAATACTTATAGATATCGGTCTATAGATTATATATTTGTATATCTGGATTTCTATTTTTAGATTACTTATATTTATATTATTTATAAAAAAACCCAGCCTATAACCTAATAAAAACCAAAAAATCCTCAATTTATTTTAACTACATCGAAATATTTTTATATTTAAATCCATATTTATATATATTTGTATATATATAATAGACTACAATTTTTCCTCTATTATAATGTTACAACCATATATGATATATTACAGTTTTATATATTTCTCTGTTTTCTATATTTATGTTTACCACCATAATTTTATATTTATTTTTAAATGTATATTTATTTCTATTTTCATCTACATATTAAACCATATGAATTCATTAACCTAACACATGAGAACCACAAAAATACTGTACCTTCATCAGCACCAGGACGCAGCACACGCTCATCCCATCGCAGCAGATCAAAACAAAGCCTATTTCTATTACTACCAGAACAAAGATCCCACAACATTTAACCCTAATAAAAACTCAAATAAACCTACCTGTAAATAAATTTTAAATCCCACTATAACTAGCCCAAAACCTCCCTACATTCTCATCATCAACTTCCTCCTGAACCAATATCTCAAAATCCCAAAAAAATCAAATACACATTGAAAATTACACAACTGCTAATAAAAACACACCCCCATAAAGAAAATCAAACCAACTCACTAAACTCCAAACTGTACAACTGACCCTAAACATTACTAAAAAAGCCCCCAAAGCTCTACCTTTATGCTAACTCACAAATAATAACCAACAATCTATAGAAGTTATTTAATTTTTTCAAAACTAAATAAAAGCATAAAAATAAAAAATCTAGATTATTAAAATCCTAAAAACTATCACTACCCAAATTAAGAAACGTATTGCCTATAAAAACACACCCTATAAATGCCCCTGTGCCCAAAAATAGAACTAAAAAACCCATCAAACCAGAAAGAAATCGGAATTTAGGAACACTAAAACCAGAACGTTCCAGAAGTTACACCATATCCCTTATCATACACCAACTGCAAACAACATAAAACAACACAATCCATTCTTAAAAAACACCTTAAAACCATTACATTAAAATACCTTTCAAAAATTAAAAAACTGCATTTAACAAAAGCCATCTAATAAATTAACACCCAAAACTCCAGCAGCCAAGATGGCCCTACCAAATCTCTGTTTATACATCCAGCAAACAAAACCAAAAGCCCAGGAATACCTATCAGAAGTCTATTAAAGAAACCTATTGAAATTAATCCTACCTGAAATACAAACCAACCCATCCAGAAAGTTAGCTTCACTCAAAAAACAAATTACACAGAGTTAATAATACCAAGAAATAAAAGCACACACCATACACCACCAATGAATATAAAAGTGAAGGGGGAAAAAAAAAACACATTTTTTTTTTTTTTTTTTTTTTAACTAACTTCTTTTATTAGCTAGAACAAAAGGTTTTGCCAGGACTGTAACAACTTCTTCTTCTTCCCCTTCTTCGCCTCCTGAAATGTCCCTTCTCATTCCCAAATTCCTTACAACTTCTGAGTTTAAATCCAAGCAAAAAGCAAAATTTGTGACTTGTGTGTTCGGTGCTCCTGTCAGATTGTCCGTTTCCCTCCACATCTTCTCACACTTTCAGTCTTCACGCTGTCCTGCCGTGATGAGTGTGACAGAAGAATTGGCACATGTTAGGAGAGGATTTCCCTCCCTCCCTCCCTCCCTCCCTCGAGCTGGTTTCCTTAGGGCATTTCAATCAATCCCAAGCCTGCAATGGTGCACGCTCCCCTCAAGGCTCACAGCAAGCATGCAGCAGCTCAGGCTTGCTCGGCTCCAGAGCTCTGTGCCTTCCATAGCTGAGACAACTTCTGATAAGCCCTGTTACAATAAATTGGAATGCAAACTCACCTCCATCTCAGGGTCTCAGTGACCCCGGCCAGCCCTTCCTCACTTCCCTGTGTCACAATGACTTCCAGGCAGAAGGATGCAAAGCAGGGTTCTGTCTTTTCTCTTGAGTGCCAATAGGGAAAATATTTAGGCCTTTACATAACTAATTACCCTGTCTTTCAACTATCCCAAGGACAGTTTTAAAGAAAAGACAGAAGATGGCTGGTAAATCCATATGGGATAAGGAGGAAAGCAGCAAGGATCCGAGGCCAGCGGGCATTGCCATGCAATGTCACGTCCCTGCCACCTTGTGACGAGGCACACAGCTGCAAAGCCCCAAAGCCTGCAAGCCCTGGAGCTGCCACATGGATGGACCTGGCTCCCTTCCCATGTGCCCAGAGGGAAACCTGAGGGCAGGTGTCCATCCCGAGGGCGCACCCAGAGCCCCGGGCAGGGATGCGGTCACTGGCTGCTCTCTGGGGACGAGACCCTCCCTGCAGGTGACACTGGCTTGTCCTCTCCCTGTGGGACAGGGACCTCCAGTGTCTATGACCAGCCTCATTTTGTCAGCATCCAGGTGCTGTGTTAGAGCCAGAGGGGTCAAGGCTTTCCAGAACCATAGGATCCTTTAGGTTGGAAAAGCCTTCTAAGGTCATCGAGCCCAGCTGCTGCCCCAGCACTGCCAAGCCCCCACCCAAAGCAGGTCCCTAAACACCACATCTTGACATTCTTTAAATGTCTGCAGCAATGGGGACTTCCCTGAGCAGCCTGCTCCTATGCCTGACCACCCTTTCCGTGAAGAAATTTCTCCTCAAAGCCAATCTAAGCCTTCCCTGCTGCAACTTGAGGCCATCTCCTTTTGCCATGTCACCTCTTACTTGGGAGATCTCGGTCCTGAAACCTTACCTGCTCGTTCCCTAGGAGGTCTCTGCCTTGGCTGGATGAGAGGAGAAACACTCCCGCCACAGGAATGGGAGCTCAGGAGGTCCCACACCAAGGCCGGGGGAGCAGCCGTCCTCACCGGAGCTCGCGTGTCAGTTCTCAGAGATTGGCTCTGCTTTTCCTCCTGGGCAGATCTCTGCTCAGTGCTTCAGAATTGGCTGTTTGGAGGAGGGGGGAAAAATAGGTTAGCCGAGTTTTTTATCCAGACTTACCTGATGTCTTTGCCTGCTTTGCCTCTTCCTGACTTCCTTCTGCTAAGAAAACAGCTGCCTTTGGACTTCTAGGGGGAACTTGCATGTAATGTCTGAAAAGGAACTACAGAAAAGTGCCTCATTTTCAAAGACTCAATCAAGAAGACAGATAATTGCAGCTTCTCCATCCCCACTGCCTGCAGAGCTGGCAGGCACCAGGCCCAGCTCTGCTCCTCCTCCAAGTTGTTCCCAAATCTGCCGGAAGAACTGAAGGCTACTTTGGCGTTCCGTTGCTCTGCTTCTCCCAAAAAAGATCTTTGAGTGCTGTTATCCCTCCACAGGAAGGGCCTTTCTGTCTCACACACTCGGTGACACAAGGCCACACGAAGCTGCAGCAGCCTCTGCTCCAGGTGGGAAGGGCTTTCTTCCTCCTCTGGCACCTGGCTGGCACAGCTTGCTCAGAGATGCTGTGGCTGCCCCATCCCTGGAAATGCTCAAGGCCCATTGGTGCTCTGGGATGAGGCTCTGAGCAACCTGGTCTAGGGAAACATGTCCCTGCCCACGACAGCAGGCTTGGAAGGAGGTGATCTTTAGAGTCCCTTCCAACCTGAATTATTCCATGATTCTATGAACTCAAAAAACTCGGGGAATAAATCTGTAAAGGTCACTAAATACATAAGAGCATATCCCCATCAGCGTATTTCTGAATGAAAAGTATATCTACAAAGAGGGAGAAGTATTCTATGTATTTGCTCTTGCTACCTTTCAGGTGTAGTTTTAGCTGTCACTTCAAGGTGTAAAATATTTTCTTTTGAAATAATAAGCAGTGTTCAAATTTTAGCATTTTTACACTGTTGCAGAAGTAAAAATTGCTGACAATCAGGCCATGTCATCCTTTATGGAGCAGAGCCATAATGACAGAATTTCTGGGACAGAAATTTTACAGGATGTCACTCCACAGAGAGCACCAAATTCCATACCAGTTGGCAGTTCAGCTCCTCCACATCACAAAGCTAAACTAGGACAAGACAGCCTCGGGCTTCACGAATGGCAAGGCAATAAGAGACATGCCTTAATAATATCATTACAATTCCCACAGATCTGTCACCTGAGCTGTGACAGCACAGCACCCTGGCCGAGGGGAAGGTGACCCTGCCCAGGACAGGGGGTGGAACTAGGTCGTTTTTAAGGTCCCTTCCAAGCCAAACCATTCTATGGTGTGACGAAACAGGAGAGTTGTAAGGGAGAAGAAGGATGAATTCCTTTGGAAGGATAATTGTTTGCCTCTCTAATAGCAGGCTTTGTTGGCAGGATTGTTTTGCTCTTCCACTGACCTTGGCTGAAGGTGTTTCACCCTGCAGAGAGCGGTAACAGCCTGGTGCACACGTTGTTCTTGGGCAGATCACACGGAGCTAGAGGGCAAAGAGCTCCCAGTAGCTCTGTGACAGGAGCAGATACTCCTCCCCACATCTGGAAATATCCATGAGGGATTTTTCCAGCAGATGGCAACAGCAGACCGGTGTGTACTGCAAGGCCAGACTTTGCAGGCTGCCTGAAACCTGGCTGGGCTCTATCCAAAGCATCTCTCGGGTCTGCTTCTCCTGCTCCTGGTATTGAGCCTAGCTGGTACCCCAGGGCATGGTTACTGGAATACAGAATAAATCAGTGCTGCAGAAAACTGCACTACAAACTCTGCAGCTCTTGCTGTGTTTGCAGGGCTTCAAACACACCTGGTGCATTTGAAACAGATTTAAATTATGGCTCCCCCTGAATAAACATGATTTCTCTCCTAGATATCTTTTTGAAAAATAGTACTTCAAGGGGTGATCAGAATGGGAGCACAGACAAACACAAACAATAAAAACTACAGTGTTTGATGCTTTATCAAAAGGTGTGTCTGTCCTACCATGTCAGGAAGCTGGGCTGCTGGACCCAACTTTGCAGCACATCCTTGTCCTTGCTTCTGAGCCATCTTCACCCGCTGCTCTCGTGGCATTTGCTGTGCCATTTGCAAATTACAATACGAGTGAACCTGGAAGATAAAACACAAGATAAATTTACAGCCGGACATTCCAATCTTTTTCTCCAAAATGCAAGCAACGTGCAGCTTTCCCCTTAAGCTGAAGTACAGGCCAAATTCATAGAATCATTTGGGTCAGAAAAGCCCTTCAGGCAGTGAAAATGAGCATTTAGGTGTGGTATGAAGCTTGGGGAGCCCTGAAGAGGCTGTAAAAGTCAACTGATATTCTTTGGAAATTACAAATAAAAAATGGCAGGAATTAATGAATAATGAATCCCCTGCAGAAACGCCACAAGGGACAGCTTGCAGGGGAGATGCCTGAAAGCCAAAGCTGTGCTTCATTGGCATCTAAGGTGGGAATTGTGCAGAGTGCCTGTACACAAGTTTGTTTTCACTGTGATCAGTGAGCAGTGGCCACCCCAGAGCAGGGGATGTTGTGGCTCAGAAGACCTGGCTGTAAAAAATACAGGTTATTGTCCCCAAGCACATCCCAGCGGTCTGGAAAAGGGTGACTCTGGTTGCCGTGACTGTTGTGTTTGCTGAAGGGGGGAGCTGCTCAGTCCTCCTCACTTCACTGATGCTCCCAGCTGTGGTGCAGGCGAATGGCACCACTTGGCTGCGTCCACCTCCCTGGGTATTTTCTGTGCAGGGAACTGCAATGCCATTGCAACCTTTCTGCTCTCGCATAATTCTTCCAGAAAAAAACAGTACCTTGAAGGGGAAAGTGCCTTGTCCTTGCCCCAAATCCTTTGTCACTTGTGGTAACTCACGGCACACTCCCTGCACGTGTTATCTTTATGTTAACTCTGTTTACAAGTGCTGTGAATAAACCCAAATCCAACTGAGAAAGTTCCTCTCTGCTCACATTTCAATACAAGGCTGGAACTATCACCTTGCAAAGAACTTTCCTCTACCAGTGCTAGATGCAAAAGCAAAAAGCCAACCTAGGAATGCCTGCCACACTCCAGCACACAAAGCTGCTGCTGCTGCTTTTAATGGCTCAGGCTGAGGGGTTTTCTGTTCTTCCTTTGCTCTGCTAATGGGAAGGACTAACCTTTTTGAAACAAATCTTTTTGAACTAGCTATAGATACGGAAGAATGAGTAAACAAGTATTCTTTATCCCATTTCTCTTAAGAGTTTGTCCTGACAGATGTCTCCTCCCTCCTGATGTTTAGACTACAGTTTGATCTTTTTTTTTTTTCTTTTTTTTCCCCCTTTAGCCCCTGAAGCATTTCACACCATGCTGAGCAAAGGCCCAGCAGTCATTAGACCGACTGAACACTGGAAATGTAGACAAAAGAAAAGGCTGGAAGTTACTGTTGTTCTCCAAGATGGCACTGCCAGCTCCTGAGGGCTCAGCCACGACAGCCCACGTTTCTGAGAGTACCTGTACACTCTGGGTGTGTGCAGCCCTTGGGTCCTGCTGCAGCTTGGAGCTGCAGGCTCAGATATCCACCCCGAGCTCCTGGATCCTCCGGGACAAACCCACCTCTCCCTGCTGCTCCCGTGTTGTGCCTGTGGAGCAGGGAGGGAAGGAGAGGCACACAGGTTAACACAGCGGCAGTGCACAAGCTGCCAGGCGTCACCCATCTGACCTGCACCAAAGAGGCAATCCGATTTTTCAAAACTTCCCATCGTGCCACACAAAACACTGAAGCCTTACATAAAGCCTTCTTTTTCTCCTGCACAAGGCTCTATATTCTACTTTTACAGATATAGAAATATCTATAGAAACTACAGATATTCACTAAGCGACCTTAAATCATAACAGCCAGGCCTGTCTATGACTGTGCTTAACTCCTGCTTAGCTCAGGGAATCTCTCCATGCCTCAGGCTTCAGAAACCACTGAAACTCCCATGTTTTCCAGCTGGCCGCCTGCTTGCAGCAGCCCTTTTTGTCTCCATCTTGGGAAGGTGACCAGACTCCCAGCCGAGCCGCTCCCAAGTCCCGAGACGGCGACGGCTGCAGGTCCTCGGCAGAGAGACGCGTCTCTGCCATTGCCTGTCGGCGCCCGCCCAACACCCGCCTGCCCAGCGGCGCCACTGGCCCACAGCCCGTGTGCTCGGCACTGCATACCTCACGGAAAATCCCGCTGCTGCGGCCTCGGGGTGCCGACCAGCCACTCTGGTAGACGGAGGACCATGCCGCTCCTTTTTCCCGCCCTTTTTGCCGCCATCTTGGGAAGGTCAAGCGCGTCCCGGCCGAGCCACTCCCAAGGTCGCGATCGCGCCTGCGCCGCGGCAGAGACGCGTCATGGCCGCCGCCCCTCGGCTGCCTGTCCGGTGGTGCTGCGCTGCCGCGCTCTGCTGCGGGCAGAAAACCAGCTGCGATCCCCTCAAAAATCCTCTAAAAGAAATGCCAAACACCTGCCTCTGACCCAACAAGAACCAAACAAGCCCCCTTTCTTTAAAAGCATCTTTAAATATATTTTATATTTCTATTTTTCATATTTACATTCACATGCATATTTTTACCGGACATTGATGTGTTAAGTAATTGATATAATATATTACGTCCATTCCTATTATTTTTGCGTTTTGATCAATATCTTTATATATTGATTGTATATTTCTATACTTAGATTTATATTTCTATACCACTTATATTAGTCCAAATAAGAACCCCGTCTCTAACCTAATAAATACAAAAAAACCCTTCTTTTAGACGACATTGAAATATTTTTCTTTATACTTTGTATAAATATATTCAGATTTATATTTATAGTTTCTTCTCACACATTATATTAATCTATATAATATATATAAAATTCTAAAAATATATTTAAATTATTAAATTATTTATCATATCTACTGATACAACTATTTTTTTTTATCTTTTTACGATCTATTTCTATATTTAGATTTCTACCTTCATATTGTTTGTATTTATAATTTTTATAATCAAAACCCTGCCTATTGCGGGTTTTTTATTTGCAAGCTTTACTTACCTTTTTTAAAAATATTTTTTAAAATATATTTATATTTATAATTTTCATATGTATGTTTATAATTTGTTATATATTGTATGATAACATATTGGTCTACTATATTTATAAATATTTTATACATATTTCCTATAATATATTATAACACTTTGTATATACAGTATTACTCGTATTATGTATTGTATCAATTTTTATTTTTCTATATTTATGAATATTTTCTATTTCTATATATGTCTGCATATATTTGTCATACATTTCTATACTTATATTTTGAATGGGGTTTCGTTTCTATTTATATTCTATATTTTTTATATATCTATAAACATACAAAATACCCTGTATGGAAAAAAATATTATATCTCATTGTAATATATAATGATTTACGTTATGTTTATGGAATTTTTTTCGGTCTATATTTAAATTTTAAGTTATTTATTCCCATTTCTACACATATATTTGTTTTGTTTAAATATAGTTATAGTTATAATTGCACATTTAAAATCCAATTCCTAAATAAAATGACAAACCAAACAGGATCAAATTCCCACCAATATCTTCCAAAAACATCAAGATACCTCCACCAGCCAAACAACTGCCAGCGAAAAAACACACGCAACACTCTTTTCACTAACAGTTCTCATCACATCAGAAAAATGGAACCAAAATAAAAGAAAACCCTATAGAAACACACACAGCAAATCACAAAAACTACTAAAAAAATCAAACCAACTCACTAAACTCCAAACAGTGCCACTGACCCTGAAGGTCATTTAAAAAAACAAACTAAAACACTACCGCTACACTAACTCAAAGAATAACCAATACTCTGTAAAAATAACTTAAAGAACCGAACTAATTAAAGAAATAGAAAAAAATCTCGACCACTAAAAAATAAGAAAATAACTTCCCCCCCCAAAAAAGACCTACCTAAAAAGACCCATCTTATAAATACACATGTTCCCCAAAATAAAGCTGATAAAGAAACAAATACAACAAAAGAAAAAACCAACCAACCAAACAAACAAAAAAAAAAACCCAAAACAACCCAAAACCAAATAAACTTCAATTTACAACAAAAACATTATTCCTAACGGAATAAACCCATAGCACCCCAATCTATCAAAATAAAAATACCACCTAGAAATAAACGCAAAGCCTAAAGACAAACGTAACCATAAACAATGTCTCCCAAATGATCCGTAACAATAAAACGTACACTACAATCAAACAAACCCAAATAAATAAAAGCCCTGGAAGACGATAAACACAGATGCAGTTATAAACATTAAAAACCCCGCTGCTATTAACGACACGACGCCACCTCAAGCCCACCAAATCAAACGCTGCACACTCACGCTAAGAAAAGCCACCACAACAGAATTAAAATCCGAATCGCTACTTCACGCTACGACCCGTACAAACCATTGCACGCCTTTCAAAACATAAAACCCCGGCAAAAAAAATCATCCGACTACAAACCTCAATCCAAAACAGACATTTACCATCACCACCGGCACCGAGAACCGTACCAGTCAGGAAGAACACCGTATCCCTTAGCGCGCACCCCCTGCAAACCGAACAAAACGATGCAATAAATCCCCACAAGCCACCTCCAAACCCCGACACCCGAGAACTTTCAGCAGCTGCACCCCGCGCTCGCTGCCGGCCCCGGACGGAGCGCGGCTCCGGCAGCAAAGCGGCTCCTCCGGCGGCTCCTCCGGCACGGCGCCGCCCCGGAGACCCCCGCCAGCTCCGCCCTGCCCCGGCGGCGCCCGAGCGCCGCGCCCGGAGCGGACAGAGCGGCCGGCACCGCCCGGGCCGGCGCAGCAGCGCCCGCGCCGCCTCTGCCGCCCTTGGCCGGCCCGGCGCGGCTCCCCCTCGGCTCCGCACGGCTCGCACCGCCGCGGCTCCGCCACTGCCGCGCCAGATTCCCCGGCCGCGCCAAATTCCCGGTCCGCCCCGGCAACTGCCCGGGCCGTGCCAGGAGCGCTCCCGAGCGGGAACGTTCCGGCCCGGGCCTCGGGCACAAGAAGCGCCCTCAAATGCAGCGGCACCGCCCGGATTGCAGCCCTGCAAACGCTGCCAGAGCTGCAGGCTCCTGCAACCGAACCCCGAAACTGACGCCGCAGGCGGGGCTCTCCTCGCTTCAACAAGGGCAAAGAAATGTGTTCTCCCCTTCAATTTCATCCCCTAGGAGAGCAGAAAATAAGGGGTGTTCCTCAAGTGAAAGCCTTCAACTGGTGGGGAAAGGGGGATTTTGATCTCAATTCAAACCCTTGAAAAGGAGGGACACCAGGGCTGCCCCCCTCAATTTAAACCTTAGGATGATGAAAATGGGGTGGCTACCTTCAAATCAAACCCATAATACCACAACAATACTTTTCCCATTCCCCTTGAAATAGAACACAGGGATTCCCTGTCACCCCTGGGATACCCCTAACAGCCTGGAAAAGGCAGGTTTTCCTGCATTCAACACCCTTAAAACCACAAGTGAAGGGGGATCCCCCCAGTTCAAACACAGACCACAATAGAAGAGTAGCTGCTTCCTTCTCCTTAATTTCTTTTGTCCTCATAAGCTCCGTTTTTGTTCCTGGGGGCGCCGGGGAGGGATTGGCAAGATGAAATTGAAAAGGGAAAGGACAAAAGTCCCTGCTCCAAATCCACACGGGCTCACCTGTCCGGCTGCTGCTTCCCGTCCCAAAGATTCGTCCCTCGGCACCTCCTTTAAGCGATCCTCCACGTATCCAGGCGCGTATCCAGGTGTTCCCCCAGACCCTGTGAGAAGCTCTCACAGTCCTTCCATGAGACGGCCCCAGGGAGCCCCCATAAACCCCTCTACTCAGCAGCTCCATGCAAAAAACGGAGCTGAGGCCAAAGCCTCCCCTAAAACAGCCTCCCCGGCAGGAGCCGGCCCCTCATCATCCTCACAGCTCACACCTGGCTGCCTGAGCCCCATCATCATCCACATCCTCACACTCACACCTGGGCTGCTCCGGCCCCCATCATCCCCATCATCCTGGGCTCACCCCCATCATCCTCACACCTGGGCTGCTCCGAGCCCCATCATCCTCACACTCACACCTGGGCTGCTCCGAGCCCCCATCATCCTCACACTCCCGAGCCCCCCATCATCCTCACACTCACACCTGGGCTGCTCCCATCCCATCATCCTCACACTCACACCTGGGCTGCTCCGAGCCCCCATCATCCTCACACTCACACCTGGCCCCATCATCCTCACACTCACACCTGGCGCTGCTCTGCCCCCATCATCCCTCACACTCACACCTGAGCAGCTCCTAGCCCCCATCATCCTCAACACACCTGGGCTGCCCGAGCCCCCCCATCATCCTCACACTCCAGCCCCCATCATCCTCACAGCCCGCCCCATCATCCTCACAGACACAGACACAGAGCAAACAGAAATCTGCTGCGGGCGTTGGCTTTTCTTAGTCCGTCTGGTTCCACGATTCAAACACGTACGGGCACTGCTGGCATTGAGGGAAAGCTTTCCAGTGCAGAAAACTGTCATTCTGGTAGCACGCTTTGATACACCTTCAGAAAAAACAGAATCAGCGCCAACTCCTAAGACCCCTGCTGAGGAACCCAGCCCTCCTTGGGACACCCAATGCAGCAGACCTCGAAAAACGAGGGGAAAAGTCAAGCTCGGAGTGGGAAAAGAGAATATAAATACACCAGCCTTTAAAATAAGGCTTCGCACAGCAATAGCTGGAATCAGTCACATTTCGTCTTTCCTTGCTCTCTGTAATGACATCAATATGAAGTAAAAAAACCACATGAAACACAAGGCAGAGCTGGGATTTTGCAGGTCTGTGTTTTGGCTCTCTGGACGACAAAGCGCCTCTTCCGGGACTGCGACACGATGTGGGCACTGGCAGAGAACGGAGGCAGAAGGTGCCAGAGAGCCCCTTCTATTGCCTTCAGCCCCTGCAGCTGTTCTGCTGGTTTCAGGGCACAGCTTGGCCCATTCCTGGATGAAAACGCGAGGGCAGTATCTTCAAAATTGCTACCCGTCTCCAGTCGGAGTTTCCTGCATTCCTGTAAACAAATGAGTGGAGAGAGAGGGTTTCTCCCCAAATCAATTTAGAGACAAATTCCTATTCTTTACCAATACCTATAAAAACGAATACCTTGACAGGTTTCAGCATTCTACAGCCACCCCTCCCTGTGAATTTTGTGGCGGCTTTGGGTCCCTCTCTGGGACGGCCCCAGTGACCCCCTCGCCCGCCACCCCTGCTCCTGCACCGCAGTGGGGCTCCCTCTCCTGGGGACCTTGGGGTGCCCCCAGCGGCATCAGAGCCCCGAGTCTTCACCCCCTTTTCCTCAGCCCCAAAGAAGGCACAGAACGATGTCCGACTGCCCTGGAGAGCAGCGCAGCGCTCCTCCAAGCCCTTTCCACATGCCCATGGCCCCAGAAAGGGATTCTGCTGCGGCAAGAAAGGGGCAGCCCCCAGAAGGGCTGAGGTTCCCCCCAGCCTCGCTGTCACGGGCCGGGGGCAGCGAGAGGGAGCGGCAGAGACGGCGGGGCCGGCACGGCGCAGAGCGGGGCCGCTCTCAGCGCGGTGCCGGGAAAGCCGCAGGAGCGGCGCTGTCGGGCGGGGCGTTTGACCGGCACGGGGGATCCGCCGAGAGCCCCTGGCCCCGTGCGGGGACTCCTGCGAGCAGGGCCCAGGGGCGCCGGGCCCGGCCCCGGGGCTTTATTCTGCGGCACCCTGAGCCCCGCGGCTGCAAGGCAAAGGAGGAAACGGGGCACGGGAAGAGAGGAGCGAGAGCAGGGCATGAGAAAGGGCAGGAGGGAGGCCGGGCTGTGGAGGAAAGGGACGGGAAGGAAAGCCTGGGAGGGGGGGAAGAGGAGGGTGGACAGAGGAGGGAGAGAGGCGCAACAGAAGGGAGCAGCGGAGACAGGACAGGAAGGAGCCGGGTTTGTGGGGGAGAGGGGGAAAGGGAGCGAGAGAAGACGAATACGGGGAGAAGGAAGGAGGGGTAGAGAGGACAGGCGGGAAGCCTCACAGAGCCCCTGGCTGCGCCCCGAGCCTCGCCTGGGGCCTCGCCCGGCCCGGGATGCTGCGCTATGCTCTCAGATGCTTTCCTCTTTCATACTGCTTCAACCTGTATGTGACTCAACGGCCTCGTTTTATCATCTGCATTTTGCTGTGATCCAAAGCTAAATATTCCAGGCCTGTGAACACAAAAAGAAGTCTTAGTCTTTTGCAAGAACTACCCCTAGGAGGATTTGTGCTCTTTTTGATTTCTATGGTGTTAGCCCTGTTGCAGAAAAAAAGTAGATTGTACTCTCTTCTTGTGTATTCTCTTCTTGTGCTCTCATTCCCCCCTCTCTGCTTTGCATGACCTAGTTAATCTACCAGCGTGACTCATTTGGCATCATCTCATAGTGCAAATTCTGCACAGTTTCATGTACTTACAAATGCCACTTTCCAAGGAGCCTACAGAAACATTCATAGGGCAAAGAATTGTAGGGCTGGGCAAGTTCAGGTGCTGAAACTGTAAGTCGCTAAGTCATGCCATATTAAAGGGACAGAGAAATTTAGTTGACCTAGGACTTTCAGCTGGACACCTCTGAGAATAGCAGCTTGTCAGCAATGACTCAGCCATCTTCCTAGCTGTATTGCAGAAAGAGAAAAGGGACACCTTCAATGGTTAAGATGTTTGGCATGAGAAAACAGCAAGAAATGTACCACCAAATACTTGAGCCAGATCAAGTGCGTTTTTCTAGTGAGAATTTTGCAGTTGTTTTTTCTTGTCTGTGCCTTTACTTTTCACAGAAGACAGGGGGGGACTTAATTATTCTTGTTCTTTTGTTTTCTTTTGTTGGCCTCCCTCTTTCCACCTGCAACTGACAATTTTGCCTTTCTTTACTGGCTTCTCTTTCTTTACTTATAGAAGGTTACATGAGTCCTCCAACCTTGTCATAAACATTCTCCTACAGTGGAAAGAAGTAGAAGGTACATCTAAACGGATAAAACAAACCCACAAAAATAGAGGTTTTTTACAGTCTTCTGTGAGAACATTAGGACACAAGATATCTTTGAACTGAGTTATGCTGTATTGATGTAACTTTTATCCCACTCATTACTATTATTACAAGTGTTTGGCCTTTAGTACAGAGCCTTTGAACTAATCCAGCCCAATAAATTGGCTAATTTTGTTTTCTTTCTGGAGAGGACTTCCTTTCTTAAGGAATAGTCAGAGAAAGAGCATCCACAGTAGAGTTACAGGTCATAATTTCATAAATTCTGGTACAGTTTGTGCTGGTAATACGTCTAGGAAAGAAAGGTTTTACATATTTTTTGACTTTCAAATGTAACCATTATTTGAAAGAAAAGTTAGGGGTGTCTGTCATCCCGTTACCCCCCCCACCCTCCCCCACTCCCCCCCACCCCCCAACATACTTCTCTCTGGAATGTTACTTAGGGATTACACATAAAGGCTCACCCTGTAAAATAGGTTGCAGATGCTCTGCAGTAAGAGCAGCTTAGCAGCTAGAGATGATAACGTGGCTTAAATAACATCCCTTCTGCAGTGATGGAAACTCTGTCTACACAGACATACTCAACATAGGTTACCATGGCTTAGCTCCTGTCCTAAAGTGAGCGTGCACTTTAAAATTTCCCAAGAAGGTGAATTCAAGCTCCTTCATTGCTCTGTGCTGGAGTCCCAAGAGAATTTCAGTGTGCTTTTTGTCATCTACAGCTGTCACTGCTTAGCTCTTGAACACGAGACTCCCTCATGACTGATGAAAGTTGTCTAGTTAAGAGTGGGTCAAAGACATGGTCCTGCTCTAGAAGGAGATGAGAAGGTTTCTGCAGTCTTTTTCATCTCTATTGCTTGTGATTTCTATACAAAACCAGTGGGAAGTTTTCTGAAGGCAGTCCAGAAGCTGGCAATATGGACGGCTTACAACCAAACACTTGCTGCAGTGCTACCATGGTGATACCAGAAAGGACTTAAAAAATTTAAAAGGGCAAACAAAGCAGTTGGAAGGAAAAGAACATTAACCATTATTCCATTCTTCTAATCTATCCTTTTTTAAATCATCACTTTCATGCAGTTTCACAGCTTGCGTTGGTATCCCTCCAAAGGATTCTGAGACAGAGTAAGCTTTCTAATGGAGTAGGTGTGACAAACACAGGCCAAGTTGCCTTTTTTGCCATCAAATACCAGTTATGCTTGAGCTACCCTTTGCTTAAGGTACCTAGCTCACACTAAGAATTTTACTCATAACTGAGCAAATTTTACTGTCATGATTGAGTCCATTTTATTCATGATTGAGTCAATTTTACTGTCACTCAGAATTTTACTATCATGATTGGCATTGAAACTTTTCAAGGAAAGTTCTGAATAGCAATGCTTGTGTAAAAATAGTATTTTATCTCCTGCCTTTGTGTGAAGCAGGTAAGCCTTTTGCTGTCACCAGTGCTGCTTAACCTTTCATGTCATATCCCTTTTCATATCCACATTCTCCTTAAGGGTTATTAATCTACTTTAGAATTGGCACGTGGAATAAGACTACTTTTTCTTTTTGAAAGCTAATGTCATTTGACCTTTTTACAGCAAATAATTCATTAATTGCAAGTCCCCAGCTAGCATCTTTTATGCGTATTCTAACCTTCTAAAGAAGTATTTTACTTTTTAAGCACACAAAATGCTTCCCTCCTTTGCAATTGGCATCTCTAAAATGAACCACATGTCTGCAGTATTTTAACGTGTGCAATATTTAGCCAAGTAATTCAAACCAAACAAAAAGCAGTCCCTTCAATTTGGAAATATTTTTAAATTGTTTTTGAATCTACAAAACATATCATTACCGTACGCATTGCACGCAGATTTAATCGTCGTGATAGCAAATCTTATGTTGCTGTGGGGATAGCACGGTTTTCCACAGTTTTCCACAATTGTTCTTGGCACAGTTTTCAACTTATGTGAAGAGGAATAAGTTCCAGTGTGTGCAGATGGGACGTGCCCAGGCTTGTCTGGCTACTGCTTCTTGGCCGGGAGCAACAGCTGCGCTTCTGGTACCACAGAGCTACTCCAGGCTGGCAGCTAGGCACTAGACGTGCTCGGGCTTGTAGGAACCCAGTTCTGTTACCTCAAAAGAGTCCTTAGACGAGGCGAAGAGAAAGAAGTGGATTCCGTGGAGGGTTTAAATCCAGAGTTTAATTCCAAGATGACACAGAGCTCTGAATTGTAGGAACTGCTCCAACAGAATACTAGAACCTCGTGGCCTGACTCCTTTTAAGCCCTATGGCAGGGGATGGGGAGAGACAGGTAAGCTGCCAACCAGGTGAAAAGGGGGCGTGGCCCAGGGGACAAGACGCTTGGCTAAGCCAATGACCCCAGGGTTGAGGAGCATCTTTTGAATTTGTGCCAAACACATGGCAGCTTTGCTGGAAAGTGGAATTTGATGGACAGGCCTTGGCAAGGAGATGAGGGAGAAAAGGGGGAAGGGGAGACTAGCACACCTGGGTTTGTAGGCAGGAAATCACATGACACACCACAACATCTCCCCCTAGTTTTGTTTAAAAAGAAGAGGACTGGGTTTGTGGTGCAGAATGCTGGCCAAACCATGGTCGGTAGATCAATTCCTCCTCTACAGGAGGGTCAGTGTTTTCTTCTGAGGTTTCCATGTCATCTATTGGGACACTAAGGGCTTCTAAATGGTAAACTTCGGGATGGGGAGATGAGCTTGAAATCAACTTCAGAACCATGCGTTTGATTAATCTAAAAACAATGCTAACAACTAAAATAACAATAACTAAAACAAACAATACTAAAAACACAGTTTTCAGAATAGATCCCAACCAGCCCGAGAGTTCCCAGCTATTGAACAGTCCACTCAGCCAGTCGTCTGTTTCTCTCTTGATGTCGCTCACCAGGACTTTCATCTTGTCAATTGTGGCATGGATGTTCTCTGCTTTTGATGACAGGTTGAGGCAGCAGAGTCCTTCAAATTCTTCACAGCGATGGTTGTGCAGAAGGAGCAGGTAGTCTATGGCTGCCCTATTCTGAATGGTGGCTTGCCTGGTAATTTCTTCATCTGATAGGAGGTCACTCAGGGCAGTAGAAGTGAGATTTGCCTGTTTTGCAACCCAACTTTCCAATCGGCCTAATTCTCCCATGCTTTTTGCTGCCGAGATCCACGGCAGAAGAACCGTAATTGCAGTGGCTTTAAGTCTGGACCAGTGAACAATTTCCGAATTACAGTCAGGGTCTAATTGCCTTAGGTCTCATTTTTGGATAGCCAATGTATGTGTACTGTTTTTTATCTGCCAATGTATTAGATTTGTTCGATTTGGGGTTAACAGGCTCAACTTGCCAAAGGTGCATGGACCTCCGAGCAGACGAGAAGGGAGACCTGCCCACACTCTGTCTCCACATATTAAACTCCTTAAGGAGTTCACGAGGCTTATAATCACCACCTGATGAGTGCATGACTAGGACTGAGTTTTCACACCAGTTTTTGTCTGTGTAGTGTGGGTGGTTAGGGTCAGGATAGGTGTTTCGCTTACTTTCTTGATATGAAAAGTGGGAATTGAATTTAAAGTGAATGCAAAAAGTTGCATTCATGGAGCCTAAGAGATGGAACTCTTGTTGCTTCATTTTTGGCACTGGTAACTTTATCGCCCACTCCTGCCAAAACAGTAAAGGATTATCAGCAGGGAAGCGGCCAGGAGAAGGTGCGAGTAGGTTCACTTCATTTAAAGCATTCCACATTTCGTTTGGGAACTCTGAGGGTTTAAAGGGAACTCTCACCAGGCAAGTTGACAGGGGGTCAGAGGCTGTCACTGTGGAGAGACAAATGTGATCTTGTCCCAGGGCACTGGCCAAGGTGGTCCATACATTTGCTTTGGGCTGAGGGACTATCCAGGAAATCCCTGGAGAAATGGTCGCGAGCAGGACGAGATGCAGGTTCAGTCTCATGGCGTCTCGAGACTGCACACCAACAGCGGGATCTAAACCAGTAAAAGGAAACTTAAGACAAAAATATATTACAAACTATACCAGATAGGAAGCTTAAGTGAAATTTCTTCCAGAGAACACGTGCGGCGTCTCCTTCTCCAGGCAGCATTAGCAACCTGGGGCGCTTCTGTAGATTCCTCTGAGATTTTGGGAACATAGGGCTTCACCCATTTGGAAGGAATCCACCTTAAACCAGAGGGGGTGGATGCACAGGCATATCCACGTCCCTAAGTAACCAATTTGTAAGGACCAACCATTTTCCAAGTCTCAGAGTCCCTTACTAAAACCGGAGGCTTTTCTTTCATCAATCTCTGACTGCTTCCCCCAAAGTGACGTAAGTCGGGTGGATTCAGGCTGTCAAAAAAGCAATTCAGAAAATTGATTGTGAACAGCGCTCTGGACAATCGGATGTGGGGAGGTTCTACCTTTAGAACCTGTTGTTGCTGGTCCAGGACTCTCTTAATATCGCGATGAGTCCTCCCTAATATGGCTTGACCTGTAGGGGAGTAGGGGATGCCAGTTTTGTGCCCTACTCCCCATTGCTGCAGGAAGCTCCCGAATTCCTTGGATTTGTAGGCAGGCCCATTATCAGTTTTCAACTCCTTGGGGATGCCCATGAAAGAAAAAGCCTGTAAGAGGTGCCTAATGGCATCAATAGATGATTCTCCTGTGTGGGCAGAAGCATAGACGGCTCCAGAAAAGGTATCTACACTAACGTGAACATATTTCTGCCATCCAAATGACTGTATATGTGTAACATCTGTTTGCCACAGTTCACAACTGTTCAATCCCCTTGGGTTTGCTCCCGTACTCACTGTAGGGAGTGCATGTTGTTGGCAATTTGGGCACGTGGCCACAATCGCCTTGGCCTGTTCTCGCGTGATGTGAAACTGACGAACCAGGCCGGGTGCATTTTGGTGGAAAAGCTGGTGGCTGATTTTTGCCTGTTCAAAAACATTTGGGAGAGGTGTCATTTCTGCAGGTGCAGCAAGAGCATCTGCCCTTCCGTTGCCTTTGGCAATGAACCCTTCCAGGTCAGTGTGTGACCTGACGTGCATCACATAAAATGGTTGCTTTCTCTGAGTGACTAACTTTACAAGCTTTGAGAGCAATTCAAAAAGTGCGATGTTAGATACTTCTTGCAGTATTGCTTGGTCTACCCTGGATACTACTCCTGCTACATATGCAGAATCTGTGATCAGATTGAATGGTTCTGAGAACCTTTCAAAAGCCCTAACAACTGCAGCCAATTCCGCAACCTGAGGTGAACCTTCCACCTCAGCAATGTCCGTCTCCCACCGCTGGGTTTGAGGATCCTTCCAAGTCATAACGGACTTGTGGGACCTCCCGGACGCATCTGTAAAAACGGTCAGAGCCTTTTTTAAAGGTCTCTTACTTAGAGCACTTCTCAATTTCAGAGTGAATTGAGCATCTTGTTCGAACATTTTGTGACCAGGCCGTTGTACAGAAATTTGTCCTGAGTAGGAATCCAGAGAAAACTGCAATACTTCATTTTCTCGAAACAATTGTTCCAGTATTTGCATAGTACTTTGGCCAGATTTTAACTGAATTGGAATGTGAATGCACTTAAAGTCACATCCTGCTAGCTCCCTGATCCGGGTTCTAGCTTTCCGGATCAGTTCTGCTACCAGCTCCTGAGGCTTAGTCAATCTCTTGGACCTTTTATGACTGAGGAAAACCCATTCTATGATGGGTCTGGTCTATGATGGCCTCTGGTCCCGGCCCTTCTTAGGTGTATCCTTTGCCTTAGGTGTTTGCTTTTCTTCCCACTGAAAAATGATTCCGTGAAGGTGTGGCAACTTACCTAAGATGATAAATTTGAATGGCAGGTCAGACCGACATCGATGGGCCTGTCTTGTGGACATTGCAAACTGAACCTTTTCTAGAGCTTTCCGTGCCTCTGGGGTCATAGACCTAGGAGCACCCGGGTCCTCTCCCCCTTTCAGTAAATCGAAAAGAGGGGCAAGGTCTTCGTTAGTCAGACCCAGCCATGGCCTTACCCAATTTAAAGACCCACACAACTTGTGGACATCCGCAAGGGTCTTGATCTTTGGATTGATTTCTAGTTTTTGAGGAACAATGGTCCTGTTTCCAATTTCTAAGCCTAAATACTTCCAAGGTGGCATCTTTTGAATTTTCTCTTCCTGGAGCTCGAACCCTGCAACAATCAATGCATCGATCGTTAGGTCAAGCGCATGTGTGAGTAAATCATCATTGGGGGCACACACCAGGATATCATCCATATAATGATAGATGATAGCCTTTTCAGCAGCTGCACGCACTGGGGAAAGCAGGGAAGAAACATACTGCTGGCAGATAGCTGGCGAGACTTTCAGTCCCTGGGGAAGAACGGTCCAATGGTACCTTTTCATAGGGGCTTCCATGTTGATGGTGGGGACCGAGAATGCAAAATGTGGTGCATCGTCCGGGTGTAGGGGAATATGGAAAAAATAATCATTTCTATCAATAACAGCTAATTTCCAATCTCAGGGAAGCATAGTTGGGGATGGCATACCAGGTTGGGGAGAGCTCATATCTTCAATTAGATTATTAATTAGTCAGAGGTCGTGGAGGAGCCGCCATCTCTTTTTATCGGCTTTTTGGATGACAAACACTGGAGAATTCCACGGGGACGTGGTCTCCACAATATGACCCTTTTTTAGTTGTTCTTCTACAAGCTCTTCAAGAGCCTTAATTTTTTGTTTACTGAGCGGCCATTGTTTTACCTCAACTGGCTTGTCTGTTTTCCATTTCAGTTTTTGGGTGGGGCACTGTTCCACAACCGCTGTACAAAAATGCTGTGGAGAGTATGGAATATCAATAGTGACACCCCACTGGGCCATTAAATCTCTCCCTAAGAAAGGTTCCGAATAATCTAGCACGAATGGACGGATATTTGCCAATTGTCCATTTGGTCCCTCGATTTGGATGATGCTTTTGGATTGTCTCGCCAATTGTAGACCTCCTACTCCTCGAACGTGACCGGCAACGTCTTGCAAAGGCCATTGTGCTGGCCAGTGTTGTACTGGGATTATTGTGCAGTCTGCACCCGTGTCTACAAGCATCTCAATGCGTTTTGACTCCCCACCCCCACTAATGTTACACCATACTTTGGGTTTTTCTTTCCCAATAACTTGGACCCGGGTGACTGAAGGCCCTTGCTTTTCGGTGCTTGCAGGTAAAAATGGCACAGGAATAGCTTGTGCAATAATTTGTCCTTTGGGAAGAAACAGGGGTGGGTGGAAACAGTGCAGCCAGAGAACAAATTGCTCAGGATCTGACATTGTCGTTCCTGGGGCAATTTCGATCTCTGGCGGTGTGTGTTTTGTGTCCCCGATGACGATGTACTTACAACAGATCCGAGACCAAGTACCTCTCTGTTCTGGATTGACAGAGACAAAATGCCAGTCAGTGTCTTTCAGGTGGAGTGATTCTGTCAGCTGCAACCTGTAAGGCTCATTAACAGAAGACGTGGTTAACACAGGTTCACCTAACTGATAGCAAAGATTATTTTGTTTCGCTTGTAACAATGGACCAGCAGACGTGGTCTTTGAAACATTTGCTTCACTTACAGAAATATTAACATTACCGCGCGCTTTGTTTATTTTGCTTCTCTTATTCCCTTGGCCTGCTCTTTTTATGTCTGCATGCCTGGCAGGCCGGCGCTCTCCTTTCAGTTTTTTTGTTGCTGTTGACCCCTGGGAGTGCTTGTAATTCTCTTCTCGAGTCATTTCTAAACTCATCAAATTGCTTTTTCAGGGGGCACTGACTACTCCAGTGCCCAAGGTTATTACAGAGCAGGCAAGGCTTTGTGGGGTCAACCATAGCTGGTCTTTGCTGCTGCCCAGGGTGCTGCTGTGCTGAGGGAATGGGCGCAGGGCTGGCAACGGCGACACGCTGAGGGAGTCTCGGTAGCAGCTTTGGTCTGGTGTCTTCCGCAACAGTCATCAAAGGCACCTTCCTGTTACAGACTAGAAGCATATCTTTTAGTGTAGGGGGGGGTTCTAGAGGGAGACTCAAAATTGCCACACGACACTGTTCATTTGCATTTGCAAATGCCATTTCCTCTAAAACTTCTTCCCTTGCATTTTCCTTTTTAACTTGTATTTCAATAGCTCTAGTTAATCTTTCAACAAATTTCAAGAAAGGCTCTGAAGGCAGCTGCTTTATTTTGCTGTAAGGTTCGAAAGGCCCTTCAGGTTGGGGGGAAAAGAATGCTTTTTCAGCTGCTTCCTTAACTTTTTCAAGTGTTTCTGCAGGAATTGTGGTAGCTTGGACAGAGGGTAAAGACCATCGACCTTCACCAGAGAGATGTTCAATGGTGATTGTCACACCATTGGTATCTTTCGCTGTGTTCGGATCAGCCAGCAAGCCTGGAAGAGCATCTTTTAACAATGTTTCCATGCTAATTCCCATAATTTGAATTCTGTAGAAGTCATAAGACACGAGAAAAGCTGTTTTAAATCATGTGGGATTACTACAGTCCTACTTAGTTCAGAATTTAAAAGGCCACGGAAATATGGACTGTGTGGTCCATATTCTTTGTGGGATTTACAGATCTTTTAATCAATTGTCGTCCAAAAGAATTCCAATTAGCAGTTGGGGCTGCTCCCGCTTGTGCTGCAGGCTGATACGTGACAGGAGCGAATGACAGAATGGGACCTTGTATCGGGTCTGTCGCCTCTTGCCCTGTATCACTTGTATTGGAAGCAATGGGAATACAGGCACAGCTGTGGGGAAAAGCAGTGGGCGTGCGCTCACCATGGGAACCGGGGGAGGGGGCGGGGACGCCATGGGCACGGGGGGGGACAGGGAGCTGGCAAGGGGCGGGGACGGGGATACCGTGGGAAGAACTGGTGGAGTCAGGAGGTTGGCAGAGGGCGGGGACACCTGGTGACATCACGTCAGCAGACGCCCCCTGGGAGGAGTAGAGGGGTGGAGCTGAGGGTACAGCAGGTAGAGGTGGGGGAGGGGAGGGGTCACGAGCAGCAGGAAGGGAGGGGGATGGAATTTTGGGATACTTAGGAGAATCTTGGGAAGAAGACCAGGTTTGGGAAGGTGCCACGTGGCAGCCTCCATCTTGTGGGACCCCTATAGACTGGGGGCCATTTTGGGGAACAATGCTGTCTGAAAAACAAACATGTGCTCTGGGTTTCAGAATAGGGGATACAGGGTTTTGGGCTTTCCACGCCGTCTGGCCAGGACTTTGTGGACAAGAGAACTCAGGCATTTTAAAGGGATCAGGGAGTCGACTTCCCAGAGAATTAGCAGAGAATGCTCTCTTTAAAATACCAAGTTTTGGGGTACAAGGTTTAGGATTGGGGGAGGGAGAAGCAGGGAGAGCAGA
Organism: Emberiza elegans; assembly: GCA_024865655.1. Taxonomy (NCBI): domain Eukaryota; kingdom Metazoa; phylum Chordata; class Aves; order Passeriformes; family Fringillidae; genus Emberiza; species Emberiza elegans. The sequence goes on along the minus strand of JALJVW010000067.1, from coordinate 8,314,409 downwards.
GGCGCATAGCTTAAAATTTGGCTTTTTCTCCAATTCCTTTTGCTTAAGTAAAGCTGTTCGAATTTGTAAACTCCAGAACACAAACTTCGCTGAAGATATATCTCCAGACTGTCCCAAGGATATCAATTTATTTCCAACTTTATCCCAAAATTGAATATTATGGATTTCTTCAGGAGAAATTTGTGGGAAGTGCAGGAAAAGCCATTTTACAAACTGTTCAATTTACCTTTAGAAAAATTAACATTTCCACTGACTAAAATTGCAACAATATGATAATACATTCCTTTTTGTAATGCGCTTAACTTTGAGCCCATTTTAGATGTAAAATGCACAATACTGAGTCCCGCCGACTGAAAGTAAAGCTAAAACTAGCAACAGATTTCAAAAAAAAAAACAGTTAGGAAGGCGATAACGAACAGACAAAAGCCTTTCAATACAGCAGTTTTTACTGCTTTTAAAATTGCTGGGGCAGCAGCAGTGAGGAATCGGGGTCCGCCCAGCCACGTGGAGAGACGGACAAAGCCTCCCCCGCCCAGGAATGCAGGTCTCCCGGCCACGTGGCAAACTGATACCAGGGCTGTGCCGCGCCGCGGGTAATTCCCCCTCCCCCGCACACAGAAAGCCTCCGTGCCACGTGGAGAGAGAGAGAGCCCCCGCAGCACCGAGAGAAAACAGAGAGCAGCCCTCCCGCACTGAGAGAAGCTCCCCCGCCGAGAACTGAGCACTGCCGCGCCGCCGAGCTGGGAAGAAGGGCAAGTAAGAACACGCCCGCTCCTCTCTCGGTGTGCGAATTGAAAAGGCAGAAGTAGCACGCTGCACTGGGCTAAGTTTATAACGCGACCGTATCCGAACTGTGGGGCTGCGCAGCCAAAAAATACAAAGGCGAAAAGGAACAGTTCTCATGGCAGAGACTGTTTTTGAGTTTCCACCCTTAACAAGAAGCAGAAATACTCACCGAAATCGAAGCTGCAGCTGGCTAGGTCAGACAGGCTATCTCTTCACCGGAATAGGACCCCCATGGGCTGGGAGGGCTCCCCTATTCTCCACTGAAAAATTGCTCACCAGAAAGGAGCAGAACTTTCCAGATGTGCTAAACAACTGATGAAACTTCTTGTGGGATTAACTCCCAAAGTTTCTACTGAGAGCTCTGCCACAAGGGCTCTTCAGCTGGGTGCTTAAGCTGCCTAAAGTCTTTTCCGAGGTTTTCAGGTTCCTTCTGAGGCTGCAGATTCAATTCTGCCCGGACAGGGATGCCATTTGAGGAGGAATAAGTTCCAGTGTGTGCAGATGGGACGTGCCCAGGCTTGTCTGGCTACTGCTTCTTGGCCGGGAGCAACAGCTGCGCTTCTGGTACCACAGAGCTACTCCAGGCTGGCAGCTAGGCACTAGACGTGCTCGGGCTTGTAGGAACCCAGTTCTGTTACCTCATAAGAGTCCTTAGACGAGGCGAAGAGAAAGAAGTGGATTCCATGGAGGGTTTAAATCCAGAGTTTAATCCCAAGATGACACAGAGCTCTGAATTGTAGGAACTGCTCCAACAGAATACTAGAACCTCGTGGCCTGACTCCTTTTAAGCCCTATGGCAGGGGATGGGGAGAGACAGGTAAGCTGCCAACCAGGTGAAGAGGGGGCGTGGCCCAGGGGACAAGACGCTTGGCTAAGCCAATGACCCCAGGGTTGAGGAGCATCTTTTGAATTTGTGCCAATCACACAGCAGCTTTGCTGGAAAGTGGAATTTGATGGACAGGCCTTGGCAAGGAGATGAGGGAGAAAAGGGGGAAGGGGAGACTAGCACACCTGGGTTTGTAGGCAGGAAATCACATGACACACCGCAACACTTATGTGACTGTTAGGACATTTGAAGGTACTTCTAAGGTACTGTAGTAAGCAGAAAAGGAGGAGAGGTTGTGCCTTATTTCTGGCTTCCTGTAGTTTTCTTGTTGATTTCCTTCTTCTTGCTGTTTTTCATGTCACCTTTCTAGATATTGTGATTTAGAATTGTAGCTTACTAAGCTGTGTTTTCTGTCTGGAATTCTTGTAAATTGCAAAAGGAACCCAACCGGAAAATATGCATCTTTTTAGGATTTGCTAGCTTCATAGAAAATCTTCCTGCTGCTCTAAAATGCTTTTATTTGATATGCATTTTTATCACCATTCAAATGAAAAGAGAACGGTTCCTCTAGTCACTGCTTTTGTACTGGATTCAGTTCAATGTGCGCTAATGGTGCAAAAAAGTCCTGCTGGAAGAAAGGATCTGCATAGAAATTGACCAAGACACGTGCTACAAGGGTCTTGTAAAGGTTCGAAGTTTCTCTACCTTTCTGGCAGTCTGTCTTTACAGCAAGACTTGATGAGGGATTTTGCTAGTGTTTCTTTGACAGAAAGCAATATCAAAGCAAGCAAAATGGAGCAGCAAAAGAAGATAGCAGCAAAAGGCACATTATCCCCTCTGTTATTGATCATTGTCAAAACAAATTTTTTCTCGCCATGTTACAGAAAATACCTTAGTAGAGCTAAAGACTAGAAAAATGCAACTCTGTTCTGGATTCATTAAAAGCAAAGCCATCTGTGGACAGAAGTGCCCAGCATGATGCTGGGAACTCCTGGCTGGTTTCAGTAAGCTGTCTGGAGAACTGCATTTTCGGTGGGCTTTACTTGTGTGTCTGTAAGGTGGGGAGTTTATGTGCAGCCTTGAGCCCTGAGAGCACCATGGGCACAGAGACCCATCGTGTAGCTCTCTGACCAGCCACAGCACACTGAGGCACGATGGATTACTCCCAGAGCTCACATGGTAGAAAGGTTTTCTGCCCCCGTGAAGGACAACATGTCCATTTTCTTGCATAGAACCATTCTGTATGTTACAATGGTACCTAGAATTCATCAAGTGCTATTTGCACAATGGCCAGTGAGCTTGGATTCTTAAGCTTCTCGTGTTTGATCTGTTTCCTGCTTCAGTAAATAGCAAAACTTCCAAGGACTGCAACGACAAGAAGATGAAGCTGCTAACGTATTTCAAATATTTGCCTAATAAAATGGTAATTCTTGCACATATTCGCAATGGTAATTTCAGGTACCGAAACACCAGCTCTGCTCAGGGCAATTCTGAAATTGACTTGAGCTGTTTTCCATGTTTCTTAGTGGGTGAACTGAGACACTTCTAGCTTTCAAGGCTAGGCGTTTGACAGCAGACTCAAAAAGGCTCAGGCTGTTGGATGAAAAAGTGCAAAAACTGAGGTGAATGGGGGAAATGTCACTTCTGGTTTATGTCATAGATTCAGCCAGATGATCAAGAATCATTAGTTTAATGAGGTACCAGCATAGTCTTTCACTTTCACAGATCCCCAAATGCTTAAACCATCCAGCAGCTTCTTCCTTGCAACAACTGCCACAGCCAAAAGCCAGGCCTGGCCGTCACCTTCTCCTCGCAGCCTACAAACTCTGCCAAACATACCAGTGATTCTCACTTTCCTTCTTAGCTACACAGACAAGCACATCCTGTCCGTGTCGCCGAGTCCTTAATGAAACCAAACAGCGGTTCACCTTCTAACAGTTCAGTGTGCCAGGACAGAAAGCTTTCACTGACCTATCCCCTTGCCTTTTCCTTGCATCCTTTTATTTTCAGAGCACGCACCAAGGCATCGCACTTTGCTTCTCAGCTGAGTGCATTGCCATATTGCTGGAGTCCCACGCGTCCGTCTCCTTCTCGCACAAACTGCTTCTATTGAAACATGCTCATGTGAGGTGCTTTCCTGATCAGCTATTCACACTGTCACATTCTGTGTCCTGCTTGCAGTCTGAATCTAAACGGAGAAGTTTCTGGCTATGTCTCACACATGCAGATGTGCCAGGATGAAAAGGTTGCTTGGACCTTGCCATTTATGTTTGAAAAAATCCATTCACTCTACAATCAAGAGACAGCTTTCTTTGCTTTACATCCTGCAAACTTCACACACATACACATACACGCGCACACACACACACACAAGAGCTATGCACTTTCTTTCCTTCTTTCTTAGCTGCACTCACTCACCTATTTTCCACCTTGACTACCACTAGTCTCTACCACTTTTCTCTTGGCCTTGCTGTGCATGGACATTTCCTGTTAGGATACCCATTGTGTTGTCTACCCCTCCCCCACATTGCCTTGCCTTTCGTACCCAATCTTGCATTTCCTTGTCATTGATGACCATTCCTTTCTTTTCCTTTGCCTTCCTGACCCATTTATGTCCTTCCCTTGCCCTTCATACCAAGCCAGTGCCTTGCATTGACTTGCTCACCTAGCCTTCTTTTGCTTCCCAGTTGTCCAGCTCCAATCTTTCATTTCCTTCTCCTTCTAGGACGATTATTGCCTTGCCACCCTCTCTTTTGTGTTGCCTGGCAAAGCCACCACTTGTCTTGCCTTGCCCTTGAACCCCTTCCATGCCTTGCATTACCTTGCTCACCAGTCCCCCACCTGGAATTCACCACATCTCTTTTTGAGGAATTTCTTCAACTTGCATTGCCCTACCTGTTTCTCCTAGGATTCTCCAGGCTTCCACTGGCTTTTTTTTCTCAAGGCCTCAGCATTTCAGGAGCATGTGAGAGGAAGCCTGGAGGAGGTCACGCGCAAGCACACCTATCTGTCCTGACAGCTTTCTTCTGACATCTGTCCTTGCATGTCTTGAATTTTAGACACAAAATTCATCTTTCACCCTTGGGCTTCAGGAGCAGAATGACAGTTCTTTTGCATCCAAAGGAAAGCAGGCAACCCAAGTGTCTTAGGTGCAGATTAGAGATCAAGGCTGGACAGAGCAGTCTGTCTGGGCTGCATTTGTGTACCAGCAATCTTTGAATGGACCTGCCACTTGCCTTGCTTTGGCAACCCAATAGTTTCCTTGCCTTGCCCTGCTGATTCTCCATTGCTTTGCATTCCCTTGCATACCCATGCCTGACATTGGACCTGCCTACAGTTTTCCTACAGGGCTTTGCCTTGCCTAGCCCTTCCTGTTCCCATCACTTCCTATGCCCAGCCTTGCCTCTAACTTCTGGGACTTCTCTCACCTACCATTCCATTGGCTTCCCCTCACGGCTTCAGTCTTGCCAACCTCTCCCTTGACTTGCCTACAACTGCCTACACTAGCTTTGCATTGCCTTAGCTGCATGGAAGGCAAGGCAAAGAGTGGTAGGCAAGGCAAAGCAAAGCCAGGAAGTTATTTGTAGGGCTAGGCAAGGCAGACATAGGCAAGCAAGCAAAGCTAGGCTAGGGCAGGCTAGGAAAACTAGGCATGGTACTGGAGGCAAGACAAAGTCAAGTGACTTGGAGTGCTTTTCCTTGCTTGGGAAGTAAAAGATATGGTGGCAATGTTGGTAGGGCAGCTGATAAGGTATCATGGGGAGGTCTAGTCCAGCAAGACATTTCTATCCTGGCCCCTTCTGTGTAGGAGTCATTGTTGGACAGAGTCAGTAGCGGACATGGTATGCAACTTTTGCTCGGTAAGTTCCTGAAGGAGAACAGCAATGCTTTCTCATGGGAAAGAAAGAACTTAACCCCAGTGTTGGAGGTGCAGATAAGAAGCTGTGTCGTGCAGCTTAAGGGTGGCAGCAACTTTCTATCCTGGCCTATTTGGTTTGGAAGCACTGACTCAATTTGTACAATCATGGGGACAGTATCCATCTTTGAAGGCAGTCTCCTTCCTGAAAGAATCCATTTGGCATAAAGAAAGGAAAATCTCCTGCAGAACGGTTGTGATCATGTAAAGAGTGGCCTCTAATTAGAATATTAATCTTCATGGGGGGGATGTTTTCCCTTTTTGGAATAAATTTGCCTTTCCCACGTATTTATAGCTCCTTGGAGAGAAGAAAATGGTATCGACAGGGCACATTTCAATAGCACAGCAATTTCTTGCTTTATGTCTTAATCTTTCCACAAATGAAACAAGTGAAGAATGGTTGAAGAGGGAAGACTTTGCATGGGTAGGGTGCTGTCTAGAAGCTGATACTGCAATGGGTTTGTTACCGGCATGAGAAGCATCTGTGTCATCGGAGACCTAATAGCAAACTAGTTGTCAACGATGGGTAACAATCAGCTGGATGAAATGACTTCTCTTTCCATGGAAAATGGCCTCCCTTTGCGGCCACTCACCCTGGCAGACAGCCAGGGAGAAATTGGCAAACTTTGCTGGATTTCTCCAAAACTAAAGCTGGCAGTACCTAGGACCCTGCAAGTCCTTAGAGCCTCAAAAGCCACCTTGAACCTGACACACACAACTAGGGAAAAGACTTCCTCTTTACATGGGAAATGGCCTCAGTTTGTGGCCACTTGCCCTGGCCATGAGTGCGTGGCCAAGCTAGGAATTTGCAAACTTTGCTGGATATCTCCAAAACTAAAGCTGCCTGCATCGAGGACCCTGCAAGTCCTTAGAGCCCCAAAAGCCACCTCTGAGGTGAGACCCAGACACTGGAGAAATGATGTCTTTTTTCCATGACATGTGGCCTCCATTTTTTTCCAGTCACCCTGGCAGACAGTGCAATTCCAAGCTTGAAATTGGCAAACTTTCCTGGATTTCTCCAAAACTAAAGCTGCCAGTACCCAGGACCCTGCAAGTCCTTTGAGCCCAAAGTGCCACTTTTAATCTGGTACCCAGACCTTGGGGAAATTACTTCTTTTGCCCATGACATATGGACTCCATTATTTTCCAGTTGCCCTGGCAGACGGTGTGATGCCAAGCTTGAAATATGCAAACTTTGCTGGATTTCTTCAAAACTAAAGCTGCCAGCATCGAGGACCGTGTAAGTCCTTAGAGCCCCAAACGCCACCTTTAGACTGAAAGACAAGCACAGATGAAATGACTTCTTTTTTCCATGGAAAATGGCCTCCATTTGCGGCCACTCAGCCAGGCACACAGTGCAGTTCCAAGCTAGAAATTTGCAAACTTTGCTGGATTTCACCCAAACTAAAGCTGCGAACAATTAAGAATCTGCAAGTCCTTAGAGCCCCAAATGCCACCTTTAATGTGGCACAAAATGTTGCGGAAATGACTCCTTTTTCCCTTGCAGTATGGCCTCCGTTTGAGGCCACTTAGCCTGGCAGACAGTATGGAGCTAGGAATTTGCAAACTTTGCTGGATTTCTCCAAAATTACAGCTGCCAGCATTGAGGACCCTGCAAGTCCTTAGAGCCCCAAAACCCACCTCTGAGCTGATCCCCAGACCCTTCAGAAACAACTTCTTTTTCCCACAGAAAATGGCCTCCCTTTGCGGCCACTCGCCCTGGCAGAGAGTGCAGTGCCTAGGGAGAAATTTGCAAACTTTGCTGGATTTCTCAAAAACTAAAGCTGCCAGCAAGTAGGAGCCTGCAAGTCCTTAGAACCACAAATGCCATGTCTGTAGTGATACCCAGATCCTGGGGATATGACTTTTTTTTTCCCATGGATAATGGCGTCTGTTTGCAGCCACCCAACCTGGCAGACTGTGTGGTGCCAAGCTAGGAATTTGCAAAGTTCACTGGATTTCTCTAAAACTAGTTCTGCCAGCAACTAGGACCTTTGTTTTTTTTCAGTTGCATTGGCAGACATTGGGCTGCAAAGCCTCTCTCAAGCTCTCTGTATTTCCGTCTTCAGAAATGATGCAAGAAATCTTTACTTGGCTGAAATGAATAGATGTACTGGATAAGACAGAATAATGTATGCCATGGGAACACTGAAAGTATTTTGAAATTTGGCACCTCTTCATTTCTAAGCCTTCAGTCTCATCTACTGGAAAGTGCCTCAGTCTTTGCATCATTCTGAGAGCAGGTGATAATCAGTTCTATGCCTTGTTCTCTCTCTTTTCAGTGCCCTTCTTTCTGGTTCTAGTTTGTATTCACTTCAAAGGAGAAACCTCTTTGCATTATAAAAGAGATAAGACAATTATTTTATACTTGTTCTTTGTAAGAGAAGTACTTGTCCAAATCTCCACAATCTAAATAAATGACCTCTCCTTAGTGCTGATCAAGCCTCTAGGAAAGACCAAACAACAAAAAGTGCTCAATTTTGTGCCTCTGCTCCCTCTCTGTAAGCAGAACAATATCACTTTGCTAGTGATGGGCATCCACTGTGTGCCAGTACTGCCTAAACTGCTCACTGGGTCTGGCCAGAGCTGGGTGGGGTGGGTGAAGTTGCCAAAATTTGGTAGATCCAACTCTGCTATCTGGACTGAGGGGACCTGTTGGAGACTGAAATGTTATAGTTTGTGACTTAAACATTTTCATGGATAACTTTTGCCTATTATAGCAAAATACATTACAAAAGCTGCAAAGAAGACCACCACACCCTGAATAGGCTGTCTGACTGGGGCGCTGAAGTGTTCATGGATGGAAATAAAGTAAACTCAGGTCTGGGAAGAAAAGAATACATTCACACAGGGATCAAGCTTAACACCTTCAGAGTAGGGACCAAAGCCCCAGGGCTATCAGCTGCCAGGTTCCCACAGGTCCTCACACCAAAGGGTGGGGGGATAAAGGCTTCAGGTGTGTGATGAAAATGCCTCTGGTTTGAGGCAGTTATCACCCACCCTCTACTGTGCAGAGGACCCCAAGCTGCAGGGGCCCTTTGCCCCAGGCAAAGCTTATCCACAGCACAAGGAGTGCCATAGTCCATCAAAGGCACCCCCAAGGGGTCCCCAGACCCTGCACCAGAGCACTGCAGATGATGCAACAAATTCACAGAACTGCAAGGGACAGTGACCTCCTGCAAGGGAGGCACATGGGCATTCCCACCTGCCCAAAACATCTATTAATGAATTGGATTCCATACTTTTCAGCGTGGTGTGGCACAGTGCGGCGATGGGGGACACTCACCACCAAGAAGACCAGATGAAGGGGAGCAACAAGACATTGTTGGAACCCCCAGAAAGTTGATATGTTTCTACCTAACCCCTGTCACTCTCTCCCTGTCCCCCCACCCCTCACACACACTCTTTCTTTCTTTCTTTCTTTTCTTTCTTTCTTTCTTTCTTTCTTTCTTTCTTTCTTTCTTTCTTTCTTTCTTTCTTTCTTTCTTTCTTTCTTTTCTTTCTTTCTTTCTTTCTTTCTTTCTTTCTTTTCTTTCTTTCTTTCTTCTCTTTCTTTCTTTCTTTCTTTCTTTCTTTTTCTTTCTTTCTTTCTCTCTCTCTTTCTCTCTCTTTCTCTCTTTCTCTCTTTCTCTCTTTCTCTCTTTCTCTCTCTCTTTCTTTCTCTCTTTCTCTCTTTCTCTCTCTCTTTCTCTCTTTCTCTCTTTCTCTCTCTCTCTCTCTCTTTCTCTCTTTCTCTCTCTCTCTCTCTCTCTTCCTTCCTTCCTTCCTTCCTTCCTTCCTTCCTCCCTCCCTCCCTCCCTCCCTCCCTCCCTTCCACCACTTCCACCACTTCCTTCCACCACTTCCTTCCACCGCTTTCTTCCTTCTGCCACTTTCTTCCTTCTGCCACCTGCCACCTTTGTTCCTTCCCTCTTCTACTATTAAATATATTGATTTTTTGGCACCAACATCTAAACCCATTTGGTTTTAATCACATTTTTTGAGTATATTTTGAACCTTCAAATTCTTTCCATTTCATACACAGAGACTTAGTTTTCTTTGCTCTTCTGGGTTTAAACCGGATCATGACAGGACCCCAAAATAATGAGGCATGAGGAAAAACCTGGGAGCTTAATCTTTGACGCAGCGGGAAGGAAGAAGTCATAGTCTCCTGGCACAATCCAGTTCAAACTGAAAACCAGGGGAATAATGGGAGGTGAGTGAGTGCAGCCATTGACCCAGTGGTTCACTGTCTCCACTGGTGGGTTGCACTGTCTCAGTGCATCAACCAGAGGATCCAGTCAGGCAGAGGATACCAAAACCCACCAGCATGCAGGTGTTGAAGCTGCCAGTACTGAATTTGCACCACTGGGGATGGATGGAACAATGAAGGAGACCACCAGGAAGGATACAACTCTGGGATGCTGATCAAGAATCAAATTGCAAAAATTTGGTATAGTTTTGGTTGGGAGTGGGTTGGAAGGTGAGGGGAGGATGAGGATGGGCAGCAGCAGTGGTAAAACTGAAGGCGAAAGGAGAAACCAAACAGGTGGAGAACTTCCAGCCCCATATCAACAGGGCTGCAGAGGGTGTCCAGCATGGGTTTCTCCTCTGGGGGGGTCCCCACCAGAGCCCCCCATCACCCAGCACAAGGGGAAGAAGAGGCTGTTGCCGAATGTTGAGTTCTCCCCCAGGGGCCCCCAGTTCAACCAGCAGCCAGTGATGATGGAAGTCACCTCATGTTTCAGTCTGGGGGAACTCAGGGGTGAGAGAACCCTTAAATTTCATCTGCATAAGCTGGCACTGAGCTCCCAACTCTCTGGTGAGCAATGAACCCCCAACCAAGCATGGGAATCTTTGGCAATCCCTTAAAATGGTGATGGAGTAGTGGAGCATCACTGCCCCAAACCATCTTTAACTCATTTGCTCCCCTAAATCCATCTTTTTTCATGGGTGTTCAAAGATTTTGTGAATACTTTCAAGCAGGGGAGGTGTTTAATAGCTCCTTGCACTTGGCTTGGCTGAAATAAATGTTAACGCCCAAAAAAGTAATGAGAATGTCTGTGCAGTCTGGGCATCGAGTTGAGGAGCCAGAGACAGGTTTTCTTGGGGCTGGCAATAAGTGGGGGGAGTTCGGCTGTGTTTTAGGGAAACAGAAGTGGATTTCAAGGGGCTAGGGCTGGGTTTGGGGGGCCTAGGGTGGGTTACGTTGGGGCTGGATATTTGGGGGTTGGGGATGTATCATGGGGTGCTCAGATGGGTTTGGGAGACTAGGGGAGGTTTTGGGGGCCTTGGATGGGTTTTGGGGAATTGGGGATAGATCTTGGGGGGCTTGAATGGGTTTTGGGGAAAAAGGGACTGTGTTTAGAGGACTAGAAATTGGTTTTGGGTGACTGTGTAAGGGTCATGGAGGACTTGGATGGATTTTGGTGGAACAGAGAAAGGGGTTATGGGGTTGAAAATTAGTTTTCAGGGGGCTGGGATCCAGTCTGGGGGGACCAGGAATGTGTTATTGGGTTTGCGGATGAATTTGGGGACAACAGGGCTGGATTCGGGGGGGCAGTGTTGGTTTGAGGAGGTTCCTCCACCCAGATTGCGTCTGTTGTGACATCATGTGTTGTCATGGTGATGTTGGAGCCTACAGTGTTGTGAGGCTGGTTTGGGACAGTTAGGTGTCTCCAGTCCCCACTGGATGCTGAGCTGGAGAATCCTGAGCCCCTGGTGATGAGCCAACCCACCATGGTGACACTAGTGGTAGGTGCCGAGTGCTATGACATAATGGCCATGGTGGGGAAGGGGACTTTTGGACAGGTGATCCAGGGGCAGTGCAGGAGCACTGGGGAGATGGTGGCCATCAAGATCCTGAAGAACTGTGATCACGATGGCCAAATAGTGAAGAATGAACTGAGGCTGCTGCAGGCTTTGCGGGAGGGGGACACAAAAGACTCTCACATCATTCATTTCCTCGAGTCCTTCAGTGACACAGTCTGGACCTACCTGGTCTTCGAGCTGCTGCAGCAAAACCTCTTTGACTTCCAAAAGCAAAACAACTTCTCACCACTGCCAGTCCGACACATCCGAACCATCACAGCACAGGTGCTGGTGGCACTGGTCAAGCTGAAGGAGCTCTCCATCATCCATGCTGACCTTAAGCCAGAGAACATCATGCTAGTGGACCATGCACGCTATCCATTCCGCATCAAGCTTGTTGGCTTTGGTTCGGCTATCCTCCTCCCTGAGGTCTGCCATGTCCAGGAGCCCTACATCCAAACCCGCTTCTACCGGGCACCAGAGATCTTGCTGGGGTTGCCCTTCTGCGAGAAGGTGGACATCTGGTCTTTGGGCTGTGTGATGGCCGAGCTTCACTTGGGTTGGCCACTCTACCCTGGCAATGACGAATATGACCAGGTATGCTACATCTGCTCTACCTTGGGGCTACCCCGGGGTGAGCTGCTCTGTGCTGCCCAAAAGACACAGTCCTTCTTCCAACGTGTGCCATGTTCCACTGGTACCTGGCAGCTCAAACCACCAGGGAAGGTGATGGCAAAGCCGATGGAGAGGAGGGAGCATATCTTTTCCTCACTGGATCAGTTGGCGGTGGTGAATGTCTGCCCGAGGCCTGATCCTGATCACAAGGAGCTAGCCAAGCACTGTGATCTATACAGGATGGTAGAGCTGGTCAAGAGGATGCTCACTTGGGACTCGCATGAGCGAATCACACCCAGTGCTGCCCTTCATCATCCCTTCATCTCCATGAAGGAGGTGAAGGCCAGCTTTGAGGCCACCCAGTACCGCCAGCTCAGTCAGGAAGACCTGAGGGCATCCTGTAAGAATTCCAGCATAGTCGAGATCTTCCCAGGCACAAAGAAACATGCCTTCATCCCTGCCAGCCAGGGAGGCATCCAGAAAGCCACTGCTCAGATGGATGGGCTCAGCCTGGCTGAGCCAGCTGGGGACACTGGTGACAAATGTCAGCAGGACATCTGTCAAGCCCCCAATCTCATCCACTGTGGAAGCCAATACTGTCAGCATCACCGGTGTCCCCAGATGGAGCCCACCAAGGGTCACTTGGCTGTGCCATTGTCTCCCAGCAAAATGAAACGGTACAGCCGCTGGTATGGCAGCCCAGTTGGTGGCATCATGGAACAGAACCTGCCTGGAAGATGCTACAGCTCATCCTGTGCCAAGGTACAGGGAGGGGGCTCCTGGGCATGGGGTCTCTGGGACAAATGGTGCTTGGGGTCCCTTACATACTTGGGTTTCCTGGTGCCACATGTCCCTGGGTGCCTGAGGTTCCCACAAAAAAGGAGGTAACACTCACCCTGTCCCCATGCTTTCCGCCCTGTTCCCCACCACAGAGAGCTCTGGTGATGTGGCGCAACCCCAGGCCTCCAGGGATTTGGAGAATGGACTCCAGAGGCTGGGCTGGCTCGCCCCTGCAGTACTCAGCATGCTCTTCCTACCACAGAGCCAGTGGCACTCCCAGCACCACTGAGATCCCACAGCAACCCTTGCATACACTCCAGCAGTCCAGAGCTTGCAAGAGACCTTCTTCTTCCTCACCCTCAAGCACCCCAACCACCAAAGCCCAGCGCCTTGCTGGTGGAGACCATAGTCAGGGCTGCAGCAGAACATACTGTGCCAGGTGCTATCGGCTATGTTTCTCACATTGATTCCCCAATAAATATTTTTGCCAAAAACTGAGAATTTTAGGGAGTTTGGTACTGCCAAGACTTGAGGGGTGTCCCAGCTTCTCACGCGGGGCTGGCAGAGCACTTGGCAAAGGCCTGTCACTTTTCACCATTGCAGCATGGGGAACCCCCATCCCCAGGCTCAGCAACAACATGAACTCCAGAAAACTTGGGTTTTCTGCTTTTTCTCCTGTAGCAGGGCATCTCACATCTCACAAAACTTACCTGTAGCTTAACTGGTCAGGTAGCTCAAACAGGGCAAGTTGTCTTGTATGAATTATTTTGGTGCCATGGGGTTAACATTAGTCTGGCATCTCCCAACCGCCAATAAACACCTTACTGTTGAAGTGAAATTTAGCAAGATAAGCTGGATTTCTGACTGACAGACACTTCACAAACTATAAAAGCTACTTTCACAAAGCAAAAATCTGCAAATTTTTTCTGGAAATGTGTGTAGTTTCTCTCCATAACAGGGATGCCTGCTCTCCAATTACTCCCCTGGAGGCTGAGTAAAAGAACTCTGTGTACATTATCATCATCTCAGTAGCAAGTTACATTTGACTCCTAATCAGTACTAGTTCTTTTACTAGCTTTAATATAGGTACCTTAATATTGTGCACTGTTCTGTATAATCTACTAGTAGTTCCTTTAATTTTATACTGAGTAGTAAGTAATTCTGATTAATATCTTTCATGTTATTGCCTTCTGTTTAATAAATAACTCATTTATAAATAGACCTAATGTGCTATCCCTAGAACCTGTGGGCCAGAGTAATTTCTTAAATTTAAACTGGCAAGGCTTGTCTAAAGCTTCTACTCACCCTGTGACATTCCCCAAACTGGAGTGGGAAGCCAGATTCAGCACAGCCAGACCCAGTGGTTCCTCAGTAGAATATTCCTTGGCCTTGAATGGAGCCCGCAGAGGCTCTTCCAGCACTTAGCACTGCCTGCTTACAAACTGCCTGTGGCTGCTCTTGGGTGGTGCTGATGACATGGTATGGCCAGCAACAGCTCCACTCACCCTGAGCTTCACCACCAGCACCGAGCTTGCTGGCTGCACAGTGTCCCAAGACCAGTCGGATATCCCTGCAAGGAGATTTTTGGGGAAGGACAAAACAACCCAAGAACTGCCCCAAAGACACTGTCAGCAGCAGCTGGTGTTGACTCACCCAGAAGCGCTGACCCCAGCGAAAATCCAGAGTGGAGGTGACAGACATTCAGGACACCCTCCACCAATATCCCCACACAGCACTCTCAAATACAGCAAGGGGCAAACCTCCCCCCACCACCTGTGGGACCCCTCCACAACACATGAGGCCCCCTAAAAGAGGCCGAGACCCCCAGAATCCCCCCAATAGTACAGAGGCTCCCCCAGCACTCCTGGGATCTCCAAATGGGGTCTGGAATCCTCCCAAGCTGGGTTCTGAGTACCCATCCGTACTTTTATCCCAGCTCCTCAGCTCCCAGTCATGCCATTGTACTTGCGCTGGTGGGGGTCAATTTTGCAGATTCATCTCCCCGCAAACTCCCCTACGCTGTCATACATGTAGGGGTTGTCCTGCTCCAGAATGGTATCCATCATCATCTTCATCTCCATCCTATGCCTGCTGGAGGTGGGGATTCCCACCTGTCCCTCTCTGTTCCCCTGCAAGGTGTCACTTTGCCCTTGTTCTTGCAGCAGGGGTAGTCATCATCCAGCTTGTCCCCTTCAGGGTCATGGGGGAAATTGGGTGGAGAAGGCTTCTTGAGAGGGTGGGGGTCAGGGATAGATGGATGGACAAACACCTCCCTCTCTCCATTGGGGAGATGGATGGATGGATGGATGGATGGATGGATGGATGGATGGATGGATGGATGGATGGATGGATGGATGGATGGATGGATGGATGGATGGATGGATGGATGGACGGACAGCAGGATTGGCCAGCATGGGCCATATGGATAGACTGACAGCAGAGATGGCCAGGCCAGAGGGAGACATGGCAGGGATTGTCTGGACAGATGGGCAGCAGGGATAGCCAGGATGAGGGATGGATGCACAGCTAGATGACTGGCTGGGGTGATATCACGCCCCTGTCTGCTTGGAGGATTTAGGGGAAGGTTCTTTGATTTACTTCGGGCAGTGTGTGGGAGAAACAACAAAGTACTCAGGAAGTTCAAGAACAAACTATTTTTTGCAAACTTTAGAACATTAGGTAGAATACGGTTTTTAGCAAGTTTTAAAATGTAGCTGTTTCGGCTATTATCTATAGTAACAGGCAGAAAATCACACAATGAAAAGCCAGTGTCCATAAAGAAGACAGAGGTGTCTTGCAACTTTATTTGAATAAAGGGAGAGAGTCCATTGCGGTGCACGCCTGCTGGGTTTTCTCTCTTGAAGTTTTGGAGGGTGCAGCCTCCTTTTATCCTAAACTCCCAGACACATGTTGCCCTCTTCCTTTCCCCATTGGCTGAGGTACGAGGAATATACAGCCTTCCCTAATCACCTACCACATATTCCCCCCTTAAACATAAAATTTTGGCCCAAGTTCAGAAACTCAGACTTTTGCAGACCCGTTTGCCATTTCAGGAGTCAAACAGTCTGGGTTCTGCAACAACCCTGTGGCTTCAAGTTAGTAGAGACATTAAGACTCATTTCAAAGACATTAATACCCATACCCACACCCATGGAATTGTTTGTAAAGACATTAGCATTCAGCTTTCCTAACAGTAATATAAAAGCATAAAAATAACATTAAAAAAATTTATAAGGAAAAAGAAAGAGAAAGAAAGGGTAAGAACAGAATGGTTATATAGTTATCACCCACAAGCAAGTCCAGCAACAAAACCTGGTTGTTGCAATTTTAATGTAAGTTGGTCAAAGTGATGTTCACAGTCTTGATCCATCAGGGGTGGAGGAAGCCTGCAAAATGCAACGATCAATAGGTTAATATATAGCCAGGCTTGGTGGGAACACCCAGGTATCTCCCTTGGAGCAGGAGTTCTACACTGTATAATGTAACACTTCAGATGGGGCACAACTGTTTTGAGTCTTTAACCATAAACATTCCAGGCTCTCACAGGTGGATGGCTGGACAGATGGAGAGAGCAGGGATGGCCAGGCCAAAGGGAAGGATGGCGAGATGGATGGGGATAGGATAGATGGGAGAGTGGACAGATGGATGGATGGATGGATGGATGGATGGATGGATGGATGGATGGATGGATGGATGGATGGATGGATGGATGGATGGATGGATGGATGGATGGATGGATGGATGGATGGATGGATGGATGGATGGATGGACGGACAAAAGGACAGATGAATGGATGGACAGATGACTGAGTACTGATGGACATCTGTGACAATGGGTGTCCCTCAGGGGTCTGTACTGGCACCTGTGCTGTTCAATATCCTCATCAATGAAATGGACAGTGGGATCAAGTGCACCCTCAGCACACTGGCAGATGACAGGGCCACCCAGAGGGACTTGGACAGGCTCGATCAGCGGGCTGACTGGAACTTTATGAGATTCAACAAGACCAAGTGCAAGTGCTGCACATGGGTCAGGGTAACACCCAGTATCAATACAGACTGTGAAATAAAGTGATTGAAAGCAGCCCTGCCAAAAAAGATGTGAGATGCTGGTGACAGGCTGGACATGAGCTGGCCATGTGCACTGGCAGCTCAGAAACTAACTGTGTCCTGGGCTGATCCCCACAGCATGGGCAGCAGGTGAGAGGGAGTTCTGCCTCTCTTCTTTGCTCAGATAGAACCCCACCTGCAGTGCTGCCTCCAGCTCTGGGTTCTCCAGCCCAGGAAGGATGTGGACCTGCTGTCCAGAGGCCATGGAACTGCTCTGAGGGCTGGAGCAGCTTTACTCTGGGGACAGATTAAGAGCCAGGGATGTTCAGCCCAGAGAAGAGAAGTCTCTAGGGGGACCTTAGAGCCCCTTCCAGTGCCTAAAGGGGCTCCAGAAGAGCTGGAGAGGGACTTGGGACAAGCTGGTGTGACAGGAAAAGGGAGAATGGCATCATACTGTTATCTGGCAGGGTTAGATGGGACACTAGGAAGAAATTCTTTCCTGCAAGGGTAGTGAAGCACTGACATGGCTTGCCCATAGAAGCTGTGGAGCTGACAATGTGTCATTTATACTCAAGAGCATCCCTGAACCAGCCTTGGAACTTGATGCCAACTTGCCTCACCGGCAGCCTGGAGAGCTGCCTTCCAATCAGCTCTACCAGCAGGACATTGCCAAGCATTACTGTAAGTTTCCCTCTTCTCCTTGAGAAATCACGTTCCACACCCAGAGACAAACCAGGAGGTGCTGTGACGGTTCCCACCAGCCGTCCAGATCAGAGAGACACAGGTAAGGCACCATGGAGGAGACACTGACTGTCATTTCTCTTGCAGAAACTGGGTTTAACAGCAGGAGGGACCCAGAGCACAAGGGCTCATAAGATCCAAAAAATGCATCAAACAGCAGTAAGAGAAGAGGAAAATGTGCAGATCACCAAGCTGGGATAGTGCTTTTAGGTAACATCTGCCAGCACAATTACAGTGAAAAGCATTGGGAGGTCAGGGAGTGACTGAGAAGAGAGCCCAGCAGAGAGGAGAACCCAGGGAGACAGAAGACAGAGGACATGAAAAAGATGGAAAGTGGAAACTGAGGCCACTCATAGTGTGCAGGCCCTGGAGAGAGACACTGTTGGTTGAACAGATGATGGGGAAGAGTAACCTGGCTTGTATTGCAATTTTTACATGATTTGCAAGGGTGTTTTTTGATGTCATGTGTGCCTGAGAAGGTAAGAGGACAAGGCACAAATAACTGGTTTATGCAGTAGATAAATAATAAAATAATTTATCTTGGTAATTCTAGAGTAAAGTATCTTTCCCTTTCTCCGGGGCTGCTGAAAAAGTGACTTTTACACAGAACATGACTAGTGCCAAGAAAGATCCCTGCACTTGGATGCTCATCTGGACTCTGCTCCTGCTCACATCCCCTACTCCCAACACTCCTCTCATTGGACTTGGTTGCTAGAGGGCACAGCAGTCCTGAGCACTGGCAGTGGAGATCAAAGACGATGCCTTCCTCATTTTGGAGTGAGCTTCACAGCAGGCTTGGGAGCTGGTGCTTTATACTTTCTGTGATAAGAAATGCTTAAATGTTTGTCTTCGTTTGCCTCAGAAACTGATTTCTGGGATAGCTGAGAAATAGGAGACAGAAGGTATATGAACTGCAGTTTGCATGAGACACTGCAGAATCATCTTCAAGGTGAAGTGTTGTGTTTTTTAATCAAACTCCACTGCCTAAGTCTGCCAGGAAACCAATTTCTTCACCAAAAGAAGGAGTAAAAAGAGTGGAAACTCACCTGCTTAACCAAACAGCCCTGTTGATGGGGACTGTCAGTGTCCATGCTTGCAGTCACTGGTTTCCCTGTCTCTTGAAGAGATATCTCTCCCTGGGTGTTGTACTTGGGAGAACATGAGCCACACAGAGGGGAGCTGAGCCTCTGATCCAGGAGCCCTGGAGACACTGTTCCTGAGAATTCTTTTTCCCTGAGATCTCTGCATGCTCTTTCAATACAATTGTACAAAACTCCCACCTTTCTACATAACAGGGGAGTGCTCATAAAGAAAGTCTTGAGTTAAACAAATTTTTAAAAACCCTGTTGTTTCTTGCATGGTCAAACTCTCTATAGAACAATCAGAAGCACCACTTGGGACCAGGTTTGGTTTGATGGTTTTATTGTTTCAATCATAAATGTCAGGTTTAATGGTCAACATTCTTCCTGAGATATCTGCAGCCTTTGATGGTCACTGGCAGGTTATGCTGGGAAGCTTGGTGACCAGTACTAAACAGGTCTGTACAGAAGCCATATGCACTTGAAATCATTGGTAAAGAGTGGGGCAACTGTTGCAATGTTGCAAATGTTGCTACTTTTTAGTCCTCCTCTCTTGAGGATGAATGAAGTTGTTCCCTTTCTTCATTCTTGCACCATCCTCCCCCGAGCTTCTGCCATCAGGAGGCTCTTTCTCTCCCTGTGGGAACAGCTGAGCAGGTTCCCATGGCCATGTCCCAGCTGGTGGTGAGGGTACCCTGAAACTTCCTGGGAGATGGAATGTCTAGCTGGCTTCTATTCAAGATCTCCCCCTCCTCAGTGTGTGTGGGCTTTCTCTACCTCCTTGATTTCTTGCAGTCTCCTTGCAGCTTCAGGCCTGTCGTTTTCTGGCACACTTGACATGACATGCAGAAGACTGAAGCAGCACAAGGTTTTGAAAAATAGATCACTGTTTTCCAGTCATGTCTGTCCCTTTCAGGCAGTGACTCATCTTTATGCTCCCAGACGTCCATTTTGCCCCTTTTCACAGCTGGCCCTTGTCAGAGAGCATGCATCTGGCAATTTACACAAGCCCAGTTTAGTCAGTGTTCCCCTGGGGATCAGGGCACCTCAGAGCAGACAGGGAAATATTCCCGTTGCCCTGGGTTTCCACAAATGCATACATAACAATTTCCAAATTGGAAATTCTCGTCCAGGAAAGGTCTCTTTCCAAGCAGAAAAGTTGCAGTGCACTTGTTTACATACCTTGCTCATCTTTCTACCACAGAAAGCATGACTCTGCTCACACACAGTCAGGACATTGAAGGATGTCCTGTAAACCTCTCAAAGGCAGTGTTCAGCTGATCAAACCTTGAAAACAAGCACAGATCTAACTGTTGCCATCGTGGAATTAGTGGAAAAGACCTGAGGATTGAAACCAATTGCTTGCCCACCACTGCCAAGGCCATCACTAAACTACGTCCCCAGGTGCCACATCTACACGGCTTTTAAACCCTTTCAGGGATGGGAACTCCACCACTACTCTGCACAGTCTGTGCCAGGGCTGGATGAGCCTTTCCACAGAGATTCTTACTGATGGCAAACCTGAACCTCCCCTGCAACAACTTGAGGCCAGTCCCTCTTGTCCTGTCCTTTGTTACCTAGGAGCAGAGCCTGACCCTCACATGACTGCATCCTCCTGCCAGAGGGTTGCGGAAAGCGAGAAAGTCCCCTCAAGCCTCCTTTTCTCCAGGCTGAGTCCTCCCAGCTTCGTCAGCTGCTCCTTGTGCTCCAAACCCTTCCACAGCTCCATTTTCTTTTCTAGACATACTCCTGCCCCACAATGTCTTTTATGTAAAGAAGCACCAAGAATTGACCCCAGGACTAGAGGTGCCCCACCACAGCTGGGTGGTCACTGCCCTGGTTCCACTGGCCACGCTGTGGCTGGTACAGCCCATGTGCTATTGGCCTCCTTGCCCATCTGGGCACAACTGAGCTCATGTTCAGCCGGCGTGTGCCCACGGGGCAGGGAGATGAACGGGCAAGCCTTCCCAGCCGAGCAGCGGTCTACTCTGGGGAGTCCGAGCTGCCCCAGCAGGATAGAGCTCCGGACGCCACCCGGATACCACAGACACTGTCTGGACGCACAACACACATCCCGGACGTCCCGGACAACCTCACCCCCGTCTCCCGCCCGTCTCGCCTTTCGTCGCCGTTTCCACTTCCGCCGCCATTTCCGCTTCCTGCAGTGGTAGTCGCAATGTCGGCGCTGGCAGCGAATCCCAACAACCCCGTGGTTTTCTTCGATGTAACCATCGGCGGGCAGGTGGGGGTGCTCCAGGACGGGGAGTGGCGGCGCCCGGGGAGGGACTGCGGGGATAATTGGGGATGTCGGAGTGTTGTGGGGATGAGAGAGCACGGGTGGTGCCGGGGGTTCAACGTGCGGCTTGCGGGGCCGCAACTGGAAGCGCTGGGAGAGGCGGTACCAGGAGCCGGATGGCGGGCTTGCCGGATGGCGGGCTTGTCGGGTCACTGCGCCCGTCGGCAAGGGCTCGCAAGGGAAAGGGGAAGGACTACGTCAGGAGGAGCCTGGAGGGGTGGGGATGAATGGGGGTGAATGAGATGACCGGATTTGTGGGAGTGCCTGGGATCGGGCGGCAGGCGTCTGTATGTGAGGGGACCTGGAAGACTCACCTGGCCCTCGTCTCCTCAGGAGGTCGGCCGCATGAAGATCGAGCTGTTCGCAGATGTTGTACCCAAAACAGCGGAGAACTTCAGGTAACGAGCAGCTACCGTTCCTGCAGCTCAGCCTGGACTGGAACTGCAAAGGCTTTCTGGTGCAAGAATGGCTTTTGGTGGCAAACTGATTAGCTGACACCCACCCCAAACTGCTTCACCTACTTTCTGTCTCTCTGTTCTCAGAGATGCTGTGTGGCATCCTGGTGGCCTCAGGGGACCCTGTCTGGCTGGAAGGGGTCCTCCTCTGCTTCTTCAGTGAAGCCTCCTGATTTGCTCCATGCATTTAGAGCAGACAGTGCTTTGTGCCATAGTGGAGGTCTTCTGGCCACCCAGTTCTCCTGCCATCAACCGAGGGATGCACCATGTGAAATCCCACTTCCATTGGAGGGATGGACATACCCTGGTCTCTGTACAACACAGTGCCTGCCCCACATTCACAGTTTCTTACAACCTTAGTGTTAACTCTCTGACTTCCTCACTACAAAGAGTACAGAATATGTTTTGAAATGTCAGGGGGAAGGAGTTACCATTTCCTGTTCCTGTTTCTCTGGGAACATCTCTGATATAGTAAGGAAAATCCTGTGCACCTGTTGGTGCAGCCCTCAAAGTTCATATGCACCTAACACTCTGCTCTCTTTCTGTTTGCCAGGCAGTTTTGTACAGGTGAATTCAGGTAAGTGGATTATAATGTCCTTTAGGTGTCCCACTGGAGAAACGGGGCTGGGTGAGGTAGAAAGGGTTTGTTTTGAACTTTTTCATGTTGTACTAGTACAAAATGGAAGAGAAATCTGCTCTGAGGAAATTGTGAGGGGCTTGGAGACTCACAGAGATGGCAGGTTTCTCTTTCTGATATAACTTTTTTTGTGCTCAGGTGGCTCTAAAATGCCCTATCTGCAAAGCCCACCTGCTCATGCTGCACATTGCAGTGGGATCCTGTGAAGGTGGTGGTGTGGGTGTTGCAGGGAACAGAGTAATTTCATGTGCAGAGCCCACCTGAGGCTTTTTTTTGCCTCCAACAGCAGCAGCCGAGAGGCTGTGGCACTTGGCTGTATTTCAAGGCAGCTGCTAATGTATACAGCAACCCTTTGGGACTCTGAACTGCTGAGACAATTTTGTGTTGGGATATCTAGTAGGTTGCAATAATTCTCCTTTTCACTTCCCTGCAGGAAAGATGGTGTCCCTATAGGTTATAAAGGAAGCACTTTCCACAGGTAAATCATCTACTGTTGTTTTGACCCTGAATAGCAGCCTGAGACATATGGGGTTTTGTGACCTGCCATGAGCTATTAGTGGTGTTGGAGACATTTGCGTGGCTTTGGGGGACCTGGGGATGCTGTCCTCCCCACTGGGAGGAATCCCCTGGTTCTGGTGTGCCACGTCAGATATGGCATCTGTGATGTAATCACTATCCCTGTTGAAAAGCAATGAGTCCTAAATAACCTCGTATCAACCATTAATTAATATTTGTTGTAATTTTAGGCTGCAGCATTCACAGATTGTTAACTTCTGTTGCACAGCAAGGCAGAACCCCTTTTCATCTTACCCTGAGCTTCTTGAGGCTTTTGGCCACTGAGAACTAAGTGTTGTTTTACTTCTTTAGGGTAATAAAGGATTTCATGATCCAAGGAGGTGACTTCGTAAATGTATGTACTACTGTACTCTTTTTGTCCTTTTCCTCCATGGTATAACATGCTACTGTTTCCAAGGGTCTGTGCTGATTTGTGGGCTCTCTTTCTTTTTTGAGGTATCCAGTAGTAACTGGAGGTATCCTCATAGCATTGCTGCCATCCTACTGCAATTGACAATAAACCACTTGAAAACAAATCTGGAGCCTTGGGTGAACACACATTCTTCCCAAAATATTTTTTCTCTGCAATAACCTGCCAAAACCCTGGAAGCTTTCAAAACTTCAAAAATTTTGTTTGCCCTGTTTTCCTTCCCCCTTCTGTGGACCTCCTCCTAACAAAAAACCTCTGTGAATTTCAATTCACATTGTTGATAGACCCTAAGTACAAAACCCAGTGCGTAATGTAAGAGGTCATTTAAATCATAACTAGCCTTTTGTTACTAAGTTTTCTCACAATAGAAAAGTCTTTGCACCCACAATGGTAGTCATACTCTGACATGGGGATAAGCAGAACATATGAGTAAGGCTGAAGGACCACAGGATCTCTTCACTGTTCTAGGATCCAGTAAAGTTATTTTATTTTTGGAAGTGTTTCAAAATATGAGGGAAGTAATAAAGCTTTTTTAATATAAAACTTGGTTGTATGAAAGTCTCAGAGAAATGACCACACAGCAGGCAGTTCAGCAACACCAGACTCTGTGGTAGTGTGCTAATCATGACACTGCTCAGATGTCCCAGTGCACTGTATTACTTCCACTGCATCTCAACAAGCTTTACACATTGCTCCAGTATTTGGAATTTATATGTTATATTTATTACAAAGCCACCTGGGGAGCAAGCACAGTCATACTGACCCCTGAGACAGGGTGCAAGTTTCTTTCTCAGAACCAAAAGTTTAAGTAACTACAGAGAACAGGAGGGAAACAAACAAGGGCTGGGCAAGTAGAGCAAAAGGACTTAGTAGAAAATACAACATAAACAGAAAATCTTTATTTTAGAAACTGTCCTTGTATAACAGAAAGATTGCTTTCCTATTTCCAATAAAGTCACAGAAAATAAGGTGAAATATATAAAACCATTGTAAGCCAACTTTTGCCATGCAACCACTTCTGCTTTCTTTGTCACACCATCCCATACTTCTGTGTCTCCTGCCTTTTCCCTTCCAAGTCCTGATGGGTCTGTACCAAGCAATCTGTAGCCTCCACTTCACTCTGGGAGGCTTGGACTTAAACTTACCATGTGCATAGGCTTCTGCCAATATATGAATGATGAACAATGAACTGTGTAGTTAGAAAGTGGTTGCTGTTCTTGTTCAGAAATGAAACACTGAATGTTCACTGCTGGTGTATGTAAATGGCAATACAAAGTCCATTTTGCCCTTGCCTCTTGCTTAGAGATTCTAAATTAATTTTTAAATTGAATTGTTCTGTAGCAGTTGCTACAGAACAAATGCTGTAGCTGACTGGGTACCTCTGTCATGCAGGGAGACGGCACTGGAGTAGCCAGTATATATAGAGGTCCTTTTGCAGACGAAAACTTCAAGCTGAAACATTCTGCTCCTGGCCTGCTTTCTATGGTGGGTATAAAATAATGACATTACAGACTAAAATCTTTTGGAACTTTCTCTGTGCCCTTTTCCTAAGTGTATATAGTATTTGCTTGGCAACGGAATCTCTGCCATTGAGTACAAGGTCTGCTTTGTAGCTACTAGTCAAGCAGCTACGTTTAGGTTAATATGTTGAGTAACACTATAGTCCTGATCCTGCAGCATCCTTTCTGTGGTGACTGTTGGAGCGCTGGGACAGGCTTAACTTGATTGCTTTCAGAAGAGCTTAATTCTTGCAGTTTTCATACAGTGGTGAGTTGGTGGTGTTTTCTTCTTTCCTGATACTGTTATCAAACACTGACCTTGGCAAGGATGAAACAGAGAGATTTGGGAGTTCCAAAGCCACAGCAGTGTTACCATGGTTTCTTTTAAAACAGACCTTCCTATTCAACGTACTAGGAGAAACTGCAACCATTGCACATTGTCTGGTACGAACAATACCCTGACTTTTGGAATAGAAAGCAAATGGAGCCAGTGCTTCAGTGTTCCTATCCACAACTGCTTCTTCCTCAGCTCTTTCAGCTGCTCTGCCCTTAAAACCACTTGCTTAGGACATTTAGTAATTTGGGTTAGTTATTCATCCATGTTTTCAACATGGCCCAAAAAGATGTCATGGCACAGCTAAGCAGATAGTGTACTGTGGTGTGAGAGAAGGGATTCACTCCAGTATTGCCAGTTTTGTATTAAAGTGGCATGGCTCTAAAGTCATTATACTGGGTCAAACGTTGGATCCCAGGAACCATGGATCCCAGCTGGATTCTTTTGAAGCTGGCTAGCATTAACTAGAAAGCCAAAATGACCGTGTCCTTTGCAGTCCTGCAGCTGCAAAACTTGACCAGTTCACTCATCAGGACAGAAACTTGCTTTAGTAGCTCCTGGTTGTCAATATGACAAGTGTCATTCAGTGTTGCAGAGATGTTTTCTTAACAGAGTGCAAATGCTCTGGAGTTTTGTACTTGGGTGTGAATAAAATTTCACATCTGCACCCCAAGGTTCCTGTGAGTCCTGTGGCAATACAGTTGTTACTTTTCTCATCACGGTCATCGAAAGTTTTTTATTTGTATTCTGAGGAAACCTCCCAAAAATCAGAAATCAGCTGGGTTCTTTTCTTGCCCTGGTTTCTGGTGTTCAGTTTTCCTCAGGGTAATGCTGCAGCCAATAAATACTCATCACCGGAACATTCAGCCTTTTTCAGGAGTCTGCTCTAAAGCCTGGACTTTGGCACAGTTTTGTATTGAACACGCCTTTGTAGAAGTATAATAAATAGTTAGTGACACGGCTCTTGCGCATTGTGGTGTGACCAGGGGTGGTGACACGCTACATCCCAGCACAGGGTCTCCTGCAGATATGTATTCTGTTTCCTTTGGTTTGTCTAGCAATAAGCTAAAAATAATACATACTTAAATAACACCTCTTCTTTATGTGTCTGCCTTCAGTTTTGTTCAGTCTGAAATAGGGTACTTGTATTTTGCTATTCTCAACCCCCAGGCAAACAGTGGTCCGAGTACCAACGGCTGCCAATTCTTCATCACGTGCTCCAAGTGTGACTGGTTGGATGGGAAACATGTTGTGTTCGGTGAGTACCTGCAGTAAAAGTCCTGGAGTGGCAGCACACAGACATCCCTGCAGGGAAGCTGATAAAACAAATGCTGAGAATCAGAATCTTCTGAACTGGGAGGAACCCAGAGGGATCATCAAGACCAACTCCTGACCCTGCATAGGTCAACCCCAAAAATCCCGCTCTGTGCCTAAGAACACTGTCAAAATTCTCCTGGAGCTCTGGCAGCCTTGGGACTGTAATCATTCCCTGAGGTGCCTCTTCAGTGCCCAACCACCTCTGGGTATGGACTACTCATTCTTCCCTCCTCACTTGTGCTATCTGAGGGATCTGTGCAACCTGTTGGATCACTGTTGAAATGAATCATTTTTCACAGGTTAGCTTTTATCCATATCAGTGTTCAGTGTACTGTATTTGTACACAAATCATTGTGCTTGTACAGAGGGCACAGATGAGTGGAAGGATTCCTTTCTTCTGCACTATCAGAGAGGGCTGAGCTTTCACCAGAGTTTTGGACAGTAATTCTGTGAAACTGTATCTGCTAACTTGCATTTACTGCTGGTTGAACTGTAGGAGTTCCAGACCAGTCTTAAGCTGGTGGTCTCAGCCCCCAGATTTCTAGACACACTACCCCTGTGATGGGAAGAGGCACTTAATCTGTGCTGAATGTGGAGAATGTTTGAAGAGGGGTTGTTTCCTTTATGAGTTTAGAGATCAGTAACGAATCCTGAAGTGCCCAATAGCTACACACTCCTCAAGGCTTTTCAGGAAGGACAGAAATATGTGTACCTGTGATGAGTGGGGGGGGAACAAAGGTGAAAATCAGCCATATTGAAGTGGATAAATTTTCTCATTCTAGGTAAAATTGTTGATGGGCTGTTGGTCATGAGAAAAATTGAAGTAAGTTTGAATATGGCTACTTCCTTGTGAATGTCTGCATTGGAAAGTTATGTACATGATTAAGTAGAGTTGTCCTGCTGTCTGTTTACAGGATACCAGTGAATACCAGTGTTGATAACTGGCATTATTGGTTGTCATCATTATAATGTATCAGGAAATCTGTTGAAGCACAGGCTGTCATATGAGTTGGCTTTGGAAATGCTAGGATCTTGTGACTGTGATAGTCTTTGAGCGGGGATTGCGTTCTTGGCTTTATTTGCTTTGCATTTGTTCAGAGGCTGAATTAAAAAGTTGTTCCATCAGCAGCTCATACAAGAGCGTAAAGCATCTCACTTCTTTGCCATTGACTGGGATTATTCAGTGGAAGCAAAATCATCACTTCTGCTGATCTATGATCTACGATCAGCATGTTTAATAAGAAAAAATTAAGCTAATCTCCTGATAGGTTTCCAGGAGCTGAAGGTAAATACAGTCCGGGTGATGATTGCTGCCAGCATCAGGCCTGGGTGTCATGGCAGGATAATGAGTAGATTTAACGAATAGCAGCAAGTTCTCTGAGACAGCCAGCATTGACTCCATGACGCACGTGGGATAATGTGCATAAGTCTAGAAAGTGAGGCAAAACACAGAGCTGTTGGGCTTTGAGACAAGGTTACACAGAAGGAGTAGTACCACGTGGTGTAATCTGCTGGAGCGTTGTGGTGAGCGTGCTTTGGGTATCGGTGCAGTGAGACCAAAGTAAAGAAAATTAGACATTCAGAGAACAGCTGAGTGTAGCGCATCAGGAGGTTCAGAATGAGGGTTTCTTTGCCGCGGTCTCTTTCCTTTCTGTGTGAGCACAGGTTTGTTTTGCTTATGGCAGCTGCTTTTGGTATCAAAGCCAGAGCAGCCTCAAGTATCTCCATGAGGAGCTCTCCAGTTCTTACTCTATTCCTTCCCTCCAATTCAAAGGACCAGCCTCTGGTCTGTGTCCCAAACCTCTGCGTATAGAGGGAGTTCACCAGCTTATGGCTGGGCCTGTTGCCAAATGTGTAATGGTGCTTTTCTGCTCCTCAGAGCTGTGTCTGGAATTCCCTGTTCCTAATGTTACAGAGATCTCTCTTAGCCAATCTTCCAGTACCTGTCACTGCCTGAGTTTGCTGTGCTTTTATAAGTTTTAATGTTCTGTATTTGTTTGTCTCCAGAACGTGCCTACAGGTCCCAATAACAAACCCAAGTTGCCAGTTGTGATCTCTCAGTGTGGGGAAATGTGAAGCGATGAAAAAGCAATGTGGTAAGTCTCAATCTCCACAGGCACAGTGCCATGAACTCTGGGCTGCTCTGCTTCTTACTTTTCTCTTGATTTATTTTCACATTTCTTTGAACCTGCAGAGAGCTGTGTCAGCTCATTGAAACACCAGAAAGTGCTTCTCTAACAGCATTTGTTTTTTGTCAGCTGAAGTCCCAGAACTGGCTTCCCTCCAACTTGCACAAACACCAGAGGCAGCACAGCAGGGATGAGATTTTGCAGCTGTAGTCGAGGAGAAGATGGGTTTGTGGGAGCTTTTTCTTGGACTGGGTTAGGCTGCCTTGAAGCCTCAATTGTAGAAAGTGGATGAAAGGGAATTACAGCAGTAATCCCTCTGGCATTACCCAGGCAGTCTAGCTGGTGGGAAGCCTCACTTTGACCTGCATATTGGAGAACTTTCTAACAGCTACAAAAAGCAGATCATCCATGGGTGGGACAGGCAAGGATCAAGAAAAGGAGAAGAGAAAGGGAGGACTTAAGCCTCCTTGCTCAGTATAGCTGTAGAACCAACATTACTGAAGGACAAAGGAATACCATTTTGCATAGTCTTACCTTGACTTGAAAAGAGTACCACTGTCTTTATCTGAAGAGAAATGTTTCCACTATTTACTGTTATTCAGGCTTCATTTTGGTTAAACCAATAGTCTCAGGCTAACATACAGTAAGTATTCTGTTTCCATTTGTCTGCTCAATTTACTGTAAAAACTACAGGTATCTAAACAATCTGCCTAGATTTCAGTGTGTTGGGCTTCAGCTTGTCAAAAATCTGCTGTATTAGCCTTTTGGTTGCTGATTTTTTCCACCTTTCAGGAGGCAGTTTGAACAAAAGCACATACTCACTGTTTTTGACCTTCCATTAAATGATATCCAAAGGCAATTGGAATTGCCCACAATGTTCCTTCTTTTGTAATAAAGTCTTAGAGACCTGCAGCACTTCAAACTCTTTGGAGCTCTTGCTATTTGATGAAGTGACAACAGGGAATTTAATCATTCTTCCATTCCCCTGGTACTTCTGGTGGCATTTACAGGCTTTTGAAAAAAGCCTGCTAGCAAGGCTGTTCCTTTTCTTGCAGAGCTGTGCTGAAGGGTTGGGTTCCCTTTAGGGTTGTACTCAGTCCCAGAGTTTCTTATCACTTTGGTTTGGAGTACTGGATCTCTGGCCAATGCCCAGCTTGAGCCTGGAATCTTTTCCATTCATAGGTGCAGGGCTGGTGCCACCTTACTTATTTGCAGCCTTGCTGCACTCTCACGTCTCTCATCTGACTGGAGATGAGAACAGCTTTTGCATTGCCTGATGTCACACAGCCGCATCAGCTGCTTGTCAAGATCCTTGAAAATCAGCTGGGAGAAACAGGCACTGTTGCTTTTAACTTCAGAAGTAAATGGGTTGCCTGGCAGGCAGACTCAGGAGAACTCCTGAGTTCTCTGGATGATGAAAGATGGTGTGTGTATCAGCTGGCATGCACTTAAAATCACTGTGTGGCCCCCAGTGTCACTGCACAGTCTGGCTGTTGTAGGATCTGTTGGGAATGGCTGTCCAGCATTTAGACTTACCTGTTTCTTCTTCCTTTCAGTGTTCCTTTGCTGGTGAGTAGACCTGTGCTGGCTCTGTGCAATTCTAATTCCAGCCAGCTCACCTACTGCCCCAGACTTCTACACAGGCCAGATCCATCCTCTTGAGGTTCTCCTGAAATTATTTGATAATGGGCATCTCTTTTTTTCTTTTTTTTTTTTTTTTTTTTTTTTACATTTTGAAATGTAAATAAAGATTTTTTTAAACATGTGCAGTGCACATCAATTAACATTAGTGGGAATGGATTCCTCTCTAGGTGAGAAGGGCTGTAACATCTTCAGCAACATGTATTATCCCTGGCTGGTTCAGTCAGGAACAATTACTGCATGGAACTGAGAGAAAGAAGGGGTGAAAGGAGCTTGGCAGAACTGTGCTGCACCAGCTCTTTCACTCGGCAGGTAACTACAACTGCCTGGCTGGCAGAAAGGTTCTTGGCATTTTGTGAATCTCCAGAACCTTTGTGTGTACAGCCTTTCTGAGGCATGAGGAATTGGTATAGCAGAGATTCCACCACCATGAGTGCTGTGCTCTGAGGAGAGTTCTGATGTAAACAGGTGTCTTTCAGCCTTCCCCTAGCACATGGTAGCACCAAGCCATTAAGGTGTTATGTGCCACATGTGTTGGAGGAGGGGTTCACCTGGGTACTTAAAAGGTGTTGGAGCAGGCTTGTCATATGGGAAAACCAGAATGGTGATGCTATAGGAATGAAACTGGGGCTGCTTGTCCTGTGTATTGAGGAGAGTGCAGCTAGGGCTGTCTTTCTTCTCCCAGAACAGGGCTGAGAGCTCACCGTCCTGGCAGGGGACAAGCCAGCACCCTGCACAGGGCTGGGTTCCAGCAGGAGCTTTTCATCCAGCTCTTTAAAGGTAAAGCACCTGAAAGGTAAAGAGTCTCTTCTGCCACATGCAGGTGCTTCATCCCATGTGGAGAGATCCCATCCGTGCCTGGGCAGCGAGTGTAGGGTGCACTCTATGCCTGAGCTTGGCCTTGCCCAGCACTGATGTGCTGGAAGAAGCTCCCACAGGCTTGGCTGTGCTCTTTTCTCTCATGGCTCTTCAAAATCCTGGCAGCAGGCTCTGGCTGTCAGGATTCCTATGTCCTCATTTCTAGGATTGCACAGCAGCTGAGAACACTCACTTCTCTCCAGCCTAAGGCATATCACTTTGTACCTGCAGAACATCAGGTGATAAAAGAAGCACAGACACCCCAGTCCTTTCTTCCCCAGCCCCACACATACTTTGCAGAAGGCTCTCCGGTAAGAGGAGGATTGAAGATTCTCAACAGGCTGGCTCAGGTGCCTCAGAGAGCTATGCCTGGCAGTGCTGTGGTTTGCACTTCTGGCTGCTGGTACCCAAATTCACAATTTTTTCACCAGGGAAAGCAGTTTATTTCTGGCCCAGGCTTAGCAGCACTTTCTCAGCCTGATTTATTTATACCACTGCCATCAGCTGGCCTCACTTCCTGCGTACAGGGGTCACAGCTTCCCCAGATTAATTAAGAGTGGCAAATCCATTACTACCTCTTTGTTGTTACAATGGCTGATTACATCCCATTATATTTCCCTTCAACATGGAGTGTGCAGGATTCCAGCTTCTGTGCCATGTTCCTTACCTGCTGGCTGAAAGTCTTCTCAAAAACCACGTTTTGTTTGAATTCTTCAATGAAGATGTCACCCTTGTGTTATATGTAGCAAATCCTGGAATGTCCTGTAGAAGAGATGATGGACCTCCTCTCAGCTCCAGCATCTTCCTCCAGCTGTCGATGCTGCAGCTGGAGATCATGTTTCTGGTGGCCTGTGCATTTCCCTGAGGGTCTGAGTTGCCTCTGGATCTCACAGTGTTACCCTCCAAAGACATTGTTGCGGCCCACAGTTTTGGCTGTAGATGCATGGCCCTGACACATCCCCACAGATTTCCTCCCTGGAGTTTTCTTCTTCATGGGTCACTGCCTGGTGTATTCCCTAATTCTGATTCTATAGTAAGATGATTTTTTTCAAGGTGATTCACTGTAGTGGTTTTGGATTGTTAATTTAAGATTTCTTAATGTTGAGATTTTTTTAATTAACGTGTTGATGAGTGTGGTGGGTTTTAGTGTCGGCTAATTACTTACATACTTATTTCTTGTTGTGAAATAGGAAGATAGGATTAGGAGAAAGGTACAGTAGGCTTAAAATTTTAAAAGGGTATAAAGAAAATTTTACTAACAGTAATTAAAAGAAAAAAGTAGTAAGAATTAAACTCTTTAGAATATTTTTTATAACTTTTTTTTACTGATAATGTAAAGAAATAAAATTTAAATGTTTTTGTTAGTTTATTACTTTTAAAATAGGGTTTGGTTGGGGTTTTTTTCTCATACAAAACTATGACAGTCACCAAGCAGCATCCAATTTTGACATCATTCTAGCTTCTTTATTCAGGTCATCATCCTGGTGTAGATCCTTGTGGGATTGTGTTATTGTTTTCAAGCCCTTCCCTTCATTAACTGATCTGAAGATTAGGTGGAAGAGTTCCCAAGAGAGCAGGATGAGACCAGTGTTCCTAATGCGTTAATGTAGTGGGTTGAGCTTGGCCGCATTGGGGTCCCTCACCTGGCTAGGGTGGAATATGGGGAACTGGGATGGCCAACTGGGCAGTAATTTGTGTGCAGTGCTGAGAGGGCTGATCCCAAGGGGATACATGTTGGTTGCAAAAATGGTGGAGTGATGGATCATCTCCCAGAGACATTCTGGGTGGTTGCTGATGACCTTTCCCTCCTGCCGCGTTAGACAAATGACATAGCCAAAGCAGGGCTAGGAATCTGGCCACCAGCGGCATTCTTCACCTGCCTAAGAAAAATTTAATTGTTGGACAAGGACAGGGTTTTCCTCTCGACCTTCCCTCTGGGGAATCCAGCAAGAGATGTCAGGTATCTCCAGGCCACTGTAAGGTGAAGACATAGGGGTAAGGAGGCAAAGGGGAGCTGAGAGGTAGTGGTTGGAGAAAGGCTGCAGCAGGGTAAAGTACCCAGCAGTAATGCTTTTCCGACAGCCTGGGTGGGTAGGAGGGCTCAGGGTGAGGAGCTGCCCCCGCCCCTCCGGGAAGTGAAAGATTGGATGCTTAGGGAAAAGCTGAATCCCCGCGGGTCAGCTCAGTGCTGTAACTGCACGTCCGTACGTGGATTGGGGAGCTCTGACACGGCTCCAACTCCGTCATTTTCCGCTGGAATTTAACGTTCCCAGGCCCTTTCTGGCAATCACTAACGGGAGTGGGCGCCCCCGGAGCGCTAGGACCGGAGCCGCCCGCAGGATCGCTCTGCCCTGGGTCTTGGCAGCGAGCGGAAGCAGGGTCGGAGGCGGCACAGGACAGGAGCCGCCGCCACATGGTCGCGCGCACTTCCCCGTTCGTGCCCGTTGAGGGCGGGAGCGGCGGCCGGAACGGCCAATCAGGTGTGGGGGCGGGGACCTCGAGTCGGCCGGTGAGAAAAGCTAGCTTGGCAGCCGCGGGCGAAGCAGCCAATGGGCGCTCGCTCTTGAAGAAAGGCAGGTGTCACCGCCAGTAGGTTTTTGCGGGGGGCGGGGGCGGGTTGAGGAAAGGCCAATGGGGTCGCTCTCCGTTTAACGGGCGGGCCGGGTGGCGAATTGCGGCGCGTGCGGGCGGGGCGCGCGGGGTGGCTAGCCGGTGCGCGCCGCCATTGTGGCCAGTTCGATCGGTATCGGGAGCGGAGAGCGGAGCTCAGCGAGCCCGGAGCAGGGAGCAGCCCCCCCCCCCACGGCCGGCCTCAGTCACCATCACACCGCGGGAGGCGGCGCAAACAGCAGTCACCACCACCGTCCGCACCGAACAGCCGCCGCCATGAGCAGCGAGGCCGAGACCCAGCCGCCCGCCGCCCCCGTCCCCGCGGCGGCCCCCGCCGCCCCCGCCGACTCCAAGCCAAACGGTGGGACCGGGAACGGGGGCAGCGGCCTGGCCTCGGCGGCGCCTCCCGCTGGCGGGGACAAGAAGGTCATCGGTGAGGGCAGCCTGGGGTCCCGGAGTTGGGTGGGAAGCCCCGATCCCCTGCCCCTCCCCCGCTATGGCTGAGGGTGGCGCGCGCTCCCTTCCCCCCCGAGGGGCGGTGCGCGCCCCCTCCCCTCCCCCGGCTCGTGTCCTCGCTCGCTCGCGCGCGCGGCGGCCGTTAGTCGCCCCCCTCTCCCTCGCTTCCCCGCGCGCCGCCGGCCCCGCGTGCCGGGTGGGGGCGGGGCGGCGCAAGATGTCCGCCACGCGGGGCCTTTGTGCGCGCGCCCCGCCACGTGCCCCTGACGCGCCGCTCCCTCCCCTCCTTCCCCTTTTCATTCTGCCCCTTCCCGCAGCAACGAAGGTTTTGGGAACAGTGAAATGGTTCAACGTGAGGAACGGTTACGGCTTTATCAACAGGTGAGCGCCTAAACGCGGCGGGCCTTGTCACGGGGAGCCCCGGGGAGGGGGGCGCGGCGCTTGTGTCGCACGGGTGACAGGCGGGGCGGGGGGCGGCGGTGCCTTTGCCGCCTCTCGGCCTTCTTGGTAAAAGGAGCTGGTGAGATGCGCCCTTTATCCCCCCCGGGGTTTCTGACCCGCTCGGGGCTTGCCTGGTTGGCTTTTGAATCCTTTAACCTAGGCAAGAGCTGCGCTCTCGAAGGGAATCTGTTTCCACGGCGATGTGTCTTACATTGTGGTCCATCCTTTTATGGTGTTTAGGGTTTTTTTTTTCCTCTTAAGGATATAAAAATACACTGGCTGTCAGTACACAGAGTATTTGTTTAAACTGCTGCGTGAAGTTCGGTCAATGCAAGCAAAAATTGCTTTTAGCACTTGGTAGTTAAACCACGCTCTAATGAGGACACCCCCAACATGCAGGAAAATGAGCAAAAGGAGCACAGTTCACACAGTCTACTGCCACACTCAAGTGTATGGACTGGTCTCACGAAACAAGTGCCTAGAAGATTCTTTTTATGACAATAGTTGATGTGAAAGAATAATTTGAACGCTTTGGGACTTAAGTACCTGAAGTAGGCCTGTCAAGGAGAGGAAGTGCTCTGCAAACAAGTTTCTTAAAAATGGGCAATTTTTGGCCCCATTAGCTGGGGGGGCCTCCCCGGAGTGTTGCCAGAGCTGTTTCCATTCGTGGTACTTAAACCTCCCAGTCACAGAATGAGGCTGCATACTGGAAAATCCCCCTTTAGGCAAGCAAGTATAGTATTGTTATCGGAACTTCTATTTATGTTTTGTTTAAACACTGTCTTTTTTAACTGCCTGTTACTTTATGAACTAGTCTAAATTGTCTGTCAAGCTCCTGAATTGGTTTTGTGTCTGCAGCTTTACAAACTTGCCTCCCAGGCTGCCCAGTTGGCATTGTTCATCATGCCATGCTTCAGCTCCCAGTGTTGAGGAGTCACCAGTGCTGAGAGCTGTCGTGATGCTGGCCTTGGAAACGCCTCCCAGATCCCAGCCACAAACCCCACCTCGAGGGAAGGCTTTTCCTGTTTCCTCAGCAGTGAAAATGTTCTGTGATGTCAGTCAAGCAAGGAAGCAGCAGCAGCTAGTTGAGACATCTGAGTAGCTTCCCCAGTCATTACTTTGGCAGCTGTTTAATCCCTGAGGTTGCCATTTGTAATGAGAAGCCCAACATGATCTCCTATTATCAAGAGATTAGAGCCTGGTAACTGAAGGGGAGGACATTTCCTTAGCTCTGGAATCTTTGCTTGGCTGTAGGGAAGCTGTGTAGGAGCTCCTGCCCTTGCATGGCTCTGTTTTAGCCATGTCTGCTTTCAGATAAAATGAGGCTATGGAACTGAAATGGGCTTTGATGTAGCTGCATGCTCACTTCAGGTGTTTTCTGTGTGTTCTTAGTGTTAGAGGAGTGATTCTGTTCCAAAATAGGAAGGAGTTTGAATTCTGGGTCTTTGATGGTTGTTTGTTGTGTTCGCCAAAATAACAAGTGGATGTGCAAAAGCCGCTGGCTTGGTCTGTGCCGTAGCTGGAGCTGCACTGTCTGCCATGGTATTTGGTGCCCTGCTGGATTTGGCATCTTCTTAGTCTGTCTGCTTGTCTGTTTCCCTTTTCCTAATATATTTTATTGGATAAAAGATGTAAATGGGAGAGTGGCACAGTGCAAAGATCAGTTATATTATTTGTTTGGCTTTCAGAATGGGTGTTTCTCTTGTAACCTTCCAAATTTTCTGTGAAGAAGTGATGGTCCTGTTGTTCCATCTCCACATGACAGCATGCTTGCTGCTTCCACATGTGCTTGCTGGAAAACAACATTGGGAGTGATGTGGCCAGTGGCATGAGGCTGTAAAAATGACCTGGTGTGTTTTTCACTTGATTCTGTGAGCTCTGTGTAACCTTGTTAGTTGTCTAGCCAAAACTCCAGTGTCCTCTTGAATGGAAACTGCTTTGCAAATGAATTTTAAAAACAAGTATTTGGTCTGGTTGTCCAAAATTCAACCTGTACAAAAGTACAAGGTGTCCATATTGTGGATGAGCGCTTCCTACCACTGTTTTTCAGCTGAGAATGAAAGAAGGTGCTCAGCATTTTTACTAGAAGCATGTTACTATTCTCTTGTGAAGGTTTTCAGTGGTTTGGGCATTATGTTTTTAAGAAGAGTCTTTCAGCTTTGGCTTTGCAAGGGCTTCTGAGTGCTGCTTTTCTTGGGGCTTTGGAGATGACAGAGGAATGGCTCTGCTTTTTGACTGCCTTTTCCCAGTAACCTTTGTGATCTGTAGGCATCAATTTCAAGAGAAAACCAGGGGACTTCTTTTTCCTGGTGATGTCTGATGGAATAGCTGTAGCTTGGATGGAGTTTGTGGAAGTTTGTCAAATCTCACTTTTTAAAGCTGGGGGTAAGGAGCACCTGGCTTTATCTTACTAAAAATCATCCCAAGTATTCTGTTACCATTAGCCAGGACCACTTCAGTTCAGAGCATGTTTTCACACAAGCATACTTACGTCTTTACTAGGAAATAAAAGCCACTTTGCTGTTGACTCAGGCTGTTCCATGCTATAATGAAACTTAACACTGCAGTGAGGGTGGGTTGGTGTGGTGGGAGCTGGAATGCTTCAGGAGTGGGGGAGATGGCTTGTGCAGCCCTAACCAGCATAAGGTTGTCTCTGTTGCGCCTCTTCAGAGCAGAAAAGAAACTTCTGACTGAAGCTGATACTGAGCTGTGGTTGTTCAGGCTCATGGCAGTTGTGAAAGCTCTGCCAGGGTCATGCTGAAGGATGGGTACTCTTGGGTCCTTATAGATATAGATCTGACCTCTTTTCTGTTTATTGAGAGGGGAGACCAAGGCTTGACCAACTGTGCTGCCTTCATGGGTAGCTTGGTGTTGCTGTTCCTCAGGTAAGTGAAACACTGAAGCTGAGGGGTTGTAAGTGAGGCTACAGTGGTAAGGACGGAGATGCTTCCAAAAGCTGTAGTAGCCAGTCTCTCACAGAGCGCAGCTGGGAAGGAGTGAGTGGTCACTGTCAGGTGTTCAAACATCTCTGGTGATGGGATGTGAAGGATAGAGGGGTGTACAACAGTGAGGAGGAATGTGCCTTTATGACCGTTCAGTGTGCGCTTTGCACTTTGTGTAAGCTGATCTCTTTGCTACACACACTAAGCTAATAGGAACTAGTTGAGAGCAGGTTGAGGAGTAATGTTGAAAGCCTGTTATGATAGATCTGCATTTTGCCTTTGTACCAAACAACTGAATTTTTAATTTACTGTGCATTTTATTAATGAAGTTCAATTTCCTGTTGTCTTGCAGGAATGACACCAAGGAAGATGTGTTTGTCCATCAGGTAAGATTTCCTTGAAACTGAAACATATTCTCTCTCAGAAATTGCCTGTTCCTTACCCATTTAAGTAGGATTGAAGTTGTGGAACAGCCTTGCCTTTTCACTGTTACTTGAACACAAACAACTGATTCTTGGTTGCATTGCAAGAAGAGCCTGCTTGCACTTTGGGGTTTTGCGCATCAGCCAAGTGGGCTGAGGTTGTACAGTGATGAGAATTGCACTCGATGCTAGTATGGGCTTGGGGATAACTGCTTGGAATTCAGCCACCTTGTGGATTCATACAGTGGTTAAGTAAGCATCTGGAAATCAAGTTAAATGAATAGCTTGCAGCAGGGAGAGAAATTAATTGAACTTCGGCATGAAGTGCCAATGAAACTTTTTTTCCCTAGGCAGAATTACAGATTTATTGCTCTAGGCTTTCCGTGAAAGTCTACCAGCATTTTAGTACAGCCTTTTCAATTTAACTGATATGTATCCTTAGATATAATGTATGGCAAATAGGTAGGCCTCTGGAAAATAGACCAAGAATGCACACCACACCTGTGTCTTACTTTATGGAGCAGGTTTGCCTTGGTTTAGTGCTTTGTCTAATTGAGAGGCTGTGATCAGCAATTTGCTTTTTGCCCTTTCTGGCTCAGGATCTCCTTAGTAAGCAGACCACAAAGAATTCTTAGTGGAGCCTGCTTTACTCTGGCATTTAGGAGTCATTATTTTGTCTCAAGTTAGGGATATGCTGCTGATGTTAACACAAAGGAAGGGGAAAAACAATGCCTGGAAAGTGTTTTGTTTTTGTAATCTCACAGCTTCGTGCTTGTTCTTTGTATGAATTACCAGCTTTTAGAGGCACTGGTTTGTGAGAGGTTATACATACCCTGAGGGGAGGCTTTCAGACCCGGTGGTTAAGTAGGGCCACCTGTAAGTGACCTTGACTTACTGGTTGTGTTACAGGACTTGTCATGTAGCTGGTATCTATGTTTCTGAAATAACAGTTTGGTAATGATTTGTTTTAGTGTAATATTTTTACAATTAAACCGTTAGAGGCCTCTAATTAGAAAGAAATCAGGTTGTAGGAGAGGTCTAGCTGTGTGTGCTTTTCTCCATCCCTGTTACATACCTCAGGTGTCACAAAAAGCTGTTGGAGTGGCTGCTTGTTACAATTAGGCTTTCCTTAGAGTTACTGAGACTTGTGGGCATGTTTTTCCATTGATTTTGTACAATTTATACAGAAGAAATCAAATCAAATTGTGTGGCAGGTATTATATTAAACTTTTATTGCCCTTCAGTTAAAGTGTTTGATAAGCAGGACATGCCTGAGCACGGTGTGTATTGAGTATTAACTTGTCTGCTGAAGATGTCATCCAGTAGCAGAGCACCGAAAACTGAGTCTGTTCTAGTAATGTTGTTCTACAGGTGGCCAGTGATACACAGAGGATTGTCTGGTGCTGATGCCTGGAAGAGACCAATCCTTGTTGTGCAATACTCAACTGGAGTAGATTTAGGATTAATTAGTTAGACCGGCAGTAGAAACTAAGGTGTTGGAAGCCTTGGAGGAGGAGATCTCTTGATACCTGGCCATTTTTATGTTTATAGAGTATGGAACACAGAAGCTGCTGTGTCCTGTGGTGTGTGGGAAATAATGGAGGGCTGGAAATCCAAGAGGGTGATTGGAAAGGCTGTGATATATTGGTGTATAGGCATCAGAGGAATGTATAACTATCATAGTGATGTTGAATTTTAAACTCTGATTATAGGAGTGCTTTAGCCAGTGTGCGGTGTGAGTTTTCCTCTTTGTTTTTAAACTGCCTTTTTAGCCAGCAGACAGCATGTTGACAGGTGCTTCCAGTTAATGGTAAAGCTGTTGCACATTTCAAATAGTCCAGAGCATAATACAGGTACATTTTATGACTTCCTGGATTTTCCTAATTATTCAATTGCTTTTTCAGAAGTACAGGTCTTTCTCCTCAGATAAAGAAACTTGAGTATTTAGTAATCTAAAAAAAAAAAAAAGTCTTCCTTTGTATTCTTATGCTGTGCCTGCACTGTTGTGTTGTTAGACTGCCATAAAGAAGAATAACCCCAGGAAGTACCTCCGCAGCGTAGGAGATGGAGAGACCGTGGAGTTTGATGTGGTTGAGGGAGAAAAGGTAAACACATCTCTCGGGTGTCAGAGTGCACATGGAAAACTCAGGTTGCAGGCTTTGGTGTGGTGCCTGTGGTTTGAGTTGATGCCTGATGACATCCAAGGAGGTGAATGGTTTTTCATTTCTTCACAATGTGGATGTAAATCTTTGCTCAGTACTAGACTGTTATGCTGTAGCTGGTGGGATGGTGACTGTTTCCCTAATGCTATTTCCACTCTTCAGGGCGCGGAGGCAGCCAATGTCACAGGACCTGGTGGAGTTCCAGTGCAGGGCAGTAAATACGCAGCAGATCGTAACCATTACAGACGATATCCACGTCGTAGGGGTCCTCCACGCAACTATCAGCAGAACTACCAGAACAGTGAGAGTGGGGAGAAGAACGAAGGAGGAGAGAACATACCAGAAGGCCAAGCCCAGCAACGCCGTCCCTATCGCAGGCGGCGGTACCCACCTTACTATATGCGTAGGCCCTACGGGCGTCGTCCACAATACACCAACCCTCCCGTACAGGGAGAGATAGTGGAGGTAACATTTGCCTGACATACTATGCTAAACGGGCTTGGTTGCTTTGTAAGAGGGTGATGGGATGCACCTTTTGACACTTCTTATAGGTACTCCAGCTGATTTTGGTAAGGTTTGGCAGTAGTGTGAGTTGAAGTAGCTGAAGGTCTTCGTGTTATAGCTTCAAAAAAACAGAGTGTTCCAGTTTGTATGATTAAGTGGAGGATTCTCCATCATGTGTGCACCTCTTCCCTAGAACTGCTGTCCACCTTGACTGAACTGACGACCTTCCAGCTGCTTTCTCACAGTGTGACAAGCTGTGGAGTTAGCACATTTCTGGTTGGGGCTGAGGAGGTCTGTGACCTGATGTCTTGCAGGGTGCTGACAACCAGGGTGCAGGAGACGGCAGACCAGTCAGGCAAAACATGTACCGGGGTTACAGACCAAGATTTCGCAGGTATGCTGCAGATCAGCTGCTGGTTTTAGCCTTGTTCAGCAACAGAGCCAGGACATGGTGATGCTCAGGTGCTGCATAGTTAAAGCCTAGCTTGACTTTCAGGGGTCCTCCTCGTCAAAGACAACCTAGAGAGGATGGAAATGAAGAAGATAAAGAGAACCAAGGGGATGAAACCCAAAGTCAGCAGCCACCTCAACGTCGGTACCGCCGTAATTTCAACTACCGACGCAGACGCCCAGAGAACCCTAAACCACAAGATGGCAAAGAGACGAAGACAGCCGAACCACCAGCTGAGAACACGTCCGCTCCCGAGGCTGAGCAGGGCGGGGCTGAGTAAATACCGGCTTAACATCTCTACCATCATCCGGGTGTGTGACAGGGACCTGGGGATGCCATTTGCTGACTTTTTCTTTTGTTGCTTTTTATTTGTGCTTTACAATGTTTGGACTCTTGCTCACACATGCTGTAACTGATCTGTGATTGTGTCTGCAGAACTGAATTGTGAGGCTTTGTTGCATCAATGCTGACTAATTGGGAGGAATTAGTTACAAGCTTCAATTGTCATTGATGGAATACTGTTACACTTAAGTCTTGGCTGTGTGCAGTAGTTCAGGTGTACAGCAGTCTCTGCTCACCCAGAAATGCAAGCAGTGCAAATGTAAAGACTTAAAAGTAGTCAGGAGAAGCTAGGAATTACATGCTGGGATTTACCTAGCTCCATCAGTGCCTGAGCTGAGTCCCTACAGGGAGGTGGATGGCACTGAGACCTTGGCATCCATTTCTACAAAGCTGAAGCAGAATTAGCAGGAGTGTCTCAGGAGCAGCATTTTATCTAATCAAAGTGCTGGAAAAACTGGTAGAAATGGTGGCTTTGTAGAGCATGTGGGAATTGTGTTGCAGTGCTGAGATGTGGGCTCTGGAAAGGGTTTTGTGCAGGGCAGGGGCCAGAGGCTGGGTTAGTTGCAAGGGAACCTGTTTGTGATTGAGGCTTGTTTGGTGCTGACTCCTGAGAGACAGTTCTGCTAATTTGGGAATATTTTCATTGCCAAGACTCTACTTGTTCTGCATTTCTTGTCACCTATGTGTGTATCCCGTTTGTTTTGTTCCTTGCTTATTGCTTGGAGGGCAGGAAAGTGAAAGAAGCATTTAGGCCATAGTGGGAGCAGTCTGAGTGGTTCACATTGATGGGATGGACAGGGGCTGGAGGAGTTGAGGAGTTGGGCTGGGAGATGGCTCAATGTTGGCAGCAGCTGCAGCCTCTCCCAACTGTGGGAGCTTGGGGACTTCATCTGCATGGGCTCTACTGCTTCATGTTCCGCTTGCAGATGGATCATTCACTCACTGTCTAGACTGTGCTGCAGTGATTTCTGTGCACTTTTGGTGAACATTTGTTGTATTCTGGTATTCCTCTTTGTGGATGAATTCTTAGAACATAGGCTTCAGAATAATATGACAAAGTCACCTTGGTTCCTCTTGCTGTCTGGTAGCATTGGAGAATACTGGTTTAGTTTCTGTGCTTTGAGCAGTGAATGTTGGCAGAGCCTGGTGGAAGCAGCCTTCCCCATGACAGGAGGGATCCCTGTGGGTTTAAGTTGACTGGGAGTCCTTGGCATTGTTCCTTTGCAGAGGTGGCTGGTGTGGTTGTGGGGGCTGGGGCGGACAAGGAGAAGTATCTGGTGAGGGTTGCGCTGTGAGCTCGTGACAGGCAGCTTAGGGTGAATTTTTGAGTTGCAGGTGAGCCTTGGTACACAAAACATCCTTGTAACCCTTTGGCACCTGTCTGATCAGGCTTTTTTTTTTCTCTTTCAGTTTAGTCATCAAAGAAAAGACTTCAAGAAATGAAGAAAATGAAATTCCAGCAATAAGAAATGAACAAAAGAATTGGAACTGAAGACCTTAAGTGCTTGCTTTTTGCTGTTGACCAGATTACTAGAACTATCTGCATTATCTATGCAGCATGGGGTTTTTATTATTTTTACCTAAAGAATTCTCTTTTTGGAAATTATAAACGCGTTTTTTAAAAGCCTGGTTTTTCTCAATATACCTTTAAAAGTTTGTAAATTGTTTCGTATCTGGTCACGTTGAGATTTTTAAGAACCTCATTTTTAATTTGTATGAAATATACGCCTGATTTTTTCAAGTCAAACTGCAAGCATCTGTTAATAAAGGTCTTAAAGAGTTACCATGTGTGCTTAGGTGTTTTAAAGGTTTTCAGTATTCATATAAGGTTTGGGGGGAAAATGACTGCTTTACTCTTTGGGCATACAGGCTGGTGGGGTAAAGCAGAAAAGTTGAAATAAAAAAAACGAATGAAGGTGCAATTGAGTCACATTGGAGAATGATGGGCAGGCATAGAGGGGTGGAAGTTTCTAGTGCTAGCCCAGTGTGTTTCCAGGACCTGTTTGCTGGTACAGCTTGGCTGTGTCCTAGCTGGAATACAACACTTGCAGACCTGACTTGGTGTGATGGTGCTTAAAAAAAAGGGGAAACCCTCCCCAAAAAATGGTAAAATCACACGTTGGTTTTGGTTGTAGGAATGAGGGACCTTAAACCTCACCTCACCCCATACCCTGTCAGTAGGGCAGGGACACCTTCTACTTTGCAGCTTGCAGATTGGGTTGCTCCAATCCCTGTCCGTGCTGGCCTTGAATACTTCCAGGGATGGGGCAGCCATGGTTTCTCTGGGCAGCCTGTGCGAGGTTCTAGATACCAAAAAAGTCCCAAACTTGCCATTG
Organism: Emberiza elegans; assembly: GCA_024865655.1. Lineage (NCBI taxonomy): Eukaryota > Metazoa > Chordata > Aves > Passeriformes > Fringillidae > Emberiza > Emberiza elegans. Next base: position 8,271,010 of record JALJVW010000067.1, on the reverse strand, counting down.
GGGCTGTGCTATAGCACAGTTGCTCCATGAATGCACTGCAGAGCCAGCTGGGTGCAGAAGCATGGAGATGGGGCTTGTGCCTTATGACAAAACTGGCTTTGGCTGCATCCCACTGCCATGGTGAGAACCTGGTGAGTGGGGGCTGCTCCCTCAGCATTGAGCTCACAGCTCTGCCATGGTCTGACAACACCTGCTAAAACCACTGCAGAGCACCTGCAGGAGGGGGTCACTGTCCAATGGCAGTTTTTGGGACCCTTGTGCGTACTAGTGAGCTCTGTGCTCTTAATAAAATTTTCTTGTGCACTCCAGTGTCCCAGTCATCCCAGGTGTCCCAACAATCCTAGTGCTCTAGGCTTTGCTCTCTACACCTGCTAATGCTCACAACGTGCTCATCCCCTGGCTGTGCCATCTGTGAGCATCCTGCCCTCCAGACACTGCTGTTTGACAGCACAATCTCATCTCTGCTCCTTCCTGCCACTCAGTGTTTGGATTTTCTCCTTTCCCAGGTTCCTGGGGTCCTGGGAAACGGAACAGACTTGCCCCAGACATTCCATCTTGCAGAAGTGTGAGAAGCGGCACTAAACAGCTTTGCTGCCTTTTGGGTTCATGTGAGGGGGCAGATGGCTCAAGAAGACCCTTACAGCTCCTCTAGGTTTTGGATGCAGGTGCTTTGCAGCCTGGCTGGGCTGCAAGAGTGGGACTGTGAGTCTTCACACCCATCTGTTTTGGGGACTGACTGCCCCTGCAGCACCATCTGCTTGGGCCTGGAGCTTGACTTTCCTCCTCTCAGGGTGACAGTGCCAAGGAGATTCTTCTTGGTTTCCCTGTGCTGCAATGGTGTCTGTGTGCTTAGCTTGGGGTCAGAAGTAAGGGAATGAGGCCGCAACCAGTATTCAGTAATTGAGGGTGGTGGGGATTGAGTTGGTGGTTTCAGGTTCTGGTTTGTTTTCATAATGGTTTACAAAGGCTGGAAGATAATCCATTTGGAAAACAGAATTCCCATTTTGTGTGAACTTAAAAACCACACTTTTAGTAGAGCATCTCCATCAGGCTTCAGACTGACTCCCTTCTTGTGTGTATGTCTTCGGTGTTCCTTCATGATCACCCATGAAAACATGGATAACTAAGTATTCCAGACTCCTGGTTTTACCCAGTTTTTGAGCACAAGCCTCGTGCCACCCTGAGTCCGAGCCCAGGGAAGGTTTCCAGTGGGGCTGGTGTGGGAGGGCTACCAGCCACATGGAGTCAGTGCTGCTCTGTGTGGAAAAGACTTCCCACTGAATTCTCCCAAAGCATGGGCTGAGCAATGTCAGAGGAGTTACTCTGCCCTCAGTGTCCTGACAGCTTTCCCAGGGAACAGGGGCATCTTTCCTTAAAGCAATACTTTTCTGGGATTTATTTTCAAGAAACCTGGCTGGAAGTGGGGAAAAACCCCTTCCCTGGCTGACTGCTGCAGTACCTTTGCTTTTAGCGGTCAGCTGGCTACATCAGAACCTGGAAGCAGCTGCAGAAATGTCTCAGTACAGGTGCTAGTGCTTTAATGGGGTTGGACTGGCAGGGAGAGTGTCCCATATCAGGGCAGGGGTGCAGGAGGTGCTGAGGCCATCACACACGAGAATCCATGGCGTACATCTTCCTGGTGGCTGTCCGGGTGGCTGTTGGGCCCCGGGGCTGGGGATGCCTCTGGGGTTGACAGCAGCTGCTGGGGGCTACGAGGAAAGAGATGGGGTTGTGTCATGGCCGGCAGTTGCAGGGTGACTTGGGACTGCCACAGCATGGGGACACGGCAGGAGAAATTAACGGAGACAGCCAGCAGGGTTAACTTCCACCCCATGGGACCAGGCATAAAGATTGGAGATGACGTCTGGGGAAGCATCATCTGCCCAATATAGCACATCCCTGCAGCCACTGTCTCAGGCTTTGGCTGAAGACTGGGATTCAACTCCAGCACAGCTACTGCTTTGAGTAATCATCAGCACACCTTCACCAGGACCTGGAGGCCCAGGGGTGTGGATGGATCCCTGCACCCTCTTCATGCTCTTATAGGGTTTATGGGGCCTCTCACTCAGCCCTGTTCTGCCATGTGTAGCCTTCCCAGCCAAGGGGCACAGGTTGGGCACAGAGGGGTCCCCCTTGGTTAGACTGGGCCCTCCAAGAAGCCTCTGTGCCCTCTGAGCTGGTCCTTTACCCCTTATATCTGCAGGGCAAAAAGCTACTTGAGATAAGATGGGGTGGAATGAGACAGACTGACCTGTGCAGGCATAGAGACAGCAGGTCAACAGGACAGATGCCACAAAGCAGCCCATGGAGCCAGCCATCCCCAGCCAGCACGACCACCCAAAGTCATAGTGGACTCCCAGGAATATATTGTGTGACACCAGCATGGCCCTCTCCATGTAGACATCCACTGCATACCACACAGAGCCAATGAGACCCAGGATGCCTAGGAGAAAAGAGGCTTGTTAAAAACAGCCATACAACACCCCATGCTCCCCAAGCCCCACTGAGGCAATGCCACTAGCTCCCAGCATGTTCCCCAGCTCCCTGTGGGACATGAAGTCTGTTTGCTCCAAAGCTCTCCCAGTCACGCACTCCCAATGCAGAGTATGACTCCAGCTCCATAGCACATCTTCAGTTTGACACAAGGATCTTCCTTGAGGAAGGTGATGCAGTCAAGCCCAAGGACCAGTGTGGCCAAAGCCAGGCCAGCCAGGAGATCTGCCATAATTATCAGGGTCCGTGTCACCACGATCTTCACTGGGCAGAGAAGTTAAAAACAACCAGAAACAGGAATGAGGAATTACCAGAGGAACAGGGATCTCCAGATTTCTGCCCATGTTCTTTTTGAGTCACCCAGATCACCAGTGGCCATCACACTGGAATCCACCAACTCCATCCCTGCCATGGGCCAAGGGAAGGTGCTCAAAAAGCTCATCAGAAACTTAGTAAGGACTTAAACCCATGATTAGACCAGCTCAAGAAACCAAACAACTCAAGGTATACCCATCAGCGCCTGGTATGTAGTCGCCTGCGCAAGCCATTCTTGAGCAGAAGACACTGCTCACACTGTTTTTTCTTCCAAGTTGTGTAGCAGGTGTTTTAAACACCAAATGTCAATATACCAGTGAAAAACTAGAGCTGGCATGGATCATATCACTAGCTGTGATGGGACTGTGTCTTGCAAAGCTCACTTCTCCCACAGAGCAACATGGCCGTCCCCCTTATTCCATACTAACTACTGTCCTTCTCCACTGCCTGAATCTGTGTTGTTCTGTGTCATGACCCAACACAAAGGTTCTCTCTGCAGGGCTTGGTATGCCCTCTGCAGGCCAGAAGAAATGTCCCTACCCTGATGTGACTGTCCCAGAGCTGTGGGGCATGAGTCCTTGGCCAGTGGGAATGGTCCTTGCTCTGCTTTCAGCATAGTGGGTTGCAAATCCTAGGCTCTACATGTTTGTAGTGAGGTGGCACAGCTTCATATCATCTTTCCTGCCTGATGATCCCATGGCAGGTCTAACTGCCAAGTTTCTACCAAGACTAGGCTATTGGGGCAGGAGATCAAGAGCAGCCCTAGGCTGGTGTGGCTGACTGACAAAAGGCAGCTTGGTGCAATGAAAATCACTTTCCCTCTTGCCTTTCAAGAAGACTCTGAGCTGTGAACTTAATAAATGTCTCCAGGCCAGGTCAGCTCACCTGGGTGGTCAGCCAGAATTGAGTCATATTGGTCACAGGTCCTGACCCCGTCTTGCATGTTGGTGACACACTCCTTCCAAAGGCCCCGGCATTTGTGACTTACCTGGAAGCAGGAGAAAGGCACTCATGCAAAAAGCACCAGGGTCTCCCCAGCTTCCCATGGATCTCCCAGCCCAGCAAGGCAGATTTCAGGCTCCTACTACTACACCTGGATGTGTCCTGGTGACTCCCTGCCCATACCTGCTCTCTGTTTTCTCCTGCTCCATCCCTCCATCTCCATAATCATCTAATCTTTCAACTTAAAAAGCAGTGGCTTTGCCCCACCATGTCCCTTTTCCAAGCCTGTGGAGACAATTTGCAACCTCGTGGATAGCAAGGCACCCACCTTGCTCTCAGCTGCTCACCTTGAGAATGATGGTTGCTTTGCTCACCTTAAAGGTGGCTACTCTGCTCACCTCCAAACTGTCATCAGCATTGACCATCCAGCAGTCCGTGCACGTGGCCAGAAGTAGGAAGAGTGTTGAGAGAAGAGCAAGCCCGAATGCTGTCACCTGTAGGGCTGCACTCATGGGGAGACCTACAAGGGCACAGAGATGTTCACCAACTCTGCTCTGACTACTTCCAGACACCCAATCTTACAAGGACAAAGTGCCACCGAGGCCAGGCATCCTCTGGATACCTAGGAGTGATCTGGGTCCTGTCTCACAGTGCTCACTTGCTGTCAAAATGCTCTAATATCCTCAGCCAAGGTTGGGCCACCAGGTTTACATGAAGAGAGAGCCTTTAGACACACAGTAATTTTGTAGTGGATACATTCCCACATTGGTTCCCCCTCTTCCAAACAGAAGATGCCAACCATCAGTACTTGCCCTTTGGCAATCAATAGATGCTGGAAACCACTGTCAAATAACTGCTGCTAGGAAAACCTGTGACCTAAGCATGTCTCCAGAGAACCTCTAGAAACCTCCATCCCTGCCATATGACTTGGTGGGTACATCCTCTGCCTTTTCCTGCTTTCGCTTTTCACTCCAAGAAAAGCTATGAGGTGTTGAACGTCCAGGTTGGAGTACAAGTAAGTGTCCCATGGAGGTGTCCTAATCTTAAGCACAAGCCCAAAGACACGTCTCCCATTCCAAGGGGAACAAAGGCTGCTGGGGCATGATATGGGTGCCCTGAGGAGCTGCCAAGGCTTTCCACAGAGGAGAAGGGAGGGCAGCATTTGTTTTCCATCCTAGATGGATGTTTTCCATGCCTAGATGAAGGGACTCTGAAGAGAGGGGAGCTGTGCCCAAGGTATGAGACGGGGACATTGTGTCTGCAAACCCTGGACAGGAACCCTATTTTGTCATGTTTTGCGACCCAAAAAGCCAAATATTTTACTGCCTGAAGTTGCAACCACTGCAACAACCCTTTGGACAGGGATTCATACAAATGAGTTAGTTAGCAGCACCAGATGAGTTTCTGAGCTACATGAGTTAATTACCATGAAATGATAACTCATCATGGTCCTTGTTTAGTACCTCCAGCCAGAGACCGCCCACCCTGGCACGGCACAGGCTCCCTGTGGGGCAAAGGTGGAAGGAGGGTTGTCCCCACACCCAATGTGCCACACATCCCCCCACATCCCCTCTTGGGATTTCACTCTCCCATCATCTCTGAGCACTTCCATCAGCTTCACTCCAAGTGGGCAGTCTCTTAGACCCCAATTTACAGGAAGTTTTTTTAATTCCCGAGGGTCTCTTCTGAGCTAATTCCCCATAGCACTATTTGTTTCTGCTAGAGCCCAGCTGTTTTGAAGCCTTTGAAGAAAATTTGTTCAACCACTTCAGTTATATAATCAAGAAAAAGGAAGAGAAAGAAAATCTTAATACTGGGAAAAATTAGCTCTAAACCTTGTTAATAATAAAAGGTGTTCATGGAGAGCATGAACTATTTACCTTCACTGCAGGCTTATCCTTGTTGCAGAGGGGGTGATAACAGTCTTTTTGTTGCCGATGATTTGGGGTAAGGGATGTAAGTCTGGAAGGCTTTTAAGTGCTGATGGGATTGGATCCTGACTCATCTAATGGAGTCAGGGATATGCAGCAACAGCTGGAGCTTGTGCTGGGCTATTTAGGGTTTGTCCAAGGTATGTCAGTTGGGTTTTGTGCTCTGAGACATGATGGGCATCCCTGCAGTTAGAGCAGTCATAGGCTGGGAATGGAGCCTCCCCAAAAATGTCACATGAGGAAACCAGTGGAAACCTGCTGGGAACTCTCCCCAGGTGGGGGACTATGTGTGCTGGACAAATAATAATTTTTTTATTAGACCTTTCAATTACTGCCTAAGAATGAGTGGCTTAAGACGCTGGAATGGAGTAAGATCCAGGAGTGATACCTGAGCTCAGAGGGTTGGAAGGGACCAAAGAAGGGAGCTGGAATGCCAGGGTGGTAATGAGCCTCTTTGGTAATTAAGACCTTTCTTTTTTTCCCATTAAGCAGAAAACAAATGAAAACCCCTGCAGCAGTGATGGCTCAGGTACCTGTCTGGTCAGCCCCCAAGGAGGTGCCTCTGAACCTGAGTAGCAGCACCCCAGCTGTGTGGCACTTGGAACTGCCCTAAAAGCTTCAGGTTTGTTCTCTAATCCCGTATTGTTTGGGGATTAAACAGGATCTGTGTTACACCATCCTCTGAGCATCCCTGGGCTCAGCTGCGCCTCACGACTCTGCCACCGCTCACCCTCATCTCTCATTTCTATTCGTGGATCATAGTTGAGGTGCACATGGGTTTTTAGGGTGGGTTTTGCTTTTGTTGTGTTTTGGTTTTTTGGTTGTTTTTTTCCTCTAGATAATCCTCTGCAGCATTTTCCTGTGGGCATTTTGGCAAAACACCAATATTGGCAAATCCTTCAGCCCTGCAGAGATGCCCAGGTGCCTGATGTGTGAGATTCCTGGGGCTTTGAGTTATTCTATTTTCCCAGAATTCTGGCACATGGCAAGCCTAATGCTTTGGAATGCAGCAGTGAATTAAGGCCAAAAATGTTCAGAAGGGTTTGTGAACCTTCATTTTCCAACCTTTACAGATCAAGAATGGTTCTTGGACATCTGTGACGCATGAAATACTGTGTGACCCCAAGTGATAAAAAACTGTACCTCCATGGTCTTGGCAACACCTATAGAATAGGTGTATTTATATTTTCTGCTCTGTCTAAACACTCAGTTTATGATATATCAAACTAATCTGCTTTGTTAATCCCCAACTGAAACCTTTTTGATGTGAAAAGAGGTGGGTAGATGAGCAGAACTAGGAGCAGTCTGTCACAGCACAGCTAGTCTGTAGCTGAACAAGGTAAATCTGGCCATAACAAATCCAATTAGTCTGACCTGGCTCATTCTAGAAAAGAGGTAACAAAAACCTCAGCCAACCCTGTTCAAGCTTAGATGCAGATATATTACTGGCCAGAGAGCTGGGGGAGAGAGGTCCCATCCAATCAGCTATCTAAGCTGGCGGATTCAAATGCCCTATAAAAAGGCAAATGCCCTATAAAAAATGCTCTTTGCTGGTGACTCTGTGTTGTGTCGTGTGTCTGTCTCCCACCCATGACTTCACATAACAGTGGTCAAATGATTAAGCTCCTTTCCTGGGTTAATGACAGTGATCTTGGGTTTGTAAAAAATTTTGGTTTGTCAAAACTATGAGGTTTGTCACAACCATGTGTTAAAAAAGTGCTGACAAGACTCAAACCTTGAACTTCAGCAAATATTTTACTAAAAAAACCTGCTGTGGCAGGAAGGAAAAAAAAAAGAAAGATGTTTTCTGAGATGGGATCATCTCAGAGAACTAGAGAGGACTCAGCAGATGCTGCAGGGGCAGGACAGTGAATAAGAATTATTAAAATCACCACGAAGCTCAAACAGCCATGTCTCAGATGTGTAAGAAAAGCCCTTCTGCATGCCTATGTGTGGCGTTAATTTTCTCTTTTCCCTTATTTCTGCCTATTTAAAAAATTACTGTTATTTCACAGGGCTTTGGCTGAAAGCAAGAGGTATGACCCAAAAATTCAATACTGCTCATTAATCTGGTGTGTTTTTTTGAAAGACAGGTGTCTGCCACGGAAGGCAGGAGCCTCCCTTGGAATGGAGAATGTAAACCCCCTTCCCCTGGATTATTATAATTTTGAAATCAAGGGGCTCTCAGGCAGATATGAGGATAGGAATAACAATTCTTTACTAGTATGTATAACAAGGCAAACAAAACAATAACATTAACAACAAACAGAACCAGGGACCCAGTAAAAGCCTCCTGGGCTGCTGGCACTTTCCCCTTTGGTGCAGTTACCGTCACAGCTGGCAGAAATGAGCAAAAAAAATCCCGGGGTGGTGGACTAGATGTATTAGGAGTTCCACAGTGGTAGCTGGAACTCAAGGACGGCGCCGGCCACAGCGTGGAGAAACCCAGAGGCCGGACCGAAAAACCAGCGGGGCCAGGGCAGCGAGAGGCGAGGTTCAGGATTCCCAGGGCACACGAGCAGATGGACATCGGTCCCTCGGGGCTGAACTGTGGCGGTGCCAGGGAATTCTCTCTTGCAGTAAGCGACAGCCTGGCTGTCCTCCTCTGATGCCAATGAGCGAGAGCACCCAGCTGCCTCCAACCCCGTCTTTAAAAAAGACCCCTGCTCCCATTCTGGCGGGGTATCTCCGTCCCCCGGAGAGAAACTCCCCGAGGGAAAAAAGGTATAGCCAGATGCTCCATTCCTCTCCCGACTTCAGACACAGTCTTTTGTCTTTCTTAAGTACCCATAAATATCCATAAGTCCCCAGTAGTTAGTTTCCTAGCAATTTATGGGGAAAAGAAAAATCTGTAAGTAAAAAAAAAAGGAAAAAAACCCCAACCTCCAACAACTGGTTTAATGACCAAAAGATGTGCGTTGGAGGGGGGCAAACTCTATTTCAGCCTGCCTGTGCTGTGAACAAAGGCAGATCCCCCTCTCTGATGTGCTTCCAGCCTGGGTGTCCATCCCCAGGGAGCCTTCAGGTGACTATTGGAGATGTCACAGCAGCCACCAAGGACAGCAAATCCCTGGGTTTGAGGTGGGATGGGATGTATTTCTGGACTAGATGCAGGAGGCAAAACGAGCATGCTGAGATGACACAGCAGCCATGCAAAAACCTGGATGGAAAACATGACCTCTAAAGAAAAACATGCACAGCAGGGGCCATGTCCCTGCATAGTGGAGTAAAAATCGGCTTAAATTAGTAAATAACCAATTAGGCACAAGTCAGCTCTGAATTCATGGGAAATGGGAGAAAACAGGGAGACTTCAGCTATGAGGGTTAATAAGAAGGCCTGTAAGTGGAAGATGCTGGTGGCATTTCAGCCTTGGGAAGAGACTTGTGGAGGGGTCACGCTGGATTCCCAAGGATTTAATCTGAAGAAATTTGTAAAACCACATCCCCACCTTTGAGAGCAACACGTGGCAAAAGATGCAATATATTTAGCCAGGAGGGCAAGAACCGTTGAAGATGGGGGAGAAGCTCCTGCCACACTGCAGAAGTGGCTCTGAACCAGCACTGGAGGGGACTGGTCCAGATGGGGAGTGACAGGAGACCAAAGAGACAGTTCCAGAAAGCTGCCCATGATTTAAAATATTGTAATACCACCAAGTCACAATTTTAAGTACAAAAAATTCCAAGGCCATGCGTCCCACGGAAAAGTTAATGAAATTAATATTAATAGAATAAAAACATTCTTTACACTGAAATATAAAAAGGCTTTTTTAGTGTGGGGTTTTTTTGGCGGTTTTTTTTTTTTTTTTTTTGGCAGGGGGGTGTTCTTGTTTGTTTGTTAAAGCATAAGGTTCCTTTTCCATCCTTACTGCAGTGGCTTTGGTTGGTGTTTTTCGAACCCCAAAATCTGGGTTCAGCACCTGATGGGTGATGCCAGCCTACAAGCACTGCTCTCCCACGAGGTGTGCAGGACAGTTTTACAGGGGGACTGCAACTTAAAAGAGATAAAGGCAGTTCATGCCAGGGAGAAAGAGAGAAATCACGCCCCCCCTCAGGGAAAAAACAGCATTGTTTCTCCTCCAGCGCAGCCAGGGACCCAGACCCAGGCATGGGCATAACATCAAATAGAGGGAAAGGAAATAAAACAGAAGAAAATAAAAATGAGAAAAGTAGAGTAAAACAAAATAGAACAAAATAAAATAAAATAAAGCAAAATAAAACAGAGCAACCCAAAATTCTAAAAAAATCAGCTTTCTCTTCATATTTGGGTTTAAAAATAAAATTAAAAAATAGATAATGAAGCTGTTTGGATAATTTCCAGTGTCCTTCTTCCCTGTGGGTTGGTTGGCACAACACCTGCAACAGGGCTGGAAGGATAGAGTACAGAGAGTTTGGAGGATTTACAGATGAAATTGGAGCTTTGGCAGTTGCAAAACAATTAGTAGCAGCAGAATAGAGGTACAAAGTGGTGGAGGCAATTAGCAGGTTGTATTTGGAACCTTCACTGTCTGCTCTAGGGGATCTTGCCAGGGGAAGAGGGATTTGGACCCAGCAGGGAGGCACCAAAATTCAGGGCTCTGACCATCTGCAACCAAAACCAAATAATTTGTGTTCAGACCCCCTTTTTTGCTGCTTTAATTTGCCCAAACCCATTTATTGTTTAACAAAGCACAGCCTGGTCCTGGACAGGAACGAGTCCAAGGCAGGTCTGGGCTGGCAGAGCTCAGTGGAGCAACTGGCCTCCAGGCACAAATCAATAATAATTAATAATAATTTTAAACTGTTGCTTTTCAGTAGCAATGAGGAAGGGTAATGCTGCATCCTAAAAGCATCCCTTTGCCAAGAACGTGGTGTAGGGATGCTTGAATCCCAAGTTGGGCTGGTGCTGCTAGAAGTAAAAACCTCATCCAAGGAAAACCAAACACTGGCTTTCCTCCCCACTTGCTCCTGAAAACAGGATGTGAGAGAGGGGTGGCCATGGTACAAACCCCTTCTGTGCGGCACACCCCCGTGGGATTGGCCAATTGGCTCTGTGCTCCTGTGCCACTGGCATCAGCCTCCCTGCATCACCCCCACAGAGTCCCTGTGACAGACAGAGATGGCGTGGCCACAATGTGGGGCTGGGGGTACCACCCCACCCAGCTGAGGAGAACACAGCAATGACGGATATGAGAAGTGTGACACTTAAAACCTCTGCTTTAGAGGCTGGCACTGAAAATGGTGCTGAAACCTGGAAGATAAGAAGGAGAAAGGTCTCATGGGGCATTCAGGGTCCAGGCAGGGTGGGAACACCAGGGTCTTGCCTCTTTTTGGGAGGGAAGGGAGGCACTGGGCAGCAGGAGCGCAGGGTTAGGGCTCAGACATACTCCTGGGCTGTGGAGGGCTGTGACTGCTGATGGTACTGCTGTCCTCGGCGCTCCTTGGCAGGGCAGGAGCAGCACAGGAGGGACCCCCCCAACATGGAGAGGCTGGCGGCCCCCCAGCCCACGAAGAGAGCAGAGCCGAATTCGTACCTGTGATGAAAGGGTAAGGGAGCATCAGGGAGGGGCAGAGAGGCACAGGTGCAAACTGAGATGGGCAACAGGATGCTTGAAGCTCTGATGAGGTGATCAAGGTGATGTCAAGGCAGATTTTAGTTCTCTCTCCATCCTCATCTTTCCTGTTGGCTGTATCCAGCTACCACATGTCCCCAGCTTTTAATCCTCCCCTGGGCTGAAATTCCACATGTGCACCACTACCCAGTCCCAGCCGGTAACAGCTAAAGCTTTAGCATCAGGGACATCTTCTGCAAGGTGGCAGCAAGGGCTGGCAGAGGTCCCACCCGTGGGGCACATTGGCTCACAATGCTGTGCCTCACCAAAACCAGCAAGGAAAGGTCCAATGGGAAGTGCAGGGACAAGACAGGATTCAGAAGGGCAGCCCCTGAGCCAGGCTCTTACCTAGCGTTGATGGGGATGGTGCTCTCTCTGAAGAACTCATAGGTCACCTGTGTTGCATACAACGACACAGCAGCCAGTGTGCACAGGCCTGGGCACAGAATCATGGAATCACAGAATGTTTTGGGTTGGAAGGGACCTTTAAAGATCACCTAGTCCAAAGCCCCTGCAGTGAGAGGGTTGCCTAGCTGTTCCACTAGACATCAAATGTTGGCTGACAGTGACATCCAGCCCTCACCAAACTTCTCCCCTTCCTCTATCACTGTTGAAAGGTGTTTGAGGATTCCTGCACCAGTGCATGTATGAAGGCTAGAGCTGCCTTACCAGAGAGAATGAAGAGAACACCTCCAGCAACAGCTATGCGGCTTTTGGTGACAGGATCCTCCTCCCCAACTTTAGTGCATTTCATGCCCACCACGCTCACGATGATGCCAAAGAAGCCCAGGAGGAGAGAAATGACCATGAGAGCCCGGCATGTCTGGATGTGAACTGCAAGGGGGGAAGAAAAACTGCTCCCAGCAGATGCCTTTGACCAGAGCCAGGCACTGGAAGCAAGGTCACTGTGTTCCATGCTGGTGATGGATCTGTCCTTAACCCTGTCCTTGCTGTGTATCTCTCGTGTAATATCCTCCCCACTTGGTAGATATGGGGACCTCAGCTCAGCTCAAGGCACTGCTTCCAATGCCTTCCCTGACCTTCCTCCCTTCCACCCTCATCCCGGTCATGACTATGCTGGGCTAGGAAACACCTTGCCAGGAGTGGCACCACAGTCACCAAATGCCAAAAGGGTGATGTACGGTCATGGAGCAGGGGCGGGGGGGAGTGTTTGATGTCCCCATGGGGCACTCTGGGTATCTAAATGTGATGCCCACACTGGAGCTCAAACCTGCTGGGGCCAGGAGCATCCCAGCCACACAAATGGGCTCAAACCCACAGGGCCACGAGAGGTTCAGTCCTGGGATGGGGGCCCAAGATTCACAGATGGAGAGGGAAGCTTGGACCCACATCAAGACTCAGCTCAGTGGATGAGTGGACTCAGACCCTTCTAAGGGGGGCGGGGGGGGAGGGTGGGTCAGATCTACAATAGGGGTGGGGGCAAGAAGGACTTGGACCTGAAGGTGACTCAGGCTCCAGGAAGAGCCAGGGGAGCTCAGATGCATAGGGGAAGGGGGCATCCAGACGTGAAGAAGGTACAGACCTGTTCGGGATGTGTGTTCAAACTCATCCAGGTGGGTTCAAACACAGAGAAAGGCTCAGAGCCATATGGGGGAGGGTCAAACCCACAGCTAGACTCAGACTTACAAAGGGGCAAGGGCATCTGAGGATCCCAGGGGAGCTCAGACCAAGGCGGAGACGGGGAGGGGGGACTGCATCCAGGAAAGGAAGCGGGGCTCATCCTACGGGGCCCCGGGCCCCCGTACCCACCTTCGAGGGAGAGCAGCGAGTCGTGCAGGCGGCACTGCACCTGCCCGGTGCTCTGGGCGGCGCAACTCATCCACAGCCCCTCGTGGAGCCCCACGGCCGTGATGATGGCGTCCCCGGCGTACGAGCTCTGCCGCCACTGCGGCAGCACGGCGGCCGCCAGCCCCGCCACCCAGCCGGCCAGCGCCGCCAGGTACCCGGCCAGCTCCCGCGCCCCGCCGCCCATCGCCGCCGCCGCGCCCGGGCCCGCCCCGGCGGACGGAGAGCGGCCGTGGGAGGAGGGACGAGGCCGGAGGGGGGACTCTGAGGGGGAACAGGGGTCGGGCCGGGGGGAGGAGGGCAATGTCGGGGGAGGATTTAAGGTGAAGGGAGAGACATGGGTCTTGCGCGGGGAGATTTAGGTCCCAGAGGGGATTTTCTGAGTCTCGAGTGGGAGAGTTGGGGCCAAGGGGGTGGGTTACCTGGAACTTAGGGGGAATTGGGTACCGGGAAGCGGGAATTAGAGGCCTGGAGGCGGGGCACTGGGGCCCAGGGAAGAGCATTAGGTCTGAGGGGGAGAGATTTGAATCTGAGGAGAGTGATTTGGGGTTGGAGGCAAGGGATTTGAATCCTAGAGGGAAGAATGTGGTCTTAGGGGAAAGATTTGGGGCATGGAAGGTATTTGGGTCCTACAAGAGAGATTTGGGTCTTGACAGAGATGGAAACCACTCAAGGACAGTGGAGGGATATGCAAAAATGGGGCTCCCCAGCAGGAGGAGGGAGGGGGTTAGTGGGAAGTTACCGTCCTTGACCCCCTGCCGTGGACTGGGAGCGCCCAGGGCTCACTCCAGGAATTCAGCAGCGGGTAGGGAAACGGTTCATTCAGTGAGGGAATTCAGGCACACCATGCCACCACGGCACCAACAAGAGAAGCCATTGTCAGTGGTGTATGCCTGCGGGGGTGTGGGGAACATGTGTCACCACCCTGGTGGCACCAAGCCCATTGCAGACCCAGGACCTGGCAATCGTTAACTGCCATGGCCTCATCAGCAGTCTGCTCACGAACTCAGGCAGCTGGGGGTGGACACTGGGATGGTGGGCAGCCTCCACTGGGACTGTATGTTCATCCTGGAGAAAACATCCTCCAGATCCCCCCTTGCCCACCCCAATGCTGAATGGCCCTCCAAGTGAAATAGGGGTGCTGGGTGGCTGCACATGGGGCAGGATTTATTTGCCCACATTCCTGGGATGGTTATGGTAATGGCCAGACATCTGCAGGAACAATTCAATGCCCTGTCCGGGAGTGCCAGGGTGCTCAATGTCCTTCTTGTTCAAGGACAGTTCCCTCCTTGCTGGAATGGTGGGTTCCTTCCCACGTTATAGGAGCGAGGTCCAGGGGATGCTCAACCAGAGATTGCATTGCTGCTACTGCCCCCGGGACACCTTGTCTCCCATAAACACCTTTGTGAGGCTTACACGGCTACAATAATCCTGGGTAGATGCTTGCCAGGAGGGAAGGTTGCACCCCAACACTGACAACAGCCAAAGGGTGACACCAGCCTTCAGTCCCCACCTGGAAAGCGACAGCTTAGGAAAAAAATATCTTTATTCACCCATTTTCTGCAGAAGGCACTTAAATACCTCCAAGTTCAGGAAAGGCACACATCTGCACCCGTTGGCACCAGGGCCCCACCCCCCTCCCTTGTCCCCATGTCACCCACCCCTGAGCCTCCATCACACACCCCAGGTCAGCTCTGCAGGGGGATGCTGGATGCTGCAGGGGTAGCACACAGCATTCCCCAAAACCCCACTCCAACTGGGTTGGGGGCAGAGGGGATCCCATATGTTACCCTTATGACTATGCAGCCCGAAGCCACAATGCTGACATGACTGGTCAAAGCAGAGACGTCCTGGTCCCCGTAGGATGTCACAGCTCATCCTTCCCGACTGCAATGGCAGCTGGTGATTCCTTCTCTGGCTCTGGCTCCAAATCACTCTCTTCCATGCTGAAAAGCATCTTCACCAGGTCATCTGCCTGCACACGCTCCTGTGGGCAGACCCACAGTGGTAAGCACAGCCACTGTCCCACCCAAAACCCCTACACACTGCTGGGAGTGAGCTTACCCGCTCACTGTGCCGAGGGTCCAGGGTGAACCAGAGGGCAATAGCACAGCGCTGACCCTTGGTCACAGCTTTCACCCCATGGGGGTTCTCTGAGCCAGAGGAGAAGCCCACAGCACGGCCACACTGCGGCTGGACCTCTGCCTGTCAAGGGTGGGAGACCAGGAGACCCCAGTCAGGGGTGAGTTGGTTCCCCTCAACCCAAGTTCATCTTTTGCAGTGGCTCAGGGGATGTTCCCAGGGCACAGGGCCAACAGGCAGGAGCTAGATTTGGTGCTGCACATGGATCCTTGGAGCTGAGCTACTCACGGTCTCTGTCTTAGCATCCAGCTCAGTGAAGTAGAAAGCTCCGCCTTCAAAGTCTCCGTTGAGGTAGAGGATTGCACTAAAGGGAGCAGGGGACAAGTGGAGGTGACAAATAACCATCACCAGAGCTCTCCAACACCGTGGCAAGAGCCAGAGGCAAGAAAGCCCAGGTTTGGTGTACCTCCTACCTTGCTCCTCCCAACTCAGGTGCCACCAAATCATGGTACCCTTAGGTAGGGAAGCTGCAGCTGACAGCCACCACCAGTACCTGTAATCCCGGAAAGTGTAGGCTGGGGGTTCCTTCACGCACAGCAGTGCCTCTGCATTGAGAATGCAGTTGTCCACATGCACCTCATGGCTGTTGTCACTCCGGCCTTCTTGCTTCTCTAGGGTGTAACAGGGCATGTCAGGAGCCCTCTGTGCAAGAACAGGGCCCATCCCCAAGTATCCCATGCTTGCAGATGACAAGAATGTGTTAGCCTAAAGCACTTCCACTTGCTGGAGTGTGGATTGTGCAAGGCCATTTGGGTGGCATAAAACACTATTGA
The DNA here is from genome assembly GCA_024865655.1 of Emberiza elegans. NCBI lineage: Eukaryota > Metazoa > Chordata > Aves > Passeriformes > Fringillidae > Emberiza > Emberiza elegans. The sequence goes on along the minus strand of JALJVW010000067.1, from coordinate 8,255,020 downwards.
CTTGTCCCATGGCATTTACATGCCCCACCAGGTACAACCTCAGCGCCCATCCCAAAATGCCTCAGAATGATGAAATCCTGTATGGCATGAGGCCATCTGCCCTGTTAGAGGCAACCAGCAGAGCTGCTGCTCATCTTCCCAAACTGGGCTTAGGGACAAGCTACCTATACCCTCCTGGGAAGAGGAGTGGGTTAGGGAGCAGCAAGGAGGTCTCCAAAGAAAAGTCCAAGACTACACCACTCCAGCTGTTAGAGGAGATCCAGACAGGAAAAGACTTGTTCCTCTGGGCCACACTCACCATCAATGGCTGTGCGGCACACTAGGTGGGAGTAGGAGAAGTGGAGTGGGACCTCCAGGCGGAAGTAAGACTCAATCATGTGCCGCACCTTCTCTGTCACGTTGTAGTACAAGTAGGCACTGTGCAGGGGCACCTTCCCCTCCTGCCCCAGCTGTGGAGGACAGACAGGACAGGGACTCAGCCCCAGATGGGCATGGACAACCATCTCCTCCAAAACTACCCTCCCTTATCCCCACAGCCTGTTTCTCCACACAGCCACCCCAACCTTGAGGGCCTTGAGGACAGTCACGCCATAGAAGGTCTCACTGGGAGTGTGAGGAGAGGTCTTCCCCCGATAGCCATCTCCAGCTGAGGCAGCCGCCTGCAAAACCCGATTTGTGTTACTGGTCTGATGTGTGAGCTGCAGGATGGGACCCCTTGGCATCCTCTATCCATCCCTGCCTTCTCCACCCGTTCTTGCACTCACGTTAGTGAGTCTCTGCAGTTCTCGACACTCCTCAGCAGAAAGGACTCCATCCACCACGACACGCTGGGAGCCATTTAGGGCCTTGGAGTTCATGGTGACACTGGCTCCTTCGTACACCAAAGGGCCCCCTGTGGCACAAATGGGATTGGTGGATGTGGGGAGAGATGCCACCAGCTCTGGTGTGGCTGGGGGAAGCTGTAGTCCCTCCACCTGCTCCTGCTGCCACCCATGTGTAGAGGGACTGTGAACTGGCAGCAGGGGTCACAAAGGTCTCCATCCCACCTCCCCTCCTGGCCTTCTCCACCTTCTCGGATGAACTTGCTCATGTCGGCAGACTCTTTGGCCTTCTCCTCCACCAGCGTCTCAATCTCCTTCATGAGGTTGCCGATTTCCTCAGAGATGCGTGCTGCAGTCTCCCGCTCCACCCTGGGCATGCGGCAGCCATCAGCACCACCACCCCACTGTCCCCACATCAGAAAGGAGGGCCACTAAGACAAGGGCAGGACAAGCTGTCTCAGGTACTGGTAACAAAGCTCACACCTAGACTGGAGAGTGACCTCAATGCATCCCTCACTCTGAGGTGTTTGGGGTGACCTACACATGCCCATCATCCCATGGGCTGATGGGAAATAAAAGTTCTGCCCTCCAGCAGCCTCTTCCAGTCCCAGCATCAAAACATCCCCTGGCAGGAGCTCTATGCAATGTCCTTTGGCCCAAAGCCCACACTGGAAGAAAGGTTTGTCCTGTCAGACCCCCATTGGGTGAGCTTGGCTGGGGACAGCACTCACTTCTGTTTCTCTCGCAGTCTTTTTGGTATCACCTCTTCAGGTGTCCATGTGTCCTGCCACCAGAAGAACAACATCAGGAGCTGGACAAAGATCTGGCCAGGACACAGACCCCTCATTTGTATTCCATCTGGCCACTGCATCACCCTGGTCTCACATCACCCACCGGGTCCACAAAAGGGATGCCAAAGACATCATAGCTGAAGAAGAGCAGCTCCTTCTCCATCAGACTCTGCTGGTAATATACCTGGATCTCCTGTGGCAAGGGGCAGAGGGATGGGGTGAGGTACAGCAGGAGGATTCTGAAAAACCCCGAGTGTAGGCAGGAAGATGCAGGTTTACACCATTCCTGTGGTCCTTGCTCCAGACCCACAGCCTTGTTTCCTGCTCCATCTGGCAGCTGGGAAGCAAGCAGCATTCCCCATCCTGTCTGAACTTCCCTGTGGACAAGCCCTGGGGAGATGACAGTTGAGCACAGGCACATGTGTGTCCCTTCTGCAGGAAGCTCTTTAGGAGCAGTTTCCCTTCCCCTACTCCAACTGGTGTGCGGCAGAGACTCCCATCCATGCCTATCACATCCCAGGCAGGACCTTGCCATCCAGATTTGGCTATTTTGAAGCCAAATCCTCTCCTTTTTAAGCAATTTCACTTCAGTTGTGGAAAAGTGCAACAGAGGTAGCCTCAGATCCTCCTAAAAAGATTGTCTACCTGCCTCTCACAGCCCCCTCTATCAAGAAAGGGTCCATGTGTGCCTGTCATCCAGCTTCACTTGGCCTAAGACATTTTGCCAGTGATGTTTTTCAGCTACTTTCCAGCTTGTCTGACCTTAAATCCACCCATTCCTGTCCACCTTCGGTAGCTGGCATGGAGGAGACCCTACAGCTTCTGCAAAGGTCCCCAGTGAGAAGAGAAGATGTCCCTGCAATCGTTTGTCCTTCTGACTGCTCACCTTTCGTGGTTGGATGGGTCTGGCCAGGTTTGCCCCCAGGACGGCAGTGTAATAGGCCAAATTTTGGTTCATCACCTCGTCATGTGGGAAGAAGAGCAAATAGGTTTTGGCGCATTCAATGGCTTTTTCATAATTCCCATCTGCAATGAGAAATGGGCTGTTAATAGCATGTGCAAGGACACTGGAGGCAGAACAAAGACAGCTATGGAGGAGAGATGAAAGACATAGTCTTTGTGTTCCAAACTGTGTCACAAGTAGGGTAGATCCCCTGGGGCAAGGATAACTGCTGCCACAAAGGCAAAACTCAGACTCTGTGGTGCTCTCCTCTCTCCAGAAACCATCACAACAGAAATCAGGGGTACTTGTACAGCTTGGGTACTGTTCTCACTTGGAAAACATGACAAAGCCTATTTAGAGGTAGCCAGACCCAACCATTTACTGGCAAACCTGCAGTTTCCAGCCACTGAAACATCCTACCCCACTTTCATGTGGTCTTTCACAGAATCACAAAATCACAGAATGAGTCAGATTGGAAGGGAGCACAGTGGGTCATCTGTCCCAGCCTCTCTGCTCAAGCAGGGTCCTCTGAGAGCAAACAGCACAGGACTGTGTCCAGATTGCCTGGAATATCCCCAGTGAGAGAGATGTAACACCCTCTCTGGACAATCTCTTCAGTGCTCAGTCGCTGCAAACATCCTCATATCCAGATGGAACTTCCTAGCCATGAGTTTCTGCCTCTTGTCCTATTGCCCAGCACCACAGAGCAGAGCCTGATCACATCCTCCAGTGCTACCCTGCAGATACTGACAAACATTGATGAGGTCCCCTCACAGCTGTCTCTTCCTGAGGACTTCCATCCTCTTGGACTTCATATTTTTTCCCCTCCTTTTGGAGAAATTCACACAGAAACATCTTATACTTTTCTAAATAAGTAAATAAAAAATGAAATCAAATCAGGTGTATTTTCCTGGGTTGTAACTCTTCTGCAGTGGGAGTGTGCTGCTGTGACTTGAGGCAAGAGGTGGGCAGCTGGCAAGGAGGAAAAAAAATGTTTCTCTCAGCTGCTGTTTCACTTGAAAAGTGAAGCTTCCCAGTAATAAAGCAATGTGGACAGTGACTGCAGCCAAGCACAGAGTGATCTAATCTCCTGGAGAATGTTTCAGGCAGGAGGAACATGCCTGTTGAACCTCATGAAATACAAGGCCTAGTAGAAGGCTGTCCAGCAGTATCAGTGAAGATAGGGGTATGGATGGGATTAGAGCACTCAGAGAAGGATATGGAGATAATAGTGGATGAAAAATTGCACAGGACCCATCCATGTGCACTAGCAGCTCAGAACCCCCCCCCTCCCCAGGCTGATCCCTGGCAGCATGGGCAACAGGTGAGGGAGGGATTCTGCCCCTCTGCTCCACTCTGGTGACATGCCACTTGCAGTGCTTCATCCAGCTCTTGGTTCCCCAGCATAAGGATATGGACTCATTAGTGCAGGTCCAGAGGAGGCCACAAAAATGGTCTGAGGACTGAAGCCTCTCTGTGAAGAAAGGCTGAGAGAATTTGGTTTGTTGAACCTGGACATGAGAAGGCTCCTGAGAGATCTTGATGGCCTTCCCATACCAAGAGTGGCCACAAGAGAGATGAAGACAACTTTTGTAGTTTACAAGGTTTATAGTGACTGGACAAGGGGAATTGTCTTAAACTGAAGAAGGGCAGCATTAGGTTGGCCATAAAGAAGGAATTTTAGGTCTGGGCAGTCTGTGCCAGGGAAGGAATTAGGTTGGCCATAAGGAAGGAATTTTAGTCTGGGCAGTCTGTGCCAGGGCCTCACCACTCTGATGAGAGTGGTGAGGCCCTGGCACAGACTGCCCAGAGTGTTAGGGACTGGGTTGGATGGGGCTCTGGGGGATCTGAGTGACCAGTGCTAGATGTCTCTTCATCTTTGGTTGTAGTGATGAGATTATCTTTGAAGGTCCTTTCCCCACCCAAACCACTCTAAGGATTGTAGGAGGCCTTAAATATATGTATTATATACCTGTACTGTATTTGAATATCTTTACCCTGGCTGGTCCTAGTTATCCTTGATGGGCTGCAGCTGTGATGTCCTTCATTGGGCTGCAGCTGTGGTTTGTCAAGGTAACTGGGATAAAAGGGGAGGGGCTGGCCAGTCAGGGGAGAGCCTTGGAGGAGCCCTGACTAAGGAAGATCCTGAGCTTGTGCTGTGAAGATCTGCTGCCCACAAGACAGCAACAGAGAGGTACAGGACTTATGAAATATGTTAAATACAACATTTGGTGAATATGTTAAATACAACAAAGGATCTATGATTTCAGGCAGAGTGCCGAGTGCTGACAACCACAGAGGATGAGGTGAGGAGCTGCTTACTGTTGTAGTAGGCAAACTGCAGATAGTTGAAGTGCGAGGGCAGGAAATCCTCCAGAGGCTTCTCCTGGCCAGGCTGGGAGGCCAGCTCTGTGACACAGCCCTGCTTGCAGCTTAGCACTTGCATGGAGTGATCTGGCAGAGAAAAACACCATGTTCACAGTCATCCATGGGCTGATGGGAAGACCCTGAGGGGTATCCAATCTCCTGCTCATACTGGGGTTGTTGCAAGCTTTTTGGTAGTGGAAAACCCTCAGGGATGGGGGTTGTCCACCTCAGAGTTGACCAGTGTGGGGTTGTGGTGCTCTCTCAGGACAGACTAGCCGTCATCAGCCTCCCATCACATCCTGGTGACCCTCTACTGCTCTCTCTTCTGTCTTTCCATGTTCCTCTGGAATTTGGAGAATTCCTAGGCATCAGTCCCAGTGCTAAGTGCAGGTAAACACTTCCTGCCATTTACTGGCCACACCTTCCCTAGTGAAAGCCAGGATGGGGTTTCCACTCTTCAGGGATGCCCTACCCCCACCCCAGGTCTTTGTGGACCAACCTCCTGAGAATCATACTCAACTCTTGTGACAGGACACAGAAGGCATGGCTCCCACCTGTAATGGCCTGGAAAAGGTCTGCATTGTACTCAAGGTAGTTGTAGCCCTCATAGTCATACGGTCCCTCGCAGAGAGCACGGCACTCAGTGTCTGCCACAAAATACTCCTCCAGCGCCTTCTCCAGGTGCAGGATGGCAGCAGCTGGCTGCTCCTCTGTGTAAAACCGGATGCCCAGCTGAAATTCGCTCTGCAGAAGGATGAGAAAAGATGAGGGGATCTCAGTGCTTAACCCACCATGATGGGTCATCTCATACCCACCACAATGGCACCTCATGAGCTCTCTGAGCTAGCAGCTGTGGTGTGATTGCCCTGGGTTGCACAGTGAACAGGGACTTTGGGAGGGGAGGTTCTCACCAGGTGGGGTTTGGCCTCCAGGTCAGTGAAGTCATCCTCATGGACTCCCACCATGGCCTGGTAGTACTCCAGGTTTTGCCTCATCTCCTGGTGCCCGGGGTTGGCCACGAAGAAAGTGTGAGCGGCCGCCGCGGCCTGCGCTGGCCGGTTCATCTGGGTGGGACGAGGGTGAGACAGCGCGGATCCCATGCAGAGCGGAGTGGACGCCCGTCCCCGGAGCATCCCGGCAGCCGGGGCGGAGGGCGGTGACAGGGGCGGCTCCTGCGAGCTCCGACGTGGCACTGATGGGGGGGCGCGAAGGCGGGGGGGCAAGGCCGAGACTGCCGGCCGGCAACCGCACTCCGCCGGGGCAGACACCGAACCCTCCCGGCGTCCCGGGACCGGGATCGCCACTGGCCGGTTCACCCGGTCCCACCCATCCATCCTCCCGCCTGATTCCGGGATCCTCCGTGCATCCCGTCCGTCCCAAAACCCGTCGTAGCAGGACACCCCTTTCCTTCCCTTCCCCTTTCCCTTTCTTTTCCCGCCGCCGGTGCCGCACCTTGAAATAGGCGACCTGGAGGTAGTTGTAGGGGCTACGCCGGCTGAACTCCCGGTCCAGCTCCTCGCCCAGGCGGTACCGGGAGGGCGCAGCGGGCCCGCAGCCCCGCAGGCAGGCGGCGCGGCGAAGCAGCGCCCGAAAATACCACAAGTCCCGGATCACCGGGTCGGGTTGGGACTCGGTCGCCTCTGCCGGCCCCGCTGTGGCGTTGGCGCAGCGCAGGCGGCACCGCATCAGACGGGAGCGCACGGCGGCCCGCGCCCGCAGCGCCCGCTCCATCTGCAGCACTACGGTTGGCCAGTCCCCCCGCGCGTACGCCTCGGCACCGGCGGCGAACAGCGCGTCCGGGGACTGGGCGGGCAACGGGGGGTCGCTCGGTGCTAGAGTCGGGACCGAGACCGGTTCCGGTGGCGTGGCCGCCCGCGCCAGCAGCACCATCAGCAGCGGCACCAGGAGCAGCAGCAGAAACGGCGGCGACAGCGCCATGTCCGAACGCCGGCCGGACCGCGGCGCCAGCCACCCCGGGCACCGGAGCGATTTCTAACTCCGCCCCGCCCGCCGGCCAATCAGCGACAGCAGAGCCCCACCATGGTCGCACCCCTCGCCGTGCGTGCGGACGCCTCAGCGGAAGCCTCTCCACCGGGCGGAAGCGCTGGGTCGTGGCTGTGCATGGCGGAGGGCGGCTCGGAGCCTGGGGATGACGGCCCCGGCCCCGGCCCCCCCGGGCTGGCCCTAGTCGAGCGCAGCGCCGGCCGCGCCGGCCGCGTCGGGGACCCCGGTGACCTAGTGGCCCTGGCCCAGCAGGTGCAGCAGGTGAGGGCCGGGTCCCAGCGGCGGGGCTGCGGGGGCAGGGCTGGGCTCACTGTCCGCTGCTTCCCGGACGTCTCCGGGGCCTTCTCAGGCGGCGGCGGCCTTGGTGCCTCCCAGCACGTCCCGCCGGCCTCCTGGTGTGTCCTGTGCTGTTTCCCACAATTTCCCACTGTCCCCTCCCAGTATGTCGCAGTGTCTCGCCAGCATCTTCCCGAGTTCCCACGCTGTTGGTGTCTCCAGAACCTCTCATTGCACTTCAGTGCTTCCCACTGTGCCTTGCTGCCCCACAGTGACTCTTAGAGCATCCCACTGAAGTCCTGTTCCAGTATGCCCTGCTGCCTCCCAGTATGTCCCCCTATATATAGTTCACAGTAGCATGTACAGATGCCTCCCATTACCATACTGCAAGTCCATCCTAGCACCCCTGATATGTTCTATGACTGCTTCAGTGATTCTCAGTCCATCCTGCCTCTCAGTCCTCCCCAGTTTTTCCTGATATGTTCTACTGGTCTTCCCAGTGCACGCCAGTATGTTATACTATTCCTCCAGTGCCTCATAGTACATACATCCTGCTGATCTCCGGTGATGTTCCTTAAAGCTTCCCAGTTCACCTAAAAGCTCAGTGTATGTCCTACTGCCTGCTCCCTGTGTAGCCCACTACCTCCCAGTCCAACCCACTGTCTCTCAGTATGTCCTGCTGCTCCCTTTCACTGCCCCTCAGCCTATCCAGACAGCTCCTGGTCCTTGCTCCTGCCTAGGGGTGCCAGGACAGCTTCTGCACCCCCCAACTCTGTGGATGCCTTGAGCTTGACCACAGCTGGCTCAGCACAGTCCAGAGGGCTGTTGTTCTTGCTGTTCTGACCTGCCCTAATTTTCTCTCCCAGGCCAATGACTTTGTCCGAGCAAATGCCTGCAGCAAACTGACAGTCATCGCTGAGCAGATCCGGCACCTGCAGGAGCAGGCGCGGAAGGTGAGGATGGGCAGAAGGCTCATTGCCTTGGGAGATGAGAATCTGCTGCCTCTGCTGGGGATTTGGGAAGGGCTGTGGCCTACATGTGAATTGGGGCTAGGAGCTGAGCAGAGATTTAGTGGAAAAATGAGGTTTATTGTCCAGTGTCAAGGGGGATGGGGGAGGGTTGATTTTGGTGCTTTCCCTGCGTCCTCAGCAAACCAGGAAGGACTTTATGAAAAAGTAGGGGAGCAAGGGCAGGTGGTCCAAAACAGCTCGTGGGCATCAGGACAGAAAGAGATGACTCTGGTTTTGGGACTGGTGATTTGTGTGTGTACTGTGCTCTTAGAAGGATGTGATGAACTGACAATATGGCCCTAGCTGGATCTGAGGCCCTGGGGTAAAGTGGTGCACTTCAATGGATTCCTCTGTGAACAACTAGCACTTTCAGGGCCTGGAGCATGCTCGCTATGATAGCTGACAACAGAGGCAAAAGACAGGTCTTTGTATGGAAATCCAGGGACAGTCTATTGAGCTTGAAAGAGAATCCAGGGTCAAGGACAAACTTGGACTGACGGCACAGGGTTTTGTATGGTGAAAAAGGGGTGGCTCTGAGGGTCAAGGTCCAATGGGAACAAGTGAAAATGGCGCAGAGGAGGGGCAGCCAACCAGGGGAACCAATAGGGTTAACAGGGGTGGAACACTGAATCAAACTCAGACCAGTGGGGATCAGGAAAGGGAAGAACATTCTAGGGAACATAACAAATATGGTGAATAAGGGCTGAACTGGGGTGGAGCAACTGTATGAACCAATGGAGCTTAAGATATTAACATGTGCCTGCAAAGGCCTATGGGAGTGAGGCACTTCTCACCCTATACCAGGAGGGAGGGGTGTTTCTCCTTGCCTGCTTCTGCCTCCCACCTGTTTAAAGGGGGATAGTCTTAGTGGTTGGCCCTCGGGCTTTCCGACTGGGAAAGAAAAGTTCTCTAATGATTAGCTTGGTTTCATGTTTATCTGGATGCATTTGCTGGAGGAGGTGGTCCCAGGAGTACACAGCAGGGCTTGGCTGTGTTCATCAGTCTAGCCTTCCACTCTTCATAGTAAAATCAGGAGTCAGAGTGGGGAAGGATCTGCCAGTCATTGCAACTGGCGCACTGCCATTGAGGCCATTACATCATGTAATCATTAACTGGTGGAGCTGGAGCAGTCAGGTGGTGGAACTGGGGAGATGAATTCTCCTTTGTTTGCTGCCCCTTCTCTTTCAGGGCACAGCAGGAAGGCCTGTCTTTGGTTGCAAATGCAAGTTATGGCTGGGGGTGTGTATTCTATTACCATCTGTTAGAAGTGGGGCAGTTATCTTCTGTTAATCGGGCCACCTGTTAAAACCAGGTGGGGCAGTTTTCCTTGTCTCTTCCATGACCCATCCTCCTTCCCGGGAGATATCTTCTGTCAATGGGCATTGAGTGTCACTGCATGACTGATAAAGTTACATCATCCCATTGGGAGATGCTCTGCCCAGGGGGAGGAGCCAAGCATTCCTACCTGAATATAATCTGAGATTTGGAACACCACAGTCAGCCTTTTCCCACTTGATTCCCAGAGGAGCAGCTTTCTTTCCCACTGGATTCCCAGAGAAATACCAGGCACATTTACACCATCCCTGGACCTTCAGAGGAAAACTCCACCCTTCTACAGGATCACTGCTTCAACAGAACCACAGGTGGCACTGCAGCCATTATTTAATTAGACTGCTACCAGCAGCCTGACCAACAGGGTGTGAGGTCATATTTCTGACTCTGTCAGTGTTGTTTTGTATTACCGCTTTTTTTTTTTTTGCTAATAAAGAACTGTTATTCCTACTCCCTTATCTTTGCCTCAGAGCCCCCTTAATTTCAAAATTATAACAGTTTGGAGAGAGGCTTCTGCCTTCTTCAGCAGACACCTGTCTTTCCAAACCAAGACAAGGCTCCAGTCCAGCAGCTGTGTGTGGAGATGAGGAATAAGCCCAGCATGTGGTGGCGTCAAGTATAGAGATGAATCTGGGGTGAGATGCAGATGTATCTCCATCTCTGTGGAGAGGTTCTCTGAAGTCCTACTGACAGGGAAGAATTGGAAAAAACTTTATCTCTTTGGAAAACATCTCATTCCTGTGTGCCAGGGATATCAAGGCCTTGTGACCCATAGGTCAAGTAATGTGTCTTGGGCTATGGCTGAGAGGCAATAGCATGTTGTCATTTTATTTCAAGTGTAAAGATGTTTTGTTATTCCAGGTCTTAGATGAAGCTCACAGGGATGCTGATCTGAACCACGTGGCCTGCAACCTTGTGAAGAAGCCAGGAAACGTTTACTACATGTACAGGCGTGAGAGTGGGCAGCGGTATTTCTCCATCCTGTCTCCTAAGGTGGGTGGTTACAGGCCATGAAGAAGCAGGGAGGGAAAAAAAGTAATGTTTCTGGTGCTTGGGAACATACGAAGCTCAGGCAAAAGCACCAGCTTGATGGGGGCATTTGTTTGCCCCCATCTCAGGTTTGGTGTTTCCCTTGCTCTGGGTTAGTCTGCTGGAGCCAGAGTCATCTTACAGAGTTCTCTGGCTCTTGATGGAGAATGGCAAGAAGCCCTTTGGGGCATGGATCTGAATTTTGTCTTTTGGTACCTGAGGTTCTTTGTCTGGAAGTAAAGAACTGCCAACGTGCCCTGAGCCTTCGCTGGCTGGTGTGGCTGCCTGGCAGGACAGTCTCTTAGGTACTTCAGCCCAGGAATTGAGTTTGCCTGCAGCTGAGGTGATGGCCTTAGAGATCTCCTCCTTCCAGACTACCCATTTTCTTACATGCAGGTTGAAGACTTCAGGGCAGGTCAGGGAGATCTTGTGTTCACAAGCCTTCCTCTGTCAGTAGTGCTGGAGCTCGACCTGATCTTGGACTTGGGGTAGCTGAGCCTATTTTTAGGTTAGGAAATGGTATGGTCATGTAGCTGGGACTGCTTCAAAGGTAGTAGGGCTTAAGGACAGCACAGGCCAGCTCCAAGGGAAACTGAACACTGATGGAATCTCTCTTTTCTCCACCAGGAATGGGGTACCACTCCCCATGAATTTCTTGGTGCCTATAAGCTCCAGCATGACATGTCCTGGACTCCGTTTGAGGACATAGAGAGACGAGATGCTGAAATAACTGTCCTGGAGAAGCTGCTGAACCAGCAGGCAGCACTGCCCCTGTGCGTGGAGCCCAACTTCCAGGACCTGACCAAGTCACACAAGTGACCACACAGGACCCCCTGAACAGAGTCCCTGAGTGAGGGGACACAGTGCCTGTATGCTGCCAAAGGCGAGGTGGAAAGAGACCAAGAAACAAAAATGCTGATTGTTTTTGTGCTTTAAGGAGACTAATTCTGCATTCGGTCTTACTGGATTTTCTAGTAATTGAATAATTTACTTTATTGACCTATGTCAAGCTGTAGCAAGAGGCAGGTGATACCAGGAGGTGTCAGTTCCAAGAGTGCTTGGAGCAAAAAGCAGAAATGCTTCGGGTAGATGTGCCAATGCTGTAAAATAATATCTTCTATCTGCCTGGCTCTGGTGTACCTCACTGTGAGTGTGTCAGGTAATGATCTCAGGGCTGGATTTTCCCCCTTATTAAAATCCACATGTCTAAAGAGCTCTGTGGCCTGGGAAGAGTAGTCAAAAGCCTGTGCAAAGGGTCTGTTGTGATGAGTCTTATGGTCTCTGTCTTACCTGGTCTGAATCCCTGAGCTGGGAACATAGGGTGACCTGAAGCTCTTTTCTCTGGAAAGAGCATCCTCAAAAGTGCCATGGAAGCTTCAGGTGCTCTTCAGATGATGTGTGTTTCACATCCTCATGCATTTCCCCTTGGATGTGAGTGCATGAGCTGCCAGGTAGAGGCAAGATACTGGATGACTTTATGCCAGAGCAGTGGGGAGAGTAAAATAAATCAACCATTATCTCACATGTACTACCAAGACAGGCCCTGTGTTCTTCATGCGTGGCAAAAATACCTTCAGCTTTGCCAGGAAGACTTAGTGGCATGTGGAGCTGGTAGGACACTTCCAGCATGTTTTTTCCACCTATGAAAACCAAGGAGAAGTAAAGATTAGAGCTGCTGAGGAGATATCCTCTCTTTGCTCAGCCACACAGGGCTTCTTCAGGAACTTGCCTGCTTTTCTGTGAGGAGCCAAAGTTGGAATTTATTGACAGAGAGGATGTCCAGGTTGGATCCTGGTATGTAACATTAGATCTGGTTGGATTCTCCCATGACTCGCTCACTTTCCTGACATTACAAGATGATCTTATATGCTGCTCCAGGCATTACATGTACACAACTGCCTTGCCATCTCCATGGGCAACATGGGAGGGTTGGTGTCCACTTGTACGAGCTGAATTCTGACCCTGGGGTCTGGGCTGGCTATGGATGGAGTTGGTGCTTCTTGGTGGAGCCCAGCTGTGAGGGCATCTGTAAAAATGAGACCCTTGGGGACCAGCACTGTCACAGTGTTTTGTCATTGCTGGAGATTATTCCCCCTTTGCAGGACACAGCCTCACCTCAAGTGTCCCTCTGTCCTCATCCCCACGCACTGGGAGACGCTCAAGGCTGCTGGCAGTGGCAGTTCCTCATGGGAAGAGCTGTTTCCTGCTGGTGTTACAGAGGATTGGGAGGTTTGGGGCAGCTCCCTAGCAGCCCAGGATCTTTTTTGTCCCAGATTTTCTTTTAGCTCTGTCCAGTGCAGTAGCTCACCTACATCCCACCATGGCAGAGCCTCTGTTTGGCAGAAACCTGTTCCTTGGATTCAATATGGGACATTTTTCTCAATATCTTTCCTCACTTGGAGCATAAGGGCATATTAACAGCAATTTAGTAGTAGTAGTATTAGACCAGGCTATAATTAATTCCTTATCAAGTTACAGGTACCAAATTTGACAGGGTTTTTCTCTGCTTATTTCATTGCCTTGAGTTTGATTTTACTGCATGCTATTATATCTTAACTTGGAAGGGAGAAAGTTAATTACTGCATGGACTTTGTGTGTTGCTAATTATAGCAACACCAAATCTTCATGTGTGTTGATTTATGCTCCTCTGAGAAGTGGGGATTCCTGCCCTGGTCTTATCTGTTTCCATCATTAATATCTGTACCATGGCGCACACAAGAGGACTGGGGGGTGGTGGCTGTGGGCCTCTGTAGCCTTTGGTGGGATGTCATGTGTGTCTAGCAGACACCCCTGGCCCTCCATACCCCACAGCTCACTGGTGTTCTGAAGTTTCTCTAGGCACTGTCAAGTCTTTCTCTTGGATTTGTTCCCAAAAAGCAAAACCATTTGTATGAAAAGACAAAGGAGGTCTTAGGAGACAGGACGTGGAGGTGATGAGCCCATAGTCATGCTCAGTGTTCTTGGCACTGTGGGAAGTGGGGAATGAGGCTGGTGCAGGGAGGGGTTGATGGAAAGGGGGAACCATGCCCCCAGTATTGCTTATGCATTGTTGGGATCTCATTAAAGCCAAAGAACTGAGGCATCATCAGTAATAGTGGAAGGTGCTCTAGAGCCAAAGCAACACATAATCTGGAACACAGACAAGGATGAAGCTGGTTGAGGTGGAGCCTCCTGTGATGCTTGTGGCGAGGATGAATTTCTGGAGGAATGATGAGATGGTACCCTGTGGGACACTCCAGGGTCTCTCCGGCTTCTTGATCTCATCCACTTGGCTCAGCCTCTACCCAGCTGGTGCCTTTGTGCTTGACAGGGCAGGGATTTCATCAAAATTCATCTGGAAGACACAGTGAGACACTGATTTCATGATTTCATCTTGAAAATTCTTTCGAAAATATTCCTCTTCCTTTGCTCTTTTGTGAGTGCTCAGGGCAGCAATGAGCATATTCGGAAGGCAGTGGCTGTTTCCAAAATCCCCAATGATGTCCAATTTCTGCAGAAGACACAGATGTGCTTCTGACACCATTACATTGGGCAGAGTGGGTTTTGTTCTGTTTTTGGCCATGCAGATGAACCAGGGTTTATTTAAGAGGTCCAACACAAAGATGCTCTGAGGGTTTGACCCATTCCAGGTGCTTCTCAGAGCCAGTGTTTGGTGTCTCGAGGCTGCTGGCCTCAAGACTGGTGTCCTTTCTGTGTGGATACTGGTACTTGCAGCTCTTCCCAGCTTTTAAAATTTGAATTAGCCTGGAGTTTTCTGTTTCAGGCCAGATTTTTGCTTTGCTTCTGAAAGTAGCCGTGCCTGGAGATTTTCTTTCTAGCCTCTTATTCCTGAACGATGTGGGTGGTTAGGGGGATTTAACCTGCCATAAGTGCCCACTGCTCTGGGGTGTCATCTCAGCCACGAAGAGTGTCCCAGCAGGAGGAATTGTCAGCCTCAGGTCCAGGAAGAAAAGACAAAAATAAAAAACAAACCCAAACAAAACGACAAACCAAACCAAGAAAAACAACAACAACAAAACTAAAAAACCACAAAAAAACCCCAAAAAACAAACCAAATAAAAAACTTATAGGGAGTTTGGGCGCTGCCCAGGCGAGCCCCACATGGGGCAGGCCGTGCCCACGCGCGCCCCCTGCCGGTCCGTGCAGCGCCCTGCGAGCAGCGAGGCGTGGCCGGCAGGGGGCGCTGTAGCTGGCACGCCCCTCGCCGGCACGCTGCGCGGTGACGTCAATCGGCTGCCCCTGTGCCTTCGCCGAGGAGACCCCGCAGTGAGCTGCCAACGCCCGGCGGAGCGTCCGAGGTGAGAGTGAGGGGGGGGGGAGGGGAGGGGAGGGGGGCGGAGACGGGACCGGGACCCCCGGCCGAGCACTGGGACCCCCGGGACCACCGACTGGTCCTGATCTCCGCGCAGCACCCACCAGTGGAGCCCTGGCCTTCACCTCGGTCGGAGCGCCCGCTGTGCGGGAGCCGCCCTGCCGGGCCCGCTGTGTGTGCGGGACCTCCTCGGCAGCCGCCGGCCGGGGGGAAGGGCGGCCTCGTCCCGGCGGGTCTCGGTGGCTGCTCTCGGGCACTTGCCTTTGTGGGCCTGGTCTGTTGAGACGGTGGGCATGGCCGCCGCTTCTCCTGCCCACCCTTCCCCCCCTTCCGGGCGGTGGACGGACTGGACCCTCGGAGCAGCGCAGGAAGCATTTTCGCGACCATGGCGGGGCCCGCCCGCACTCCCTTGGCCCTGCCCGTCCCAGCCCCGCCCTGCCCGTCCCGGCTCCAGCCGCGGCCCTCCGCGCTTGGTGTAGCCCGGCTACGCCCGGGGCTGTGGGAGAAACCCCAGGGGCCTGCGGATTGGGCGAGATGTGCTGTGCCACAGGAGCCCTGAACCGCAGCGCGGTGCGGGCATGGTGAGGGATTGAGCTCCAGCTATGTACCCTGCACAGACAGCGCTCAGTCGAGAAGTCGTAGACTCTTCTGGGCATCTGCCTCACGAGCTCCAGTGCTGTGGGTTACCCAGAGCTGTCCCACAGCTCTCGTTACAGCGTGATGCCCCTGGCTGTAGCTGGGGCAGCAGCTAACACTGCTTCGAGGGTTCGTGTTGACTTGTGTTTTTCATTCTCCTTGGGAATCTCATAAAATGTATATACTGCAGCAACATAACGCTTGCCTGTGTTTTAAAGGTCTGTTTTAGTGATCTAGACTTCAGTTGTGTATTTGTAAGTAGATAGAACTTGCAGCAGGTGACAGCAGTAGGAGACAGTCACAGGGCCAGGTAGCTGTGAACATAACAGCCGGCATTGGAAACCAGTGCTTAACAAAGAACATTCTCGTGCTCAGGATTCCTGGTGTCCTTTCTGTGTGGATGCTATGGCCGGGGCAGCCATAGATCCCATCTTGACAGCAGCACGAGGGAGAAAAGCTCTGGCGAAGAGGCCATGTTAGATGGCAACTGGGTGATCAGAAGTGGCTTGCTTGGTCTGGCCATCTGTGATTGTCTTTGTCTCGTATTCATCTGTGCTTCTCTCCCAGGGAAGGAGGTGTGGGTTGTTCAAAGTATTGAGTTTATTGAGTTGCAGTGCCCCAAAACACTTTTTTTTTTTTTGAAGGGGCATTTAAAACCTAGATCAAGCTCTTTGTATTGATGATTGGGATAACTCAGTAAAGCATTACAGCTTCTCTTTTTCAGTAAGCAAATTATATTCAGCTGGTTCTATGTGAGGAAGCTGTTGTAAACTTCTGCTTTGTAAATTCTTGTTGTTAATGAAAGGTTCTGAGGAAGATAGTATAGGCAAGGGTGTGTTTGAGTCAGGTCTTAGACCTGCATGTAAGGTTTGAATGAGTATATTGCTGACTGTAAAAATGATTTGGTTTTTAAACAGTTCTCATTTATGCTTCAGTAACAAACAAAAATGATTTTTAAGTCTTGGCAAGGAATAAAAAATTACTGTGGTGCAAGATAAAACATGTTTTCACTTCAGTAACATATCCTAGGCAGAAATTTTAATCACTAGATTTGCATACTTTGAACTTGGTTATTCATGACCTGCAACTGATGCTCTGAATTCATTAAGTTCTCTGCTTTATAATTGTTTGTTTGCCTAAAACTGATGGTAGGGCTGGGGAGTTCGTGGTGTTTTTACTGTTTAAATAGAAAAGCTCTGGAAACTCTAGAGTGTGAAGTACCTAAAACAGAAACTGTCGGAAACTGTCTTCTGCTAAAAACCAACAGTAAACAGAAATGGAGACCCTGTGAGACTCCCAGGGATTTCTCTTGTAAATGTGCTGTGAGCTTTCCTTGCTCTAAACTGTGTGTGTGGCTGATGGAAAGTGCAGCATGAAGCTGGCCACTAATCTTGATGTACAAGTTTCTTCTTGGTTAAAATGGTGCTGTAGTACTAAAATAATTTTCCATGTCTTATGAGCATAGATAGCTGGACCTTACAATTAAAACCTTTTCAGCCACTCTCTTGTTACCATGGCGGGGTTGGTGTAGCTGGGTTCCAGCTCTGCTGTTAGCTCCAGAAGATTTGGACAATAAACAAACGTGCAGCACTACAGCTGAGGTTTATGTAGGATGTTGCAGGTGAGGTGTGTGTAATCTGCCTGATGTCTATGTGAGTGCTCTCAGCTTTGAAAGTTGTCTGTGGGCTTGTGTGTGCTCATTTGTGCCTGCTCTTTGTGGTCAGCTGAGCTCTCCTGCTGTCCTTTGACGCCATCATGAATTTATGATATTAGTTTCTGGAACAAGAGACAGGAGAAATTGTAGGGGATGTAGTTATTCTTGTCCTTTAGGAAAACATTCTTTGCTAAGAAAAGAATGACATCTTTTTTAATTTCAGAAAATGAAAGTTCTGTCAAATCAAATGGAAGTAAAATTGGTTTCTGGTGCTTCAGGTAGCAAGAAGTGCTCTTTAACCACTTAGTCTTCTTCCTTGGCTCCTTTCACTCCCTTACATTAAATGTAGCACCCTTGTTAATATATGACAAATAAAGCAACTTATGGACCAGATAAGCTTTTATGCAAAATTTTAAAGGAAATTTAAAGTATCTTTACATTTCTGCAGCCTGTCACCATTTAATTATCTGGCTTCCGCCAGACCCTACACTTTACACTTTATTATGGTTGTACACTATACAAACTAAATGTATATCCATCAGGAAGGACTGCCATTAGGAGTGGTAGGTAAAGAAATCCCTTTCTTCAGAGTTTCTGCAAGGGTTGAAGCCTGGCACAAAAGTTATCCCTCCCTAAGGATGTCTGGCCACCCCAACAGAGTGGTCAGCTGCCTCTTGCAGCCCTTGGTGTGTATGTCAATACTTGAGGTGAGTGATAGAAATGGCATTAAGGCAGGTAGTTTCCAACTCTTGTGGGGGATCCTTTAGGTTGCTTTTGAGTGGATGAACTGGGTTTGGTTACCTGGCCCTGGGTGTGCAGAAAGCTGCAAACAGTGAGAGCAAGAAGCAGAGTTTGTGTAATTAATCTTTGTAATCTCCCCTTGGAATTTCAGAGAATGACTCTGACCTAAAGAGTTGTAAAACTTCAAAATACTAATTGGCCTGTTTTCAGTAGAGCAGCTGTTCTTCCTTGAAAATGTTGATTTTTCTTCCAAACAAGTGATACTTTATGAAGAGAAAATAAAGAATTTGTTTTGAAAAGCTTTTAAAAGCTGTTATTATGTTTTAAGCTCTTATGCTGCCAGTTCACCCCATTACTTTAGAGTGTTATGGCATAATTCCTACCAGGAGAGTTGGTCCATGCACCATTTTCTTGTCTCATGAAAAAATACAGAAGCTTTTTTAGTAAAGTAACGTGGGGGCTTCCTTGGGGCCTTTGTCTGGAGAGGTACTCCCTGTCTCCTGTAGGTACTTCCAGCTACATTTTTGCCGAGTTGTCCATGCCTGTGATGAGATTCTGTGGGATCTGCATGTGTTTTCCAGCATAGACCAAACTCTGGCAGGTGAAGGTTTTCCCCAAACTGAGGTGGTGTTAGAGCAAGCCTTAGGCTGCTGTGGATTGGGACCGGTAGAGACCCTGGGGGGGAGCTACAGAGGATTGATGTGGCATGTGTTGCTAGACTCACAGCAGTAGCTGAGACTACCAGAACTATCTTGCTTTGGAGCAAGCTGGTTTGAATTGCTCAGCTCGTCTCAAGTTGAAGGATGATGTGCTGTGTTTCTGGCCACGATGAGTGTTCTGTTTGGGGAAATAATGACAAAAATGCTCCTGCAGCTTTGCATGCAAGTCAGGAAGGCCTCTGCCACTCCATGAGCTGGATGACTGTGTGCACCACAGAGCAGCTGGGGAGCAGCTGAATGCTGAGGGGCTTGTGTGGGGCCTGGGTCTGACTGCATCAGTGTGTTTGAGCAGTTACCTTGAGTTCAGTGGTACTTTGGGGTTTAGTGCATGTGAAGTGTTGCTGAGTCTCCCAAGTCCTGGAATGCTGTTACTTTTTCGTGAGCCTCTTGTGCATCTGGCGATAGCTGAATAACTGCCAGTTGCCCAGTGGGTCCTGAGGAGAGGGCTGCTGGGGCTCATCTTGGGCTTGGCGAAGTGGGGTAGTTCCAGCTGCTCTGGTTCCTTCTGTTGGTTAGGTGAATGAAGGGCAGCTCCCCTGCTGCTGTCATGGTGTTGGTGAGTCTTTCACTACTTTATTTTAACAGCAATCCAGGATAGCTTATTATCTGGAAAAAGTTGCTTTTGCAGTGTTTTCTAACCAGGCTTTATCTTTGTAGTCTTCAAACAGCATGTTGGTACACAGCCTGAGCTATTCTCCCTGAACACAGCGCGTCTTCCTGGGAACTTTCTGTTTGTGTGGATGGAGGACCTGCAGCTGTCCTGTTCCCTGAGCATAACAGGGGTAAGCAGGATCTGCTGCAGTGTGCAAGACAGGGTGCTTCTCATGAAGGAAAATATGCCTCAAAATAGAGGAACTTCTCCCAGTATCTTTTCTACCTCTGTTGAATGTAGCTGACCACAGGAAAGTGGGGAGAACCATCAGGGCTACATGGGCCTTGGTCGGATGCTGTGTTCAAATAAGAGTGTAGTTGCAGCTTGTAGTTTTAAATATTATCAGTATGCAACGAAGTTAGTGAAAATAGGGGTTTTTAAGTGGTAATAAAATATTGAACAGGATTTTGTTGCATGGTTGAGGAATACAGCCTCCTGTAGAGTGCGAATAAGATAATAAGATTAGATTAAAATGCCTTTGGCAGCAAAGGACTTAATGTAACCCCACACACTTCCCAGTGCTTAATCTGGGGCAGGTTTTTCCAGTGGTGATGCTACTTTTGACAGCATAACCTTAACCAGACTGATAATGGGAAAGTTGTCACTTTTTTTCTGTGGAGTTTGTGTTCAGTTGAAGGTGGTTGGTTGGAGCCTTGAAGTGGGATAGTGGGCAGTACCTGTGGCTAAAGAGGTGCAGGCACAGCTGCGCTGCAGTGTAACCGATATGGCAGCAGAGCCTGCTAAATCGCGCTATCTAGCTGGTCAGCTTTCTGGTTTTGAATTTAGGGCTAAAATGGGATGACATGTTTTTGTTCTTCTTTTTTTTTTGAAGTTGCAAAACTTGGAATGTGTGTTATGGTGCTGCTGGTAGTTAGGGCTCAGGCTATTCAAATTCCCCTGCCCAACTGTCTTCACTTCCTGTTTTGTGTGTGTGCACCAGGTGGTTGTGAGGAGTCTTTAGGAAGATGTGCAGAGTAGCTCTCAAATATTGCAGAATTAGAGAGAGAATGTTGCATTAAGTATAGAAAATATCAGTTGACCTCAAACAGTGGGATGTCCCTTCCAACTCAGCATATTCTGTTCTATTCTATTCTATGATAGCTCTGTGATAGTTGCATTTTGAGAAGAGATCTCTTATTGCTTCTTTGGTAATTCATAGTAATTTGTCCAGAAATGGGACTTCAAACCTGCAGAGGTGCTGGGGTATACAGGCTCTGTTTAGTCCATTAATCTGTAGATTAAGGGATACTTGAGGACCTCAGACACATGCTTTATCTTCCAGCAGGCATTCCCGTATGATAGCAAACTTTGTGGATTTCAAGAACAACAGGAACCTGTGAGATAAACCAGGGCTGTCATGGTATTGATCCCGCTCTGTTGGTGATGGTGGTCCTGTGGCTTTTCCCACTGCTTGTTTTTGTGTGCCTGCCCACAAATTTCTCATGCTGACATCCAACACCAGGTTGAGACTGTTGATGTGAGCAGGCATGTAGGATGGAGCCCAGCAGTATGCTCTGCTGCTGTCGTTCTCTTCAGCTTCAGATAAAAACGCACCCACTGCAGATCCAGGTCTTTACCTGAATTCTTGTGTTTATCTTGACAAAGCTTCTAGTGCAGCTGGGCTTTTGTGCCTCTGTGCTGTAATTAGACACACTTATAAAGTAAGCAACACTGGTTTTTGGAGACAGAATTTGTACTCTGCAGGGAGAACTGGTAGTATTTAAAGGATTGTGTCTGATCTGTTAGTGATAATTAATCCCAAAACAGTGCTTAAAGCAGGATAGCCTTTTCAAGATCCTGAACTGATGGAGTACAAGATTGTGTCTCAAGTCCATCCCTTGTGCTTTTGCAGGTTTTAGCTTGGATTTCATGATCCCCTTGTTCTAGAGGAGTGGAACTCCAGTACTGTGCTGGTTTTTGTAGTTCAACAGCCACTTTAAGCCTCACCTAAGAAACTAAAGACCCAGGTGATAAGCTTGACTTGAAACCTCTGGGAACAAGTGTGTTTGTGTATAGAGATTAAGTCTGCAGCAGCCTAAGCTCTGGGCAGGATGGGCAGTTGAGCTTGGGCACCAGGTAGTTTAGAACCTAATATATTGTTTTATGTGTCATTTACCACTTTGCTAGCATAGAAGTGGCAGATGTGTTTAGTTCTGGGGTGAGATCTTCATGAAGAAGATGATTCCTGGCAAGCTGGAAGGCGGGCTTTGGGTTGGAGGATTTTCATTGTGTCTGTAGATGGTTGCTGCGCATGTGCAGAGGAGAATTCTGGCCATGCTGATACTACTCTTAAAACCAGTTTTGCTTTCTGTGCCAGTTTGTCCTTCTGTAGTTAACTCTTAATCAGAGAGTGGCTTCTGTTTGTGTTTTACATCACAGGTTTGTGACTGTACCAAGAGGTCCAAGGTCTTCCTGCGTGGTTGGCAGCTGAGCTCATGTGGTCCCTTCATTAGTGGCTTGGGATCTCTGCAGAGAAACAGTGTGTTGTACGTGATGACCTTTGTCATATAGTGTTTGTAATATAGACGTAGAATGCCTCTTCCATGTAATGCTGGTAGGTATCTCTGGTGAGGCAAATCAGGTTGCTGGGATTGTAGCAGCCAAGTACCTCTCCTTGGTGCCCCTGTGACTGGAGAGATTTGTTACTTTGAAAAGCAAAAGTGTTTGTAGTAAGGCTAGAAGAGGTGGCTGAGGGTAAGGACCTTGAAATGGATTAGATTAATTTGGGAAGAAATTATCAAGTACAAAGGATTTATTTAGAATTGTGTGGTTTTGCAGGATATGAAATTAAACTACAATGGAAGGGCAAAAGTAGTTACCTGAGATTATGAATAAAATCCTGTGAATATTGTTCCTGTCAGTGTGGACTCCTGAGTGCTTTGAGTTGGATGAATAAACTGTTAACTATAAAATGACATTGGCTGGGGAAAAAGAAAATCTTAGTTTTCAGAAATGGCTGCTTGTTTTCTTTGAATGAGGAGCAGGTGCCCAAACAGGATCTGGAAGCTGTGATTGATTGTTTAAGGTTCAACTCTTATGCTAATGGTGTATCCCAGAGAGCACCACAAATTGGTTCTTAGTTGGCAGTACCTTGCAGTGAGCCAAGGTAGCCAGTCCTAATGATGAAATGGCAGCAGTTTCAGTTCTGCCTGATAGAGGAAGTGGTGGTGCTGCCGAGGCAGGAAGCAAGTTCAGGACACGCAGACAGATCTGACAGCACAGTTTCCTTTAGCTGTGAGAATGTGCACATTTTAACCTGAAAACAAACTTCTGTAGCTTAAAAGTTAGAGAAATTTTAACAAGCTTGAAGGCTTGTGATTTCTTCAGATTACATGTGAAGCAAGAGTGAAGGTGAGATTGTGGGGATTCTAACTCTGAGTTTAGTAGGGAACACTGATTGTGTACAAAACCATGCCGAATTTCACTTAAATCTCCAGTTAATAGTGCGCATAGGTACTGAAACAGATTAGAGCTACTCTTAAGTTACAGAAAGTTTGTGAAAGCCAAGTGCTCCCATAGTACCTTCATGTTTCATATGCTTGCCTTTAGGATGGGAAAGTCAGACTTGCCCAGAGGTGCAGGTGTCTTGGGATGGTATGGCTAGTGCTTAGTCAGTGGGAACCTGCCATAGGTACCGTGGATTTTGTCAGCCTCTTGTGATCGGTTAGTGTCTTGGTGCTTGAACAGGCCTGTGTGGCCAAAGTGCATCCCTCCTGAATTTCCTTTGGTCCAGGAAGGATTACCGAGCTCCAGAATGTCCCCCTGGAGACTTCCATTCCTTGTTTGCTGTGTTACTCACGTCTCTGTTAACACTTCTGGAATTAATCCTAAATGCAGATCAGCTGTCTTCCACAAAAGTGTAATTGAGCTTTAAAGCAAAATTCTGTAAAATGGGCCTATGAATTTGACAGAGTTTTTACATGGCTGTGTAATCCACAGCTTCCAGATGCCAGATCCCAGTTCTCTAGGACAGTGTTGAGTTCTCTGAAATCTTGCTGTTGTGGTCACATGCTGAGCAGGTTAAAATCCAGCAAATACTGCAAGTATCATTAGTTAACATGTACTTTACTGAATTGCTGATTATACTACAGAGAAGCTTGAGGGATCAAATCAGTGCAATGCTCTTGTTTCTTTTTTTAAAAAGAATTTTTATTTATGTTTTTAAGAAGTCTTCAGAGCTCCTTGAACAGAACTAATTCCTATTGACCTGCATTGCATTCCTAGTCTTTATCAGCTCTTCTGTCTGGGCGTGTCCAGATGTCACAAAATTACGTGGCTCAAAATCCACTCACTGCCCTCAGGCTGGGATGACTTCAGTGCTTTCCAGTCTCTTTCAATTCTTTCAGATATTTAAAACTGCTTGGAGTGCTCTCTCTGCTGGGTGTTGAACATACAGACTCCCTTTTAGTAGGTGGTGACTTCTGGGGGGCAACAAACCCAAAGCCTCTGTAACTTGTTTCTATTTCCCTTGTCGTTGCACTCTGGGGATGAGTTATTCTGTGGTTAATCTCAAACTGGATTAAATTACTTTTAAACCACAAGTCAATGATATATGTATCCTTAAAGCTATTCCTATGGAAGAGGAGGTCCCAGGATTGTGAATCCGAGCTCCTTAGAAATGAGCTTATTTTCAGCTGTGATCTGTGGATTTCTTACAAGTGCAAAACATTAGCTCATCCAGCTACTTTGCCACTGCTAAGACTTTGGAGGCCTGTGCTGAACACTCTACATCTATTTAAAACTTACACTGTCTTATTTCAGTATTTAAGCATAAAGTTATACATCCATTTTAAAAATGTAGGGGGAGTCTCTTTACCTAAGGGATGTGCCCAAATTTTTGTTTCTTTTAATGTGTAATTTTGAAGTATCTAATTGTGGTGGGGGCAACCAGAATTGAACAACTTGTGTGAGAGCAGTGGTACTTGCTTGTTTCATAGAGAATTTCCAGTGATCCAGTTCAATTGTTTTCATGGTAAATGCTATTAGTTTTGTGTTTTAGAAAGGAGAAAAAAAACAAAAAAGAAAGAAAACAGCCCTGCCTGGGCTTTTCCAGACCCCTGTTGTGCCATTCAAAATTCTACTTTAGGCTCCAGAGCAAGGCTTTGGGTTATTTGCTCTCTGTTTTGTTCCCACTGCCAGAAAACTGAAAGGATCAGGTCACCTGGTAGAAAACAGTAGTGTGTGCTACCTCAGCCTGTGCAGTGGTTTGTGTGTTTGAGTCGTTGATCTGCACCACAGCAATGCTTTGCTTCAGGAGGGAATTGGAGGTGCAGAGAGAATGAATGAGCAGTGCTCCTGTAGATGCTCTTAATTTGCAGTGCTGGTGTTTCTTTGAGAGAAACTGTGTGGGATAGGGCTGATAGCTCACTGCCATAGTCGGAGCTGTGGTAGGCATAATAGGAGATGTGTGCAGCTGGTGCTGTGTCAGCCCCAGACTCTGACCTGAGCCCTTGCCAGAGAACAACATCTTCTCTCCCAGTGTCAGTGGGGGGGGACTTGCCTGTGTCCAAGGACAGGGAAGAAGCAAAGGCTTTCAGCACACTCTGTGACCTGAGACACTCTCTAGTAATGTGGCTTGCTTGATGCTCTCTGGAGTAATGAGCTTTAAATGTTTTTTCTTTTTACAAAGGTGTATGTGAGGTTTTTTGGTAGTACACAAAATCTGAGTTTATGGAGAGTCATGGATTGGTCTGTTGCAGTGAGCACACGGAATGCTTCGGAGTCAGGATTTTATCTCTAGTGTGCTTTCTGGGCTCTGGACAGGTGGTCTGAAGCAGATGTGTAACCCGCAAATTACAGGTACAACAGGAAGGGAGGATTACAGCATGGAGGAGTTCTGGTCTGCCAAGGGGAGAGCTGCTTGGAAGGAGTGCTTTTCTAAAGGTTTGACTGTAAGTGCTGTTACGTGAGAGGGATGTTCCTCTACTTGTGCCAGCCCTGGGGTGAGCAAGGACAGCTGAAGCAGGGGTTCCAGGGACTGGCTGGGCAGTGTAACAAATTCGAGTGGAAATTGGAAAAACATATGAGAAGTGGCTGGGAAACCTAGTCTGGAGATTTGTTTTTTACTTCATTTACTAACTCTGAGAGGAATTCTTGGAGGCAGCAGCTTACCCGCATTGAGCAGCAGCAGAGCTGAATGCTTTGGGCTTTGCCCAAACCGAAAGGTAGATGGTAGAATTGTATTGCCTATGTGAGCGGGGCATACTGCTGACTGTGTCTGGGATTAGCTGGAATGCACTTGGGTTCATTTGCTCTGCTTGAGTTTTGGCATGTTTTCCTTTTGAAATCACCTTAATGAGTGGTTCATCCCTTTGCACCTTTTCTCTGAGCATGAAAACTTTCTTAATATGGGCCTGAGCTGTGCTGCTCCACTGCCTGCTTTCTGTCTGGTTGTGTTTTTTTTTTCTTCTGAAATGGGACT
This sequence comes from Emberiza elegans, assembly GCA_024865655.1. NCBI lineage: Eukaryota > Metazoa > Chordata > Aves > Passeriformes > Fringillidae > Emberiza > Emberiza elegans. The sequence continues at coordinate 8,229,312 of JALJVW010000067.1, read as the reverse complement.
TTCTCTGGGATCAATCAGTGCTGACAGCATGGCAAGGCAGATCTGTGGAAGCCCTTCGCAACTGAGGCAATATTGATTAACAGTACTTCGGTGTAAACAGTTGAACTGGCCTGAATACAGAAGATGTCTTTCGAAATGTAAATAGTTGCTTTTTCCTTCTGAGTAAATATGTGTTTGCTTCAGGGCCAAATTGCAGAGCTTTTTGTTGTATTAATGGAGGGCCTGTTGATATGTCTGCGCAGTGCATCCTTCTGGATGTCTGCTGGGAAACTGAGATCTGCATAAATCAATAGATTCTCTTGATATTGAAATGAGGCACTGGTGGCAACACCTGATGCTTACACATGTAATTTATTATCTCTGTGCTTGCTGAAAGAAGAATTATAGGTGAGGATGGCAATGTGAGTGCCTGGTGTACCAGGTGCTCGCTGATGGCCTGCCCTGAGAATCTTTGCTGCCATTTCCTAAAACTGCTTGTGGTTTTGTCCAGGTCTTGTGGGAATGGTTGTAGCTAGTATTCCCCTACAAGTTTTTGAGGATGTTTATTATGAAGGTAGCTGTCTTTCTTGAAATCTCAGAGCAACCCTGTGGTGTCTAAAGAAGAGCTGGGGGTGGTATGTTTCTTTTGAGTCCCTAGCAATTTCCTTTCCTTGCAGGCATGACGGTGTGATACACAGTATCAAATCATGTTGCTGGCTGTGACTAAAACCTCAAAAATTTGGATTTGCACTGTACTTTATTTACATTACTGTAAGAAGTGAAATCTTCAGGAAGTGACCAAATTCAGGAGGTATTGATTCGGATTTTTGAATACACTTACCCTGACTTGCAGTTACCCAGACTGGAGAACAATGGCAACGTCCTTGCTTGCTCAAGCTTTGCTGTTCCTGTGATGGCAAATTTGCTGCTTGCAACACCTCCTGCTTCCCCTCAGGACTTTACAGAGACTTTGCAGCAAGTCTTTGTTGCTGTAAATAAGTGTTTTGGATGATATTATGCTGACAGTCAGTGAGAGCTTTGCCACTAATTTCCTGGGGTCAAGATTTCACACATATATGTGAAGGCATGACCAGAGGCCTGGTACACCTCTAATTAAAATAGTACATAAATGAAAGACATCTGTGCAACACTGGAGATAGCCAGCAAGTATTTGGAGGACATATTGGTGATGCATACTGGTTTAGTTCATGTACTAAAGTTTTTGCTGAGACTGTGTTGGAGTAACTGGGTGGATTTAGATTTTGTGATGTCAGAAGAGTAATCCTGTCTCCTTGAAATCTGAATGCCCTGCTGAGCTCTCGGTGCTGTAAACACTTCACAATAGGCATAAAGGTATGTGTTAACTAGCAACTTTAACCAGAAAATTGTAAAATGATGCTTAGGTGTTAAAAAAGGCAGGGAGAGAAGAAAACAATCATGTTTATTTCTATCTGTACATGTTAATTTCTATTCCATAAACACTTCTGGTGTGTCTTATGCTGAACTGCTCTCCAATGGGAACTCTCTGGAAGGCAGGTGTGTTCCTGAGCAGCTCTCAAGACCAGAGCTTACACTTCCAGCTTCCAGTGCATGTTAGGCTAGATACTTCAATGCATAAAAATTGAGTCTGGAAAAGCCAAAAGATGTTTTTGCCCACCTCTAGGTAACTAGGCAAAAATTCTTCTGCTTATAAATGTGAGCTGCTTTGTGTGTGTGGTGGAGGGAAAGGATCTACCAACTCATTTAGGAATGTCATGTTTTCATATCTCATATGTGCTATTAGTGGTTTGGACTCATGTCAAAGGTGATGTGCCTGGCTATCTAGTGCATGTGGGCAACATCTAAATATATGTGTCTTTTTTTTCTTCTAGGTTCTCTTTGGAGTTGATATTCTAGTAGATTTCAACAATGCAGACGATCAAGTGTGTAGTAGTGGGTGATGGTGCTGTTGGTAAAACGTGTCTCTTAATTTCTTATACAACAAATAAATTCCCATCGGAATATGTACCAACGGTAAGTGTGAGAATGGCTCAAATTGTTCTTTGGGCTTGGTGGGGCGGGGTAGCATGAGTTCCTTTTTTGAACTAACCTTGATGGCATGCATTCCCTAATACGTGTTCTTATAGCCTCTTGGAGACTGACTAATACAGCATGGAAAAGTGAGAATCAGTCTGACACCATGCTGTTGCCTTCCATATCATGTGGTAGTGCTGGTCCACCTGTATATGGTCAGTTTTTGCTACTTGACTGCTGTGCAGAATCTGCATTTTCTTTGTGGATGGATTCTGTGAGTGAGATAAGCAGTGCAAACAACTCTAGATCAGTGGAAAGTAAGCAGTAGGAACACTTGCTCTCCTGGTTGTGCTCTCACTTCCTGCTACATCTTTGTTTTTAGGGAAGGGAGTGTTTCATGTTGCTAGAACAGTCAGTGACTGCAGTTAACATTTTCTGAGGCTCATTTTTCTCACTCATTTTTCTCACCCTCACTATGGAGGGTGATTAGTCAACTTCAGCTAAGCATGAGGAGTATGTTTGGATGCAGTCACATTCTTTTGTACTTCCAAATGTATGCATGGTCCTTAACTACATTGAAGTAACTTTTGAGTTTCACAGGCTCAGTTTTCTGAAATACTGAATCCCTTGACTTATCCAAGGTTCAAGTTGAGAGCAGTTTGACTGCCTGGGAGGCATGTGCACAGTCTTCCTGTTAGAAAAGTGCTTTTCTACTTAATATTGCATATGCAAGATCGGTGTACTGCCACTGAGGTGCGTCTGTTTTTAGTGAGGTTGCTGCAAGAGACTGGCAGCTGGATGCTCTTTTTACTAGTTTTTTCTGTTATGGACCGAAAAGGCCATCTTCTATTAATATACACGTTGAAGAGTTTATGTATCCCAAACAAAAGTGGACGTGGAAATGCATCACAGAGAGCATCTGCTAGTGAAAGCGAGGGTAATATTCTCTGTGTTACAAAGTAACTCAGAAGACCGGGCAGCTCCTCTGAGATGCAGGTAGCTCTGCCTGATAGCTCTTTTGGAATAGGACTTTGCGAAAATGTCTTCTCTTTGTGAGAAAGAAGTTGCAGTAAACATCATCATGTCTCTTTGGGATACTGGCTTTATATGCTATCCAGAATTTTTCAACTTATCTGATATGAGGTTTGTCCTGAGTAGGACAGACTTCCACAAAATAAAAATGTTTGTCTTTAGTTGTAGATCAGGAGCTGAACATGAAAGGACTCCCAAACCTCCTAGTGTTCCAGGTAGAGGCAGTGGTCGGGGATCAGCCTCTCTCATGAGCTCTGTTATGGATTGGCAGAGAAGTGGCATTTGAAACTGTTTTGCCATTCTTAAGTTTTTCAGTGGTGTCAGATATCCTGATGTGATGCTTGTAGGGCAGCTACAGTCTGTGCTGAACCTGTGAAAGGCTGCTTGTCCTATTTAAGCTGTTCTTTATAGTCAAGGCAAAATGAAATTGATCAGTGAGTTCAGCAGTGAGTGTTTCTATACTTATCCCTTAAGGGAAATGATTAAGCTGAAAAATGTTATAATCTTAAAATGTATGTTTTGAAAGCCTTCAAGTGGGTCTCCTTTACAGTAGTACTAGCTGTAAATCTCTGCTAGAAAGGAATGTGGAAAACATGCCAAAAAGTTAGTTGCCGTGAAATGTGTTCAAGGTGTGCTAAGGCTTCTCTATTGCCTTTTAAATCTGCCTCGTGTTTCCAAAATGTTATTTACCTCTGAACTTCATGGCTTGAGGAACTCGCTGTTCTGGAGATATCAGAGGCCCATTCCTAATTCTGTGAACAGCCTAGAGGCCTACTTCAGACTCTGGAAACTGGTATGTCACCTCTGATATTCCAGCTAATGCTTCTAGTAATAAATGGACAGAGCAATAGAATGGATACTTCTGTTGTGCAGTGGCCTGGCCACAATATGGATGGAGAACACACCATTTCAGTCCGATAGATAGTTCTGTTCATTTGGCGCTGTGTTTTGCAATCCTTTCACTTCATGGAGGATGTTTACCAGCGGAAGATGGGTTTCATGGTGGTACTGCACATAGTTTGTTACCTGTATGTTTTTGATATTGTTGCCATTCTCAAAAATCAAGGCAGTGAAGGGCACGTCTTTGGAAGGGCACTGGCAGTGTTTGGGTTGTGACAGCTCAAGTGAGAGCTCATGCCATTTGCTGCAGTGGGCTGCCTGGCATTGGCAGGAACTGCTTTGGGCTCTGTTTTTTTAGCCATTTTGGCACAACTGAGGATGAAATTGTGAATTGTACTATGAGACTATAGTTGCCTGGTTTCTGTGAAGGCCAGCCTCATAACCCTGGCCTTCTTAGGGCTCTACCCCAAACATTTCAATAAAAGCTGTACCTTAACACAGAAATTGAAATTAAAAAATCCCATTTTACAGATAGGGAGCTTTAAAAACAAACAAACAAAAAGATGAGAAAGGAGACCTGCTAATTGCCCTGAAAGGGCAGCTACAGGTGGTAGCTGAACAAAAATGGGGGGATATTGCTGGGGGATTGAGCTGCCGATCATCTTCTGACATGTGGAAGAGAAAATGCTCTGACCTTCATCACTCTGGTTCCTTGGTCTGTTCATAGGAACAGAGGAGTCCTCATCCTGGTAAGTCTTTTGGGGTCTTGAAGCAGTACAGTCATGGGATGTTGAATGTGCCCTGTGAAAATACTTTCAACCATCCCTCAACCTCAAGGTGTGATTTGGAGCTAGACCTTTCTTGTGTGTTCAGTAAGGCAAACCCAGCACAGTGTGCGATGGCTTGAGTTGCAGGTAGTGGGGACGAGTGGTGATGGCTCTTGCAGTGCTTTAAAATCTTGAATGTGCTAATTCAAAATAGTGTGACGAGTGGATTTCTGCTTCTTGATGATGTTCTGGGGATATGCGGTGTTCAGTGGCCATAGTTGCTTTCTCAGTCATTTTAAGTTTTGAAAAGCTGACAAAAATAGGATAGTGTTAGGTCTGTCTTTAACCAGGGCAGTCAGATGGGAAGGAGACATTTGAACTCTGGGGAGCACAGCTTTGAAGTGCAGTCTCACTGCACTTCAATTTTTGTTGTTTTTTCTTTTTCCAAGGACCTAAGCTCTTACTGTATTAACAACAGATGCATGTGACTACTTGTTTTCCACATCCCTCCCTGCTCACTTCCATGAAAAGCCTTTGAGGTGGCTGCTGACATCTTTCCTGTTGGGATTTACTTCAGCTGTGAGAGCTGCTCAGGCTGCAGTTCTGTGAGGAAGCAGAATTTCCTCATCATTCTTTGGAGATCCTGACTGGCCCCTAGTGACCATGCAGCAACTTGCAGGGGGCAGGTGGTGGTTTTTTTTTTTTTTTTTTTACAATGGGGAGGATCTTTTGCCATAGGTTGTTTCTGCAGTATTGTCTGTTGTGGTTCTGAAGATAACATTGTTATGGCTCTTGCAGTGCTTTAAAATCTTGAATGTGCTAATTCAAAATAGTGTGACGAGTGGATTTCTGCTTCTTGATGATGTTCTGGGGATATGCGGTGTTCAGTGGCCATAGTTGCTTTCTCAGTCATTTTAAGTTTTGAAAAGCTGACAAAAATAGGATAGTGTTAGGTCTGTCTTTAACCAGGGCAGTCAGATGGGAAGGAGACATTTGAACTCTGGGGAGCACAGCTTTGAAGTGCAGTCTCACTGCACTTCAATTTTTGTTGTTTTTTCTTTTTCCAAGGACCTAAGCTCTTACTGTATTAACAACAGATGCATGTGACTACTTGTTTTCCACATCCCTCCCTGCTCACTTCCATGAAAAGCCTTTGAGGTGGCTGCTGACATCTTTCCTGTTGGGATTTACTTCAGCTGTGAGAGCTGCTCAGGCTGCAGTTCTGTGAGGAAGCAGAATTTCCTCATCATTCTTTGGAGATCCTGACTGGCCCCTAGTGACCATGCAGCAACTTGCAGGGGGCAGGTGGTGGTTTTTTTTTTTTTTTTTTTACAATGGGGAGGATCTTTTGCCATAGGTTGTTTCTGCAGTATTGTCTGTTGTGGTTCTGAAGATAACATTGTTATTGAAATGAAGGATGCTGACCTCAGACAGTGCTCTCCCGAGTGGGTGGGTGTAGGAGTTGAGCTTTTGGGTAGGCCCTTGTGCTCAGTTGTACTGTAAGTCACTTAGTGGGTGAAACACTAGTGGGTAGTGCTGGTTTTAATCTGTGGAACGTCCTGGAGGGCAATACTATTGTACCAGGCGCTGTTGCAGAGGCAGTAGAACTTGCTATCTGGAGGTAGACTCTCCTTTTAGATTGGATTTGACACAGATTGATTTTTTACCAGATACTGCTTCCTTCAAAGATGGAGGATAAATCTCTCTTGAAAGGACGGGCTCTATAATAGAGTTCCCTAGATACTCAGAAATATGGACTTCAGAGGATTTAGGTACTGTGAGATACAGCCCCATCACTGTGTGCCCTTGAATGGCAGGGCTGACTTTACCTGTTCTGTCCTTGTGAGGATATGTTTACTGTGTCTAAGACTAAGGTTGAAGTTTGGAATTTCTGTGGCAGTGTGGGAAACCTCCTTGCAGTAACAGGCAAACACTGTTGTAGGTGTTTTGCTCAGTGATTTTTACTGTGTGTTATTCAGTGGTGTACCTTATATGCCTTTGCTTGACTATGTTGTGGAAACAGCTGGAGTATCACTATTACATGTGGAATTGTTCTGTTAATAGTATTAGTGGTAATAGCACTGTAAGCCTGATAGCTCTGTTTTCCTGTAGCGGTGTCTCTTGTTGAAATCAGATGTGCTCTGGCAAGGTGGGTAGGATGATGGTTTGAGAATCATGTCTCCTTGAAACATGTGTCTCTTTTCTTGCCAGGTTTTCGATAACTATGCTGTAACAGTGATGATTGGAGGAGAGCCTTACACCCTTGGCCTCTTCGATACTGCAGGTGAGAAACCAAACGCTTGTGTCATTGTATTTGACCAAGATTTACCTGAGGTGTTGTTGAACATGAAGACATACAGTTGGGGTTTTTTTGTTGAGATTTTCTTTTAATAGAAGGGGAAAATCTCTCTTGATTCTGTCAAGACAGCATGACTAATATTAGAACCTCTTAAATGTGTTGTATGTCTCTGCATCCTTAATGTGGATGAAGTCAGGGTGTGGATTTCATAAGCCGTCTCACTGCTTGCTTTTAAAAATTAAAAATCTGCTGGCCTCTTGTTTAAGCTGCATCTCAGTTTTAGGCTGGAGAAATGTGCAGTAATGAAACAGCTAAACATGGCTTTGCATGTGTGAAAAGAAATGGTAGAAACTGGTTCAGCTGCTGGATAGTCGTCCCTACCCACCTAATAATACTGAAGTGATGTGGCAGCAACTGGTATTGTAAACTGTTCTTCAAAAGAGCCCTTCTGGAGAGCTTAGTCCATAAGCATTCATCTAAAATTATCTGATATAATTTAATCTGTTTCCAGCTGTGTTCTTACATGCATCATTAGTGTCTAATTTGATTAATGAAACAATCTTAGGTTTCCAGTTAAACCCTATAGCTGTTAAAGAAACTTTCTGTTTTGGCCGTCCAGTCACGCTTCACCCCCTGAGCTGAGACTGAAGCCTGTTCATAGTGGCAGCTCCAGTGACGCAGTGGGGCCTTGCTTGATTCTTAGTGTGCACCACACTCCACAGTCAGACAAGGTCTTCTTACTGCCTCAGCTCCAGGTTTCCCATAGATGTCTCAGGCATCCAGAGCCTTAAAATTTAATTGTGGTGCAACACCAAAATAACAGCTTGAGCTAGTGCCTCTGGGAAGAGACACTGAACAAAGCAAACCATGGGCTTTTATATCCCTCACAGCATGTGTTTGAAAGTCTGGGAGCTTCCAGCTGAATACTTGGCTCCTGCTGTATCTCTGAGTGTGCATCAGCTGGCTGTGCCACAGGTCCCTGGGTCCTTTGTTGTGTAGAGGGTCAGTGCCAGCTCCTCTGGAGCTCCTGGACACCCAGAGCTCAACTGCAGCTGGCACTGCATCTGTACCTTGAGCTGTCTGTGCTGAACGTATTCTTCAGCATGGCTTCACTTAGCGCTCCATGTTCTCCTCCCAAATGTGATTTGTGTTCCCATTATTGTAAGCTTCCTAGTTCATGAATGAGGAGTTAGGTGGAAAAGAGAGACTCCTTCCTGACGTATGTTGTGTGGTCTGCTGTAGGGATCTTGATCGTCCTACAGCAGTTCTAGCATTGCATGGTCCCTATGTGGGTGGTTGTGTTGGTCCTTCTCTGCCTGTTTTCCGGCTGAGGGTTCAGACCTCTGAGAAGTGTTTCAGACCTTCTGTCTGAAAAGTGTGTGTAGTTACGCACATTTTCTGTTATCAACATGAGCAGTGATCCAGCTAGTAATTTTGAGAAGTTACCGAATTACTTTAATGCATGTAGGTGACTCTGTGCACTTGTGAATGTAAAGGCTTTCTTTCCAGAGCAGGACTGCTGAGGGGAAAGTATGTGTTCTTAATGGTTGCCTGCTTTTTTCTAAATACCAGCCAGCTCAGGTGACAAAATTTAGCCATGTATGAAGCCCCTATTGCTGGTTCTCAGATTAAAACCCAAGTCTTTGTTTTGAGCTTGTACTTGGAAGATTGGCTTTTGGAGAAGTCTTTTAATTGCAACACGTTATTTTAGATTTAGATTAGATGCTAGGAAGAAATTCTTCCGTGTGAGGATGATGAGGCCATGGCACAGGTTGTCCAGAGAAGCTGTGGCTGCCCCTGGATCCCTGGAAGTGTCCGAGGCCAGACTGACTGGGGCTTGGAGCAACCTGATCCTAGTGGAAGGTGTCCCTGCCCATGGCAGGTGGTTGGAATGAGATGAGCTTCAAGATTCTTTACACCCCAAACCATACTAAGACTATGATTCTGGTCAGTGCTCACTCCTCTCTGTCCAGCCAAGCACAGTAGACAGGACAGGATGTCTAGATTTCCATCTTCAAACTGTAGGTCTTCTCCAATGAGGTGTCCCAGCTGCTGTGTCGGCTCCTTCAAGATCTTATAGGTCTTTGTCCTCTGTGATGAGCGAGACAGCATTAGTTGGAATCTGAGACATCTTAATCAAGTGTTCTGGATTTCGTTGCCAGTAAGTGCAGCAGCTTCATTGCCAAATTTGGTTTCTAAAAGTAGTGGTGCTGAATTGGGCAGGAGGAGGTTTAAAAACGAAATTTGACAGTCAGGCTGGTGGATCAGTGCTAGTGGTGCCTTGCAGAGACTGCGTGCACATAGGACTCAAAGGGAGAGGCTGGCTTCTTCCAAAGCACAGCCCATGCTGGGACTTCGGTGAGGTTTTACGGGAATACTGCTGGGTGGCCTGGTTGCAGTCATGTGTACCAACAACATTCTCCTCCTCATGCCTGGAGACACTTCAGTGAGTCACAGCATAAGTCAGAACAAAACTATTTTTTTCTCCCTTCTTTAAAGGAGGGGATTTTTTGCAGGGTAATGAAATTTGATGGCATAATACTTGTAATGAATGGTCACCTATAACTGGATCGACGTTCTGCAACTGTCCTTCATAACTCAAGAGAGTGTTATGCAGTCCGAGGGTGTTTGATCTCAAAATGTATTGGAGGCTTCCCAGCTTTCCTGTGACTTTCAGCAGCTCACTGTTACATAGCAACTGAATGAATTCTGGATTTGAAACATAGATTTTTCAAATGTTGGAGTTCACTATGTGCTTGGCTATTTGCTTGAGTTAGGATTAATCACAGCCATGTTATTGTGATGAAATGTGCATTCTGACTCCCTGTAAAAGGCAGGATTTTGTCGTCTGGGTCTAATACAGTGTTAATTTCCTCCTCTCTAGGTCAGGAAGACTACGATAGATTACGACCCCTCAGCTACCCACAGACAGATGTATTTCTGGTCTGTTTCTCAGTGGTCTCTCCTTCTTCATTTGAAAATGTGAAAGAAAAGGTTGGTTGAACTCTGCATGAAAACGGAGCTGCTGAAGTATGTCAGGAGTTATCTTAGGTAGTTAGTAACAAATGCTGTGTCTCTTCTGTCTTTAGTGGGTACCTGAAATTACTCACCACTGTCCAAAGACTCCTTTTCTGCTTGTTGGGACCCAGATTGATTTAAGAGATGATCCCTCAACAATTGAGAAACTTGCCAAGAACAAGCAGAAGCCCATAACTCCAGAGACTGCTGAAAAGCTGGCCCGGGACCTGAAGGCTGTAAAATACGTGGAATGCTCTGCACTTACGCAGGTAAGGGTTGGTGTTTGACCTTTTTTGCTTGCTTTTATTCCATACTTTTTTTCAGTTTCAGGGAAAAACAACTCAGTGTGGATGTGAAGGAGTGTAAGCTCTGTTTCTGCTATTTACAGTGTAGCTTTCTCTTTGTCATGTTGTTCTAAGGCACAGAGAGTTGGCAGTGGTACGAAGAAAATCAGCCTGTGTGGTTTAGGCCTCATGTGGGTGATGGAGGAGTGTGTACTTACTGTGTTTGCTTCTGTGCTGGAGAAAAATAACCGTTGATAACTTAGAAGGTACATTATGGACAATAATTGGGTGGAGACACAGAGTGCACGTCACTGCTGAAACAAGCAGGCAAAGGAAAAAATGCCTCTTGTTAAAGTTAATGCTGGTACTTTAAAGACTGGAAACCTTCATAGTTTATAGCTGCCTTCTCTTCCTGTGCAGCTGGTGGTGAGCTGTTTTCTGTGTCCTTCCTTCAGACAGAAGTTCTGTTAAAACAGAAAGTAACAGTTAAATAGTTCTTAAGACAGTTCTTACATCATGTTTATAACTTGTGAATGTGAGTCAAATGCCAACTAAAGTAGCTGATTTGAGAGCAAGAAACTCAATTATCTTTTCCCTTTCAGTTAGGAATACTAGAGCGGGAGCCATTTTCTGGCTAGCTGACCTGTTGCCTTGAGTTTGGATGCTCTGAGAACTTAATCCTAGGTTCTTACTCTTGCAGAATTGTCTATAACACTTTGAACAGCTTCCTTAATGCTGGTCTGTAAAGAATTTGTTCATCTCTGATGTGCATGGAACCAGGGGTGCACAGTATCAAGCTCCTCACTCTTTCCAGTTATGTTGTTCATTGATCTCCTTAAGCACAAAGCTATTACCAAACTTCACAAATCCTGAAGTTCTACTTACTTTGCCCCAATTTTCCAGATTGCATGTTTACTCCTCCATTTAAAATCCTCAGGCTTTTTTTGTAACAAAGATTTGCCTGGGTGTCTCCTGTGAAGGAAGTGGCTTTGCTGGACACTGGCACTGGAGGTGATGTGGTGAGGCATGCTGCTGTTCATCCTGGGAATTCCTGATCAAAAGGTGGTCTTGGCCATGCTTCCTAACTGCCCGCAGGCAAGCTGAGGGCTGTTTATGCTTAAGCTGTAGTTTTTCTTGGATCTGTTCAGCCCCAGAATACCTGGTGTGTTAGATGGTGTCTGGCACAGCCTGAATGCTGCTGCTAACTAGGTGGTAGAACCTGCTAATTGGGTAAATACCTGCCAGGGCCTTTGTCCTGTATTGCTCTCTGAGACCCTTTCCTCTGTAGCTTTGGGCTTGAGCTTGTGTCTGCTCAAATTGCATGGAATCACTTAGAATTACTACAGCAAGAGTTATGACAAAAAATGTTGGTGTGTGTCCTTTCTTTCTATTTCCTGATAGACGAATCTGTTGCAGTAAACAACTTTATGCACTTGGAAGCTCAGCCTGAATTTTCTTCCAGAGCGTTAGTGCTTGTATACCAAGTGATTATTTTAGTGGTCAGGAGTGACCTGGGAGGAGGATTCAGAAGCCTTCTCACCTGGACAACTAGTTGGTTTGCATCTGCTCCATTTTTCTCCCTTTGTTTGTTGTTGACTCACCGAACATTTTTTTCCTGGGTCTGTCATCAGTAGCTGGTGAGCAGCAGTGTAACTGATCTGCAAAGGGTTGTGTGGAGCTCCTGAAGTGATCTCACTGGCAGCTTGCTGAACACAGAAGGCAACTGCTTCCCTGGCCTGGAGGGTTATTTTCCTACCTGCAAGGCGATGCTGTAGTAGCTGACTTTAGCTGAAGTGAGACTCAACTGGATATTCAGTCTTTCTTTGCCTTGAATGCTGTCTGTGCAGTTCACTTTAGCAGTGCAGAGTGGTTTTTTTCTTCCCAACTAATTTACAAATTTACTTTGACACCACAGTAACTAATATTCATAGAATCACGGAGTTGGTGTTATTTTTGTACTATGTGAGTCATGAGAGGCTGAGGTTTTGAGTTTTTTCTGTAAAGACAGAGTATCTTCTCCCCAAGTTTGGATAACTGCTCTATTGGAGAGCCAGTTCTATCCCCCCTTCCTCAGATTGTGGAATCTGTTTTTGTGATGAAGGCATTTCCAGTGTCTGTCTTCAGCCTTACTTTACAAATCGCCCAGAGCTACTGTGACAAGTAGGTGAGGCTTTGCTGTTACGAAAGGGTGATTGACAGATTTGCAGCTACAGTGATTGTTACTTCTGTTACTCTTGGGTACGGATGTCTGCACTTTCTGAAGCCCAATCCTAGTACCTCACACCAGAGAGAATGCTGAATTTGGTTTCTTTTTCTCCTGATGGTGGGTTGCCAATTTTGACACAGATATATAAAGTGCTTTAAGCTGTCCATAAAAAAAAAGAGGAAGCCTGACCTCAGCCTGTTTCCAGTGTAACACAAAAGTCATGATTTTAACAGGCCTGTGTGTCTGTGGTATTGAACAATTTCTTCCCTTCATGTTGTTACTCGTGGTCATCCAGGCTTTTAACCCTGGTCCATTTTCACAACAATTTTGTCCCAGTCCTTTTTTTTATCCTCTTCCCTTTTTTGCTAGGTCCTTCAAAACAAATCCCAAATTCTGCACTGCTGAACAAATTTCTTGCAGGCAATACAAAAATAAGAGCAATCCCTGAATAGGAGAATTTAAGTAAAATTGTTTTCATGACTCTTGCCCTGCCTGGGTTCTTAATCTGTTTAACAGTACATAATTGATTTTATGTTGCAGCCTTATTCTCACAGAGAAATTAAATCTAATTACCATTTAGACTTCAGAGGCATTATTTATCAGAAGTCTTTAGCTCTTTTGTGAGCCTGAGTTGCAACTCACTCAAAGAAAAAGAGAAATTGCTGGGGAGGATGTACAGAATGTACATTGTAGTTTCCTTAAACTATTGTTCTTTCAAGTGTAATCTTGCATGTTATGTGATAACCTTAAATGCTTCCAGATGGCACTGCCTTAGAGGTCTCCCATGTATGTGCTTCAGTAAAATAAGATTAAAGACCTTCTAAAAGAGATATATCCAGTATAACCTGTAAGAGAAAAACCAGTTACATTTGAATAATCTGAAAAGAAAAAAATTTTTGCACAGATTGCAGTTGTTTACAAGATGTAATTGAAGCTTTTCTGTTTGCTTTCAGCTATCATAAAGCAGTTCTCCTGAATTTTTGAAGGGTGCACTCATGACAGTAGATTTAGGCGAGTCCAGTTAGCCTAAACTGAGCCAGGCTTCACTTGTGGTGTGGTGTGTAACTTGGCAGACTTGGGTGGGAGTGGTAACGCCCTGCACTGTTCCTGTTGTGCTTACAGCAAATGCAGCGCATACTTCGTGCTCCAGTGTAACCCCTGCAGAGTCCTGCAGCTCTGTGACTGCTTTTCTGGTGTTGGATCCCAATTGTTGCACTCATAAAGCTGTTCCTGTCTTTCTGTGGTTACACTTGCTTTGGCAGCTAAACTGAATAACTGAAATGCACCATTTCCATGCTGGCTCCCAGTGTCAGAGTAGCACTGGTAAGGTATTGCATCACTTCTAAAGACTTGAGAGTTAGTGACTGCCAGTGATGATGGCTTACCAGGGTGGTCCTGCTTCCATCCCAGAATGTGTGTTCCCAGCCATTTGGAGACCTTCAGTTATTCAGGGGCTGAATTCACAAAGCAGAGGAGTTGTTTGGAGCCTTTGCTCTGGACCTGGAGAGTTGGGAGGAATACTCTGTGCATACAAGGTGTTCACTTATCCACAGTGGGTGGCGACAAAAGGTTTAACTGACCTTTTTTGTGGTTCCCCTTTCTGGGGCAAGCTGCTGTGTGCTTGATTTATTCCCCTGTAAACTCCCTCAGTGTAGTACAGCAGTGTAGTGGAAACCGTCACCATTTGTGTGAACCTCTCCCCCAAGTTCTTGCTGTGTTTGTGCCTCTGCCCTTCTGCGTGTTGATTTTGTCCGACTTGGCCTGTCACATGTTCTGTCTCTGTCATTGACTTCTGGGTTATCTAAATGAGATTTTCTCCTGGGATCTACTTTGTTTTTTTGCAAAGTAAATCTGTTTACTGCCTCTGTGAATTCAGCCTGCTCCTGAATGCTCTTTGTATCTGCTTGTTTTTCTCTAATCCTCTAACCTGGCTGCTGTTTTTTCTCCTCCCCTCTGTCTTGTAGAGAGGTCTGAAGAATGTGTTTGATGAGGCTATCCTAGCTGCCCTCGAGCCTCCGGAAACTCAGCCCAAAAGGAAGTGCTGTATATTCTAAACTTTCTTCTTCCCCTCTTGCTGCTGCTTCCTCTGTCCCACTACTGTAGAAACCCGGTTAAAAATGAATCAAACCACCTTGATTGAAAGCTGTTGTGCCTGCTTGCCATCTTAGAGCGACCTCTGTATTAGCTCTTGGACTGAAAACAGTACTTGAGATCTTTAGTAAAACATTGTGACTGTGGAACATGAACTGGACTCGCTTAACTCCCTGCTGCTTGGGTTGCCAGGTGTGGCTAGCTTAAAATTCAGGCCGTTGGGGGAAAGGATTTGGTTATATTGTTATTTAAAGAACGACCAAAAAAAAGTGAGATGCTGATTGATCTTCCTGAATCCAACTGGAAGAAACAATGGGTGTGTTTTCCATTTCTACTTGTGACTCTTAACTGTATTTGCATGACAAAAGTACCTGAACTGGTAATCTGCAAATGATGATGTAAAGTGAAGGGTTTTCTGGTTCTCCTGTGTGCAGTGAGATGTTTGCTGTTGCTTCGGCTGTCTGTGCTTTAGTGGAGTATCTGTCAGTCCTTGCGGGGAAGGAAATATCGATGTACTTGCAACTGCTTTATGAACTGTTAAAATTATTGCTTTCATTAACATCGTAGAGCTCTTCATTTCAATAATAGATCCTTAAAGCTTGTTACTGTAAGATGTAAAGCTGCTGCTTACTATCGTGCTTCTGATTTTTATTGTTTTAAGGAAAAAGCATCGATTGTAGCTTGTCTTTAAATTTTGAAATTAAAAATTGCAGTTGTTTGTATAAATGACTGATGAAACTTTATTCAAGTTGCATTTCCTGGCTCCAGTTTAATCCTTAACAGAATGTATGATACCCCTCTGGACTCGTCCCAGCTTGACTTCTCTGTTACCATGGCGGCTTTCTGGGCTCTGCCTGGCTGCTTTTAACCCTGGGGTGTTTAGGGCTGGATGCCCGACCAGAGCATGTACTGGACAAGGTTATAATTGCATACTTACCTTGTCTCTTCTCCACTGACACACGGGGGGGTGTGTTGTCACAGGTGTGCTCCAGGTTAAGTTCTTCCATTTGAATGCAGCACTTTCTACTTTGTTATTAGCAAAGTGAAATATGAGTAGCCAGTTAGTCATAAAAGTTGCCTTGAGGAAATTACTTCGGTGCACGTGTTTTGCTACTTGTGAAGCACACTGGTCTGTTCTCTGAGGATTAGTTTTCTTGTTCCGAAAATGAGATGCTCTGCTGAGAAGCTGCTGAGAGCAGTGGTATGGAGCTTAACTGGGCAGGCAGGCTTTAGGGATGGCAAATCTCCCTGTGTCCTTAGAGGGGTGTGGCTGCCACTTGGCTTTCTGGGGTTTTATTTGTGTGAAAAATCAAAAATGAAACTGCCCCTTTCTCTCTTTGCCCCTTTTCAGAAAGGCCTAAAGAATGTATTTGACGAAGCGATATTGGCTGCCCTGGAGCCCCCGGAGCCGAAGAAGACTCGCAGGTGTGTGCTGCTATGAACGTCCCTCCACAGCCCCTTCTGCAAAGCTGGTGTTTGATGTCATACTAAAAGCAATGTTAAAATCAAACTAAAGATAAAAATTTTAAAATTTGTTTTTGCAATAATGACAAATGCCCTGCACTCCCATCTCCCCCACACGATCCCTGTGTGAGATGAGAATGTTAGTGTTTATTCCCTAGTGCCCCCTCAATTCACTTAAACTAGTTAATTTTGAGTAATTATGTATTATCAGAAGACACTGATCATTACTAGTTTTTTTATTTTGTTTATTGTTTCTAATTGTTTTTTGTTTAACATCAAGGCATGCTCAATGACTTTTTCTATAACAGACTAATTTTAGGCTGTTTAACTGAAGTCTTGCCCCTTACACTGGTGTGGCAAGACTTGGTTCTGGTTTCTAGACCTTGTAGGGCTGTTCTGCAGCCAGCCAGCAGCCTGGGTATGAGCAGACTTTAGTCAGGAAAGCAAAATGTCCCAAGCTGGTGCTCCTCTAAGAAGGATTGTAGAAAATACATCTTCTCTGAAGTTGCCTTGTATCTTTTTGCCCTGGCTTTTTAACTGTGCAGGTAATAAATTTATACCCCATCCTCTAAGTTACAAAGCCTTAGGAACAGGAGAATGATTTTCTCTGGATGCACCATCAGACTTGAGACTAACTTGCCGGTCTCTTCCTTAATCTTTGCCATCACATTCTTTTGGCTTGTGCTGAAGAAATAGCTGCCCCTTTGGAAGTACGCCTAGCTGGGTCAGTTGGCTTTTATTGAATCTACCTTCTGCCAATCCTTAATTATTAGAGAAATACTTACAATGACCAGCACATACTCGGCTGTTTGGACACCCTAAAGGGAACTGGGATGTGCTACAATGGGTTTTGGAGCTGGCTCTGATGGTGCATCTCTTGCTGGACAGCTTGGCATCCTTTGGGGAGAGGTGGAAAGATAGACCTGTGTCAGTTGAAAAGAAGTGCAGGGAGGGGCTTCTGGTGTTTGGTGTGACACCATATTGGGACCAGTTGAGGGAACCCCTTTTTCTGCATTTTGCTCATGAGTAACCTTGAACCTGTAAGAGGGGCTCCAACCCCTGAGGATCATGTGCAGTGTCTCCACACAGACCATCTGGAGTATCATAAGGATTTTACCAAAAATATATTTTGGTTTGCAAATTAAAAAAAAATTTAAGACTTAGGGAATCTTCTCCATCTTCCACAATTTAAATTTCTTGTAGACTCATTAGTGTTGAACCAATGCTTTTTCATGTCTAAGTTCTTTGTATATGCATTCTTTTCAGATGTATTAAAGTATCTTCACAAGCCTGCCTGAGGGTAGTTATTTCCTTTGCCTTTCTTCTGAGTGTGAAGGACTTGTAAATATGGCTTTTTTCCCTTGTGAGCCCCCCTTTCCTCCTTGTGAGCTAGCTTTTCCTTAATGTTTAATCCTTGTCAGTCTGCTTCTGGCCTCAGTCCTGTCAAAATCCCTCTAATCTTTAATGCAGCATCTTTCCTGTCAGACCCCATGAAGAAGAGGGTTCGGTAGTTCTTAAACAAAGAAATACTCAGTGTGCATACTCCCAAATAGCAAAAGTTGGCTTTTGGGGCTTATTGGGTGCCTGATTCTCTTCTGTCAAGAAATTTCCTGCTGTTCCCTGCTCATGGGTGGATAGCAGAAAACCTAAAGGGACAAATGATGCCATACCTATCCCAAAACTGCACACACTTCATCACACCTTTTTGTTCATGCTTGAGAAGAATAGCGAAATCTTACACTGTTGATAATAACTTGTATTTATTATTAAATAACGTTAGAAAGAACCTCACTTTTCTTTTAAGAAGCTGATTTTTGGGTACTCTAATCCTGAATCTTAGTGTAAAATGTGTGGTTTTCACTTTTCGTAGTGATTAGTGCTGCTGTTCAACTTTGCAATTCAGTTTTAATTGCAGCCTTCTATGGGGAGATGTGGCTGGAACTCTGGGCTTCCTGGAGAAGGTTATGCTGGTTTGTGTTGGTGGCTGTTCTTACAGCTTCTTCACCTTGTAACAGCTAATCCTAATTCTTATGTCTAAAGCCAGCAGAAAGACCAAGGGATTGCCTGCACGAAACTGCCTTTGGAGTGGAGGGAGAACCCTTATGACTTCTTCAGGGTTACTCTGTTAAGCCTTTTCTGTCTTGGATATGTTCTTAAGGGGTCCCTCTGCATGCATCTTCATGGCAGTGATCTGTGCCAGTCCTTTTGGCCAAGCAATAAAGTCTGTTCTTTGAATCAAGGCCACAAGGTTAAACTTGGCTCTGGAGGGAATCCAGGAGGTGCTAGATGGAAAAACATACTTTTCAAGGAGTGGTGCTGTTTCCTTCTTCCTAGTGTTCATTAGCTTTGCAGAAGTCTGATAGCTCCCTGGATCTGCTAGGATATAGCTGTCCCAGGCCTGTGACTGGTTAAACAAGCTCAAACAGCTCTCATGCTGTTTCACACTATACCTGTTTTTTTCTGGACTGTGGTGGAGAGGTTTGTCTGAGGCTAGGTATGTGAGATGGGCTCTCTCTTGCCAGGTTCTCGAATGAGATCTGTGGTGACTGTCTTCCTTCCCATATGAAATCATGAAAAGCTGTCAAAAGCAGGCAAATCCACCACATGCTTCCTCTTCTGGAACTGCCACTTTCAGCTAGTGGGTTTCAGAGCACAGGGCTTGGAGGCAGGTGGGAATATGTGGCACTTTTTTTGTCCTAAAATGGCAAACCAGTCTGTAGTGTGAGCTGGGATTTCCTCATGTTACTGACAGAGGATTTGCTTCTGCAGATATACTTGTGGCTAATGGCTCTTGTCCTCTCACCTGTGAGGGCTACTGAGGTACCTGCAGCAGCTCATGCACACAAATAGGATGTGAGGTTTGGACTGGCTGCTTAACCAGCTGCTACGTAAAGTCCCAGAATCCCAAACTGGTTTGGGTTGGAAGGGACTTGAAAGCCCATCTCGTTCCACCCCCTCCCATGGGCAGGGACACTTTCCACTAGACTTGGTAGCTCCAAGTCCTGTACAGCTTGGCCCTACATGTGCTAATGGGGTCCTGTGTAAAGGGCCAAACATCTCTGATGGGAAGATGCCTGAGAATTGTATCAAGCTTGGGCTGAGGGTTACATGGAGGCTGAAGAGCAGCTTTGTGTTTTATTGGCTGGGACGCTCCAATTTCTTACTAAAATTTTTGGGTTATTCGTATAAGTCTTTTACTAAACAGCAACTTCTTCCTGCACAAGGATTAAGTTTGTGGTGTGAGGGTTTTGGTTGGCTCTCATTGTGAGCTGCTAGTTCCTAATATTAATCAGGTTCTTGCTTCTGTTGGCTACTCAAAACAAGTGGCACTTGATCAGCTGGTTGTTGTCTCTGAAGCAGGAATCATCTCTTTTCCCTGTGTGGGCTGTGTGTTCCCACATGTCCTTCACATCAGTTCCATCAGCTCCTTTACAGGGAGACAGTTACATTCATTGCATGGAAATTTGACATCTTGCAGAATATTTTCTTGATGAACTAGTGGACCCTGTTTTTCAGAGTCAAGCTGATACCAAAAAGAGTGCAAGGTAGGAGAGCAAATCTGCTGTAGAGGGTTAGGGAGTAGGTGGGAGTGTGCCCGCAGTGTGACCACTACAGCTGTGTCAGGTAAACTCCTGTGTGCTGTGGTGATAAACAGCGTGAATCAGTTTGTTTTCCCACTGTGCTGTTGTCAGTGGAGTTGACATATGGAAATCGAGGACTAAATAATGGAAGTAGTTAATGTGGAGAAAAACCTTGCCTCTTGTAGGGGACATACTTGCACCTGAAATCCAAACCAAGACACTGGACTCCAAGGTTGATTACTGTTGGGAAGAGTGCTCCAGGGCAGTGGTTGCTTTCCTGAGCAGAAGATAATTTTAAGCATAGCCTAAGCTTAGTGCCTCCCTTGCTGATTTAGATGGTATGTGGAAATTTTCCACTATATATAAGATGATTCAGGTAATCCTGCTGTTTCTGTACCTTTTGGTGCAGACATAGAGTCTGCATGGCTGCTGTAATGCTGACTGGTGCTAAGATTGTATTAAATTAGTGGCCATTTTTTCTCTCCAAGCTTTCCTGTGCTCTACTATCCTGTTGGAGTCATGGGCCTTTTCTTGCTCTCCCTTGCCTGTTTCCCTGTGGGGCAATGGGAAACTGTTATGCCATGGCAGAAATGGTACTGTTGAGCCTCAGATGCAGTGAGGGTCATCTTTACTGAGGTATTTGGGAGAGCAGTGAGACAGGCTGATCTCTGCAACTTTCCCAGAAGGCAGCTTCTTTAGTCAGCTGTGTTCTTCACTCCTCTCTTTCCTTCCTAGTAATGTGCTGGGCATTATACATAGTGTGGCCCTAACTAAAGTATGGGGAGGGTATCAGGTAAGGAGAGATGGGCATATTTGATAGCACCTCTGAGAGAAGAGCTTTCAGGAGCAATGACATCTTTCTCAACACAACTGAGTCACCCAGGCTTCTGAGCAGTTAGTTTCATGGCATTACACAAACCTGTCATGCACCCCCAGTTAACTGTTGACTGTGGCCTTGAAGGCTTTCTGCGGATTGTGTTAGTTCGTCTGACCTGGGATGGTTCCCTTTGTGCTTCAGTGTTTCTGCCTTGATTATGTGTCTGCCCTTCCTGTCATAAGGTGTTCTCAAAAAGGACATTTGACCTTAGAATGCAGCTGTGAAGCTCCTTTAGTGTTAAATTGGATTGATGTACAAATCTCCTGAGTTTTCTGTCCTTTATGTGCTCTATTTCACATCCTAGAGTGGTTTTGGAGTGTGGTATTGAGATTTGCACTAGGTGAAATATAAGTGGGTATTGCCATTCGGTGGAGAATAGAATTTGGGTCATTGGGGCCTGACTGGAGGGAGTTTGAAAGGCTCCCAAAATCTCAGTGTTGCTTTTGGGTTGCTTTTGCGTGGTGGATCTGTTCCTGTTGCCTCTGCTGCTTGCTGCTGCTGCAGCTAAAAACAGACCAATGATTTTCTCATGTTTCCAAGAGACAGCAGTGTCCTCTGGTAGTTGGCCACCATCTAGGTCTCGATTTGCAGATGGCAGCAGCTGCCTCCTTTTAAAACCAGACTCTGAGTGGTACTTGCAAAAGCATTGTTGCACTGACCTGACCCAGCCTTCCTGCTGCTTTATCTTGTGTTAACCAGCCTCCTCACTCTTCCTGTCCAGCTCTTTTCCATGGGGTGCTTCTGGGGTGCTGTGCTTGGAAGGTGTCTTACTTTGCTTCCCCTGGCTGCCCACACTCTGCATCCTCTGAAGAATATTCCTCAGTATTGTTGCTCTTTAAAAAGATCAAGCATGACAGAGGAAATTACTGCTTCAAAAACTGCAAAGAATAATCCTGAACTGGTTAACTATAAATAAACAAGTTCTAGTTACTGAAATGCACTCATGAATTTCTGCTAGTTTTGTCACCTTGGTCCCAGTGGTGATCTGTCCCTTTCATGGGCTGAATCAATTCCTGAAATTGAGCCTGGAATAAAGCAACCATGATCTAGGAGTTGGCTGGAGCTCTCTGTGAACTTCTGCCCTAAATGACTTGTCCAGGATTGCACAAGAACCTGGCAGCATTGGTTCAGGCTGGAGCTCAACAACAAGGTTATCTTAGCTAGAGATCCTGCTGCCCTGCCACAAACACACCAGCAAGTCCAGGGCTCCTCCCTCTTTTTCCTTTGGAAGCTGGTGCTGACTGACCAACTCCTCGGTACAGTGAGGTAAGATGAAAAGACAGCTTATCATCGGCTTAGGAAAAAAGCCTGAACGCAAAATAAATTGACTGTAGAAGAGATGGACGAGCTTGGATGAGGGGCAGGGGAAATCCTGATCTGCATCTGGACTTCTGTCTGTGTATTTTTTTTAGACCCATCCTGATGCTGCTACCCTCTGCTTACTGCTCAACTTTGGAAGAGTAAGCAAGGGGGTATATTTATCTTATCACCCCCTAATGCAATGGTCCCTGGAAGTTAGTAAATTTTCTAACTTATGCCAGGGAGGTTTTTTGCTTGAATTGTTAATGTGAGCCGTTTGAGCTAAGGACCAGCCGAACATGGGCCCTGTGCAATGTGTTCTGTCAGGTTCCTGGCACCTGGCAGAGTGCTTCCCCGAGGCATGGATGGGAGGGCAGCTCCTGGCCCTTGGAGGGCAGTGTGTGTGCTGGACTCTTTTCAGTTCCTGTGGTGCAGTAGCTGGGCAAGGGAAATGCTCAGCAGTGGAACTTTTCACCTTGTGTGCTTGTCTGTGGTGCGTTTCCAGCTGCCCTCTGGTGGTTTGCGACAGAAGGGCTGAGATTGGAATTTGGCCCATGTTCCTGGCGTCGCATGCTCGTGAGAGCCTTTGCGGCCAATGGGACCTTCCGGAGCTGAGAGACCCTTGGAGCGGGAGCCCACAGGGTGGGACATGGTAGGCTCAACTCAAGCAGCCATCCGGGCCTCCTTCATGACCTGCAGTGATGCCTGGGTCACGGCTGCTAATAAAGCCTGATGAGGTGCTAAACGAATCGACTGTAAGGGTCATACAAGTTGGTTCCTGCACGAGAGTTGGCCTCATGTTCCAAGGTGAGGGGGTGGAGTTCTGGAGCAGGAAAATGAAGACTAAAGTCTCTATGGGGGAGACTTGGGCTCTGGTGAGAAAGGGGCGTGAGCTCTGATGCACAGATTTACCATCACCTTTAATCTTGCCATCAGTATTAGTGCTGGAATAAACTACATAAAATTAAACTAGATATATACTGAGTTCCTGACCTTTAGTCTTGATGTGTGTGTGAAAATACTTCTGTTAGTTTTGAATTTCCAGCTCTTGCTTGGTTTTGAAGAAATCAGGAGCCTGCTGAGGGTTGTGTAGGGCAGCCTGGGGTGGCTGCCTGCACATATTGGAAGTGTATGTGCATCTGCTTACCCCCCCATATAGTGGATATTTTTGCCCCCGACGAAGGAGGAATGATGAGGAAGACTCCATCTTATCAAAAGGCTAATTAATTACTTTATTAAACTATATTATTCTATACTATATTACACTATATTACATTACATCTAAACTGAATCTGCAAAGCACTCAACTGCACTCCAACTGCACAGCATCTCGTGACTGTCAGCCGATAGTCCCGACACGCACACACTCTTGGCCCTCATAGGCCAAGAAACAATACACTATCATTTTGGGAAACAATCTCCATGTTGCATTCTACTTTTGCACAAACACAGGCACAGCAAATGAGATAAGAATTGTTTTTCCTTTCTCTGAGGTTCAGAGAATGTGAAACCCAGAAATATTCTTGGGAAGAACTGTGCCTTGCTTTTCTCTGTGAAGAGAAATGTAGCGATACCCCTGTGCCTCTTTGTGCTGCAACTCTCGGCCTGAAGTGGCTGTGTAAATGGTGTTTTCAGTGTGTGAGGGAGAAGCCTAAACTCCATACTACAAGGGATGTACTGGTCCTGTCTGTACAGTCCCTGGAAATCCCATCCAGAGTTGGACATGTACTGTGTAGGGTTAGTGTCGCTTATTTTGGGGTGATGGTGCTCACCAGTCTGCCTGTAATTGCATGGGGAGGAGAGAGGATTTCTTTCCCGAAGGTTGGTTACCTAATGCCACACCCAGCTCTGGAAGGATAGGAGTGTTGGAAGCAGAGTGCTGCATTTGAATTTAGTATAGGACCTAGGTCTAGGTTGCTGTACGTGCATAGCTGTGACAACCTCCCTCTGCTCCCAACGACAGTTACTGCTGGAGGGAGCTTACCCCAGAAGAAACACACCTCTTGGCCCTTCCAGAATGTTTTGGGAGGATAAGATTGGAGCAGAGGTTCCCTTGCCAGATGCTGTGGCAGTGGTGAAGCCCATGAGTATCTTGCCCCCTCCTTTATAGTTCTCTGCTGGTTTGGTGGTGTTCTTCTTCCCATCAGGTGGGAACCATCAAAAAGCCCCATGCCCCTGATCTGTAGCTAGCCCTGGCTTGGATCATACGTTTCCCAAATCTCCTCCCTCCTACCTTTCACTGTTGGCTATCCAAGGGGAACTGGAGATGCTAGCACAATGCTGCCCACTTTCCAGAACTCGTAGCGGGGCGGGCTCCTCCTTGATGGTTTCTGAGTTGTTGTCTGTCACCTGCTTGTGCCATTCTGGGCTGTGGACCTTATATCCCAGGGTCAGCCTAGGGTGAGAAGCAATTCCTTTTAAATGCAGCTGAGGCAAGTGGGGGCAAAACTCAAATGATTGGAAGCTTGCAAGAATTGAGACCTGATGTCTTCCAGGCAAGGTAAGTGACTGCTTTGGACCTCAAGGAATGTTTCAGCCCCCTTGGCCATGGCCTGGCAATGCAACCAACTTCTTCCTTCCAGCCTGTGTGTGCTGCAGAGGTGCAGGACTGTGCTGAGTCCATGGAAGATGCTTGGATATATGTGGGAACTTAGAGCATGAAAAAGGCTTGTCCTGGAAACCTGCTCTAGCTTCTTCCCTTCTCTTGTGAAGAGTCTGAACTGGGCATCACTTTCAGAAACTGCTGAGGCATCATCCTGGCAGCCAAGAGGTTTGGTTCCTGTGAGCCTGGTGAGCTCTGAGATCTGGCCATGTCTGAGTGGTTCTGCTGCAGAGGAGAAGCCACTTCATTTTCTGGAAAGCAGAGCAGGCAGAGGCAGGAGAGCAGGGCAATGGGCTGGGGGCGCTGTGATGGGGCTGTGTGGTTGTTCTCTGCTTTTAACCAACAAGTGGCTTTAAGAGACGTTGGCAGCCCACTCTGGAGCATAGCATCCCTGGCTCATTGCTGGTGGTGACAGTGCTGGGATATGTAGGTGGCTGGTGAAGTCACTGTTCATGGCAGGGGATACTCAGGAACTGAGGGGGTTGTTATGGCAGATCATAGAACCCTAAAATTGTTTGGGTTTGAAGAAACCTTAAAGATAATTTAGTTCAAATTCTCTGCCAGTGACAGGAATACCTTCCACTAGACCAGGTTTCTCCTGCCCAACCTGGCCTTGAACACTTCCAGGAATGGGGCAACCACAGCTTGTCCACATCCCTGGAGGCGTTTAGCCCTACTTCAGAGCTGGAGTCTCTTGAGCCAGCAAAGGGTGAGGTAATGAATGTTGATTCAGCCATGACTGTCTGGGGTTGGATCCTGGTGGAAGATAAGGTCTGCTCAGTTTTCCAGGATTGTTATGAGATGGAACTGGAGCTCAGTGGCTCCTATAGTGTGAATCAGAGATTTGTGAGCACAACTGGTATGACATGGGAGCCTTTACTCGCTGTCAGGGTTTACTGGGTGTGGGACAGTCTTGTCCTGTGTTGCCTCTGTTCAGCTCAGCTCACAGAAGTGTGCACCAGTAACTTGCAGCTTTCCAGGGACCTGCCTCTGAAGCACAAGGAAAAAGCCTTTTCCATGAAGTTGTGTTTCCCAGCTCATCTTCTGCACCAGGAGCAGAGCCCCAGCAGTAAACCAGGTAGGTATTGGTACAGGCATGGTATTTGCAGGGCTGGGGTGCTTTTTTGGATTTCATGACAAAGAAATGAGCCCACCAAGCCCTAGTGAGGCTGGCTGGCTGTATGTTTTGCCTCAGGCAGATAAATCTGGGCTTCTTGCACAGATTCTGGTGGTGGTACCCAAGCTCCAGGGATGCTGTGAGGCTGCCCCTTTTTTTACTTCCTTTGAAATAATGAAAAGAAAAAGGGAAAACTAAAGAAAAATAAGTCTCCTATGGCAAACGAGGGCAAACCAAAAGGTACTGGCTGATAGCTAAAGCCTGTTTAAAACAAACCTGAAAATATTTTGCACAGCATCTTCTTTCCTTGTTTGATTTACTGATCACTGATTTGGGATGTGTTTGGATAGCATGGGGATTTGTCACTTCTGTGCTGTGAGCGAACAGGTGGAGATGGAGTTGGCTGCGGGAAATAACCTGGAATTTCTCATTGCTGCTCAGTGTGTGTGTCTGTGGGGCCTGTTCAGACAATCTCATCATGAGGTCCCCTCCTCTGGTCATGGGGCTTTACCTGGGGTCAAATCCAGCATTTGGGTTGGTAGTTTTCCATTTCCTGTCACATGCAGGATGACTGTGCCACCCCTGAGCTCCTTTTCTACAGGCTGAGAGCCCCCAGCTCCCTCAGCTGCTCCTGGTGTCCCAGACCCTTCCCAGCTCCAGTCCCTTCTCTGGACATGCTCCAGCCCCTCAGGGTCTTTCCTGTCATGAGGAGCCCAGAACTGACCCCAGGATTTGAGGCGGGGCCTCACCAGTGGCCAGCACAGAGGAACAATCACTGCCCTGGTCCTGCTTTGCCTTGGCCTCTTGCCCACCTGGGCACACAGTGGCTCATGTTCGGCACCCCCAGGTCCTTTTCTGCCCAGCAGCTTTCCAGACTTCTTTTCATGCCTGGAGCACCGCCTGGGTTTGGTGTGACCTGAGTTCAGGACCTGGCACTTGGCCTTGTGCAGTTGGCCTCGGCCCATCAATCCAGCCTGTCCTGATAGCTCTGCAGAGCCTTCCTGCCCTTCAGTAGATTCCACTCCCACCCAACTTGTGGTGTTGGCTGTGACAGCACCACTCTGGCTGCCTGGGGTGGATTTTTGGCTCTCACCACATAAGCACGGCCCCCTTGCCCTGATGGATGTTGTCCTCAGCCATGTTCTCCCAGACCTGGGCTCTCATCGGCAGGATGCTTTGCAAAGTGGTGGTCCACCTCACTATCTTGCCTGCACGGCAGAGCATCAAGAGGCTGAACTGGGACACCGCCGTGCCTCAGGCAGAGGTGAGTTCCAGCTGTCTCAGGACAGCTCATGTCAGGTTGTTTCCAGCCCACTAGATGGCAAACATGTAAAGGCTTTGCTTGTTCCTGGCCAGCCCGGTCCCTTGCTCCAGTGCCAAGAGGAGTTGGATTTCTTTTTGCTGGTGCCGTCTGCACCAGCAGCCACCGGCTGTGAGTCCAGTGCAGTCATTTACATTTCCAGCTCCTTTGTGTAACATCAATACTGGGGTGTGCACTAACTGCTGTGCCAGAGCTGTGCCAGAGCTGCAGCATCGGCTGAGCCAGCCACATCCAGCTGTGCTCCCATTGCTGCTGGTGTTGGTTTTGGCTTCCTCCGGATGAACCCAGCCCTGGTTAACAGAGGACCAGGAGGAAGAGGACAGAGGCTTGGGGGTTTAGTTGGATAGTTTGTTCTACTGACTATCCTGAGCAGTTTGGGTTTCCCTGAGTCTCCCTGGCTGCTAAGCAAGCATATCCTTGGCTGCCCTGACAGTGTCCCCATTGAGTGCTTTACGGGCACAATCCCTCTCGGGTACCCCGATCCGAGACCTTACTGCAGTCCACAGCTACCTCACAAGGGGCAGTGGAAGGGCAAGGGCTGATTTCTGCTCTCTGGTGACCAGTGACAGGTCCTGAGGGAATGGCATGAAGCTCTGTCAGGGGAGGTCAAGGCTGGATGTTAGGAAAATATTCTTCCTACAGAGGGTGGTGAGGCACTGGACACGCTTGCCAAGGAGTGGTCATGGCCCCAAGGCTGCCAGAGGTCCAGGAGTGTTTGAACAATGCTTTCAGGCATAGGGTAGGATTGTTGGGGATGTCCTGTGCAGACTCAGGCTAAACTCGATGATCCTTGTGGATGCCTTCCTGCTTAGGGTGTTCATGGTCCAGGGTGGGTAAAATGCTTCCCAGACACCCTGTCTCTTTAAATGTCCCTTCAGTGCTGTCTCCTGTTGTCTTTAGCACTGGTGAACCTGGGGTGTTTTGGCTTCTTTGGTCAAAGAAACTGCTATAAGTTGGATAGGACAAACCTGTCTGAGGGAGTACACTGCCAGCAGACCAGTTCCTCTGCCCAGCTTTGGCTCCTGGGCCTTTTGCCTTTCTTGCATGAACAGAAGATGCCACTTGAGTTTCCAGGCTGGGGCTTTTCCTTTGCGGTTCAGCGAAAGAGTGGGAGCATCTTCTGTCTGCTGAGAGTGATGGAGCTGGAGTCTGCCAAGGTTTTATGGGATATGGAAGAGCTGCTGCCAGTTACAGATACTGGCCAGGGAGTGTGGGGACATGGCTGTTGCTTCAGCAGAGCAGGAGACTTTTGAGATGCCTGGAATAATTCAGGAACTTGATGGATACATGTACTAAGGTGCCTCGGAAAATCCCTCCAGACTTTAATCTGTATGATGAGGAACTAAAATACCTTTGAAAACGTGGCTGTGGTGTCTGGTTGGAACTCAGCTGCCATGATTAGAGAGCAGTATTACTTTGAGATGGGATTATGTTGCTTGACGTGCCTTTAGAAGTGTGAGCTTTGACCTCATGCCCTGATCAAGCCTGTCCTGTTCCTCAGTCCTGTATGGAGACAGAATAGGGCATAATTTGCCTGGGATGACCTGGTCTGACTGAGGTGTATGTTCAGATACATTTGTAACCCTGGTAGGAAAGAGGAAAGATCTGGGCCATGTGGTGTGTCCACAGTGCTAGTGGGACCTGTGGAGTGCATATAGTACTTGTGTCATCCTTCAGTGATGAACTTGACAATGGATGCAAAAAGCCTTGACACAGTGCTATGACCGTCTGCTTTTTCACAGTAATCCAGAGTAATTTGGACTGGAAGGGGCCTTAAACCTCATCTTGTTTCATTCCCCTGCTGTGTGCAGGGACACCTTCCACTAGACCAGGTTGTTCCAATCCCTGTCCAACGTGGCCTTGAGCATTTTCAGGGATGGGACAGCCACAGCTTCTCTGGGCAACCTGTGCCAGGGCCTCACCTCTCTCATGGGGAAGAATTTCTCACTAATGCCTTATCTAAACCTACTGTCTTTCTGTTTAAAGCCATTTTGACCTGGTCCTTCCTTGGATCCCTGCCCACTGCATGGTGCAGGCTCTACCTCTGCAGTTTGATTCCTGGCTCAACCTCCCCTCCTTCAACTGTCTTCCCCTTACTCTGCTCCCCTCTAGTTTCATCCTGCCTTGGCTTCAGCCTGGCTCCAACATGGGTTAATCTGTCAAACTGTTTCTAACAAGCCCACCCAGACAATGGATGATCATGGATCTCTGCCTCCTCTCCCCTCCTGTGACCTACAGCAGTTTAGGTTAGAAAACAATAGTCCTGGTCTAACAGACCTGATTTTATTCTCAGGAAGATTGCAGCTTTGGTTGTAAAGATAACCAAGTTTGCATAGGGGGCTCCAGATCTGCAGAAGGTGCAATTTACTGTTGTGATATTTAAAACTTCTCACAACACACCATGAGCTGAGGATGCTTGCTTGTCCTGTGGGGGGGCCATCCTGATGAAGAGAGCAGGAAATGGCAAACGGCAGACACCCTGCTGTGTTACTGAGGGTTAGCTGAAGCTGTGGCCTCCCTTCCCAAAGCACAGAGACTCAGGACACTGCCTCTAAGGCAGAGTTTTAGGGTTGGAAGGGGATGGAGCATTGACCATTTCGTTGAGGGGAGTTCCGGGGTGATGGCAGCTGCTGAAAACATTTTGAGCCAACTACAATGCCGTTACAGCCAAGCATGATGTCCAGTGCCCTTTCCCAGCTTTAAATCTGTGGAAGGACTTGTTTGTGTACTTAGAGGTTCACTGCTGATGCCGTGATGCCAAGATGGTGGTTGTGTTGGGGGTGGAGGTAAGTCTGACTCCCACCTTTGCCTTGCCTGGTAGAATCACAACTCAGCCCCAGTGCCCTGGTTTTATTTCCAGGTGTGGTCTCCATAGGCGTCATGAATGAAGCCAGATTTCCAGTCTATTTCTTGCCTGTCCCCTGCTTCTGAGGGGACATCTGTTTGCGTACTGATAATGGAGCCTCTGAGGTACAGACATGTTACTACTTTTCTTTGTGTGCTGGTTTTGGCTGGGATGGAGTTAACTGCCATCATAGTGGCTGATGTGGGGCTGTGTTTTGAATTTGTGCTGGACACAAGGTTGATAATATAGAGGTGCTTTTGTTATTGCTGAGTGGGATTTACACAGGGCCAGGACCTTTTCTGCTTTTCCTAAGGCCCTACTGGGGAAGAAGTTGGGGGTGCAGGGGAGGCTGGGAGGAGGCACAGGCAGGACAGGTGACTCAAACTGACCAAAGGGGTATTTCAGACCACATGACATCATGCTCAGTGTATAAAGCTGGAGGGAAGAAGGAGGAAGGAGGGGACATTTGGAGTTATGGCACTTGTCTTCCCAAGTTGCTGTTCCATGGGATGGGGCCCTGCTCTCCTAGAGGTGTTGAATACCTGCCTGCCCATGGGAAGCAGGGAATTAATTCTGTTTTTCTTTGCTTGTGTGTGTAGCTTTTGGTTTCCCTGTTGAGCTGTCTTTATCTCAACCCACAAGTTCTCCAGCTTTTGCCCTTCAAATTCTCTCTCCAATACCACTGGTGGGGGAGTGAGCGAGTGGCTGCAAGGGGTTTGGCTGCTGACTGGGGTTAAACCAGGACAATGTGCCAGATGCCTTTTATTACTGTCTTGGGTGGAGTTAGGAACTGCTGGAAAAGCAATCCAGGAAGTACTGGAAAGCATAGTGCACCCTGCAGGTCCTGCCACAGCTGGAGCTGTAGGGGAGACTCCATGTGCTGTATGTTCATTGCCACACCCCCTTGTCTCTCAGTACCAACCCCCAAGGCACACCAAGACAGCTGCGGGGACCTAGGCTCCCTCCTGGGTGCCTGAGCAATTCTACAGCTTTGCATCAGTGATGCATGTATCCAAAGACCAGCACTGGGTCCTGGAGTCTTGGAAAATGAGGATGAATAAGGGGGGAACATGAAAGCAAGTGACACTGGAGGGGAGCTACTGCTGACTCCAGTGACCCATGGGCATGTCTTGGGACCAGGGTGCTGATTTGGGAAGGTCTGTATTGTATTTTCATTCCTGGGAACAGCTCAGGGAACCAGACCTACCTCTAGTAGGCAGCTGGGTCTGTCAGTCTTTTGACACTGTCCCATCCAAAAAGCCCCTGAATGTGCTTGTTGAGCTTGCCAGCTCTGGCTCCTTGCATGCTTCCCTCCTGAAGGCCAGTTGGAAGGCATGAGTATGGGCAGAAGGAATCTGTCCTGATGTCACTGCAGGGAAACAAGGATCATTTTGGTCACTACAGGTGCTGTCAAAGCTTGAAGGAACAGACACTCCCAACACAACCAGCACCAGAGGTTGACACCCAGCTCGCTGGTTGGCTGTATATTGGCATCTCTGGCTGGGAGGTTCTTCTCTATTTTGGGGAGGAGCAGGCATCTGGGGAACCAAGACAAAACGGAAACACTGTTTTTTGTAAGCTTTCATGAGCATGAGAATGGTTGCAGTAGGGCCCTAATTCCAAGGGAATCATTCTGTCTGCAACTGTGGCAATGCTGGGCTAGTCTGCTCTGTGGCACCGCTGCTGCCATGGTGTGCTGGGAGTCCCAGCTGGCCTGGAGTTTGGGGCAGACTCTGTTCAGTCATGGCTTTTGGAGGTTTATTCCTCTGTGTCCCTGGCTTTTTCATTGTCTTTTAAGACCTTGCATGGGAAGGGTGAGAATCTGAAGGGTAGATGTCCTAGGAGTTTAGCTGCCTACACAACATTCCCAAAATAAGCTGCCACTGCTGTGGTATTTGTATACACAATCTCTGGTCATGTATTGTACTTACAGCTTCCTTCATTCTTCTGTCCACCCTGCTGAGGATAAGACCCTGGGGATATGGCAGCAGCCATTGGGCACACTGGAATACTCTGAGAAGGCACTGAACCACAGAATCAGTTAGAAAGACCTCTGAGATCATTGAGTCCAACCTATGAACGCCATCATGTCAACTGGACCATGGCACTTAGTGCCTTAAACATCTCCAGGGACTGTGACTTCACCACCTTCCTGGGCTGGTTGCCTAGGAGCAGAGCCTGACCGCCCATCTGGCTACACCTTCCTGTCAGGGAGTTGTAGAGAGCAAGGAGGTCCACTCTGAGCCTCCTTTTCTCCAGGTTGAACCCTGCCAGATCCCTCAGCTGCTCCTCACAGGACATGTGCTCCAGACTCTTCACCAGCTTTGCTACTCTTCTCTGGACCTGCTCCAGCCCCTCAATGTCCTTGCTGAATTGAGGTACCCAGAACTGGACACAGCACTTGAGGGTTGCCTTCCCAGTGCCCAGTACAGGGGGAGAATCACTTCCCTGGTCCTCCTAGCCACACTATTCCTGATATAGGCCAGGATGTCATTAGCTTTCTTGGCCACCTTGGTCTTCTTGGGCACATGCTGACTCAGGTTCATCTGCTGTTGACCAGCACCCCCATGTCTATTCCACTGGGCCACTTTCCAGCCACTCTGCCCCAGCCTCTAGTGCTGCATGTGGTTATTGTGGCCAAGGTGCAGGACTCAGCACTTGGCCTCATGGCAGTGATCTCAGCCCATTTATCCAGCATGTCCAGGTCCCTCTTCAGGGCCCTCCTACCTTTCAGTAGATAAACACTCTGACCAACTTGGTTTTGTCGATGAATTTACTGAGGGTACACTGGATCACCTCCTCCAGATCATCAGTAAATATATTAAACAGGCCTGGGCCCAGCACTGATCCCTGGTGTACACCATTAGTGGCTGGCCACCAACTGGATGCAGCACCATTCACCACCACTCTCTTGGCTTGGCTGTCAGCCAGTTCACCTTCTCCCAGTGAAGATGTACCTGTCCAAGCTGTGGGCTGCCAGCTTTTCCAGGAGTATGCCATAGAAGAGCATGTCAGAGGCTTTGCTAAAGTCCGGGTAGACATCTACAGCCTTCCCCTCATTCCCTAGGTGGGTCACCTGGTCATAAAAAAAAAGAAAGGTTGGTTAAGCAGGACCTGCCCTTCCTAAACCCCTGCTGGCCGGGTCTGATCCCTTGGTTATCCTGTATGTGCTGTGTGATAGCATTCAAGATGATTTGCTCCATGGTCAGGCTGGCAGGCCTGTCATTTTCCAGATCCTCTTTCCGGCTCTTCTTCCCAGCCCATCTGCCTCGGGTAAGTACTCAGGAAGAGCTTGGTCCTGCCAGGCATAGTGGTCTGGCTCTCCCACTGTCAAATCTTCAGCCCCTGATCCATCTGCCAGTTTATGCCCTGGTTGCCTCACATTTTCCTCTTCTGTGTCTTTGCAGATGCATTATGGGGCTGGAAGCTTCTGGGTACCCACAGGCACAATAGGAGGGAGTCCAAGAGCTAGGCAGGGGTGGTAAGGGGGTTGCTTTGTGCCTGCTGGCGCTAGAACCCCCATTCCTTGGGATGCTTGCACTGAGGCACAGTTTGCTGAATGCCAGCAGGTGCTCCAGCATGGGGATTCCTTGCCAGGATGACATGACAGCTTAAGGCTCCACACAGATGGGAACTTAACAGCTTAACCTTGGGACATCTCCATTACCCCCTTGGGGCAGCAACTGTGATTTTACAGTGTGAGTGAAAATGTGTCCTTAGCCAGGCTTGGACACTGGAGTGAATTCCTGGCCATGTGCTGCAAGAGGGGCTGGATGGACCCGGGCTTGTAGCAGAGAACTGAGTGTCTGTGGGCCAAGGGCTTGTGTGTGCACTGTGACGCTGCGACACAGTAGCAGTGTCCACATGGGCTGTCTGAACCCAGCTCTTCAGGGCGTCATGGTTCCTACGTCCTACGCCATGGTTTGGTCATGGAGCTGGTTGGGGAGTATGGGGAGGATGGGCAGCAAGCCCCTGCCTGTCCAAGTGTACTTGAAGGGACCCCACAGAAGGAGAGGCTTGTCCCTGGCCATACATGGGAAATGTGAATTGGAGGACACTCCCTGATGATGTAGCTCTCGTCTCTCCTCCAGCAGATGACTGCAGCATGATCCTGTCTGTGTCCTGCCATGGATACTGGGTGGGCTAAGTACAGCTCCAATATAGTGAAAGGTGAGGAGGATAGCACACTGCGATTACAGCTTCTCTGATGCCATCTGGGATCCCCAGTACCTGCTGATCTCAGGCAAGACACAGTTCTCAGCATCACCATAAGCCCACTGACTTCTCTCCCACACTGCTCCCAACACATCTCCTGGTGTGCCAGCTCTGGTGTGTGCTGGCTGCTACCATGTGGCTGTCTCAGCACGCTTGATCAGACAGGCAGCTCTGACCTGCTGGGGACGCATGAATGGCATCCTGGCCTGGCAGCAGCTGCACAGTGCCTGGTGCCAAACAGCTCTAAGCAGAGCTGGCCTGATGCAGGCTGGCATGCCAAGGGGCAGGGTTTGCTGCCATTGTGCCTCCTGTCCTCATCTGTCAGTCACCTGGAGAGCAGCCTGGGTCCCTTTGTTGTCACATGATGTCCCTGGAGACGAGGGGCCTGGTATTTACCTGTTTCATCCAAAATTGTGATGTGCCTCAGAAAAGCCTGTCCACCCTGCTTGCGCTGCTGCATTGAGTGATTCTAACATGAGCAGGAGGTCTTGGCTGAGTCCCAAAACCCTCCCAGGCACTGTCACCAAGCCCAGGAACATCCCTGGCTCCAGAGGGGATGCGTTGATCTTTGTGGTGACCCACTGGCCTGCATCCCAGCAGTGCCTAGCCAAGCAGAGCTGAGGCAAGGGGGCCCAGCAATGTTTTCCCCCTTTCCCCAAGTTGTTATTTCAGCTGCTGAAGCCTTGGCAGGGCTGATAAACACCCTGCAGGTGCCGTTTGCAAGTACCTTCTCTATGAAATACCCCCATGCCCTGGCTCGGAGTTCCCTTGCTGCCTGCCCCCCGCCCTCACGCCTCTTCCCCAGGCCCCTGGGACAGGCACTGCATACATGGACCCTTGTACTTGCCTCCCTCCTAACCCACCAGTTAACAGAGGCTGCTTTTCTGTGGGCTTAGAAGCCGGCAGCAGAGTTCAGCCTCAGCCATCGTGCTCCAGTCCTCCAGGGCCACTTCTTAACCTGGAGAAGCAGTGGGTTATTTGTGTTGCTCTTGGCAGGTACACCCAGGCCCTCCAAAATGCATGGAGGTGTGGGGCATGGGCCAGCCTGTGCTGTTTGTGTTGGACCCAGCATGCTAGAAATTAATTCGATTCAGCTGCTAATTGCTTCAGAAGTGTGGGGCTGTGTCAAACAGATGCATGATAGGGACAGCAAGCATGGCTGGGGAGGAAGGCTGGCCCCATGCTGTTTTTGCTCAGCACTCTCAGGACTTTGGTATCTCTCCTGGTGATGGCAGTGGTGTGGGAGGAGCATCAGGAAAATGCTCCTCATTTGGGAGTGTTTCGCTCAGCTCCTCCTCATGATGCTGTCCATGCTCACTGCATTGGCATGGCAAACTGGTGTGATATATACTGGGGGTGTGCATGTATCTGAATCTCATATCCTGTGCACAGCTCAGTGCCTTCACATCCTGAGAGGTGATGGCTGGGACAAGAAACAAGGAGGTCTCAACAAGGAGCTGTGATTAAGACAGCTTTATCGCAAGTGAGGCCTAGACAGATACAATAGGGCCAGAAGTTAGTAAAACTATTAGGCAAAGTTTAAGTAAAATTATCTGAAGACAGTGCTGAGACAACTAAGATTTTGCTTGGCTTAACACACAAAACAGAGAAGAAAAGGAGAAGAAAGAATTTCCCCTGTCAAAGTCTCAGCTGGTTCAATTTCTAGTGACAGTCAAAGAGTTAAAGGGATATGTTGGGAGTTACGAGTGTTTGTCTAAAAGAAAAGTGGCAGGTGAAAGGGATAAAATAACACAGTTTGTACAGCAATGCAATATGTTTGAATTATCCAAGGATCAGAATAGGAATTTGGAAGGTAATATTGGATAGAAGGAAATGAGAGATGGAGACAGAAATAGGATGTAGCAAAACCAGCTTGAGGTGGCTTTCCCATTGGTTAGTGCAAAGGAAAATAATGGGTTGGTATCATTAGGGCCATTGTGAATTTGTCTGTTAGAGGGCTTTTTATTATACTTTTAGAGTTAAGCTCGGGGTCTCTGCTGTATCAGGATGCAAAACAGACCCTCCTGAGCTGGGTTTGGCTTGAAAAACATGTGCAGAGTCTGTTACTGTGCTCAGAACATCCCTGAACAGCCCTTGTTCTCAGATGACCTGTGGAACACCCAGTGCCATTCCTGACTGAGTGCTGCATCCTTTGCTTCCTCCTTGGTGTGCTGTGAGTGCTCAGCCCCATGGCAGAATTGGGTTCCCCCCAAATCTCCGGTGGCTGAGCACTTCTTCAGCAGTGCTGAAACAACTGCTTTCCATCTGTCCAACCAGGTGCTTTTGCTCTTGCCTCCATAGTACGAGGAGGTTTTCTTCATGGGGAAGCATGTGGGCGAAAGAGTGCTGGCACCACAGGAAGATGCATGGGATGCAGCTGGGATAGTGCTCTGCTAGGAGAGATTGGGCACTTCCAAAGGGCTGCTCTTAAACTGTGGCAGAGCCATGCAGGAGGATTTAAAACAAGTGTATCCCACTGCCCTCACTCTTAATTGCCTTCTACAATCCTGTCTTCACCTGCTCTTCAGACACCATCCCCACTAGCCCAGAGATCAACTTCTCCTGGGCTGTTTGCTTGGTTCTGGGGCGTTTCCAGCTCATGCTGGCTGAGAAACTCAGAGAGTGCTTGGGGAAGTTGCAACACCTCCACCATTGCCTCTGCCTGGAGCCTTCTGCCTGGATAGCTCTGAAATCTCCCCCTCTTCAGCCACATCTTCATCCTCACCTCTGCTCCCCTAAATGGTATGTTGTTGCCTCCAGCATCTTCATCTGACAAAGCCCTTGGATGGCAGCTCACAGCCATGATGTTGGAAGATGCTTTCCTATTCCATAAGTGCCTTTTCTTATCATGGCACTTATGATTTTGCACTTTGGCACTCACCAAGGAGACCAGGACTCTGTTCCAACCTTTGTGAGGTTTACAGGTACAGTGACAGACAGCAGCCTTCTCTAACCAAGAGAAGGTAAAACTAAAAATCTAAGGCAAATGAGTAATTGGTGCCTTGACTTCCTGAACCTGCAGGCTCCCCAGAGCAGGGGCTCTAGGTCACCATAACCCCAGTGACATTTCTTATCAGCCTGACATTTCCTAGCTATGTCACATGGAAAATTGAGATGATGAAGTGACTTTATTGAGAAAAAATGTCACAAAGGACTGATTTAATGTGCATCTAACTCAGCTCTGAGGCCCTCCCAGATATGCTAGGTTTCTTGATGGAAATTAAATGGTGGCATATTTTTCAGCTAGTCAGGTAGCAGAGTACTCACCCCAGGCCAGGTCTCAGATGAGCTATCTGCAGGGCTTCCACTGCTGCTTCTTTACTTTGGTTGTTCTGCCTTTTCCCATGGTCATCTCAAAGTTCAGTTTTCTTCACAGCATCCTGGAGGTCTGGTCTGTCCCACTCTTCCCTTGTGGTCCCAGACCCCTTGAGAGTACAGTCGTTCTGCAAGGTTGTCCAGAGAAGCTGTGGCTGCCCCATCCCTGGAAATGTTCAAGGCTAGGTTGGATGAGGCTTGGAGCAACTTGGTCTAGTGGAAGGTGTCCCTGCCATGGCAGGCGGTGGACCTGAATGAGCTTTAAGGTCTCTTCCTGCCCAAACCACAGTAATTCTGTGATCTTCATGGTGTCCTTGAAAGTGGCTGCAGGCAGACCATCACTTTGTATTGGTCTCATAGAGGTTGTCTGTGCAAGGTCTGTTAGCCCTGGTAATTCTGAGCTGCCACATGAATACTAATGTTCCTTTTTATTTTTCTTCCAGAGTTCCATGTTTTTTCACACTTGAAATTAAGCTACATAATAACTACAGTGCCTAGACCCTCTGCTCTGTTCTGAACATATTCTATATATCTGTGGTCATTCTTGTACATCTTGTTTTACAGCCAAGGCCTCTATAACCCTGCTACATTAAATTTTCTGCAACAACTTCCTTCCTGGACAGTAGCTTAACAAGAAACTCTGAAGTACAACAGGATGCCTGGACTGTCTTTTTTTCAGAAGCAGCCTGAAAACTCCCTTTTGAAAGTTCTAATTTCTTGGGTTCACAATCTATTTGCTGATAAACTTCTATACACCATCTTCCTGTCCTTCAGAAAAGTGGAAACTTTGAGGCTATAAATTTGATGATGTCAGGTGCTGCTCTCCTGGATGTCTTTGGTGGAAGCTGTAGATAAGAGGGAAGATGCAGCAGCACTTCTGGTTCCTACATCCTTTCCTGGCCACAGCAATTTTTCTGATGGTTCCTTGGCATGTTGTGGGGTCGTGCATCTCTTGTATCTTAATCAGCAAAACAATGATGTACATAGAGGTAGTTGAAATGATCTTGCAGACCAAAGGATGGGAGCTGGAGAAGTTGATGGCTTCTCAGATTATGCTGTAGGGAAGAAGTCACAGTCCATTGTGCTCTGGCTTGGTGAGCAACCAGCAGGTACATTGTTCTGGCAGTGGTTTAGGTAGCTCTATGAGATCACCTATGGGCACCTAGGGATGATAAGATAGGTGAGAGGTGACCAGCCATCATAGTTTCAGTTCCTGTACTATAGTATAGTATAGTCACCACTGAAGACAGATTACCTACCTGCTGGTTGGCTGCTTTGCCACCCTGCTTGATACTCTTCCTTTGGAAAGGGCTTGAGGTGGTGGTGGGACTTTCTCATGGGCTGCGTTTGGCTACCCCCAGCTCAGGAAGCTGAGACACCTGAAGATACAGGCTATTGCATTTTCCCACCTCTTCTTATTAAGCCTTGCTGTAATAGCCTCACAACCCTCTGGGTAAAGAATTTCTTCCTAACACCGAATCTAATCTCACCTCTTTTAGCTTAAAATAGTTTCCTGTGGTCCCATCACTATCTGCCCATGTAAATTATGGGAGCAAAGCTGTGATAATGCAACAATTGTCCTAGACCAGAACCCAGAGGGACAAATAGGCTCCACAGCCACTGAGGGGTTTGGGGTGGATTATTTTTTTGCACTGCTGAGCAAATGACTCTAATTAAGGCTTGCAATTTGTGATTTCATTTGTGGTGATGAAGAGCTGGAAGGAGAGGATCCTGGTGGATCATTTAGCTCCTTTGGACCAAACATCTAGCAGAGGCACTGCCAGAGCAGTCTGGGGATCCACAATGGTATGGAGCTCACCTAGGCAACACTCCTTGCACACGCACTTGAGAAAATACTGATGGTCAGATCTGGGATTGGAGAAGGAATGTGTCACCAGGTCTGGAAGCCAGCCTAGGAGAGATCATAGCTCCTGAGGACTTAACACAGGCACAAGGACGGGACTTGCATGTGGCTGCATCTCTGGATCCCTGGTAAGGAGCTTGGTGGCTGCAGAAACACCCTGCGCATACCTGTGAGGGATGAGAAGGGCAGAACCCAGTGCAGGTGCTGCTCGAGCTCCAGGTGTTAGTGTGGTCCAGCCTAAATGCTGTGATGCAGGGCCTAATCCTCAGCCCAGCTCCTGCCCCTTTCTCCCCTCCACCCACACTGAGTGTTACAACTCAGTCCAAGGTAGGTTGCACAATTTATTTTCCTGTGCTTAAAGCAGGATTTTTGCAGTCAGGGTTGGGAGGCCTCTCTGAGGAGCGCTGGCTGGGCGCCCTCCTGTTGTCACGGTATCATGCTGCTGTCAAAGGCTCTGCTTCTGCTGGGTCTCCGTCCTTCAGCATGGCCTTGTGCTGCAGCCTAGTGCTGCTGAAGGACACACTGCATGGCCAAGGCACCACTGACATCTTCAACAAGTGCAGGTGGAAGTGATGGTTACCCCAGTGTGAGTTCTCCAGTGCCAGACTGACGTGAGGTCCATCATGCCCAATTACAAGTGGCATAATGTGTGTGGTGTGGCAACTCTATGGAGGACTGATCCTCTTCTTTACCTGCCCATGCAGTAAGACACCATTCTGTCCTTGAAGTGTCTCTTTGGTAGTCCTAGACACTTCTTTCCTACTGTTTCCATCACCTTGCTTCCCTACAGCCAGCTGGTAAAGTCGTGTGGATAAAGGGAGAGAAGGAGATGCAGGAGAATTACTGTGCTCATTGCTGAAGGAATATGCAAAGGGATTTGCTGTAATGTTCACTGATGGCGTGAGGGAGGGAAAGGATGTGAGTGCTAACTTATGCTCTGTCAGCATCATTAATGTCACCCACAGTGATTTAATTGCT
This sequence comes from Emberiza elegans, assembly GCA_024865655.1. Taxonomy (NCBI): domain Eukaryota; kingdom Metazoa; phylum Chordata; class Aves; order Passeriformes; family Fringillidae; genus Emberiza; species Emberiza elegans. Next base: position 8,189,305 of record JALJVW010000067.1, on the reverse strand, counting down.
TTGCAAGGAGCAGTGGGTGAGGCTGAACATGCCCAGGGAGGGAGAATGAAATAGTTGGGAGTGATGGAAGTGTCCTTGCCTAGTAAAGGGCATAAGCATGATGTGGTCAAAACAGCTGGAGAAAAATACCAGCTTTGCACATGTTCTTGGCTGTGCTGGGCTTGGACTGGATCTGGGATGGAGAGTTGGGAAATGTGAAGCCCAGAGTTTGAAATAGCTGAGGCTGAAGGTATCTGACACCTAGGTGGATTTTCCAGTAGAAAAGGCAAAGAAAACAGAAGAAGCAGATCATGGTGGTAAAGTTGTGAGTTTGGGGAATGGGAAAAAAATAATGAATTTACCCTTTGGAGCAGGGTGGAGAGGACTTGGAGGTAATGTCCTATTTTTGCTATGATGATCTCGAGTTGGCAGTGGGACATCCAGAAAGGTTTATGAGGGGGAGAGGCTGGGTGGAGATGTCAGCCTGTGAGTTCTCAGAGGAGGGATGAGCTTACTAAGGAGAAGGTGTTGGGGGACTGAGGATGAGGACCTAGTGCTGGGCCTGTGGGGCTGGAATGGGGCTGAGCATGTGGCAGGATGCAGTGATGGGGGGAGGCATAGTGTGATGTGGTCTGATGCATGTGGGATTCAGGGGACAGACAGAGTAGGTGGAGGGCCTTGGAAGAGGAGAACACAGGTATCTTGCTCTGTCTATGGTCACAGAGAAGCTAGTGTCTCCATACACCTTGTTTCAGGAGAAGAGTGAGGCATCTTTTTTTTCCACTGGAGACAATTCCTTACCTGAGGCTGAAGCTGGAGTGGGGAAAAGAAGTGCTGGAGGAGTGGGATCCACCAGGGGAAGAGAGAAGCTGTTGGAAGTAGGGTTTTTCAGAGGCTCAGGCATCATTTTCTCCCATCCTACCATGGGAGGCCTTTCTGCAACAAGTTAAACTTAACAACATATCCCTCAAGCCCTGCCACCACAGAGGCCAAAGGAGAGAAGACATTGGTTTTACCATGAGCCTATGAAAAGGTGAGCTTTGAGAGCACACAAATGGAGAGCTACAGCTAAAGAAAGGAGATGAGGCAGGGTGTACAGCTAGACCCAGCAGCAGCACCTGCTGAAGCAAGAAGCTCCAGACTGTAGGGAACAGTGTGAAAAGGATGCTTCTGGCTTGGAGGAAGGACAAGGGACAAGCAAAATGCACTTTGTGGGCAGCTTGGAGCATACCTGCGTATCAGGCACTGCATGCACTCCAAATCCAGCAAACTGCATCACAGCGATGAAGGCAAAAGGCAACAGGTCCCTGACTTGGCATCTGTGGGCAGTTCTTGCCCCCTCCCAGCTCAAGTGCACCTCAAGCCCACTGGCAGGATGCTTCCAGCAGGACACAAGGTAGCTGTGTCTCCTTGGCTGTGGGCAGGACAGGGGAGCACTGTTCTAAGCAGATGCATATTGATGCCCTTTCTACAGGAGGAAATTACAGACTTACTGAGATCTAAAATAACTTGCCTCTTAAGCCAGTGGTGTGTCAAGTGATTAAGGCAGAAGCAAGCTGTACTTCCACTGATGGGAAAGCAGGGATGCCGTCTGTGGTCCAAACACCAGCATCTCCTGAGGAGAGACTGGAGGAGGGATAAAGAGAGCTTTAGTGTTCTTTCTGCATTGTCAGGAAGCACCATGTGGGCACCTCTCTTCCCAGCTAAGGACTCTTGGGAGGAGACCAGCGACCATGAGGTGTCTGCCGCACATTATGGTTTTACACAGCCCAGTGGAGCTGATTTCAGGACAGGAAAACCCCACAGCTTGTTCAGCACAAACTTATTATTTAATAGACAAAGTGAATATGAAAATGCATTTCTAAACCACCCTGTGGTGTTGAAACTTAGTTATGAGAAGAACCAGAGTGCTGTAGAGCCAAACTAACCCTGGGTGGCATTTGCAGGGCTTAGCTTTCATTGCAGTTTGAAAAAAATCCCATGTGCAGAGATTATCTCCATGCTGTTTTGAATTGTCTTGTTCAGCTTTGGCCCTCATCCTAGATGGACGAGGAGCAGAAGACTTGGCCAATGGCCTGAGGTCTCTAACCACCTCTGCATGAACTGGAAAGGGAAGAACTGTCTCTAAGGTATTTGAGGATTTGCAGCCTTGGGGGGCTGATGAGATGGAACCATGGGAGGCAAATCTTCGATTCCCCCCCAGGGATTTAAAGGCTGTACCCTTGGCCAACTGAGCCAACTGAGAGAGGGCAAACCTGGCTCTGGTAAAGTGATCTCTGGTTTGTACTGAAATGGATCAACCCACAGTGCTCTACCTCAGCACCCACCTAGGGTATCCCTCCCCACCATCTGTCACATTTTGCTGGAGGTTTATTGGAACTGGTGCTGAGCAGGCAGGAGAGAGCAGCTGGGGTGTGCTGGGGTTTGCCCTAATGCAAACCTCCCTCACCCTGCACTGCTTCAAGTCAATTGTCAGCAGATGGTGTCTGGAGACCTTCCAGTGACCACAGGCTCTCCCCCAGCCCATAGCTGCCATGGCACAGGTGGGATTTCACGTATGCCTGTGCATTCCCCCAACCTCTTCCCTCTCAGGGAAGAGCAGGAAGACTGCAGGTTTTGCAGAGACCCCCTCCTTCAGCTGGGAGGGTGATGGCCACAGCTCTGGGCTTTCCTGGACTATGCAGGGAGCTCCCTCCTACACAGGAGGGCTTGGCAATGCTGAGCCTCACCTGTTGGCTTGAGGTGTCATTTTGAGGTCTTCCTCTGCTTCCCTTTTACTTTTTGCCTCATATACTAGTGGGTAAGGGAGAGAGGAACTGGTTCACTTTCCATCTTCCCTCATAGTGTCCCTCTGCTTATTAGTTCTCCAAATATTTCATACTACAGCCCAACAGCAAGGACTCTGCACTAACCCAGCTGTAGAGAGAGGGAAGCCAGAGCAGGCAGGACAGCACCTTATCTTCATGGCAGTGTCCCAGGGAGAAGGACAGGACAGCTGGGCCCCTGTTGCACTAAATCTCTGTGATTTCAGGGCACACACTGCAGCATTCCTTTGGCTGAGTCCTTCTCTTGTGGCTTCCTAAGGGTGACACAGCAATAGGGGCAGAGCACCAGCATTCCTTCACCCCCAATTGCTCCACTTTATACTTTCGCTTTTCCCAGCATTCATCAGGATAGGGACTGTCCCCCAGTGTCTTCCTGAGTGAGGAGAACGGGCACATAGAGGAGAAAAAGGAGACCTGTTGTGGGATGCCTGTGACGTGGGGGCAATTATGGGACAGAGGAGAAGAAATCAACTTGGTTTTTCTCCCATCAGCTCTCAGCTCCATTAAATATCAGTGGATTGCAGGTGTCACTGCCCTTCGCTGTCTCCAGTGGAACCAGGTACTGGAGAAGAGATGGGGAAAGGGAGCATGGTGGGACCATTGTGTCCTCCAATAGCCCTAGGCAGCCACTGAGGTGCTTCTGAAAATCAGAGCAGTCCCTGGAGCTGCTCCAAAATCCATCCATTCCCAGGAGGCCTTTGAGCATCCCACAACAAGGGGGTGCAGGAGTATCTCACATTGCCCTCATGAACTGACCACCCTGGCTGAGCTCCATGTGGACTTAACTCTTGGAGGACAGTGCCAGCCTGTCACCACCTGCCTGTCCCTTGCCATGCACCTGGCTGCACAGGCTGGCTGTGCTCCTTCCCTTCCTGAGGCTTAGCCAGGCCAGTAGCACTCCAGGATGCTCAGCACATGCCTTTAAACAAACAAAAATAACTACAATAGAAGATTTCAAATGCTGTACTACCCTTGCCTTAAACACTTCTTATCTGCAGCACTCCAAAAGCAGTAGGAGCCCATCCGACAGGAGCTGGCATCACACAGGTCCCCAGACAGCCAGAGAGCAAACATGTCTGCCAGCACAGGGACACTAAGGGGCTCCGGCTTCAGCAATACATACAGCAAAGCAGATAAAACAAAATAAAAAAAGCCAACAATGATCAGTTTTTTAAAACTTTAAATATTTTTTTCTTTAAAATCTGTTTTTCTTTGTGGTTCTGTCTCTGTAAAGAGCTGTGCTCTCCCTGCAGCATCTGGGTCACTTCCTCAGTCCTGGCTGTGGGGCAAGGGAGAAGCAGGGTCAGTTAAAGAGGATACAGGTGGGTGCCCTCCCCCGTGCATCACCGGCATGTGTGGATCTCCACCACCCGATGGCAGGGTTTGCACTTGACGGAGCAGCACCAGTGGAATTTGCAGCTGCACCTTTCCACAACCTCCACTTCGTCCGTGTGAAAGCCACGGCCACAACACATCAGCTCGCAGCCATCGATAGCCTTGGAGGTCTTGTTGCACTGCCGCCCACTGGTGCCCAGGACCCCATTCTTGAGGTCGTGGTCACAGAAGTCAGGACTGGAGTCTAGGTAGACGAGGTCCTCGTCTGTATGTGGCTTGAACTGGGAGTTTTTGGGCACCAGCACTTTGGTGGATCCAATCTCGCTCTGTTCGACCTCTGTGGCACCATCGAATTTCTCCTTCAGGACGTTGCCCACTTTGCGGAATGGGGGCATGGCTTTCCAGCACGTCTTGAACTCGCATGAACCTGACACACCATGACACTTACATTCCACCCGCATGTTGTTCAGGATCGCCTGGAGGAACAGACCCAAGGAACAAGATGGGATGATCAGTGCGGGATGGACATAGGGCGCAATGGATAGGGCCTGGGAGGGCTGTGAAGAAAACACTGCTGGGTGGGTATGGGATTAAAAGAAGCCCAAATGGCTCAAGCCATGGCTGCAGAGCCTGGCTAGGATACTGCAGAGCGGTGCCAGCTGCCTAGGTTCTCTCCTTGCCATTACCTTCCTCCCTGCCTCGTTGTTGTGGAGGTTCATTAATGCTCTGTTGGAAGAGGCCCCTTTGCTCCTCTCACGGATGTCAACGAAGGACTGCGAGAAGGCCACACCGTAGGCGATGTTATCGGAGCAGCCCGACCACTGGAAGCCTGAGGCAGAGAGCACAGATGAGACAGGTACTGCCACCCCATAGTGCTTGAACTCTCCAGTCCTACTCTTCCTAAAATCCAGCTGGCCTGCCCTCTCTCTGTCTTGCTGCCTACTAGTCTGCGCCAAATGGGAACAGGGGAAACTAGGGAGTGTGGCCCTGGGGAACACATGGACAAGATGTTTCCAGTCCAGTGGGTGATGCACTCAGGTGTCTTTCTGAGGCAGTCACGTGAACTAACCAACATTTTGGGTTTTTTTAAACTTTTCCCTCTTTTCTGGATGGCTTCAGAGAGTGGGTTTGAATTGCAGGTATTTTGGCTACTTTGCGTCTCTATAGAGCTGCAGCTGCTCCCTGTTCAAACACTCACCCTGTGGGCTGCCCCCCTGCACTGTGCGGTCACATCCACATTTGTCCAGCTCGCCACTGCTGCAGGCGCGGGTCACGGCGAAGGCCACCCCTGCCGAAGAGATGGCATAGACGAACGCTGCCTCTCGTGTCCCTGCAATGGCACAAACCATGGTGGGAAAGGTGGCAGAAAGTCTGAGGCAATGTGAGCAGGAATTCCGTAGGCAACGCAGCCCGGTGGCCAAAGGCTCTTGGTAGACTGCCACATGTGTCTCTTCTCCTCTTCCCTCTTAACTATGGTGTGGCACATAAACTCCCCTGAAAATCTGGTCTGAAAGACAGATCTTGGCAAAACATGCTATACAGAGCTATCAGGCTAAACCCTTTGCTCTGTCACTTCCTCCTAAGATAGAGGCAGCACATGCAGGACCTTCATTGTCCCCAGCCCTGGGATGCTGTTTGCTTAGTGCCAAGCCTGGACCTGACTCATCAGAGACCCCTGGGTGCTGGGAGATGTTTTGCAGAAATGAGAGCCCATTCTTGCAATAGTGAAGAAGCTGGGAACTGCCCCACAACATTAAAAACATGAATGATGGATGAATGATAAAACCTGGCAATAGGAGAGACAGAGGCTGCACTGCCAATGTGGGCAGAGCTCTAGCTTATATGGAAGACTGTCTTGCCTTGTGCTTGCAGGGCAGCTCTGCCATGAAATCTTTCCTGCATCCATCTGTTCTGGATGCAGGAAAGATTTCATGGCAGAGCTGCCCTGTCTGCTCTCCACATCCAGGAACATTCCCTGCAGCTGCAGATCCTTGCCATCCTCTTTCACAGGGTTGTGTAGCTCGCAATGCCTCACAAACTACCCTGCAAAACCCTGTTCTGCTCCCAAAGCACCTCACAGAACCCCACTAGTGTTCAGGGTGCAGTGTAGTCCCAGTTTTTGTGTCTACTTATGTGGTGCCACATGGTTGAGAAAAACTTGTTTGGGAAGTTGGGTGCATTCCTGGGCATGAACACACAGAGTAGCAGGGGCAGGGATCAGCTTTAGCAACACACAATGCCCACTATCCTCTGAGGCTGGTTGAGCGCACAAACCCTCCATTTCTGAGCAAGGAGGGCTGGTATTTGGGGTGGTCCCGTGTTTGGTACAGAGGGGCAATGGCTTGTGAGCAGGCACCGCTCAGCTTGCCAGTCAGAGAGGGCAGCTACTTTGGTGGTCGCATCCCAGACTTTGGTGGCCCAGTTGGCAGTGGCTGGGGAGGACCCAGCCAGTGTGGGACTGAACTGCCTCCAGGTTAATCGAGGTTAATAGTAGGATCATGTTGGTCGGTTTGTGCTGTGGCTGCCTAAAAAGAGACTACTTTTAGTTTCTGGTATTTCTGGTATTTCCAGTCCCTGAACCTTCACAAGAAGAGATCTTCACCCCTGCACTGAGGGGAGGAAAGTCAAAAAAGGAGCCAGGGGGATGCTTTGGTTTAGGGGTCCTGGGATGGGAGGTGAGATAGTACTTGAGGGGAGGCAGAGATAGCACCTGAGGGAAGGCAAGGGATGCTTCAGTGATCTTAAGGGGTTGCAGAAGGGTTTTCCCCTCTGTATCCTCCCTCCACAGGATTACAGTCCTGTGCTTCTGGGAAGTCAGGGTGCAGCTGGGGGCTGCCCTGGCCATATCCAGCCCTGAAGGCTGGTGGCAGGGGACGATGCTGCCACATGTTCTTCCCATGCCAGGCAGCACCAGCCCATCCTCCTGACCCATCCCCCATTGATACTCTGCTCAAGAGTGGCCATGTGCCAGCCTGGCAGCAGCCACTGCTTCAGCAGTGCCCAGAAAGAGACTGAGTAAAGGCACCCATGGCTTTATGGAGTGGAGCTCCTAGGTCTGGTGGGGAAGAGATGAGACCAGGGTGACTTTAGGACCTTTGTTCAAATTTGGCATGTTCTTGTCAATTGGTATGGAAAAGGTTCAGGAGAGCTGAGGAGCAGCAGGAGTCTGAATATGCTGTACCCAACATACTGAACAGAGCCCCACTGAAGTGCACAGGGACCCATCCACCCCAAGATCCAACACTGGATGGGCCATTCCTGACGCTATCCAGGCACTGGTTCAGGGGCAAGTAGGCAAAATCTCACCTGCAGCCCACCAGGCTGCTTTTATAGCCATTCCCCCAGCAGCATCACCCCGGACACGTCCTTCCAGCTCACCTTGTGTTACCACCTTGCCAAAGACAGGCAGGGTATCCAGTGTGGAGCAGTTCCAGCGGCGGTTGCGGAATTGGTACTGGCACTCCTCAATGGCCAGCTGGGCTCCACGTCGCACTGAGTCCATCACCTCCAGGTTCCTCTTGCACATCTGCACCTGGCGCTGGATCAAGCCCTTCAGCTTCTCGCAGGTCTCCTCCTCAGAGATGCTCCCTACTGAAGACAGCTTTGCCAGGTACCTGCCAGGACACCAGCACAACAGGTTAGGAGGCAAGGGCTGGGGGAGCCCATATTCATCTGGGACCCATGTTCAGCCTTCCAGAAAGCAAGGAGACTGAACCTCTTACCCCCTCCATAGCTGAGACCTGCTGCCCATCTGGGTCACCTTTAAATGTACCACAGCAGTGACTCTGCAGGATGCATTTCTGGCTGACAGAGAACAAGCCCAAGCAAAATGACCATCCCTCTGCAGCCTAGTTCCTGTCTCTTGGGGAGTCCAGCTGTTGGCTCCCCTTTGCCTCTGTTGCCTGCAAGGAAGATATTTTCAGCGCTGACTGAATGTGCCTGGTCAGGTCTCCTGAGTATTGGCATATCCAAGTGCTACTAGGAAAAGCCAGAGGTCTCCAAAGTCAGCCAAAACAAGCAGGACAGGCACTTGGCTGCCAGCTCCATCTGCCACAGTGCTCCCACAGCGTGGCTGTATGCTCATAACTGGCAAACATTGCCCCCAAAACCACTTCCCTCCTGGAGGCTGCTTTTAGCAGCCCCAGACCCCAACAGGCAGGGATGGCCTCTGGGAGCTGCCAGGTTTCCTGTCACTTGGGATTCAAACAGGATTTGAAGCAAGGAAGCAGAATCAGGAGCCCACCAGGGCAAAATTGCACAGGCTGGGCACTTCCTCCACCAGCCCAGCTTGTGAACAGGGCCATGAGGTCTTTGCTGATCTGGAAAAGACTGGCCCTGTGCGGAGGGGACCACATGTTCTGCTTTCCATAGTGCCATCCTCAGCAGTAAGAGTCACAGAGCTGCTCTTGGGTGTCAGTATTAGGGGAATGAGGGAGCAAACTCCTTGAAGAGCAAGCACCTCAATACCTCTCAGCATTTCCTTGTCCAGTGTGTGGGTATGATAGTCCCTGCTGCACATCCTAGTAACTCAACCTCCTACCCCTTGTTGTGTTGTGGGCATGGTGTCCATGCTTGCCCATTTCCCAGTTCCATCCTCCTGCCCTAACCTCTGGAACACAGAAAGAACTTAAGATTAGTCCCAGTCAGATTTTCCAATGAGGCTGTGTGATAATTGAATATCCTCTACAACTATTAGTGACTGTGTTGGCAGGTGTGTATATGAGACTCCCTCCTTCCTGTGGCTGCTGATAGCCACTTCAGATGATGCTGCCATAGTGGAGCCCTGACCTGTTGTGGACATGGAGGGTCCCCTGCATGGGACAGGTGTAACTCACACTTGCACCCATCCACTAACCACACTGAGCATTAGTGTCCTTGGGAATTGCCAGCATTGTCTCACACTGCTACCTTCTCTGCACCAAGAGCTGCAACTACTGAGCTTTTTGAAACTTCATTCCTTGACTCTGCATTTCCCAGCCCTACAGAACTTGTGGGTTTGTTTGTGTGTTTTTTTAACTCCTCCTCCCAAGTTGCAACATCCTGCAAAGGATTTTTCTTTTGAAGCCCTGCTTGTCTCCAAGAAGTGACTGTGCAAAAGTGGCTCCTACTCCCTGCCTGTTCCCATGTGTCCCAGGAGCCAGATCTGCTGACTTCAGCCACAAAATCAAGTTGTCACAGCCTCTTCCTCCCATTAACCCCGCCAGTCTGCCCCAGGAGGAGAAAACAAGATTTTCTCTTCTGTGCATCAGCAGAATTATTCACCAGCTTGGTTTTATGCTCACAACTGGGGGGGGGAGGGGGGGGGTGGCGTGGGAGCCAGGGAGAAAGCTGTCTTGGCTCATGGTGTCCGTGGGGAGTCTGCATGGCAAGATGTCAAAAGTATTCAGTTTTCCCTGTGTGTGATCATGGAGGCAATGCTTCTCTGACAGCAGGAAGAGGCAGGCTGCTGGGGTTTCAGAGTCAAGTGCTGTTAGAGCCTTTATACCAGCAAATCATCTTTGCCCAAGGCTTCCTGCTCCCCAAGGGGACAGCCCTGCTTGCAGAAGACAGGACCTGATGTAAACAGATGGCTTGAAAAACCCACTGTGGCCAAACTCAGAACTGTCACCTTTCTGCTGGCCCCCACACCATGCAATGGGTGTCCCCAACCCTGTGGTGCAGTCCCAGACATGGAGTGCAACAAACTGCTGTTATCACATCTTGCTGCACTAAGCTGACCTGGCGAGAAGGCACCAAACCACCTCTGGGAGGTGTTTGAGGATGTTGAATGCTGAGCACACACAGGGTGCCTGTAACAGCTGTTCCCTCCCAGGTCCAGCCATCATTCCAGTTTGGGCATGGGGAAGATGACACACAGCAGAGTGGTAAGATTCAGCTCAAGACAATGTGGGTTATTGATCAGCTTTGAGCCTGGAAGTCAAGAAAATGAGAATCTATCTCCATTACCAACTCCTTGTGCTGATTTGGCTTCCCCCTCTGCCTGGCATTTATCATGTCAGGCAAGCAGCTCCTTCAAAGTCAGTGAGACTGGTCCTACAGATGAGTCAGTGCCTGCTTTGAGTGCAGACACATTGGTGGAAGAGTTCTGTGACACAGACGTAGCATCGACATTATTATCAGCTCTGCTCAGGATGGGGCATCATCTCCTTTTCTAATATATTTCCCAGCTTGAGATTCTCTGGGCAATGTGCAGTAATAAATTCAAACCATGCATAAAGTAAAGTGTGACAAAAGCCTTTCAAGCTTTTCCAAGGAGATGCACCTGATAAGGTGCCTTCCCAACTCACATTTAATGCTATTTAGGATTATAAAACAAAGGCCAAGGATGCTTCAAAGATAGGTACAGCTCTCAAGAACAGGTCTGGTAATTTGTTTTGCAATGCAGACAAATAAGATGAAACTATCCAGAACAGTGCTCTGGCCTCTCTCCTCCTTGACAGGTCCTGTGTCCTATCACCCCTCCTTGGCTATGTTTGCCAGCCCCTCTGTGGAGATGGAGACAACTGTGCCTAAAATGCTGTGGCCCCATCATGCTACTAGTTTGTTACTCATCCAGGAGAACTATCACTGCTTTCCAAAAGACAAGGTTTTTGATCGGGGAGGAGGCTTCCATCCTGATCCCTGATTAAGGATCTAGAGGCTGAGGCAAGGATTTAAGGAAGGACCTTTGCTGAAGAACCTCAGCTTTGAGGCTCTCACATGGCATCTCATCACACCACATTCAGGAGCACCAGGTAGGAATATCTTATCCCCTTCCCCTCTCTGGGGCAGATGAAGAGTTAGGTACATGCTCTGCCCTTGTCAGCACTCAGAAGTGCTTCCATGTCATGTTTCTCAGGGCTGTGGAGCACCAAGGCTGTCAGGAACCAAATACATCTGCAGCATCCCACGGTCCCCATGGAAACCTGACTGTAGCTCTTTGTCCAGTCGTTAACAAGAACTTTGCTCCAAACTTTGTTTACGTGGGCTGAAGTGGTAGAATCTGCAGCCAATGCCTTTGTCTACCGGCACAGAGAGATAGACAGGCACAGCAGGAGGAAGGCAACAAACAGCTCCTGCCCTCTACAAAGTCTCAATGCAGATCCTTCATCATGGCATCACATCTTGATTGCTATGCAGAGCTCTAGATTATAATTTAAGTCTCACATACAGCCTCAAAACAACCCTGTTTGTGGAAAACAAACTCAAACAATGGCATATTTTCTTCCTTTTCCAAGACCGGGCAAAGAATGTTTCAAGAGGAGAACTGCTGCCCACACCATTTTTTTAAGTTCTGTCTTCTTGCTTCATCACGGCCTTGTATATTTCTTTTCTCCTGCCTTTAAATCCAGGCAAGTCACTTGCACAACAGACTCCCTCTTAAGAGTCATTGATTTAGGAGAAAACTGACTGAAAGCCCTTCCTTTTTTCCCATCTGAAGTATTGAGATCAGGATTGAAGGCCATAATTTAAGCAGCTGCAGCTGATGCACTCTGCAAGATGGCAAAAAAGTAAATCTCAAATCCAGGGAGCTTTGGAAAGGTGGGGGATGTCAGAAAGCCCTGCTTAAATAAAAATTATGATAACACTTTCATGAGGAAGAATAATTAGTGAAATGACAAAGAGACATTGAAAGAGCCATAGCATCTGGCAGATAGAGCCAGGAGGAGAGAGGAGAAGATTCCCTGCCATGGAAAGATGTGGAAATTTCAGTCATTGACAAATACTCAATTGAAGTGGGTCAGAGAAGATACCTTGGAGAAAGCAGAGATCTCTAATGTTTCTTTTTTCCAAGCAAATAAGTTTCAAGTGTGAACTCTTTGTATTGTCTCATTTTGGGAATATTTTCCTGAAGATGATAACTTTCAGATCCAGGCCGGTGGCATCCCTGATAAACCACTCAATAGATGTTCTGATATCAGGCTCAGAAGCTTCACCCTGCCCAGCGAATACTTAACCTTCCCACAAGGCTGAGTGGCCAAGGCCACAAAAAGCTTGTCCAAACCTTAAACTGTGAAGATAATTCAGCTCTGCTCCTGTCTGAGAGGCAGCAAACACCCCCGTGCTGGTGGAGGGGGTCAGCAAGAACATCTCTGTGCCTCCTGAGGGTGCAGGGACAGTCAGCAGACAGCACTTGGGATTGTCCTAAGGATTGAGACAACTCATGCAGGCAAGCTTCTTCTGGGGAAGAACTAAAGGCTTGTTTATAATGTGAAAAATCCATGGAAAAACCCCATGTATCCCTGCATGAATCTGTCGGTCTCCATAGATATATCCATGCAGGGAGAGTTACTGACCAGTGTTATGGCTCCTTACAAGAAGCCATCCTGTAGATATAGGGAAGTGTTTTATCTTTGCCTTGTTGCTTTCTCCTAGCAAGCAGGGTGAGTGAAGCCATGGAAAGATGTCTCAGTCTGGCAGGCCAGATGATGCTCTATGCAAGCCATACAGCTCCGATGATTTTTCATGGTGTCCCACATTGGGCTTAGTGCCAGTTTCCGTGTTCCAACAGCTCCAGGCTAGTAGGGCCCACCACATCCATGGTTCCTCAAGCCTGCCAGCTTCGGAATGTTCCAGTCAGGATTTGCAGGAGACCTGCAAGGCTGCCATTGTTCAGCTGCTGGCTCTGCAGCAGATGTGGCCCTTCTAGGGACCAGGCATCCCCCTCCTGGGATTACACATCCTGCTTTTCTAAGTGTAAACTATGATTTACAAGTCATCATCTGAGAACCTGTCTGGTCTCTTCCTTGGAAAAAATACAACGCTCTGCCTCAGTCCTTCCTGTCACAGTTAGGGCACCACCTCTTGGCTGAAACCTGCTTTTCACACCTACTCTTCACCTCCAATTTACAGCTGCGGAGAGAGTCACCCAGGAGGAGGCAGTGCTATGCCTATACCTCCATCCCTCAGCTCAAGGGTGAGTCTACACTTCCTGTCCCCCATTCCTTGGACCCTGCATCTAACACTATGTGCACCCAGCAAACACCCATGTCCCAGCCACTGGTGGTGGCTCAAGTCCTTGGGGACAGTGAGATGGCCAGCTGCTGGTCCTGAGCCAGTGCTGCTTTTTGGCTTTCTGAGCACGTGGGGGCAAAATCTCCACTTTTTAATGGGGGAGAGCAGGATGGAAGCTGGGAAGAGCCTGAACAGCATCTGTTTTGGAAATCTGCTTTAAATGTGTAGGAAATTTCCTTTACTTCCTTTATAAGACAAGAGAAGCTACTCCTGGATTCAGGTACAACACCTAGGCCTTGTTGCAAGGAGAGGCAAGTGCAGGCCAACTTCTGCAGTGCTTCAGGCTAGACCTCATTGCAGAAAATCTGATGAGTTTAAGGTTTTGATCAGAATTTGCAAATACGCGACAAAAAAAGCCTTCTACAGTATTAGTTTGATCTCACCCAACTTTCAACAGACCCCAGGCTGCTCTCCATTGGCCAAGAGACTCAATTACTTTTCCCCAAGTAATTTCATGAAAGCACAATACTGGCTGCAGTTCTGCTGAGCCAGCCAGATCCTGCAAGGCAGCTTCCTGGCTGTGAAGTGCAACAGCCCATGGCAGCAGCTCCAAGAGAGCCTGGAGGATGCTGCCAGGGGTCACCCACAGGTGTCAGGGACAGACACCCCTGCGTAGGTAACGCAGAGGTTACCTGCACTGAATATGCAGAGCAGAGTCTACCATTCAAGCAGCCTTGGATGACTGCAAGTTTTCAAGCTTTAAGAAAAAAATAACCAATTATTGTAAAAGCCAGTGTCATTGCACTTGTAAGGAAATACAGAAGAATCTTCTAGAAACTTTTAACCTCCAGGATTGTTCAGCAATTTCATAATTTTAAGAAGTGGCTGTAATGCATTTCTCTACATCTACAAGGATGAATTAATCAAGCAGACAGTAGCTCTCAGCAAAGTAACATAAACACTTTTTTGCTTCAGTGCAAAAGTCCAGTTTTGATTCATGGAGTCACATCAAGCCACTGCAAAAAAGAAACCTGCCTCTTGCTGTTGCTCATTTTTGGAGCTTATCCAGTTCTTCACAGCCTGGCATGCAGAGTGGTTTTATCTCCTTCCTGTCCATCCTCCCTAGAGTTAGGTTCTGCTGTGAAAGACAGGAGTGTAATTTTACTTGAGGCTTTCTTAGGAAAAGACAGAAATGCCCATCAGCACTGAGAAGCTAGAGAGCACAGGGCCCTTCGACACCCTGGCAAACACAGCCCTGAAGGGTATCTGCCAGACAGGACCATTGCTCAGAGACAAGCCAAACTTGTTTGGAAGTCCAGTGCCAGGACAACTGGGTGCAACCTGCAGGGTGCAACCCACAACCAGTCCATTTTCATAGCTGAGATAAAATTAGCTGGTATTGTCAGAAGTGGCAAGACTTACAAATAAATAAAAATTAAAATGTATTTCCAGCAGTTTCAATTTCCTACCTCACAGCCTTGGAAACAGGTTCCATAGGTTCATGCACCAACCTTGTGGATCTGACAGGATTCCCAGAGCAATGCAAAGAAGCCCTGAGCATCTCAGAAGTGGAGAGCCATTCGTCCAACCCACAGCACCCCACAAAGTAATGAAATTCCTCATCAAACCCAAATGGTGCAACCCACACCCTGGCTGCTGGGACCAGCTCAGATGTGACCAGGGAACCTTCCTGGCACTGTCCTCACAGCAAAAACCATGGAGAATGGAGCAAAAACCATGGAGAAGGGAGTGGAGCTTGGCAGGAACAGCTCTGTGTTAGAGCTAGCAGCACCTGCCAAATCTGTGCCATGGCAGCATGGCATCTGAAGGGAAAATACTGAACCGGTTCCTCACCACATGGAAGACGGAGCATTGCAATGACAATACAAAGAATGTTGTACAAAATTAAACTATGCCAGGCTCCAGGTGAAGTGATCTCTTCCCCACTATCAAAGCTGTGGAGACTCACCTGAAAAAAATAAAGCCTCGTTTAAAACCAGAAGGGTGCAAATGCAGGACCCAGGCATGCTTCCTCTCAAATCTTCTGCATTGCATAATGACCCAAACAAAATGAGCATTCCGGCTGCTCTTGCAACATCCCTACTCCTAAGCTGGCAGAGATGGGCACAGAGAATTGGGCCGCCTGTCTGAAAGCACTTTGTGATGTTCTGATGAAAGGAGGCCAGGGAAATCCAAACTCCTTTTATCCCTTCCTCACCAGCCCTTGCAAGTGGTTAGAAAGCAGCTGCTTAGCCAGGCTTGTTTGGACCTTCACAATGGTGGTCCCTTTCTAGTTCACTTCAAGCTTTCCCAGAGCACTCATATTTATTTTTATTTTAAGGTTTTAAAAGCCCATCTGTGCTCCTGGCCCTTTAAGCCAAGCTCCAAGCCCAGATGGAGATTTTAAATCCCTGTAAAGAATGGGCAGACAGAGCTGCTGGTGGTACACCCTGCTCTAAAATGGCATGACCATATCTCAGACCAAGCATGTCCATATGGAAAGCCTCTTCCAGAGCCAGTTTTAGCTACAAGAAAATGGAGAGAAGCTGTAATGATTCCCAGATAGTTTGATAACCAGGGGTCTCAGCCCTAAAGGACCCTAGCCTGTTGTATCTGATGTTTTCTGTTCTCTCATCATTCAAACCCTCTGAACAGCTAGAGAGCAAGGCTGTGGGCCCCAGTGCCTCATGCATTTAGTGGATGCTTACATCCATAACCCACTTTGCACATTTTCTAGTTCACTTTTTCACGTGGACTTCCTTCTCTTCAAAATAGGTAAATAAATTAATAACTAAACAACTGGACTAAAACCAAAGCCTGGCACTCCCGTGGCAGCTGTGGAATTATGCTTGTTTGGCTAGAAGTCTCTATGAAACACCCTCAGCATCAGGATGAGTTTGGAGCAGAAGAGGCCTTGCTTCCAAATTCAAACACATCACTGCACATGTGGGTTCAAGTGTCTATGAAGTACAAGTTGCTTTGAAAAGTAACTCCTCTGCTTCCCCTGTAAGAAGCACAGCCCTGGACTCCTTAAGAGATAAAGCAGAAGCCAGAGGGACCGTCTTGCACACAGCCAACAAGATGTAAAAGGCTCTGTCTACAGCCCTTTATTTAATTTACAAACATCTGCCTGAAGAGGCGGGAGGCAAATCAGAGCCTCCAAAGGCAGAAGGAAGAGCAAGCCTGAGGCTTTCACAACAAGTGGGAACAGAATATCTCTTCAGATTTGGAGAACAGAGGCTTTCTGGATAGCAACTCCCCAGACTCAAAACACTGATAAAAACCACCTGAGGTTTGCTTCCTAACCAGGGAAGAAAGTAGGTTGGTTTGTTTAATGAAAAGATTTGGGAAATCCCTTCCAGCTCAATGGCCACTGTAGCAGAGTGATCCCTTTGAGAGATCCCCATATCATCTCCTTTTTATACTGGATGGGGCAGCTCATTGCATGGCCAAAACAAGTGCTTTCCCCACAAAGTCAGACTTACAGAAACCCTTAGCTTAAGCATTGCAAGCAGCATATCTCCAAAACACTGGGGGAATGCGAGTCTGTACAGGTCGAAAGAAGCTTTAGAGCTTTAGGAGGAGAGAAAAAAAAAGCTCACAACTGAGCTTAATCTCTAATCCAGCAGGTTTCTGGAAAAGCAAACTTCACTGCACGCTGCCATTCTGTGCACACACCTCTGTGCAGAACTATGTGCCTGGCGAGGCTGGATCCATCCTGTCTGCTGGGCACAAGCTGGCAGAGCCCTGGGATAACGCCAAGCATGCTGAGCCCACACACGTGAAGACATACGAGGCACACTCATTCCTTGAATATCTGATAATTCCTGGGATCCTTCTAACTCTGTTTATTGCCTCCGGCAGTCTTTGTTTCTGATGTGAGAAGATAAACAATGGGAATTGTCTTAATCCTAAAGGCAAAGAATAAAAAGCACTGAGCGGGGGACGATCCTTTTATCATGATACATTTGCAACATCAAAAAAAGTTGACCCCCTTCCTTTGAAACGCACTGAAATGTATCTGCTTTTCCTCCCCTGTTGGCAGGAATGAGCCCTCCGCTCTTTGCTGCCGAGCCCCCCGCGCCCACCCTTGCTCTGCCAGCACGGACGGCTGCACACAGCCCTCCCTGACTAGTGCGGCGAATCACCACTCCGCCTCGCCTCCCAAATCCTATTCCAGCTGCGTGCGGCGCCGGGGACCGAGGCGAGTCCCACCTCTGCACATCCGTGCGGGGCAGCTTGCCGACCTCACTCATGAAATCCCCACTTTCCGCCATGCCCGTCCCAGGGCAGCCGAAGCTGCACCTCTCCAGAGATCTGCCATCATCTCACAGAGCTTCCTCAGCAGGACTTTCTTCCTGCAGGAAAAACACTCCCACAGTTCCCAATATACCTTCACCAGAAGCATGACAGCTTATAAGACCACCTTGATAGCTGCTATGATCCACCCACCAGCTGCTAGAGACGTGCGGCATGCAAATCGCTCCATCTGGCAAAGAAGGAGGGGAGAAGGACTAAGCACCAACGCATCCTAGGCAGCCACCTTTTCCCACAGGCAGGACACTTGGAGAGTGCCGCTGACCTGGCACTTTCCCCAGGCATTGGTGAGCATCTTCCAAAAACCACCTACATCCCACAGCCTCCAGCGAGTCAAAATGTAAGGGCAGGAGCTGTATCCGGATGCAGAGAGGACTCCTTGCACAGGGGATGTGTGCCCATCTGAGCACCTGTGTTTGGGATACACGACACTCAGGATCTTTCATGCTGACAATCCTGGGCACTCCTTAACCTGTGGGGTGTACTTGCCCCTGCCGAGAGAAATCCATGAAGGTGAGATGGAGGCGGCCCACGCTCCTAAGCCGGAGAGCGGGTCTGCTGGGTGCGTGCACGGGAACTAATTAGTTCCCGTCAGCCGGCAACACGGGCAGCGGGGGAAGCACCATCTCCCACCAAAGCAGATTTATTAGGAAGAACCGATGCCTTCGTTCAAAGTTAGGTGGGAAAGTGTTGTCATGCTCCATCCCCTCTGACCCGGGAAGGGGGAAAGGGGGGGTGTCCTCTTCAGAAAGTAGTCCCACCGCCTTGGCAAACACGTAGGAATTTTCCAGAACGATTTCCGCCCCTGTTTACCTTACACATTATTTCAGTGTTTGTTCAGCGGGTTCTCGATGTCATCGGGCTCCTCTGCGGCGTGCAACAGCCCCCCGACACCCGTCTTCTTATCGGCAATGGGGGGGCCGAGGCGTGGGCAGCCCTGCTCGCTGCAGATCCCCGGGCCCAGCACGTTTGACCGCCCCAGCTCTGCCAAATCCTCCCCTGGACCGCTGGCCCTGGCGTGGCATCTCGCCAACACCCAGGCCCCACTCCGACCCGACGTCCTGACCTCCACCCGTGATCCCGGTGTGATCCAGATTCATAACTTAAGGACAAAAAATGGGACGGGGCTAGATAACCAGCCCCATTCCCATCAACCGCGATAACACTCCGCCACTGAGCGGCTGGGGAGAGTCGGCATCCCCTGCCGCCCACCTGCCTGCGGATGAGGGCTGCAACCCCACCGCCACGGCGGCAAGGGTCAGCGGGGACAGGGGACGGACGCGATGGCGACGGGCGCCCTATGCCCCGCCGGGGACCGAGCAGCACCGCTGCAGGGGGTCGCGCCCGGTGCTGCCCAACCCCGCGGCACCTGCTCCGCGCCCCCGGGGCTACCAACAAGTTGCGGCGTGTCCGTGTTCCCCCTCTCGCCCCGCGGCTACTCACAGCCAGTTGCTGGCGTTGGCCGAGAAGGTGGCGAGGATGATGAGCAGCAAGGAGCGCAGAGAATACTCAGGGCTCATCCTGGAGGGCAGGCGGGGTGGGACTACGCGGAGCCGGCGGCGGCAGCGCCCCCGCCGCCCCGCGCCCAGGGCAGCCGCCGCCGCAGGTGGGCGCGGGCAGGAGCGCCGGGCGCTGCCCGGCTGATGCTCCCGCCGCGGCCGCTGAGCCCGACTGTCAGCGCGCTCGGCCCGTCCCGGGATGGAGCGGCGGGGCCGGAGGCGGGCCGGGGGCGGAGGCAGCCCTGGGGGCCGCCCCGGCTCCGCCGCTCCCTGGGCGGGACTCACTGCCGGGGACATCCCCGGGGCGGGCCGGCGGCGGGGAGGGCACCGGAGAGGGCAGCAGGGGCTCCGGCGGCAGGGAGGGCGTTGGGAGTTTCTCCGGCGACGTGGAGGGCAGCGGGGAATCTGCCATCGTCCCCCACCTTGCTGCTGCACCCACCAAGCGGCACCTCTGGGTGGGTTCTCTGGGTGCGGGGAGAGACGAGGGAACCTCGCAGAGGAGAGGGGCGGGTGTTTCCGCATTTGATGTTTTTGGGGTAATTTCCTGCTCGCTGTGAAGCAACAGAGCACTGAGATGTCCTGGCGCTGCCTGGAGTGCATCGATCAGGCTGCCTTCTTCAACAAGCACCCCTTTGACTTGGAGTGATTTCCAAAATTCTAGTTTCTGAGGATTCACTGTAAATGCCAAAGTGCATTTGAAAATTTGCAACTAAAGAGAGGGGTCTGGGTGGGTTCTGTCTGGAGGTTCTGTCAGGAGAACAGCATTTGCAGATTGAACCGAGACAAGTTTGCAAACCCTCTTGGCATCTCAATAAGGGCTGCCCTGTGGAGGGCTGCCAGTGGCTGGTGGCAGGCTCTAGAATGTGCAGATGGAGGGTGATGCTTGAACAAATATCAAGGCTTAAATTCACCTCTGGAAAAGTCAACTCTTGGGTAATCCCAAGAGCTCCTAACAGCATGTCTTAACCACCCCGAGGATAAGAGATGTGGTGGGGATCCCTATCTCTGCTCCATCCACTATGCCTCTGTTTATCCATATGGGCATAAATGACTTAATTTAAAGCCATGAGCAACATGAGCTGGCTGCTTGGTGTGAAATCCAAGATCCCAGGCAGCCACAACTGTGCACCAAATCTCTTCTTGACAATGTTGCTACTTAGGTCCACTACTAAAACCTCTTGCTACCATCTCTAAAATCTTGCCAAGCTGGTTTGGAGCTATTCAAGATTCCCTTTGTCTTTTCAACTCTGTTTTCCTGTAGCTGGGGCACACTTATTCAAAGCACGACAACTTGCGCTAGGCTGCACATATGCCTGTCTAACTTTATTACACCTACTTTAAAATCTCTGCATTAGTTCCCTGTCAAAGTGAGGATTTAATTTCAAAGTGCTTTGGCTTATATTCCAGCTCCTGACAGGCAGCAGCCCACCCTCACCTAGTCATTCATCTGGCTTTCACATCCTTGCTAATTATCCTGGGTGAAAATGGGATTCTGGCTGCTTTGCTGGTGAATTGGAGGTTGTTGCCGTGAGCCCTGTCTGGGTAATTCAGTGCAACTGGAGCTGATTAATCTGGCTCATCATTTGAGACAAAGCTGATGCCTTCTGGCTTCTAATTGCTCAGGGTGTTGAGTGAACTTGTCACGAAGGCAAGAACTAATTGAGAGGCTAAGGGGAATGAGAGGTTAGAGGGCTGTGGCTGGCTGGGCAGAGCCACGTGGGTCTATGGGAATGTCATACTTTTGGGCCTCTCGTGTGTTATTCCCCTCCAAGGAGAAACATCAGACAAAGCCAGAATGGTGGGCATGAATCATGGGGTGCTGTCTGGCGTGGATATCTGCAGCCCATGGAGTGCTCTTGGCAGAAATGCTCCTGGTGCCAGGGCTTGTGGTGCTGCGGCCAGGCTCAGGGCACCCTGCTGGTCTTTTTGGGGTAGCTGTGGTGGCAGGATGGTGCAGTGGGTGCTTGACATTGATCTGGAGGACCTCTTGAGACTTCTCTTGGCCTGAGTGAGGAGTTGTATTGTAGATCATGTCCACCTAGTTCTGCAGCAGCTTCAGGTCCTGTTTCCATTGTAGCAGATGGAACAGAGGGGACTGTCCTGACTTAACCAGCAGGAGAACAGGAAAGACAGGCCATTGCAGCAGTCACAGTGTACATTGGGGATAGAGTGTAACATCCACAGGATGCACTGGGGATAGAGTGTCCATGGACTGATGAGTGGTACCCCCATGCCACAGGGGAGGCAGATGCAAACACCTCTGGAGTAAGTCACTCCGACAGGAAGTGCAGTGTGAGCTGCCTGTGGAGATGATAACAGTGCACCAGGGCATGAGGGGTGTTTATTTTAATACAGTCTCTGGGGTGGAGGAGGTGATGAGTGTGAACAGAGGACAGAATATGGAAATGGGCAGTCACTTCAAGGGTGTGGGTTCCTTGATCTTTTCAAAGATGCCCATGAAACACTGCTTGGTCATTACCTACAGCTTTCTGGAAGCTGGGTTCTTTTGGCCTCTGATTCAGAAGGTGCTAAGGTGCTTTAAAAACCTAAAGTCCAGCTGATTTGGAAGAGAGGAAGGCCCAATTCCAAGGGAATGTTTAAGGGACACAGCAGGTCTCCTGGCCTGTGCATTGCTTCAGAGGCCTCTTGGCCAGCAGGGCCCCTCCTGTGTACTCCTCTCAGGACAGCAGCTGGTGATGAAGGCCCCTTGTCACTGCCAGTGTGGGTTGGAGCTCAGTGCCTGCTGACCACCCCAGGCTGCAAGGCAACACTCTTTGTTAGTGACTGTGTGTTGCTTTAATGAACATCTAACTCCCATTAGATAAGGAGCCTCCTTTTGATGTGTAAATATTTCAGTGATGGGAAGAGGAATGAAATGCACCCCAAGGCTTGCCCAGGTGGGTGTTTATTCAAAGAGAAATTACCATCACCATATCACAGGCAAGGCAAAGGGCAAGCAGTGGTAACAGGAAAGGGTTTTCAGCTCAGAGACCAATATGAAAGCAACAAAGCATGCAAAAATCCATGCAAAATTGTAGCCAGGGTCTGGATTTAAGTGATGTAAATACAAACTATATAGGAGGTCCTTGAAATATATGTATTATGTAAGAAGCCTTTGAGTCCATGTAAAGTATACCTGTACTGTATTTGAATATCTTTGCCCCAGCAGGTCCCAGTTATTCTTGATGGGCTGCAGCTGTGGCCAGTCAAGGTAACTGGGATAAAAGGGGGTGGGCTGGCCAGTCAGGGAGAGCCTTGGAGGAGCCCTGACTGAGGGAGATCCTGAGTTTGTGCTGTGAAGATCTGCTGCCCATGAGACAACAACAGAAAGGTACAGGACTCTTGAAATATGTTAAATACAACAAAACTACACTGAAAAGTAAGTGCAGGCAGGTAGCACTCTTCCTCAGTTTCTGGATCTGACCGGTGCTATCAGTCATGGAGGTTATGAGAGGTATTTTACAGGTTCTTTTCAGGTTTCTGATGCCCCATGGGCTTACCAAATGGGATTGAAAGTAGGGTAGTCTACAATTTAGAGAATAGTCTCTAACATGTGGTGGGGAGAAGAGCTGCAAGAAAAAGTTCTCCTTAACTCATGGGTGAATCTGAGGCTGTGGGAGTTGGCTCTGAATAGAAATAAATTCCATTTTTGATTTAATGGAACATAACTATTGGACAGTTTAGCAACGGTACATGTAATAATCCTGTCCTGGAGAAAGGAGAAGTTATTCTGGGAGCCTCCATGCTAGAAAATACAGGACAGTTTTACTCCTTTACAGAAACCTGTGTTTTTACTGATGAAATTTATTTCAAACTACCCAAACATTTCCAAGTGGCACTGATGACTGGTTAGAGTAGGGACTGTATGGGACTGCAGTTCCAAATCAGAAGCAGCTTTGCAAACATGAAGGTTGCTCTGACAAAAGAGCTGTGTCCAGTCCATTACAGTCAGGGAGCAAGCAGTTGCTGTAACCCATGCTCAGCTGGGCAGCTCGACACATCACAGTGGCCACTGGAACATCAAGAACAGCCTTTTTTTTTAGCTGCAGCAGGATGCCTTTAGCCCCATACCTATTCCAGAGCCTGCTTGGGAATGTGCATATATTTTTATGAGTCTTCAGAAGCAGGTGTTCAGTTAAAATAAATCTTCAGTGGCATCACCTGAAATCTGGCACTGAGGCTGGTAAGACTCACTCCTCCAATTTTATTGTCAAATAGGGCACTGAAAAAAATACAGAGTGGCTTGGGATTTAGGGACTTTTCTTTTGGATGTTGTCTCTGAACACACCATCAAAATTTCTCTGGGAAAAATGAGTGGCTATGGTGATCTTGTGGTTGCTGTCCATGAGGAAAGTTAAGAGCATCCCCAAATATTATGAATGCCTTCAAACCATACAATTGCAGAAAGAGCCAACTTTTCCACTGCTCAGATAGATCCTTTTTCACAGGTCTGTGAACGAACTATCCCCTGAGTTGTACTATTTTCAGAGGAGATTGTTATCGCAGTTCCAGATTCTGGCATTTAAAATATGTCCCAACCGATTTCCCCACTCACTTGGGTGCCATCCACACCAAGCAGTGCGTAGCACTGCTGAAACAAACCTTGATCCAGGTGCTGGACTGACAGTGCACATGTAGACAGCTGACACTGGAGTGACAGCTCATGACTACACTTGTCCTACTCATTCTGCCCAGGAAGAAAATGAGATTTTAGGCTGGTTGGATACATAACACCCTGATTCACTCCTTTCCAGTGCTCATTATACCTCCAGGCGTTTAAGAGCATTGAGACTTCATCCCCCACCGTGGGAGCTGGGAGAGCCATGCTCAGCTGAGCAGGATGAAAGGAGGGATGGAAGCCACCAGGACCGCAAAGGGTCTCCCAGGCTAGGGATGGTCAGGAGAGGACAGGGCATGGGTGAACACCTTGGACTGTTCATGACTTGTAGTGGAGTTACCTTCAGCTTATCTTCACATTCAGCAGATGTGGCAGATGATGGAATCCCAGACTGGTTTGGGCTGGAAAGGACATTAAAATCACCTCATTCCACCCCGTGCCATGGGTAGAGACACCTCCCACTATCTCAGGTTACTCCAAGCCCCATCCAACCTGGCCTTTAACACTTCCAGGGTGGGGCAGCCACACCTCTGGACAATCAGTTCCAGGCTTCACCATCCTCTTAGTAAAGAATTTCTACCTAATATCTAAACTAGTTTCTTCTCCTTTAGTTTAAAACGGTTCCCCATTGTCATGTCACTATCTGCTGTGTTAAAAGGTTAGTCTTCCTCTTTTTTTTATAGGCCCTTCTAAGTACTGGAAGGCTGGAATGACATTTCCCCAGAGCAATGAGACCTACAACCACCCCAGGTGGCGTTACCATTGCCAAGGCGGTCAGCCTAAGTGATGTCCACATCTTTCTTCCTGTGTGTGACCAAGAAGGTCATAGGGCTGTGTCTTGCTCCATCTCTCTCCTTGCACCACTCAACCCGTTGGTGCTCTTGCTGGTGTGGTTTTGGCCCAGCCAACATGTACGTTGCAGACAGTGGCTAGGCAAAGAGCAAGGGATATCTTGCCCTAAGCCATAGGAGAGGTAAGGCCAGTTTATTTTAGGCTTTGCTATATGTTCCCAACAACTCCATACCATTTCACCCTTGGTGCCATGATTCCCTTGCCTGCTTTTGTAATGCAGACATGGTCTTTTGGGGATACAAACCAGAGGTGTGAAAGAGCAGAAGAAAATAATTGAAAAGACAGGTGCTGATTTAGATTATTTGGTCTACTGGTAGTGCATAAAATACTGATGGAAAAAATCTTCTAAATCTCTGAAAGCAAGAAAAACTATGCCTGGAAAGAAATTCCAAGCTTTGTCCCATGACAAGGGCCAACAGAGACTAATGAACTTGTCTGGGCCATTGGAGAAGTCCAGGACCAAATTCTTCTGCTACTTCTCATCCAAGGTTTTTTCTTGTCCATGTGTAAATTCCTTCTCTTTTATTTGGCAAAGAAGATGAAGAGTTGCATTGGCCAAGCCATTTGAAAGCCATGTGAAATATCAATAAGGACAGAGTTTTTCCTGTATTTGGCTATCAGATAAATGTCAAGACACTGGTGTTAGAGCAGAGCATGGCTATGTTTGGAGGACATCAAGCTGCATTTCCCTGCCCTGACTGGTGAATGTTTTAAACGGGGACAGCATTCTCCCTCCATACCCATCTTCAAGAGGTCCTAGTGTTTCTGTAGAACCATCTCTTCCATTGGCTCAGTTTGCATCCACCAAGTGGAGGAAATGGTAGACTGAGATATGAGCAGCATCTTTGGGAGGTCTGTTCCTTTTGTGAAGATGTGTGTGGAGCAAAGTTCTGGCTGTACAACTTTTTCATGCTGGTGTCAGATAGGCGATGCAGGTGTGTGGATAGGGAATTCTCTCCTGACTGGGAGGAAGAAGCAGAGCTGGGCTTTGGGAGATACCCAAGGGACAGGTTGCTGCACTCATACCAAGTTTGAGCCTGCTGCTTTGACAAAATGCAATTGATAATTGAACCTGATTCCTGAACCAAGTCCTTGTTTCTCCTGAAACACATCAAGAATGAAGCTCCTGCAGAAGCGTTCGGCTGTCTGGGGCTCATCTATTTAATTTTCTCTTGTGGTGGGAAATCTCTTATTTTAAGTAAAGTTCTTTTCAGAAATGACTAATTAAACTACAGAACAGGAAATGTAAGAGTCAGTAAAATCTCCTCAGCTGTCCAGTGCATTTCTACGTAAATACGCTGGCAAAATGATGAAAACAAAACCTTTTTGAGACAAAGGCGAATGAGAGACCTGGTGAAGCAGCATTGAAAAATCTATTGTTTGCTATAATAAAGTGAAAGCACTGTGTTTATCTTGTGTCTTGGAGGATTTGGCACAATTATTCTTAGGAAGGTAGGAAAGCCACATAAGAAATCAGAATAGCCCAGATTTTTTGCTAAAATCTTTGTACAAATCAGGTTATTCAACTACAGAAAAGGACTTCTTTGGGGCTGTTGCTTCTGAAATTATCCTGCAAAACTGGAAGGACTGTAAATGTTTGGCTTTAATAGCTACATACAATGCAAACCTAATCAGTGAAGCTTGAAATGTCCATAGCAGGGAAGAAAGGTAGAGTTTTATGGCTCTATGGAGGTGTGCAGAAGACCAGACACAAAAGCTGCCTAACACCCATGTAGGAAGGCAGCCACTGCTCTCCCATCTGACAAAAGTCACTCTGTGATCAGAGACAACTGGACAAATTTTCCACGCCAACATGTTCTGCTTGTTTGCCTGAGTTGGTTGTGAAGGCTGGGAGGAGGTATCGCACAGACTTGCCTTGCAACCAGCCTCCTCCCCCAGGGTGTTCAGGCAGCCTCATTACCCTAACTCCCACCCAGGTTGTGTGGCTGTGGGGCAAGGACCTGGCAGAAACCATCCTAGCAATTTGGGGAGGAATTACGGTTGTGCTGTCTAACTTTCAGTTTTTGCCTCCAGCAGAGGCTGAAAATGTTCCACATTGCTTAGAGGTGTCAGGTTCTGTAGCCGTAGGCTGGGAACAGCCCTCAGAACCTCTCAGTTACACATTACCCTGAATATCTCAGCAAATTACTCGTAGCTAATTGAAATAAAGGAAACACAGTGGCTCAGTTTACCTGGTGGACTGTATATAGCAACGCAACCACTGCATTTTGCATTGGTCATAAAAACACGATTTATTATCCCACCTGTTAAACACTGACCTTTTTTTCCCCCTCAGTCTGTGCTTCCTTCTCATGTCAATATAGCAGTGTTCATCCCAACTAATGTCAATAGTTTCTTATTAACATTTCAGCTCTAAAAATGCAGAGCCTCCAAATAATCCTAGACATTCCCTAGAATCCCAAAACCTCTGGTCAGTGGTTTTCAACCTGCTTCGGTTTGCTGAGTCTGAAAAATTTTCCTATGGCAATGCGGACCCTTCTAAAGCAACTTAACTGTACTGATAACAGACTACAGGTTGATGAGTTACTTTTTGTGGACTCCGCATAAGTAGGAATTTGCGGATCAGAAGTTCAAAAGTGCAGATGCAAGAGATACATGGGAGACAGGTAATCAGTCAGATGTGTGTCATTTTGCATGTTGAATTTAGAGGGGCTCTTAAGTCCCTAAGGCAGGTGTGCATCAGAAAAGCTCCTAACAAAGATCACCAGGAATGGGACTGTTAAAGCAAATTATGATTGTGGGTAGTTGTATATGTTTGACTTATGATGATGCATATATATCTCAATAATTCTCTGTCTGTATCTCAGTGTAGGTATGTATGGTATGTATGTATGATCTGTGAATCCAGCTTGAACTTCAGGAAGATGTTGCATGGGAAATCAGTCCTGCACTGGCAATGATGAATCCATAACCTGTCCCCTACTAATGGGAATGCTTCTAGAGACAGTGTGGTTGCTGCAGCCCAGGGAGCTTGTCCAGCTGACTTCTGCAGCATGGGGGTTTCTCCAAAGCAGAATAAAGAGGTAGGTCATAAATACCAGAGAACCAAGGAAACAAAATGCAGAGGGGCTCAGATGCAAGAAATTTTGGGAAGAGATGGGATAAGAAAGGCATATGTTCACAGTCTCAGGTTAGTGACACAGAATGAAACTGCTGGAGGAAAGAGCAGGGAAGCTCCACATGTTTGGGGGGCGAGCCATGGGCAGGTGGAAGTGGAGAGGAGATTAAAAGTGACAGATTGTGTTGTCCATGTACCTGTGTTTCTTGCACTCAGTGACCAGATGATGGATGGTGATGGATGGTGGAGCAACACTGTGTTGAGGGGTTGATGAGGGGAGCTGCACCTCCAAGTAACTCTTTGAGGGCTTCTGGGCAAATGCCAGTGGAAGGGTGGCTGTTTCAGAGGAACTAGACACTCTTTAGGCCTGCCAGACCAAATGTCCCCTCCCATCCAAGGGGTAGCATTTGGAATTTGTGCCCTGGACACAGGATGAGCATTGTGGGTTTCCAAGATGGCAAAATGCCCAAGCCATGGGGTGGACCACTGAATGTTGAAATGCAGGAGCCCTGCCAGGATGGTATTGGCAAGTCAGAACATGCTAGCAGAGATGCTCCAGAGTCACAGCTGATGAAGAAGAGATGTCAGGAGCACAAAGGCATGGCACAGAAGTCCAGCAGTGGAGATGGAGGATGTGAACTTCCCATCACCCTTAGATGTCTGGGTAAGCAGTGCTTCAGAGGGATGTTAAGGGCACAGTATTTCCCTAACACAGATATTTTCTGAGGAAGATGCTCTGCATCAAGGGAAATGTGCTGTGTCCTGACCCTCTGCACAGTAAACAACCTTGTAACTGAAGCTGAGAGGTGGCCATGTTTCTTCTCCCAAGGTTTGTTCAGTGTCCTTTAACTTTGGACCCCAGTGGGTACCTACCCCAAATGGGTCCCTATCCCTTCTCCTGGAAAGGGAGAAATAGCAGAACACATAGGGGAAGGAAGGCCTTGGGGATACTGAGTTCTCAGATGGGAATGCCATGCTAAGATGTGCAACACTCCACCATTGTCTCTGAAACACCTGATAGCCTAGAGGATATTGTTGGCCTGCTGGATCCTTTAGTGATCCTCAGATGTGTCCTTTGCTGTGATTTGAGGATGAATCATCCTGCAAAAGACAGATCGCCAGCACACTGTGGGAAGCTCATGCAGGACAGCCCACCACAAAGAGTTTGACACATCTTCCATAAGTGTAATTACCTGAAAAATGGATGCGAACTGTAAGAAAATCATCCAGGCTCCCTTCTTAACCCATGGTGAAATGCTGGCTCCTTCATCTGTCCCCCACGCATTATTCTTGCAGGGGCTGTTGCAAGGCTTGGCAAAGCTGTAGAGAAGACTATGCCAAAGTTCCAAAGACTGGATGATTTTTTTTTTTTGGTGTATGAGTGGGTGAGATGAGCTCACCCCTGTCAGCCCTTATGAGGATGGCTCAAAAGCAAGATTTGTGAACCATTTGCTGATCAGAGGCATTTTCCCCGGTTGTCTCTGAAAGGGAAGTTAGAGCAGAAGATGCAGAGATCCAGTCCCACAGAGCTGCTGTCACTCATGCCAGAATTTGTAAATGAAGCCATGGGTGACTCAGAAGTCTCAAAGGACTCCTAGCTGTAGATGTTGACATTGATATATGGGTCATCTCCCATCCTAGAACAAAGTTATGGGCCTCATGTAGCCTACAAATGTTACATGACTCAGGAAATATCTTGGGGCACATCTGGCATTGAGGGAAAATGATAGGGAAGACGTTTAACCATCCCTCTGGCTTTTTACCAAGCTGAGATGAGCAGTACAGACTGAATAATGTGGACTCAGGCCTGCTGGAATGAGTAGAAAAATGCTCAAAAGTATTAGGGTTTTTGTCCCCCCTTCACAAACTGCATTTTTTTTGTAATTTCTTCATTTTTCAGATTACTGATTTCTGCCACTTGGGGAATTTCTATTTTTAAAGAAAATTGAGAAATATTTGAAGCACTGTTATCCAAGCAGTTCCTCTCTAGAGGTGCAGGAGTTGATGGCAAGAGCTTTATGGTGACTGTGAACAGGGCCTGCAGCACTCACAGCATTCTTTTCAGTGGACCCTCTGATGCTAAGTGTTTGAGGGTGCTTAGTTTGAGGCTCCCAATTAAGAAAGAAATTGAAACACATTTTTGTGAGTTGAATTTTTAACTATCTGGCTGTATTCCAGCATGCTTAGCAGATTTCCAGGGTGTCCCATCTTCTCTTAGGGCTGTTATGGTCACTTGCTTTAGCACCATTTGAAGACCAAGAGTGGGCCTACTCTCTCACCAAAGGAAACACCACACTTACTCCACACAGTTCAACTCTCTTGGGCAAACCAGTGCAGTTTTAATTTTTTTCTCTACCAGGATATATGGAAACATGAAGCTGTGAAAGAATTGCTGTTTAAGAGAATCAGCCAGAGAAAACAACTAAATGTTTAGGAAAGTAGGAACAGTGATGTCCCACAGCACACACAACTAACAGGGAGCCAGACCTGATGTGTTTTTCAGTACTAAACAAAATCGACTGCCATAAATGCAGCAAGGATGTAAGTTTTGATCCTGCCCCTGTTGTGATACTGTGGATAGGGAAAAATGAAACCAGAACTGCTGAGTAAATCTATCCAAATTAACAGTGATAAAGAGTGCTACATCCTTGTTGGGGTGAGAAGGCATCTTCTTGGCTTTGCAGCAGGCACTTATCCCTCCATCTGCTGGCAGCACTTGCCAGAAGAGAATTCCATTTAATCATCCCAGTCCTCCCAGAAAAAAAGGCCTTCAGAAAGGCAGGGAAGATCACAAACTTTGGTACCTCTGGCTGGTATCTGTAACATTGTCCTGATTTTTCAAGCCATCCTCCAGCCGTTCCTAGTCTAGCTCTGGAGAGGTTTGGGGGACTTGGGAACATCTTGCTCGCTTTCATGGAGCAGTGTCTCTCTCCAGGAACACCTTGCCCTGCCATCACTGATGGAGGATGGCACTCATACAGAGCAGCAGCAGCATGTTCTTTTGGAGGTCCTCTTTGTGCATGCTGCCATGAGTACAGGACCTGAGTCACGGCATCACGAATTCATGGTGACCATGCCACAGCGTCTGGCTCGCCACGCTGACCGGGGCCGTGCTGGCTGGGACACGCCACTAGAGGGGGACACAGCCACGTGTAACAGGACTTGGCCACGGCCACCTGTGGGGCAAACTCGGTGGGCCAGTGACCAGGTGATTAGAATGCGCCATGACCAGCTCAGATCTTGTGGACCTCCATCGCCAGTGGTGCTTCCAGCCAGCTCACACCCAACCACAGTATTGAAACATGCACATCAGACTCTCTAACACTTCTGATGGTGGAGCCAATGGCTGTGGTGTGGGATGCATTGACCTTCCTCTTTGCTCTTCCTAGTCATCATTGGTCTGACTTTGGAGGTTGGTTGGCATTTTCCACATCTGAAAATCCTGGAAACTCTGCATTGGGTCTGCTCAGTATGTGAAGTGGGCATAAGGTATGGTGGGATATGAGCTGTGGGGAAGACCCTAAAATTGCTCAAATGAGAGGAAGAGTTTCTAGAGTTTTGTCTCTATCTTTCCTTTTACTATGGCATCTCTTTAAAAAGGTGTCACTTGTATGGGATAGCCAGGCTTTATGTATGTCTGGTTGCATGAGCTGCAGCCTCCTGCTTCTTTTTGCTTACAGACCTTTTCTTGAGGGCTCTTAGCTGCAGTATCTTCTAATGGTACAGCTGCTTAGATCCTGGGTGTACTCCTCTGTTGAGGCCTGAAGGTGGGGCAGGGTGTCAGAAGATGGAGCAGGATTCCTACTAAATTGTAATGGGATCAGTGCTTAATTCTTCAACCAACTTTGAAAGCTACAATGTTGAGGATCAAATTCCCCCAAAAAGAGAATGAAAATTATAACTAATTATGCTCATGATCTTCTGTTTGTCTGGAAATGAGGAAATTTTTTGCATGCCTGCAAAGTCTATCTGCTGAGTGAAGGCAGAAGTGTGATCCCAGCAATAGACATGCAGTGAGGAGAAGAATAAGATGTTCAGAGAACAATGCAGGCTGGAACCATGGAACTTGATGCAAAGGGTGTCTTGCAGATGCTTGTTCAGACAGATGAAGGTCTGAGGATGGGGTGAGATGTGTCCCTTTTGGCTGCTTGTGAGTGTCAGTGGGGCATCTGTGGCTTTGGTGTTCTCCTGTTGAACACCGACAGCATGGACAAGGCAGGTGTGAGTGGGTGTGGGACTTGAAGAGCATGTGTTTGTGTGTGTGTTTGGATGGGATCCACTGACCTCATGGCATGTGTCCCGTGGAGGAGTTTCATGTGGCATGTCTAATCCTGTGCACCAGTTATCTCATCCTCAGCAAACTACACAAAAGGCCTGATAAAGCTGACTGATACCATATTGAATGATTCTCTCACAGGTGAGAGGCAATGATGGGGGATCCTGGCATCTGCAGGTGCATGCAAACATGCAGAAATGCAGCAAAGATGTCTAGGGAAGACTAAAGTCTTGGCATCAACATCTCCCCTGGTTATGTTTTCCTCTGGCCAAACCCAAGGCTGTTGCAAAAAGCAGTGGTCTGTGAAGTTTGACTGACAGATCATGATTTTGTCAAAAAACATGGGAACACCTGTATATTCCTTAGAGGTTTTCCAATCAGCCATACAAATTTTGTTTTGCATCTGAAAGGAAAAACAACTTAAAATTAAAATTAGAGTATGTGAATTTAAATGGGTGGTTTCAAGTCGCAGCAGAAAATAAGGAATGAAATTACTTTGCATTGTTTTAGCTAATTTCCTGAATTTTACAGTAATGTCTCCTACTCAAATGGTAGGTATTTTATTTAGGATATTTATTGCTAACTGAAACTGTCCATAGCAGTGAAATTACTTAGGAATTCTTTAGTATAAATTATTATTAATTTCAGCAATTGATTGCACAATGAATACTCTTTTTATCGCTCCAGAGAAATGCAAGGCTGGGATTTCATACCATTAATTTTTATGGGAGTTCAATGTCAGGGCTCCTTGGGGAGCTTTGAAAATCACAGCCCCTAATTTTTAATTTTCAGTCCTTATAAACAATGCTATTTATTTGGGTGTGCCTGTGAACTGTGGGCCAGTCAAACACTGGTTCTTCATAGTCCCTGCCAAAGGCTGGGTCCTTTGGAGTTTATTGTTTTAATCTGTAGTTACAGGGAGGAAGCTGAGCCCTGATGCACAACTTGATCCTGTGCTACCCTCCCCCAGTCCCTCATCCGCTTATCTTTATTTGATGCATTGATGCAGTGGACCTATGTAAGGCCTTAGAGATGTGACATATAAGAGCCAAAAAGTGTTATTTAGAGGGGTTGGTGGGGTGCACTTTGCTTCTGCTAGGCTGAGTCCGGACACCTATAGAAACTGCAGGGGGCTGGAGGAGTCAAACTGGGTTTTGCAGAAGTCTGTGGCCGTGGTGGGTCCTGGGAGATTTCAAGCTCAAGAGTATACACTGCACTAGTATGATCTGCAGGACCTGGAAAAAATTTAAGAAAATCATTGTGGAATCATCTTTCTGGATGTGCCAGAGAGGATGTAGGAGGCAGGAGAAGTTTGGAAAAGCCTCTCTGCAGCATTTGGTCCTGTGGGGATCATGTGAGTTTAGCTTTGTTCTTTGTGACCAAGATGGAGCTGGCATCCCATGCCTAAAAAGTACCT
Source organism: Emberiza elegans (assembly GCA_024865655.1). NCBI lineage: Eukaryota > Metazoa > Chordata > Aves > Passeriformes > Fringillidae > Emberiza > Emberiza elegans. The sequence goes on along the minus strand of JALJVW010000067.1, from coordinate 8,156,174 downwards.
GAAGCTTTGGAAATGCCAACCATACTGTAATCTTCACCTTTCTCAAGAGAAATGACATTAAATCCCCTGTTTTGCCTTAGGGCACAGGCCTTTCTCCCAGGAGAGTCTTCACTGGCTCCCACTGCAATGACCTTATTGCCCTGACTCACATCTTCCTGGCCCATCTTCTCTCCCTCCCCTTCATGGACAGGCTGCTAGGGGCCCAGTGGCTGCCAATGCCTCCCTCTGCAGTCTTGTGTGACAGAACCCAAGATGCAGCCTGGCACCACATTTGCTGTGCTGCTGTTCATCCTCTGAGGAACAAATCTTCCCCACACTGTCACTTCTGGCCAATTCAGCAACTCTTGTCCTCTGCAGCAGCTCTGTGGCTCTGGACTAACCCAGAGGTATTTGTATCTTGCTGAGTAGTGGATGTAGGTTAAATCCAATTTAAAAGATTGGGAAAGTCACAAACAATGCTATCTAAATACCAGGATCATCCCATGTCCATCAAAGGTAAAGCCCAGGGATGTGAGCTGTTAACTCTACCTCACCTGCAGCCTGTGCTTCCCTGCTCCATTTCTTGTGCCAGGAGTACAATTCACAGTGCCACTGGTTTGGATGGGGAAGGGTTTAGCAGGGTTCCTCCTTTCCCTCAGAGACAGTCATGGGTCAGGGGGTATTGGAGACTTGCAAGGAAGTGCTGGAAACTCCCAGCATCTGAAGCTGAGAGGTGGTGGAATGTGGGGACCCAGTCATTGGGTGTATCCTTCTGACAAGGGGCATGTTGCTCTGGAATTTTGGATGGTGATAAAGGACCATGACTATGGAGGACTCTGACTTTCTTTTGACAATGAAGAATAGGGTAAAAAGCTTGTAAATGAGTGAAGGCATTTGCCCCAGGAAAGTAAGCTCACGACTTAGAGGCAGACTCTTCATTGGTCCTGGTGGCCCATTAAGCTCATACTTGACTCTGGCATGCAACACTGAGGTCCCTGAGACTGGGCTGATGAGGTCCAGGACCCAGAGGAGGCTTTGAGGACTAGTACTGAGCATCACCCCTCACCATGCACGCATTCATGCACAGTGGTCTCACATGCAAGCCTTTTTGGTGACTTCTTGCTGCCAGGTGAGCTCTTGTTTGTGCAGTTGCCCAGTGGATGAGATGTATTTATAGCTGTTGTTAAATCATAGCCATGCAGCTGAGGGACTGGGTCGCTTCCAAGGACTGCTCATGATGATGTGTTGGGGGATGGAGGCAGGTTACATATTTACACATTAGTTTAAAATGTGGATTCTTTCCCCCTGGGGGCCCAGAATAGCTCATAGGCAGCTGCTCCAGCCATCAGCTCAGCTTGTATTTATTTGTGTTTTTCAAACATTTAGTCAGTATTTACACAATAGATGCAATATTAGTAATACCTGAAATAATTTATATGATACCAAATGAGATTTCTCATGGCCAGTGGACTGCCTGAGGACTTGGCCCCTGATCCTTGTTAAAAACTCAAAAAAGTACAAATTAACAAGCTGTAAAATAAAGTCTTCATAAAAGAATAGAGGAAAAAAGGCCAGATCCTGGGATGGGCTGGGTGATTGTGACAGCCCTGAAGGCTTCTGGGGATGGATGGTGCTCAACACCTGTGCAAATCAGGGCTCTGCTGCTCTGCAAGGAGGAGGAAGGGTCCTATGTAGCTCTCCCGGCCTGGACCTTGGCATTTCTCTGTGCCATGGTAGGAACTGGAGAAAACCTACCACTGGATGCAAATGGCTACTGCTGGAATCCCTTTGTCCCCCAGGCAGTGGCTGGGACCACACACCACTGGGCTGGAAGCCTCTGGCTTCTCCATCTCTGTCTTCTGTAGGTGCTCATGGTGAGAGGAGTTGAGAGGAGGCAGCCAGGCTTTCATGGAGGGGCGGACCGGGGGCACATGCCAGAAGCAGTGCTTGGGAGGGAAACCAGTGCACCTCCATCATCTTCATGGCTGGACCCTGTTTCCACCCTGGTCCTCTGGGCACAGTGCCTCTACAGGGACCAGCAAAGTGACCACTGCACCTCGAGGACATGTTTTCCTGAGAGATGGACTAAAATGAGAATGTATGTGGGACACCTAAACATAGGCCAGTGTTTTCCCATCTTTCTCCTGAAAAGCCAAGGAAAAGAAGCATTGTATGCACTTAGCACTGCCAGGGTGCTCCTTTGTCAAACATCCTTCCTCCCATTCACCAAGCATCCTTTCTTGCACCTCCAGCAGCTGCCTGGCACTGTGAGCCAAGGGATTCTATGTAGGCAACTCTTGCAAACTCCCGTGTCTTCTTGCAGCCTTTCAGAGTCCTGGGGGTTCTCTTGCTTCACTAGAGCCCCTACAAGATCCCTAACCTGTGGTGACTGCATATCAGCATGAGAATAAAGGGGGAATAAGAGCATCTTCTGTTCTTTGGTGCTGCCCCAGAGTGTTCCCTCAGCACTTGTGCCCATTGACATCAGACCAAAGGTGCTTTCCTCTGCTGAAATTCTCCTGGCATTGGCTCTACCTCCCTCTAAGCAAGCCTCAGCACCCTGGGGACAGATTGGCCCCAGTGCTTTCATGCAGCCCCCCCAGTGATCACACAGCTCACGGGCTGACAGGGAGCTCTTGGGAGGGTTAGAGAAATAAAACTGTGGCATCCACCCTGCTTTCTTTTCCCTTTATATCTCCCCTCCTAATCTTTCTCAATTCCAGGGAAGGTCGACATTTCATCTGGGTTATCCACAGCCACCCTGGCCATAACAGCCCATCCTATGGATGTTACCCCCTACTGCTCTAAGGGGTTCTCCTCCTCTTCTTCCATGTCTCACTCCTGGCTTTTGGCCAGGGTTATGAACTCCTCAGCAGTGTCAGGGATGTGGGTCAGGTTGGCAGTGGCCTGAGATGATGGCATGTGAAGATGGTGAGAAAGTTTGGGGATGTAGGGTGGGGTCTTTCAGCATGATGTAACTGCAGGGCACATGGTCCATGGGTGCTGGAAGCATGAGGAGGCGTGTGTTGTATTTCAAGCACGTCCACACTGTCTCTGCTTCTGCAGCCACTCGCCGTATTCAAACCAGATGCAATATCCGCTTGTCAGCAGTGTAGTGTGCATGGGGGGATTTCATTCATGTGTTTTGGACCTATCCCAAGCTAAATAAATGATGGAAAGGCGCAATTAACCCAATTTCAAATCTAATCCGCTCTGAGTGCCTCTCTGTCCTGGGCCCTGCCTGTTCTATGTGGTAGTGACTTGCCTCCAGATATGTGTGAGGAAACACTGGACGCTTAGCCAACAAAGTAGAGTTGGTAATGAAAAACTGGTGCTGGTGTTGCTGCTGTGTTAGAGTGAGCCTGAAGAGAAGGTCACATACTTGTGAGGCAGCATCCTTGCCCCACAGTTGTCTGGATTTGGGATCTGTAAATGGTGTGAGGGGTTTGTCTTCTGTTGGGTTGGGCTTGCCATTTCAGAAATAGCTCAAAACTTGCAGCACAGAGCTTCCAATCTGCTGCCAGCTCAGAGAACCTTCTGTCCTGGTGCATGCATGACAGAGATTCTCCAGCCTCCTGCATCATGGGAGTTGCCTTTCTAATCCAGCCCTGCTCATGACAGAAACTACATCATGGTGGACATGAGATAGGAGGGATAATAGGGCAGCACCTCACTGGGAAATGGAGCCAGGAAGATCACTGATCCATCACCCATCCCAATGCCATCTTCACCTACTGCTTTCCTCCTGCAGGGCCGGGTGTGCACCCATACCACCTGCCTTGCCTACACCTGCAATGACAAATCTTCATTTTTTCCCATAGTCCATCTTCAGCTGGCTCCATTCCACATGTTCGTGTTCTCCTGCCTCTCTTGTCCAGCACAGGTTGCTCTTGCTCTTAGCACACCACTAAGGCTGCCATTGCCCTTCTTTGCATGCTGCCCAACCGTAAGAGGCAATCCTTCTCTGCAGCTGTGAGCTCTGCTCTCCTATCCCAGCTTCTGGAATTCCAAAAGCTCCAAGGAAGATCAAGACAGACCCTTCAGCTGCTATCAGCCTTGCTTTCTGCCAGGGCCTGCTGGTCAGCTCAGAAAGCTGTTTGGGATAGATTTATCTGTCTGGGTCTCTTTACAGCTCATTTCATCCGTCTGGATGCCTGGCAGATGAACAGGCACCATGGCCCAACTGTGTCAGCCAGCAACTTTCATGAGATCTTCAGCAGGGACTGGGTGATGAACTGTAGCCACATAGCATCTTCTCACCCAGGTCCTTAACACTTAGAGCTGCTCTTCAAGACCCTCTCTGGGTCCTGAAGCCTCTGAGGCAAAGCCTCCACAGGAATCTGTTCAGGAACATCTTGCCCAAGCCTTCTCCTAGATTTGATACCCACTATGAGGACCACTGCCAGGACACCTGGCTGGGCTGACTGTGGATTGTTATGACAGAGTCACGGAGAGCCAGGGAGGTTCATCCAGACCAGGCTCACCGATGTGGGTCATAACTGGTATTTCATTCAAACTGGATAAGTTTTTCTGATTGTCCTTCTGCTGATGCTGTGGACCATAGGAGCAGGAGAGTGTTTGTCTGTCTATAGGCAGACAGACAAACATGCCAGAGGAGAGTGGAGATGGAAAACAGCCCACATTTGGGAGTAGAAAGAGAAGTTGACTGTTTTCAGAAAATGTTATCTCTGATATCAAAAGGCTGCTCTGCATGACAATGTGATCTCTCCTGGTGTGGCTCCTCCTGGCATCTCCAGGTATGTGAATAGAAATCTGTTTTCTAAATGGTTGAAGCGACTACTCCACCCTCACAAAAACAAACAATAAGAAGTCCTATTGTGCCCTTTGCAGCCATGTACACTTTGGATAAAATCATACTTGTCCCTGTCTGTGTTGCCACTTTTTGAAGATGCATGTGCACTTCTGCCTGACCACACCTGGCATGCAAAGAGTGCCAAAGTACTGAAATGCTAAAGCAGAGGAAATTACCAGCTCTCAGTGACCAGGTGAGCCTGGAGAAGCACTATCCTTGCTGCTCCATTCACATCCCAGCAGACAAGCCTGTGGATGCACTATCTACCTAGCACTGTGTTCCTTATCCCCCCATTCTCCTTTCTCCTCATCTTCTCTCCTAATCTTTGCTAGTCCATTCCTGTAGGCTGCCTTCACAAGCTTGCATGGAGAATTCCAGATAAGGTACACCCCAAGCAAGACAGAGTTCAGGATTCCTTGTGAACTTGCCTCCCTCCACTTGCACTTCATTACACCTGCTCCCAGCCCTGTGGAGCAGCTCTTCAGGCTGTGCCAGGTGGCAACACGTGCCAGAACCCATAGGCAACTCAGCCAGGGGACTGAGTATCATACATAATTTCTTCCCGGCCTCCAAATCATGCGAAGCTCTGCAAAGATCTGCAGAGGGAATGCCATGGCATGGCACCACAACAGAGATCTGAGGGTCTGCTGGCTCACGTGAGTGGTGGTCTGGCAAGAGAGAAACACAGCACATCTTCTCTCTGCCAAGATCTATATGGGAAGGGAGCCAAAGGCAGCAGGAAGTTTGCAGTGAGTAAAGTGGCTTTAGCATGTGATTGCAATGTGTTCATGTGTCAAGGCCTGACAAGTCTGGCTGTAAAAATTAGATGAAAGCAAAGAAACACACTGCATACTCCGTAGATGCCATCTGCCAGCGGTTTTCTGTAAAAAAGCCTCTGTGGATTTGATGCAGAGGAAGAACTCAGTCTTCCTTTGGTAATCCCCTGATTACAGGACCTGGGTCTTGAAGGAAACAGCAAAATGTGCACTGAGAGTTGGCCAGACTGCAGCGTCCTTGGATGCCTGGTTTCCTCCTGCACTGCTGGGCATTGCTTTGTCCATCCCAGCTGGGGGTTCTGGGCATGGCCATGGCTGTTGGGTCCCTTCATCTACACAGGGCAGTAGTTGATGTTGGTGCTTCCTTTTGTGTGTGAACTGGTGGGAAGGTACTGGGTAGGATTACCATGCTAGGAAACGTGTTTCCCACTGCAGGGTCTCTCTGCCAAGAGCACATTGTGTGACACTTTCATATGTACAGAGGATGGGATGGCTTCCACTCTGCTGGGACTTGAAGTCTTTTGCCAGGGCTGGACCTCAGAAATGCCCTTCTGCCATCACAGTCAGAGACCATCTCCAGTGGAGACCATCCCAGCTGCTGGACAAGGATGTGGGGCTGTCTTGCTGTCAAACGCCCTCTAGTTGCATGTTTGTATCTCAGCATGGCCAGACCACCTCCGTTCCAGCTGCTCCACAGCCTGGACACTTGGAACAGCCAGCTGGCCCTGTCCTTGGCCACAGGATCTGAAACACCAGCAGATTTCTCCCTGCTCCTCTTCTCTGTCCTGAGGCTGTCTTGCTGTGTGCTGGACAGCTTTGGAAGAGAATTTTGTAGCAGTGATCTGTTTATGAGCAAGGTAAACAGCTGATGCAGCAGGGGCATTTTCAGGGAAGGCTTTGCTTCATCATCCAGTCAGGAGAGCCAACAAAAAAGCATTTGGATTTGGCCATTTCGATGGAACAGTCCAGCTGGCAAGTTGCGTGCATTTGTCCCTTCCAGAGGTTACAGATGTGTGCTGGACACTGTGGGAATGGGATTTTATAACAGTAATTAGTTTATTCCTGAGGTAAGCAGTATAAATAGGAGAAAAATTTGTTTCCTGTTCCAATGCAAATAACCAACTGGCAGCCAGTTGGATAAGGGCCACTGAATATCAAAAGCTGAACAGGGGACTGTGTCAGCTCTATATCCCCTTCTGGCTTATTTGCATGCTGGTTGGTAGTGGAATGTTTCTCTTTAGGTTACTAAATTTACTAGCTTACTGTATTTTTTTAGCTTGGGGCTGGTTATTTGAGTGGCCACTGGCCAATTGGCTGCCTACTGTTTATTTGAATGGCCAGTAGCCAGCATTTGTCACTGGTCCTCTGAGCACCCCAAACCCAATTGCAGTTATTGACCCAGGAGAATGGGTCTGAGCTTGGCTGACCCCGAGACAGCAGCAGAGCTCTATGTCATGTCCCAACAGTCTTCTCCTTATACAGCCATGAGACTTTTGCTTCTTTGTCTCTTGGAAGCACCATGTGCTTTCTTTCTGCTTTTCTTGCTAGCTTTTAGTTTCCCCACAGTGGTATAAGCCACAGTTTGAAAGAGTTCCTGCTGTTCTCTGCTGCGTGATGCTTTCTAATAACAGTCTAGCCTGTCTTTGCACCTGGGCTGTGAGGTTCACCTCCTGCTCCAGTAAACATTGCATCTGTTTTCCCCAAATTTTCTTTATGCCCAGTCCCAGACTTGTACAGGATCACCACCCTCTGTCCACTGTACCTGTTTGGCTTTGGCTCTCTTATGATGTCCAGATGGGTCACAACTACACTCTCACAGAGGAAGAGGAACAGCTACCCATCAACAACCAACCAGACCAGAGGTCCCTTGTCTGGCTATTGGTGCTGGATTAATAGAATGATGCTCCACTCCCTCCTAATCAAGATCTGCAACAAAGACTTTATTTTCCTTCCTCTACTAGAACCATGTGGCTTTTTCTCTTTGACTTTCTGGCCGTCTTACAAGCCACTGCATTTTCCTTCTCCCAGTGGTATTTTTACATGACAGAATGCAGCAAGATTTGGGGAGCCTTGACAGTTCCTCAGGCCCTCAGAATCTTCCTTCTTGTCTGCTGACCTACTTCCACCTACTATCTGGACAGCTTTCTTCATCAGCTTTGAAAGGACAACCAACTTTTTGTAGTAGGGCCAAGCCATCCTACCTTCATCTTCCTCCATAGTCACAGTCTTGTGTGTTTGGGGTCTCAGCCTTCTCCATTCCTCTACCTCACTGCTAAATGTGTCTAGCTAGAACTCATTTAATTGCCAGCAACATCCCTGGTTTTTCATCTTATTCATGTGGGATCATCATGCAGGACAAGCCCCTTTCTTCATGCAGACCCTTGGCCTGTGAGGGCAGTGCCATAGGTCATGTCCTTCCTGTAGTTAGTGACAAAGACATTTCATGGGAGCTTTCCCCTGGCCTGTGGCCAGGTCCATAAATCCCTCCAGTTTGCCTGGAGAAACTCAACCCAGCACACAAAGGTCACTCAGTGTTTCCCACAATTAAAGACTTGCCATTGAATGCTTTGCAGCCTTGCCAGCTCTCATAGCTGAGGCTGGAATTATCCCTAGGATGGTGTTTGGGGTTTGTTTTCCTAGAGAAAGTGGGATATGGGGTAAAAACAATCTCTCAAAATAAGGACAGGAGAAGTGTACTGTGTGACCCAGGTTAGGAGCAGGCTTGGTGCCTGTGACTGTGGAAAAGTCAAAGAAGGAACATTCTGGTGTTGGGAAGCTCTTTTGCATCCTCCTCTTGAACATTTACCATGCCTGGTATCTGTCTTGTCTTGGAGACAGATGTAGTGGATATAGTGTGTGAGACATGACCTCAGCCCCCAGTCTGGACAATGCTCCCTCGGGGCCCTGCCAGGGGACAGGGTCGCTTCGGTTCAGCACTGTGGTTCTTCACTGCCCAGGGGCATGGAGGTTGATTAAGGACAGTGCACAGACACCAACACTCCTTATTTACCAGGCTGAGCTTCCTGGGATCTTGTGAGGACTTAATACCAATCCTTTTACATGGGGACTTTCTTAAAATGTTCTTCAAACACCTGCAGAACAGGTGTATATTCCTAAATGTGGCCTCCCTTTTCGTGCTTTGAAAATGCATTGCGAGTGGCAGATGCTTCCACGGGGGCTGATGGCACCAAATATTCATGGGATGATCCTTGTGTCCCTGGGGTCCCCATAGACACAGCAGGAAATTGTTGTAGTGACACCCGATGCCAAAACCCAGACTCATGAGGGTATTTGGACATGCTGTGACATTTAAGCCCCTAATGAGGCTCAGCCCACACTTCCAGCTGCTCTGGAGTGAAGTGACATGTTCATGCTAAAATGAACACTTCAGGAGAGGCTGTTTCAGTCAGAATTACAGGAGTCTTTCATTGAAAAAATGGTAAATCCCAGACCTTTTGGGGTTGTAGTGTGAAGAGTGAGTAACTGTTGGGTCAAACCCCATTCATGGCTCTGGCCAACGTGGCTGCGGATCCCTGTCAGCACAGCCCATAGTATTGTACTTTGCTCTCTTGTTTCTAGACACACTTCTGGTGCTGTGTGGCTCCACGTGGATTTCATGTCCAGCATCTCCCAACACATGCTGGTGACTCAGCAGAGCTCTGGCTGCCAAGGAGGGGATTAGGGCAGGGCCCCGGTGCTCGTCGCTTGCCCACCATCACCATGTAACTCCCACAACAAATGAGTCCCCTGTTCCTGCCCTCCCAGCCCTCTCCGCAGACATAGGCTGGCATTGCTCCCTTTTTCTGAGCTCAGTCTGGCTGGGTGCTGCTGGAGAGTCCTGAAGGGACTGGTAGGAGATTTTGTACCAACCCATCTGGGGTGGGAGGTAGAAAGCCAGCCATGAGGTGTCTGCAGGGGCTGACAGCATGTCAGATGATGGAGGCACCTCTGCATGTAGTCTCAGATGTGTCAGGAGCAGTGGCTGGTCCTAAAGTGCCCAAGGGGGACAGGGACTGTGCTGCTTCATAGGATGCTGGCTGTGGAACAGCCTATGCCAGGAGAGGACACCTAGAGTGGTGCTGGTCACATAAGCCAGCTGCTCTGGCAGGTAGGCTGAATGGCAGGTCTCTGAAGAGCCCAAAGCCTACTTTGACTTCCCTTGGACACTCAGTCCATGCCAGGTCAGAATAAGGATTGCTGGGGCATGCTTACACCTCATGGAGGACCTGCTATGAGGAGACAGGAGATGGTCATGGTCCCTGGGCCAATGCACAGCTGTCTCTGATGTGGTTGGTTTTGGAGTCTCTTGTTCCCAGTGCCAGAGGTGGTCTGGCCTCAGCATGGGCTCTTGGCTCCTCTTTGTGTCTGGTTGCGGCCACTACCATGAGTTCAATGAGACAACTCCTTGCCATTCTCCCACTGAGAAGAACTTCCACCCAGCTGCTGTCTGAATGGGGACCTGCCATCACCAGCCTAGTAGCTTGCAGGACATGAGATTTCATCTCCTGGCCCTTAATTCCTCCATCTGCTCTGCCAAATCCAGCCCCCATCCCACCTGCTGCTGGCTGGCTCTCCAGCACATTCACAACCTGCCACACAAACCCGCTTGGGATTATTTTGAATTTAAAATCCTATTAGTCTTAAATTAATTGCCTTTTCTTTTGAAGCAGTGGATTGGAACTGGAGGGCCTGGCTTGTAATTATTAACTGGGGAAAGGCTTGCCCAGAGAAAAGCTGCTTCTTTCCTGCTGGGTTTTGCTCTATAGGCATGGCCCTTCAGTCCTGCTTTCTTCTTTGGCTTTTATAACCAGCTCATCCCCTTTCGCTGATCGCCTTTTTATCTGGGAAGGGATGAGAAGCTTTGAACCCTGGAATTAAATTCTCCTCAGAGCCATGATGAAGGGGCAAGTTTTGGTTCATTTCACTCTTTGGGAAAGTGGGGAAAGCCCTAATGGGAAATGAAATGTGTTGGCAGGAATGTCAAGGGGTTAATGCAGTGGGAACCACTGCAGCACCTGGGGAGATGATCCCACCTGTAATGCAGCCAGGGCTGGTATGCACCAGACCCAGGATCCCTGCTTGCATCATGGGAGAGAGCTTCCCCAGGAGCAATATCCTCTGCCTTTTTCTGGCATAAGGACCCTTGGATCCAGCACAAGCCAGGGGGAGCCTCAAGCTGTTACTGCAAACAGCTCAGGCACAAATGGCAAGCAAAAATTATGGGTTTTTTTAAAGATTAAATTAGATTCAGGAAATTTCTGACACCAAGGACTGGCATCCATGCACCCACTGAATCCAATAAAGAAGGTTTGCATATCTGGGTCAGGGCTATGTGAAGGTATGGGTCTCCAGACTTCCTGTGCTCATCTGGTGGGATGGTGGCCAGCCCTAGGACGCAGGTCAGGATGGTGGAGGCACTTCCGTTGTGTTCCTGCTTGTGGTCTCAGATGTGTGAGGAGCAGGGGCTGGTCCTAAAGTGCCCAAGCGGGACAGGGACTGTGCTGGATTCAGTAGGATGCTAGGTATGGAACAGCCTGGGGAGGACACCTAGAGTGGTGCTAGTCACATAAGTCAGCTGCTCTGGCTTTTTTCCCTCTTGGCTGGAGCTGAGGTCTGGCTGCTTCAGATCCCATCCTGATGGTACTGCCTGCATGGAACTGGCTCCTGCCAGTCCTTCTTTGCCCAGAAGTGCTGGTGATGGCCAGTGCTGCTCTGCTGGTAATGGGGCTCCATGCTGGTGCCATTACAGGTCATTCTCACCTCTGGTCCAGGGACTCTGGAGGGATTTTGCCATTTCTCCAAGGATGTCGGGCATATCTCAGGAAACTTCCTTAAACTTTAAGCCTCAGTGACCAGCAGGATCAGCATTGGTCAGCACGGACCACAGCAACCCCAACTGCCCTCAGCTCCATCCCCAGGCAGACAGCATGGTGAGGGGAGAGCAGTCCAGTGAACATGGCAGTAGTGGTCCAGGCTTTTCCATGATTTTTTGGTTCCCAATGACAAATCTCTCTTCAAGTCTGTGCATGACTGAAATTCATCTTGGCTTGTGGGAGCTCAATGAGCCAGCCAGGGAGGAGGGGTGGGGAGGCTGGGCAGCAAGCAGCCGCTCAGCTCGCCCAGCCTGCTTGCCAGATTAGGCAGAAACAGCTCTCACGATGACAGCTCATGGCCAGGGTAAAACAGGAATTCCAGCTTCACAGACAAAGTTATTTTGGTAGTTGTGTGCAAAGCCCCCACTGGAAAATGTGACGTGCTTCTTATCCCCTTGAATTTGCTCACAAAACACTAATTAAGGCATGTAATGAACACAGCAGCATCCATTAATAAAGAATCGTTATGGGGATGGATTAGTAAGCTTATCAGAAACAGGTGAAAGTGAGCTGGGAGTCTACTCTGGGCAGCACGTGTGAATCAAGGCTTTCCCAGCCCTCCATGACAGCGTGCCAAGAACCTCTGTGGGATGCACTAGACGGGGTGGACTGGGGGCTGTGCATTTAGGAAGCTCCCCTGCCTCACAGTTTGTTTTAGGAGCTAACTCTTCAACCTTTCTCAAACTGTCCCACTTCCTGGGATGCTACCAGTGGCCTTGGGTCCTGTCCTTTGAGAAGTCACATCCATCTGGTGCAGCAGATAGGATTTGCTGGGGAGAGCACGATCCCCCAGGAAGGAAGGAGGTAGGGATCTGCAGCATGGGAAATATTAACTTCTTGAAGCAATAATAGCTTCTCAGGCCTGGGGAGTATGTCTATTGTGCCTTTGTTAGCCCCTGACAGCTGCCTGGCTTCTGTCTTGCTATTAATACAGAGTTGACTCATGGTCTCTACAGCCCCTCTACTCAGGATTTAGGCTGTGAAGACACTCTCACTGGTCTCACAACCCTTGATCAGGAGATATTTCCACGCAATCCTGTACTGCTGTCTGTGTGATCGGGAGCTGCCTGCCCTCTTGTAAACTGGGGACATGGCAGCCCTTCTTCCAGTCACAGACCCTGGTAGGACCCCCTCCCACCTCTTTCTGCCAACAGCTCCTACTGTGTTTGCACAGGCCACCAGCAACCTCCGTTCCTTTGCCAAATGGGGCCTCCCATGCTCCCTCTGACTGTCTCCTCCTTTCAGCTCTGAGGTCCCAGTCCACCCACACAACTCTCCCTGTATCCCCAGTTTTCTGATCAGGTGCACCCACACACCCCAGTATCTGACACCCTTACACATTCTCTTTCCTTAGAAATTTCCCATTTCTCACAGGGTTCAGACCCACCTGGGGTGATTCTGACTGTATGCTCTGATTTTCTGTCCCATGGATGGTTACACATGGGCTGGAGGTCAAGGATGCCTTCAGAAAAGGACAAGAAGCCTGCACTTACAGACATGTTGGGGAAAGCTTTCGCAAAGCCCTGTCTTTCCAGAGACAGGCCAAAAGGAACTGCTTCTTCTTTCACAAGTATCCTTCAGTGTGGATGCTGGAGCTTCCTAAGCACTGCCCAGGCTTCAGGGGCACATGAGGGTGCTGAGGCTGGGGTGCCTGTGGTTGCTTCTGGGAGGGAAGCAGAGCAGCAGGTGTTTCTTTTTAGCTAGGGGCATGATGTGATGAGCAGGGGAAGGTGTGAGCCAGTCTCATGGAAAAGGAAACCAGAGAGGTGAGATTTATCCATGGGCATTATGTGTAGTCTCTACAGAAAACTGGTAATGCAGAAAGGACGTGCATTTAACAGGAAGGATGTTTAGCTGGTGGTTCAGGAATATTCTGTATATTCTGATGTTTTTTTTGGTATACCTGTTAGCACAGCAGAGAAACTGTGTCTGAGCAGCCTTGCTGCAGACCTGGAGCTGCGTCCCAGAAGAGCATGACTTACTCCCAAGCAGGCCACCCATTTTCCTGAGAGGGAGAACATTCTGGCTTCCTCTGGAGCACCTGGGACAGAGCATTTTGATGGAAGGGCACTCCAGAGTCCAGCCTGCCAGAGGTTAAAGAGCATTTGGACATTGCTATCAGGCACATGGTGGGATTCTTGGGGTTATCCTCTGCAGGGCCAGGAATTGGGCACAATGATTCTTATGTGCCTCTTCCAAGTCAGGATATTCTATGATTCAAGGATCCCACAGTGGCATTTAGAGGAACAGGACTATGCACCCAATGGTAGGACTAGGCTTTCCAGGGAGAGAGGATGTTTTGTTGTGAGTATTGAGCCTCCTGCTCTGGTGTCTGGTCTGCAGCTGAATGGGTTACACCTGGACAGATACTTGGCTCTCAAGTGCCAAAAGAATCAGCAACTTCACGTGTTTTCACTTACCACCTTTTTGTCTCAGGTGGATCCCTTAAAAGCTAAGCCTAACTCTCCAGTGTGTCTGTGCCAAGTATTGGAAAAAGCAGAACTGTAACAGGTCTCGCTGAGGTGTTGCTGTTGGGATAATGCAATGTGTTGGCAGCCTGAAGACCTCTGCACCATGGAAAGACTACGGGAACCCCAGAGAAGTGGGGTGTTTAGTGTTTTTTTGGCAAGGACTTCTCCAGGAAGCCCCCCAGCATCCACCCTACAAGGATCTGCTGAAGCTCACCCAGGCCATGGAGGGCTGGGGCAGAAGCACAATGTGTAAAGATATTATTGTATTGCATTTACTTCCATGTCTCTGAAAGAAAAACAAAATCTCCTTTTGTTTTGGTGGATGTTTACCCCTGCCAGGAAAGCTGTGGCTGGTTGGCAGAACGTTCTCAGGAACTGATTTCATGGCAGATCTCATAAGCAGTGGCTATCTCCCAGCTCAGCCTCTCCAGCTACGCATTCCCACTGGTCATGCTGTGGCTGGAATCTTCAAAGAAGTCTCAACTCCCACTGCATTCCTGTGCCTGCACTCATCTGTGAATCGGCTCCTGCAGACCAGCACAGGGCTGGGCAGGAGGTGCTGGCAGGAGAGGAGGAAATGCCTGCAGTTTTTTTTACTCCAGACCATCTGCACATCTTCAGTCCAACATGCTCTGAAAAGTCTTCCCTGGATGAGAGTGGTGGTCTCTACTCAGTCCAGCTCATGGCATCCTTTGGCTTCTTACTGTGTAACCTGTGATTTGCAGGGGGAACAGAACCTCTCCACGGTATTTAAAAAACCCTTGTTTTTTTGGAACTGAAGTGAGCTGCAGAGCATATTGCTGGAGTGCAGACTGTGGCCACCATCTCTGTTGCCCTGGGTGCCAGCAGTAAATCTCCATGCACTTCGCCATCCACCTCAGCAGAGATGTCTGTCAGAGGCAGATTCTTAGTGGAGCTCCTGCCTGAGCTTCATACTACCAGTTTCTGAGCTCCTCCTTGCAAAATTTGCAAGGATGAAGTTTCCCAGGCAGGGAAGCCAAGGGAAGGGTCAGGAGAAGAGCAGCAGCCCTCATGTTTTATTGACTTGCTTTCGTCTTTCTGGGGGATTTTCCTTTCTTCCTTTTGCTTGTTGTTGTGCTCTTCTCCTGTCTGCTTGTGGTTTGTGATTTCCCCTTAATGTAACCTGAGTAGATTATGTGTTTATCTGTAACTATACTACATGTTTTGGCTGCCTCCTTGGTTTCTGAGGTTATTTGTGGAGCCTTAGCCCTGGCCACCCCCAGGCTCTTTGGGGTTACGCTACTCTGCACAACAGTCTGGTATGGCACAAAAAAGTTTCAGTGCCTCATGTTGTCCTGTCCTGAACGTGCGTGGGAAGTGTCTTGTGGTTATCAGAGTGGTGGGGAAGAGCCTAGATTCCTCCCACATTGTAATACATCCTCTGCTGCACGACGCAGGTTCTTCCTCCTTGCAAACCTCCCTCTTCCTCCAGCAGGCTCTGTTGTTCTCTGCTCAGCCACTCTCCTCCAAAAGATCCTTTCTGCTCAGTCCAAAAGAGATTATTGTTTTCCTCCCACCCTCCACCCTTGACGTCCCTGCCACAGGGGCTGGCCAGCCCACCCTGGCAGGCTGCTGCCTGACAGCTCTCAGTTGTGGGCTGCCTGGCTGTGGGCCCCTGCAACCAGCTAGCTGCTGCCTGCACCCTGCTCTCCTCGCTGCCTGCACCCTGCTCTCCTCGCTGCCTGCACCCTGCTCTCCCCGCTGCCTGCACCCTGCTCTCCCCGCTGCCTGCACCCTGCTCTCCTCGCTGCCTGCACCTTGCTCTCCTCACTGCCTGCACCCTGCTCTCCCCGCTGCCTGCACCCTGCTCTCCCCGCTGCCTGCACCCTGCTCTCCTCACTGCCTGCACCCTGCTCTCCCTGCTGCCTGCACCCTGCTCTCCCTGCTGCCTGCACCCTGCTCTCCCCGCTGCCTGCACCCTGCTCTCCCCGCTGCCTGCACCCTGCTCTCCCCGCTGCCTGCACCCTGCTCTCCTCCCTGCCTGCACCCTGCTCTCCTCCCTGCCTGCACCCTGCTGCCTGTGTTCACATGCAGGGGCTGGGGGCTGTTGCTCCTGCCTGGAGGTACTGGCATCTGGGCAGGGAGTGGTGGGAGCATTCAGAAGGCAATGGCACATGTTTTGGTAACATTGCCAGTGTTGTAAAAAGCAGAACTGTGACAGGTCTCAGTGAGGTGTTGCTGTCAGGATAATGCGATGTGCTGGCAGCCTGAAGACTGCTGCACCATGGAAAGAGCTAAGGGAACCTTAAGAGGTGTTGGGTGTTTAATCGTTGCACCTTTGAATATTTTAGGTCTTCTACTGGCTGTGACTGTCTCTGGTTCCCAGATCCTGTTGCCCTTGAAGACCCTCTTTTTTTCCTCCATCAGGAGAGGATAGAAAAGATGGTGCTGCCCATCTTGAACTGTTTTTTTTTTTCCCTATAGATACCAAAGGAGCTGTAGTCCAGCAGTTTCTTGGACTCTGTACAACCTCAGTTCCTCTGAGGTGAAGCCAAGCTGTAACCTGTCAAGAATAAAAATCATGGAATATCCTGTGCTGGAAGGTACTCACGGGGATCATTGAGTCCAACTCCTGGCCCTGCACAGGACATCCCAACAACACCATCCTGTGCCTGACAGCATTGTGCAAATGCTCCTGGAGCTTTGGCAGCCTTGGTCCGTGGCCATTCCCTGGGGAGCCTGTTCAGTGCCCCACTGCTCTATGGGGGAAGAAATGCATGAACCAAGGTCTCTTGCTGAGGTTACCATGGTCTGAAAGCAGCAAGCCCCCTTCTGCTTCTGCTCTCCTGATAAATTGCTTTCCCTCAGCATCCCACCCTCCAACCTATGCTCCATGTTGTACCCCTGCTGGGTATTTATTTCCTTTGCAGCCTTTTAAGGACTTGTGGACTTTTAGGTTGGTAAGAAGTTCCATCCTTTTATTTGTGCTTGTGGAGGGCAGGCTGGTCCCACTGCTCAATGACACCCTGTTTGCCAAAGACATCGCTGGACAATGTGGTGCTGGGAGGAGCAGGGTAAGATGCCACTGCTGTCACCTAGGTGGCAGGATGGATGTTGGACTGTGTATCTCAGCCTTGGAGGAAATGTGGAGACAATGTTTTGGCAGGTTGAGAGTGAAATCCCTTGAATCTGCCATGTCTTCTCCATTTTCTTCATCTGCCTGCTCTTGGCTCTCACATACAAGAAAAAAAGAAAGGACTGGGTTGGGGAGGGTCTTCTCAATCCTTAGGTGCAAATGACCCATGTGTCCTGCCATAAAGTGTATCATCACACTTGCAAATGCTTCCAAATCCCATTAGACCCACTCACCTTTCAGCACTGTCCCCTCTAGGACATGGGGACAAGGGTCCAGGGTGAAGGACCACACAGTGGAGCCTGAGCAGAGATGGAAGAGGTTTACACCAAACAGCTCTAGACCTGGATAAAGAAAGTGATGTTTTCAGCCTGTTAAAGGGACGATCAATTGCACATTCTGTCTATCTGTTCCTTGCTCTCCTCCTGTTAAAAATTTCCTTGGTGATTCCATGTAACCAGCTCCAGCTCATGGGATGAATGCAAACAAACAGCACTGGGGGTGAAATCTCTAGGTGAAAATGAGACTGCTTCTTGTGAGCTATTTGGAGCATTTTCCTTTGGCCCTGCAGCGCTCCTAGCCTCTCAGACCTGACCTGAAAATGGAGATAGACATGGAGTGGCTTTGTGGCCATTCCCAGACAGTGGGAGAGCTCCCATCCTTGACCAAATTCGAGCAGAGATTGGGATCTGATCAGAGCAAAGCTGCTCACTTGCATGGGGTGAGCACGCTGTGTCCATCACAGGTAGTGGTACATTCGTTATTAAGCACTGCCAGGCAAGGAACATAGGAAACATGGAGGAGGAGGCAGTGTAAGGCTGGTTTGATACCAGCTTCCCTAAGACCTGGCAGCAGTTGGTGCCTGCATCTCTACAGGGGTGGAGGAGATGCCACTGGAGGGGAGGAGGATATGGGGACAGCAGCACCTTCCCAGCCCCCAAGGGGCTGCATTATCCACTACGCTTGCTTGGCAGGCCTATGTCTCTGGAGCTTCAGGGGTGCCAGGGTGTATCCTGGCACCAATCCAAAGTTATATCCAACAGCCTATAAATGATGTTCAGTGTTGCAAACATAAGCCATCAGGTCCTCAGAGTTGCAGAAACTGGAGGCTCTGGTTTGTCCATTTGGAATTCCTGTCTTCAACCTCTGTCTTATCACAAAATATGTGCATGTTTTTTATGAAACCTGTGATTCCAGGTTGCTATAGGGCTCCAGAGGCTGAGTTTTTAAAAGCACCTACTGTACTTTAGGTGTAACAGGCACCGAGGATAATTTTCTCGGTGTTAAACCACACCCTGTGGTTGCTGTCAGACTTGTCCCGGGGCTGTAAAAAGCAATCACTCTATTGAAACCATCTTAAGTTGTTCCCAGTGAAAGGTGCTGGACTAATTCAATTAAAGGCCTAGCACAAATGGGTTTAGGAACTGGGCTGGAGAATGAAAGAAATCAGAGAAACAGAAAGATCCCTGTGAAGGCAGGGAGTGGTGCTCCCTGGGCTCTAAGTCCATCATCTAATTGCTCTCTGCTTTGAATCAAAGGGACAAAGGCTGCCCCTTGCCTTCCACTCCCAGCATGGCCTTTTCCTGGGTGGAGGTTTGGGGGTACCCTCTCTGTGTGTGCAAGGAGAGAGCTTCTTAACTCCCCTTTGCCCTCAAAGGATTTCTCCTAATCCTGACCTCTCCCTGTGCTGCTCAAATGCTGCTGTGGAGAGCAGGGTGTTAGTGCCAGCTCTAATCCCACCCCACTGCTATCCCCTCCTCAGGGGGCACTCACCTCCTCCTCAGCCCCTGTGTTTGGTATTGAAAGGCTTGCAAAAACATTTGGAGTTCAGTTCAAGAGCCACATTCCTCAGGACACAGACCACTCCCTGGGAGCCAGATTGCAGTGGTGAGCATGGTGCTCTCCTAGAAACCCCGCTCAGATGCTGAGGTGATCAGGGTCTACAGCAAGCACCGGGGCTTGCTGGCAGGGGAGCTGGACCCTCTGTTTTCTTCTTGGAAAGCTCCGATGAAATGTTTCCAGCTCCTCCTGTGGGATTTTGTCCCACGAGCAGCAGACAGAGTCCTGGCAGGGTGGTTTCATCTGGCTGAGAATGCTCTGCCATCAGATTTATGTCTCATGCTGCTGAGGCTGCTATTGGCAGATACAGCTTCTTGCACACAAAAGTGTTTTCTCCCCTGCAAAGCTTGGCAAAGAACGTGCTTTGCTGAGGAGCAGGAACACAGATCAAAGTGACTGTCTGTCCATAGACTTTTCTGTCATTTTTCATGTGAGTAATTGCTGTCTATTGATGTGTGAAGCCCTGAGCAGCGTTTTCATGAGAGGACAGGCTGGCTGTGCTGTCAGGCAACTACTTAGGCCCATCCAAGGATACCCAGAGGAAAAACCAGGGACGTATGTCACCATGTATGTGATGGCTGGAAACACTGGAGAAATGTAGTGTCAGGGCTACAGGATGGTGGAAAATGGGATAAAGAGGATGTTTTCTCTATGGTTCCCTGGCAGTTCTTTCTGCCTGCAGTGTCCCAGGCTGGAAATCAGAGAGGTGAATTCATGGGCAAGCAGAGTCTTTTGTAGGGAAGCAACTACAGGACCATGAATGACCAGGTATAAGCTGGGCAGGGAATGGAGTAGCACTGTGGCCTTCATGGAGGTGACTGATGGCAGAAGGGACTCACAGCATGTCCCCAGGTTGGGATCATAAGTGCAGTGCTACTGGTGTTAGTGACTGCAATGGGGAGCAGGGATGAGGCCACCCTGTGAACCACGGCTATTCAGCTCCATCCTCCTGCCTGTGAGCTGCTATTTTGGTCAGGCCCAAGACTGGACACAGGTACTGTGTGAAGCATTTTTCATGCATATGCAATGGTGTCCTTCAGCTGGCAGAACTGCATCTGCTGGTCCCTAACAGGCATGGCTGGGTGACAGACAGCACCTCTGCTCATCTCTGCTGCCGTAACATAGGTGGCTGTGAAAGAGGAAGGTACTCAGAGGCTTGAAAGCTGCCTTTTGGGCAGCTGGGGAGCCCATGAACAGGGTGTATATGCCAGCCTGAATGCTACCCAAGTCCTGCAGTGATGCCTGCAAGCCCTAAGACTTTGTTCAGGAAGCCAGCATTAGTAGTGATGGGAAGGAAACACTGTGGTCTGCACTGCAGTGGAGACTGCAGGATCTTCTGCAAGGAGTGTGGAGAGATATTAATTGTCTGGGTTCACATGGCTTGAGCTGCTTGCTCACTGCAGTTCCTTTTGTCTTCATCAAAGGACAAGCTTCCACTATCAGCCCAGCCCAGAGCATCTCATGAAATCCCAAGGCATCATCAGACCTACTAGGAAAGAACAGGCTGGGACATGAGGATTCCTCCTGATCTCAGACACTCCTCCAGGGACAGGATAGCTCAGGATCATTTCAGGAGTGCTGCAAGCTCTAAGTGATGCTGTGGAGCTGAGTCAACCCCAAATGAATCCATGCGGTCAGTGTCAGGTTGTGGCAGGATTTAAGTCAGGGAGTCACATTCGGCACGTCCAGTGGGCAAGAGCTCTTTGTCTTTCTTGCCTGGGCCATGAAAGGCTGTGGAGATGAGGTTTCTGAGGCGCTCTGAGCTGCTCAGTTGAGAGTGTGAAGCTGCAAGGTAGTTTTTCTGCTGCCAGCCATGCTTCACTCAAAGACCTCAGATTGGGCACTGAGAAGATGGGGGCATTTTGGACTTGGGCCATACTAACACGTTCAGCTGCAGATGGTTACAGGAGCAGATAACGGGTCCTGCAGAAGTTCCAGGAAGTCTGATCACCCTGGAACATAGATCCTATTCACATCGTCTGTAACCTGAGAATAGCTCTTTGGAGCTGGGATTAGTAAAAGTATTTGGCTTCACCTGCCCTACTCCTAGGGAGCTGGTGGGCCAGTGCTAAACCCCTGTCAATGGGGAAGGAGAGGAAGGGTTTTCTGCAGGCTAATGTTGGTCCTGGCATGGGAAAAGCTCACTTTGCCGTGCTAATAGCCATGGAGAGGTGTGAGCAGAGGCTGCACCTGGATAATTCCCTGCCTGGGTCACTGAGGGCTATGAAATCCATAGGTGATGGGTCACACGCACACCTTGCACACCCAGACTTGTCTGCAGGGTGAGCCATGTCCATAGGTGTGCTCTTGCCTTACCACCCTGAAATATCGCAGGCTGTGTGGTGGGATAGGGTGAATAGGGTATATGGACAGACTGGCCCTTGGAGCAGGAGAATTGCTGAAATCTGCACCTGGAAATTGTCCTTTTCTTTGTTGAGGGGTATCCTGCTCCCTCAGACTAGGTAGAGATCTGTTTCTGCCCTGTGGCATGGCACCTGGTCCCACAGCCTATCCAAGGAGATGATGTGGCTTGTTTCTCAAGGGAAGGGTTTTAGGCATCCCAGCAGTGATGCTGCCTGGACAGGGTGATGCCCTATGCCCACCACTGGAAGAGGTGATAACAGGTGAGTGGGAAACCCCTCCCTGTCTCTGGAGTTTGTGGCACTGCCTCCCGGGAAAACAGAGACAAGAAATTGCCTGGTGCCAAGGAGTTGAGTGGGAAAGTTTAAAAACTAGCTGATAAACTCTACAGAAAGTCACCAGAGCATATGGAACTCACCATGGCTGGAGCCGAGTTAGGTGTTCAGTGGCCCCTGATGTCTGAATTTCTGTCCCAGAAGGCATGTAAATATGATACCAGGTTTTTGAAATAAACACCTAGGAAACTAAAGGTCACTGAGCAAAGTATCAATATTGTAATAGAAACTTGTATTAATAGACATATGCATATTCACCTGGAAGAAGGTTGTGATGACTACTTGCTGCTGAGGTGGTGCATCTCCAGGGCAGCAAACTGAAGGAAAAAACATATGTAAATCAGGGAGAGTCACTTAGAAAATGTCCTTGGTTTTCCAAAAGCTCCGTCACTAAAAGGTCTTATTTTGTCACAGCCTGAGCAAGAATGGAATTTCATAGGTTAGAGCAGGTGAAGACGCTGATTTGCCAAGGGGAGATGTTAGCAGGTGTAAATCCAGCTAAAGGAAGGGTCTTTCTACTGTGTGTGACTAAACAGTAGCACTCACTGACATGCAGGGCTGGCAAAAGCCAGGTGCATTAAAGGTTCTGAAAAGCAAGCAGATAAAGCCACGGGGGACAAATTAATACAATATCCACAGTCTGTCAGCTGGGAGGTATCCAAAACACAGCTGGGACACGCGTTTCAGTTTCTGTGATTTGTGCTGATCCATGTCATGTCCCATTGGTTGTGAGGAGGAAGTGGGATGAGTGACCTCAATTTTTCTTTGTGCCCCATAACTCTACCAGTTGTATTTTGATGTTACTTGGGCTTTTCTTGGCATTTGCTTCTCCAGGACCCATTTTGCTTATGGCTGATCTCAAGGCTGGATGCAGAGACATCCCTGTGCTGCTGGAGTGCTCCTGAATGCTCCTGGGGCTGGGGCAGACAGTGGCAGGGTAGGGCATGCACATGAGGAAGTGAAGGGAACTGGATTTTTTCATACTGAGGGTGCCTCTGGAAGAGCTGCAGTGACAGTCCAGTGGCTCAGGCCCTGAAGACCTGGGGCTCACATGGAGGTGAAGAAGGACTCCCAGGAGGATGGATGCCCATTAAGCCCTGGCAGTGCTGCTGCCCCAGCAGCTTCTTCTCTGGCAAACTCTGATGGACAGCACTGGATTTGGCAAAACCTGAGGCCACACCAGGTTGATAACAGTATTGGGGAGATGGCTGTAGGGTCAGAATATCAGCCCCAGACCCTGCCATACCAGGAGGGCTTCCATACCCTCAAAACCAGCCATCAGAGACATGCTCAGATGAATGGCAGGTGCTGGAGAAGACATGCATTCAGGCCAGGCCAGGGAGCCACGTATCTGGGGAGGGATAAGCCTTCAGATCAGTTGTTAGACAAAGGTGGGCAGGCCTGAATGTTTTGCTCCAGCAGACAAGCGTGCAGTGCAGTTGGCCTGAGGGCAGCAGCTGCATTAATCCTGACCCATTCTTTATCTAAGGCTCTGTCTGAAAAACACCCCAGTGCATGCCTTGCACACCCTCCTGAGCTATTTGTTCCCCGTTCTGTGCAAGGTAGAGACTGTGGCACAGAGGGACAGCTCTGATGCACTGGTCTGTCCTTCTGCCAGGAACTTGCTGTAGGATTGTGGTAGTGCATCCCCTGCTCCAAGCTCAGATCTGTGGCTAAACCCAGGATAGGGCTTTGAAAGCACGATAGTCAGCCTTAAGCCCAGAGAAGCAGTGTTCCACCAGGTCCCCAAGTCACTTGTTCCTCTATTTTATTGCTTTCCCTGCTGCAAAGCATGTGTGTCTGCTGCATCTGTTCTCTGCAGAACCAAAACCCACTTGCTCTCAAACACCTCCTTGCATGTGAGCAGTTGGGCCACACCTTGAACATCTCTCTGATAACCCAAAGCTGCTGCTGCTTCTTCTTGTTTGGTGGCAGCTTTTCTAGACCTTGACTTGTGCTTGTGCCCTCTCCTTCGTTTTCTCCATGTTGCCAACAAATTCATTGAAGTGCCAACAATGGAGCTGTGCCCATATAGCAGCAATGGGCTTGCTCCCACCATGCTCAGGGATAGGCTGCTTCTCCTCTATTCACTGTCACTCTGCTAAAGCCACTAAGACTGTTTGCCTGGAAGCAAGTTCTCCTTTGTCCTGGAAGCTTATGCTCAGTTCAAGTTGTTTCCACAATTGCCTAAGGCCCTTTTAGTGCTGCTGCTTTCCAAGAGAAAAGACCCAGCCTTGTACACGTGACCCCCAGTCATCCTTCCCTGAGTTATTTGGCCACGTAAAATGCACAGCCCTTGTAAGCCCAGCTTTCCATGGAGTCCAGAGCAGTGGGGAACGTACCTGCTGGTGACACAGTTTGTAACTCCCTGGCCTTTTGATACTGCACAGGACCATAAATACAATATACCCTTACCATCTGGGCTGGCAAGCTCAGGAGAGATGAGTTTGGGTTTGAATAACCAGGTTGATAACAATATGCAACAAACAGTGCAATAAAGGGGATGTATTCCAGCCCTGCAGGAAATCCACTGTTGCTGTGTGGGGTGTGGATTGTTCAGTGTCAGAAACGATGGAGGAGAACCAGGCTGGGGAAAAGGTACTGAGTATGTTCAGAGATGTGGACTAGCAGCAGGTGGCTATGCCAGTCCAAGAGCTGGCCAGCATCAGGAAGGCTGGTACCTTGGAGAGCTGAGTATTTTGTTGCTTCAGACCTCTATATTTCTCCATCACCCCAAAGTAATCACTAGGATGGAGTTACTCACAAGCACTCTGGGTCTGAGTCCCTGACCATTTCACATGACCAATTTGCACTAATGATTAATTATGTTATCTGGTCACAGATGTGGAGAGTGCCATGTAGACGTGTTGATACTGAGCTAGGGACTGAATAGTGGCTCAAGGAGCTCTGAGTTTTGGCAAGTTGGAAGCTGCTGCTTGTCTATCCACATTTGGGGAAGCCTCTGCCTCCAGGCAGGCTGTTCCCATGAGAGCTGCCCATGCCAAGGAGAAGTCAAAGGCTTTATATACCATCCACTCCACCTATGTGTGGGGAACACTTGTTTGGTGGTCTCAGTGTTCCCAGTTTGGACACCACCTCACTCAGACTACAGGAAAGATAAACCTCTGTGACCATTGGAAAGCAGGATCTTTGGTTTTAAGAGGACAGATTACATCAAAGCAGGCAGAGTCAGCTAGGGGGAAGCTGAGCTGTCTCTGTCCCCCCAGGTTATCACTCTGGATGGACTCTATGGACAGTGGCAGTCTGCACCAAGCCTTGGCTAACTTTACAAACCCACTGTGCAGCAGCATTTCCCTCTGGCATAACCTGGGATGCTGCCAGGGGACTGAAGGTCAGGGATCAGAGTCTCATCAAATGGGCACTCTGTCATTGTGTGATGAGAACTTACCCCTGCTACCAGAGTCTTCTCTGACTACAAACTCCTCAGAACTAGGCAGGGAGCTGCCATCCTCCCAACACAGCCAGTCTCAGGCTGTGCATACTGGGCTGGTAAGGAGTTTTCAGCTGCTTGATGGAGGCTTGGAGCAGAGATGAAACAGAAGGAAGCACAGACCTAGGAGCCAGGGGAATGGGTGATTGCAAGGCTGGACATCTTGGTTTTAAGGGATAAGGTCTAGCTTTGTTCAGAGTTCTTCATTCTGGCAGCACCAGCCAGTGACTGGTGCAGCATATTTTCCTTTAAGATCTTGAAAGCATCAGGCAGATTCTTCTGGAGCAGGCTGACATATAGACAACTGGGATCTTGCACTTTGATTTGGACAGTTTCAAAGTGTCCGTACTTAAGGGATTAAGTTTTACTGTAGCAAGGAGCAATTCACTAGGATATAGGGACCAGGTATTGATCCTGGACCCTCTTCATGATACCCTTTCTTGCTCTTCCTTTGAGTGTTAGGTGCTAATGGGCTGGAATTATGACTCCTCCAACCCTGGCACCAAAGGAAATTTCCAGGTTTCCCAATCCTTTTTGCCAGCTGCTAGAAATCACCATCTTTTCCTTCCTTCATGCTCCCTTCATGGCCCTGGGCTCAGTGCCATGAAACTCTGCACCTTCCTGCTACCAAGGGGCTGCAAAGCATCCACATCTAAGCAAAATCCTCAGCACAGCTGGGACACATGCTGATCCTGGATCCCAAAGCACCTTTGAGGGAGAATGAATTAACTCTCCTTGTGAACGCTGAGCAGGTACTGCCTGGACAATTGACCACAAATATTCAATTACAATTTGAAATGCATTTGTGCCAACCTGCTCTCTTAAGAATGCACTTTCATAGGCAAACACTCAGGAAAACCACATTGTAAGCTCAATTGTTTCCTGAAAATGAATTTCAGAATCATTTAAGTAACCACTAGTGGAGGGAACTGGGGATCTGGCACCCAAGAGAGAATCTTCAAAAGGCAGAGTTCCCTTCTTGGAATGGATAAGTGAGTCAAACAGCTTATCTTGCCTGGTCTTCAACCCTTGCTCCTCATCCTCTTTTGTCCCATAGAATGGAAAACTCACTCCTGAGATGAAACCATTTCTTGGGTTTCTCTGTCCTTTTTGGATGTGTTTCTGCTTCTGTGCTGGCCCGAACATGTGTATTTATGATGAGACAAGGAGCACTGGGCCAGATGCAGGCAGGATCCATCCAAGTGGCTGCCTCTAGCTGGAGGCTGATCCTCTGAGATATGGACACACTTCTTGCTTGTCAGTCCCCCCAGCCTGGTGCCTTTCTGTGCCCTGGCACCCTGGGTAAACCTCAGTCACCCAGTTCTCAAAACCTTCCTGGGGTGGCTGCCTGAGGGACTTACTCAGTGTCGTGGCTGATGGGGCATTTCCCTGGATGGAAACACTCAGAGCCAAGCCTTGCCTTTGCCTTGCAGAGCTTAGCTGTGCCAGTGGGGGGAGCATGACCTTGTGACTTCCACAAATCCCAAATTAATTAATCCTGGGGACACTGGGGCAGCATGAACAGCCTGTTTGATTTCTCTGCAGTTTTTTCCTGGGGCTCAAAGGGATTAGTGCAGGCGGGAACAGGGAAATATAACAAGGGGCTCAGCTTTCAGCTCCTGCTCCCAGCCAGCAGAGTTCTGTTCTTACCAGAGGTATTAACAGCAGTAATCCACACTGTCTCTGAGCATTATCTGTGTGCGGCATCCTCTTCCTCTCCCCCTTGCCTTGGCATGTATGCTTCCATGCTCAGGTTGGCACAAATGCATTTCAAATTGTAATTGAATATTTGTGGTCAATTGTCCAGGCAGTACCTGCTCAGTGTTCACAAGGAGAGTTAATTCATTCTCCCCCAAAGGTGCTTTGGGATCCAGGATCAGCATGTGTCCCAGCTGTGCTGAGGATTTTGCTTAGATGTGGATGCTTTGCAGCCCCTTGGTAGCAGGAAGGTGCAGAGTTTCATGGCACTGAGCCCAGGGCCATGAAGGGAGCATGAAGGAAGGAAAAGATGGTGATTTCTAGCAGCTGGCAAAAAGGATTGGGAAACCTGGAAATTTCCTTTGGTGCCAGGGTTGGAGGAGTCATAATTCCAGCCCATTAGCACCTAACACTCAAAGGAAGAGCAAGAAAGGGTATCATGAAGAGGATCCAGGATCAACACCTGGTCCCTATCTCCTAGTGAACACACAGTGTCTATCTAGAGATCTTGGGTGCTGGGCTGGAGCTGATGCCTGGACTGAAAGCATTGCACTGCCCACCTTTAGTACTGGTCATGAACATCATGTTGTGGCCTTTGTGCTGCAAACACATGAAATAACTGAAATTACCCCCATAAAGCTCCTGAGCTGACCTTAATTTTTTTTTTTCCGGTGGCTGAGTTGCCCACCTGCTTTACCTTGGACATTTCCAGAAGAGGGAGTTGGAGGGAAGGCTTGTTATGACCAAGCAGTTATGTCATTGTTGAGCACTGGGTGGGGAGTGACTCGAGGTAATGGACACAGTTGCAGAATGGAGAGAGTAAAAACTGCATTCTGAGAAGCAAATGGATGCATGAGGGGGCATACCTGGTAAACTCTAGACTGATGAGAAGCTGCTGCAGAGGTGACACCACCAACTTCCTAAAGGAGAAAGTCCCCCCCTAGAAAGTTTTATTTCAATGCTTTTCTCTTCATGGAAAAAAAAAAAAGAAAGAAAGAAAAAAAAAGAAGGATTTTTTTCTTGTCTCAAATCATCAGTGGAATTTATAGGATAAGGTTGAAAGTCCAGTTTCAAACTCAGCTTTTCGGGTTGCATTTCAAAGCCTTTCTTTTGAAACTGGAAATAGGAAGTTTATTCTCTTTCATCTCAATTTGCTGCTGAGGGCAGTGAGATGATTCATGTCCTGTAGTCTGGCTTTACTCCCTGCATTTTACTTCCCCTTTGTTTTCTCCAACTATAGGAAAGTTATCAAGTAGGAATAGGAGCATTAAAATCATGACACCATGCCACCTGATGATTTGTCCAGCACTGGTGAAATTTCAACTGAAAAAGAGCCAAGAAAGGAGGGATGAATGAAACTGGTGATTTATTAGAAACAAACTTCTTAGAAGCCAGCACTGCATTTTAATTAATCTTGAATAAAAATAACTTTTCTGATTTGTTTCACATCAAAATTTGCTTCTTTGAGGGGAATTTTCCTAATAGAAATTATCTCACTTTAATATTTTGGCAGGATTTTCCTGTGCATTTTTTCTCCTTGGAACTGCACTAACATAGGGCAGTAAAAGATGATGGATTGGTGAGTTGAGTGGGTGATGAAAGGGCTGAAACTGCTGCTCTATAGCTGCAAAACTCACTTGGACATGGAACCAGTGGAACCTCCTCTAAGGTTTTGCCAGGCCAGGGCTACGAGAAGTTGGGAGCATCTGGTGCTGCCTGCAGTGCCTGATGTAAAACCTTCCCAAGGAGTTCTGTGGCAAAGCATTTTAAAACAGGACCGATTTCCCTAGCCAAGAGGGAGACTAGGAGCAATGGTTCATGGAAAACGAGTATTCCCATCACCCCCCAGCCAGTGGAGATTGGAACAGCTGCAGTTTTCCTAGGAATTTTCATGGGTACTTAGTGCCGCAGGGCTGCAAGAAAGGGTTAAAGTGTTTTCAGTTACTAAGTGCACAACAAACAAAGGGGATGTGGTAATCCCTTCTGCCACAGAGTGAAAAGTTCACTTGATATGCTACTTTACTCTGATTCTCACAGACTCTGGGATTAAACCGGACACACTCTGACGTCCAGGTTTTCTAGTAAAGGGCTCCAGCCCAGCCTGCCACATTCACTTCATATTTGGGAACATATTCTCTGAAAATCCTGCTGACAGATGAAGAGCAGGAAGACAGCCAGTTTCCCATGGAACAATAAGTCCATGCAAACCACATCTCCTGGCACCCAACCTGGCCTTGCTGGGGTGGCGGCTGGGGATATTGGCTGGAGCAGCATCTCTGGGCCCCTGCCAGGTGCAGTCTGCCAGGATTGTCCTTCTGGTCCATGTCAAGAATTTTGCTTTTATGCCCTGTCTCCCTGCCAGGCTTTGGGGCTGTGCCACACTAATGAGCTACCTGCCAGTTACTGAGCTTTGGCTGAGCTCAGGGACAGAAGATGTGGGAGGTTAGTGGAGCATGAATTTTAAAATGCATCCTTCCCCTGTCCCTTGCTCCTCTTTTCTTGCTCTCTGTCCTTCGCCCATGCACTCCAACCTTTTCCTCTTTCCTGTGTGGCCCACCACACTCTACCTTCTCTAATGAAACCTCATCCCTCACCCTCACAGTCTCCTTGCTCCTCACCCCCCATCATCATCTCAGGGATGTGACATGAGGGAAGAAAGGGAGAAACAGGTTGAACTGTTGGGGAAGAAAAATCGAGAGAGACATGCAGCTCCTGTCTCTTCAGAAGCTGCAGGGGAACATCTGGCTTCCAGGAATAATAAGGGATTTGGAAGGAATTGCCCACTAAGGGCATTTCCTTCAAGCTGAAAAACCTTCTGGGAGGACAAGACCCGATCCTAAAGATGGCTTGTGGAGACTCCCTCCAGCAAGGCATTCCCAGCCCCATGTCAGATGAGCTACATGTGGGTACACACACGGCTCTGTGAAAGCTGGCTGAGGGTTCTGAGCCCTTGGGTCGTCATCCTCCAGCAGCACTGAACCAGCCAGGGTTTCAGAGAGCACCTTCAGTGTCAGGAGAGGCAGCTGCATCTGGATGTCAGGGGACAGGGTGTGCAGCTCCCATCTGGGGAAGGAGGCTTTAGGTTTTGGCTGGACCTCAACAGCAGATCTGTTGGCAGCACTGGTCTGGGAAATGCACTGTGCCTCCTTCTCCAGCCAGATCCAGCCTGATCCAGGCCCCCCACACAGCTACTTTTGCTACTGTGCTGCCAACCCCACACAAAGTGGCTGCAGCACTGCCACACACACAGAAGGGTCCCAGTGACCCATCTCCTTGCTCCTGCAAGTGGGAGGGGATGCTGAGCATGGACTCTTGTTATTGCCTCCTCAGCCGGGGGGTCTGGAATGCTTTTGAGGTTATGGTGGGGTGCAGCTGGGCTGTGGGGCTTGTGGCTGTCCTTTCCAGGACCTGAACAGGGCAGCAGGGTGGGAACAGCACATGGGACAGGTTTCTACCATGTCCCCTATTGCACTGCTGCAAAGCACTCAGGTGCTGCAGGTGAAAGAGTGGGAACAGACCTGGTGAGGAAACACATCTCCAGCTCTGAGTCCCAGTGTTTAGTTGACAGAGCCCCACAATCTCCATGGCTGAGTGACCTCATAATGCTCCAGTGTGGCTGCCTAGCAAGTGCTGGGGGATGAGGAAACAGCTGCCGGCCAATGCTGGACAGCTGTGTGCTTTCACGCTGGGTAATACACCAGAACCACACTGCAGAGGGCTGCTGGCCTGACTGTTCCTATGGAAACGCCTTTCAAAGGAGGAAGGCAGACAAACGCCCACCCGGTGATGCTGGGTGCTGGCAGGAACTGGATGCTCTTGCAGGCCTGGGGCTGGCTGGGCTGGTGGCAGCAGCTGCTGTGACCCCAGCATGAGGCTGTGGGGAGCATGGCCAGCCAAGGGGGTGATTCCTATGGTGCTTGAGCTGTCCTCACTGCCTTGATTGTCCTTCTGGGCACTTGCACAGCTTGTCACTGCCCTTCTGGGCAGCAAACCCTGGCTGGCAATGAGGCCTTTGCACAGTTTTGGGGGAGAAGCAGAAACTTTGGGCTATATATGGCTCATCCTACATTGCAGGAGAAGGTCCAGTCAGGCTCCAGTGCTAGGTAGGGTACAAAGCTCTGTCTGCTCCTCTCTCTACCATTTTACCCAACTTGTTTCATGATCTTGTACTCAAGACAAAGGTCTTAGACAAATATCTGTCTTCCCCTCATTCAGAGAGAGATCATGATGAAGAGCCTCATGATGAAGCCATGACTCATGTGAGGACAGCTAGGCTCAATGAGGATGTTGGTGCCAAGTGAGGTTGTGCTGAGATGCTTTCTAAGTCCAGCCTTGTGTGTCACTGAGACTCAGTTTCCACAATTTGCTGATGTTTCCTACTATAGAAAAGCATCAGCTGAGTGTGAAGGCTGATGAAACAGGTCCTGATGGGACCAGTTTAAGGTAACTGCACTGGCAAAGGCTGTCCTGTCCATTCAGCACAGCTCCAGGAGCCAGGCTTTTTGCATATCTGTGTGCATTTCTATTGCAGACCTTGTCCTGTGTATTTCCTTTGGACACCTTGTCCAAGGTTATAGGAGGTCCTTGAAATATATGTATTATGCAAGAAGCCTTTGAGTCCATGTAAAGTATACCTGTACTGTATTTGAATATCTTTGCCCCAGTTGGTCCTAGTTATCCTTGATGGGCTGCAGCTGTGATGTCCTTCATTGGGCTGCAGATGTGGCCAGTCAAGGTAACTGGGATAAAAGGGGGTGGGCTGGCCAGTCAGGGACATCCTTGACAAAGGAAGATCCTGAGTTTGTGCTGTGAAGATCTGCTGCCCACATGACAACAACAGAAAGGTACAGGACTCTTGAAATATGTTGAATACGACATTTGGTGACCCCGATGTGATAGTGAAAATAGGACAGCCAAGAGCTGTGGTGGCCTTCGAGCCAGAACAGAGGAATTAGAAGAATAGGACAGCTGAGAGCTGTAAGCATAAATGGCCATTGAGTTGTGGAAAATGTATTGTAACTGAAGTTTTGTAATGGGTACCTGAAGTATTGATATCTGAAATATTGTAATTGAATAACATGTTTTTGTAAAGCAAAAGGGGGAAATATAGGAGGTCCATGAAATATATGCATTATGCAAGAAACCTTTGAGTCCATGTAAAGTATACCTGTACTGTATTTGAATACCTTTGCCCCAGCTGGTCCTAGTTATCCTTGATGGGCTGCAGCTGTGATGTCCTTCAATGGGCTGCAGCTGTGGTTAGTCAAGGTAACTGGGATAAAAGGGGGTGGGCTGGCTAGTCAGGAAGAGCCTTGGAGGAGCCCTGACTGAGGGAGATCCTGAGTCTGTGCTGTGAAGATCTGCTGCCCACAAGACAACAACAGAAAGGTACAGGACTCTTGAAATATGTTAAATGCAACATAAGGTATGGATGATGAAGGTAGGATGATTTGCTCTGGTAATAGAAAGCATGGGGAGGGATGCTTAGACTTGCTGTTCTGCTGTCAATTCTTCCCTGTCCCCCTGCCCAGACTTTTACGTAGTGCTGCTGAGGACAGCAGAACTTTACACCTTGCACAGCTGCCAGACTCCTGCCTGTTGCAGCTTGGATGAGAGGATAAAGGGTGCCCAGGCTGCTACAGATCCTCTAGCCTTTGTAATGTGCTCTGCCAGCCTCTGAGAGGGACCAAGCTGGGGAAAAGCCCTGCCTGTCTGTATCTTCTATCTCCACACAGAAACCCTGTCCATGGGGATGCTTCTTATGGGCCCTGAAGGGACTGGGCTGGGTTTTGCAGGGCTCTAAATACCACATGGGTCTTCCTGTTCAGGCTCCTGAGGTATGAGCTGAGTAATCTCAGCAGGAATGGGATGAATAGCAGATGTCTCACTGTACTTCATGCCAGTTATCTGGCATGTGCCATGTGGCATGGCCTGTTTCTGTGCCTCACCCTCAAAGAGGTGATGAGCACGTCTAAGGGCACACAGGGTATTGTCTGGTCCAACTCAGGGCATGAATAAGCAGAGCTCTCCCATACCTCTAGCCCAGCCCTTCTCCTCCCAAGAGCCTGCTCCTCTGCAGCCAGTAAATTACCTCTTGCCTGCAGGAAAGAGAGGCCTTGAGCTGTCTCTGTTGTCACCACAAACACCATGGCAGCAGGGGAGGATGGGTGGTAATTCTGACAATGCCAGTAAGCAACTTGTGCTGTGAAGTGTGACCAGCAGCCAACTCATCCCACCAGGTAGACCCCGGGGCAGTGACTCACATGGGTGTCACAGCCAACATGGTCCAAGTTGGTGTGTGGGAATTGCCCATGGTGCTTGGAGAAGACTTGCTGATTAATGGGATGAGTGCTCTTCTGCTGATTATATTTATGGCTGCCTCCAGGGAACATGTCCTAAGCTCTGGTTTTTCTGGCTTGTTGTTTCCCTGCCTCTTCCTGGCTGTCATGTTGCAGACACAGTCTGTGATTAGTGTCCTGACCAAGAACCTGGAGCACATTCTTCCTGTTTCCTCCTCCATGAACTGGTCATGAGGTGGGTGGATTTCTGTTTTCATGAAGCTGTGTGTGCCCCATGCCATACCATGCCATCCTATCATACACCTGGCCACAGCTGTGGTTGCTACTGGTGGCTATTAGCTGTGACAGTGACACTTACTTGATCCTATAAGGGGAAGGCCTGAATGGGAAGCATAAAGACCTTGAGGTGCTCTCTTGAGCCACTAATGCCTCTGAAAAAGAAAATTATCATAGTGGCAAGAAAGGACACCTGGAAGGAGGTGCAAACACCAGCCTAGCATGACTGGTAGTGTTCTGTCTGCCAAGCTATGCCTATCCACTGCAAGCATGAGCTTCTGCCCTTGGCTGGTGGCTCCTGGGGCATGCTGAGGGTGTGGGTTTGGGGCTGCCTTCCCACTGTGTGTTGTTTAGGTGGATGAGCTCCAAGTCCTGCCCCCCAGGCCCCTGAGTTCCTGCACCAACACTTCTCCATTCCAAGGCTTCTCTCGTTCAAATGTTCA
Source organism: Emberiza elegans (assembly GCA_024865655.1). Classification (NCBI taxonomy): domain Eukaryota; kingdom Metazoa; phylum Chordata; class Aves; order Passeriformes; family Fringillidae; genus Emberiza; species Emberiza elegans. The sequence goes on along the minus strand of JALJVW010000067.1, from coordinate 8,122,466 downwards.
ACTTGGTGCCTGAGGGTGAACACCTGCTGGCCAGTGGGGTCTCAGCCTGGAGCTGGGAGAGGTGCAGCACGACAAGATGAGTGGCTCACCCCTGAAAATTCCCAACCCATGTCCTGGCCACATCCTAGTTCAGAGACCTCTTCCTGTGTCAGAGCCAGGTGGTTTCTCATGAATCCACAGGGAGCTGGGTTATCCCTCCCAGGGTTCTGTGGCAGCCGTTGGAGGCCACCTTCCCTTATCCCATGGAGGGAGGTGGTTAGTGAAGCATGTACTAAGAGGTCCTGGGTGGTTTTTCAGCATGTACCTCTGACAAGTGGCACAGAGGAGAGCACTTGCCACATTGTTCCCAATGCCATTTGATCCAAAGAGTGCAGGCAGGGACAAAGCCTGTGAGAGCTGCTACACCATCCCACTGGCTCTCTGGTTGCTGGTACTGTTTGCCTTGAAACAATCCCAGTGGGGTGAAATGAATTGGCCAGGGTGTGAAACCAGGCAAGTGTCAGTGGTTCCCTCTCCCTTCCCCAAAATAACGCTCCCAAAGGGGAAACAACATCATAGCAAAGTAAGTCACTCCATCCCAGCCTGCTGTCTGGATGCATGTCCTTGCTGGTGTTTGCCCCTGGACAAAGTACCCAGTACCTGAGCTCCCTGTTGAGCCAGCGTATGAAAACAGTCACCCTTCCCCATCACCATGGACATTGGTATTTGATTTATTGCATCTTCAGGAAGAACTCTTAGACTTGCCTTTGGAGCTGAAGGCAGATCTGAGCAGCTGTGTTTGGCATGGCGGGGTCTAGTGGTTAGAGCCAGAGACAAGATGGCAGGACTCCGGAGCTCATTACTGTAATGAAGCTTGGGGAATTGGGGTTGATGTTTATGGAGCTTTCCATTTATGGAGGCCAGACTAGATGATGGTCCCTTCTGGCCCTAAAACATATGAAGCTACAAATAACTCAGCCAATAATTAGAAATTTGAGTCTCATTCCTGTGAGTATTACAGACTTGCTGCACTAGAAGCTACAAAGGCTGGACCAAGCTTTCCTCGTGTTTTAAGAGAAGTCATTTCCTGGTAGTGGGTTGTCTTGGTTTTAAAAGACAGGTGTCTGCTAAGGAAGGCAGGAGACTCCCTTGGAATGGAAAATGTAAACCCTCTCCCTCTAAATTATTATAGTTTTGAAATTAAGGGGGCTCTCAGACAAAGATATGGGAGTAGGAATAATAGTTCTCTATCAGGAAAAACAAAATAATTCAGTAATATAAAACAACACTGACAGAGTCAGAAATGTGGCCTGACACCCTGTGCGTCAGGGTGGTGGCAGCAGTCCCATTAAATGGTGGCTGCAGCCTTCCTGCAGTGCCAGCTGTGGTTCTGTTGAAGCAGTGATCCTGTAGAAGGGTGGAGTTTTCCCCTGAAGCTCCGGGAGTGGTGTAGATGGGCCTGGTATTTCTCTGGGAGTCCAGTGGAGAAGAAAGTTGCTCCTCTGGGAATGCAGTGGAAAAGGCTGCTGTGGTGTTCCAAATCTCAGATTGTATCCATGTAGGAATGCTTGGCTCCTCCCCCTGGGCGGAGCATCTCCCCATGGGATGATGGCATTGGATTAGCCATGCAGGGACACTCACTGGCCCATTGACAGCAGAGATCTCCTGGGGGGAGGATTGGTTGTGGAAGAGATAAAGAAAAAACTGCCCCATGAACAGAAGATAACTGCCCCACCTCTAAGAGATGGCAATAGAATACACACCCCTGGCCACATCTTGCATTTGCAACCTAAGACATGGGTCCCCTGAGCAGATCCCAAGGCTGATGTCATCGGCGTTGGTATGGAAGCACGCACAGGTAAACAACACCACTGTGAACTTGTGTCATGTCCAGCGTCATCTGGATGTGGCAAATAATGAAGTGGGAAAGGTCAGATTTCTCATGATCATGTCTCCTCTATAGTTTGGATTGACTTTGGTGTCCTTATCCCATCCCACAGAGCATGGGCAGAGCATCCAGAAAAGCAAATGTGATGCTTGGTAAGAAAACTTGGAGGAGAAAATGCTGTTTTCAACATGCATCTTCACCTGCTGGTCAGGGCGTATCACTTGAGAGGTTTTGTATCCCTAACGTGTCTCTTCACTTTGTTACTGCTTTTTACTTGAACAAGTTTTACTGATTTCAGGTCAAGTCTATGTGCAGGGTTACCCTGGTGTTTGGCATCTTTGGGGGCATGGAAGGAAGTCATGAGGATGGTGGAGGACTTTTCTCTCTGAGGTTTTTCTCAGCAACAGGATTGTGGCCACCTGAGCCTAAATGGGACTGTGAGGAGAGGTTTTATGGCAAACTTTGGGAATCTATCACCAAATGAGATTAGGAAGTGCTGTTATCACAGTGTTTTGTACGGCCCCATTCAGTGTTGCATGTATTGTCTCTCTTTTTCTCCTCCCCTTTGCTGTATGTTCCTTGGTTTCACATAAGACATTTTGGACTGTCATCTTTGTTTTTTTAACCCCTGTCCATATAAATATTTCTTCTTTCCCTACCTGGCTGCAGCAACAGTTCCAGTGCTGCTGGGAGGACACTGCATCCCTAGTGCTACCTCCCACACCTGTCACTGCCTTCTCTGCCTTACAGAATGGACTGAGCTGGTGGAGGCAACCTGAGTCAGGATATAAATCTATACTCAGCCAAGCTTGGCTGATCATAACCAGTATCTTTTAAAAATACAGGGAAAGGCTGCAGTGAATCAGAAGACTGAGTCACTCTCTTCTTCCAACAGTGTGTATGTATGCAGCCTCCAAATGGGTAACAGCCACGGAAAAGCATATCCCTTGGGACCAGGGTAACAAGTCCCAGGCAGAGAAAAATGCACAAAGGGAGGAAAAGGGGGTGGCCATGTTACCAAGGGGATTCACTCCACAACAAATAAAAAGGTGTGATGAAATGCTGGGTTGCACATGAGCAAACATCAGCCAGTGGTATTTCCTTGAGCAGGACCTGAATGCTGGGGCTGAGAGCTCAGCAACTCAGCATTGCACAACAGATGGGCTGGAGTCTAGTCTGTTCTTCTTTTCCCAGTTAAATGCCTTTTTTGAAATATTTTATCCTTTGTGTTCTTTAATCTCTGCCATAAACTATTTGGGACATGTCATGAATTAGTGCTGCAGCAGACTTGGGAAGTTTCCATTTCTTGAATAAAACTCCTTCTTCCCCTTATAGTTTTGTAGCTTTAGCACACACATCCCTTTCTTAGATCTAGACAGCAAGGTTTAAAACAGGGGTCACAACAGCCACCGAGCATCCTTCATTCATATCTAAAAAGACCTAAAAAAGACCTTCCTATTCATGTCAAGAAGTCTTCCTGAGAAATCCTTTCTGCATTGTTTTTTGCTGACATCTGTACTGCCCCAGGTATGATTAATTCTCCTGCTCACAATAAAATGCTTCTCCTTTGCGTCTGAAGCAGTCTGCAATTTCACAACTAGTTGGTAAAACACACCATGCATTCACCTTAAGCAGCAATGTGAACCCAGGCAGCTTTGCTTCTGACAGCATGAGGGAGATTTGCCCTCGAGGGAAAACAGCTTGGCACTTGTAGCTTTCTGAGGAAGGATGTTCCTAACAGAGTTTAGAGGTGTTGGAGAAGGTGGTTTAAGTTTCTCAAAGGACTGGTTGTTCTTGGGAGGCTCTTCCTAGGGTTTGTGAGGCTTGGGGTGGGCTTGGAAGGAGGGTGCATTTGGGAAATCACTGTGGGCCCTGGATCGGACTGATCCAAGCGCAGCCCTCAGCACCCCCCACCCGCTGATGTTTCAGAACATACCTCTCATTCCTGCAGTCTCAATTACTGCATCAGATCCCTTCCCTGCCAGAGCCCCCAGGACACAAACAGATACCCACTGATCAGGCTTGGGCTCCTCTGGATCCCTGGGGCTCTGTGGGAGCAAAGGGGCCTCTGCCAACACTTCCACCCACACTAAGGGCTGCCCCACAGTTCTCCCCAGGTACCTGGGATCCTTCCAGAATGAAACTCAGGCATGGATAGTTTTGTAAGAGGAGAGGTGTTGGGGGGCTTGAGAATGCCGGGGTTCTGGAGGGCATTGGCTAGCATCTGAAGGATTAAACAATGATAGTGGGGAGCAATGCTGGTCCCAAGGTTAGGACAGGCTGGACTGAGACCAGGGTCCCTGGAAGCCTCTTGTAACTCCCTGTGTCCAGGACAGGTCTGTGCTTCTTGTGCTGGGGTCACTCTGCCTTGCAGCTGGAAAGCTCCCCTATAAATCCTGCTGCAGGGAGCTCTCCGTCCTCATACGTGATGATAAAAGCTGCTTGTTTGGAGCAGGGCTGACAGATACTGGCTTATTCCCTCCTGCAGCTCTTTGGGGTGGTCCATGGAGGGGGGAGTTAGGCAGGGTTAGCGCCTGGAGGCTGCAGCCTGCGGCTGGGCTGGGTGGGTGCAGCCTGGCTGGTAATTTATCGCTTTTGTTAGTGTCAGAGAGTGGGACCCAATCATCCAGCATGTGTGCAGCCAGGGAAAGCTATGAGCACTGGCTGACCAGCACAGAGTGTAAAGCTCTTCTTATGGAGTCCAGCACTCTTGTAAAAACGTTAAGGTTCAACCTTTCATCAGCTGCTGCAGCTGAGTGTGCAGCCACTTGCAGGAGAGGTGTGGAGGGGACGGAGCAGCAGCCATGTACCACCACAGAGCCCCTGAGATGGTGACACCCCTGGTGTCTGGGCTTCCCCTGGGAGAGATTGTCAGAGGGATACATAAATGAGTAGCCCCATCCCATGTGGTTACTGAACTGGGATCCCAAATCTACCTTTAGTCCAGAAGAACTTGGGAAACTGCCAGTGAACAGAAAACCGAAGCTTTCTGAAACCATGGAGAGCTTGGACTCAATGATCCTCATGGATCCCTTCCAACTCAGATTATTCTGTGATTCTGTTTTTTCGGTGGTATCTCTTCAAGGTTTATCTCCCTCTGTGCCATTGTAACCTGCCTCTATCACCAGTAAAGTGCATGGTGGCTGCCCGTAAGGGTGAGGTGTCTTGGCTGTGTATATCCTGCCCAAGTTTGCCTGGTCAGTTCCTAAACACCAACTCTCCAAAGGAGTGGTTTTGTTCTCTAGATAAGGCACATAAGTTTCTATTTTAGAAACGCAGAGAAGCTCATACAGACTGACAATGCAACCGGGTTCTGGTAGGGTGTTATGGGACCACTGGTGAGATGCAGAGAAAGAAACCTGGAAGCAGAAAGAGCTGGAACACAAAAAATTGAAGACAAAGAATAAATCTGCAGTGGAGTCTGGAAGCAGGGTAGGAGACAATAGTATGTACATGGATGCAGATGGAAAACTCATGGCCCACCATGCTGAAAAATCTCAGGATGGACCAGTGTGATGGCTTCTGGATACCACATTGCCAGGGTGAGACTGGAAAGAAAGGACTGAGGAGAACACAGCCTGGAGCGGCAGGTGAAGGGCATCTGGAGACAACCTGCAAGGGAAACAAAACAGCCTTGGCTGCCATCCCACCCTGGTCTGTTATCACAGGAGCAGTTGGTCTGAGAGCTGCTGCTCTGCTCTATTTTCTTGGGCTGTTTTCCCCCAACAACTGGATGTTTGCTTTCACATCTCAGCTATTGTTTAGGGTGGGAGACTGGATGATGATGAGGGAAGTAAAACACTGGCACTGCTAAGCAGAAGGGGATGAAATCTAAGGTACTCATCAGGAACCAGACATTTCCACACTCCTTTATCTGAGATTTGTGTGTACTTCAGTGGCTCAATTAATATTTTGACTAAAGCAAGCCTTGAAGGACAGATTCTCCCTCCTTGTCACAGAGCTGTGAAGACACAACATGCAGCATCCCCTTATCCCTCTTTAAATCCCTAAGCTTGACTTATCCAGGTGGCCCCATTTCTACCGCCCTAATATTTCTAGTGGGAAAATTAAGCAGAATGCTCTCTTCATGATTTGCAAGTTTCTGCTACTCTTTTTCCAAATATCAGAAAGAAGGGGGAAACATAAGCCTATGGGATAAATCCCTTGCGACTCCTGTACCTGTCCCACCTTTAATTAAATGTTGTTAAATTATCTCTGCTTTAGCAACTTGGTAGCAGAGACTGGTGTCTAAAGCAGCAGAGAAGATACTTAGGGCTCAAGTGGAACACGGTTGTTTTGTGGTGTAGACCTCCCTTTAATATCCCAAATTTTCTAATTTCTTGTGTTGTTCGTAAATAAAGGCAAGAGGACAAAATAAAGGTGAAAGAAAAGTTTTCCTGCATAGCTGGGGTATAGTGAGGAGTCAGGAACCTCTCTCACTGTGTCTGTGGTCTTTGGTGTGGAGCATTGCAATGCTGCAAACCCATTGGGAATAGCCCAAAAATGGGTTGCAGCAGCAATGCAGGGGTGCGTGGGTGGGGTCTTGCTTCTCATCTTCACCCCCCTGGACAGCTCCAGCACGGCCACCATGGCCTGAACCACATGCTGCCCTGGCCAGCAGAACCCCATATCAGTGTAAGTGGCCCTGTATCACTGAGCCCACCACCCAGATGGCTCTTTGTCCTCCCTGTGCCCATCCCTGCAGCCGCCCCAGGGCAGCTGCTTCCTCCCAGGACTGTTTGGGGTGTTGCCTTGGGAGGCTTAGCAAATTCCCCGGGGCTGTGGCTCTCCAGGAAGCCAGATACCAAATGCTCTTCTCTTCCCAGACCCTCCCAGAGCCAGAGCGTTTCCTCAGCCTCTGTTTATAACTCCTGAAACTGGCCAGGCTGTTTGGTTTGGGATAAAGCACAGTCTGGCAGGACTCCTCCCTGTCACCACAGTGGCACACAGCCATTTATCTTCCATGACAGACCCTTACCAAAAGCCCTGGGAGCTGGGCTGCCCGCACTGGCCCCAGAAGGCGTATGCCCGGGATGGGTGTGGGAGGAAGACAGCAACACCAGCTGGGTTTAATCATGCAGGATGTGCCGGGGAGCTGGGTGGGATGGCTGTGGTGGCAGGCACTGGTGCTGGAAGCAGGGAGATAGCCTGGGAATGGATGCGATGTGGGAATGCATATAGGGAGAGATGTGGAGAGCAGATGCTGGCTGTGCTGGGAATGGTGGCCTCAGGGAAGTCTGGGTATTCAATTCCAAGCAGAAGAAAGTTCCTTTGAAAGCATTTGAGTTTGGGGAGGGGCAACATGCCTGTACCCCAGCACTCCAGGATGGCCCAGGAGGGTCCCAAACATTTTGTGGGTGACTGGTCAAGCAAGGCACTGGCCTGGCTGCTCATGCACCAGCTTGAGGACCTTGTGCTGGAGTGCTGGGGAGGGGAGCATATACACATGGCAACATGGGCTGCTCTGCCTCTTCCCCTGTGCTGCCCCATGGAGGGCATTTCCACGTGTGACAGCAGCACCTCCTCCAACAGAGAATGTCCAGGGAAGAGTGTCAGCAGGATGGAACCACTTCATGCCTGGCCTCTGTTCGGCCCAGCTGACCTTTGCACCAGGCTGGGGCTGCTCTCCTCCCTGGGAAAGCATATGGTGCTTTCCATGCAGAGATGGACTGACCAAGACAAGCTGAAGGGCACAGCTTTGCCCATTGGTGTCACAGACACAAGCAGCCTCCACTTCTTTCCAGATGCGGCTGTAGCAAGAGGGTGATGGCCCTACTGCCTGCACAGAGGATGCTGTCAAAGCCATGCAGCCCTGGATGGCTCCAGCCTGTGTCTGCCACACTCTGTGCACGGGTCACTGCACTCCCAGACCAGCAGCACAGGGCACAGCGCCCAAGTACAACCTCCACAGGCTGTGGGCTATGAAATTCCCTCTTTTCCCAGGCTGGTAAAGGAACAGTGGCTGCCTCCTGACACACTATCAGTATGGAGTGATAAAGACAGCTTCCTGTCACTGGAGCACTTGCTTTCATCTCTCACATGAGTTTATCGACAGTATTAGCATGAAATCTATTTTAACCCTAGACTTTCTGCTGTAAAGCTCCAGCCATCATCCAGGCATGACACTGGGCCAGTACCTGCGTGATGTAATGTGTTTATAGGGAAAGCAGAGCCCGAGGTCAGCTTGGACCTCCTGAAGGAGGGTAAGAATCAACAAGCATTCACTTGCAGGCAAGTCACAAAACCTGCCAACACCTTCACTGACTCATCAAAATTGAAAAGTTTTTGAGGATAGAGTTTAGGGTTCCCATTTCTGATGGGAAGCAGCCAGAGGGCCAAAGGAGTGATGTGTCTGAACTCTTCCAGCCGCCCACCTTCCTGAGGGCTGTATGCCAGAGCCTGGCTCCATCATGGGGAATTTGGAGATTTCAAGGTCTGGGTCCAAATCATGGTGAAACCAATACTGGCACATCCCAGTGCCCCAGGGAAGGGATCTGCTGGCTATGCAGAGCTCTCTTCACTCCCACACAGCTGTTAGTAGGCAGCTGAGATGGCTCCCAGAGGGTAGAAGGTGAAGTGCCTCTTTCTCCCAATCTGGACAATGTTCATGCAGTATCACTGGGGTAGATTCAGCATTGCTCCTTGCAATTCTCTTCTCTGCAGGCCTTGCAGCCTGCCTTGCTCTCCAAAGTCATTGTTGTACTTGATCCACAAGATTCTATGCTTCCACAGAGCCCCCAGATTACACCCTGCTGGAGTCCACGTTGGAAGCACTCTGGATAAGTTCCTCTGCTTGGATAATGTTTCTTTGTAAACCTGGGAGACTTCTTTCTGGCAGAGCACATCTGAGCCCTCTGAAAGCTCCTGGGCTTGTTTTGCAAACCCAAGATCTGAGTTTGCTTAGATATGCCAAGGCTGGGGGCTCTGCTTGTTGGACACTGAAGTTGCTGGAAGGCTTGGCTGAAGACATGCTTCTAGGACAAGATAGGTGAGATTTGTCTTTCTAAATCTGCCACCATCTGCCCTCACACTGTTCCCACTGGCTGAGTTGCTTATGTCTTATTTGTAATTATTTCACTGTGTTTGCAGACTGGGGACAACACTTTTCTGCTCATGCCAAACACAGCAATTAAGGGGCCAGTGACACATGTGCCCTCTCACTGCACAGCTGCTCTCAGCTGGAGGGAACAGCTGGGCTGTAAACCTCAATGCAAACCAGGGCAAGGGATGCTTAGACAGCCAAGGGGCATGCAAGTCCTGTCGGGGGAGAATGAAGTATGGAAGGTGAAGGGGAGGTTTGCTGGGACTGCTCTCTGTGGCCATAAAAACCTTGAGCTGAACATTATTGGTGTGAGACTGGAGCTTGTTATGAAACAGGTCATATAGACAAGGGACTGGAGAAAATGTGATGACTGGGAAACTGGGCAGGAGGGTGAGAGGCAAAAAACCACAGAGCAAATCCCATTCTGGCAAGGTGGGCAGAAGGGAGACTGAGGTCTGCTGGTGACAGAGGCAAAGCCTTGCTACAAACACCATAAAGAAGAGATTTCTTTGCATCCTGTACATGAAATCTCCCGGCAGGGCAAGCCAAGCCCTGAACTTGTCATTCATTTAAAATTCTATTGTTTGTCCTTCATCCCGTGGTCTTCTTTTTCTTTCTCCAGCACTGGAACAGGAAGGCAGAAAGACATAGCTGAAATCTTGCTGCTTTGTAGGGGCTGGGGAGCAGAGTGGGAGTGAGAGGACAAGGGTGGTGACCCTCTGGACTGTTCCTTCTCCAAAGTCTGGTAGCAAAAAAGGGGCAGAAAATGAAAAGAAAAAACAAAACCAAACAAAACAACCAACATATCAGCCCCTCTTTGCCTCATAAAACAGTGCTTTAAAATCAGCCAGTCTGTTGAGGGAGTGTCCACAAGATGCACCCCTTCTCTAGAGACCTCCAACTGTTTGGTAACCACAAATCACTCCATCACTTCCACTGGTGACTCACCTGCACAAACGTCAATCTCTCCCATGGAGGTGTTCATACAGCTCCTTGCATGACAAAGTGTTGGTCTGGATAGCCTCCAGATGCAGCCATCCACTACGTGTCAAAAAATAATCCTGCTGCTGAATAACCTCCACCACAAAGCCGGAGGAAGATTGATGCCTACTTGCAAATAAAGGCAGTAATAGCATGGCCCATGTTGAACACCCAGCAAGAACCACCAGGTTGTTCTAGGGTCACAGCAGAAAGACCACAGCCAAAAAACACAGGGAGATGACTGCCATGGGAACTGATATGATGTTGGGAGAGATCTGAAAAGGGTCATAAGGTATTTCTGCAGGATAACTCTTTCCTTTTTTTCCCTGACAGGCATTTCCCAAATCCTCAAAGCGGCTACAGCCCCAAATCTGACAGAGCCCAAGGAGTGTGTGGACAACCCTCTCAGGCACAGGGTGGGATTGTTGGGGTGTCCTGTGCATGGCCAGGAGCTGGACTCAATGAACCCTGTGGGTCCCTTCCAACTCAGCATATTTCATGATTCTTTGATCCTCCAAGCAGCTCAAGTAGTGGAAAAATAGATCAGAGCCTCAGACATGTGGGACATCTCCAGTTGTGTCAAGCAGGTCATGCCAAGCAGACTGGGAGCAAGGTCCTGTGGGGTCAGTAAGCAGGAGCATGAGGTTTGAAGCAGGCAAAAGAGGCCAGCTCCTCATTAGGAAGCAGATCTGAGTTCATATAGGAGAGGTGGGAAAATGAGACCACAACTGCAGAAAATTCAAGGAGGTCAGGGCAGAGTGTTTGTGGAGAGAAAAAAGCAGTTCCTGAACCATCAAGAGTAACTGAAGCCATCTCCTAAGGCACCTGCAGATGGGCACTTGGAGATGAAAAAACAGCTGTGAAGTTCAATGGCTTTGTCCCCAGACTCAGCTGACTGCAGGAACAGGATTCACTGGGCGTGGGTGCTGGGACACTGCACTGTGACAATGCAAAGCAGTTATTGCATTGCTTCAGAACAACAAATTGAGGTACTTTCTGCCTCAGACCATGAGCTGCTGGGCTGGATTGTGCTGTGCATGAGTTCTGTTGGGCTGGAGGGGGAAAGCACCTCAGGAGCACTGTGAAAAGCTCACGGGACTTTTTCACAGAGCTCACGTACCAAAGGTCAGTGCTCCATTTTGGGCCTTGACCAAAAGGTTCAGATGACACTCAGATGCTCTTTCTCCTACATCTTTGCTTAGACATGAATCAAGTGGTAAAAGGTTGGAGAAATAATCCTGATGGGGTTCCAGGGCTCTTACTTCAGTGGCTTCAGAAAGCACAAGGCTGGCAGTACTGTGCAAAGATGCTGACCAGACCTCTCCTATCAAGTCAGGCCTTCTCCAGGTCAAATCACAAGGTGTTTTTAGGACATACATTGGAAGGGTTAAAGGGAGAAAATGCAGAATATTAAGTTAAAGAGGATTAAAAAAAAGGGTCTGAAGGCCCATCTCTTCTTGCCCTCTCTGTCCTTCCTTTAGCACTCAGTCACCTTGTAAAAATCTGTCTCTGTGCCCCTAAGAAGTCTTGCTCTGCTGTCATCTCTGAGGCCAGGCCATCAGTCTGTTCCCTGCTTCTCTCAGCATATTCACAGCTTTTCTCAGCCACAGTCTCCTTTCCTGGTGATAATTTTGGTCCTAATCATGTTTTTCCACATTTCAACACTGTCTTACTCCCCTAGGATGTGTGTCCCATCTTCTCCCGGGAGGAAAAATCTGCTCTTCTCTTTTGCTTTTTCAAGTGACATGAAGGCAAAGAAGCACAGATTCCCTCCACCACTGATTAGCACCTACAGGTGGGTGCTCTGGAGATAACTAAAGCTGGAACAGAAGGAGGGAGCTTTCAAGATCTGTTGCCTTTGGTGTGGACACTGGGATCCAAAGAGATCTAAGTGCAGTGGGACATGCTGCCTGCACCAGCTGGCGTGGGTGCTAGAGCCTTGAGCAGGCTGGGGGGAAGGTGGGGCTCCCTTGAGTATGGAAGGGCATCTTAGATATCTGAGAGCTGGTACAGGATCCTGCAAGGAGCAGGAAAGTGACTCCAGCAGCCAGCATCACCCCAATGTCTCTCCTCTCTGAGCTTGTAGGGGTGCTGGAGGGCAATGAAGGGGAGCTCTGCCCATGAAACCTCTGAGCACCCCCAGCATGTGTCTGAAGGGGCTATGAAGTCACTATGACTCTCTTTTCTTGGCTTCCTGCATCCCAAGACTCCAGTATTTGTACATCAGGGCATTAATTCAAATCCAAACATTTCTGCTCTTCCCAGATTTCTGCAGCCCATTCAGCACCTTCCACCACTCCTGCACCACATGTATGTTCCTCACCACCCAGCTGAAGGGGATCTGGACACCAAGGTCTCAGAGGGCCTTTATGAACTTCCTACTTCTGAACCTCTCTGAGTCATTCTGTGCTTGCCTGGCATGGCCAGAGTGTCACCTTATTTCAGAGCTGTGCTGGGAGCACCCATGCCTGGGCAGGGGTCCTGCTCCTCACCAGAAGATCCAGACACTACTGCTCTTGTTTTTTTTAGGAGGGGCTCTGTCTAATTTTCACTTTTTATTTTGAAACAGTTCACAGCTGTTCCCATATTTTAAAACATTTGTAGACCTGTGCTTAAAATACCTGCAGGGACTTCCAGGAGCAGCCAGTGCAGTGCAGAAGAGGTTCAGGTTTACAAGCCCTTAACTCACCATGGGACTATTTGTCCCTTTAAGTTCAGTGCTGGAATGCTTCAAGGTGTTTAAGCAAGGCCAAGGCCAGGGCATGGGAATGCTGGTCTTTACCAGGCTTTGCCTTTAATTACCTTCTTGCCTGCACTCCCCTGCCCCCGCAAAGTAGAGAGATGGGAGCTGTGCAGATGGCCAAGGAGAAAGGTGAAGGGGAGGAACTGAACTCCAGCCCTGGGAAAAGCAGGACAAAGGGTAGAGGGCTTTCCAAACACTTAGTGCATGATAAGATGTGGTACTGATGCACGGAAGTAGTCCCTGGTTATCCTCATAGGCAAACCCAGCAGAGAAGAGCTGGAAGAGGGGTTTGCAGAGCCTGGAGAGGACCAGGCATTGCTTGGCTAAGGTGCTGAGCTCCTACCAGTGGCACTTTACTTTCACAGGCCACTGTCTCCCTGGGCTGAGGTCATTAAAGATGTCAAAGAGCTGTTTTTGACAGGATGGCATGTTCAGTTTGATGCCTGGTGCTGCTCCAAAGGGAATAAAATCACAAGCTCCCTGTGTGATACATGTGCAGCTTCAGTGTCCAGGACTGGGGGCTGGGGGTACGACAGTGCTGTTAGAGGTGTTTTGGAGGGACAGAACAGTCCCTGAATTTTTGCAGCCCCCCTGGGGTCCCCATAGACCCAAGGTCATGCTGCAAGGTGGAAGGTGGCTGGAGCCAGGTTTAAAGCAGCTTTGGCTGCAGCTCAGAGGGTCTGGAACCTGGGGAGTGCTGGGCAGCACTCAAATGCAGCAGAGGGGCCCTGGGGAGGCTGAGGGAGATGGGAGGGTACTGGGTGGCCTCTGGAGAAGGCTGGTCTGCAGACCCTGGGGAGATGGTGGAGAGCAGAGGGGAAGGCAGATGAGAGAGGTCGATGGGAGGAGGAAGGGTAATTCCTTCTGCCCCGTGGATCCCAGTGGGAGGACATCAGAATGCTGGTAGTGATCCCTGGTGGCAAAAGCTACTCAAGTTTTTGACCATTGACCCTGTGGTGTGACCTGTCTGTGCTGGCAGTTTTGTAGGATGGACTTGGTGTGATGAACACAGACTGTGGATGAGGAGACAGAAACCAGCTGGGGAGGAAAGAAGGATGCAGGGGAGAAGAAGCAGGGGCCCTGGCAGGATGGGGCAGCCTTAGGTGGCTGTTGTGTGGAGGGGAGAGGATACAGGGGAGGGGACAGGGACAGGCTGGGGGGGAGGGCGTGGGCGGGGACTGCTGCCCTGCACCTGCAATAACAACCTCTGGGCACAGGGCCTGACAGCAGGATGGAGGCTGAGCTGGAGTTACAGCCCCCAGGGGAGCCCCTGGTGGCTTGGTGCCCGGGAAACACCTCTGAGTCAGCCCCCTCTACACCCAGGAGCTGGGCCTGCAGGGGTCCACCAGCCTCACAGCTGCCTGGCTGGGAGCTTGTGTCCCCTGCTCGGCTGTCTCTGTGCACTGTCCCCAGGATCCCCTCTCTCTTGAGGAACCTGCTTCCAGAATTACTCGGTTTGCCCCTGTTCTTCGGGGGCCTGATGTGTGACTTCGACCCTGGACACCTTTATGCCCTATGTACGCCCCCACAAGTCTTCTCTGTCACATGTAATGAACCCTGTCCACAGCTTTTCCCTGCCTGCCCCAAACTTTTCTCTGCTAGCATCCCCCAGCATGAGTGTTGCTCCCCAGTCCAGCCTCCTTGCAGGGGTTAATCCCTCCTGCTGCCCTCCCTGCCCCAAATCCTGACCCTATTTGCTCCTACTCTAGCTCAGCAGACATTGCTCTCATCATTGCCCCGTTGAAACCAACTCATTCCATACCTTTCTCCCAATGATTCCCTCTCCTCCATTTCCCTCTGTGTTCCCTGGTTTATCCACCACCAAATGTGACCTTCTGAGAGTGTGTGGGTTCATGTTGGTTCAGAAATTTCCCCAAAAGTGTATGGTCCAGGCAAACCCTAGGGACTGTTTGCTAGGTATCATCTGCACCAATTCCCTAAGTGTTTACGGTCGTACACCCCAACAGTCTGGCTGTTGCTTCTCTTGCAACTAACTGCAGGTGATGCAAAGAGGAGGAAGTTAATGGGATTTAGGAGTTAGATCTCACCAATGGGACCTGGGAGCCTAGTCCAGAATATTTACTTTAAGTAAGGATGGTCACAAAGTGTAGATTTTCCCAAGCTGCAGGGGCTCTCACGGTCATAAAACCAAGAAGGTCCAAGTCAGGAACCACCTGTGCTGCCTGGAAGTAGGGAGATGGAGCACAGCAAAGCTTTTGCTTGCCCCTGGATGAGGACAAGCAAGAGGAGCAGGTGAATGTGAGAACTGACTTTTGCAGCAAATTAATGTAAAAAATGAGATGTGTCCTTCCCTCCTTATGGCAGCTTGTCTTTGCCATAGGACATGCTGGAGATATGGTGAAGCTGGGGAGGGTCGATCTGCTCAGGTCAGAGGTACTTCAGATATGGGATTAACAGGGGGTGTTAGTGTCCCCCCAGCATCCCTTCTTTCCTTTGCTTCCTTTGGGCTCCTGCTCTGCGGCTTGAGGCTATGTCACAGCCCCTTGAATGCTGACACGCAGACTGGGCTTGCTGCTACTTCTGCTCCTGACTCAGCCTCACAGGCAGGAGACCTCACTCAGAAAGGCTGAACATAGTTTGTCTGCCCAGTAACCTGGCAACTGCACTAATGCATGTGTGTGCATAAAACATCCTCCTGAACCAGAGCCAGCACCCACTGAGGGCCGTATCCCCTTACACCAGAGACATGCTGCACTCTCTGCGCTGCTGCTTCACCATGGGCCATGCTGAAGGGCAAAACCTGCCCCATATTTCTGTCTTATTCCAGACGTATCTTCTCCTCCATCTCGATACGGCACCCTATGTTGCAGTAGGATGCTCAGAGGTGAAGGAGGCTTTGAATATGGAGGGGAAGTGGCACAGCCTGGCCTTGTTACCACTGAGAGGCACATTCACTATCAGAAATGCCCCAGATTCACCCAATGCATCTGGGTGCTGAAATCACAGGGCTGGTTCACCCCCACCTGCCTGGCCGTCAGAAGACGAGGCTGCCCCATGCCAGAGAGCAGGTCTTGAAGTGCTGTGGGGTACATGCTCCTGTAAGATGTGTTTCTAATGACCAGGTCTGTGTGCTCAGGGCTGAGCTCTGCTGTGCTCAAAGCCTCCTAACCTTGTGTTCAACCTCCCAGATTTATAGAAAAATGTTCCAGCAGTAGACAGCAAATATAGAGGATTCTAAGGCTGATTTGACTTTTCTGTAAGAGTCTAAATCTGGCATGTCAGATAAAATCTGCAGTGCTGGAGAGAATGTTCATGCTCCCCACCCAGCCCCTCTGTGAGCTGGACGGCATTTGGATGAAGGCTTGGGGGCTGCGCTTGAGGAGGAGACAGGAGGAGTCATTCTGCTGTTTGAATTTGTGTCTTGCTGCTCCAGAGGTTTCCCAAGACTGGAGGGCACAGGGAGGGAGGTGAAAAGAGAGAGGTGGTTGATTTATAGCTTACCATCTTCTCTGATCTTGATCGCCTTTTTTCTTGGGAGTCTCTCTTATCCAGTCATGGAGATGGGAGGAGGGGATCTGTTTCAGAGATTGCTGAACTCTGGGTGTTTGCTGTTTCCTGGAGATCTTTTGATGTTCCCTTTGCTTTAAAACATTTTCAATGTTAAGTTTTTCAGCCTCCCGCTGCACCTCAACTCTCGACATTGGGGCACAATCCATCACAACTTACCCAAACAATCTCCAGCAAGTTGAGACCTCCCCATCTCTGGGGCAGAGAGGCAATCTGTCCCTGCAGGACTCAGCACAGCTTCTGGGGCAACTCAGGCCAAGACCACAGGCCGCTATGGGCTGTCCGTAGCCTGTTCCCTTCCAGTGTGATGAGGGATGGCAGGTGCCAGGGCAACACTGAGGGAAGGCTGCACTGCAAGCAAACCGGGTGGATCAAGGCCTGGCATGAGCTTTGACTGAATGGAGCCCAGCACAATTGCATCAAACAGGATGGAAACCACCTCTCTGGGTAACAGGCTCGTGCCATTAAGTGAGTCCTATAACTAATGCTAAATGTTTGATTTAGGACTCACTAGAGGAAGAAGCAAAGAAAAAACCATTTTCAGACAGTGGAAGGTCTCCAGCTCTGATGATCTCTCTTGTCCAGCATGTGCATCTTGTCAGCCCTGGTAATGGGCATCAGGTCTATTATTAAAAGCCCATCAAACAGTCCTTTTCCATAAATCTTTTCACAGCACTCTCAGTTAATAAAATTGATTTTATTTAACTGGTGCTGTTTTCCAGAAGAGACAAGCCAAAGAACAACATTGCCTGTAAAACAATCTGTTTTGTTCTGTGAAAGTAATTAGTTTTTCTTGGACTTAATGTGCTTGGGGGTTAATTTTTCCAAAACTGCCCATAAACTCCAATGATGTGGGGATATTTTTGTGGAGGTGCTGAAGGTGCCAGTTCTTGCACCAAGGCTCTTTATGACTCTTGATAATGTTCATTATTTTCCCTAAATTATCAGCTTAGTGGCATTGTGTGCTTGCATAAAACTTTTCTTTCACAGCCTGTCCCCAAAAAGTTTTTCTCCTTTGTGGTTCAAACCTATAACCTGGGAGAGCACCAGGGACCACAGGCACATCAGATTTGCTTCTGCATTACTGATTTAATCATGATTTTCAGGCCAAAACTATAATTTTGCAGTGGGATGAGTTGTGACTTATCATGGCTGAGGCTGTCAGTGAGAGCTTGTCCTTACAGCAGTCCCAGACAGCATTTTTGGGATGAAAGGGGCCACAGAGGAAGATGGTCCCAGGCTTTGTTAGTAGCAATAATCTTTCCAAGGGGATGGCCTGTAAAGGTGAGATTGTGTTAAAGATGCTGATGCTTCAGAGTTAAAGAGGAGCTTTTGGGTGGAAAAAAGTGAAAACTCCTGAACTTTCACCACATGTTTGTCTAGAAAAAAACCATTCAACCCAAATAGCTAATAAACTTTTTTTTTTTTTAAGAAATGGCTATACATGGCCATTTTACTTGTAACCCAGCCAAAAATAATTTTTGTCAGGAAAGTGTGAGCATTTGTAAAAATAAAATAAAAATTAAAAAAAAAATTGAAAGCATGTCAGAGTGTTCTAGTGTGAAGCCAAACAGAGAGGTGGATATTCAGAGGGCAGAATAGCCCTGATAACACAACACACTGCATTTCTGGCCATGTGTTGAAATTAAGATTTTTTTTTCACGTTTGTTTTAATAATCACACTACAGAACTCAGTGCAGCACTTGCTGATTTTTGACTTGTTAACATTTTTCTGTCCCATTGCCATTTGTTCTCCATTTGAGCTCTACACCTGCTTCCATGTGATGAATTGGAACTTCATGCAGTGTAGAAAACCACCTCTTACCCTGTCCCAGCTCATTTACCTTTTGCCTTCCTTTTGAAGGGTGGCTTTTGACCCCAGGGCTGTGCTGACTGAGGGGGGCTTTGGCTGCAGCCCTGATTTGCATGGGATGGGTTTTCTTCATGGAAACACTTTCCATGGACACCAGTGGATTGTGCCACAAGCAGATGCACACAGTGGAGTGTCTCACCAGGGAGATTTGGAAAGGGAATCAACATCCCACTACACTTTTCCCAGCTCACCACAAAAGACAGATTTTTTCAATAAAAGGCTAGGCCAAAATTCTGTGGTCTCAAGTAGGGAACAGTGCAGGAGAGAGCTGCAGTGCCTGTGGGATAACCCAGGAACGTGGCAAGAACAGGTGGTGGCCGGGGATGATAAACAGAAGTGTCTCCACACAGAGCAATTTGCCACAGGATGTTGCTGAAGCTGAAGAGAGAAGCGAGATTCCAGCCTTGTGTTGGACATTTGCATGGCTAACAAGAATATCCAGAATTATAATAGTTAATACTGACACCCTGCTTGGAAGAGATATCAGATCCGTAGCCCCGGGGCAAATGCCGACTGTAACAGATTAGGAGAGGCCTCCAGTAGGGGATGGATTTGAGGGGGGATTGGATTAGCTGACACCTGCCTGATGTGGGGACTTGCACCTTTCCTGAGGGCTGGACATTAACCCCTCCAGTGGGCAGCCCATCTCCCACCTAAGACTGCTGATTCATCAGGACGGAAATATTTCCTGGAGATCCGTCACTGTGGATGAAATCCTGATGGAAAACTGCCCAGTTTCCTGCCAGCATACCCTTGGCAGTGTGCCTGACCAGCTGGTAGCAAGAGGAGAACATGGGAGCCTGGCTCCCGAGTTAAACTCTCCCCACTCCCGTACAGACGGCTGAGCGAGGGGCGGCGGGCTCTCAGCTGGGGGACCACGGCGTGGTGGTGTCTTCCAGCCTCCCAGCTTGAGTCTACCAGCTGGGGGGAAGGGGGGGAGAGGGCCAGACTTCTCTGCCTTTTGTAAAGATTGCTTCTGGGTTCTCATCTAAAACCGACCTACAAATAAATTTCAAGACACTAAAAGGCAGTGGTAGTCTTCATGTTCCTCTTCTGTGCTGTCTGACCCTGCTCATCCTCTCCTCCACCCTTACCTCATGCCTTCACCCCTGCCCCACCCTTTTCTGATCTTTGCACATTGCCTGGGTGACCAAATGTCTTCCAGGGCTGCAGAAGATCCCAGTGGGTTCCTTGCTGGCCCTCCACCAGGCAGAGCTGGTATGTGTCCAGATTTGCTACTGGACAGAGGAAGCTGAGACTGGTCTCAGAATCTGGCAGCCCCAAATTCAGGACCCTGTCTTCTACAGCAGCACTGGCATAACAGCTTGGGGACACCCTGTCCCAGTGATCCATTGTGTTCTTCCTCCCAGGGTGTAGATAAACAGGACATGAACATGAGGATCTCCATAGGTGCGATGGTGTAAGTCCACTCCAGGCCTGACTCCTCAATGTTTGTCTCTGCTGTTAACAATTGTATGGAAATGGCTTTTTTTTCTTGCTTCAAACACGTACTTGCCTACATGTTAAAATAAGCCTGAAACAGAAAATTATGCCAGTTTCCTCCCTGGAAGGGTTGCCTGTGCTCTGGCCGTGACAAAACTCCCAACAGCCCACGCCATCCCTCAGATAAGCTGTCTTTCAGAGGAGAGCTTCAACAGCAACTGAAAACACTGGGCGTATTAAATTTCTGGGCATGGGAGCTGTGGTGGGATGTGCCACTCCTGGAAGAGTACACAGTGCCATCTAGCCGTCCTGGTCCGAAGTACAGAGCTCATCGGGCAGCTTCCCTACCCCAAACCCCACCTCCAAAAGCCTTGTCACCCTTTTCCCATCACCTCTAAAGCAGCTACTGGCTAACTAACATAGCCAGCACCAGGGGCAGGCAAGTGCTGATTTCAGACCTTTGGTTTTAGCTCATGGTGAGGCTCGTATCCAAGCAATGCAACTTGGCTGAAACAGTGACATTTTAGTGAAAACTAGGGCTTGAATTAGTCGGTCCCATATTTTCACAGTCACCTCCAGGGTGGTGGGTTTCTCTCCCTTCTATTTGGTGCTGGTGTGCTGGGTTTCCAGTCCCCCTCCTCTACTGCTCCCTTTCCTGCACGAGTAATTCTTCTGGTCCAGGCCATTATTTCCTTTCTCCACCTGGTAGATCTCTGTGCCAGCCCTGGCATCCAAATCTGGAGAAAGATCAGAGATGTTAGGTCAGCTGGAGAGCTTGGGGTGGCTTCAGACTCCATCTAGCCACATGCTGAGCTCCTCTATTTCAGCACAGCCATGCTCATAAACATCTACATCAGGTGTCAGAGGCTGTGCCCTCCACCTGGCTTCAGTCAAGGTCCCTTTCATGCTGTGGCATTTCACTTGTGAGGAAACTGTGTCTTGCTGGTGCTGAGTGTTGGTCCTTGGCACCTTCCAAAAGAGCAAGGCCTCTCTTTTGGAAATTTCACTGCTGGAGTTAGCAAGGCTTTGACTGTGCTGTTCTCCATCCATTTCTCCTTTCTTGCCCTCTACCATTTTTCCTTCCCTCTTCAGAGGATGGGATGGAGAGAGAAATGTGCACTTACCCTCTCATCTGGCATGGAGGGACATTTAAGACCTTATCTGGCTGGATTAGGATTTCACTAGGACTTCAGTCCTCTGTCAGACACTGGTACAGCTATAGCTGCCTGACAGCCATATTCAGTTGATTCCAGCTGCTGTCACCACCCAGGAACATCCACAGGACATCTTGCCTTTATGAAGTCCCCTCTGCCTCCCGCCCTTTGCTACTTAACCTACAGTTGTGGCCCTTCCCAAACCCCAGTGCTAATACCATGGTCCTATATCACCATGTTGTGTCACCTACATTAATTTGACTCCCACCTCTCATTGCTTTTTCTTATTCTGGTCCATTTCTTTCAGCTTCTTGTCCCTCCTACCGTTCCATTGCTGGACTGTGTGGAACAAGTAGAGTGTTTTCATAAATCTGGGATGTGTTCTTCTAGAGCATGTCTATTCCCCTTGGGGGCATAGTGGCAGTGGTTGAAAATGCTCCAAGATGCCCTTCACTAGCTAAAATCCCATGTCCATGAACTGTACAAGAAGAATGGAGAGGACAGAGTCTTAGAAAGACTGGATCCTTGGGTGTCCTCTAGTTATGTGTGAACACAAGTTTTTATGATGCTGATAACTTGGCAGAATTCATGGTAGCATTGGGATGCAGGCACTCACATACACACGGACAAATTCTTTAAGCAAAGACCAAGCACTGTTTCTCTTTGGCCCAATCCTTCTGGACATCCCTTCATACAATCTAGCTCAAACTGGGGGTGGAATGTGTTGGACCATCTGCAGACACCAGGTGTCTGCGGGAGAGACAATTGTGTAGACACCCTCTACAGTGTCACTTAATGCCAAGAAACTGTTCTACCTGAACTGCTTGCCACAGGATGATGTGACTTTTTCCCTAGAAGCCTCCCTTTCCCTCTAGTGGCTATAAAGGCAGACAGAGCCAGGCTGAGGTGGAAAATTGCCCAGTGGTTAAAGTCTGGTGAAATCTAAGTGACTGAAAAGAGTGTTTTATAAGAGGAAACACTGCCTTAACACCAGTGCTTGCTATGAGACCCACCTGTGACAGTGCAGAAACGGGGGAGGCAGAGCCAGGTCTCAGTTACATCCTGCCTCCAGGGCATTTCTGTGCCAAGCCATGTGTTCAGCCGCACTTTTACAGTCATCTCCCAAATGCTCTGGTAGTGACAATGGGATTTTGCAGAATGGAAAAGCAAGATGTGTCCTGGGCCACAATGAGATGTCCTTAGGGGACATCTGAGGGATCCTATCCCCCAAGAGTGCCTGGGTGAGTGCAGAATTCTATTGGACAGCTGCATCCCCTTGCTTAGTGTGGGAAAATGGGAAAAAGTTACCAGAATAGGAAAAAATAGGAGAAAATGAGAAGAATGGGAGAAAATTAGCTTTGCCCAGAGATATTTTGCATTAACGTTAAGGAGAAACATCAACAACAGCAGATATGACAAAACAGGAAAGTTTTCATCCAAAAATGATTTTTTCTGGAGGCTGTGAAAAGTGTCAAAACCCAAGAATGAAGCCATGACTGCCTTTCTGGCTCTATTAGATATAATGTTGCCGACCTGCATGACAGAACTGCAAGTGTCTCTAAAAGCAGTATTTTTCTTAAAGCTTTGCCTGCTGCAGCCAAATAAAAAGCACCTAGTAAAGAATTATTATTATTATTAAGCCAGTCTCATGATTTCTGTAGCCTGATGTTTTAAAGATTGTTCAATTGTTTATCCTCTTTGGCAATCCTGTAGGTGCCAGAATACAGCTGGAACCTCACACAAACCTCCAAGCATGAGAACACGTGAGTATTGGGTGTGGTGAGGTGCTGCCAATGCACATTATTTCATCCAGGAATTGTTTCCACAATAACCTGAGATACTGGAGTTTTGTGAATACCTACAACACTGAGCTTTTATTTGAAAATAAAAATCCTTTTCTAATCCTCCCAGTTGCAGAGGAAAAGGGTTGACAGACTGTTTTGGAAGCAGTTTAAGTACCCCAAAAGCAGAAGGCCTATCAACCAGATTAGCACAGGTAATATTTAAACAAGATTGCATGTATTTTGAAGTCTAATCATACTCTGTGACTAACTTGTCAATAGCTGGGGTGAAGGTGATGTGAGCAAAGGAAAAGCCATCATTTATCTGCAGCTTAACTCTGTCTCTGCATCTTGTATATTAAAAAAAAACACCTTTGGGGCACATTTCTAAAGGGTTTTCCAGGACTGAGGGCCAAGTGCGTTCTTGGAAAGGGCAGGGAAATTTTAATTTGGGTACACAGTGAAATGCACAAGGTAAAAGGTGTAGGTGGTAAAAGGTTACCTGGTGTAATGCAAACTCTAAAGGAACAAAAGGGACCAAGCATTTGCCAAGACCTGGGGGAAGGTCTGGAGCACAAATCTGATGAGGAGCAACTGGGGAAGCTGGGGCGGGGGTGTCAGCCTGGAGAAAAGGAGGCTCAGGGGGTCCTTCTCCCTCTTCACAACTTCCTAATAGGAGAGTATACAGGAGAGCATAGCCAGGAGGTGGGAATCAGGTTCTTCTCCCTGGGAACAAACAGGACAAGAGGAAATAGCCTCAAGTTGCACCAGGGAAGGTTTAGATTGCATATTAAAAAAAAAAAATTCTTCACTGAAAGATGGTCAGGCACTGGCACAGGCTGCCCAGGGCAGTGGTGGAATCACCATCCCTGGAAGTGTTCAAAAATGGGAGTTGTGATGCTTAGGGACATGGTTTAAAGGTGAACATGGGTGAGGGTGCTGGATTAACGGTTGGACTCAATGATCTTTGAGACCTTTTCCAGCCTTAATGATTCCATGATACAAAGCAGGTCCTCTGGCTTCTCTGAGATTCTGCACTCATGTCCTGCCCCTCCTCTATGTCTTCTTGGCCTGACACCAGGGCTGGGATGTTTGCTGGCTCTGAAGAGCAGTGCAGGTTATAATAGGTGTTTGGAAGCACTTTTGGAGGGGTTTACTGGAACCCCAGCACTGCTTCTGGGGGCTTCTGGCTCCAAGGCTCCAGTTGGAGTTGCAGACATTAGGGTCAAGAGGAAGTCAGATTAAAAACACAGGATCCAAGCACACAGCACAGACAGGCTCCATCTGACACTCAGGATGACTCGGCTGCACCCAGACACTTGACCTTGGGTACGCTTGATGTCCACTACTGCTGCTGGTGCCATGCTGTGAGTCTGCTCAGATTGGCCCCAAGGAGATCTCTTAACACTCCCAGACCAGGTACTTGCATCCATTGCCCCACCAACACCCCCAAAGACACTTTTACATGAAGCCCAGTGGAAACTCGGTGAGGAAGAGAGGGAGGTGAAGGACTTAGCAGGAAGAACAGCAGTTCTGGGAGCTGCCATGTGGACAGCACAGGAAGGTCGCTGATGCTGAGGTGGTGAGGAGCTGAAATAGGACATCCAGGACAGACAAACCTTGGGGAGAAGCTGGCACTACACCCTCCTGGGTACTTTGGACAGGAAAGACTGAGAGAAGAGTGGATGAGGACTGACTTCAATGTCCCAATCTTATACCTGTCTGCTCCCTTTTTAGGTCATGATCCTTGACATTTAGTATTTACTCAGAGCTAAGCCTCTGAAGAAGGGCTTAAGCCATTGGCAACTATTTCCAACAGCAGGTCAAGAGCTTGTAAAAATGCATATGACAAGAGGGACCCTCAGAGAAGGTGGACTTGGTGTGCAACTCTCTGCCTGCCCATATTCCAGTTTGGAGAGGATTGGAATAGGGAGCTATAAAAGCCAAGTTCCAGGTCCTTCAGGAGACAAATGCACATTTATTTAAGGACTCAGGCAAGGACAAAGAGAAAAAAAAAACCATGGAAGACCATGCACATCTCCATGGCATCTCTGACTCTTGCATCAATTGTAGAGCTATCTAATAGTTTCCAAAGCCAAATTTTCATTCCCTGACTGACAACAGTGCTGGTTTAACTGAAAATACTCTCCAGCTATCCACTGTACGCATGCAACCTGGGAAAGTGCAGCTCAGACAGTGAATGTCTGTCAGAGGCCAGAAGAGCTTTAACTACAGGCTTCCCTAACTGTTGCCTCTGGATTCTGCTTCTCCTTGCAAAATCAGGACATGAAAATCCTTAAGTGTCTCCTGGCAGGATGATTGCTGTGAAGCGTCTTGGGGCTGCTGTGAAGGGCAAAAATCAATGTGACTCAGAGGCTGCAGGACTTTGCCCTGCAAATAATGCTGCTGGGAGCAGGAGGGGAAGGTTCAGACTGAGGCACTGGTGGGTCCTGGAGCGATGCAGTTCAGTTTGGGAATGAGGAATGCAGAGGTTGGTAATGGCAAAGATCAGTGAATACATTGTCAGACAGGAGCTGATCCGTAAAACAAATTGCTGCCACTCAGCAGAGAGGTTATGCTGGGACCCCCTGAAGAGACAGTGAAGAACGGAGCCAGATATCTGACTGGTCTGTGTTATGAATGACCAGTGCCTCGACCCTCTTGCTTTTGGCCAAAGAACCCTCTGATGGCCATAATGGAGCTGCATTGGTTTATACTGGTTAAGATCCAGAGTTCCCAGCAGGAGTAAATAGAGAAGCTGGTTTCTACTCTAGCTGTCTGGGAAGCAATTTTGGAAAACAGTTTTAAATCAACTCAGATCAATACAATAAACAAAACAGGAGAATGAAGAAGAGGAGTGGAACATGTGAGAGAAGACCTTCCACAGGCTCTTGTATGAGCCCAGCCACGTGGGAATGAGGACTTGCAGGAGAAGAGTGCCCAGTGGCTGAGGTATCCATCAAAGACTGCTGTGGTTCAGCTGTGGTGAAGTTTTGCAGAAGTGCATGAAGGAGTTTGAAGGAGGCCCCTGTAGTGCCAGAGGCTTGCAGACTTTCTGAACTGATAGTATCATGCCCAGTCCTGCAGGGTACAGAGGAAAGGGTTAATGCCTCCCAGGACTCAGTTGTGTTGGGAATGAAATAGAAAATCTGAAAGCAGGTCAGTACCTCAGCTGCTTCTGAATTCTCATTAATTTGCATTCCCTTCTCATTTATTAATGGTCTGACTCACACTGTATTTGCTTTCCCTTTGCTGCAATTTGCAAAATTCCTTCTTATTCCCAGTAGCCTTCTTGGCAGTGCTATTTTTCTCTGTTTTTCCCTGGCCTTTATCATTTCCTTGCAGGTCTTAGCTGAGTTTGCATATTCTTGTTCAGTTCCCCTGACTATTTCTTTTCAGCCTTTTTTTTTTAATCTTCAGGCCTCTTAAAGCATCCCTTGGGGCTATCTCAGTCTCTCTGTGAGCAGCTGGGATTATCCTGCCGCCCATCGTGCCCCTGAAGGGGATTTTAATAGCTCCCTTGGCCCTCCATTCCCTTTTTTGTTCTAGTTCCATGTGGGGACTCAGATGGTCTTCCAAAGCCTTGGAAGCTTCAAGCTCCAAGGGTTTGGAGAAACCTAGGTGTTTCAGATGGGAACCACAGTCCTGAATAGCCAGTGGATCCTGTGGAGATGCTGCTGTTCTTCACTGCTGTCTGCTCCCAAATGCTCCATGGGTTGGCTATTGCGCTGGACACGCTGGCTTCTTCTCCTGTGCTCTGGCCACCACTGATCATCTCAAGGGTCGGGTGGTTCACAGCTTCCTCCTGAGGCAGCGAAGGGGCAAGCACCAATCTCTGCTCTCTGATGCCCAGAGACAGGGAATAGCATGAACTTGGGTCAGGAGAGATTTAGGTTGGATAATAAGAAAAAATTCTTCCCCCAGAGGGTGGCGGAGCACTGAACAGGTTCCTCAGGGAATGGGCAAGACCTCAAGGCTGCCAGAGCTCCAGGAGTGTTTAGGCACTGCTCATTTACCTCAGTCCCAGTCTCAGCAGTCACAGAGAGCAGGATCTGACTTTGTCAGCCCATTGGGAAGGCTCTGTTTGTCTGTGTGAGAGCCCACCATGAGGGTCTGTGGCAGGATGAACCTTTGGGGGTTCTACAGGTTTGTCTTCCCAGAAGCTGGAGAGCATGGCATGCTTGGTGGGTGTTCCCTGTTTGGTGAGGTGAGAGGGGTGTTTTTGTAGGTGCCAGCCTTGCAAGGGCTTCCTGAGTGCTCCTCTTCAGACTTCCCCAAATTCACCCACAAGAGGGAAAGGAAAGGGCAGGGAAATTTTAATTTGGGTACATAGTGAAATGCACAAGGTAAAAGGTGTAGGTGGAGAGGTTACCTGGTGTATATGTGGCTTGTGGTGGCAGCTGCCAGTAGTGTGGGGGTGATGGGTGGTTGTGGGTGGTCGTGGGGGCCCAGACACAAAGCCTAGGCTGTGTCATGGCCCGTGAGCTGTGTGGGAGCCATGTGCACCCTGCACCACACACCTGAATCACTGGAACCGAGGGATGGGATGGGGTGGGATGGGATGGCTGAGGTACATTCATGGCACATCTTGTCCTGCAAGGGAACAGCCAAGGGATAGCATGGTCCTGCCTTGATGGCATTTATTTGTGTCAATAAGTGGAAAGATGTTGGTGAAAGATATTTTTGATCTGAGTGAGATTTCTGTTCTCTGCTAGGGCTGGGAGAGATATCATGGTGCTGTGCCTGTTAGTGGAACACTGCTCCTTCCCTGAGAGATGCGTGGTCCTGTTGCTAGCAGAAGGTGAGAGCTGTCCATGACAACCCTCTTCCCTTTCCCTTTGTCCAGAAAGAGTGTGGAGTCCTTCACTGGGGATATTCCAGAACCATCTGAACACAATCCTCTTCCCATGTGCTCTAGGATGACACTATTGAGGCAGGGAGGTGCGACTCCATGATCCCACTGTGGTCTCTTTCAACCTGACCCAACCTGTGATTATCTCTCCCAGCCTCCAAATCTTTCCCACCAATCTGCCTATTGTGGAGCAAAGGGGGCCAAAGGGAAAGGCTGAGAGATTCCTTTGCCTATGTACCAAGCTCATCCTTGCAACTGATGCTGTTCCCTGGACCTGTGGAAGGTAGAAGAGTCCTGTAGGCGCAGAAACTCTGCTCCACAGTCATGGGTCCAAGACAATAGCTCTTTTTCCAAATATTCCTTGGAGCCAGCTCCAGGCAGACAGGCTTCAGTTACAGCTTTGCTCTCATGAAATTTGCCAAGACTGAGGGCCTGTTGAGGTAGTGTGGTTATCTCTGTTCATCCCAGGTGGATCATCCTTTGTTCCAATATCAAAATAACAGGTTCATCACACAAAATTTACTCAAATGCTACCTGGAAAATTTCAAATGTAAGCAGGCCCCTCTGGGAAGTTCAAGAGAAGTTCATAGCAGCCAGGGATTTTTGTCCCAGATCCTGAATCTTTCTATTGCTCAGAAGAACCCAGGCTCTCTGGGCTGGACGCACATAGCTGTGATGCTTTCCTGGCTACCACAGACACAGTCCAAGCTTGAAGCTGCTGTCAGATGGACCATCCCAGATTTTGCCTCCCAGCAGGCCGTGGGCTCTGGGGTCACCCATGCCAAATAAGCAGTTCATTCTTCCATGCAAATTGGCCTCACTCTAGCAAGGGCATGGAGACTTCTTGCCATGGAGAACTGTGACTCCAACAAAGGCTTCTTTTCTCTGAACTGCCACACAATGGTTGGAGTTAAATAAATCTGTCAAGCACAAAGCAAACTGTGTTAAATAGCGTCCTCTCCCACTCCAGCAGGATAATAGCTAGGCACTTTGGAAAGTTTTTTAAAGCCATTTTTCATTCACTTGTGTTCACTCTTCCCGCCTGTTGCATCCTCATTGCTCTCACTCATTCAGGGGCTTACACAGGGACCTGAGTTTTTAACAGGAACAAAAAAGCATAAGGAGAATAAATCCAGTGTTAAAATTCATTCAGAGCTTCTATTATTTGGGACCAAAAGGGGCAGGTCCCTTGCAGGTCACTTTTAAATGTGTCTGTCTAGAGGCAAAGAGATTCAAAGTGCATTTATCATCCTTTTTTGTCGTCCAAAGCAACAGGGATTTTTTCCTGCTTTGTGTTGTGGTGACTGGTACAAATACAACTGGGCTCAGCCACTGGGTGAGGAAGGAGGGCTCTCCTCGGCCTCACAGATCAGAATACCACATACTGCTCTTATAGGTTGGTGGTGACATGCAAGGTGGGAGGGGCCTGAGGTGAGCTGTCCCAAAACTCACCTGGGCTGCGGGACACCGAAACCTGGGCAGGGCTGGCAGCAGCCAGCTGGAACTCTTATGCATAGTAATTCACCAAAATTGGGGTTTCAACAGGAACAAAAGGAGCTGTAAGTTCAGGTTTCAGTCATTTGGAAGTATGTGAAAGTATTAGCATAGTCCTGCTAGATGTTTTCAAGGTAACGTATAATTTCAGAAGTGCTGGAGTATTTAATTGGACAGCCTTGAAACTCATTTCCTATTTTCATAGGGCATTTTTATTTAAAGACTGACCCAAAGCAGGAGAACATGATGCTAAACAAAAACATTGGATGTCCAAAAGGAAAGGGTTCCTTTTGGGTCAAGGGAACAAATTACTCCAGAGAAACCTCTTTCAATGGTTCTGATACCTGGGTTTGGTCCCTAGCCTCAGGGAGCCTGACCCAAATTTAGGCTGAACTTGGGCAAAAGCAACTGATGCAGAAGATCAGCAGAGTCATGGCCAAGTTCAGGACTGGACAGCTGGTGAGAAAAGGGAGCCATGGGAGAGAGCATGGATGGGGGAGAGGAAAAGGGAGGGCAGCATGTGGGTGATGGCAGAGGACAAGAAGGAGAAGTGGAAGAGGCAGAGCTTCCGCTTAACTTCCAGTAGTGCAAGGGAGGACATGGTGGGAGAGCAAAGGGCAAAGCCCAGAGTAAAGGCAAACTGAGGCATGGGTTGGAAGGAGAGATGGATGCTTTAGGGTTCCCTCACTATTACCACTGGGGGTTTTGCTGGGAAGAAGACCCTGTAACCCATCCAGGGGTGAGGTCTGTGAGGCTGGTTCAGCTTTACTGGGGTCCAGGATGGGACATCAGTGTTGGGCAAACTGTGGAAGGAGCAGCCAGACTGTATGACCCAGTGGCTGTGTCCCCGGTGAGTTGTTGAGACAGGTAGGATCTGTCTGTCCACTAGGACAGAGAAGGAGTCATGGAGTGGTATCTTCTTATAGTTCAACATTTCCAAGTCTTCATACCCCTGTACATTTCAGGACACTGATGTAGGAGGGGATCTCTCTCTGGCATATCTGGCTGGTGCTGCTTAGCCTTCTCTTCTCTCACCCCACTAAATACAGTCTGGATTGTTTCTTACTCCCTTACACCACTGGTGTCCCTTCCCATGCTGAGCAGCGAGGCCAACACTGTCATCTATCAGTCAACTGTATTCCCTTAGCTCCAGATCCTGCCTGGTGCCATTTAGGTCCCCCCATCTCTTTCCAAACAGGTGGCTTTGAATTAATGAGGTCTAGGGATAGTTAGAGAGTTATAAATATCTTTTGAGATGATGAATTTTAATCAGGAGTCCCTAATGAGCACAAGATGAAGTCAGGAATGAGAATGATGGTCCTCCAATGGATCTTCATTAACAATTCAAATGACTAAGGTCTTAATTAAAGGGCTTGTGATTTAGCTGAGGGATTAGAGATTGCCCAGGGGGAGAAATCAAAGACTTCAACCCCCTTTTTTTTTACAGAAGGCAATGAGCTTTTAAATTAGATTTTTTTAAGGAAAAAAAAAATAACAAGGCCTTGTTGTTTTATCTGGCTGCTTCGCTAATTTAAATGATGGTCAGACCTTGAAGTGTGCAACCTTTGCCTGACACCCCACCCCCCATCTCCTGCAAGTATCCCCATTGCTCCTGTCACTGCCTCACCTCCACATCCCACTGAACACTGACCCTTGGACACAGACAGCATATGGGTATCCATGTTCCTCTTGGGAAATGCCCCAGGGTTCCCTGATCCCAGGGAAATATCTGTAGGAAGACAGTCAGATGGGCCCAATCTCCCATCAGCTTTATGACTCTCGCTCTTTGCTTAGTTTCTGGGTTGAAATGTGTTTTCCCAGAG
The DNA here is from genome assembly GCA_024865655.1 of Emberiza elegans. Taxonomy (NCBI): domain Eukaryota; kingdom Metazoa; phylum Chordata; class Aves; order Passeriformes; family Fringillidae; genus Emberiza; species Emberiza elegans. The sequence continues at coordinate 8,091,885 of JALJVW010000067.1, read as the reverse complement.
AAAAATGCTGCAAATGTTCAGATTGTGTTTGTGGAAAGTTTCAGGATATAGAAAACCAAAGGGATTTTTACACTTGTAATATGTTTTCATGACCTGTTTCAGATCCATTGCCTTTGGCACACAAGGCTTCAGGCAGCAGGTTTCCCTCCTAGGGAAGCATTGATGTCTGCAACAGCTAACCCAGCAGCTGTTCCTTCCTAGGACAGAGCCACCTTCTTGTCTCTGTTCCCATTAAATAGCAGCTACAGTCCCCTTGGAGTGATGAATGTGGTCTTGTTGAGGTGGTGATCCTGTAGAAAGGCCTGGTCCTTCCCTGGAGGTCCAGTGGTGGTTCTCAGCTCTTGTCCTCTGGGAATCCAGTGATAGTGCTCCCATGGTGTTCCATGCCTCAGGTTATACATAGATAGGAATGTTCTGTTCCTCCCCCAGGGCATCTCACAGTGGGATGATATAATTCCACGAATCATTCTCTGAGACCTTGACGGACCATTAGGGGAGATGGCTCCCCCCAGAGTGTTTGCTGCTTCCCAGGAGGGAATTATCAGGGCTGAATTATCATGGAGAAGGTAAGAACACTGCTCCACCCATTTTAACAGCTCACATAGATGCTAGTAGAATAGGTACTTTTGCTTACACCTTACATTATAACCCAAGACACACCAACACAGCACCTCATCTAGGCAGTGGCTCTCCTGAGTTTGGGTTACTGGGCGTTAGGGTGACACCTGAAAGCAGGTGATGTCAATCCCCCAGAGTGACCCCTGTTAATGCCAGGGTCTGCCTGTGGCTGCTGTCTCTGTCACGTCCCCGGGGACACAGGCAGGGAGGGGATGCTCAGAGGTGGTTTCTTGAGAGAGCCCCCCCAGGGGAAGAGGATAGATTTCAGACCATGGAGCAAAAATGAGTGCTCAGACCTCCTGATCCAGTGCTTCTTTCCAAGAAGGTGTGGCACAGAGAGGGAGACTTTTAAGGGAATCACCTCTGTTTTTTCCGCCTCTTGCTCATCTGTTCAAGGCTTGGTGACCTTGTACCCTTGTGAGATCCTTGGAAGGGGCAGCAATCTCATGCACGAAGGGGAAAGCTGTCTGTGTGGGGTTTGTGGACATGGTCCTTGTGGGCACCCTTGATGGGCAACAGGAAATATTTGCAAACAGGCTGTGAGTCCTAGAAGATGACACCAGACAAGGTGACCCAGCTTGGGACCTGGAAAAGGGATGCTGAGATCAACCCTGACCAATCTCCAAGTTTTTCTGTAAATGAGCCCTGTGCCCATCAGAGCTCCTCTAAGGACAGTCCCATGCATTCAGTGTGATGCTTCCCCCAGTGCACCCCCCAGCCACACACCCACCTGCTTGTCCTGTTGCAGAAACACGTCCAGGGTGGTGCAGTGATGTGCCCACTGCCACCTGCAGTGACCCCATTGCCATCCCCACAACCTGAGGTGCAAGGGTGACTTCACTGGCGGACTGGCCTGACTCAGGAGAGGCAGCAGCTGCAGGTCTGGCTGGGACTTACACCTATCACTCTGTAACTTCTGACAGAGGCTGGATTTGCTGAAATGTTCACTGGATTTTTTCCAGCCTGCTGGGGACTATAAATCTTGCTGTGTAGGGGCTGCTTCTGCTCCTTTCCCTTGGTGAGCAGGGCTGGTATTTTTCTTGGATGGCGAGAGCCTCCTTCCAGCACCTGCTGCTCCACCTCGAGCTGCATTCCTGAGCAGTGGTGGAGAACAGATCTGTCTCCACCAACTGGGGACACTGTGGCCTCCAGCTGGCCCTGCTTGCCCCCCACCTCCCCTGCAGCAAGGTAGGGAGGAGGTGCTGGTGCTTGCCCTGCTCCCACAGGAACTCATTCGGACCAGTCCTCTATCTGTTTCAGAGCTGGAGAGCCTGGCTGAGCCCCTCTTAGGCTCAGGACTCTGAATACCATCCCTCACTGCTCCTTCTTGGACAGATGGGCCAGAAACACTCGTGAATGCTGAACGTCCTGTTCAGCATCGATTCCTGGGAAACTGCCCTGGCTCAGCTGGGAGTAGGATGTGGAGCATGGCTCATGCCATTCCATGGGACTCCTTCCTCCTTTGGCATGGGTCTCTGTGTCTCTCATCTGGAGCTTTGGAGGTCTTGTTGCTGCCGTAGCGAGCTCCCACATCCCAAGAAACAATCTGTGATTCCTGACATGGAAGATCGCTCCCCCTGCCCCGCATGGGCCATCTTGATCTGCAGGTGAGCAGAGCACCAGCTGCATCCAAAGATCAGCTGGGAAGAAGTAGGCGGGTGGCTGGGCTGGGGCAGCCTGGCTGGGACAGCTCTGCATGCCCGTCATTTAACATTTCTCTCACAGACTGGGATCTGCAACACCCCAGATGCTTTCCATCCATTAGTCTTTTACCAGTACCTCAACCCCACTCCAGAGCCCACCTTTGAATGAGGAGCTCTGCTCTGGCCCTCATTGTGATGCACCAGAGAATTGTGGTGCCAGAGGGAGATGCTTCAGTACTGAATGAATGTCTTCCTCACTTCTTCTTGGTCACCTCTCACCATAGTCCTATTGCCCCCATCACCTGGGCACTTTTCCCTGTCAGCAGCATTCTCCAGAGCCCCCAAAGTCTCACTGTCAAGTATGTGTGTGTCACAAGAGATGGTGAGTGCAGGGATGCTGGGCCAGTCTCAGGCTCCTCCTAGGCCACCTGGGATGTGCAAAGGAAAGTGTGTACATGTAAAGAGGGCACTGAGATGCAACCTTGGGCAGTGTGTGGAAAGTCAACCTTGGAGACCTCTTCCTTTGCTGGAATTGCATTACATGCCTCACTGTAATTAACTTCTGGCTTTCCTTGCAGAATGAGCAGAGTTATGGGTATGTCATGCTGGCACAGGGGGGCTGTAAAACCAGATCTGCCTGAACCACAGCTATCGTTTGTCAGAAGGACCTGGCCAGAGAAAAATGGATTTGTTTGCCTCTTTCTTTATCCCTTTCTCAGAGGCAGAATTGTTGACTGTGTTACAACCTGCCCCAGAAGGAGAAGGTAACACAGATTAATGTATTTCTTGGGGTGGATTAGAGGGAAGTAACACTGAATGATCAGTGCTTATAAATACATATATAATATGTAGGTATTTTTTTAGGATAGTTTGGTTTCAATGGAAAATGTCTATGTAAGTTGGTCGAATGATGCTCACAGTCTTGAACTGTCAGGGATGGAGGAAGCCTACAAAATGCAATATTGAATGGGTTAATGTATGCTCAGGCTCGATGGGAACAGCCAGGTACCCCCGCCTTGGGCAGGGAGTTCCATGCTGTATGACTTGGATCAGGGGGGATCAGGGGATCTTCGAGGGTCTTTGATGGTTTATGGCACTTTTAAGACATGACAGCTGCTTCTCTTGTCATTTTAGCTGAGCCAATTATGGCCCATCAGAAAGGGAATAATAACTTCAGATTTATATGTGAATGTCCCTAGTACTTCCCTGGGAGTTTTCACACCTGAGCCAATTATGTAAGTAAGGACATGATAAAAATAAATATCCTGCCTGCAAAATCTGCTCATTACTGGCCTCTTCTCTTATCTGTCTCAGAGTTCATCATCCTCTCGGGATACGTGTGTGTGTGTGTGTGTGTGTGTGTGTGTGTGTGTGTACGCGCGTGTGTGCGTGTGTGCATCCCTTCTGCCCCTGGGCGGCTACTTTTGGCATAGTCAGCAAAGCACTTGCTGCTTTTGCAAGCGGCCAATTGTTTTGAGTCATTAACCATTAACATTCCAGTCTCTCACAGGCTCTTCGGGGAGTCTGTCCCTGCTGCTGCCAAACGCAGATTTCACACCCTGTTCAGTTCTATTCCCTGATGCTCCTTACCCAGCATCATGCTCCCACAGGTATCCTGAAAACCTACACGTTTTGGCCCCAGAACATCCTGCACTTTTCGGCTATTGCACAGGGACACTTCAGGAGAGTTTTCTGCTGTCAGATGTCTGTTCTCCTGGCCTCCTCTGCATGAAGATGCTCTGCTTCTGCAGTGGTTTGAGTGGGTAAACAACCCACAGTTCACCCATTTTTTTCTAGTCTGTTTTTTTCCAGGGATTGTCATTGGAGGAGTTTGATATACACCTGCAGCTCTGCATCATCTCCAGCAGTGTGACTTTTGTGGCTTTCTGACCAACCATTACCCATTAAACATTGTGTGCCAGGAAAAGGTCACGTAACAGCTCTGCAGGGAACACATCTTGTTCCCCAGCTCCTCCTGTAAGATGTCTATTATCTTCCAAATGAATCAAGGACTTGGGATGCAACTGCATTCAAATTTAAAAGTGCATTCCCTTGAACTCCTGAATTTGACCTGAAAAATGTCTGGTGTTTGCTTCCTTTCTTTCATCACTTTCAGATCCAAAGAAACAGCTGAAACCTCTGGAAACAGCAAACTTAAAAGGAGAAAAAAAATCCCAAACCCTAAAAGTAAAGTTCAAGGGATCTTGAAGGGCTTTTTCTTCTAAGAATCTGGGTTTATTTTTGGGAAGGCATATGGGGCAGAGAAGCAAAAGACAGCAGATAGCCCTTGCTTCTGGTCCCATTGGACTGTGGGTGCCGTAAGGCCAGCCCATGTCTTGGATCCAGCTGGGCAGATCCCAGGCTGTGGAGAGCCAAGACTCAGATTTATTTCTGCAGTTTCCCATTATCTGAATGTCCTGCTGGAACACCACCAGAACACGGTGCTGGGAGTTTTGTAACACTATTTTCTACGGCAGTGCATGGAGCCTGCACATCCCACACCCACCCCAGCTTCCTGCCTCAACCAAATGTCAGATGAGGCCAAAGGGATATTGCTTGTCCTGCAGCACCCCAGATATTCATATTCAAGATAAATGGAAGCTCCCCCAAGTGTCACTGAGAGGTGAGAGATAGTGGGATGCTGCCCCTGCAGAAGGGGATATGTCCTATCTTCATTCCTTTTTCCTAGGGTGTATGTTTGGATCGAGGAGTGTGATTTGACCCTGGCTGCAACTCTGCTTTTCAGCTCCATGAAAGTTCTTCTTTGCCTCTCCAGAAACATTTCTCCAGCAGGGAGCCAGGATCTAGTCACAAACTATGAAATAAGGCAAATTGCCACCCATTTGCCCCAAAATCAAAGCTGCTACAGGGAGAGACATTAGAAACATCTCACCTTGGGTCAAATTGAGTCAGAGTGGCTAGCAAAGGGTCAACTCCCACCTGAATTTGAGCTAAAGGCAGAGGTGTGATGTGTCGTTCTCCTGCAAAATACAGCATCACTTAGTGCAGGACCCCTTTCCACTGGGAGCACACAGGGCTGCTCGGCAAAGCACTGCTGCTGTGGCTATGTGTGAAAAAAATCACCTGGCTTGCCAGGAAAAGCCCATGTAGGTCTTCCTGTAACATTTACAGGTAGAAGAGCTGGGCAGCAACTGCCATCTAAGGAGAGGATTTCTGCACATCTGCAAAATAACACTGTCTGCAGTTGAGGGGCTTGTCTGCAAAGGGCTTCTGAGGTGTCAAAAACTGGGTTTCTTGAGTGGGTTTCTTTCTCTGTGGGTTTTTGCATGTGACACATTACTCTTCAAGAGCATGACACTGGCCTAAAGAAAAAACTGATTGGTAGTTGGAAGCTGTCACGCCTCCCTCTGAAGTCCAAAACACTTCAGCAAAGCCTGATGAGGCAAAGGCACTTTGGGTCTATCTGGTCCCAGAAAGGTCCAGGTGTCTCACCCTTGCCCCTGAAGGAGCAAGATGGCTGCTCCAGGGAGGCTGCTTTGCTGCACAGGGATGCCTGTGGCTGGGACACTGCTTGCACAATCGTGCTTGGCAGCTCTGGCTGCAAGATGCTGATAACAAAGGTTTTAACAATTAAATTGGGAAAGTCCTTATTTCCTACTGAAACTGGGCAAAACCTTTAGCTGCTGCAATGTCCCTGATATTGCAGATGCCAAGGCACATGCGAAGTGTTAGAATGCTGGCATGGAGAGGGAGGGATGGGGAGAGAAAGGATAATTTTTCATCTTTCAATACACTTTTCAATAATAAAGCACCTGTGTATGTGCACGTAAGGCTCTGCTGTGGTGGGGAGTGGGGGCTGTGCTGTGTTGAATGGCTGTGCCAGCTCCTATCCCCAGGCAGGGCTGTCCTGGTCTAACGTGGCCAGGAGCAATCCCACATAATTATTAGGAACAAGTCCTGTTTTCCTTGGAAATAAAGGGTCTTCTTTCAAAATATCCCATTTTTATGAAATATTGTTTTTTCTGTGGCCATGTTTGATTAGGATCATTTCCAAAAAAATTATGATTTTTTAAAGTTTGTTTTTGTTTTTGTTTTTGTTTTTTTTTTCTTTTAATCTGAGACTGTCCCAGAAAACTCCATCAGATAGAATGGAAAGAACATGGAAAGAGCAATGTGTCTTCTGCTACAGTACATCTAGGCTTGGTGTCATGAGTAACCTTGGTTCATTTATATGAGGCCCTGGCACAGGTTGTCCAAAGAAGCTGTGGCTGCCCCATCTCTGGGAGTATTCAAGGCCAGGTTGGACGGGGCTTGGAGCAACCTGAGATAATAGAAGGCATCCCTACCCACGGCAGGGCGTAGTTTTAAGGTTCCTTCCAGCCCAAACCATTTCAAGATTGTATATAGCCAGTAATGCTGTAATAGAGCAGGGGGAAACCACATGAAAAAACAAAATCCATCAGAGCCGAAGCATCAGTACCTACCACAGCATGTCTTGTACTCTTGCCTAATGTACAGAAACTAGATTTAGGAATATCTCCCAGAAAAGGAAAGTAAGAAAACCTCTTTCTCCTGGGCTCCACACAGGGAGGAGGGATTCTTAAACTGGTGTGGGATTGCTTTCCCAACCACATGGCACTGGCCAGGGTCTCTGTGGCATTAAAACTGACCACCTGTGCTTTGCATGGCACAGTTTGTAGGCTGAACTTCAAAGCTATTTGGGCATTACTAAGTTTCCTAGAAAATTTTAGCATGTGAGCTTGGCATTGGCACCTCATAGTGATAAATAAGCTCAGTGCTGGTGCTTTCCATCCCCAACACTGTGAGTGAGAGCATCAGGGGTTTCTCTTTCCTGTGAAAAGCCCATAAACCCGCCAGGTAATTAATTTTCTGCTTTTGAGGAGAGCTTAGTCTGGCAAAGAGTTCAAGGCAGGAGCATTAGCAGAGCTCAGCTTCCGCTGAGCCCTAGGAGAGATGAATGTACCTTCTCCTAGGGGCCCATTCTTCTGGGAGGCAGCAGTAAAAGCAAAACAGGCTTCCTAACAGGAATTGCATCCTGAGTCATTACTTTCAGATACTTGAGTGTCAGCCAAGGACATACAGTGAGTGTTTCCCAGTGTGAACACTGCTGATTTTATTGTCCTGTTATTCCACTGTGCACGAGGTTGCTGCCTGGGGGGGTGTCAGGAGGAGGCTGGAGGTTGTTTCTGCCCCTCTCATTGTTGCAGTAGTCGTCCTGAGGGAGCAGGGTTACAGCTTTCTCCACATGCTAGGATCACTGACCTGCAGGTTTGTGCGAGGTGATTTGATGAAAGAAAAACACACATTTTGCCAAATCTTTTTGTGCTGATTGCTCTTCGCTGACAACCTGTTGCCTGTGTGTGCCCCAATCAGTTCCTTGTGTAGGTGGGTTGGCTGGTGGCAGCAGGTCACCACGGAGGGGCTGCGCATGCTGAGAGCAGGAGATCTGCATTCATGGGCAACTGGTCGTGGCTTCTGTGCAAACCCAGGCACTGCTCACAGGTCAGCTGGGCAAAATGGTCCACTTAGGTCAGCAGACCAGATCACGCCTGCCCAGCACTCTCTCCTGTGGGTCCTTCACTCAGGGCCACCTCTTGGTCCCAGGAGTGTGAGCACTGGTCTCCTTGTAGATGTTGCATGGGCTGGGGGCCTCGTGCATGATCCAAGATGGGTCCCTTGTTCAGGCCCAGCCTTTTGCTGCTCCTGCTGCCGTGGAAGCACAAGTCAGGGGTTTGTTATGACTCGACATAACTATGTGGCACATCAGCTTGGGGACAAATGCCTGTCTGCAAGGGGTGACACATTTTCTCTCCATGCTGCTTGTCCCTTCTGTCCTTTCCTTTGCCCCATCCTGCTGAGCCAGGAGTGCAGCAAATGCCTCCACAGCAGCTTGGTGTATTTTTTCAGGGGCTGGTGGACCACTCCCCCTGCACCGCCCGCTGTGTGTAAGTGTTTTATTGTTTGTCCGTTGAGGTGTGAATGAAGTAATGGGCTTTCTCAGTCACTTCATCCGTCTCCGGCTGACAGCTTTGCTTAGACACATTGTGCTGTGCTGTATAAACCCTGTCACCTTGCCATCTCCAAACAGACAGCTTCCTCTGGGAAACTGTAATCAAGCCCTCCTGAGCACTCAGCTAGCACTGTCCACGGCTCGTAAATCACAGCAACTTTCCTGGAAAATCGTGAAAGGAGACAGACAGACCGACATGCACGCACCCAGCCGGAGGGTCCCAGGGCTCCCAGGCAGGCGCCACGGGCAGCAGGACTTTCCGGGAAGGAGGGAAGCTTTGGCTGCTGCAGTGATGCCTGAATGTGGCACGAGGACCTCAGCAAGGTGAGGAAATGTCTCTGTTGACGCCAATGCTGCACAAGACCCTGTATCAGTTGGTACTGTCACAGCATCTCTGATGTGCCTGAGGTTGGAAGAGCCCCTTTTGAGAGCCAGAGCTTGTCCACTGGGCATGGGGAGGCTTGGGAGGGTCACTGCATAAACCTCTCAGCACCAGGAGAACAACACACGGGGCTTTTTCTGCACTTGGGTTTAAACATTGTGCCAAGAGGACAGACAGCTGCTCCTGTTAGCAACCCATGCCTCTCCCTCAGTTATTTCGGGAAGGATGCTCAGTCAGATTCAGCTGGGAGATGGTGGAGGGTGACCTGGTCGCTGTGATGAGTTGCCACCACCAATCCTGGGGCTGCACAGGCTTGGGTGTATCCTGTGTGACTGGCCATCCTGATCAGCTGGGGCTGCGGAAAGGGGGTTCATGGTTTTGCCCTGCCAAGTGCTCACTTGTCCAGGGACACTTCAGCTGGAAAAAAGCATCATGCTCTTCTCTCTCTTTTTTATCTGCTGGCTTCGGAATTTCAGCCGCATGGAAACAGAAGCAGGATGGGAATGACTTTTTCAGCATGGCTGGAGAAGGTCTGTCCTCCTGCCGAGGGGACCAGACTCCCACTTCCTGACTGACCTCTGTTGCCATCAGTTTTGGACAACAACAATGAGGACCAAAGTCCTCATTTCATGCCCTCTTTTCCCTGCACTCCAGCACCAGTCTATCAAGTCGTCCTTTGCCTGAGTCCAAACTTCTGGCAAAGTCTCTGAGATCCACAAATGAGACCACCAAGCTGCCTATTTTGTAGAAGATGAAGGCAAGTTGCTGGTCCAGCACAGTTGGTGGGGAAGCACAGATCTGGCCTGGGGTCATGGAGCATTAAATACCAGCAAACAGGAAAGGAAACAGGCCCGAGCGCGGTCTATGAAATACAAGGGGACTTTCTGTTTTTTCTCAGCAATAGGCTGAGGTTGAGCTGGAGCACAGGGCATTAGCCTGGGATTAGAAGGCTACTGATCACCCACCAGAGCTGTCATCCCTCAGTGTGACAGATGCTCACAGATTTTGCTGGCACGGTCCTGGAGGATGAACCAGTGTGGCTGGTGTGTATGCGGGGACAAGTAGTGATCCTGGGCCCCAGATTCCCAGCCCAATTCAGGAAATCATCAGCGTGATAAGCAGCCCTAATTAGGTGAATAAACTTAGTAAACATAAATTTGCTCTTGTGGGCTTCGCACATGTTCACCAAGTGGACGGGTTCCCCCAGGACCCCAGACTGAGATCTGCACTGTCTCTGATTTATAAGGTCGTCTTGGACACGCTAAATATAGTATTAAGTGTGATAAATGCAGATCACATTCTTAAATATTCTGTGATTTATGCCCAGGCTCCTTCCCCTGAGACCTGGGCTCATAAATCCTCTGTGCAGATATGTAGAAGGGAGCACTTTCCTCAGGTAGGTTGGAGAGTTAATAAGCAGGAAGGGACCAGCAAGCATGAAATGAACAGGGGAGAAAAGCCAGGGTAGGGAGGGTCAGAGAGAAGGAGGAGGGAGCTGTGGCGAAGGAGGGAGAGTTCCCATTGACCTTTTTTGTGGTGTGTGTGGCACCCTCTGTTGGAAAGCAGGATGCTGGGATGCTATTGCTGGGAAAGGGGCTCTGGATGGTTCCTCCATGCTAGGCAATATGGCTCTAAAGGAGTCGGTGGAACAGTTCTGAAGCTCTTGGTACTTTTCTGGGGTAGGATAATGTGGTTCTGGTTTTCAGGTTTGCTTAGCTGAGCATCCTCCTTCTCTGGCTTCAAACAGTCATATTCTACTGTCATGGGCTGCTCTTTGCCTCCCTTCTCCATGTGGCACCCAGCACGAAGATTAAACAGGGAAAATGCTGACAGGAATTCTGGAGGAGGTGCTGGGAAACCCTGGAACCCAGCTGGAGGGAATGGGAAGTGGCTTACTTATATCCAACAGTGCACAGCCTGGGAATGATTGTCTCTGGGGAAGCCCAGCACAGGACCTTGCCCTGGGGACCACAATGAGACCTGCACAGCACTATGTCCTCTGGTAGGGACAGCTGGGGCAGCTCTCAGAGCCCTGCAGTGGCATCAACCCCCCCACAGCCTGGAGACTGGGGCTGCTGCTAGCAAGGGCTGAGGGGTGTGGAACAACACGGAAAAATCTTTCCCTGCAGGGCTGTGGCAGGGGCTTTTCTCAGCTGCGCTGTCTTCTTGGTGTGGCAAGCAAGATCAGGAAAGTAATTCTTCCCCAGACTTGGCACTGGTACCTTGAGTAGAGTGTCCAGTTCTGGGTCCCCCAGTTTAGGAAGTACATTGAGATGCTCAAATGTGTCCAGAGGAGGGCAACAAGGCTGGTGAAGAGCTTGTGAAAAAAGAAGCCCTATGAAGAACAGCTGACAGAGCTGGGGTTGTTTAGCGTGGACAAAAGGAGGCTCAGGGGAGCCCTTACCACTCTCTACAACTACCTTGAAAGGTGGTTGCAGCCAGGTTGGTCTCTTCTCCTAAGCAACCACTGACAGAACAAGGGGACACAGTCTTAAGCTGTGCCAGGGGAAGATTAGGTTAGATGTCAGAAAAAAATTCTTCACTGAAAGAATGATTGGGCAATGAATCATCTGCTCAGGGAGGTAGTGGAGTCACTATCCCTGGGCATGTTTAAAAAAAGACTGGACGTGTCATTCAGTGCCATGGTTTAGTTGATGAAGAGGTGTTAGGTTAGGTCATAGGTTGGACTTGATGATCTCAAAGGTCTTTTCCAACCTACTTCATTCTGTGATTCTTCAAACTTGTGTCTGCTGATGCAGTCCTTCTTCACTCTCCCCTTCCAACCCTATCCACCTCTTTTCTTTCATCCTAGGTGTGATTCCCTCTCTTTTGTTCCTCATACTCTTCTGGCAAAGTTCAGACTCCTGCACACCAGTCCATCACAGACCTTCGCTCTCCTTCCTGCCAACCACTGACCTTCTCTTCCTACCCTTTCTCCAGTGCATGTTCTCAATCCCCATCACTGAGCACACCAGCTCATCACCCTGGCCTCTCCTTCCCATTGAACCACCCTCTCCAAAGCCATTGCTGCAGCTCAAGCACTGTCTTGGCAGTGCAGTAATCAGCAGCTAAATTTGTGTCTCCCACACATGCTTCCCAGGCCCCCCTTGCAGTTATTTCTCCCTCCACACCATGAGGAAGCAGCCCAGGATGAGGTGTGCTTATCTGATGTGAAAGCAATGGTGCAGGATGGGAAGGCTTATGTAGGAAAGTCATTTGTAGGATCGGCGGGAGAAAAGCGGCACGCCAATATGGGTGATCAGCAGATCTCAATTTATTGATCGGTAGTCACATACATTTATATTTGATTTAATGAAGTTCATGCATATTGCAAAGCTGAGCTCAGGATTGGTTGGTTTACTTATCATACAGTTACACCTACTTCTACATTCTTTTAGGTTTTTCACTGCAACTATTGAAACTATTCTTCCTATTCTGGCAGGGCCCTACTCCGGGCCAAACGGGAAGAGGACCTGTTTGAAAGATCCTCACAAACAGAGGATAAGGGGAGGGGGAAATGGAAGAAGTGAAAAAATAAAGCTGTGGATTGACATCAATGTGCCCTGTGGAGAAAGGTTCATTTGTGATCACGGACCATGCTTCCCAAGGAGGACAAGAGGGTGATTTATCTGCAGGAACAAGGGATGGGTCAGGCAGGCAGAGATGTGGAACACAGATTTGGTCAGAGAAAATGGTCCAGACAGCCCTAGACACAAAGGAGGCTGTTGTGGGAGAGAGGTGTCTGCCGTCCCTTTTTGGGGGGATGATTGTCCCAGTTTGTCTCCTTGGTCCACAGAAGGATAATCCCAGGGTGCAGCTTTATCACTGCTCACCACGGCTGAGGCAGGAGGGCTTGACTGGGGCATGAGGCTAGTGCTGTAATGACCCTGCTCTGTGCTGATGATTTCCAGTAAAAATCCATCATGATTAACACATTGAATTTGTCACAGCCTAGACTTTCATGACAAAAACCATGACTTTTTGGGTTTTCTCACAAGTCGTGTTCTTTGTAATCTAATAAGCCCTGCTCCCCCACAGTCCTTTACAAACTCAGCTCTGTTTGGTTCCTGGGTCGTCACAGATGGGAAAATGACCAGAGCTGTGAAACACTTTCATGCCATTTGTCAAGTTTTACTAAATGGCTTGGAATATTTTTATTACCAAACAAGAGTTTCTCAGTGGCGTTTGGAACCCTGCATGGGCTCTGCTCCATCTCCAGAGCTTTTGTGTGTTTTTAGTGACTCTTTTTCCCTCTATTGCCCCCACAAACAGGCAGCCTCAATGAGAACCTGAGATTTCTCAACAGCCTTGTCAAGTAGGGGAGACCTAGAGGAGCAGTTGTATTCAGTAGCTTGAGGTATTTCAGTGCAAAAATGTGGACTGAAAATGGCAGCAAAGAGGCAGTGAGGTACAAAACCCATTAAACCATTTTTCTTTTACTGCAAAGAAAAACATTGCAAAATTTATTTTTTTTTTGCCATTGGTATCTGCTGTAAGAGGCTCCCACAGGTGAGGATGGGACATTCAGGTGACATCACTAGCATGACACCTCTGCCCTCCATCCCTGGCCATCCCTTCCCTGCACCATGTAATTTCATGCCATGCCACACCATCCTGCCCTATCTTATCTCATCACCTGTTTCTCAGTGTTGGCCTCCTCATTCCCTGCTTGCAATTAGTTTCTAAAGTCAATGCAGGGACTCTTGCATGCAGAATGCATCCCATCCAGTCAAAAAGTCTCTTGATCTAAATTTTGACAATGACAATTGAGAATGAGGGTTATAAAAAAGAGGGAGAGAGACTTTTTACATGAATAGACAGGGATAGGATAAGGGTGAAGAGCTTTAAACTAATAGAGGAAAGATTTAGATTAGATGTGAATGAAAAAGTGAATGAAGAAAATTTTCCCCGTGCCCTGGCACAGGTTGCCCAGAGAAGCTGTGGTTGCCCCATCCCTGGAAGTGTCCAAGGCCAGGTTGGACAGGGCTTGGAACAACCTGGTCTGGTGGAAGGTGTCCCTGCCATGGCAGAGGGTGGGAATGGGATGAACTTTAAGGTCCCTTCAACACAAACTACTCTGTGACTTTCTAAAGAATGTGAAATCCTGGCAGCTGATGTGAACTGTACAGTAACAAGCTGGTCTCAGTACATGATCTACAAGGCCAGATGGTATTTATGACCCAGGTCACAGAAAGCCTGTGTACAGTTTAGTTATTTGTTGAAGAAATTTCATGGATTTGGCAAAGAATGATAAGGATATAGGTTTGGAATGTCCTCCTGCCCTGGGGCTTTGTCATGAGAGTTGGGGAGTCCCCACTACAGCAAACTGTTGCAGGAGAGTTTGCTGGGGGACAAAATTGTTTTGATTGTTTTGACCAGACTTTAGTTATCAGGCAGGAGGCTGGGGCTCATCCTGGGGCAGACAATCCACTCCTGTTAGGCCCAGATGACCTGGATGTCTTGGAGGACCATGCAGGACCTCAGTGTTTCTGTGTCCTAGACAGTGATTATCTGGGCAGAATTTAATGCTAACATTTTTCAGTCTCAGGAGAATTTTCTTCCTGTGACCACAGCAAAGCTGGAATGATCCAGGCATAATGTGGGAAGGAAGGTGTAACTTGCGCTGGAGCACCGGCTGCCCTGATACCACCAGTGTGAAGAGGTGCCCCTGCACATGTGGTATCAAACACAGAAACCTGCTCAATGCCTAAGACTTAGGGCAGTGCTTTGCCCCATACATTTTGTCATGCTGACTTCTACAGCACCTTGAAGGCTGAGGAGTCTGTAAGATTAACTCTGAAATCAATAGCCAGTAACCCTGGTCCAATAATTCAGGGTCTGCAACACGATGTCTCTTGAGTCTCAAGGGCCAGGATTGTGCTTTGGATGATGCAATGCCGTGCACTGATGAAAATGAGCTGGCTGCTGGAACTCTTCTCATTGGATGCTGAACATGTGCTGTGGGTTATGTGAGGGGATTATTGATCCAGAAACAATATTTTCTTCTGTGCAAGCCTCAAAGCAGTTGTCACTGTGCGGTGTGCACGCCCCTGCTCAGCAAAGAGCAACACATCCTCCAGCCTAACCTGTGAATAAGGATTAAATATTTGAATTCTATGGAAGTCTCTGTAGGGAGACATTTTGTGGAACCAGATTCAGTATGATATTGGGGTTTGCAGGTTAGTTTGCTACTTACCAGTAGGGTAAGTCTAGCTAATTTCCTACTGCAATGCAGTTTTTCATCTTACAGATGTCACTCTCCAATCACAGGCACACAGAAAGGATCCCAGCAAACCTAGGGAATGAGATTCTTCCAGGAATAATTGCAGGGACATAGATGGGGTAAGAAATTATAAAGTCCTATTTTAGGGGTTTTGTCCAGAGTTTTTGCTTGTTTCCCAGGTTGAGGCTGATGCTGGGAACATGACCCCGCTGTGGAGTTCAGGGAGTCACAGACCTGGGACACCAAATCCCCCTGGAGCCATGTCCAGGCTCCCTTCCTGCTGCCTGCAGCAGTGATGGATCTCCAAGAGGTCAGTGAGTTGTACTGAGTCCAAGCACCTTCTATTTATTTCTCTGCCTTAGATACTGCTTTTTCCTGAGCTGACAATTGCCTAGTTCTGCCCCAACAAACCTCCTTTTATTTCTGTAGAGGCTTGCTGTGTATTTTCGTTTTGCAAATAATTATTATTTATTCCTGTCCTTAGTACTGAGCACATTCAACTATTTGAAATTTCCCCTGTACCCTTTGGTTGGCAGTGTGTCAGGTTCTCTTTACTTTATCTTATCAGGATAGTAACTTCTCTGTGCTATGAGATGATGTGTCCATACATATATATCAGTGCTTTCAACTTGCCTGTTTCTCTTCTCACCAATTTAATTCTAACCTTACAGGTTAGGACTGTTGCACAAACAACCTTGCCCTTCTGCTGTCTTTTACGGTAAGACAGAGCAATACATGTCCAGGTATTCCTAACAGAAGCCTGAGGATATTCGATGTGCTTCACTACCACAGTAATAGTGATGATTTTTTATGATCTGCCCCATTGTTCCCCTTCACTTGGAAAGTGATCCTGAAATGTACAATTGTACCAAACATTGTCCTGACTCACTCCATGCATGTCGTGAGAGCTGTTCAGGTTCTCAGGAGCTTGATATTGGTTTGGTGCATCCAGCACCATCCATGCCCTGCTGCCATAGGACACGCTGTCCTATGTCCAACATACCCTATTGCCATGTAAGGTCTTGGGTTTTTAACTTTTTTCTTTTTATAAACTCCCATGTCACATTTAGTAGTAGCACTGGAAAACACTGGTATTTCTTAGGATGAGAACATTGCCATCTGGTTTGGGAAGGCAGGTGTATCTTCTCAGGAGGGATGCTGATAACATCCTTAGACTAAAGGAGCTGCATGTAAAAGAAAGCAGAAACATCCTGGGCTGATTCATCAATGCCTGGGGAAAATGTTCTCCTGTAAATCCAGGATCTCAACAGGTTGGTGGAAGGGGATGTAAGGTCTCCAGACCAGCCTCCCACCAGCAACAGGACAGTCTCTAGCACTGGCTTGGCATGGCTATGGCTTTGCCTAGATAAACAATGGAAAATCCTATCCTGCTCCTCTCTGGGGACTTGTCCCAGAGTTTCTCAATGCCCTGCCTGGACCTACTGGAGCCACTGCCCCAGTATGAAGCCACTGCCCTGATACCATTAGTTTGGCTCTGTGCTCCTGCCCCGGGAGTGGCTGCTGCATGTCATGGCAGGGCAAGGTGGATGTGCCCAGAATTCCATCCAGTGCCTGGGCTGGGTAGATCTCAGAGGAGACACCAGAGCCAAGACAACCAGACACCAGCCCTCGTATATCCCTGTGGCAGGCTCCCCACAGCTGCCACTTGTGTGAGCAGAAGTGATTTATGTTGACTTTTCATTTTGTTGTTTAGTAAATCAGAATTTGGAAATAAGCATGGTTTCTTGTGCGAGCCTCACTAATGGCTGAGGTTATCACAACAGCTATAAATCCCCCTCGATTCTGGATGGGAAATTTCATTATTTCTCCTCTCTCCTCCCCTCCCTGGGCCATGAGACCTGGCAGAGCCATGGAAGAGAGGAGTTGATTTAATCCAGCTCTGGCTAAAACCATCAACCATGAATCATCATCTGCTGAAGACCCTTTCTCTCACTGAGCCTTGACACCCAGGGAAGCTGTGCTGGCTGGTCTGTGAGCAGGAACTTCTTCCAAGGGCAGAGCACAGAGTGAGGTAAGGCCAGCCCTGACAAGGCCAGTCGCCATGTAAGACAAGTGGTAGGAATTATGCTCATCTACTTGTTTTGTCCCCTGCTGCTTCTCTCTGGGCACACACAATGATCAAGACAGAGTGTGGACAATGATGCTGGGATACCACCATGAACAGATCCTCTAGGACTGGAAAAGGCTGTAAAAGGCCTTCAGCCAATTCAGACATGAGTAAAAGCACTCATTAAAAAAGACAGACCCAAAGGGAATTCCTCTCTTCTCTCCTACTGCCTTCTCATCTTTCTCTGCCTCCTGGGAGGGATGTGTTTCCTCAGCACCCTGCTCCATAGCTCCCACTACCCTGCTGCCTGCATGCCTCCTCCTGCATCCCCTGAGCCCTAGTATTGCCTTAAAGAGATCTTCCAGGGCCTTGCAGTTGACGTGTGAGGAGGACATCTTCCTCCTTTTCAGCAGCCCAAAGAAGTCAGGTGGTTTGCTACCTTCCCTTGCACTTGGAACACTGGACAAGCTGTTGTGTCTGTGTGAGGGCACAAGAGCTGGTACAAATTGCTGCTAAGACAAGAACTGCTGCACTGCAGCACATCAGTGAGCCCCACAGCCTACTGTCTGAGTTACTCCCTGACACCTCATTTTTGGGTAACAGAAGAGGGTGAGGTGGAGGATACTCACCTCCTTTCACTTCTTTTCTCTTGAGTAATACTCTCAGTTGTGTGGGTATCCTCATCCCAAAATCTCCTCCTTGCCTGCTTGCCCCACCAAACCAGCTTCCCTCCTGGTGTCCCTGGTGCACTCCACTGTTGTTGTCCCCCAGCCTTTCTGTCCCCCTGCTCCCCCATAGCCCATGGGGTGGGGCAGGACAGGACCGCAGGAGAGGGTGCAGCTCGGGAGAAGGGCACCCTGCTGGCTCTGTGATGGCTTTATAATGTATTCCAGATTCCACCCATTCCCATCCCTGTCACGTCCTATCATTTCCCTGGTTATTTTTGATTGCTGCTGAGCACAGATCTTCGTGTGCATATTTCTGTCAGTAGATCAGTCATTTCATTCTTATGTTCCTACACAAGTCTTGGATGCCTCATCGGTGCTCAGTGACTTATTGCTCTTCAGCATGTCAATTTATTCCAGCATCTTCTTCTGATATCCCCATTGCTCATTTTAAAACCTGAAATGAGCTGATCCAGAGTAGCTTTCTACCCCCACCTTCTACGGGCCTGAACAATCCAAAGAAACCCCTCAGCTTCCCATTCCTACTTTTTGCCATCACCCTATGTTTCCCTCCCAGGATTCCGCCTACTCACAAACATCAGATTTTATGTATTCTTATGTCTTCTCATTGCTTATTTTTGTACCTTTTTATTTTATAACATTTTTTGCCATTTTCTCTGATGAAATCCCATTGTAATTCCCTTGTTAGGTAGCCCCTGGCATGCTTTATTTGTCTCTATTGCCTGTACTAAGGCTGGATTTCCTTTTTCTGAAGTGCCTCGTTTAGCTCAAATATGCAATGAAACCCTGTCATTTCAGCAAATGTTGTTGATTTTCTTTCCCACATGGGCATTTCTGCTTTTTCTCTTAAGTTGTGCAGCCTTCAGAGCCTCATTGATGGCACATCCACAGCTTCCATATCAAAGCTACGGCCGGAAATGAATTTGCCTTTAGGGCCCTTTAAATGAACTTTCCTCGTTTATTTAATTTGAAGTTCCCACTTTCTAGCACTGAGCAGCCTCCAGCAGTTCTGGAGGCAGTATTTTCCCCAATGACTCTGGCTAAAAGGTGGTGATAACTGGAAGTTAATGGCTCATCACTGACAGCTTCTTGAGGTAAAACCTCTGTGCCACTTTGCGGCAGAAATGACAAAATATCTGTTAAAAAAGCCCAAATAAACAACCCAGGCAGTAGCCATAACTCTGTGTGTTGCTGTCTGGTTCATATCAGTCATCTCTGCCTAAACTAGAACCCAAATCCTTCATACAGCAGTTGCAGTTATTGTGGAGGAAATGCTTTATTAACAGACATTATAGTCAATTTTGAGGTACACAGAAGCTTAATTTAGAATTCAAAACTTTTTTGTCAGATGGGTTATGGATTCCTTGCCTCCAAAATAGACATTAAAATAGGGCTTGAAGCAGCAGACATTCCCCCAAATACTGCAGATTCTCCAACTTTTCAAACCAGAGTAAACTTGAAAGCACAGTTATACTCCTGGGCTGAAATGTGTGTCTTAAAAGCAAAAGTATCCTCTGTGTTCTGTGGTGAGAAACTATTTCCTAAAGCACGTCTCTCTGGGTTGTCCCCTCGGAATGCCTGGATGCTGCGGGCCTTCTGCTGAGGACTTGCAGGCACGTTGCACCTCTGATGCATCCCCAGCTCGGTTGTAGCCTGGGTTGGCGCGTTCAGAGTGCCGCATCCTGCCCAAGACGCATGGACCAAAGCAACTTCTCCCCCCTGAGGGTTCTGCACACTCGCTCAGTTATAAATAACGTCATACCTGTGTCCCCACCGAGGGGACACCGCTCCTGCTGCCCTCAGCCGACAAACAGCCCCTGGTCAGGGCGGGCAGGCTGTGGGCTTCATCGGGGCCCGCCAAGCCCGGCACAGGCAGCTCCCCGCCAGCTCCAGCCCGGAGACAGCATTCCTCAGCCGGCAAGCCTCTCACATGATGAAAAGCTCCAATTCAAGTCCTGCACGGCGAGTACCTGACACCTTCCCCAGCACAAAGAGGGCTTTCTGCCTCACAGCCCAGCCATGGCTGGGGAAGCAGTGGCAGAGCAGCTGCCTCTCGCCCAGAGGGGTCACCGAGCCACATCCTGCACACACCCTGAACAAAACTCACTTGTCTTGGGGGGGTGGAGGAGAACATAGCTCTGGGCAGGTGGCTGCCAGCCGGGCTTGTGGCTCCAGGTCTGCCAGACTTCTGGATGGGATGGTTCTCTCAAGCCCGCAAGCCTTGCTGAGGTCAGTGCAATGCAGAGGCTTGAACTGTGAAGGTTTTAGGATTGGCTCTGCATCTGGGCTCCTGTCTCTGAGCTGTTGACCTGGCCAGGCTTGCTGGGGTAACTGGTGTTCTCCTATCTCTATGCTCCTCCACAGCAAGCCCTGAGCTGGGATGGAGCAGATGGTCACACCAAGACTGACTCATAGGTCAGACAGGTTGGGCTGGGAGGGGAGTGGTAGTCTCAGCACTGAAACTGGGTTTGTGAGGGATGGAGGATAACTCATTTTGGGAGGTATCCACTGAGGAAGCACTGGGGAGGCTATTAGTCTTCATACTATCTTTGCTCTTTCCTTTCCCAAGAAAGACCAAGTTGGAAGCCATTACAGAAGTTCCCTCATGCAGCAGTGCCTGAAGGCAGGCTGCAGCGCATGCCACAGACCCCATAGGATGCAAATTACTCAGCTCAGAGGCCCTACAACATTTCTGCTTTTCAGCTAGGGACTGTCCAATGCGATGTGAGCAATCCACCTAGGAGGAGAGGACTTCCACGGAGAGAAGAGGACTTTCCATATCAGGGCTTCCCTGTCTCAGCTGAGACTCAAAGCCTCCAGACTGCAGCCAGGGCCTCCCTGGCCAATCCCTGCCTTGGAGACTGCCTTGTTCATCAATTGTCTCTGGTCCAAAGCTCCCAGTGTGGGATATTGGGAAGCTGCCCTGGCCCCCTCCCCAGCTTCCCTGTCCACCACAGGGGTATGCTAGCCTCGCAAATCTATCTCTTGATCCAGATGCCTAAACCAAGACTGTGCAAGACAGAGCATTGCAGCAAACTGCCTCCTTGACTCTGATCCTGTGAAACTCAGTGTGCATGTTGGCTTCAGCTGGCTTCACAGTATCATGGAATCATTCAGGCTGGAAAAGCCCTGCACCAATTCCAACCATTAACCCAGCACTGACAGGTCCACTGCTGAACCATGTCCCCAAATGCTACATCCGCATATTTTTTGAGCACTTCCAGGGATAGTAACTCTACAGCTGCTCTGGGCAGCCTCCCCAGTTCCTGACAAACCTTTCTGTGAGGTTCAGGCTTCTCAGTCATCCTGCTGCAAAAGCACAAGGACAAGTCATCCTCCCCATATCTCGTGTCCCACAAGCCCCTGGTGGTGCCCAAAGAGGCTCAGCCCATTATAGGAAACCAAGCTGATGCTGGAAGCATCTGCATTCCATCTGAATTGCAAGCCAGATGTGACGTGAAACATCACATGTCAGGCAGATTGGCCCAAATACAAAACCAAGATTGCTCTCAGCAAGATGTGCAAACCCCTCCCTGTCTCCCTTAATAATCATTCTGCCTTTTATTGTTTTCATAAACTCTCTTGCAGAGAAAACACGTGGCTTAAAAAATGCAGATCCATTTTAGGTTGAGGGAAAGTGAGAAATCACTGTGGGTGTCTAATGAAGGGATAGAGGGCTGAGGTCCCCAGTAGGTATCATGAGAGATCTTTCCCAGAGGTGTGCAGTTGTTGCAACTGTACCCTGGCACAGTTCACACAGCTTATGGCCACACGGATCCCCAACAGCAGCATGCAGATGGCTGAGTGGGTGCAGTCCTTTTCAAACAGAACAGAAGAGCCTTGCTCCATCTGGACAAAACAGCTGGGAAGAGCAAATTAAATCAGGCTCCAAAGACTTCGCTGCTTCTCTGCTGAATGTGCTGAGAGCCCCAGGATCCAAGCTCTAAGCAGGGGTTGCATCAGAGGCTTCACAGAGGCTGTAGGAACTTCTGATGCTCAGGGAAAGCTAGAGAGCAGTGCAGAAATGGCTGTGGGAATGGACAACACTGCAGCAGCCACAGCCTAGGGCAGGTCCCTCCATCACCAATGCAGCCCAGTTTCTCTGGAGACCTCATCCAGGCATTCCCTGGATGCATTCAGGATGACTGGAGGATATACTTGGCTATATTGAAGACTGAAGAAATTCTTCCCTGTGAGGGTGATGAAACCCTGGCACAGGTTGCCCAGAGAGGTTGTGGATTGCCCATCCCTGGAAGTGTCCAAGGCCAGGTTGAACGGGGCTTGGAGCAACCTGGGACAGTGGAAGGTGTCCCTGCCCATGGCAGGGGCTGGGATGGGATGGGCTTTACCCAACCCAAACCTTTCTGATTTTGAGATTCTCTGTTGCTGCATTTCACTATCTACCCATGCTGGGGAGGTATAAGAGCTGATAGACATGAAAATATTGCCTCTCAGTGGAATGTGCGTGGAGGTGGCAGCAGACATTTTTCTACCTCCTTCTTTCAGCATCTCCCCCTCAACCTTTTCTCTCTCCTGTTTGGAGCTCCTGCATAAGCAGCCTTGGCAGAGATGCTATAAACAGGATATGGGCTCTCTGGAAATCTGCAAGCAGGAGTGGCTGAAGGTATTTAATAGTATCTCTGCAGTAAACAGAGATAAAGGGGGATCAGCTGTGTGGAGCAGGGAGTAAGTATCAGATGGAATTGCTCTGCCATGGTGTCTATTTACTGAAACAGGAAACAAATTTTTTTTGCTTTTGCCAAAGAAATATTTCTTTTAAAATGTGTTAATATTAGGAGTAAAAATGCATCTTTTAGACATGATAAGTGGCCACATTCACTGGAGTTTTATTTACTATATAAAGGTTAACATTGGTCTGTTTATCCTACAGACGAGATTTCCAGAAAATTACAAGAAGGGTCATGTAACAGTCAGCTCCTGCTTGCCTGAGCTTATTTGCCAGAGCCAAATCCCTGGAGCCTGAGGAACTGGAGCAGATATTCAGAAGGACTCTGAGAATGGGAGAAAAGAAATAACTGAGCTTTTAAGTTTTTTAGAGTTCGTTCACCGGGAAGGTGGGGGCTGGGCTCACCCTTGTGCTGGCGTGGGGGGGTGAGGGGGACAGAGGGGCTACATTGGTTTCCCCAGAGCTGTGTGAGGGAGTTGGAGGGAGGCTGACAAAAATCCATCGATGGTGCAAGCAAGCTGCTTTCCTGCTAACCCAAAGAGCCATTTTAAAGCCTGGATCAGGAGATTTGATCTCCTAGCCAACGCTTCTTATGTAATTTTACTATGATTACTCTGCTTGACAAATGGGGGCACTCCAGAGAAACATCCAGCCCCTGTCCTCTCTTCAGTAAGGACATCCTGGGACTTGTGCTGAGGGAACATGGTCATTGAAATTTCTCTCACAGCCACACTGTCCCTCTTTTGACCGGTGAGACTGCCTTCCATCTTGCCCTGTCCCTCCGTGATCTGGCAGTCCCCTGCCCTGGATGGGCTTGACAAGGTTGTCCCATCTCCTCCTCCTGCCAGTTTTGGGACTTGGTTCTTCCTTCAGCTTCCCACACTGCTCCAAGGGAAGCTTATTATCAAAACAGTTGTGAAAGTCCTAGTAAATCATTCTGTGTTAAAAATACATCAAAAAATGGTTCATTATTAATGGTCCTGCTGTCAGCACCATGAAATCCCGACTGAGTAGTGAGGCAAGGATTTTTTTCAATGAAGCAGTGCTGGTGCAATCCAGTAGCATTGCTATCTGGAAGAGAAGCTTGAGCCAAATTATTAGCCCTAATACAGAAAAATCAAGGCAAATATCAAAGGCCTAAGATACCCAGGAGGTTGGATTACGTAATTTACTATTTTTCTCATGATTTGCACAGTCTTATTAGCTGGAATCAGCACGACCTTATGAGGGTCCTGACAGAGCCTGGCTGCAGTCTGAAAGCCTTGGCTTTCTGCCATAGGATGGCAGCCCTGGGATCCAGTTCTGGTAAGTGTCTTTTTAACACCTGGGGACACCTCGGTCACTGGCTGGACATGGACATTCCTCAGTGTTTGGCAGCAAAAGGTGCAATGTGACCTGCTGCCTGTTCGTGGCACGAAGAGGCACCCTGGGCTCAACTTGCTGGGTCCTGGCAGCGCTTCCACTGCACAGGTGTAAAACCTGGCATCGCCAGGGTGGGTGGAGATTACCACAGCATGGGGGGCAGGGATGGCCAAAGCAACCCAACACTTACTTGTCCAGATATGGGCCAGGCTTTGCACCTGCCACCATGTGTGGTACTGTCTGGTTTCAGGCTTCACCATGGGCTCTCATGGAGGGTGGCAGTTAATTTCTACCTGCTGTATTTCACTATCTACCCACGCTGGGGAGGTGTAGGAGCTGATAGACATTAAAATATCAGGAATAGACTTTCAGCCAAGAGCCACTCCATAAGGATGCACAGCAGGACATCTTGGCAGTGTTAGCCGTAGCTGCTGCCAGAGGCACTGGCTGTTGCAAGAGGCAAAATCTGAATCAGATATAATGAACCAATTGGAGATACCTGGGCATAGTAAGACTGGGGACTGCTGTTCCCTGAACACTATGAGCATCCCAGCATCAGCCTGAAAGGGATTGTCCCTCTCAGATGAACCTTTAGAGGACCAGTCCTCCTCAGGGGTCCACCTTCTTGCCTTCATTGCCTGGTGAATAATTTCCTCTGGCGAGAGATTTCCCCAGGACCTCACTTAGTCAGAGAGGTATGAACAGCTTTCCATGACTTTTATGGATCTGTTTCCTATGCTCAATGAGCAGGAAAGCTGAGCTCTGTCCTATCCTAGAGAGTCCGTGTAAGTAGACAGGCCACGAACAAATTCTCCAGCATGCCAGATTTCCTTTGCACCTTGCAATGAAGGGAGAGCCTGCCGTGTAAAGTAGGGGAAGAAAAAAATCTACTCAGTTACATCCCAAAGCTTCAGGTTAAGTGGGATCTGTACCTTCTTTGAGAGATCAGCCCAAAATGCCATTAAAAAGGATGGGGTTTTGCCCCCTTCAGAATTGCAAGCTGAGACTTGCCCCCACCACACATGCAAATGTTTCCACAGATCTCCTTACGTGTTTTCCCAAATTCCCACATATTTTACCGTATCTGTGAGAGGGAAAGGTGAAGGAAAAGGTTATTTTATTTCAGACAAAACTGTTTTCAGACACTCAGTGTCTCACACCCACCTGGACAAATGGCCAGCATTCAAACTAGAGAGGAGAAGGGATGTCAGCTGGTGAGTCCCCACATCTCCTGGGCTCTCAGCTATTGCCCATGCACTGGCTTTGGATACATTTAGGAGCTGAACTGTGTTTTCATGTGGGTCCATGGACATCACTTTTGCCTCATTTTTTTAAAGACTCCTTTAGACTCCTTTTCTCTGGGCATAGTCTGTCCTTAATTTTATGCTGTTCTTTATTTTAGGCTGCTGTTTATTTTCCCAGTATGTGGGTGCTGAAAAACTGTTCACAGGTGTGTTGCAATCTCAATGGCCTTGCTGCCATCAATGCCTGATACCCTTCTATCCCATTTTGACACCTTTTCTTAGGCTTTGACCCCTCATTTCGACTTTATGTTTCTACTACACCTCTCCACAGATGCTCTCAGACAGGTCTTTTGAAGGAGCTGTCATGTCCTTTACCCTCTTAGGAACAGTCTTTTCTTCCTTCTCCCCCAGGGAAGTCTTGATCCATATTCCTTTGACTGCTGAGCAAGGTGAAGGAGCCATGGAGGAGAGAGGAGTCATTGGGCTTTCAACCGCTAACCTTCTCCTGTCCAGCTGGCACAACTCCAGTGGCATGTCCCCTCTTGCTGGCCATTGCTAATGCTATCTTCACACCATTGCTGGAAACAGAGGATTAATAAACTGCAGCTCAGAAATGTCGATGAACATGTTGGCTGTGTTGGACAGAAGATAATTTGTGGTGAAATCCACAAAACGTCTGGGATTTGTAAATGTTTCATGATGACTTGGATCTTCTCCAAACACTCCCATCTACTGACAAACATAAGCCATGAATCATTGCACACAGGAAAAACTTCCAAGCCCTTGACTTACTGCTCACCCAGTTCTGCTACACTGACAGCTGAGAGCATTCACTGCCCAGTAGGGAACAGGGATTCAGGGTCAAGGTGAAGGAGATATTTGGCAGCCCCATGGATGCTCTGTACTGGCCTTGGGCAGAAGAGGTGGGGACATGGCACACTGGGCTTTTCTGGGTGGCAGCCCACAGGACTGAGCTGGCTCTGTCCCAGCTGATACCAAGATGTCAAGGGCAAGGCTCCCTGACAGAGCCCAGAGATCATCTGCTTTCCCAGAAAGCAGATTCACTTTCCACTGCGGAAGGTGGGGTCCACGAGGTTTTCTGCCTGATATCAGCTGGAGTCGGTGATGTCTTTCTGCAGCCTGGGCTGTTTGGGGTACTGCAGAGCTCTTTACAGGCTGCCTGCAGCATTTCCCATTAGTTCTGAGTTTTGGACTCTGGAGCAAGGCCTGAGCAAGTTGGCTTTGCATGAAAAGCCCTCAAGAGCTGTTACCTCATGGCCATTTGCCATTTGTCACCCTGCAACCAGCAGGGCCCATGGGCAGGGAGGTGACTCACCCCAGCCAAGCAGTCCAGCTGCAGGGGACTGATCACCTCAGCCCAAGTCATAAAATACTGAACTGTTGATTCATAAACACAGTGGCTGGCAGCAGAACACTGGCTACCAGTGCTTGGCTTGTGGGTCAGGGACAGACTCACAAAAATAGCTGGTGATGTTGCAACAGGATGTCTTAGCCCTCTGTCTGTGAGCCCATGTGTTCCCATTCCTGCCTCCATCCACTACTGAGGCCAGAGGAAGACAAAGATGTGATTTCCCAGGACCTTGTGGTCTCTGCTGTCTCCTAGTCTCTCCAGGTGGAAAACGTTAAGGGGAATTAAGCCTCTGATGTGGGCTGTTAGAGCAGCCACACTTTCCCTGGAGCCCTGGAGCACCTCAAAAGCAGCACATCCCTGCAGGGTGGACATCCTTGGTGGCTTTTGTGGTGTGTGGTGCAGTAATTCAGGCAGGACCACAGGCAACAGTTTGTGCACAATATTTCTCCTGGCATAACAACAGCTAACAGGGTCCTCTCCTCTCCTCTCCTGTCCTGTCCTGTCCTGTCCTCTCCCCTCCCATTCCCTCACCCCAACCCTCCTCTTCTCCCCTGCTTCTGCTCCAGTGAGCTCCAATGCCATAATCTTCTATAAAGATACAACAAGGTTGTACCGGGGAAGGGCTCCTCTGGCTGGAGGAATGCAAGCATTTGTGTCGATATAGCCTCTAGTCATGGCACAGAGCAGTACTGCTCTTTTCCAGGTGGATGTGAGATGTGATATGTACCTTAGCTGTAAACATGATGGAGGCTAAGGAACCGAGTCTACAGCAATTCCTGGAAAGACATTTCACGTTTGTTCTGAAGTCACCTTCACTTGTGTCATCAGACACAGGGTTTCCCCGTGGGTGTGCTGTTCTCTGCTTTGGTGACGCCCCTTGGATCTTGGGGCTTGTTTGAAGATGGCCAGATGCCAGTGTGCTGTTTCTGTCTGTTCCAAAAAATTACCTCAAAAAAGACAAAATGTGTCACTATTTTGTTGCCTTGGATCCCCAGAGACTTGAGGCCATTGTCATAACCAGAATTTCTCCTGTGTAGTTACATCTCTTTTCCTTGGCTTACAGGAGAGTTTCTCTCTCTTTCTCCCTCTTTTCTTGTAACGTGTCCCCCAAAATGGATAAATGAGCCAATCACACTCTGTCTGGCATAAGGGGATAGTTGATCTGAAAGCAAGATTTCCAAGCACATAGATCACCTATCTGGTCCTGGTGTCTCCCCAGAAGTAGCAGCTGCTGTGGCGTCTCCCGGATGAAAGGGGAGGGCTGAGATGATGTGGGGCAGAAGGAAAGGAAACTTCTGAAATTAATTCCAGACAAACCCATCCTCTCTGTTTGCACCATGTAACCTTCAGGTCTGGATTTGGAGCTTGGCCTCTCCGGTAACTTTGTACAGGTACTTCAAAGATGGACCAAGCACCTTTGAATAGCAAGTGGAGGACAGAAACAGTTCTCCCAGCTCCAGCAAACCAGTCCAAGGCTGGGATTAGAAAAGGGTAACTCACAATTTCTATTGAAAACCACTGTCACTTGTCTGAAAGGCTTGGGAATTTTATTTTGCTGCTTCCTAGCTCTCTGTTAGTGATAGAATGTGATACTGCACCTGTCTCCCGCTCCTGCAGGAGATGTGCCAGGAGGAGAGAAGGAGAACAGAACAATGTTTTGGTGGTCTTTGACTATAAGTGTCAAGGCATTCTTGGTGTTCTCACACAGGTTCTCCTGCACTGTACCTGTTGAGGGGTGCTCTTGAAGAAGGCCAGGGTAAGGACAGGGTTGGAGAACAAACCACCAAGGAACAATGAAATATTGCAAACACAGAGGCACAGAGTGTGTCTGCTAGGATTGGCTTTCTCCAATGTCTCTTGGGTGAGTGTCACCCTTTACATACAGATATTTTTCTTTCTTTTTCTCCTTGGGATTTTTTTTGTTTGGTGAACAGGTCCTACTCCCAGGACATGATTCCTGGTGTGGCAAAGGGAAAGATCCTTGCTCCTGACAGAACTGCAGGGACTCACACCATGAGCCATACCTGTCCGTACCCTTGTGTTTCAGAGTTCAGTTAAACCAACAGGAACAGTGTAACAGCAATGTTGTTGGGCTGCTGGAAGCGAGCAATGTGCGGTCCCTTCCAAAACTATAATTGTTAACACTGTGTATGGTCATAGCACCTCTGCAGGTCTTCCCAAGAGATCATCCCTCTCCATGCCCAAGCGTGGGTTTCAGATGAGATTTCACCAATGGCACCAGGCTTCTAGAGAGGTTGTGCTGCACTACAGATGCCAGTTGATAATTTTGAGAGGTTGGTCTAACAATAGCCCTTGATAGAAAGAAGGTGCTTGTGGGGCATTTCCAGCCAGAAGGATGTCACTAGAAGAGATGGTTTGGGGAACCTCATAGGGAGCTTGTGGTTTTTTGGAAAGAAAGTCTCCCTCAAACATGTGCAGCATGTCTGTGGGGGGTGGGTCTATTTTCTGGGGATTTGCAATGCAGTTTTAATTCAGCATTGGAGCTAAAATTCATTTTATTAAGGGGCCTTTAAATATTTCCAGAGCTTGACCTTTTCTGGAGGCTGTTGACTTATTAATGTCTGGTCTGGTGTTCTTCAAACTTTCCACACAGCTCAACTTGTTGCCAGCTGCTTTCAAACACATTTTTCAAGAAATTAGTTTGTAATTAAGTACAGTTATTAATGGCTGTTTTTCCTGCCTTTCCCGTTGGGTTTGCAACTTACTTTTCTCCATGTGTCAGAAAATGGCCAATATTTCACAGGGTGAGTGAAGGAATGTCTAATATGATCTTTGACATGTTGATTTGATGCAGTTCCAACTTTGCAACAGTAGTGATCACCCAACCACTTAGGAGAGACCTGAGAGAGAGGGTAAAAAACAGAGTCAGAATCAGGTCCCTGTGGGCAAGAGGAGAGAGGGGGAAGGGAGCGCCTTCACCCTTGGAGAGCCACTGCATGGAGAAGCAGTTCGTGCAGATAAGTTGGAGGATGGAGAGAAAGAAGGATGGAGAAGGTGCAGACCTGCTGGAATGAGGGGAATCACTCTTGTGCTTAAAATTCAGGGCATGAAACTGGGAAATAATGTGAAGCCCATGTGTGTGAGCACTCATCTCCTGCCGGGTCTTCTCTCCACCCAAGAGGGACTATTAGGGACACCCATGCGTGGAGAGAGCAGATGGAACTGAGAGTAGCCAAAAAGGGAAGACGCGCTCCTACACAGAGCCCAGAAAGGTTTTATATACTCTCTGCTCTCTGGTGTCGCTGAGGTCACTCCTCTTTGTCAGGCACATGGCAGCAAATCCCCCTCTAAGTCCCAGATCTCAGAGGCATTATAATATTAAAAGCCTGTGCTCAAGTGTCTGAGCAAACACATCAGCTGAGCAAAGTGCTTTTCCCCAGCCCCAGGACCCAGTTATTCTGGGAACTGGCAGGGCTGAAACATCAAGGCAGCAACATCCTCCTGTGAAATCGGCTGTTAGAGGGTCAGCAAGGGTGAGGGGCATGATGGACAGGTGAGGGAGCACATGAGGGGGCACAAGGCAGGGACATAGCACCTATTTCATTTCCTGAGTGGCTGCCAGCTGAGTCCTGGCAGCTCTGGGCAGCCAAGGCACAGGGGTGGAGGCAGAGAGATGCTGACAAGTAACACACGTGCATGACCACGGGGTGCACACATAAACAGTCCCTTGCCAAAGAGATGGGATTTCTCCAGGCCCTTTTTCCCCAGGGTCTCACCCTTTTCCTTTCTCTCAGTTGTCCAAATGCTGTGCATTACCAGTGGGGCAGGGGAGCCCTGTGGACTGGCACCACCTTGGCCACAGGGATGAGTGTGGGTGCATGCACCAACTCATCCCCACCACTTCTGGCACATGTGTCCTCACACTGCACAGCAGGTCTGCAGGCACAGCATGTTCCACATCCAGGGTCACCCTCACAAGCATGGGGTAATGGACCAACATGGACACTAGTGCTGGAGACATCCCAGTGGCACAGAACCCCATCTGCGCTCTGCTCCCAGTCCCAACAACTCTGCCGAGGAGGGAGCAATGAAAACAAGCTGAGCAGCCGCCTGCCTGGACAAGGGCTGAGGGGCAGATCATCCCCCAGTGCAACCCTCCTCCTCATGCAGCTCCAGCCACAGCTGGACCCGTGCCTGTTGTGTCCTTTCAGCAGATTCCCATACAGTCAGGCTGCTGCAGTTTATCAGCATCTACTGCTGCCCTTCAGCAGCTGGGACCTGGTTTGGGCTGTTTTTTAAGGGCTCAATACCTGATGCCAGCCCTGGAAGCAGCAGGAGGAAGGAATTAGGAAGGAGATGGGGAGATGAGCCACCAATGGAGCTGAATCCAGAAAGGTAGGACTTGGCATCGATTAGGACCCACGGCAGCCTTTGTCCATTCCCAGAATCAGAACAAGGCTGACATCTCTGAAAGGGTGAACAACAAGCCTGCTTCATCAGCTCAGCTGCTAGAAAGGAGGAGCAGAGCCAAAAATCCAGGAGAAAAATGTTATGCAAAATTGTTCATCTGTTACTGATTGGGAGGCTGAGAGCTCAATGCAAACCACGCAATAAAACTGGCTTGGATGAGAATTTCCTGAATCCCAGATTAAGTGAATAAAGATGTTTCAGAAGTTCAGGGCTGCGGTTGGGTGGTTTGCACACAATTTGCTGTTGGTTTCACCCTTTGTTGCTTAATGAAGAACAGAAGGAGGATCTTCCATCTCATTTAACCAAGGGAAAAATTATTTCTTCTAAATTTAAATTAATTTCCTGTTGCAGGCACAGCTCTGTTTATCTGTCCTACACAGAGGCTCCATCTTGGATTGTGGCTCATTCTGCTCCCTGCAAGACACTGCTCTCCTCAGGGATGGTGGCCTTTCAGGCTGGTGGCATTGATATGGCATGGCAGGATTTTGCATGGCAAAGTTTTTTGTCAGAAGCTAATGGTAAGAAGTGTTTTGAGAACCAGGTCCAATTCTGAGGAAAAACCTGTGATATGACACACCCTGTGTGTGCCTCTGACTCATTCAGGTCCTTCCTCTCCATACCCTTCAGTGCTGCCCGGATGGTCCCAGTTGTGTCCTTGGAGGAAGCCACAAGAAGCAGAGGGTGCTGCACTCACCTGCAAGGACTGAGCAGCACCAGGTGGGCAAGGAGCACGTACCACACTGAGGTCGCCAGGGACCGAGGGGATTCCCCACTCTTCCAGCATCTAATGTTGGAGAACTGCTCTACCACTGGGCTTACACAACCCTAAAACCCACTTATTCACGGCTGCATCTCCTGCTCCTAAAGGCATCAACTGATAGATTTACCTCTCTCCCTTTTCCCCATCTTTTACTTTGCAAGGAAATTACAGTGTCTCTTTACAAACTGAATACCTTTAAGTCACCTGGCACCTGGAACATTCCTCCAAGTGGCATCATGTGCCTTGTTGGGGCTTCAAGCTGTAATTAAGTGTAGAAACAGTATGGAGATCCCTGGAGAAATCAAAGAATAAATTTTAAAGAAGGAAAACTAGATCAGATTAAAAGACAAAGAATTATCATGAGAAACTTGACTCAATGGTCCATCTCTCTAAGCATTATTTTCTACAAAAAAATCTTCAGATAATTTCCCTTTGCAGAATATCTGGGAAATCTAGTTTCTTAGGAGGGGTCCAAAGGCTCCAAGGACAAAGAAAGTTATTTGCAGCCTTGAGTCTGGAGTCATTACCACCAAACAGTAAAATGCAGCTTGTCTAGATGGCAACCCATGGAAAATCTGACTGTAACTGTCAGCAGGAGGGTGATGGGCATGAACACCAAGGAGAGATGTGCTTTCAGAGGGATGATCAGCAAGAGTAATGGGATGAATGTGAGCTACAGCATATTTAGGCAGGATCTCATGAAATGTTTCCATCTCAGCTATTAGTTTTACTAGGAAAAGTCTCCCATGGGAAACTGGAAGCTGCATCACTTGACTCACTCCAAGCTCAGCACTAGATAACATGAAGCAGGGAACAGGCGTGTGTTGGTGGGGATAGATGGCCCAGATGACCTAATGGTCTTTTCCATCACTCCAATTGCAATCTAGCCTGGGTAGAGGCTCTTCACTTGTCTCTGTCTGACTCAGGGTAATGACAGGCTGGAGAGTAACATCTGAATTTGTTCCAGTGTTATTTTCCAGTGCCTTCATTTGAGGTCTCTTGGGTAGAAGATGGGGTGCAGAGTGACCTCAGCTGAAGTGACAATATTTCCCAGTCTTCTTGCCAGGTTCTCCTCCTTGCAGGGCTTGTGTGTATTGGCGTGGGAGCTGCAGGGTGGCCTGGGCCCCAAAGGCCAGGTCCTGGGTCAGGAACTGGCACTTAGCAAAGGAGTGAAAGAAATACAGGTACAAAAGCCATCCAGCAAAGCTAGAAGAGCCTCTTACCAGCTTTTGCCATCTGAGACACAGCTGCTGCAGAGTTGGTTATTTCCTTTACTTGGCAATTGCTGGGTTATTGTGGATGGATGGTGGGAGCGCTAAATGGAAGGTTCTTTCAGTTCCTTTCAGTACTTTAGATGCTTTTTCAGAGTGGGATGCACTGTCTCTGCCAAGCCCATTCTTCCCAGAATGCAAACATTGGACCGCCTGTGATGCTTCCTAAAACATTCTCATTTTAGAAATACCTAACTTAATGCCATAGAAATCACCTGGTCTGTACTGCAAAGGGATGTCATGGATTTTCTTTGTCTCTTGGAAGCAACTGGTGTGCTGCAAGAACAAGAACACCATGGGAAAAGCTTGTTTATGGGATTACTGACAGCATAGAATGGTTGTCTGGGATGGGATAAAACTTATCTAAAGAAAAACACAGACAGATACTTGGCGGTACAGGAAGAAATCAAGCTGGAGGGATGAGGAGTTCACAGGGACTGGAATACAGAAAATCAGGGACACTTCAGTCAACATTTAACGATGGCTTGATATGAGATGTGCAGGCCACTCTGCCATGATGGAACAGGGAGAATGGGGACTCCTATGAGGGTTCAGTCTTCAGCTGAAACCCAAGAACAGTCACACTGCCACTAGGCTAGACAGGATCTTGACATGCACAAA
Source organism: Emberiza elegans (assembly GCA_024865655.1). Classification (NCBI taxonomy): domain Eukaryota; kingdom Metazoa; phylum Chordata; class Aves; order Passeriformes; family Fringillidae; genus Emberiza; species Emberiza elegans. Next base: position 8,058,525 of record JALJVW010000067.1, on the reverse strand, counting down.
TGGAATATCATGGAGGTGGCACAGCTCCTGTATGTGATTTTAGTGACATCATCAGCGAAATGGCACATTCAGGTCTAGTGCTTATGCTTGAGAGTGACACTGAAAACTTGGAAAAGACTCAGGAAAGAATGAGAAAATTATCCCAGGGCTAGAAATCATTCTCAGTGAGAGACAAATGGAACATGATCTGTTTATTTTATCTAGTTTTAAGAGGTGATTTAATTGTGGTCTGTGAGAACTGATGTGGGGGAATACTTTGAATGCAAAGACTCTTTAAGAGGGCAGACAAAGACAGAAAAAGATCCAGGGATTGGAAAGCAAAGCTGGTGGTTGCTGGGCTTGAAATAAAGGAGCTCTTTTTAACAGTGGGAATAACTGACCATTGGAACAAGGAGCTGAGAGATGTGGTAAACTCTTCATTGCATACAGCCTTGGAATGCAGACTGGCCAGTTTTCTGTGGATGTGAACTGAATCATAAGCTGTTGGTCTTGGTGAAGTTAAAAAGGTGAATTTTCAGCTAAGAAAACCTGAAATGACCCATGGTGGTATGAGAGAGATATTCCATCTCCATCAGGTTGAGATGGTAGCAGGGAGAGGCTTACCTCCTGCTGACACTGGCAAAGACAGACAAGCACAAAGCTGCTCTTCCTGTGCACCAAAGTCCTGCCTGATACTGCAAGATGTCTGCGATTGAACCTTCTTTGTAATACTTCCTTCTTTTCCATTAATGCAATGTTCAAAACCTGGCAAATGTGAATGAATACCTTTCTGCAGCTGACTGGTATTTTGAAAAAATATTTTGGAAATATATTTTCATTAGGAGAATGCTTCTGGGAAGTTGTATGGAACAAAACTTGGTGAAACAGGAATGCTGTGGCTGGGACTTGTGGCAGTTCAGTTGCTCCTTCTTGCACTCAGCCCAGCTTACAGGAGTGAATTGGTGTTACATGTCTCAGCCCAGTCTGACAAGGTTGATAACAGGAAGGTATCAAGGGCAGGATTTAATGAATGTGCAGAGTGTCACCTTCGGAGAGGATCCTGGCTAATGACGCTTGGAAGGGAGAGTCCTTTTTTCCTCAGCATGCAAAACAATTAATTTCCCCAGGCACTTCTGCGAGGCTGCCCCCAGGTTTCATTACTCCCAAACTCCCAAAATTACACCATTATTCCCAAAATTGGGTTGCCTCATTTGAAAATGTCATTCTCCTAAAAGGCAGACCTAGAACAACAGAACCATACCTCATTCTAGGAACACAGTAAATTGGGCTTCTCAGAACAAAACTGAAAATAAATTTTCTTAATGAAAATATTAAATGAGTTCAGCCTGAACTTCTCTTAACATTGTCTGCTCAAGGGTCAGCAGAGGGGATGTTGGGTCCTGCAGATGCCCAGGACACACTTTGTTCAGGAATTCCCTCTTTCCAGTTTTATTGGGAGGGTTAATGATATTTTCATTTGGGGATTATGTCCTCCTACCCTTAGAAAGGAAAAATACATCTTTCATGAGTGTGGTGATGAAAACTACTGGGCTGCAACTAGCACAGCAGAAGCCTTTTATGAGCTGCTTTGGCCCTGGAGGTGTCAGCGAACTCATCACTACTCCAGGCACCTTCTGTGGCATCACAACAAATCAGAGTTTCTGAAATAGGGAGACTGGGAGATACTACAGGAGCTCTCAGGGCATTGCTGGATGATATTACACCAATCACAGCATACAAGTAATGTAGCTCTGCTCAGTGGGGATGGGGTCCCTTCTCCGTATCTTATGGTTCTAAGAAGGTTACAGCACTGCCACAAAAAGATATCTTCTGGTCAGTCAGATGAAGGTTTGTGTAGGTAGTCTTTGCATCTCAGACACCCTTTCTCTGATGTGGGAGGACTCAGACAAGCATCATGGCAGGAACGTGGCATCTGACATTAATGCGACTTCAATGGCAGGCTCCCTGCGTGGTAGCCATGCTGGCCGCCTTTCTGGTGCTCTGCCCAGCATGAAGGCTGGTGCAAACAGTAGCTGTGGGTGCTGGCACTGGCTGGAGGACAGAATAGACACACATCTGTGCTGGCTGCACCCACCTTCCTTCTGTTTGTGAAGATTCAGGTCCACCCAATCCTTGATCAGAAGCCACCGCATGTGGCCAAGCAGCCCAGTCAGGCAGTGTGGTGAATGAACAGCAAATAAGCAACAAATATTCTCACAATAGTCTGAGGCTAAATATTGTTTTGTCCAAGTTACTTGACCAAGACTCCTGACTGAGGGAGTCACTGCCAGGAACTGAGATCACCTGGGAAGGATTCAGAAGAGAGGAAAATTCACCAGCAGCTTTGTCTCACTGAACAATGGCAGCTTTTATCCCTGACCAGTCACGTTTTGAAATGCATCTCATGCCTGAAACCAGAGTGGATGCTTTGGTCAAACTGAAATTCTGGGCTTGAACTGCACCCCTCAGCTCACTGCTGCAGACAAGTTTCACCTAAACATCTTACTGAGGCTGTGAGGAGTCCTGATACAAATGTGAAGAAACACAGCTGTATGCTTCCACACAAGTTTCTGTGGCTTGGGAAGGACTTGAAATCTTCTAAATTACTCATCTGTGAAACTAGGAATATCCTGGAAACTGAGAGATGAAGACAGAACCTTCTTCCTAATCAAACCAAACCCATTTTACTCACCCTTAGTTGCTTCCTACATAACCTTATGAGCACATTCTTGTCATGGAGCACTTGGAGTGAGACGGGCGTTTGCTTGGCTGGGAAAATGGTTCATTCTTACGATGTCCTAGGTCTGTCTGAACATCACACCATGTCTCCTGACTCACAGAATCACAGAATGGTGTATGCTGGATGGGACTTTAAAGACCCTCTTATTTCAACCCTCTGCCATAGGCAGAGACAACTTCTACAGACCAGGTTGCTCCAAGTCCCATCCTAAGTAGTCCAAATAATTTAGGAGAAATATATTGGAAAAGCAGATGAGTTATTTGCCTCTGCAAAGACCCTGAAGAGAAGAAACTAAAACTGCATAGCCTGCATGAGTCTGTATGTACCTGGCACACAGCTCTGCTGATGGGTGTGCAGGATTTGTGCAACAATAGTATGTCCCCGTTGGACCCATACTGGTACAGATCTTGTCTGGACCAGGACAACTTTAACCAGTGCCCGCATTTTCTTTTTCAGGACATGCTCGGGGCTCACCCTGGGCTTAAATCTCCAGAACAGAAGCACAGCAAGGCTCTGGCTCCAGCACAAGGCACAGGCAGTTCAGGGCTGTGCAGGCAAGGATCAAGCTGCCAAGGGCGTTACGTGTTTGTAGCTGAGTGTGGATGGTCTCACTGCCTGGACACAGGCACAGCACATGCTTCCCATCTGTTCCATCCCTATCAATAGGAGCTTGTCCTCACCATGATGAGGGTGGAGATTATCCCCATAGGCTGAGTCTTGTTGCTGAGATGCCACATTAGCTGAGTGCTAACTAATGGAAAAATCCTGCAAAAGAAAATTGGAACAGGAAAGGGAATAGGAACCTTGCTGGGTCAGAGCTACAGCTGGTGTTGCCTGCAACTAGCAAAGGCAATAGGAGATGCTGTTTTTGGGGAGCCTTCTGCTGGCCTAAGCACCTCCTACTTTAGCATTCATGGTTCACTGGGCTTGGGACAGCAGAAGGCATATGTCTGACTATTCCCTCCGATATGCCCTTATGGACCAGCTCTTCATTAGCTGGTCTAATCCCTTTCCACCCATGCTGACAGCCTCTCATGGCAGCAAATTCTTGAAATTTTACTTGCTGCATGAAGAAATCTTTCCTTTTCTCTGTTTCAGAGTGATATCCTACCAACGCCCCTAGCTCTTGGCCATGGGATTGATTTCAATCTCACCCAATGCACTCCCTTTGGTCACTTCAGTCACAGCCCTCCCAGTTTTTTTCTCTTCAGACTGATGAATCCCAACCTTTTCAGTACTTTTCCCAAGACAACCCCTCCAGCCTCTTGATATATTTAATTATTAATTAACCACTCTTAGTATACAAAACTTAGGGCCTTCAGGTTTGTTTCTATCCTCTGTTTAACTTCAGAGGAGATCTGGAGGATCTTCTCTTGGGCTCCAACTCTGGTGAGGTGTCTCGGTTTGGAAAGACAGGAGTCTGCTGAAGAAGGCAGGAGCCTCCCCTGAAATGGAGAATGTAAACCCTCCCCACCCCTCTGAATTGTTATAAATTTGAAATTAAGGAGCTCTCAGGCAAAAAATATGGGAGCAGAAAGTAACAGTTCTTTAATAGGGAAAAAAAATAAACAGATAAAATAAACAATGCAGTACAGGGTTGTATTCTGACTCTGTCAGTGTTGTTTTGGTTTACTGCATTGTTTATCTTTTTATTTTCTTCCCGTTTTGCCTGAGAGCCCCTTAATTTCAAATTTATAACAATTCAGAGGGAGGGGGTATACATTTTTCCATTTCAGGGGAGGCTTCTGCCTTCCTTAGCAGACACCTGTCTTTCCAAACCAAGACACTGCCTGACACTTTGCTGCTCAAAATCCTCACCAGACTGCAGTAACATTGAGAAGCTTGGCACTGCTCCTGGGGCCTGGCTAGGCTGGAGGCTCTCCTGGGAGGATGATCAAATGCTCACCATCCATCTGGTCTGTTATCCCTATGCCTGTCCTCTCCTATAGGTCAGTCTCAGGAAGAAATATCCTCAGCTGCTAGGTTGGGGCAAACAGCAAAACGTCTCTGATCATCTGTAGAGAGGATGACCTTTGGTTCACAGCACCCTCCCAAGCTGCCAAGATAAATGAGCACAGGTTTGGTTTCTTCTTCTGACCCATTATGGTTATGTCTCTGATCTCTACTGTACCACCAGCAAGGGCAGTCTTACCCACATATTTAAGCAATTGATGCTAGACAGATGTCCACCACTGCTTGCTGAGGGATTACATTAATTTGAAATTTTGAAATTGAGTTGAATTTGAAACCGTTTTACCATGACTGAACCACTTTCTCTTTCTGGAGGTTCCATCCCAGGAGATCAAGCTAAATCTAGGTCTCTGCTTTTCACCTGTCACATCCAAGAGCAGTATTCCAGCCCACCAAAACATGTGCCATTCTTCATTCTGGAGTAAAAGACCTGCAGAGGTTGATCCACAGGCTTGATAAGAAATGCTTAATCCACATAACCTGGAGCCTTGAAAGCTTGCTGTAAACCTTTCACCACCCTATTTCTGAGTCTCCCCTCCATTTTTCCTGGTGCAGGTGCCTGTGAGGTACAGAGGAGGTGCCAATGGAATTTTTCTCAGAGGATGACTGTTGCTGGGTCTTGCGTATTAGAAGACAGCACAGCATACAGCCGGCACATTGTTAGCACTGCCCTGGGCCAGCTGTGCAGGGGTGGGTGGTCATGCACAACCTGTCCCCAGTGCATGGGGACAGAGCTAAAACAGCCAGAGGCCTATAAAACTTCCCTTGCAAAGAGCTCTGTGACAGACAGACCTTTTCCACGTCTGCCCTGCTGGGAGAGATCCCAAAATAAATAACTCCGAGGCCTGAAGGCCCAAGGGAGACAAGCAGGAGTGGGCCCAGGACAGAGCACTCAGCCCCACACACAGGGCAGCCATACAAATCTGTGCTGTTGACAGAGCCAAGAATAATTCCAGCATCTCTATTTAATGCTATTTAGAAAAACCTCCCGCTCCAAAATGGTGAACTTCCCCAAAGACAGGATCAATATTTATAAATGTGGTGACTTCCATGCCCTGGTGATTTATCTCGGACCCAGCTTGGGCAGGGTTGCTGCAGCCCTGACTGGGCCTGTGGGCAGGGATAGTGTCCATCATTTTGGCTGTTCCCAGGGGAGCAGGATGCACTGGGGCAGCCTGAGGAGGAGGTCTGGACTGTTCAGGGAGACTGCTGGGCAGCAGTAGCTCACAGAATTTCCCACATGAAAACATAATGAACTTTTGAGGGAATTCAGTGCCAACGCAGTCAGGATAAAGTTGCCCTGTGAGACTGGCTGTTTTCCCACATCAGAAGGAGCTGGGGGCTCCTCTGTGATAGCAGAAGGAGTGGGTGGTAACCGTGGACACAAGAGACTGACTTCATCCTCTCACGTCCAGATTTCAGGTCAGCTTTCCCCTTAACAGGAGCATGTATTCTTGGGGGACAAAGATGATTTTACTAATTTCTCTCCTCTCTCTCATGCCTTGCCATCCCTGACACTGCTCCAGCCCAGCTGACTGTGATGCTGTAGAAAGCAGACGGGGGTTATATCTACTCCTTCCCTGCCCTTAAGTCCCCTCTAGGACTCAAATCTTTAGCCCAAACAAAGGAGTTATTACATGGCAGGGACAGCACACTGTGGCTGAGGATGGAGAGATGATCATCAGCAACCCCATAAACTGATTTTTAAATAAAGCTTCCTCTGCAACACCACTTCCCAAAATGTCCAGCCTGGCATTCAGACTGGGATAGGCAAGGGACAATATATGGGGTGCATGTTGCTCTGCCTGCATCAGTTAGAGATTGATCTCACTTTGCTAGATGCCGCCCATCAGGACCTCTCCCACTTGGCCTCCATTCATCCTATAACAGGACAGGTCCTGGTCCACAAGAAAGGACCCTTGTGAAGTGTTTGAGGCACTACTCCTCTTTGATGGAGGCCTGGAGGCCTAATCTCCCCAGGCAGGTGCACAGGGCACAGATTCACCTGTGTGGCTGAGTGATGGAGAACATCCCCCTTGACAGAACAAGAGGGAATGCCTTTAAGCTGAAGGAGCCTAGATTTAGGTTGGATGATAGGAAGAGATTCTGCACTGTGAGGGTGGTGAGGCCCTGGCACTGGGTGCCCAGAGAAGCTGTGGCTGTCCTATCCCTGGAAGTGTTCAAGGCAAGGCTAGACAGACCCTGGAGCAATGTGGGATGGTTCCTACCCATGGAAGGGGGTGGAACAGAATGAGATTTAAGGTCCCTTCCAACTCAAACCATTCTGTGATTCCATGATCAAGCTCTTCTCTGTTCTGCAGCTCAACACTGCTACCCAAAGAGGAGCTTCTGATCCAAATCATGGCACTATCTTGGAACCATCAGGGGACTGAAGATGATTCCATCCTCTGCTCCTCCAGCAGAAAAAGCAAAGCATGGTCACAGGCAAGCTGAGCATGCTCTCCACTCCCAGCCAGCAGCTGGCACTGGTGTGCAGCTGCCTCCCTATGCTGAGGGCCAAAAAGGGGTTGGCAGTGCTCTGTCCCAGTAGGAACATGGTCCATGAAACAAGTAGGTTGGGACGTGCAGAGGGACATGTGCCATGGGGGGTAGTTTGGAGGGAGACCAACTAAATCAGCAAGGGAATGCATGGCTGGAGCCCTGCCAGCACCTGCCACCTCTGGAAATAGCTCTTACAGAGTCCCAGGGTGCAGGCATGAAGTCCCCTTCCCTTGGGTTATTATGCAGGCACAGGATACATGAAATATGTTGGCAGCAGTCAGTCTAGGGAGAGCTAAGCAAGGGAGGGAGGGAGATTAATAGAAAAACAAATCAGCACCTAGAAACAAAGCAAATGAACAACACATAGGGACCCAGACCACCAGGGATGCTGGATCACAGACAAACCCAGGCACATGCATGGAAGGAAACACAGGCTGCGAGAAGAGATGGCCACCCAGAGCAAAGACAGGAAAATGAAAACACTTTATTATCTAAATGGGGATATGATTTCTGGAAGAACAGACTCTTCAGTCCAGGAATGGTGTTTGAAGCACTAGAACAGCTGAGAGAGGTGTTGATGGGGGCTGTCACCAGAAAAAATGAGTGTACGGAGATACTGTTTTTTACCTAAAGCCAAGGCATGGGAGAAGAAATAGATACTTGGTTCTGAAGCAGGGAGTTCTGCAGCAGCAAGGGCCTGCAAAGGGAATAAAGCAGTGGAAGAAGTGCACATGCTCAATGCCCAGGGCAGTCTATAGCTTGCAGATCTTGGAGCAGGGATCCTGCCAAGCTAGGAGTTTGCTGCTCTATGAACAGCAGCGACAGAGAGGAGGGAGGTTGTGCTCACGTTGAACAGGAGCTGTTGACTGCAGCCTCTGGCAGGGGAGAACTGCCCAGTTCATTGTAGCACAGATGCTGAGCCATCCCTGCTCACCATGAAGCCCCTTGTGATGAGTCTTGGAATGAGGAAAGAGTTCAAGTTGAGCTGGGCATCCCTTTCACCACACACAAATGGATCTTCAATCTGTTAGCTTGTAATAGTACTGGTGTGGCTGGCAGAAGAGGCCCAAGGGATGTTTCAAAGATCCCAACAGACACGGGTACTGAGGCAGGACAATAATTTGTACAGCAAGGTTGGTGAGATCACAAAAAAATCAGTGTGACAGGTACCAACAGCTGCCAGTAGCAGGTAACTCAGTAGAGGTGAACTCAGTACCACATTTAAGGTGGGATTTTGCTTAAAAGAGGCCAGGCACTAATAGCAAGGGACTAGAGAACTGACATCATGGACGGATGCCTAAGCATGCTGAGTGGAGGATGAAGGCATGCCTGGAGTGGTGCCAGGGCTGGATATTGATGCTTAGCTGAAGACAAGTGCTGTGCCCCATCCTGAAAGAAATCTCTGCAACCTCCTGAAACTCCAACCTGTCTGTGGAAAGACTGGAAGAAACCTGATCACATTTAGTAATGGACCACTGATATGTGATAGCTGCAATAGCAACCACAGAGCCTGGGAACTAGACTTTCTAGAGGCCACAGAAGTCAGAATCTGGTGGAGAAGCAGATGATCGCCTTCAGAAAGCCTGATCTCAACATGTTCTGCTTAAACTGGACCACCACACTCAGCAACAGAGTGAACACAGTTCAGCATCCCATGGGAAGCTGGACATAAGACTTCTTTCCCCACAGAAAGAAGCAGGAATGGCAAATGCCACAGAGATGGTCTCTCCTGGGAAGCACTGCAATAAAAAGTAATCAAGTCAAAAGCCAAGGTATTTGATGGACCAGGAACTACAAGAAGGCATTACAAAGTCAGTCTGGGTGCCAGCAGTCCATCTCTTCAGGGAAACTTCACTTTGGCTGGAGAAACACTGAAGTGAAATATTTCAAACCCATTTACAGTCTCTGCTTCTTAATGGGAGCAGGGACTTCCCTTCCCTAAGACACCATCCAACTCAGTTTTGAGGGCAATTTAGATAGAATAACAGGGCAACTTACAGTCTCTGAGTGCAAGCCTGGAATGTGCTGGCAAAGGCAAGAGGATGGTGCAAAGGGGGGCAGAAACCCCTCTGCCATGAACCAGCTGCTCCAGTGGCAGGAAGGAGGAGGACTGTGGTGGAAGGAAATCTGCTTTGGTACTTGGAGAGTGTGCTTTGCTTGGTAACTCCAAGTGTGTCCTCTGGGGCAACTCGAAGGGGTCAAGCATGGTGTTCCACTCCATTAGCAATTCCTTTATGCCAGCACATGTAAATAATTATTCTGGCACAGGCTCCCAGCAGAGAGCTGTATGAAACCCTTCAGAGCCAGTGCAGCCCTGACCCCCAGCACAGCCTGTGCTGCTGCCTTTCATGGAGACCGGCACCAGGAGAGAGGAGATTTGTGTTCAACATGGACAGGCGGCATGTCCTTGTATCAACAGTGCTTTTGAAAATCAAACCTTCTGTGCAGGTGAAGTATAATTCCATGTGATCAAACTCTCTGCTTCCCCTCAAGAACTCTTTGTGCAGCCCAGCCTTTTCCCTGAGATCTGACCCTCATGAGAAAAAACTTAGGGTTAAAAAGATGGGAGAAATATGTACAGAAAAAAAATGAAGATAAAAGAAGTCCACATGACTTGATATTTTCTGTGAAAGGTTTTGCCCAAGATGGAGCATTCAGGCCAAAGCCACTGAAAACAGAAGTCACAAAACTGATGTGCCTCTGCATGGTACATCACAAAACAAATCTCTCACCCCAGGAATCTGCCTCTTTCCAAACACCAACAGTGCCCTCAAGTGCTCAAAGGAGAGGCCGCAAGCCAGGGATGGAGCTTGCTACCACCCAGGCTGCGAGGCAGAGGAGACTAATGAACGTGGAGGGGAGAGATATGGTTGCATGACCTCAAGCGTGGCTCACTGCTGTCCCTGCCTGAGCTACGGTGAAATGTCTGTGTCTTTTCCTCGAATGGGTAGATCTGTGCTGATAGCCCATCTGTCACCAAGAGATGCTCCAAGAGCATGAGAAACAGATTTAATGTCTGTGTTGCCTGGAAAAGATGCACATGTCACAAGCTTGTGGAAACAGCAGAGTTTGAATTTGGCCACTGGAGTGATCGCACCCAGCCAGACCTCCTGGATCCATTCCTTCAGAAGACATGACCTCTAGAGAGGAGAGGAAGGCATCTCAATGTCCCAGCTCCAGAGGGGAGGTTGGGTTTCACCCCATCTGACTCCCTGCCGTGAGCTTTCCAAGCTGTGTGGAGGTTGTTTTGGCAGAGCTATGCAGGGCTGTTCTCAATTCTTCAGTGAGCTGGGTGTCTCAGCAAGAGGGGCTCTTTCAAGGAACAGGAGATAAGGTCTGTTTGGATCTGTGGGACTTCTGCCTGTGAGAACGGTAGCTGGAGACATGGTACATGGTCACCTGCACTCCTTTGTGGGACACACACGTGGTTCCTGGCAGGATGCTGAACTCAAAACCAGCTCACCTTGCTCAGGTCTTTCCCTGCGGGTTCCTTGGAGAGTCACCTGCTCTGGAATTTCTCAAGATACCTCTTCACAGTTCCATTAGCTCGTTCCACTATTGCCTGACCTGTAGGGGAATGAGCTATGCCAGTTATGTGCTTTATATCCCATGTTTGCATGAATTGCATGTCTTGTTTTTATAGGAAGGCCCATTGTCAGTTTTGATACGAGGCACCCCCATAACTGCGAAGCAGCTTGTAAGGTGCCGTTTTACGTCCCTTGACTTTTCACCAGGCTGAGGGGTAGCCCAAATCATGTGGCTGTGTCAATGGTAACATGCAGGTATTTTAACCGACCTAATGCAGGCACATGCGTAACATCCATCTGCCACACCTCAGTGGCCTTCAACCCCCTCGGATTTACTTCTGCCCCAAGCCCTAAACCCTGATTATGATGACTGCATATGGGACAGGCCTTCACAATGGCTCTAGCTTCTTCCAGGGGCATTCTGAAAAAAGAGGAGGAGCTGTGTCTGTGTGCCAGTGTCACTTGTGGCATGGCACTAATGAAGGTGTTGGGGTGTGGGATAGCTGCTATGACTGCACATGAACCTTCCCCTGGCATATGGGGCACTGCCTTGTAAAAATGCACTCAGTACCTGCTGTAAAGTTTGCTTCTCTGGTGCTGGCATAATGCAACAGCTTCATTGTGCACAACAGTTCCTTTGAGACTAAATTTCATAAAGCTTTTTTATCTGCAGCTTCCTAAAAATATAATCTGATAATTAATGGCTTGCTGAATCCATAATGAAATGCAATTAGATGCAGGGTTCCTGTGGCTCCGAGGGGACTGGTAGCATTTATCTTCCTTTTCCTCATGCCAAAAGGTTGAGCCTGCCACTGCGATATTTACACATAAAGGGGTAATCCTGCTGGATCCTGGAGCCTGGGAGTACACTGTGAGCAGTGCCTGTTGTATCCTGCTGCCCAGGGCCACAGCAGCGTGGGAGGGGGACACAGCTTTCCAGAAGCATCTTGCACCGGCTGCTCAGGGCCACCAGGCAGAGATGGCAGCTCAGGAGCGTGCAGATGTGCCTGTGCCAGTGTGAGAGTTTGTTCCTGTTAAAACTTGGAAGGAAGAAGAGAGCAGCAGAGCTCTCAGGAGAGGGGCTGGGGGAGCTCATGGCATTTTGTGTGTGTGGCAGCAAGCTTGTAAGTAACCCCGCTGAAGTGTTGCACGTCTTGAAGGGCTCCCATATTTGCTTCCCATAAGCTTTGCGGAGATGGTGACTTGGAGGAAGCAATGAGGTTAAGTTGTCACTAAATCCATGAATGACCAGGAGATGGTGCTCAAGGCCTTGAGGATTAGTGCTAGTGCCCAGGCGCACCTTCGTGGAAGCTCCTCTGAGCCTTTCCAGGCCTTCCCCAGGTCCTGGGCTGCCACCTGTGCGGAAGTCTTGAGCTACTGCCAGGCTGAAGGAAAACTCCAAGCCCTAGACAGGTCACCTCCAAACCCTGAATATCACTGCTTAAAGAGCCTGAAACTGGGCCTTAGCCACCTCTGGAGAGAGTGAAATGCAGCTGTTACTGAGGTGAAGAGGTGAAAAGAGGTGATGCCCCTTGGCCAGGAGGAGAGGGGCCAGAGGGTGAACTGCTGGAGCCCATCTCATGTCTGCCTGGGTGCTGTGCATAGCACTTTGGATGAGCAACGGGGATAATGACAGAACAAGCACCTAGGTCTTGGTGGTTTCAGAACGGATGTGTTGGGAGGAAAGCAGTGGATTTTGTTCCACAGGCTGGTGAAATCGGGAGCTGTTCCCCATTTTCTGACTTTGCGAGGGCTGGGAGTTGTGGAAACTGTGCACAAGCTGTGGGGGTGCTCTGGCATGGGAAATGGGTTAAACAGTGCTTTACAGGTGTCCTGGCCTTTATGTGTGAGCAGGGAGAACTACAGTGAATCTGATAGCTCTTTGTTCCTGGAAAACTGTGGAGGGAGGAAAAAGGTTCAGAAGGGCTTGAGGAGAAGTTGCTTTATTTCTAGTCCTGTCCTAGGGCAGAGGCAGCTCAGGGCAGAACATGAACATGGGGCCTGTTGGCTGTGCCCTTTGGGCCTTGTTGCTGGAGTGTTATCACAAGGAAATGAGGACAATGTAGGTGTTACATCAGGAGTGTTTCAGGCTCAGCTGTCCTGTGTGGGGCCATCTCTCCTGCCTTCCTGCCCAGCAAGATCCTGTGTGGATGTATCCTCAGCAGAGTCCTGACAGCAGCACACATCCAGCAAGAGCTCTGCAGCTTTACAGAGTCCATTGAGCATCTCCCATATTATTATGAGGAGATAATAACTCACATCCCCCCACTCCAGTTCCTTCTTGATGGATGAGATACACACAGCAGAACAAATTGCAGCGTTAGCAACACCTATGTTTTACCTGGGAGGGAGATGAATTTCCCAGGACATGTCATGGTCTGGTGTGTACCACACTGGAGATATTGATTGCTGGTGATTTCTTGTTACACAATGATTTTTGTCCTCTGTAAAAATAAAATATGGAAAAGGAGAGATCTGGCTGTGGAGTTTCATGTGAAGCAATTCTCTGGAAGGAAAAATCCTTAATTTTTGAAATCCTTGATTTTTTTAAGTCTTGTCCTCGGTGCTGGGTGACCTGTTGAGTTTTGGGATGGTCCTGTGCCCTTCTTGACCTTGATGCCATCCTCTAAGGAAGCACAAAATCTGTTTTAAGGTCAGGCTAGATCATGAGACCATCCTGCCTTTCACTGTCCTGCACCCCCAACTTCTTTCTGTCAAAGTCTAAATAAATACACCCCTTGGCTCTGAGAGTTTTTCTGTTTTAAAGGCAAGGCATTGCTGTTCCCCCTGATGAGCTGGCTCACATCACTGGTACAGCAGGCCAAGAGCTGATGGGAATCTGTTGTATTTAACATATTTCAAGAGTCCTGTACCTTTCCAGTGTTGTCTCATGGGCAGCAGATCTTCACAGCACAAACTCAGGATCTTCCTCAGTCAGAGCTCTGCCTGACTGGCCAGCCCACCCCCTTTTACCCCAGTTACCTTGACAAACCACAGCTGCAGCCCATTGAAGGGCATCACAGCTGCAGCCCATCAAGGATAACCAGGACCGGCTGGGGCAAAGATATTCAAATACAGTACAGGTATACTTTACATGGACTCAAAGGCTTCTTGCATAATACATATATTTCAAGGACCTTCTATAGGAATCCGTGGTAGGGGATTGGATTTGGGGTTCCAGGAGCTTTGCTCAAGTGAGGTTGGGTCTCCCTGCAGCTCTAGTGGAGGATGAGGACAGAGTGGACTTGCTTTGGGGGTTGACAGTGATACATTTAATGGTGATGAAACTAAACCCTCAGGCTTGCCATGCGTCCCTCTGGGATGTGCCCAGGTGTTTGCCAAGTGTTGGCACTTAGGAGGGCCAGCAGAGCAGGTAGCACAGAGAGCACATTCCTGCTGTTACTCTCTTTGCTGGGTGCCAGTACCTGTCCCCGCCTCCCCGGCTCTCTGCAAAGGGCTCTACCACTCCTGCATTCCTAATGCAAACATTGCAGGAAGATGATTCAGCACTTGGCAAAGAATTGCAGATGCTCCAGAGATTATTTTGAACATATTGGAGCAGCTCTGGGAAGTGACGGGGTGCTCAGGTCCCTGCACTTCTCCATATGTCAGCCACAGCCCACACAGGGATGTGGGGCACAGCCCTGGGACAGCCCCACACACTGCTGAGGCTGTGTTCCTGTCCCCGAGCCTGTCTGGCTCCTCTCCCCCTTCCAAAACCCTGCAACACCGGCAGGGATCCTGCGCTCCCCTTTCCCCTCAGGGAGCAGGCAGCTCATCTTGCCAGAGCGATCAAACTCAATTTCCTTTTTCTGTGTCACAAGCTCATTCCTGAATTTGTGCTCAGGCCAGGTGCTTGCAGGGAGAGGTCTCCTGTTGGGAACAATCCCTTCCCCTGGGCTGGAGGGATTTCCCTGGCTGTATTTTGAGTGGGGACTAACTGGTGTTGGTTTAAATATGGAAACTGATGTCTGCCATGATGGGAAGCAAAAAGAATCCAAAAGCAGCTGGAATCAATGGCTGCAGGTGAGGGGGATGAATGGAGCTCTAAGCTGGTAATAGGCTTCAGCAGCAGTTGTAGGATCTTCTCATCCTGTGGGGACACTGGCTGGGCCCTGAGGGTTCAGACATTGGCATCTCCAGTGATCTCTGATCCTCAGAGTACCTCTGCTAGCTTGGCCCTGTGCCCCACGGAGCCCCAGCACTGATGGTAGTGCCTTGGAGGAAACCACACTGCTGGAGCTCTGAGGACCCTGAGCAAGGCTTTGGCAGTTTCCCCTGCAGAAGCTGTTTAGTTTGGGGCAGTGATGAGGGCTGGCGCAGTCTTCCTCCCTGCTCTGAGGGGAGCTATGTCCAGCCTCTGGTCTTGTGTGTTTGGGGCAGGTCTCTGCTCATTGAGGGGTTGCTCCATTTTCTTCTGGCCCTGCTCACCATGCCATGTCAGTCCCTGACTTCAGTGAGCTCTCCTGCTGAATCTTCCTCCATGCTCTTTACTGCATGTGCTGGACAGGCTGGATGAGGCTTCCCCTCACAACCCTGTGGAATTATGGCCTGCATGATTCCTCCATCTGCTGAGCCTCTTTGCTTCCCGCCTTGTCCTGGCATTGCTGATGGCCCTGTTGGCATGAGAACCGGGACTCAGCGTGGTCACTCTGCCCTGGGGGCAGCAGGGAGGTGATGGGGCGTCAAGAGTTTCCCAGCTGCCTGTCCAAGCGATGGTCTAGCAGGGCATCTCATATGCAGGCACAGGTGGATCAGGGCACTGGATGGCTCCAGTGGGAAAGGGGGCAGCAGGAAGGTGCACACACAAGCCTGTTCTCAGAGGAGGGGCAGGGGCAGGCCCGGGTGGCTGTTGCTGGGCAGGATGATGGAAGAAGAGGATTATGACAAAACCCAGTATTAACAGGGTGTGCTTCCCCACCTCACTTTTTTTTTTTTTTTTTTTTAATACAAGCTCAGATAATGCAGAACACAGCCACAGAGATTTTGGCTCAGATTTCCCAAAAAAAAACCTTTAATCTGTGATGAAGATTGAGACATCTCCAGCACAAAGAGCTGGGTTTTTTAAAGTCATTAACACCTTAAAAGAGGGGTTTAGGAGAGAACAACCTTTGGTGTTGGTTATAATCTCACGGCATGAGTCTCTAATATCCCTTGCTCACACAAATAGATACACCCAGCTACCTCGAAAGCATCCTTCAAGAAAATCAATGAGGAAATGGGATTTGCCATGTTGGTCCAGCTCACTCAGGGTCCCCTCTTCAGAGGTGACTGGACTCATGCACTAAAGATGAAAATCCTCTGCCATCCACATGAACACTTCTGCAGCAGCCTGAGAGGGAAAGAAATCCCTTTGGAGCACTGTATCCCCTCAGATTTTAAGTAAATATTTTGGCTATCACTGATGGAGGGCCAAACCCTGTTGCACTGCTGCAAAGCCTATGGTGTTGTCCAGGTTGGAATTAATTTAGGGATTGGTTGGCAGGACTTGCTCCAGACCCCCCTTATCTAGGGGGGGCAGTTCCAGGAAGCTCCAACAGTTAAATCATTACCTCAAAAAGAGCAAATCAGAAGTGAAGTCTGATGGGCACTGTTGATGTTGATGTTACCCATAGAAGGATGCCAGCTGTGTGTCCTGCTGTGCCTCTGTGCTGTTGCACCCTGAGATGTGACCAGCACCACCAACGTGCCATCTCTGAGGGCTTAGTGAAGCTGGGAGGAAAAGGTTGCTCCAATCCCCATCCAACTTGTCCTGTCACTACAATGCCCCTGAAAATTCTAAGCAAATCCTGAACTCAAGAGTGCTGCTTCCATTCTTCAGCTAGAGAAGATATGGAGCAAACCCAAAAGACTTTTAAGTGTGGGCTTCAGTTCAATCCTCGTGCCAAGACAGGTTGGAGCAGGACAGTTCAAGGTGGGCAGTTTCTCTCACCAGGTTCTTGAGGGAGGAATATCTGATTCAAAGTTATGCCACTTATCCAGGGTGTGCGGTACTTCAGTCTACTCTGTGCAGAGCCACAGGGAGGTTTCCTGTGGTTCAGGTGACCATTTGACAGCCCTGTACCCACTGCAACAACCCTGTGTGAGCACTGTTGTGACTGCTCCTGCTTTTATGATGAAACAAAGAGGCAGTTTCTCACCTATTCCACTTCCCACAGGTCCTACCAGCTCTGTCTTAATGTGATTTGGACCCAGCTCTGGAAGTATCAAGCGATAGGTCCCTCTGTCCTGTACCTCTGTCCCTCTGTCCCTCTTGTCCTGGTGATGTTCATCTGACCATGCAGGTTCCATGAGTATTCAGACATCCAGGTGGATAGCAGCCCCATTGCAGTGCTGGGGCCTCGGGCTTGTTATCACACCACGAAGTATGTCCTAGAAGTGGTGGGACCACACACCTGAGCAGTGCATCACTGTGAACATCCTAACTGGGGCAGGCAGAAACATCAGCACTTCTCTCTGTGTTTAGCCTCTGTGCTGGCTGTGGCTGTTTGCCATCCTGATGCTGTGCTTCCAGGGGTTTCCTTTCTTTGAGGAAGCTGGTGTTACTCAGTGGTGCCTAATGCCTGTTCCTCTTTTCCCTGGCAGGGCCAACCCTCCTCCCACCGGCACAATTGCTGCAGCTCCAAGCCACATGCTCCATCTGTGCCAGGGACACAGTTGTTCTTGCTGCCTGCAGGCATGTCCCAGCATTCACAGAACTGTTCTAACTTTGCCCTTCTGCCTTCTGTTCACCACCTTCCAGATCTGCCCTTTCTGGTTCTCTCCACACTGTTGTCTCCAGGACTTTTCCAGCTCTAGGATGGTGTCTGGTCCTGCATGCAGGACATTCCCACTCTGGACTGTCCTCAATGGGAGTGGACAAAACTGTCCTGGTACCAAGGTGAGCAGTCTGGTAGTGTTCACTTCAAAACCCCAGTGGTCATCCAAGCTGTAAATGCTCCAAGCACTGTGATTTCTACCAAGAAACACATCAGGGGTTAGCTCGAGTTTCTTTCTTTTAGCAATCACAGAATCTCAAAAAGATTTGGGTTGGAAAGACCTTGAAGCTTACCCCATTCTACCCCCTGTGTTCACCTTCCACTCTCCCATGTTGTTCTAAGCCCTGTCCAGCCTGGCCTTGGACACTTCCAGGGATGGGGCAGCCACAGCTGCTCTGGCAACCTGTGCCAGGGCCTCACCAGCCTCCCAGGGAAGAATTTCTTCCTAATAATATAGATTTTCTGTCTCAGTTTAAAGCTATTCCCTTTTGTCCTATCACTACATGCCCTTGTAATAAGTCCATCATGCTGCTCAGAGCAGCCTGCTGACTCACTGCTGGTGACAAAACTGAGCTGCAAAACCCACCCACTTGTGTCCCACCGCTGCTGCGGTGCTTCTGCCTGCACTTCCTCTGGGCAAATCCAGTCCACTTGCAAAATTTCCTCTCCAGCAGGATGCACTGAAGCATGTGAATTTCTAATGACAGCTGAGATTTGTGAGTATTGACTTCATTATTCAGTGATTAAAATATTCCAGCTTCATTGCAACACAGACGCGCATTAATGATTTATAGTATTGCGTGTTGATTTGACACCTTAGCAACCATTAAAGGTGGATTGTGCCATGGATTCTTCTTAAATCTGGAAATTAGATCTTAAAATTTAGCAGCTCATCGACTTGAAAGGTAGGGCAGTGGACTGGATGCAGCAGAGCTGTATGGTGGCACCAACGGCCTGAGGAAGTGGCACTGGCTGGGGGACACCATCCATTTCCAAACATGACACGGGGCTGGTGCCTGGCATGGCTGTGCTGATTCTCTGTCATTCTTGAGGGACCTTTTTCAGAATTTTATGTCTTTTATAAAGTGATGGGGTCCTGGGAGCACACAGGCTTCCAGGAGTATTTCTGGGCCATGACACTTCTCTCTCCATGCCTCTGTCCCACCTTTCCATGGGACAGAGCCCTGTGACCATCTGTCCCAGCAGAACACCCCAGCCCTTCTTGCTCCTCTAGTGAAGAAGGCTGAGAATGAGACACAGCCACTTGTGTCATTGCTGTCCCTGCAGGGAGTCCATCACTGAGTGTCCATGTCCATCTTCTGCCTTACCTGTTATTATCAGCAAATGCTTTGAGACCTGCTTGTACAGTCTCTTGTACACAGTGGGGGTCCCCATCGATCACTTCATCTCTTACCACTGCTCTTAGCAGACTCCTGGGGCTGTGTCTTTTCCTCTTGCCTGTGTCCTGAGAAGAGCAGGAGGGACAATTTCAGAGGTACAGATGGGAGGAGGGATGTTTCATTCCAGACATCCCCATGGCAGAATTTCCCCCTTGAACTGATGCCTGCAGCAGCCTCAGCGCCTGGGGACCTCCAGGCTCCTTTTGGGAGTTTCATGCTATCTCCTTTTATCTCCACTTCTTCCTATCCCAGTTAGCTGCTTGTTTAAGGTGCTGCAAACTTCACTTGATAAGTTTACCTAATTGCTTCACTTAAGTTAATTACTTCTTGGCTGAACAAGAAAGCAACATAATTGATGTCAAAGCATATTTGTCACTTTCATTAATGTCCCTGTCCATGGGAGTGGGAGAACTTGAGCCTCTACCACCACAGCACCCTTCCTTGGCCAGGCAGCACCTTGCTCCCCATGGCTCCTGGAGGCTGTAGGAGAGTGGAGGTGGGTGCTGCACCTCAGGCAGCCCTGCCTACCTGTGTGTCCCCCTAGGCAGGTTACAGTGTGCTGGTGATGCTGCCTCCTGCCCCCAGTTCTTGCCAGACCCTGGGAACAGGCAGCAGTTTTGAGGCACCTTGGGTAAATCCCATTATCCAGCACTGCCTGTCTGATGCATAGGCAGGGCAGGTGAGGGCAGGGAGGCAGGTAATGAGCCCCATTCCAGGCAGCAAACACCTCTGTCATTAACCTATTGTGGGTAAAGGGATGATCCTCATGGATCCAGCCTGCCTGACATGGGGAGCAGCATCATGGGTACACCATTGGCCAGACCCAGAGCAGACCCTGCACAAGGCTATATCCAGCCCTTACTCTGCATGCAGGCTGGATTTGGGCCAGGACACTGTCTCAAGTGACTTCCCTGAGTCCTAGCTGTTCACTGGGAGTTGGGAGAGTTGGCAGGATGCTGAGCTGAGGTCTTTGCTGCTAAATGAGGCTGGCAGTGATTGTCAGGGAGTTTGCATCTACTTCTTTCTTTTGGAGGGTTCTTATTTTTGTTCCCTTTGCATGTGAAAGGATTTGAGCCAGTAGGTTAGCTCATAAAAAGGTTTCCCTGGGAGCAGCTGCCTGCTGGACTTGAGGTGAATGCCCTGGAGAAAATGCCTCCCACTCCAGTGAAATCTTCCTCCCGTGACCTGCACTGGGAGGTGAGCTTTTGTGTGAAAGAAAGATAATCCCCTTCGCTCACCGGGACTGAAGGCGCTGTGATAAAAGCTTTACTCAAGATCAAAGACATATGCTTTTTTTCCCCTTTTTTTTTTTTTTTTTTTTTTTTTTTTTTTTATCACCTCAAACAAAAAGTTTGGTTTATGCTGGATTGAAGCTCAGAGTGCTGACAGCTCCAGAGCTCATCTTCCTGGCTGGTCAGTGCCAGTGGGGATGGGGACAGTGTGGGGATGGAGGGCACCAGGACCATTATCCCAGCACAAAGAGGGTTTAGGGGCTCAGCTCCATTTCCCAGTGCACAAAACCACTCAGGGTTCAGGTTCCCTTTCAGTCAGAGGGATTATCAGGCAGCTGGAGCAGTTGGGGAGAGGAAGCCTGGGGAATGGTTTGTGTTTGATCTTGCTCAGCAGTTTCATCTGTGCGAGTGTCCGGCGGGAGCTGTGCTTGGGGGTCCAGGAAACTTCTGTGCTGGAGGTGACATAAAGGGCTGGGGCTGCTCCCAGGGTGAGCTGGGTAATGGGGGGGGTGTTGTGCTGGTTTGCACTTCAAAAGTCAGACGACGGGCTTCCAAAACTCTGGGCTCAGATACAAATTGCAGGGCTGTTTCTTCATTATCGGAGCCCCAGTGCTGGGACCTTTTTTGAGGCTTTCTGCCCAGCTGCAGATATTTCCCTGCAGCCAGCCAGGCTGCTATCCAGTAAAAGTCCACCCAAAGT
This sequence comes from Emberiza elegans, assembly GCA_024865655.1. Taxonomy (NCBI): domain Eukaryota; kingdom Metazoa; phylum Chordata; class Aves; order Passeriformes; family Fringillidae; genus Emberiza; species Emberiza elegans. Next base: position 8,037,716 of record JALJVW010000067.1, on the reverse strand, counting down.
GTCTCTTCTCAGGGTGCTCAATGTCTTGTATCAATATCTGTGTTGTCAGGACTTTCCATTCTCTGGGATACCCTACGACTCAGGATAACTTGTGTGCTAAGGGTGTATCACAGGATACCCAACTGCAGGAGACTTCTGATGTCATGGGACACCCCCAACACACAGATTCCATGTCCCCAGACACCCTTTGGTGTAAGGCACCCCATGCCCCATCCTGCAGAACAGAAGAGCAGCTACAGCATGAGAAGCTTGATTACCAGGATCACGTGTTTCAGTCAGTGAAATAAGTCCTACATAACCCCACTTTCACCCCAGCACTGATTTTCGCATCACAGCTGTACAAAATGGCAGAGATTCTCTCTCTTCCACTGCTATATCCTCTCCATGTTTAGCCCTTTGTAAAATGAAGGATCACAGGCCAAACTATGTGCTCAGGATAACTCCTCTGAAGCTAATGGACTTATTATGGTCCCTCATTTCAGACCTAAGCTCAGCAAACCTGGTCTCAGGGGAAAAAAAAATCTTTCCAGGGATGAAATTCATTCTTTTGTGTGCAACACGTTTTGCATGGAGATAAAGTTCCCTCTGTGTGGCTTCGGCAGGGCCTGGTCCCCTTGCTGTCCCCAGGCACTGCTGGGCATGCAGCCCACAGCCCAGATCCAGCTCTGCTGCAGTGAAGCAAAGTCTGTGTCCCAACTGTGCTGAGCCAGGGACATCAGATGATGTTTTCCAGCTTGTTCTGGTGAAAATCTAGCAATCCACAGGTCAGGGCATTGGAAAAGACTTACTTGCCTTATGCTGTTAGTATTTAGAGAAATTGCTCTCCAGCATCCTCCAGCTGGCTTAGGCACAACTGTCTCACCAGATCAGCATTAGGCTGGGAGAAGATCGTCCCTGACAGGACCAAGGAGCCAGGAAGGGTGGACCAGCAGCTGTATTGCTGATAGGATTCCACCACCTGCAGCTTGAAACCTCCTTACCTTATGCTCCTCCTGCACAACCTTCCCCTGCACCCATATACAGATGCCAGCTTGGATGTGTGAACATGGCTACTGAGATTGAAATGAGAAGGCAGGAAGCCCAGGGTGCTGGCTGAGTGTGGGATCTCATGGCCCAAGCAGAGCGAAGGGGTTAACTCCCACAGTTTTGGGAAAGGGGGATGTTTTCCCCAAGGAGCTTATTGAGACTGTGGCCATATCATAGGCTGTTGCCAACAAATGTTTTGAGAGGCTGAGATAGAGATTGCTCCTGATTCTTGCTGGGAATCTTCAGAACAGAGTGGAAAATTAGTACAACATCCTACATCCCTCCAGAGACAGGAGTGACATGGACCCCTGGTCCCACTGAAGGGTTGCAGGGCTCTACCTTGCAGTTTTGAGGTCTGTCTTTAATTAAAGAAGAGCAGCTGAGCTGGGATAGTTCCCAAGTCTTGGGGAGGACTTCCCTTCCCTGGAAAGAAGATGCAGGAAGTTTTTGATGTGGGGAAGGGCTTTCACTGAGGCCTTGGCCAACACCAGATTCTTCTGCTGTGCCTGTGGGGTAGAGCAACGTCACGCTCCATTCTTGTGGCTGCCAAGGGTGTGGACACGAGCCTTGCAGAGCTGCCTGAGAGAAGCCAAGGAGCAGGTGGATAAAGGAGACGGGCACAACCCAGACCTTCTCACAGGAAAGCTGTCCTTTTCTTTACAGTCAAAGCTGCACTGTCAAAGGGGTCGTTCTGGACACAGGGGACTGGCAGCACGGTGGCTGATGGAAGTGCATTCTCACTGGGTAATCCAAGAACTCTAATGATCTGCCTTTGATCTCCTATTCAACAGGGAGATTTATTACAGCTTTCATTTCAAGTCAGAACTGATGATTTTCAGTAGACCTGTCGAGTGACTACAATCTGGAGGCATTTATCTTTCAGGAGGAAGAAACCATCTCCTCTCTCTGTCTCTTGAAATGATGGGGGGGAGACACGGTACCCGGCCAGCGAGCCTCAAACGATGCCTGCAGCATGACAGCAAAGTTTGCCTTGCTCAGGGCAGGCTCTCTGCTCCAGCAGCTGCTTCAGCCGTTTTTCTGCTCTGACACAAAGTTAAGCTGCTGATTACATGTTGCTCTCCCTCTCCCCTGCTTGTGCAGACAGCCCAAACGGACTGAGATCCAGCATCACAGGCTCCCAGGACCACTTCCCTGCAGCTGAGGATCCTCTGGATCTGAAAGATGCCTCTGCTTCTCCAGCAGAATGTGACCTGGAAACCTGGTGTCCAAAACTGTCTTTTATGTTTTAGATTGTGCAAAGGACCTCAGTTGCATTTAAATGATTTTCTGCAGTTTAATCAGAATCTACACATTTTGCTTCTGGGTGCTCATAGGTCCTGGGGGGAGTCCATTCCAGACTTTTCTTGTAGGTGCAGTTTACCTGTCCCATCTAATTCTATTTTCTCTCAACACGCCCCTGCTGATGCAGGTCTGCAGCTGCAGACCCCTTAGAGGAGCTCCAGGATGTCATGTGCCATCCTGCAGCAGGAGAAAAGCTGGGGCTCCTTGCAGAGTAATGCCAATTTTATCATTCATGAGGGCCAGAGAAGGAGGTCCTTAGGAGTTTAGCAGCAAAGGCTCATTTAGCAGCAAAGACCATAGGCACTATTTGCAGCCTCTTCTCAAGCAGCTCCTGGGCAACTCTTGATGGTGTTGCTGCTGGTCTCTCTCCATGTCATGTGGCTGCGATGGCAGGAGTGTGTTTCTGTTACATGTTGTCACTGGTTTGGGATTTGCACTGAGAGATGCAGTCCGACTACATCTGCAGCTGTTTCTCCCAGTCTCCAGAACTAGTACCATTGCTTTGGTTCATCCTCTACTGCCTCCTGTCACCATCTCTCCCTTTGGGGAAGAGGCTTTCCCCTGGTCAGAGGCTGTACCTTCTTGAAGCTCTGTCTCAGTGCAGCAATGAGTGTCCCAGGAGCACCACACAGGTGAACACAGCATCCATGTAGCTCCTGTCTCAGCCTACTCTTCCAACCCTGGAACCATAACTCAGGGGCACATGGCATAGTTACAGCCTACCTGGAATGCTGATGCTGCAGCACATCTGTCAGAATGGCGAGAGGACACATTGAAACATGAAGATCTGTTGGTTATTACTGTGTGCCCACCTGCTTACAAGGACTTCGGCTACTCTGTTATCAGAGACCTGTGGAGACTGGGACAGGAGACTGTCATTCAGTTAACAGGTGATGCTGCACACACAAGCCCCAGAACACAGACATCATGACCAGAACTCTGTTAAAACTAACCTTGTTTTTTCAGTGAGCTGTGGATTTTGACAGGATTGTTTACTGGAGAGATGCAAGGCTAGGTGTGTAAAGGTAGTGTCATTCCACATGCTGTTCGCATTATGCAATTTCTTGCTTTGAGGCTGCTTAGCAAGGTCTAAATTCTTCAACAGAAATGCTGATATAGTGCATGATTGGTAAAACTTGCCATGTGGGATGAATACTGCCTTTTCAGGAGTTTCAATTTAAAAGTCTGATTGGACTGAATTAATACCAATCATTTGCTAAGTTATAATGATGTTAGCTGTTACCATGAAAATTAGAAATTTGTATACCTGGAAAAATATTTGCAAATTGATATGGAGGGACCCTGTCAGCTCTTGCAATGCCCACAGGCTGGAAACCTGACCAGGGCTTGCAACTCAAGGACTGCTCTGTTCGTCACCACCTCTTGGTTTGTTACAGCAGAAAATGGTGACATTTAAAGCCTTTCTCCCTAAGAGGAAGAGGAGCACAAAACGAGAAGTTAATGATGGTGGCCATGCCCTGCAGGCTCTGGGCTCTGCCCTTCCCTACCATCCTCTCTGCTCCCCATCCGTACCACGTCTTGGGGCCTGTTTGCCTGCACAGGAGGCAGCGGGGCAGGGGTGGGTGGGGTGAGGCAGCAGCTGCTGCTCTGGGTACAGGGGCAGCTGGAAGGAGCAATCCTCCCAATTCTCCCGTGGCTGGGGCAGGAGCAGAGCCCCTGTGCTGCCTCCTCCCCTCCCGCTGCAGCCACGCTCCGAGCCAAGCGCCCCAGGGGCAGCAGAAAGGAGCTCAGCAGGTACCGATGGGGTTTGGTGCTGCGGTGAGCAATGGAGGTATCTGGCCCAGGTGGGCAGGAGGCTGCTGCCCTTGCCCCAGGCACACTCTTGTTGGCCTTGCTGGTGCCTGTGGAGGGAGGAAGAGCTGCTGGGGGAAAGCAAAGCAGTTGGAGCCTACAGTATTCCAGCTTCTGGCATTTTAGAGAGGGCAATTAACAGCCCAGAGCTGAAGAATTTTTGTTTCTGTCATGGCTTTCTGGCCATCCTACAACTCTTCCTGATAAGCTAAGTGACAAAATTTCTGGGGAAATGCAAGGGGTTGAGATGAGATTCTGAAAACCGAGATTGGAGGTTTGAATTTCCAGCTCAGGCAGCGCCCTGCCGGAGGTGACTGGGATGTGATCCCACCAGTTGCAGACCAACTGGCCACCTGCTTATCAAAGCTTGGGATGCTTAGGCTGGATATCAGGAAAAGGTTCTTCTCCCAGATGGTGGTCAGGCACTGAACAGGATCCCCAAGGAATGGTCACAGCCCCAAGGCTGCCAGAGCTCCAGAAACATTGGACAATGCTCTCAGGAACAGGGTGGGTTTGTTGGGGAGTCTGTGCAGGGCCAGGGGTTTGACTTTGATGATGCTTGTGGGTCCCTTCCAGCTCAGGATATCCTAGGATTCCATGATTCTATGATACTATGAGAAGCAACCATGGTGAATGTCCCCAGTGATCCCTGGGCACTGCTTTTCCTTCTGAGTGGGAGGTTGGTGACCTTGGCCAAACTGCAGTTGCTGCTTCAAGCCTCCTCCCATGCAGGGGATTTGGGGTTGCATGTCAGAAACACACACTCAGAACCCTGGCACTGGCTTCCCTGCTTGCTGCTCCTGCCTGGGATGTTGGAATGCTGGGCTATATCACAGCATAGGCTGCATGACCTTCAGAGTCCCCACCCCATCCAACACTTCAGTGTTCAGCCCCGTCAGGGCTGGGAAATGCAGTTAAATGCCATAAACTAGTCAAGGTGGTGGAGAAAAACCTTCTCACTATGCACCCTAATGGTGTATTTGCTAGATTGGATCTGTGCCTCCTTGTGCCTCTTTGTCAGAAATCCAGGGAAAATCACAGTAAGGAGCTAACAATTTGGAGGACAGGCTTAGCTGTGAACTGTGTGACCTTTCTGACAAAACCCTCAGCAAAAGCCCCTGCTCAGCCTGTGCCAAGTGAGCTGGTGACAGCAGGAGCTCCTCCGCCTGGGGGTTGGTGCAATTTGCATTGGCTCAGGAAAATGTCACAGGTTACATGCTCTGGGGCAAGTTCTGTTCTGTCTCCGGCGGTTCAGGGGGAATTGGCCACACTCTCCACCTCTGACCTGCTCCCAACCCATCTCAGAGCCCTGTGAAATCTGCAGCCAATAGCTCTTGGCTCAAAAACATTCTGTGTCAAGACACCAGAGTGTGACTAGTGCCACTCTAAATCCCATCACATCAGCCTGGGAATGAAAGAAGCAGTTCTATCCAACAGCAACTGTCTGCCTAAGGATTCCAAGTGATAGGGAAACCTCTGCTCAGAGATTCAGGGCAGGGAAAGGAAACTATATGTTCTGGGCTAGTGGAGCTGGGAAAAGGAGCGGTGGCTGGCTACCTCCTAAAGAGAAAGAATGCTGTGCTCAGTCTCCCAGGGAAGGGGAGAGTGGTGTGGTGCAGGGCCTGGGAAATGAGAAGGGGGCTGGTACTCATCCTAAAAATCAGTATTTCTGGGCAAATCCTTCTTGGACTGAGTTGGAGCAGGTTGACAGACCAATTTTGTCTGTGTTGAAAAAATCTGCTAATGGCAGCTGTTTTTGGAGCTACTGCCCACCATCCCACTGTATCCAGTACACTGGTTCCCCGTGTCTCAGGGGAGTCCCACCACAATCTGTGGCTCACAAGGGCCATGAAAGCCTGCACTCACCTCCAATAGGCACCTTTGGGATGCAAGGCACCCGGGGTTCAGGTGAGGAGAAGCCACTGCTGGGACTGATCCTCTTTTACAGGGCCAAATTTTCTGAGACGTCTGCCTGGTGCTCCTGCTGGTGCTGTTGCAGCTTTCCAGGCATGGTCTGGGGTTCTCCAGAGCCCTTCCTTGGGGCTTAGCTGCCTCTGGGACAGCAGGATGCTGACTCCAGTCTGTCTGGAAGGTGCTGGAATAAAACACAGTGTAGAAGAAGCCTGGGGAGGGAACTGTCTCTGCTTTTGTGGGACTGATCCTGGCTCTGCACCGCCCCAGAGGGCTGTGATGAGCTGCATGTCCTGAGCACCACATCAGCTCTGGCAAACGCCAGTCCCTGCACTGGGACTGGAGAGGACCCCTGTCCCCTGGGCATCAATTTGGCTCCTCTAATGAGGGAGCTCTCATTTGCATGATGCTGTGCTGTGGAGCTGGGAGGGCACAGACGCAGGGACAGAGCTGACCTGGCTCTGCTGCCTTCCCCGTGAGCGCCAGCCCGGCCTCTTAATGGCAGCTGTGAAAGGACTGGCTCATTTACACTAATGCAGTAAGAGCTCCGTCTGAGTGTGGGCTTTGTGCAGGAGCAAACTGCCTCTGCTCCCTGGAAAGGCAGCATTATGCTGTCTCTCTCACTCCAATATGCTAATACACCAACTCCCTGCAATTTCATTTTCAACAGGGACTAATTTAAAAGAAATGACCAGCCTGACAGTGGACTTCAAAGATATCTTTTGATGAGTTTTAGCAGCTTCAGCAAAACTCTAATTTGAATTTCAGTGGCTGCCATGTGATTTTCTCTGTGACAATTAAGAGAGATGATAGTGCCAGCTCCATCTGTCATTGGAGCCTCTTCTCTTCTCTCTTTTCACTGATTTGTTACAGAGTGGGGGAAAGGAGAGAGGGGAAAAGTTGAAAGAGAGGGTGGCTATGCAGAGGCATACAAAGGGGAGATGTGGAGCTGGTGGTGAGAATGATGGGAGCAGCTGGGCAGCATCACTGACACCACAGACAGGACCCCAGCACAGGTAACACCCTGCTTGCCCAGGCAGCCTGCAGCTCCACGTTTGACAAGATGGTGCACTGGCTCAGGCATTCCAGGTAAAACTGATAATGGAACAGAAATACTTTCACAAGGAAATTACCAAGTGTTTTCTGTCCTAGCTGGGAACTCAGGCTGACAGCCCAGTCAAGGTGAAGCACCCTGGGTGCTGCAATCCCCTTTGTGTTAAACACATTTCATTCAGGGTTGCAGCATTGGACAGCAGCTGGAATCATGGCTGGGATTGGGACAACATGTCACCCAGTCCCTGTGCTGTGAGACAGGACAGAGCATCACCAGGCAACGGGGCCAGTGCAGGGCCTGTCTCCACCTCCTCCTGTGTCAGTCCTGCACCCCAGCACCATGCACCACTCGCTACAATCGTGGCTGTGCCTCCCGGGTGGATGCAGCACAGTTCCGGCTCCCCCTCGCATGTCTGGAGCTGCCTGTTATGGTTGTCACCTGTGATTTCATGCTGCCTCTTACATCTTTAGCTTCCCTTGTCAGAGACAGCTTCATTGCTGGCTCCCCTGAGCCCTGGGGAGTCCTCTCACGCTGAGCTGGCAGCTCTGGGGGCAGAGGCGCCGCAGCCTTTTGTTCCTGGGGAACCGGATTTGCATCCCCCTTCTGATGCCTGTGGACAGAGCCATGGCCGGGCATGTTCAGGGCCAGTCCCAGCATTTGAGCTTGCCCTTCTCTCACAGGGAAGCCCTGGCCCGGATGACGGGAGCCACCTGGGGCAGCTCCGGCTGGCCAGGGCATGCGGGCAGCATGGGAGTGGCTGTCAATCCCACTGTAAGCCCCAGGCAAGTGGCAGGACCTGCTCAGCACATGTAAAATCTGGGATTAGAGACGCCTTCAAGTGCCCCTGTTCCCAGTTACAGCTGCTCCCAGAGACCTAGGCCAGGAGTCCCGCTAACAAAGCCTTGTTTTTCTCTGGTGCCCGGCATTGTTTGCTGGTCCCTGGGAACGGGAGGATCACAGCGTGGGTTTCTCAGTGGTCAGCATCCTGCTAGTGTGCACTGGTGACACCCTGATGCCAGGCTGGGTCCCTGCCCTGACAGAAGAGCCTGGAGAAGGAAAGGATGCGCCCCATCCCCATGCACCCATCCTGTTGTATTTAGCATGTTTCTGGAGTCCTGTACCTTTCCAGCATTGTCTTGTGGGCAGCAGATCTTCACAGCACAGCCTCTAGGTCTTCCTCAGTCAGGGCTCCTCCAAGGCTCTCCCCAACTGGCCAGCCCACCCCCTTTTATCCCAGTTACCTTGACTGGCCACAGCTGCTGCCCAATGAAGGGCATCACAGCTGCAGCCCATCAAGAATAACTGGGACCTGCTGGGGCAAAGGTATTCAGATACAATACAGATATACTTTACATGGATTTAAAGGCCACTTACACAGTACATATATTTTAAGGGCCTCCTATACCACCCCATCAATGTATTGCCCATGCACTCTGGAGCTGTGCATTCCCTTACCGCTGGGAGATGTCTGTGTGAGACATGGTGTGCTGCCAGGGTGGGCAGAAGGACCCTGAAAGCTGGAGACAGTAACTCTCTGCAGACCCTGGATGCAAAAGGTGCTGGAGATGTGATGAGAATCATAGAATCATGGAATATTCTGAGGTGGAACGGACCCAGAAAGATCATTGAGTCCAAATCCTGGCCCTGCATGAAAACCCCAACAATCCCACCCTTGCCTGAGAGTGTTGTCCAAATGCTCCAGGAGCTCTGGCAGCTTTGGGGCCATGGCCATTCCCTGGGGAGCCTGGGCAGTGCCCCACCACCCTTGAGGACTGTCCTTGGCTGGGATCAGCTGCACGAGTGCCATGCCAGCTTTGAGGGGTCTTTGCATCATGTGGGAACATGACGCAGCAGGGAATGAGACAGAAGCAACAAGGAAACCCTGCAAAAAGGAGGTGAGCATGTCCTGAGCGGCAGCTGCAAGGCCAATAAAGGGTTGTATCCTGCCCCTGCCAAGCCTGGGAGTGTGTGGACCAGGACTGCCAGTCCTGATGATGCAGGCAATGGCATTCCCCTGCGTTTCTGAGCATTCCCTCTTTTGGCATAGTAGAGCTACTCCTACTGATGATGGCTCATGGACACAGCACTTGCCCATTGCCACCCTCAGGCCGTGCCCCAGGAGGACACGCAGGTGGGAACTCCCTACAGAACATCCCTGCCGCTCCCACTGTCCCCTGCTGCACAGAGCTGGGGCCAGTTGCCTCTAAGCCCGTGTGACAGTGCTGCCAAGGCTCCCTGGTGGGGATCCAGCTCTCAGAGTTAGCCTCTGCTCTGAAAGCCTCTGTGAAATCACTCCGACGTTAGGCACTTCCTAATAAAGCTGTCACAGACACCCCCATTATCTCCCGGCTCAGCCCCCTGCCCTCTGTTTAACCAGATAATCTGCTTTTCAAAAATACCTTTTCCTCTGGCTCAGTGGAAGCTCAGGTCTGTCCCAGTTCCTTGTCACTGAGGCGCACTGAGGAATTATCAGTACACAGAGCTTTTTTTTTCCCTTTGTCATTGTGTGATACTGAAAAGTCTATTTTGTGGCTAATTATGCTGGCATCTGCGTGCCTCCCTTGGCGTGCATCTGAGCCTGTCCCTGCTGCAGTGGAACAGCCTGTGTGGGGAGGCTTCTCTTCCATTAGACATGCAGAGATCAGACCTGAAATTTGTCCCAGACCTATGCACAATGCTGATGCTCCGGTCCTTACGCATCCTTTTGTCCTCGACCCTTGGAAATCCCCATTTCTCTCCCACAGCCTGGGGGATGAGTGGGTTTTCTCTCAAGCAGCAAGGTCTGCCACCAGACGGTGGCTATGGGATGTGTCAGGATTGGAGACCATTCCTGGGATCAGGCTGCAAATGTCAGTGCAGCATCGAGGTCATTCTGTCCTGTCTGCCATCCTGGCCATGTCCCCTGCTGTCCCTACTGGCACCTAGTGCCTAGGTGGCTTTGGGGCTCTGGGCAGAGCCAGTGTGGCCCCACTCCAGTTGCCCAGGATCTCAAGCTGGTACCCAAGTGGGGCAGTGTTACTGCAGATGCCCCTGCAGATGTCACTGTCCCTTAGGCTCACCCCAAGGGCCATGGTGTGAATCTGTTCCCCTTCCCCACTGTGCCCAGCCCAGGTAACTTGCCCACGGTGATTGTAGCCTCAGACATCAAGGACAGCTGGGGACAAACAGCACAAAGGTCGTTCCCACCTTGTGGAGGAGCACTAGGCTCTCTGATGACCTGTGAAGTGCCAGGACGCTCCCCACTGTAAGGTCTGCCCTTCAGAAAGGCTCCCTCACCCCAGCAAGCACTCGGGCAGGGAGGCACCTCCCTGGGCTGTCCTCAAGGCTGGCAATTCCTCTCTGTGTTGGACAGTTGGTAGTGGCCTTTCCTTACCTGGCATGGCTCTACAGGAAAGGGACAGGGTGGAAAGGCTTCACCTGTGCTTTTAGTCTTGAATTTTGCTGAGTAGGGGAGTGGAAGGAGAAGCCACCCTGAGCCACACCATTCCAGGCTCTGCTGGTGGTGCTGGTCAGGCTTGGTGTGACACCTGGCCATCATCTGGAAACCACACATAAAAACCACTTGGCCATGAATGGGCAGATTGCAAAGCCCAGCTGCCATTGCTAATGCCTTGGTTAGTCACAGGGGAACTGGTGTAAAGCATTGCACGACACTCTAGGGGTCAGGAAAATGACACATCAGCCTGGAGAAGAGGCTGATTTATATTCCAGGACTGAGCTCCCCTCTCCTGGGAGGATGATGTCTCTAATCCAGCTCACCTTGCTGAGACATAGCACCTGTAACACCCATAGCCCTCGCAGAGCTGGAGGCAGCCCCAGCTATGATTCCCCAAGTTCACACCAATGTGTCTGGGGTTAAATTGCTGCTTTGGAGAGCTACTGGAGCAACACTGAGGATTTGTGTCGGATAAGAAGTGTGACATTGTTTTGCAGAATTAAAAAGAGCCTTATCAGGAGTGTACCAGCCCAAGTGTTTCTTCAGCTCTCTGAGCAGCTGACTCTGGGAGTGGCCAGGCTGGCAGTGGCTGGAGGGGCTGGGGGGGCTGGATGCTGGATCCCAGCTGGCAGAGGCCCTGCCTGCACTGGCTCCCTGCACTGCTCTGTTGGATATAAGGGAGAGGCTGAGCCATGTAGTGTGAGCCTGGCCTGCTGTTTGCACGGTGCTTGCAGTTCTCTGATGGCTGGGGTAGGACCACACCACACACGACCCACAACTGGAAATGCCTCCAAGCCACTGCATCCCTCTGAAGGGATGGCCATGGTGCCCTTCTCCTGATATCCAGGAGCAAACTGGTGAGGAACCATGGGGAGGCACATGGTGCATCTTCCTATAGCACCACGAGAGGATGAAAAGAAGGAAGTTAAAGACAGCAGTGCAACAGCTGAGAGGAAGATCATCTGAAGCTGGGAACAAGACCCTCAGATGTGTTTCCGATGCCCCTGCATTGAGAATCCCACCTGGGCACAGAGAGCAATGAGCTCTCACCAGGGGACAGTATCGCCACTAAAAGGGAGGAAATGAGTTTTTCCACATGCATTAAGGCAAGACACACCAGCATGAGGGCAGATGTTCCACGCACCCAGAAATGCACAGAGAACTGCTGCATCCTTGTGTCTCATCACAGTGGATACAGCAGAAAGTGAAATCATGAAAATGATAATGGGTGGAGAGCAATTTCCACATGAGAAGAGAGGAGAAACGAGCTATTTAGTTTGAGAAGGGACGAATGAAAGGGTGAGATGGATAGAATAATGAATGGGACAGGGGAGATGCATCCACCAGCCACCCTCAACAAAGCAAGAGATGCCTGGGGAGCTGAAAGGGCCCTTCTTGCAAATGAATGCAGGAGGGAACTTTCTCCAGGTTCAAGCGATCTGTCAGTGGAATCTGGGGCAGCAGGGCGCAAGTGACCTGTGGGATCCAAGGCAGCAGGAAGCAGAGGACAAAGTACCAGCTCATTTCTGCCTGCAATGTCTCCAGTGCTTCTCACCAGCACTGAGCAAGGCAGGATCTCTGCTCTGCTCTGTCTCCTTCCCCAAATGGCAGAGATGCCCAGCAGCTCCTACTGTGATGTTTCCCTCTAGTGTCACACCAAGCAGATTGTGGCTATGGCCACTCATAGGCACAAAGACTGTGGTGGTGACCACAGGGCCCTGGCACATTGCAAATGAGTCAGCCAGGCATGAAATCCAGTGCTGGGCACCAAATGTCTTATGAAATGACTGTACTGCAGACACAGTGGGCATACCCATGGGGATTGGAGAGCCCGTGTCCCAGATGCACATCCCCAGCCATGCTGCACCCCTGTGAACACAAGTTGAGGCGAGTTCAAAGACAGTTCCCTGCTGAGTCCTGGCCACTCAGTGCATGTATGACTGGGCAAGGAGCTCTGAAAATTGGGAAATACTGCCTGAGATGTAGTTGGGCACTCCAGAGTAAAGGTGGTAGGAGAGGGGGAGATGGCTGTGGGGCAGATGCATTGCACGGAATCTCAGAGGCGCATGTGATGTGGAAATTGGTATTCAGAGGATCCCTGTAGGATTTAGGAACAGTCAGAAGGGAGTTACCCATCCAGAGTGAATGGGTAAGGAAAGCAGCATTAATACTGTCTTTTCTATGTTGCTTTTGTCCCCTTTCTCCAGGTTCAGACAGCAATGTGCCTTCTGGGGCTTCCCATAGATGAGGAGCTGCTGTGTCCTTTTCCTGTGGAGATGGGAGCTGCTACTCCCTGTGCCCTCTCCCTGGGGCACTGCTCTGCCAGGCACACTGGGCATACGGGAAGCTGGTGGAGGAGCCAGTCCACAGACCTGTGCCCCTGACCTTGCCTGCTGACAGCGACAGCAGAAGGGTGATGCTGTGGACCGTGACATGGTGCATGTTGCTCCCACAGAGCTGTATTAGGATCATTTTGGGTGTTTTTCCTGGGTCTGCTGACATGACAGTCCAAAAGGCTCTGCTGCCACCACAAGGTTCTTTCCACACTGTTTCCATCCCAGCTGGTGTTCCCTGCTGGGGACCACCTGTGTCCCAGCCTCACCATCCCTGTTTGGGCCAGATGGAGCAGGTGGGGAAGGAAAAGACCCCAGGGCTCCTCACTGCATCCACATGGCATCCCCAAAGGTCTTCAGCGCCACACTCTAGCAAGCAGCACTGCCTTGTCTCCCCTCTGTGCAAAGGATCTGCCCTGCCCCACGGTCCGGCTGTGGCGGGGATGACAGGGCTCGGCAGCTGCAGGTGGTGGCAGGGGCAGGTTCCCACCAGCAGCCCCCCAGCAGCAGGGAACGATGCTGGCACAGAGCTTGGAGAGAGCTCTGGAGAAGCCTGCTGCTGCTGCCTTTAGAGCTGTGTCCTCCCAGGATGTGGTGGGTGGGTCAGAGTTCAGCTTTGCTGCCAAGTCTGGGAATAGCACCTTTAAATCAACACCTGGAACCAGTCCAGAATGATACTGGCTTCTTTTTCCCTTCTTTTTTTTTTTTCTTTCTCTCCTTCAGCATTTCCCACAAAGCAGAAAGATAGAAAAAGTCTCTGTAAGGGTTAAAAAATGTGTAGATGTGGTGCTTAGGGACATGGGTTACTGATGGATCTGGCAGTGCTGGGTTAACAGCTGGACTTGATGATCTTAGAGAGCTTTCCCAACCCCGGTGATTCTATTATTCTGTGACTGTAAGTTGGTTTTGGGGTGAATTGAGTGATTTTTGCTGTTTCAGCATGCAGCAGATCTTGGGCTCATATGCCTGAGGAAAAAGGATACATAGGCAGGGATCTGATTGAGTTTTAAACGCCACCACGGACTTTCCAGATGCCTTGCAGAGGAAGGACACAGGAAGTTGCACACAGCTTACAAAGGGATTCATCTCATCGCCAGGGATCCATTGCACAATCAGGGATGCACTGCCTTTCCAGCCCCAGCCTACAGCACGTCACCTCCTTACCTGAGGGGATCTATCCTCATGCTCCTCACTGGTGACCCCCACGTGCTCCTCTGGATCCACCAAGCCCAGCCAGTGTGCGGGACTCCTGCCAGCCCATTTTCTGTAGGGTCAGCTGGGAGGGCAGTGTCCAGCACATCCCGGTGCTTTCCATCTGGGAGTGCCTGCACTTCCCCACACTGACAGGGTAATTGCAATATTGTCATGACACGTAGCAGATCAAAGACTTGGTGCAGGGGAGGTGGCAATGGTGGTAAGAATGACATGCAGTTTGCATTTAGAAAGCACTTAAAAGGCAATTATCCAGCGATAGGAGCCCTGGCCAGAGAGTGTGGCTCATGTATTTTAATGCGGATTTCAAAGAGATGAAGATTGGTGCCCAGCAGGAGGCCTGGCAGTGCAGGCAGCTGTGTGCAGCTTGCTGCAGGCCAGGCTCCACTGCAGTGGCCCAGCAGGGAGCTGCAGGCACCGGCAGCTGTGATGAGCCCTGCTCCTGATGCTCTGCTGCAAACAGACATCCCTCCTCTTCCTCTCACTGCAGGGCCATCCTGCAGCTGAGACAAGAAGACGTGAGAAGGACGACAAGGAGGAGGAGGAGGAGGAGGAGGAGGAGGAGGAGGAGGAAAAGGAGGAGGGACTCTTGGCATTGATCCCAGGCATCACCGCTTTGGAACAGCTCCTTGTTCATGGAGAGGGAGGTAGGGTTGTCTGTGCAGGGCCAGGAGACTTCCATGATCCTTGTGGACTCCTCCCACCTCAGGATATTCTATTCTATTCTATTCTATTCTATTCTATTCTATTCTATTCTATTCTATTCTATTCTATTCTATTCTATTCTATTCTATTCTATTCTATTCTATTCTATTCTATTCTATTCTATTCTATTCTATTCTATTCTATTCTATTCTATTCTATTCTATTCTATTCTATTCATTTCCATTCTAGATGGTCTCTGGTTGCTACAGCCAGCTGCATCAATACTGGTTTTCCTGCTCTAGCCCAGGGGCTCAGGGCCTCCCTTGTGCCAGCCACTGACCATGTTGCTGATAGGGAGGGTCTGTCTCAGCCTCTCCTGTTTGCAATCCAAAGCAGCTGCAGCTTTGACAAGCTGAGCATATAAAAGGGAGGAAATTAGACTTTTTGCATAGGCAGACAGTGACAGAACATGGGGGTGTGTGTGTATGTGTGTACACAGTTTTAAACTAATTGAGGACTGGTTTTGATTGGTGTTAGGAGGAAGTTTCTCCCTGTGAGGGTGGTGAGGCCCTGGCACAGGTTGCCCAGAGAAGGTGTAACCACACTCCTGGCAGTGCCCAAGACCAGGCTGGACAAGGCTTGGAGCAACCTGGGACAGTGGAAGGTGTTCCTGCCCATGGCAGGGGGTGGAATGAAATGAGATTTAAGGGGCTCTGTCCATCTGTCCGTCAGCCCATCCCAGGCTCTGCCTTTGACAAGGCTGCCAGGGAAGGTCTGACAGCAATTCCAGGGGAAGGGGCCGTCTCCCTGCTGCCCTTGGAACCCCTGTCCGAGCCCCACATGCTGAGAGCGGAGCTCCAGCACCCGGAGAGCCCGAGCACACCCAGCATCAGCTCCTCCGCCCTCTGGAAATGCTGCCCGAGCTCCGGGGGTGCTGCTGCGCCTCCCCGGGCTCGGAAAATGTGGCAGGTGTCTGCAAAGAGCCCCGGCAGCCCCTGTCCGTGCTCCCCACCGCCTGCTGGAGCAGGCAATGCCTTTGTGGGAAGTTCAACGGCTTTGTGCCGGAGTGGGACAGGCTGAAGATAAAAAAGCTACAGGGATATTAATGCTGATTTCAGATCACAATTCTCACTCCAGTTTAAAGCTGTTTGCTCTGTGTTGCTGTTCCCATGAACGGTAGTACCTACTGCAGTGCCCTCACACTGCCCTGGGATGATAACCGGGACATCAGCTCTCCTGCAGGGAAGGAGGTGTGGTTAGTGGATCCAGCAGAGTCATGTAGAAAGTACCTGGCCCAGTCCTTAACTTCACCCATTGATTTTGGAAACTTTTCCTTGGTGATGTGTATGTCTTATCTACATTCACCAAATTATTTAGACAGGAGAAGTGTTCCAGCTTAAGTTTAGGTTTGTCTCCTCAGACACATCCACTGAAGAAATTGTACCCTCTGTGGGAGACCCTGGTGCCAGGCTGGAGCCCATTCTTTAGGACATCTGCTGCTCCTGGATGTAGGCTGTCCTCATCTCCTCTCTCCTGCTGCATGGGAAGTACTCACAGTGTCTTGGGAGTGCATAAAATAACTTCCCAACCCTATGGAGCAGGGCAAGGGCATTCCATGTAATGTGCATGCGGAAGAACTTGAGACAGGACATCTGCTGCCTGGGCTTTAAGACAAGGCAAGGCGAGACTTGGGGAGTAAACCTGCAAGCAAAGGAGAGAACAGGACCCAGGTCTCTATCTGCTCTGCAAAGGCAGTTCTGTCCTCTCTGTACCCTTCTCTCCTCTTCAGTCATTTTATTTAATAACTTCTGGAACATCAGCCTTTTCTTGTAGGTAGAGAAAAAATATGGTCTGGAAATCTTCAACATTGATCATGTTATGGATGGTCTGCTGTGCAAGACTGAGCTTCCCAGTCAAGCAGGGAGATAAGATTTTTACTTGGCTGGTTAGAGCGTGGTACAGTTCACTCTCGTGTGCCTCAGCTCTGGAGGCAACATTTTGAATGGGATTTTGGCCCCACAAAACCAGCTTGATTGCTGAAACCCAGCTTCCCAGTTCAAGGCACCTGTAATAATGCCAAGATGGGCTGGTGTCTTCTGGAGCTTGGGAAAAGCAGAGAAGGCAAAAATTCTACTATTTCTAAGGTGACCACAGTGGTCTTCTGAGTTTGGTTTCCACATCTGAACCTCCAGGGACCTTGCTGGGACAAAATCTGTCTCTCCAAACCCTGCAGAATGATGAGCTGCTGCTCGAGGCTCTGTGTCCAAGGCTCACATCTGCCCAAGGGGTCCGGCCATGCACCATCTGTGAGGGGCTGGAGCACAGTGTGGAGAGGCTAAAGGTGGGGGTTGAATCCTCTTGGGCAGAGGGAGGTGTGGAACCACCTGTGCCCCACAGCACAGGCGAATTTGCTGGTCACTTGTGCTGCTGTGTGCCTGCAGTGTTTGCTCTCCTGACCTGCTTCTCTGTGTCCTGGGGTCCGTAGGAGGATGCTGGAGTTCCCTGGCATGTGAAGAGAGCTTCAAGCAGCTTTCTCACAGCTGCTGGAAGTAGTAGGTTGTGGTAAAAACAAAGGTGTCAGGGCCTTATTTTTGACACTGGCTGGCTCTGAAGCATTTGATTTCTCTGGTAGCGTTCAGCTGACTGAGGCTGAGGAAGCTAATTACAGGAGTGCGGCACAGAAACCCGAGGCACGTGGGAACACCATAGGAAAAAATGAAACATATAAAAGACATGCTTTAATCAAAGCGGACTGAAAGAGAGGGAAATCTCAGAAGAGCTGGTGACTGATGTGTGGCTGGAGAACAGGCAATTGAGAGGGAGACAGAGGCAGTGAGCAAGGTGTGGTTGCAGAGCTAATGCTGGGGCACAGCAATTAGAATTTTCCAGGCAGAAGTCACCCTGTCCAGAGTGACACCTTTGAAGGGTGAGCAGTGTGGAACCTTCATAAACCGCTGAAAACACTTGACACCACTAGAGTGACCCATGGCAGAGATGAGAGCAGATCTGAGAGCAGGGATGAAGCCAGCACAGCCCCTGAATGCTGCATGGGCTCTGATAAGCACCCAAAGCAAAGCACCCGCAGCTGGGAGAGGCAGCGAATGCAAGAGCCTGTGAGCACCAGCAGATGCACGGGGAGGATAAAGATGAAATTGCCCATGCTATTAGCTCAGATGAGTTCTTCAAAGCAGTGAGGGAAAGAGCTGCTGCAGAAGGCAAATGGACTCTAAATATCCAGGTCAAGGCAACTAGCTTTACTTTGAATACAGATATTTGAGAGCAAAATGGAAAGTATCTCTACAAAAGGAGCTGCTCTGAGAGTGGTGAAGAGACTTGTCTCTGCTATGTGTGAACATCACCTGAGTGTGCCACTGACCAGATAAGAACCTACTTCTGCTAACATCAGCACCTGAGTGCTGTAACTGGAGGACGAAAGGAATTCAGTGTGTTAGGGAACGTCCTCCTGCATAGCCAGATGACAGAAACACGGGGCATGGAGTCTACTGCAAAGCTTTCAGTGGCTAGATTGGGATGAGAGACCCTCAGGGCAGGCATGACACAGTCTGAAAGTGCAACTGACAGCAGAGCTGCCTTCAAAGGGAGCCTATTGCCTAAATTAGGGCACCTCAAGACCCCGGACACGTTGTTGGGAAGGAGAATTACTATGCTGTTGAGAAATATTTTCTATGAGAGCTTAGAAAGAAGGCATGGACCCAGGGGTGCTCCCTAGGTGGATTGAGTGCCTAAGCAGGAGACAGTCTTGCCTTGTAGGCAGACCAAAGCCTTGGGTGGCTCTTGCCAGTGCCTGGTGCCCCACGGGACCTCACACAGCACAAGAGGGCCTGTTCCAGGGGTGCTGGCAGTGAGTGAGGAGCTTTGCTGCAGTGTCCTTGGGATGGGGCATTGGAGAGGAGAACAGCCATGGGGAAGCTGGAGTGACTACATCAACTCTGCTTGGAGCTCTGTTCATTTTGCCTTATGGAGAGACTGTTTCCAAAGATAGAATGGGAAAAATGTATATATTTAAAAATTAGAGACAGCTTGCTGTCAGTCAGAGCAAGAGGAAGATGACTGGGGAGTGTCTGTCCTTCCTCTTCCTGGGCATTTCTTCTCAGGCCTTACAGTATCTGGAGTTTGATGACATTCTCATCTGAAGTCACTTGACTTCAATTTAGCCCAAATTCCCCAAACCAGGGGAGAAATAAACTTCTCCCATGATGCAGGCTAGGAAAATCTCACAATGTTTGAAGACATGGCATGGGCAAAAGTGCTGCCAGAATCTGGCAATGTGACCCCTTGCTTGTGACTTGGCTGCTGCTCCCGCTGCCTTCAGCTGAGCAGGCAGCAATACAGCACAGCTTGGTCGAGCCCTTGAAGTCTCTCCAGGGGCAGAGCTGGTCTCTAATGCTGGAGCTGTGGTATCACCGAGCAGCGTGGTGGCAGGTGTGGCAGTGAGGAGGCTGTGGGGTGGCAGCCAGTGGTGCCAGATGCTGCCAGCCTCAGCTTCTGTGACTGCTCAGCAGCTCCTGGCTCCTCTGTGCAGCTGGGGCTGCTTGCACTGACCTTTGGGAGCAGCAAACAGCCTCCTGCTGGCCCGGCCAGGCAGGGCTGCAGAGGACACCTCTGGCTTCTCCCCTGCCTCTGGTCACACACGGTGCTTCTGTGGGGCAGCAAAGGCTCAGCTCCAGGCTGAAGGCTGGGCTTTGTCCACATCTGAGTCCCAGACCTGAGTCCTAACAGTGTGAAATACATGCGTCCTCCCTTACCCTTTTCCACCTTCTGTTAAAACACAGGTTATATTCTGGACAATTTCCAAGTGAATCTGTTAATTATTTCCTGAGACAGTATTAATTGAATACACTTTCTTTATGAAATTTCAATTTGTTTTTTCATCTTCTTCTTGAACTGATGAAGGTCTTTTCACTGACCCCTCACACCCCACAGGGACTTAAATCTCAGTGACATGAGGTGGACGGGTGGATGTTTGAAGAAATTAGGCTGCATTTCTGAAAGGTTACCCAAGGTAACCTGGTTATTTATAACTCTGCAATAGCCAGGGCTGGGTGCATAGCTCCAGTTCTTCCTAAGTATTCCTGCATCCAACATCCCACATGAAGAAATGCTGCTGGGCAGGGGGCTGGCTTCACACTGCATACACAGACACCTATGCTGGGGAATAAATAGGCCCAGGTGATGGCATGGTCCCTGCTACAGCTGAACTTTGTCATTGGACAGAGCACAAATTAAACCTGAAGCTGCAGCTGGGGATCCCTGGATGTGTAACCAAAACCAGAGGGGAAAATTGTGGTTTTGGACTGTCCTTTACCATTGCCAGCCCCACCTTTGCATGCTGATGGCCTCTTCCCAAATTCCCTGAGGTGGCAGACAGCGCAGACAGAGCTCAGGGAAAGCACAGCCCAGGTAAATAGCACCTGGGTACCACTCTGTAGGAGCAGCTCCTGCCTGACCAATACCTCCCTCTGCACAGGGAAACCCTGCCTGGGCTCTGAAGTGGCTGTGGGTGTTCCCATATGTTTTGCTATTGTTTCCCCATTACTCATCCCATTTTAAATGCAGCTTTGTTTGGTTATTTTTGTAGCATCAAAATTATTTTTGGACAGCATCTCATTGTCAGCTTTCAAAAGGATTATGTCTGGGTCTGCCCAGCTCTGTAATTAAGTCTCTTTGAAATTTCCACTTCCAGCAGAAACAATGCGCTTGAAGAGAAGCTGACAGTTTCAACAGCATCAGAGCATTCTCTTGGCTGTGCAAGGGTTGCCTGAGATGGGGCTGGAGGTATTTTCTGCCTCTCTTGTGTCTTTGCCCCTTAGCACCAGTGATTTGGGGCCAAACAGAGATCTTTAGCTTGGGATTGCAGAGACTGGGAATGCCAGAGGGTGACTCTTGCTGTAATGTACTTCCAAGGCGGGGCTGCAGGACTCTAGAGGTGGCTGGTGTTGTTGTCCTGCTTTCCTTTCCATCTCATGACAGTGTCTGAAGAATTTTGCTCAAGAAACCAGAAGAAGAAACAACTATGGGAGTGCCCCATTTGATCCTGTGGAGGATTTGCATCCCATGGCACAAACATCAGGAGTTTTGGGTGCCTTGGAGAACACTTGTCTCATTGCTGCTGGAGAAGCCCGATGGTGCAGGCAGGGTGAACTTGAGCTGGGAGCAAAGCAACCTCTGAGCAACTCAGTCTAAGGGAAGGTATCCCTGCCCATGGCAGGGGATTGAACAAGATGAGCTTTAAGGTCCCTCCCAACCCAAACTATTCCAGGATTCTCTGGAAGCAGTGACCAGCTCTGTGAACAGAGGAGGCGGTGATGGGTGGCAGGGGATGGGGACAGAGGTGCCACAGCCATCTGGCAGGCACAAAGCTGTTCATCTGTCCATGTGGGATAAAGCCTCAGAGACAGGACAGAACAAACCATGCACAAGAAAGAGCAAGGACAGAAGGGTGTGAAGATAAGTGTGGAATAAATTGGGAGGAAAGACGCACAAGCTGGGTCCAAAGACGCAAGAGGGATGGCCCAGAGCAGGGTGGTGCCAGGGTCCTGTGTGGGAGGGGTAGTGAGCTGGGTTGCAGATTCCAGCTGTCCTGCAGGGACCCTGTGTTTTCCCAAAGCCTGAGCATTTCAAACCACCTGCTTAGCCCACAAAGCCATTCCCTTTGGCAATATCGGAGCTGCTGGGCTCTGGAGACTGGGGTTAAACACATGCCTGGGCTTGTGGCAGCCCCTGTTTTATTAGCTCCAGCTAATTTCTGTTTGTTTGTACCAGCCCTTCTCTAGAGAGCTCTGGGGCTGTCCCTGTGTCCCTTTCTTTTCCAAATGCATGTACACGGGATGGGGGTTGCCTGCCTTCCTCCATAGCTGCTGTCTCTCACAAATGCTGTGGACAGCCTTGTTATTTTCAGGTGCTGTCAAGCCCCAGCTCCTGGAGGCCTGTGGTTATAGCAGCAGAGCCTTTGGCCTCTATGACCATTCAGAGCAGAGCCAGGGGCATGCCAAGGTTAGAAACTGGAAGGCAAAGAAAAAATATTATGAGTGCTGAGGTGTACTTGTGGCACTTGTGCCATTTTAGCAACTAATTCATGGCCTTTGTTTTGTGATGTGTCTTTGAAGTGATTGGACTTGACTGTGTTGCACCTCTGCTTCTTCAGCCAGCAAAGCATCTTTGGGCTGTTGGCAGAGAAATCCAGAGGCTGTCGCGGCCCTGCCTGGGTGTCAGAGCTGCAGTTTTGGCTGGACCTCCTGCAAGTGCTCAGCTGGCCATGACAGCATTGCAGACAGGCTTGAGACCCTCTGCAGAGCACCCCAAACCCTCTGCTGTGGCCCTGTGTGGCCCCAGCCCTGCTGCTGACCCGTGCTGTAGCACTGCGTGTTGCGGTGGTTCCCTCCAACATTCCCATAGCAATGTCCCCATCTGGGAAGCTGAGGGATGGTCTCTGGAGCCATTACAGCACTGTGTGTTCCCCAGGCCTCCCTTCAGGCACGACATAGGAGCATTTTTCTCCATGCTTGGAGATGTCTGGGGATCACCAGGACTCAATGCCAGAAACATTTCAAGGGTGTAGCTCATTCCCTCACCATCCCTCAGGTGATGCTTCCATCTTGGGCCTGGGGCTGTTGGGGTGATTTCACTTGGTTTAAACTTCTGACTGCTCATCGCCATCTCCTCTCAAGACCAGACTGCCCTGCCAAGGCATGAGCTAACATCTCCTTTTGGGCAGTAGGAACATGGTGGGACTGGGATATACAGGGACCCAACTCACGATTCCTGGGAGACTCCTGCTGTGCATCTCTGTACAGCCCTGGTCCCTAACAGCTCCAAAGCCACTGTGTGCCCATGTTAGACAGCAGAGACTTAGCTCCACTTCAGCAAGACACAGAATAGGCAAGAAGGCAAGTGCAACCCTGGCGCTCTTGGATAAAAGGACTAATGCTGTTAATATCCAGCAATCAGAATTTCTTCGAGAGAACAGTGCTGCATCACCTTCCCTCCTGCTCATCCTCTGCTTGTTTAATGAAAATCAGAGTCAGCCCTTAAAGAGCTGCTTAGCATTTCAATACATTTAATATCCTCACTGATAAGGGAACGATGGATATTACCAAAAGACCTTTCTTAAACTCTCCCATTCTGCAGCTGGTTCTCCTGGCTTGTGTTTGTCTCAATTCCAGTTCCAAACTGTCCCTTTCAATGAGGAAAAATTATGATTAGATTATTTTTTTTAATATAAAGGATATTAATGCACAGCATTTCTGATAATGACAAGGAGAGGCATGCACAGCCTCCCCAGCCTTGACCTGAATTAATTGTTTGCTGATTGCTCAGCTGGCCAGTGGTTCCCACAGTCGTACCTCGTCACGAGTGATGCCAAGGGCTGGCCCTCTCTGCTGGCATTAATGGAACAACCTGGGCACCTGCTTGTGATAATGAGGAGGGAGCAGCACCCTCCACCTGGCTGTGCTGAAGGACTGGAGGTGATTTTCAGCCATGGCATCTCATGAAAGGTCCTGGCTGAATGGCTGCTCCCCTGGGTAGGAGGCCAGGTGATGATGGGAATACTCGTGAACCCCAGGGAGGACTGGGCAAGCAGGGAAGGCAACTGGCTGAAAAAGAATCTTGGCACATTAGGAAAAGTGCAACCCCAAGGCGCTGGAAAGGGAAAAAAGCCTGAGTCTGCCCAGGAGGCAGGGAGGAGGTGAGACATGGTCCCTGTGATCCTCAGCCTTGCAGCTGAGCAATCTGTCCCAGCCCTGACACAGCACAAGGAATTAGAGTGATTTAGCACCCAGATTGCTTCAGGTGAATTGTTATATGCATGTAGAGAACTTGTCAGCATGTTTATGCAGCAGATGCCAGTTTAAAGGGCCGTCCATTGGCATCCTTACATGGGGCACACTGGAGCTCCCTGAGAATTCCTGCTGACAGTTCAGGCTGGGGCATCAAATTAAACTTTACCGGGGGATGCCACAGCCACCAGAAGTGTATGAAGGAGAATATAATTCCAATTTGTGCAGATGGGACGTGCCCAGGCTCGTCTGGCCACTGCTTCTTGGCCGGGAGCAACAGCTGTGGTTCTGGTACCACAGAGCTACTCCAGGCTGGCAGCTAGGCACTAGGCATGCCCGGGCTCGAAGGAACCCGGTTCTGTTACCTCTAAAGAGTCCTTAGGCGAGGCGAAGAGAAAAGAGTGGATTCCGTGGAGGGTTTAAATCCAGAGTTTCATTCCAAGGTGACACAGAGCTCTGAACTGTAGTAACTGCTCCTACAGAATGGAGACCTCGTGCTCTGAGTCTCCTTTTAAGCCCTAGGGCAGGGGGCGGGAGGGACAGGTAAGCTGCCAACCAGGTGAGGAGGGGGCGAGGCCCAGGGGACAGGACACTTGGCTAAGCCAATGACCCCAGGGCTGAGGGGCATTTTTTGAATTTGTGCCAATCATACGATGGCTTTGATGGTATGTGGAATTTGATAGACAGGCCTTGGCAAGGGGACGAGGGGGTTGTGGGTAGGTGAGGCTGGAACACCTGGGTTAGTGGGCAGGAAGGGCCATCACACACCGCAACAGTGTAGAGGGGGATGTCCCATCTGCATGGGTCCAGCACCCCCCTTCTGTCCTGTGACCTCTGGGGCTCTGCTGTAGAGCCAGAATGAAGGGCTCTGGAGAGGGGGGGAAGGCAGTAGGAATCTGACTTCTTAAACCTCAGGTTTTTAAAGCTCCTTGGATTTAGGGCTGTTGCCTAGTCAAGACGTGGATGGAGCATACTTTAAGGCTTTTTGGGTGGAGAAAGTCCCCCAGGAGTCCTGTCCCCCTACCGACAATGATCAATGCTTTTCTGGGAAGATCCTGGACCTCTGTGCAGTGTTGTTACTGCTCAGGGACATAAACAGCTCATCCTTGTCCTTCTGCAGACACCTGATAAGCGGGAAGAGCACTGGGTTTGGAGAGGGTACCATGTCCCATCCTGTCTCCTCCTCCTCGGAAAGCGATGTACAGCGGGGGACAGATGGATGAAGAGGTGTCAGGGGTTATGGAGACCTGCACCATGGCTCTGTCCCTGCCCTGAGCATCTCCTTCTCTGCAGGGCTCGGAGCAGAGAGTCCTGGCTCTGCTGGTGTCCCAGCACAGTGACATGGGTGTGGAGATGGTCCCATTCCCTTTATGACTGCCAGTAGTGCCTCCACCAGCCTTGACCCTAAGGCACGTGGCCCTGCAGATGCTACAGGAGAGCAGAAGAGCCTGGACGTGCTGGAGAAGTCCTGGAACACCAGAGACTGTGCTGCCCTCCTCAGTCCAGGCACAGATTTGCTCTTTCAGGGCTGCAATGGGCAATCCCTGGGTGCAAAGCTGGATGCAAAGGGCAACAACCACTCAGGTTAGAGCTACCAAGTTAACCAGGAGGCTGTGGCCTCCCTGGTAAATTCACAGTGACCTGGGAGCTGCTGAAAGGGGGTAAACCCAGGTTTGCTTCCCTCCTTTGCTGATCTTACAGTCTGAGCTGCACTCTCCTCTCTCTGCTGCATCTATAAATGTCCTCCCCATCTCAGTGACAGCCAGGTGCAGGACCATGGCTGAGGGACATGGCAAGAGACTCATCAAGGAGAGTTTGGGACTGAGATCACAGAATCATAGAACTGTTTGTGTTGGAAGGGACCTTAAAGACCATCTCATTCCACCCCATATCCAACAGATCATGTTGCTCCAAGCCCTACCCAGCCTGGCCTTGAACATTCCCAGGGATGGGACAGCCACAGCTTCTCTGGGCACCCTGTGCCAGGGCCTCATCACCCTCACAGGGAGGAATTTCTTCCCAATATCCCATCCATCCCTGCCCTGTATGAGTGTGAAGCCATTTCCCCTTATCACTCCATCCCTTGTCCAAAGTCCATTTTCTGGAACCCCTTTATGCCCTGGAAGGGGCTATAAGTACTTCCCAAAGCCTTCTCTTCTCCAGATGAGCACCAGAGCTGGAGGTAGCTCTGCAGGGGGGTTTCAAAAGAGCCAGGCAGATGGTGGCAGTGTGAATATCATCCCTCTGGAATGCCTGGCTCTGCTTGGGCACTGTGGGACAGAGAGCTGAATGATCCAGCAGTGAGCTGTGACAAGCCCTTTCAGCAAATGGAAATGTCTGGGTCAGAGTAGCAATGTAATAGCTGGCAGAAAATTTGCTTTCCCACCAGCTACAGGGGTGCAGCTACTGCGGCATCATGGGGCGCTTCCTGGTGGCTTGCTGTGATTTTGGAGGCCATCAGTCCTGACCTTTGCCCCAGGGTCCACTGCAAAGTCCCCTGTGTAGCTGTACCTGTCACCTGCCAGCCCCGCCCAGCCTCTGCCGGCTGCCCTGGGAGTGTCTGGTGTCCTCTGAGGCACAGCTGTGTCCCCACCTGAGCCACTCTGCAAGCCCACCCTGTGATCCTGCTGATGACAGGATCTCTCCAGCACCGCCTCTGCACTGACTGCTTCCCAGGCAGGCAGGGTACAAAAGCTGGAGGGACCCGAGGTTCTGTGCTGTTCCCAGGTCCTGGTGATGAGTGGTGCAGACACGTCCCTGCAGGTACAGCCCTCATCCATTCTAAATGCTGGGAGGCGGGCAGGGAGCTCCTCTCACTCCTCCGCACAGAAAGCTGCTGGTAGCACCATGGGGTGCCCCAGCATGGGGTCTAGCATCTCCAGGGAACATACAGGGTACACAGAGTGGAATGGAGGGTGTGTAACACCCCCTCTCCTTCCCTGTCCCCACTGAGCAAATCTCCATTTCCAACGGA
Source organism: Emberiza elegans (assembly GCA_024865655.1). Taxonomy (NCBI): domain Eukaryota; kingdom Metazoa; phylum Chordata; class Aves; order Passeriformes; family Fringillidae; genus Emberiza; species Emberiza elegans. Next base: position 8,011,213 of record JALJVW010000067.1, on the reverse strand, counting down.
TGGCCTGACAGGCAACAGAAGAGATGCCTGTCCTGCCCTGTGTGCCTTGCCCAGGGGTAGTTCCTGGGGCAGGGTAGAGCTGCAGTCACAATGCACTGGCCACGAGTGCATGAAGGAGCAAATAAGTCACTGCACATGGCGTAGATGAGAGTCAGCATCTGTGGTTACCACGGGCAGGTATTAATGATTGTTCAGCATTTAGATGGGGAAGCAGTAGTGGCTGTAGGGGGTCTGTTGACAGATGTCGAGTGTTTAATGCTGAGCAAGGTACTCACCTGGCTTGGCAATTCTGGTGGCTCCAAGCAAGAAGGATGCAAAGGCTGTGGGAAGGATGCTTTGTGTTTCCTAGGTAATCCCAGGAGCCTGTCCCAGGACACCCTTGCCCAGTGCCCAGCCTTTCTGCCTTGGCACAATTGCTATGTCTTCCTGAACTGCTTTGGAGAGGGCTGACCCTCCGTCAGGTGATAGTACACAGGGCGTTGTGAGCCCCGTGTGCTGTCCCCTGCTCTCACTGCCACAGGTCAATTGTGAGCAGAGTGTCTGTCCCAGGACGATGTGGCACGGAAAGCATCGGGAGGGGGTGTCCTACCTGTCTCCTTCAGACCAGCAAGGGCAGCAGTTACAAGGGGTTTTCCTCTCCTTGCACACCGGGAGGGACGGGTAACCCCATCCCCTTCACACCTGACCCCGACCGAGTGCAGGGCTTCCCTCGGCGCTGCAAGTTCGTCTCCGGCCGCGGCCGGTGAGGAGAGCAGGGCGGGATGGGGGCACAAGGTGCAGCGGGGGCTGTGGGAGCTGCCCGAGGCCGGGGGGTGCGGGACCGCGGGCAGCGGGAGCCCGAGGCCAGGCGCCGGCTCTGGGCCCCGCGAGCGCGCGTGGCGCGGGAAGGGGGGCTCGCCGCAGAGCCCACCCAGCCCATTGGCTTGCGAGCGGTGACGGGCAGGCTGCTCCCTCCCTGCCGCCCGCCCGTGTGGCTGCGAGCAATGTGCGCAAAGTGCCTTTGCATTACCGGCCGCTGCCGGAGCTCTGGGCAGAGGCAGCTCGCTCGCAGAGGTGCTGGGACAACCGAGGTGGCCCTGCGCTGGTGGCCCCCGCCGGACCATGGCATGGACACAGGGGGATCTGACATCCTCGCTCTCCATCGTCATAACCCTGGCTGCCTGCCTCTCGGCCACCACCAGCGAAGGTAGGAACAGGGGTGGCCCTGGAGTGACTGGGCAGTGTTAGGGGCACCCGCGGGATCGCTGTGGCTGTTTGGATGTGCCCACATGGGCTCAGCCCTGCCGGGCTTTGCTTCTCTGTGCTCCCAGGGGAGTGCAGCTCCAGGTTCCTGCCTGCCTGAGTTTGGTAGTCCTGGAGCTTTTGCACCAGAGGCAAAACTTCGGAGCTGGTCAGGAGAACCTGACTGCAGCAATGCCGGCAGCTCTGCCTCCCTCCTCTGCCCGGGCTCTGCTGCAGCATGCAGGGGTGGCTGCAGAGAGGACAGGGACACCGGCACCAGCTCTGCCAGGCGATCCCCATCACTGGAGCTGGCAGCAGCGCGGGGCCGGGCACGTTGGCCGAGCAGCCTGGGCTGTGATGGAGCGAGTGGGTGGGCGCAGGAAGGTGTGCGGAGGATGAGGGGAGCTGGAAAGAGCACTCAGGTGGGAAACTTCTTGTGAGAGAAAGGGCTGGAAACTTCTGAAGTAGGAAGCAGGGATGCAGCTGAGGATCCTCTCCCGACATCTTGGTGTCAGCCACGTCAGGCCTGCTCCCTCCAGCTGGCCACTCTACCCAGCTGCTGGCTGCCCTCATCCCTGGCCCTCGTCCGTGTCCCTACTCCAGTATTCCAGGCCCCCCTGGGTTTCAGCAGTGCTGCTCCTGCCACCCACCCGCTCACCTGTCTCCCTCTGTGCTGGCAGCAGCGGCACAGCTGCTTCCCAGGTCTGCTGATCTTCATCGCCAGGGATCTGCTGTTCCCGCTCCCGAGCATGTCCTTGGCACCGGCAGCAGCATCCTTCCTCCCTTCTGCTGTGCTTGAGAACCACGGCCAGCACGGCACAGGCTCTGCAGCGAGCCCCGGGGCCAGTGTCCCTGCCCCATGGCGGTGGTGGCATCTCTCCCTTCTCCTGCGCCTGCATCTGTGCCATCCTTCCAGCACACTGGGACCCAAGGGCTGCCACCCCCGTGCCTCAGGCACTTTGAAGAACCCTGCTGGGTTGGGTCCTAGTGCTTACTGCCATCGTTCAGCACCCACCAGCCATTTTCCTCACTTTTTCCCCAATTTCCAGCTATTTGCTGGTCCTAACTCCGTTTTCTGCCAAATGCCTACTTCCTAGCCTTCTTCCTGCTCCTTTTCCCATCTGCTTTGCTGCCCACACAGGGGGATGCATTGGGGTCTCACTTCTGGGGATGGGCTGTGAGGGTGCAGAATGGGGCCCCAGCACCCCAGCACTCCCAGCCCTTGCTTGCTCTTTGCTCTGGGATGCAGCAGCTGCCCTTTGCCCCATGCCCCACGCAGGGAGTGGTGCAGGATGCTGCCTGTGCAGCGCCAGGCTCTCAGTGCTGCAGCCCTGCAAAGCCAAACAGCCCTGCCTGGACTTGGCGCGCGCTGGGCACTGACAAGAGAGGCGAGGGCCTCCTTGCTGTGCTCTACGGAGGAGATCGCTGGATGCTGAGTTGGGCTTTATGGTGTCTGCATGGACGGCCAGGCCCTGCACTGCTGTCTGCCTGTTGCCAGCTGGGAGAGACCTGGCTTTCCCACAAGATTTGTTGGAAAAGAAAGCTATCCTCAATCAGCCTTGGTCAGGCGATTGCACAGGGCTGGGGATGTGCTGGGCTCTGGGGCAGACCAAGCAGGCCAGATCTCAATTAGACCAGACAGGAGGCATTGAATGGCATCAAGAAAAGGTATGGGAGCCTGCAGAAATCGACTGGTGCTCCATCCACCACCGCAATGATGCTCATGGCCCCGTGGATCCTGGGGCTCTGCTGTGCCCTGGCATGGGGCACTCAGTGCCAGCCAGGTCTGCAACATGAGCAGTGGAACTGGGATGTGGCCGTGGGCTCTGCCAGTCCCCAGTGCGCCAGTGCTGGGAAGGGCTGGGAGCAGCGTCCGCTCTGTGGTGGCGGTCATTGAGCACCCTGGCATGGGATGGGACTGGAAATGTGGGAGATGCTGCAGGGCAGAGCCCAGCCTTGGTGCATGCCACACTCCACCTGTGCCAGGCTTGGCTGACCCATCCCAGAGCGTGTGGTGGCTATGGGCACGGCGTGAGGGTGTAGCCTGGCTGCCCATCATCTCTGCCTGCTCCCGCACCCTCTCCGTGCCCTGCATTTCTGGCCGTGCTGCCAAGCAAGCCCAGTGCTGGTTTGGGAACTACAAGGTAGAAAATTACAACCACAAAGCAGATTTCAGGCCACAGTGTGCTACACTCTGCATGCATGTATTGGGAGGCAGTTGGTGTATAAAAACATGTATTAACCTGTTCAAAAAACCATCCTCAACCCTAGTTTTTTTCTTGCCAAGAGCTCCCAGTGCCTTTCTCTTTCCTGAAATATTTGTTCCAAGAAGTTTTAAGTTTATATTTTTTATTCCTTTCAGCATTGTGTACAGGCGTGTCCTGAGAAATAAGAGGAAAAGGGAATCGCTATTCCATGGGAAATCTCCCATTTCAGCACGGCAGCCATTGCGAAATGCATTGAAAGCCAAAACTCAGATTTTTTTTTTAAAGAGGGGTAAAAATTTGCAGGATGTGGAAGATTTTTATCTGGAGTACTGAAAAAAGAATTGTCTGAAATTATTAAATTGCTTTAGAGCAGGGAGGTAGAAAAATTATTTTCAATATATATGATATTTCAATATAAGATATTTCAATAATATGAAGTATGAGAGACTAAAAATATTTATACTATTGCAGACTGAGTTGCATAGGTGAAAATATTAAAGCGGGTATATTATATTCTAGCACAAATTGAAGTTAAATAATAAAATATAAAATATCTTCGTTAAATTGAAAGAAAATCAGACAAGCAGAAATCACCACATTTGGAACTTGGGTGGGGGGGTAACAAAATCGTATTTTCTGTCAAAAAATGGCACTTCAAATGCTGCTGCTGGGGGTCTACTCCCTCCCAGGCGGTGCCCCCAGCTCAGCTCTGCCCTCCGTCCGTGAGACGGGTGACTTTCCTCCCCATCACAACATGGACCCCATGGCCTGCGGGTGAGCTTGGAGAGCTCCATGTGGGGACCTGGTGAAGCAGGGGAGAGGGATTTGGGGACATTTCCCCCAGCTTTTTGGGGCACATCGGGCTGGCTGAGGCAAATCACGGCAGGCGATGGGGATGGGGTGACGCACAGGGGAGGATGCTGAGCCGAGGAGAGGATGCTCATCTTTTCCTTGTACCACAGCTGATGGGGTTTTGTTCCTCCACTTAACAGGGATGGGGTGCGGGAAAGCACCAGAATCCTTGGGAAAGCCCAGCCGCTTGCTGCGCTGCTGAAACGGGGGCCACAGGAAGGGTTCATGGCGGTCTCCCCCGCTAATCTCTCATTGTAATCTCATTAATTGCCCCTCTGCTCAAACAGAAAAAAAGGTAAAAACTAATCTGCATGTTTATTCAATGCTTCTTTCCTACTTCTCTGCAGCAATGCCGAAGTCGGGGCTGCGGGAAAAGCAAGACATTGAAAGGGAGAGGAAATTGCCTTTTCCGTTTTAAAAAGGCTGTGGGGGTCTGTGCTCCTCTCTGAGGATAGGAAACAAGAGTGTTTAAGCTTATGGACTTTTGGTGATGGGGGATAGAGAAGCCTTGGTTTAAAACAGGGAGCTAGTTTAGGCTACATTAGTGAAAAAAAAAATCTGGGGGTGTTTAATTTTTTGATTGCTCCCAAAATGCTGATATAAAGCAAATATTTGCATAATTTTAGGTAGGCTTACAGGGATATGTTTCTGGTCCCATCTTCATTTCCATCGCTCTTGTATTAATAGCTTATAAAACTTCTGAAAAATCACCCTCCAAAATTTGCAGAAAAATAACACACCTGTGTACAAAACATACCTACTTTGGTAGGTTTTTCATTCTCCTTGAATTCTCATTTCCTGAAATTGCAAGGGGTTGTTTCCAGTGACAATAAATGAGCACCCATTTTGGTGATGGTGGAAATGGATCTGATGGAGCCAAATTTAAGTACAACTGAAAACCTGATGAATTGCTTCGGGGAGGGAAGAATTCCTTATTTTTTTCGATTGCTGAAAGGTGGTTAGCAAAATATTTTACTCAAAAAACCCTCAACAAGCCAGCAGCAAACCCCAGCCCCAAGGATGCTCAGGAAGGGTGGAAGCTCATCCCACACATCCCAGGTCAGTGCTGGGTGCCGGCGGCAGGGCTTGGGGAGCACTGGTTTTCTGGAGACATCCCGCCACCTCCGCCCTTTGTTCTGCTCAGGTTCTGTGTTCTGGCCTCACTGGCAGTCTTTGGTGCTGCCTTTATCTCCAGGGGCACATCCATTCATATGATAACTCTATTCATATCCTGACAGTTTTTGATAGTTCATTCTTCTAACCCAGCCTGTTTGCCTGGCCAACACTCAAAATGATTCCTCTGTCACAGAGGCGATTAACCCCTTCAGCCTTACCAGTCCCAAAGGCAGTGGTCAGATAATGCACTTGTATTACCTTTGAAACGAAACAAAACCCCCTTCCTGCCCGTGTCGGTGCACGATACTCGGTGTCATAAACAACGGTGTAAAGGATGTAACTCCGTAATGGATCAGATCCAGGCACACCAATAAAGCTAATGAAGTGCATTTGGCCCAGGGATAGTGGCCAGAAAAGTATTCACCGTTTATCTGAAAACATCGGCAAAGGCAGTGCTGCTTTTAATAATCCCTTCCAAGGGCTCATCAGCCCCAGCCTTTAAAAATCAGGCCCCTCTTTCCCTAATACAAATTTCCCTGGCTTCACCTTCCAGCCGTTTGTTCTTGTTAGGCTTTTCCTGCAGGATTAAAGAGCCCATCTTTTTCGGCAGTGAAAGTGGTAAACTCAACCTGTGCACCTCGAAGCCCTTGTGGGCGCAAACAGATTGGGCTCTGCACATTCCCTTCTGTGATTTTTCTTTACCTCCAGCCCTGGTTATCATAGTAGTGCCTATGGTATCTTCTGCTCTGTGTCCAGTTTCTCATATTTAAAATGCTTATTTAACCACATTAGTGAGTGACAACAGTGCTGGCTGCAGGTGGATAGATGAATCCATCCCAGCTCCATCCCATCCTCAATGATGCCGCAAGTTCCAGGGTCTTTCCTTGGATAAAATACCTTCTGTGTTATGCACCTTCCATGCAATTATTAAAGACTTTTGTGATATTTAATTACCAGTGGTATGAGATATTCAGTCTGTCCCCTCAAAGTCAGTTAGTATTGGTATTTTTGTCTGTGAAAATGTTCCATTTTAGAAAGCTATTTTTAAGAGAGCAAAGGCAAAAGCCTTTAAAAGAAATTATCTTGCTTTAAAAATGTCATTGGGGTACAAACAGCTCAGCACAGTTTAGGGTGGCCAACTGGTGCGAGAGCAAAGATGTCCTCAGAGAAATTAGGGAAAAAGCATACGACAGCCTGAAAAACTGCCATGCAAAGCCCCTCCAGATAATCCAGATAAGCGAGCACATTTGTAAAACCCACGTTTCCCTAGTGAGGATTCCAGAGAGGATAACACTCAAAGCTTTACCAGGACTGCAGGGACACCGGGATCGGTGGGAAGGGCAGAATGGCATTTTCAGGCTGCTGCAAGGTTTGCCCTGGCTCTGATACAGGCACAGATCTCCAGTGCCAGGTTTGCCTGAGTCACAGTGGGTGGCATGGGAAGAAGTGGCAGTATGGAATAAGAAATCTTCCAGATCCCAAACAGGCAGGAGATAACTGAGGGGGCATGCAGCTTACGTGTGGGGAGTGAGATAGTCTGGGAAAAGGACTTGGGACAGTGTTAGCAGCTTACGTGGCATGAGCTTCAATGTCCAAAAAAATGCAGCAGAGGTTGGAAACCTCGATGACTAAAGGTGAAAATGCATTTGTGTCTATTTTATTATACCAAACATATGTGAGAAAATAGAAGAAGGAGTCAGGACTAGTGTGAGGACGCTGGGGCAAACCCCTCTGGACACAGCTCCCCTTTCTTGGAATCTGTACCACAGAGGTGTTGCTGACTGCAAGCAGAAGACATTTGTTTTGTGTTAGAAAACTCCTGTGTAATTTTTAAAGGCTGTCACAATATTGCATTACTGGTACCATGAGGTGTTTAGGCTGTCCCTGTACCTGAACTGCAGCTCAGAGGGAAGTCCCCATTTGGGTGCAGGTCCATTACCTGTTCCTCAAGCTTCTGGCTTCTGGCTTTGGTCAGGGATGCCAGGAGCCACTCTTTGGTGGTGTGGGAGTTGAATAGATCTGTTCTCACAGGGCTTGAGCCAGATGAGCTATCAAGGGGTGGCTGTGCCAGGCATGGGCTCCTCTCTGCTGATGGACAGGGCCGTGTTGTTGTGCTGTCCCTCAGGCTGGGGACGTTGTGGAAGGAAAGACATGTGTGACTCCCAGATGGCCAAATCCAGACCTGGGGGCACCAGTTGTGCCTCCTCCAGGGCCACAGGGACCCCAGTGCTCCATCCCCAGCCTCACTGCAGTCTTGCTTTTTCCCCTGCTCACTTTGGTTGTTTCCATGGAATTATGGAATTTCTTGAAACCCTGACCTTTCTCACACCCCTATCCCCAGGGCCTTCCCACCTCCTCCTCTGGCTTCTGCCCTGAATTGCAACGAGCCCAGTCACCCCTAGAGCCTGAAATAGTTCCTTTCCCAGCGGCGCCAGGACCAGGGACACGGAAGTGTGGGCTCACCCTCACTCGGAGCCCTGTCCAGCCCCGCACACTCATCCTCGAGCCCTGGGACAGCCTGGGCGCGTTCTGACATTTCCAGTTTCAGCTTGCACTGGAACCGAGGAGTGCCACAGTGCCAGGCTGCACACCTGACTGGGGATGGGTGTGCACCTGTACTGCGGTGCGCACCAGAACTGTAACACCCTGCCCAGTGGTGGGTAGTGTGTTTAATTTGGGTGTCCTACACCAGCATGCCCAGTTCTCCCTGTCTGTACCCCTGCACACAAGCATTGGGAGTCTCTAAGCGAGCAGTATACATGACCATTTTACATCTCTATTTTCTCACCTGTACTTTTGAGAGGGAACATCTTTTTGTTGTTCGGCTTTTGATGTGCTTTTTTTTTTTTTTTTCTGGGAAGAAAATCCTGCCCTATAATTTCAAGGTTTTTAGCCTTAGAAATACTTTATTCAGGGTGTTTTGTTTTGTTTCATTTTTTGCATTATTTCACAACACCTCAGTCCTACCATGGGTAGGTAATGTGCTCTTGCACTGCACATTATCTTACATGGTATCATGCAGGGGCTGGAAGGATCAGGTTGATAATTTTATTTTTAAAACCTGAACTGAGTCTTTTTGTTAGCACTGATTGAACAAACAAGCTTTCTTCCTACATCAAAGTATCTCCTGCTCTCGGTGTAGTGAAAAGGGGTGACCCTCTGGGCAGTCCTTATGGGCATTGCCGCTCCTGATGCATTACAAAATGATATAAAATTAAATGCAGAAAGTTCACAGCAACAATCTGGAGGTCTGAGAAGAAATCCTGAAATGGGAATTAGGACACAGCCAAAAAGCAGCACTGCTTTCATTTGAAAATGTTTCTTTTTAGCTTGGTGGGTTGGTTTTTGGGGGTTTTTTTTGGGTTTTTTTTGTGTTTATTTTTTTTCCTTTGGTTTGTTTGGTATTTTTCTTCTCCGTTTTTTTTTTTTTTTTTTTTTTTTTGTTTGTTTTGTTTTGTTTTGTTTTATTTTGTTTGGTTTGGTTTTCCAGCCTGATTCTGCCATTTCCAGAAGTGTGGAAATCCAAAATTCTTGCCAGATTTGATGTTATTTCCTGGATCTACCCGCACTGGTTTTCTAAACTCCTTCTCTGGGCAGCCGAGGCCGGTGGGTGCCGAGGGTAGCCCCATCCCCGCGGTGTCCTTAGTATGTGCGTGCAGCCTTGTGGAGAAGCAGCTGCAGGAAAAATCCTGCCTGAATCTGGCTGCTGTTCTGGCCGAGCAACAACCCACTGCTGACCCGGATCTGTGGGGAGCATCCCTGCACACAGCTCCTGAAAGGGGGGAGCTGACCTGCCCTCCAGCAGGCTGCTCCTCCCTCTGAGCCCTACCCCTTGGCCCCATGTGCTGCGGAATGAATGGCTATTTTTCATTCCTTAAAGATAAATACTGTCCCAGGGATCAGGAGGCGGAAAGCAAAGCTTCCCATCCTGTCCTCTTGCCATGTTCCAAGGCCTGTAAGACTTGACTTTGTGTTTCAGCTTTGCTCCTGATTTGGAAAGGTCACGGCTGCCTATTCAGCTGGCCCTTGCATTAAATGGTGGGACACAAACAGCTGACCCACCCTGGCCCCACCTGCCCCTTCCAAGTTCTGCCCCACATTATGAGAAATGAATGCCACTGGCTCTTGTTCCCCTCCTCTCAGGGCGCGTTTTGCTGCCTCTCTTCCCACTGTGGATAACCCTCCCTGTGTCACTCCCCCATGAAGAGGGGCTGGGGCTGTGGGGCTGGTGTGGGCTGTGCAGACCTGCTTGGAGTTGTGGAGATGAGCCTGTTGGTCTTTGGGTAGTGGGGAGCAGCCAAGCTGTGCTGGTAAGAGTTTAATTACTGATGCAAAAGGCATTGTTGCATGGGGCGGGGAGGGGGAGCCTTGCTGTGAATCTTGGGAGGCCTTTGAAGTTGTGATGGAGAGGAACTGAAGCCCAAGGGAACAGGGCTGCTCCCAGTGACCCTTCCTCCCCTCGCCTGCGCTACAAAGCCCCTGCCTAAGAGGGAGATGGTGGAGTAATTAGAGGGAGGACCACAGTGGGTTAACAATTAGTGAGGGTGCTCAGAGCCCTCTTTGGTCCCCCACTGTTTTTCCAGAGGCTGGGACTCAGCGCATCCACCAGTGTGTCACCCCCAAGCTTGTTCCACCACCCCACCACGAACCCGGGGTGGGCTGAGGATGAACAAGCTCCCCTAGACACCACAAGCCCATTCCTGAGCCCAGGATGCTTGGATGTGAGATTCCAGTGTGCTCCCACATCTGTTTGTAGGGACGCAATACATCCCTGCAGGAGCTATGGCCAGCAGTGAAAGAGTTGGGAAGGGTATCTAAGCACTCACTCTTTATAGATGATACAGATATAGATATATGATACAGATATAAATATAGATATTGATATAAATATATAGATAATATAGAGATATACAGATGATATAGATATAGATATATAGATTATATAGATACAGATACAGATATAGATAGATATAGAAAGAGCTATAGATACAGATATAGGGCAAGAGATAGATAGTCCCAAGTACAACTCACATCCTCTGAATGCTAGTCCCAGTCTCAGGTCCCTCACTTATCCCAAGCAGGATATAGAATTTGGTAGATATGGGTATGGAAATGGATACAGATATAGATCCAACAGTAGAGTATAGTATACTGTATATCCAACAGTATATATATAAATACAACATATACATACATCATATACTGATTTGCACACTTTGACTCCTGCCTAGTCTGTATCTATGAGGCTGCAATGTCCACTAGTCATGCACCATTGCACGATGCAACTTTATGCAGCATGAGGGTCTGCCCTACGTGAGGCTCTGTCTGCAGACCCCAGTTGTGCTGGGAAACGACCTGCTTTCTCCTAGGTGCTTACATTTGAATGGGCAATCAGGCTTGACAGCTTTTCCACCAGGGTGAGAATTTCCCCTGACACCTCCTGGTGTTTTGGCTCAATACTCCGAGGCAAGGCCAAGGCACGGAATAGAGAAATGACAAAATGGTGCTGAGGAAAACAAAATGGAGCTCATGGTTTGAGACTGATATGTGCAGACAGTCCATAGCATCAAAGAGAATTGCCCAGCTGTAGGAGAGAGGTCTCCCAAACCAGCACATTTTCTGAGAAAATGTTTGAGCTGAAAGGGGTCCTTTGTGGTGGTCTTGCTCTCTCTGCGGCTTCCAAGGCGGGCGCTGAGCATCACCCCCGAGAGGCGGCGCGGCCGGGGGCTCGCTGCGCAGGGCTCAGCAGGCACTGGCGCAGGACGGGTGGCAGCTTCCCTTGGGGCTGGGCTGTAACCAGCTGGGGTCTGGGAGAGTGTTGGTGTCCCCATATCGGAGCGTGTCGCAGTGCTGCTGGATGGACACTGGGATCCACAGCGGGGTGCTATCCATGAGTTAACGGGAGCTCTCGGACACACAGTGCCTTTGTGTTTGTGCAGTGCTTACTGTGTGGGCTTAAAATGCAGGGCTCTGTGCACTTGGCTGAAGTGAGGGAGTAAAAGAAACTTATCCTTCTTCCTGCAAAGAGGAATCTGACGATAGGTGGGATGCAAGCTGGCATAGGTTGTCTGGGAACCAAAGCAACGGAAAGGAGAAGACTCCTTCAGTTCACGACAACATCTCCATGAGACTGGGTGACGACCACGTGCTCAGGGTGGTGGGATGGGGTGTAGCAAGGTGGCTCCAGGCCCCACACACTGTTGGCAGACAAGTCTGGGGTACACCCCACTGTATGCTCTCAGCATTGTTCCTCATAATGCGATGATCCCACTGGACCCCAGTTCATGCAGGCTCCTCCTGCTGCTTGCAGAGCAGTGGGAGGCAGCCACATCCATTGCTGAGCATCCCAGCGTGGGAAAGAGGGTGCAGAGACCACGGTGGGGGGGAGAGAGGGTCTGCAAAAGCCGTCTCCTCCCTGCAGCCTGCCTGCTGAGGGTCACCAGGACTGTGGTCCTGCACTGCAAACAGGGAAACTCCCAAGCCTGGGCTCCTGCTGGGTGAATTACCCAGGGAAAATAGGCAGAAAATCTTCAGATTAACAATAGCAAATAAAAATGGATTTGAGATCTCTGAGGTAATTACTCTGTGCTGAGGGCAAGGGGCCTCTTTAGCAGTGGGAGCAGTGCTGTGCAGGGAGTGGAGGGGCTTGGCCTGCTGTTGGGCCAATGGAACCACACAAGAAACCCTGAAAATTCTTTCAAATTGTTCTGCTAACATTAATAAATGCCTCAAAAGCTCCTAATCTGCTCTGTCAGGAGCATGACGTCCGGGTGTTTCACAGCCAGCTCACGTCTCTGCTCCTCTCTCCTCCCCTCTCCTTCCCTGCCTGGTAATAGTAAATGAAAGTGGCACCCGTTCCTCAGGCTACAGGGAGCAGCCTCATGCTGAGCCCAGGCTCTGCAGGGATTGGAGCCACTGTCCTGATATGCCCTGTCCCTGCTGGGACAAGCTGGTCCTGGCAACAAGACCACCATCCCTCCCGAGCCCAGGGACCAGCCCGGCCCTGCTGCTGCAGAGGGATGCTGTGACAAGGTGCCTCCAGGTCCACTTTGGTGCTTCTCAGGGGTGAGGAGAGGCAGCCAGCAAGGATGAAGCTTCCTGCAGCATTGACCTCACTGGGTGGCTTCAGGATAAAGGGAATGGGGAAAGCTGGAGGCACTGGGGGTCCCTGTGGGAGCCTGGTGTTCTTGGTGGGTGTTGAGGCATCAGGGTCCTGGTGCCCACTGCACCAAGGGTCAGGGCACCTTGCTGGCAGCCTCCCCCAAGCCTCCATCGCTCTGGGTCTGCACCATGGAGCTGAGGCTTGGGCTCCTTGCCCCGTGCTGAGCAACTCGAGCTTATGAGGCAAGGCAAGGCTCTCCTCTGCTTGATGCTGTGGGATCTGAGCGTGGGGCTCAGATGGCTCAGAGGCAGCAGTTCCATGGCATCCTGCTTTCCTCCACTGCTGCCACTGTGCAGGTTTCCACAGGAAGTTTCTGAGCACATTGGAAGGCATCCTCACCTCTCCTACCATGCAATCTGCTCCCCTCTTCCTGCAGTTTGCCTCTGTCTCCTCTTCAAGTCGGGCTCCTGGTGGTGGCAGTGATTTGGAGGGGTTAGCTTTGATGGACTTCTCCAGTGGGGTGTCAGCCAGGACCATGGGGAGTCTCTTTGTGCTGGAGCTGGGCGCTGCAGTGTGCAATTACAGCAGCTGCTGGAGTGCAGACTTCAAACCAGTGATGCTGAGAGGGAGCTGAGCCTAAAGGGCTTCCAGAGGAGAAGTGTCCAGCTGAGGAATGACGCTCCAGTTGCATCAGTCTTGGCCCACGGTGGGACTGGTAGACAACCTAATGCTGGGAGTTTGTTTCCACAACCCTTCCTTGCTTTGCATTCCCTCCAGCCTGCTCTTTACAGCTTCCTCTCCCCCAAAGGTCACACTGCTCTCAGTGCTGGGGCCAGGACTCAACTCTGTCCTGAACCACCAGCTCAGGGGAGCATCCCTTATTGCCGTCCCCAAACTCCATACCTGCCTCATATCCAGCCAGGCAGTCCCTGAAGAAAGATTGATGGCTGGGGGGCATTTTCAAGGAAATGGCAAATGAAGAGGGCTTCTTCACGGTGCCTCTGTTCTTTGGGGATGGGGACAAAGCTTTCTAACACAGCTTTTACTCCTGTGTTTTCCAGTGAACTTGCTAGACACGTCAACAATCCTGGGAGACTGGGGCTGGATGACTTATCCCTCACATGGGGTAAGTATGAGGTGACTGTTGGCAGAGGGGGACCCCAGCGGGATGGGTCACTGTGGCAGGTGTCAGGGGATGAGTAGGGAATGGACATCTCAGCCCCAAGTCAGTGCTGATGAGGCAAACAGACCATGTCTGTTGGGAAAATGCCAGCCTGATAGACTGGCAGAGGGACACAGCTGTTTTGGAAATGCCATTTAACCCTCCATGTCCCCTGGTAAGGACCAGGCCGTCACCAGGTCCTGAACTCTGAAGGGACTCAAGAGCTGGGACATGCTAGGAAGTGTCTCATTCCTCACAGCACTGGGTGAGCATCAGGGGGAGCAGCCCAAATGACCAGCGAGCTGCCAGCCACCTGGAATCCAAGGAATTTCTCTGAGCACTGGGCAAGAGGGGCAGGGGAGCCTCCCCTGTGAATTGCATCTTACAGGAATGGGGGTGCAGACCCGCAGCCCTGTGGCGTGCCCGGGAGGGATGGTGGCATGGTGACCCCCATGTGAGCCTGGCATCTCCACCAGCTGGATCCTTCCCACACTCTCCCTTCACTTGCATTTCCATGCCCAGGTTTTCCCGACACAGTAGCTTTCTGGAAATAGTAAGTTTCAGATGTCAGGGTGACCTGGCTGGAAGGATTTTGCTCATTCATTAAGTGAACAGAAACAATCCCATAAATACCCACAGGAACAACTGCAAGGCACAGTGGGGCTTTCTGCAGGCACAAAACGTGCAAAATTGGGGTGCCTACCTGGCTGTTGCTGCTGTGTTGATTTTTCATGTCCATTCTTTTTATCCTCTCTCTGAACTAAATGGTCCTAATCTTTTCAATTCCACCTCCCACAGAAATCTTCCCAGGTCTCTAATAATTTTCATTGATCTGTTGCTTGAGACTTTCAGTCCCCGCACTGCTTGAGCAGGAGTGATCAGAACAGTGAATTCATAATAATACCAATGATCAGATTTCTATCAGACTTTATCATATATGTAAATATATTAAATCGTTAACTCAAGTCTAATTTTAGCAGTTAGTTGTTGCAATGATGAGTATCCTGGGAATGTAAGAGATTGAGAGGTCCAAGGTCAGAGGGGACTGTGGAACTAATGTGATGTGATCTCCTCCATAAATATGGGCCTTCAGACCTGTCAATTCATTCAGCTCTCAGAGCAGCCCAGCTTTGAGGAAAAAACATCCTTGGCTACAAAATTGCTGGTGCTGGTAAATCCTCCAGGTCCTGTGGTGATGCTGTTAACGTGCCCCTGTTAAAACCGATGGCTATGAGGGTTTGCCTGCCTCTGGTCTCCAGCCAGGGGACCTTCCTCTGCCTCTGCCTGCATGAGGCAGATGCTGTCCTCCTCATGGCTGCCCTTGGCTGTCACTGCTGTCCTGTCACTAATCAGCTGTCATCTCATCCCACCCTTCTGCCAGATGGTGGCATCCTGGAGGAGCCTGACACACATTCAGGGCTTCCTCTGCTCTCCTGCAAGGGAGAATGTTTTTGGGATTTTCTGGGAGACAGGGCTGTTTTCCATTGTCCACATCTGTCCTTAATCCCTCCCCAGGCAATTCCTCTCCATGGTCAGACCACCTGCAGGCAGCTTGCAGACTGCCCAGGATTATCCTCCTGGGTGACGCTGTGCCCAGGCCCTTGGTCCCTGCCAGGAGTGCAGGTGGAATCCATCGCAGGATGAATCCACTGGGCTGCCTGTGCTGGGCAGGGCCTTGCACTCCCGTAGCAGACAAAAGGATTGAGCCCACAGGAGCCTCATTCTCACCACGCCAGGGACTTCCTTGGCCAGCTAAGGTGCAGTATCCTGTGCTGGACATTGACAAATCCAGGGATGAATCCAGAGCCCCACCCCATTTGGACTGTCAGCTGCGACTGCAAGGTGACCACAGGCGCTGGGGCTGAGTCTCAGGGCTCTCCACAGCAGATGCCCAGCAGTCCTTCACCAGCAGCTCTTGAACACTGGTACATCTGAGTTCTCCATGTTATTGGTGATGTTTATAAAAAATAAATAATAACATAATGAATAATCTATATAATAAATTAAATAATATATAATAAATTAAACAGTAAGTAAATTTTAAAAAGAGTAAATAACAAAGAATAAAACAAAATTGTAATACTGGATGCCAAAAAAGTAAAAGAAAACCAAAAAGGCTCACAACATTAAATGTTGTGTAACACCCAACACCAGAGCCATCTCTTGGCCATGCTGCTGAGTCCTACAGGACCTTAGTCAGGTGTGGGGTAACTCCACTGTGCACTTACCCTGTGCTTTTGCCCAAATTGTGGCCCTGTTACCAACAGGATGACCACATACCTGTGTGGAAACTGTCTTGAATACCCTCAACTTTTCATATATTTTTTCCAGCTGGATGTTTTAATGGCTCCTGTAAACACTGGTCTAGAACATGGTTCTTCCTCCATGGGCCATTGTATCATTGATATGGAAAGGACATCTCACTCCTTTCCCTCCCTGCTGGTCCTTCACCTCCAGGCCCTTTCTGAGTAGGAAATCTGCTCTGGGATCTGTTTGCTGTCACCAGGAGCTGCATTAGGGTGCTGGTGTCTCAGGGGAGCTGGGGTAGGACACTTGCTGGCAGTACCAATGCTTTGGCCCTGAGCAGATGCCTCCCAGGCAGCCCCTACAGTTCAGTTCAGGCTTAGATGGGAGAGATCTGTGATCCCTGCACTAAGAAAGGAGCTCCCTTTGCTGGTCACCATCTGTGCCCAGTGCTTTGGGTGTCCCTGGGGCTGTCCCTGTCCCTGTCCCTGCCCCTGCCCCATGCCGTAGCTTTGGGCTGGGGTTGCATAGAGGCATTGTACTGTGAAGCCAGATTTTCATGGAGGTTGTTTATTTTTGCTGCCATTTCCTTAATTTAGATACTCCAGCTGAAAGACTGGTGGCAGTGGCCCCCCATTCCTGCTACCTCCCGGTTGTCCTACCTGGGCCACAGTGCAGGATTTCCCCATAGCGTGTCAGCTCCATCCATGGGCAGACACAGACGGCATCCTCCTGCCAAGGGTCCAGCATTGCTGGCTGAAGCCATGGATGTTCGTTTTGCTTTACCCACATCTCCATTCCCCCCGGGGCCGCCACATGGGTGACAGACAGTAGGAGGCGGGTAGCTCTGCCTGGGTCCTTTCACGGCACTGAGCAGCACAGAGCCTTGGTGCCCAGCCTCCTGAGGAGCTTCTGAAGAGGCTTTGTGTCTGCTAGTTCACTGCCTAGTGCCCTGTGGCTTGCCCTGTGGCACCTGCAGGTCCTGTCACACCTGGGGATCCAGTGGAAAGGCAGCAGCTTCACAGGCTTCATCCTCTGACTGGGAGAACCCAGAGCTACCTGCACAGCCAAGGCAAAACTGGACGGGTACCGCTTCATCACACCAGTGGGCAAGGTGAACTTGCCTCACTGTAAGGTTACTTCCCTCTGTGGCTTTGCCAGGGCCCACAAGAGCAGAGGAGCAGGAGCTGGGAGCAATGGGCACAGTGAGGGTCAGCAGTGCCGTGGGCCCTGGGGAATGTCAGGCCATCAGGGAGCCATGCCTGGCCTGTTTTGACATTTTCTCTTGACAGACAATTAACTGAGGGGTAATTGGCTGTAATTGCTGCTCAGGGGTTTAATTGCATCCCCCCCTCACCTCCACCCCAGAGACACGTGCAGGAAGCAGAAGGGTCACCGGGAGCATCCCTGTCCCGCAGGCTGCGGTTCCTCTCAATTATAATTTCAAAGGGCTCCCAGGAGCTTTGCAGCTCGCTCCTTTCCCAGAACAATTCCCTTTGCATTGAAAATTAAACTCTTATCAGTGTGGTCAACCCCTTCCCTTGCCATGCCTCCTGTATCCCAGTTCTCCCCAGCAAAACGCCCCAGTGCCCCAGTGCCCTTCTCTCCCTTCTCCTTGCTTGGCACGTGACCTCCTGGATCAGAGGGAGCCGATCTGCCCCTTTGCAAATTGCCTTTTTACTGACTAATTAAAACACTGATGAGATAAGTCAACATATTATTAATAATTATTGTATCGTCTACTTTGATTTACAAAGTCAAACAGGAAATTATTTTGTTCAGACACAGGGCATCTAAGGAGCTTGAATGATGCCTTGCAAAAGCTAATTAGAATGGGAGCACCTTGAGTGCTGGAGGAAGGCCCCCCATGCTGCCCATGACCTCCCCATCCACCCCCACCAGCACCTTCTGTGGTGGCCCCACAGTTTCCCTCTTGCAGCAGGGGCTGGGGTCAGCCCAGAGAGCTGCTGGGCATTGCCGCCCAGGCAGCTGCCCCAGTGTCTGTCACAGTCATGGACTGTCCTGAGCTGGAAGGAGCCGCAAGGGTCATCAAGTCCAACTCCTGGCCCTGTACAATCCCCAGCAATCCCACCTGGCATGCTCCATGTTGGCTTTGTTGATGGGAATCAGGAAAGAACTTCAGAGGGCTTTGGATCTCCCCATCCCTGCCCCTTTGTTCCTCAGAAAGAGATGTATCCTGAAGCCCCTGGGCACAAGGGTGCTCCTCCTTCATCCTACAGTACCCAGAGAGAGCACTGTCAGAAAGGCACCAGATCTGCTGAAACCCCCAGCTGAAAGCACAGACATGGCCGCAGGATGGTCTCCCAGCAATATATGTGCATTAAGAGTGGGGATTACAGCCCTGGGACTGAGCTATTTGCAGAGCCATGCCTACACACCAGGGGACTTTTTTTGCCTGGTTTGGTCCTGCAGCCAGCAGCCAGTTCATGGCTGGGATGAGCCTCATCTGTCATGAAGCAGGGTCTCCCTTTGCCCCAAGCTCACTCTGTAAAATCCCATCCCCAGTGTGAGCTGTGCTGTATCCTTGCTATTCCACCCCCCTTCAGGTTCATCTCTTCTTCTCAGACCACCAAGAGATATTGGGGCTCTCCCGTGTGCCTAGGCCATGTCTCTGCTCTCCTTCACTTTGATGTCCCTGTTGTATTTCTCAGGTTTCTCTTCCAAGCTGGAGCCTCTACCTGGGTCCAGAAGTACCAGCAAGTTACAGCTCAAGCTGTGGTGAAATTAATTTTCTTTGGGGAAAAAAAAAGTGTAGGAAAGGAACATTGGAAAATAAAGATTTAGACTGGTAATTGAGATAAAAGCTCATCTCCCAGTGCTTGTTCAGTAAATCCTGGGTTATTGCTAATTCCCCAGATGCTGGTCACTACCAGTAGTTAATCACCTGCAGTGAAGCTCAGGGTAGTTAACTGCCTGACAAATCCCTCCTTAGGCACAGCAGTGACTGATTTCATGGGGATTATCTCCAATTAAGGCCTCCCATCTAATGATTTATAGCTTCAATAACAGCCTTCTCTTTTTTCCTCTCCCAGTGACAATGGTGTGAGAAGGTGCCATGGTGTGCCGGGAAGGAAAGTGCTGGATGTCTCAGTGGCCACAAAAGCTTTGCTATGCTAGGCAGACCTGGCATCCCTCCTGGAAGCTGTCCCAGGGCTGGGGACACTCATTCCTTTGCACTCTAAGGATGGAGGGAGGCTGAGCTGCTCCCAGGGGGACACAGTCTCTCCTCTGCTCCTCCTCCTTCTCCTCTGCTGTGCCACACAGGCCCTGGGAGACTTATAAGACCTTACTCAGCTGCCCAGATATCTGGTGTTTGCATCTCTTGCCTTTCATAATCTGGCAAATATTTTATAACTGGTGTTGACTTTAATTTAAACGATTAGGCAAACTCCTGAATGCAGATGCAATCACATCCTCCCCCAGCGCATGCGCTCACCACATTAATTATGATGTCCTCATTTCCATCTCGCTGGGGGATCTTATCACACTGGTGGGGCCCAGCTGATCTTTGGTTCAGAAAACCACCTGAGCCCATGAACTGAGAGCCAGCAGTGCCTGGGGTGTGCATGCTGCCTGCATTCCTGAACCAGTGGTACCAAGTGTCACAGAGGTCCTCTCCTGCCCACAGCGCCTGGAATTAAGGTGAAACAGAAAAACCCCTCCAGTCATGGGGATTCCTGAAGCAGGTGCTTTCATCTCCCTTCTGGTACCTAAAAGGGCCTACAGGAAGGTTGGAGAGGGACTTTTTGCAAGGTTAAGCAGTGATAGAATAAGGGATAATGGCTTTAAGCTGAGGGAGGGTATATTTGGATTGGATATTGAGGAAAAATTCTTCCCTGTGAGGGTGGGCAGGCCCTGGCACAGGGTGCCAGAGCAGCTGTGGCTGCACCATCCCTGGAAGTGTCCAAGGCCAGGCTGGACAGGGCTTGGAGCAGCCGGGGATAGTGGAAGGTGTCCCTGCCCGTGGCAGGGGGTTAGAACAAGATGGTCACTTCCAATCCAAATAATTTCTTGGGTTCTGTGATCCCAAAGGCCCTGTAACTCCTGGGACCTGGCAGGGCCTATGGGACCTTGGTTGACCTGTGACACGCTGGGAAGATGAATCTGTGGCATCTGAGCTCAGGTAGCCTGCCTGCCCCATTCTTAGTGCACTTTCCCTGCAGGCCAAGTGTGGCATTTTGGGCTGGTCTCAGACTGGGATCCCAAGGGACCGTGGGACAGAACTGACAGTGCAGCTGCCGTGCAAAACAGCACTAAGTTTGAAAGAGTGATGGTGCATACGCAAACTCTCCAAATTCACCCCAGAGGGTGGAGGTGTGGCTGATACTGACTGTTGCTGGTACTTGGGGGTGGGCATTTATCTCCTGCTCTGTCAACAGGGAGGATGCTGCCCGCTCTGGGACTGCCACATGGGGACTGCCATGTGGGGACGTGGCAGTAGTGAGCTCCATCTCCTCTGCCAGATTTAGGAGAGACTGTCTGGAGACCAAAACCAACCAGATGAGCTGGATCCAAAGCATTTTGGTGCTCACAATAACCTCATCTTTCCCTTGCCAGACCCTCGCAGAGAGCCTTGCCCGCCCAGGCAGTGCCGAGGGGAGATGGCTGTGCATTGTGGGGACATCCCTGCTCACCCCCACAGTTCTGCCCTCACACCGTGTGGCTCCTCCCGTGCACAGCTCTGCTTCCCTTCCCCCGGGAAACTCAGCAGGGAAAAGACAGGAAACAGATGTTGTGTTAATTTGTGCTCAATTAATTTCGACAGCAGCTTCCGCCCCCTCGGAAGCACCGCAGCAGCCTGAGCACCAGTGGGTGTGGGACTGGGGACTGCTCTGCTCTGCAGCACTGCCAGGGGCTGGGCACACCCTGCCAGTACCCCTGTGCCTCCCCGCCAAGCAGCAGGGCAGGGTCCTGGCTGTCACAGCGCCTTTGACAGGCTCGTCCCTGGGCTTGGGAAGCTGAGGGCTGCTGCCCTCATCCCTCTGGCCAGGCAGACCTGTAGCCTGGCCCCTTTCCATGTTGTCCACCTGAGTACTGGAGCGCAGGGCATGTTCCCAGTGATCCCAGGACAAACCTGGGCGTTTCTGGGAATTCAGAAGACAATTTTTTTAAATGCATCCCAAAACATCTTTCTTCCCTGGGAATGTTTTGATTTTGAGCCCCTTTGCCAGCATATTTCCCTTAAAATGAGCTTCCATTGTATTATGCACCTGGAGCTGCTGCCTTTTCCAGGTTGCTTTAAGGTCTTTAGGACAGAGAAGCAGAGTTTTCTCCTAAATGCAGGAGGAAACTGGAGATGCTGGAGAAAACTGAAGATGTACATGACTGTAGTGAGTGCTCTGATCACCCTCACACGAGCAGAAGGCATGACAACACATCCCCAGAAGTAGCAGGTCAGAGAGGTCAAACAAGGAAGGACATTCCCATCTGAGAGGGGAGAAGGGAGTGGACTGTTTTGCAGGTACCACTGACACCTCTTTCCTGTATCTCTTATGTTCTGGAGGTGTGCTGCCCTCTCCTAGCTATGCCCTGTCCCTGCGCTGCTGGCAGCCACCCAGCGAGGCTGGCAGGTGCAGGTTCCAGGGATCTGCATCCTTGTCAGCTCCCACATCACTGGGGTGGAGGCTGCAGGCTCACCTCCTTGGAGCAGAGCATCCTTCTCTCGGGGCTGCTTGTTTGTGTCTAATGAAACACAAGTCACCACTCGCATAAGAAAACACCATTTTTGCCCTGTCAGAACGAGCCTAGAGGCTTATTTTAAAGTACTTAAAATGCTGCCTAAAAGATTTGTTTTCCTGCTCTGTGCAGCATGGCTGGGGATTTACTTGGCTCCCCCAATGCCCACAGACAGCTGGGTACACACAGGTGCCGAGGTGGGGGCTGCTCCCTGCCAGCTTCAGGGCACAGCCAGGACCCCAGGAAGGTGTTGGAGGCGGATGCTGAGGCTGGGGGTAGAAAGGTGGTGATCATTTGGAAGACAAAGGAGCCGGAGTGCCAGAGCCTTCCCCAGTTTCTGCAGCATTGCATCTGAGGCTGTCCCTTACAGCTGGACTTGGGCATAGGGGTGGGACTTCAAAGCCTGTTTCTAAGTCTGGGGGAAAACCAGATGGTTTGAAGTTCTCCTCTGCTCCTCTTTCTCCTCCCTTTCTCTCCTAAGAATTCAGGGGTCCCAGACCCATCCATGGGGGTATGATTGGAGTACCTGGTTTGAGCAGAAATGTGAGCTAAAGAGGTGGTGAGAAGCCCCCAGTGCAGCAAAAGTCTGTGTGTCCTGGTGAGGCATTTGGTGAGAGTGGAACGCCAGGCAAGACTGAGCCTCCAGAAGTGTCATGTAGCTCCCAACAGCTAAGTTCTCCTTGTTCCTCACATATGGAATTCATATCCGAAATATCACTACTTCTTCTCACTTCCCATCACTTAAACCCATTTAGCATTCCTCCCTTGTGTAACGCCCGTGTCCCTCTAAACTCATCCAGACCACCCTCCATTGCAATCCTGCTTGCTGCAACCTGCTTTTGCCAGTATCTCTTGCCCAGGTTTGCCCTGGAACCACAAGTGTATGGAATTTTCACCCTGGAGCTGTCAAGCCATGAACATAGTGGTTCCCACAGCCAGCCCTGATCCAGCCTCTCAGCTGGGTTGGGCACTGTGGGCTCACACTGAGGAGCCACACTGGCACCACCTTGCAGGGAAGAAGAGACCTCTGAGCCCCCATGAGTCCACATTTCTTGCTGACAGTTCTGTGCTCAGTACGTGCTTCCCCTTCACCCTCTGGTATCCACCCAGAAACTCCTTCTCCAGATGGAAAGCACCCAGTTTAGTTTGTGCATGGACAGTGCATGAGCCAGTGGAGATCAGGGTGCGCACAAGGCAGGTGGTTTCTGCTGCTGCTGGAAATGACAGCTGAGCACCAAGAAAAGGGACTCGCAGACATGACCTGGAGGGTTTGGAGCCCTCCCAAAAACACACATTTCCATCAGCTTCTGCCAGGACCTCAGCTAGTGTTCCTTTCTTCAAGCAGGGCTGCACCTCCCACAGTGCTACAGCTGGGTGTCACCGCCCAAATTAGTGCAGCTAATGAGTGCTCCTCATTTTCCTTTGCTCTGTGGCAGCAGTGACCTCCCATCCAGACACAGGAGCAGAGATGGCACACACCCCTGCATGCTCCCTGCTCCCCAGGGGTTGGGAACATCTGGAATGACCCAGATGTTTTCTCTGTCCTGCAGTGGGATTCGATCAATGAAATGGATGAGTTTTTCAGCCCCATCCACACCTACCAGGTCTGTAACGTCATGACCCCCAACCAGAACAACTGGCTCCGGACCAACTGGGTGCAGCGGGACGGAGCGCGGCGGGTCTACGCAGAGATCAAATTCACGCTGAGGGACTGTAACAGCATGCCAGGCGTGCTGGGCACCTGCAAGGAGACCTTCAACCTCTACTACATGGAGTCTGACCGGGACCTGGGCACCAGCACCCGCGAGAGCCAGTTCCTGAAGATCGACACAATCGCAGCAGACGAGAGCTTCACCAACGTGGACCTGGGCGTGCGGCGCCTGAAGCTGAACACAGGAGGTGCGGGGTGTGGGGCCGCTGAGCAAGAGGGGCTTCTACCTGGCCTTCCAGGACATCGGGGCCTGCATTGCCATCGTCTCGGTGCGCGTGTACTACAAGAAGTGCCCGGCCACCGTGAGGAACTTGGCGTCCTTCTCCGAGGCTGTGACCGGGGCAGACTCGTCCTCCTTGGTGGAAGTGCGGGGAGAGTGCGTGGGCCATTCCGAGGAGAGGGACACCCCCAAGATGTACTGCAGTGCTGAGGGAGAGTGGCTGGTGCCCATCGGGAAGTGTGTGTGCAGCGCTGGCTATGAAGAGCAGCGGGATTCCTGCATGGGTGAGTGCCAGCAGTGCCTGCAAGGGAAGGGGTGGCTGCAAGGGGCTCTTGCCTCTTTGGGGAAGGGCTGAAGACAGAAGCCTGCTCACAGAAACTGGGACAGCCAGTCTGTCCATACCTTTGCTGGCCGGTTTCATGCTTCCAAAACACGTGGCTGGTATGACTGACAAACTCCCTGGGAGTTCCTGTGGTTCTGACAGGACCTGGTGCACAGGGCAGGGCTTTGGGATGGGGGCTGGCTGGCATCAGGACAGGGGCTGCTCAGGTTCCATCTTTCTGTACCATGGATCACTGGCCCAGAGATCTCAGCTCAGTGCCCCCAGCAGCTCTGACTGGTGCTGAGATCTCTGGTGTGCTCCAGCAGGGTATTGCTTGGCCTCTCCAAAACACCCACTGCTGGAATGGGTCTAAAAGGGAGAAAAGCAAAAAGAAAAACACTGAGCTTTCATGGAACAAGGTCATTGCCTCTATCTCTCACCTCCCAGGGCTGCTGCAGAGCCCCTCATGCAGGGTGTGGGGAGCCTTCCCAGGGGCCCTCAGTGCCACTGGGCAGCTTTGAGCTGCCAACTGAACAAACTGTGATAAGGAAGTGGGGTGACCAGCAGCAGCAGCACAGGGATGTGTGCATACAGAGCGCGGGCTCCCCGGGAGAGTCCTCCACACAGATTTGTTTGCTCTCTGTTTCTTCATGGGATGTGTTGAGGGGGAGCAGCACAAATATGAGTGCGGGGCCTTTGTTTGAGTTTCGTGGTAACATGAAGTTAGGGAGGCTTGGCTCAAGGTCAGGACGTCCAGCACCAGACTGGAATGGATCCAGGGGCTGCTGGGACCCACGCTGGCTCCTGCAGGTCTTCAGTTACAGAGTGGGAAGGATGGGCAGAATAAATGCTTTTATCTAAAACTCCTTCTTCTCTGTGACAGTCCATTTGAAAGTTGTCCTGGGATAGATCTAATAACTCAGAAAAGGTCTTACATCATGTTAAAGAGGGTGCAAGATGCATGTGGGGCCAGGCGTGTGCTACTGCAGGAGAGGGCACTGCCATGGGCCTCCTGGTTGGCTGTGCCAGCCCCACCACTACAGGGAGATGCAAGCTGGCTCAGACAGACAAAACAGCCCTTTCTACTGTTCCCCTCCAGCAGCCCTGTATTGCACACTCTGCCCCAGGACATCCCCACCCCAAAGGTAGGAGGCTGAGCAAGGCTGTGGCATTGGTGCTGGGCTCTGCCTGCCTCATTTTCATGTGATTCCTTGGATAGGTTTGCTCTCTCCTGGCAGTGAACCTGTGGCAGAGCCCCTTCTCTGCCCTCCTGCCTGTTTCTCGTGGGGCTGCTCCTACCACAGGCATGGCACAGGAGGAGCTGTGGTCCAGCGTGTGTCCCCAGATGGCTCCGCAGACAGGCTCAGACCCAGCAATGCTCTCTGGTAAAACTCTCCAAGCCTTGTGGCATCAGAAACAGGACAGAAATGTCACTGGGTTTTCTCTGACATCAGTGTTGTCTCACCCTTCTGCCTTCCCTGTACCATTTTTCTGTCTCTAGCACAGTTTGATGACCCGACATTGAGTGAACAGGGGCAGCACCTCCATTCCTGCATCTCCTTTGGTGGGGCAGCAGGACATGTATTTACACATGAAGGCAAACAGATGCAAATCTCTGATCTTGTGCCTGATTGGGGCAGAGTTCATTTTTCAGGCTGAAAAGTGCCTTTTGGGGATAATTTATAAGCCCAGCAGATCTGTTGGAGTTGGAAATTAGCCGTTTTAATTGTCAGGTGGATAAAAGCAGGATTCCAGTGACTGTCGCCCCAGCAATTTTTCATTCTCGGTCACAGGGATGAGATGGTATAAATCACTCCTTGTGGCCCTAATAATCTTTCTATAAATATCAGGGAAATTCATTTTTTGCTTGGGGAGAGGAGGTGTGGAGGGGGAGAAATTAGAGAAGATACTGTGCCTCTATGGCAGTGTTTAAAATATGATTCCAAATTAATTTCCTTCTGCCTCTCACAGCCAGACGCCTTATTTGTCAAAGCTAAAGATATTTGAACAGTGGAGGTTTCTTCCCCTCCTCTTTAACATTCATTTTCCTAAGGGCCTGCCAGAGTGATGGAAGACAGCTCAGGAAACCAGACCATAGCCAGGGCTGTTCCCAGCCCTTCAGAGGAGAAGTAGGGCAGTGCCACAGACCTGGGAAGGAAGGGGTGAGGTGGGACATGGGGAATGATGTACAGGAACATTGGGAACTTCTTTGTCTCTCATCCCCTTTACAGCATTGTAGAATCTCAGACTGGTTTGGGTTGAAAGGCATCTTAAAGCTTATCCTGTTCCACTGTCTGCCATGGGCAGGGACATCTTCCACTTGACCAAGCCCTGTCCAGCCTGGCCTTGCAGCAATGGGGCTTTGCTGTCATCTATCATGTTGGATCCTTCACTGCCCTTTTTGGGGCAGGGGGATGGTGGCTGGGGTCTCTGACTGCTGCACTCATCCCAGTAGGAGCCACATTTTGCCTTGCTTTGATGTCCTGCTGTTTGCAATAAGGATGTGAGGGGCAGTTTCCATGGGATTGAGGGGGCCAGATCTCAGGGATCAGGATTGTCTGAGGATGCCAGCTGGCTTGGCATTGAATCACAGCCCCCACACACCAGACATTTATCCCCATATCTGTGCCTAATGCCTCTGCCAGATTCCTCTCCAGAGAACCCCCTTCTCCAGCTGGGACTGGTCACATGTGCTACAGTACCTTACTGGACAGAAATGGGATTTGAGCTGGAATTCCTACATCTGTTGATGACATCCTGGGTATCTGCCAGCTCCTAACATTCCCAACATTTAGTTCCACAGTATCTTGTGCCACAGCCACCCCAAGGATAAAACTCCTCCTGGCGCAGCACAGCCCACTTGTTTTTCCCTCTGTTTTCAAGGTTCTAAAGGACTTTTCTTCCCTCGCCCCCTAACCCACAGCCTCGGACTGCTCTTTCCTCCTTGAAATGCAACAGTCCACACACAACACATTAACATCTCTTACACACAGCAAATAGCAACTGCTCTTCCTAAACAGCAGAATAAGCAAGAGCAGGAGGGAAAGGGATCTGTCCCAGCAATTCATCAGATAAGGAGACAATCAGCATAATTTGCCTTATTGATATGCAACTGCTGTGCAGGACACATAGATACCCATTTCAATAAGGTCAGTGCAATTAGAGGGATGGGAAAGGGGAGCCTGGTTGTGCTTCTGTGGGTAGGGAAGGGCACATAACCCACATCCCCAAAGGCTGAGAGCTGGGGCATGAGTACCCTGTCCTGTGTGTGGATGGATGGAGAGGTGGACACGGAGGGCCAGGCAGGTGGGGGCAGTGGCTCTTCAACCACATCCCTCCTACCAGCCTTGGTCAGCCCCTCTCTGAGGAGGGCTGTCAGGCTCCTGAGCCACCAAGACCTTGGATTTTGGTGGTGGTCCTTGGTGGAGAGACCTTGGTCCTTGGACCATGTAAATCCATGGTCCTTGCATCAGGGTCCCCCTTTTGAGTCAAGTCTGAATTATTTCTTGGGCTGCATCTCTCACCAGCTATCAGAGAGCAAAACTTTGATTCGGACTAAAATCTGTTCAGCTGCTCACAGGCTGTACATGCAGAGGGAGTTTGTTTGCAGCATCAGCAGCAGTGCCATGGCTAGAGATCATGATGCTGCTCTCTGGGAGTTGACACAAATCCATCCAGCATGCCACCATGGGGGGACCCCCAGGAGCACAGAATCTTCCAGGAAGGGTTTTTGATAACAATCAAGTGGAAAAGAGGGCAGGCCCTCCTGTTGTCAGAGTAGGTGGATGAGCCTTTGGCAGAAATGCCATTCCCAAAGAGCTTCTTTGTTGAATATCCATGGCTTTCAGGAGCTGTTCAGACATTTCTGTCTGAAGTTTGGAAACAGGCATCTTATCCTCTGGGTGTTCTTGTTGCTCTGGCTGCTTTCCCTCTGTTCTTGGGACCTTCAGTTTGGCTGTTCCCTTTAGATGGAAAATGATGATGAGGGAGCAGGAACTGAGCAATTCCTAATTCCTGCTCCAGCAGCCCATTTGTACATGAGGATGGGTGTTCGTAGCCTGAGTGAGAACAGCCACCAAACACAGGTCTGATGTGTGTGGCTGAATGAGGATCTGGCCCTGGGTTAGATTTTACCCAGCTCTGCTTCAGCAAGAAAATGGCCTTTTTCCTATGGACAAAGGAGAGGGACACTGCCACTGCTGGGACCCTTTCCCCTCCAGCCCCCAAAATGAAGGGGAGGTGGGAACAGATGAAGGACTGCTGAGCTCTCTCGTGCCTCCCATGGTACACAGCTGGTGGAAATGGATCTGGAGAGTCTGGTTAGCAATCTGGAAGCCGGTTAATTTTTTCCAGTTGGTGGGATTCATGCTGATGAACCAATCAGCAGATTTAATGTACCTTAAAACTTCCTTGTGGGCAACTTTAATCGAGCAATTAAAGCACCACAGCATTGCTAATTAAGAGGAGAAAATCCCCAGCTTGGTAATTATGTGCTTGTGAATACAGTTTTGTATCCATGGACATTTATGAAAGAAGTCCCACAGCTGGTGGGGCAAGGGGGGAGCAGAGTTGTGTGGAAGGAGGGGAAACCCTATCCAGCTGCTCCCCATGTACTGTACTGGGGGCAAAGCCTGGAACAGGGGCAGGGAAAGTCCTGGAAACACCTGAAGAGAAACATGCCAGGAGAAGGCACAGGATGGGAATTGCAGCTGCCTGGTCTACTGGAAGGTGTCCCAGCCATAGGTGGAATGAGATGGGCTTTAAGGTCCCTTCCAATCCAAACCATTTGGTGATTCCATGATTCTATGAGAATACTCTGTTATGACAGCTCCAAGCAAATATCTTGGAAGATGTTTCAGTTTTCTTGGTGTGGATTTCAAGAGGAATTTCTGTGCAAGTCTCAGCACAGACATGGTAGGCCCAAGCCACAAGCCTTACCTGCCTGCAGCAGCCTCTGCCTGCTGTCTGGTACCAGGCTGTACCTGGTACCCACAGCTGGTGGCACCAGGTGTCCCACAGAGAGGGGCTCTGCCATGAGTGTATCAAGACAAAGCTTCCAAGGCCAGGAGCAGAAACAGTTCCAAAGTGGTGCTGTGGGAGTTATGCAAAGTCCTTTCTGTGATACCAGACAACAGAATCAAAAGAAAGTTGGTGACTCACAAGATTTTCATTGTGGTTTGCAAGGCCATCAGCTGCTCTGTAAAATACAGGGAATAATGGCTGGTGAGATCGTGTCACCTCCTAGTTGTCCCAAAGCTCTGCATCCTCTCAAAAAAGAAATAAAGGAAAAAGCCAGTTTGTCTTCCAAGACACATAAGCTGTGACTATCTGTTGTATTTAGCATATTTCAAGAGTCCTGTACCTTTCAATGTTGTCTCATGGGCAGCAGATCTTCACAGCACAGACTCTGGCTCTTCCTCAGTCAGGGCTCCTCCAAGGCTCTCCCTGACTAGCCAGCCCACCCCCTTTTATCCCAGTTACCTTGACTGGCCACAGCTGCAGCCCATTGAAGGACATCACAGCTGCAGCCCATCAAGAATAACTGGGACCTGCCGGGGCAAAGATATTCAGATACAATACAGAGATACTTTACATGGACTCAAAGACCACTTACACAGTACACATATTGTAAGGGCCTCTTATAACTATCTAGGAGCACAGAATCATAGAAAGGTTTGGGCTGGAAGGGACCTTAAAGCTCATCTCCTTCCAAGCCCCTGCCATGGGCAGGGACATCTTCCATACCCCAGGCTGCTCCCAGCCCCGTCCAGCCTGGCCTTGGGCACTGCCAGGGCTCCAGGGGCAGCCACAGCTGCTCTGGGCACCTGTGCCAGGGCCTGCCCACCCTCACAGGGAAGGGTTTCTCCCAGTATGCCATCCAAACCTGCTCTCTTTCTTTTTTCATTAGGAAAGACTTCTTCCTCTAGAGGCTTATCCAGCCTTGTGTGGGAGCCTTGGGTTCACACTTGACTCATACCAGGACCTCCTGCTCACTGTCACAGACCTGGCTTCAGGCTTGGAGCCCAGGGGTGCTGGGCTGTGTGTGTAGCTAATTCAGCCCAGTGAGATCACTGGAGAAAGCAGGAGGCAGGACAGAGTGGTCCCAGGATCTCCAGCATCACTCCCACCTCTAAAATGCAGTGGCTAATTGCATGTGCTTGGAACACAAAACAAAGCAGAACCCCAGCACCTGAACCCATTTACTTATTTCTCTGCTAAGGAACAAACAAAAAGGATGGAGCTGCCTGCAGAGCACCACCGTATCTCACCAACACAACAATATAGGGTTTGTCCTTGGCTGAATGTTTTGTGTGCCACTTTGCCTCTGAGTTTTCTGTGTTTCAGTGCTGACAGAAATGAAGGGTGACAATGATAGTGAGCTGGAGTTCAGGGTTGTGATGGGGATTAATCAAATTTTATTTGTGCTTAGCAGGTCTCTGTGTCCCTCTGAGAAGTGGTGAGGAGCAGCTGGGCTATGATGGATGAGGACATTCACCAGTTTGGGAATGTGGGATTTTTTCAGGGGATTTTTATTTTGAGCTCTTCCATAAAACTTGGCTGCCTTTGGGTGGTGAACACAGGCTGTTCCTCTGGATTTCCAGTGTGCAGGCGCCTGGGAAGCTGTTGTTTGGGGAGTTAGGACACCGAACACAAGAAAGACCTGGAATTTTGCACCCCTCCTTACACTGGGGATAGTGTAACACAGTGCGGGGTGGGGATCTCAAATTCCCCACCAGCACATTCAGAGGCTTGCTGAGACTGCCTTGCATGGTTCTCATCCCACAGAGCAGGAGGGCCCTGCCAAAAACTTGCTCTGCCCTTGGCAGGAGCTCCAGATGCCACTTATGTCACTGTTTGTGTCAGGGCTTCTTCCCCTTCTGAAAACAAACTGCTGCCACTTCTGCAGGAAGGAGAAAGACCCCAAGGCTGGTGGAGCTCAGCAGTGGAGGCAAGGGCTGTGCTGGCCCTGGCGTGTCTGGGCACCCTCATTTTACAGCTCAGCCCCTCCACACATCCACAGCCGTGTGGATGTGCTGAGAGGGCTCACATGCCCCCCCAAAGTGCGCCCAGCTCCTGCTGGGGATGGGATGGAGCTCTTGGTGCTCTGTGTGTGCTCTCCTTTCGTGCCTTGCAATGGACACAGAGTTGCCTCCAGCACTGTCACCTCCAGGCGTGACACCCCTTCCTCTAGACTCTGTTTTCTGGGTTTGCTTCTGGTTTGGTGAAATCTGTGGGTTTTTTTCAGAAGCTTTGGATACTTCTGTCTAAATCTCTTTGACAAGACTGAGTTTGGGAAACAGCTTTTTTCTAATTCTGGCACTAGGCTGCCTGTTTCCATCCTACTCCAGCAAGCTGTAGCCTTTCCCTGGATAAGCTTTATGAAAAAGCCTTTGCTCTGAGCATGTCAGGGTGTCTCACCTACACAAGTGTTCACAGCCTCACCTCCACTCCCACAGAGGGATGTCTGCACCAGGCAGCAGAGCAGCACTCATAGCAAACTGGGACTTGGGTGTTTCCTGCTTTTATTTTTCATCTTTTTAACACGTGGGAAAGAGTGTCAGGTGTGTGTCCAACAGTACTAAAATCAGGCTGAATGGGGATGTGAGCAGCCTGGTCTAGTGGAAGGTGTCCCTGCCCGTGGCAGGGCAGGGAGCTGGATGATCTTTGAGGTCCCTTCCAAACCAAACTGCTCTGGGATTCTGGAATTCTATGCTAGAGGTGTGGTTCTAAGTGATTCTGTGACTCTTAAAACCTGCTGATTTTTCTATGGCAGCATCATGCAGATTTCCAGTTTGGGATGGAGCCAGTCTGTACAACTGCAGTTCCAGTTTTCCCAACACTACAAGTGGAATTACTCCACTTGGAAGGCCAGGGCCCTCCTAAATGCAACTTGTTCTGGTGGCAGTGAAATCTGGGTGTCACCAAGAAGGATGCAGGGTGTCCTTTGCTGTGTGTGCCATTTGCTGGGAGCCCCAAGCACAGGGTCTTTCTGGCTTTGCAATGCTTTAATGGGTAAAAAATTCCTCCTGTTTCCCACTCTGAGAGACTCAGGGGAACAATGGGGTGTGAAGTGGGTTAATTGTGGGAAGAAGGGCCAAGAAGTGGGGAAGTGATGTGAGGTGGAGTCTGGGGCAACAGGCGGCAGGTTCAGGGGTGTGTAGTGGTGAGATGGGTTGCATTGGGGGTGGGAAGATCTGTGAACTGTGCAAAGGGGCTGCAAGGTGGGAGTGGGGCTGTGGACAGGCTAATGTGGTGCTCAGGGCCCAGAGGTGACCAGGGCTGAGGCAGAGTGGGGACAAGCAGCACAAGGAGGGTATGTGAGCGCCAGCAGGCCCTAGGGCAAGGTGCGACCTCTGAACCAAGAGATCACTGAGAGCACCAGCCCAGCCAGGCCCCCAAGCTCCCTCCAGGCCACAGAGCCTGGGCTGACCTGGGATTGCAGGGAAAGGGGAGCACAGCCCTGCTAAAACAGAAGATTTTGGGCAATGAGGCAAATGTGTCATTTTAAGACATGGCTGAGAATAACTGGCTTCTGTTTCAGTGTTGGTGTCATATGGGAGCTGAGATTTGAGGCATCGTGCTGAAACTGGATTGAAAGGAGGCTGGCATTTTCTGTGCTGGCTTGTGCAGCCGGGGGGGCTCTGGGACTGGTGCCTGTCTCTGGCTGTCACAGTGGCTGTGACACCTTTATTTCCATCTCTATCTCTTCCCAGCATGGCCAAAGGGAGATACATGGCTGCTCTTCTGCTGCTTGCAGATGCCCAGTTCTGTTGAAGGGTCAGGAAGGGTGACACCAGTGTCACAGAGCTGCCCCATGTCACCCTCAGCCATGCCCTCACCCTGCCCAGACCTCCTGGGCAGAGGACAGAGCCAAGAGAGGCTGACATGAGGGCAGAGCTCACATTTGCAGCCCTGCTGGAGCAGCCCTTGGTGGTCCCACCAGGGCCACCTGCAGAGCACTGCTTCCAGGCAGCGCTTGAGAGGGAGAGGAGCAGCTCATTCCCTGCTAGCGGATCCTTGACAGGTCCATCCATCATCTCTTGAGCTCTGCCAGCTTATTAGCAGATGTTGTCCTGTCCCCAGAGGATGGAGGGGGAGTGAAACAAATGGACCGAACTCCAGATGGCTGGCAGGGCCCTCCACATTCACTGTTCCTGAGACAAACCTGCTGCTGCAGGGTCCTTTGGGCAGGTGACACCTGACAGTGGGGCTGGTGGGCTGGGGAAACAGGCAAGGTGTGCAGTGCAGGGTGAGGGGATCAGTGCAAGCCCCATGGGATAGACCCAGACAGGTCTGGAGTGATCACGGGGGACTCACCTGTGCAATACAGGGCTGGAGATGTGCTCTGCCAAGCACAGGTTCAGCACTGGGTTCTGTAGGTGACACAAGGATCACCCAGGTGTCTGGGCTGCAGGAAGAATGCAGGTGTACAAGTCCTGGGCCGAGTGGCAGGGGCAGGGCTGCTCCTGTCCCACTGTGCACACGAGATCAAACTGCAGGGACAGGCAGCTGGGGCTGGCACTGCGACACTGCAGCACTTGTGGTGGCTCATAAAGAGGCAGGACCTGAGACCCTCAGATTCAGAGCAGGGGTGTCAACTACATAAAATAATAGCAACCAAAGAAACCCTCACCTTCCCCAGGGCTCCAGGGAGGGCACTTCTGGCAGGTGGCTACAGTTGACTGCCGTGAAAACAGCAGAACAACCACTCTGCACCTCTCTGTGGGATGGCTGCAGACTTGGGAGGCTTCTGTGTGTGCCACAGCCACGGCTGTGGAGCCCAGTGTGTTTTAGACCTGGTGCATTTGATTGAATTTTTCCTACTGGTCACCGCTCTGCTGTTTGCTCTCCCCAGAGCTAACCTGGGAGCTCCTGGTCTTTCACATGTCACTGGCATGGCATGAGAGAGCTCAATCCAGGGCAAGACATGCCTGGCATCCTGTACTGAAGGTGTCTCGTACTATGTGCAGGCTGGAGCTGGTGCCCTCTCCTGTGGAGGCTTTGCACATGTCCTGCTTCCCTCAGAAGTGGGCACTGAGACACTCAGAGGTGCATGACCCCCTGAGGAGTGCCTGTCCCAGCACCAGGTGCTCCCCAGCCCTCCCTGGCTGCTCGTGCTGTCCGTGTGCTGGGAGCTGGCTCCTGATGGCTCTGCCCTGGTGCACAAATTCACCTGTAATTTGTCATTTAGTATAATTTTCCCCTTGAGTGCATCTAAAATAATTGTGACTCATTGCTACAGGTAATTAATGGGTTTTTTACAGCATGAAATGGTAAGTGATTACAATTGCTCTGTGCAAATCTGCTGTGCTTCGTGTTCCCATCCTTCCTGCTGCCTGTCTTTTCCTACCTGAGGTAGCACTGATTTCTCTGCCCTTAATTAAATAGCAGCAGAGGGAAGCACTCCAGTGCCTCTGGAGCCACAAGTGTCTGGTTGCTGCATGGGTAGAGATGATGGTTTGCAGGTCCAGGGGACATTCACACAAGTTAAAGGCAGCATTTCCTGTCCTGCACCTGCCCAGCACTGACTGGGGCTGTTCCGTGCTCAGCTCCCATCCGTGCTCATGCCAGTGTCTTCATCCTTTCCCACACAGGAAAACTGGAAAATTTCTTTCTTATGATTTATTTTGGGAGTTTGGTTGGGGTTTTTCCACCAGCTCGCTGCCTCCCAGATTTGTCCCCACATGAGCACAGGGTGTATCTGTGCTCACGTGGTGCAGACTGGAGGGTGCTGCATCAGGGGGCACTTGGCAAGGGCAGAGTCCCCGAATCTCTTGGTATCCTCAGCACCAGAGCCTACCAAATGTCTCGGGCTGTTCTTGGGAGGACATGAAATCCCCTGAAAATCTGCATCCCCCGTGTTCTCTCCTGATGCCCTTGAGGAGGTGAAAGGTGCCAGAAGAGCTGGGGAACAAAACCAGCTCCAAGCTGCTGCAATTTCACATCTGCCTTCCCTTGCATCCCCGATTTTGGGCATTTCTGCTCCTTGCCCTGATGCCCTTTGGGGAGTGGAGAAGCAGAAATTTAGGAGCAAAGTCTGGAACTGCTGGCCTTTGCTGTACCAAGATGTGACACCAGCCTGTGCCACCAGCTCTGGCACATGCAGCACGTGCCCGTCCTGCCAGTGGTATCACTCCCCTGCTGTTAGCAGAGCATTTGGTGTAAAAGTGCCACAGAAACTGGTGACAGAGCCCAGAGAGGGACCAGCAAGTGCTCCCCACACCAGGGATACGTGACTTCAGCTGCCATTGCTAGAGCAGCTCAGTTATAAAAAGGCCCTTGTGTCACTGTACAGTGTGTGAGGTGGAATATGCTGGTAGCATCAGTCCAGGGAGATCTGTGGCAAGGAAAGGAGTGTTATTAATAAGAAAATAAATCAGCACCTTGAAACAGAACAAACAGCATGGAGGGACACAGCCCACTGAGGATGCTGGATCACAAAAAAAAACCCTTTTACATGCCTGAAAGCAAAGATTGAGGCTGTATGCAAATCTGGCCACTGGAGGTAAAGATGAGAAAATGAAGGTATTACTACCTCAGTGGGAAAAAACAGAGATGAGTCAGAGTCAGGAATAATCCTTGAATCACTAGAACTGGTCCTAAAAGTACCTCATGAGTACAGGGACCCAGACAGAGCCTGCTTTCCCTTATTTGGAATCTAAGTCTGCAGGAGAGGGCAGATCCTTCCACCCCCAGACAGATACCTGACATGCCACATGTCACTCTTGAAGAAATCGATTTTTAACGAGAGACAAGCTGTTTGTTTGTGTGACAAATGATCTACCTGAGGGGCTGCTGGGAGAAGGGGTAGGATGAAGCAGAGCAATGGGTGTGGGATGAGCTCCTGCATCAAGAGGAGGCAGAGGAACTGCAGGCAGGTTGTATTGTCAGAAAAAAACTTTTTTTCAAGGCTGTCTCATTTGGCCTGAACGTCCCTCCGCCTCCAGAGGGAGGGCAGCAGGCCTGCAGTGCCTTTTTGCTGTACTATGCAACAAGAGAGGCTCTTTCCCTATCCTTTTGTGTAAGAAAACTTATTGCTCTGTGTGGCAGCACCCCAGGGTCTTGCCGAGGGACATGTACCATGTCCCAGATGTGAAGATTTAATTTCTGAAACTTCCCACATAGATGCTTTTGGGAACCTGGGCATAGCCAGTGTTTGTGGCAACCACCGTGAAGCGAGGATTGTGTTGTACCATTTGCCCCATAAATGGTATTTTGGAGTGGTTGCCAATAGATTTCCAGTACTTCCATGGTTTGATCCTTGCAATGCTGTCTGTCCTGAGGGCAGACAGTGGCTGGACAGCAGGCACAGGGGCAAGAATACCTGGAGCTTTGCAGGCAGCTCCTGAACAGCAGAGGCACCCAAGTTTGCTTGTGAAGCAGTGGGGAGTGGGTGTCAGGATGGCAGTAAGTGCAGCTGGGGGAACAGAAGTTTCCACAGAGCCCAGTTTCCAAACGAGCAGCTGGAGGGGGCTCGCCCAGGTGCAGGGAGAAAGGCTGCTTTGCTGTGCACTACATGAGAACAGAGCTGAGCTTTGTGCTGGTGGGATCTGCCGAGCTGTGGGATGATCCTCATCCAGGCACATCCCTCTGACCTGTGCCCTTCTCCCTGCAGCCTGCCAGCTGGGATTTTACAAATCAGCCCCTGGGGACCAGCTGTGTGCCAAATGTCCCCTGCACAGCCACTCGGAGAGCCGGGCAGCTCGTGTGTGCCACTGTGACAGCAGCTTCTACCGCGCCGTGCAGGACCCCCCCTCGGCCGCCTGCACACGTGAGTACCCCCTGAGTATCCCCTGAGTATCCCCTGAGTGCTCCCTGAACACCCCTGGCTGTCCTGTGCCCGCTGTGCTGCACTGGGGCAGTGTCACATCCTCAGACCCAGCTGCTGCTCCTGCCTGAGCCCAGCACTCTCCCCTGGCCCTGTACCTGCTGCCCAAGGTGCTCCACCAGCCCTACAACCCCGAGTATCTGTCTGGCATGTGAGCTGAGAGCCCTCCTTAGCTGCACTCCCTCACTGCCTCTGTCCACCCCATCCTGCTGCTCTCCAAATGCCACCGACCAGGGTCAGAGAGTCACAGAATCATTAAGGTTGGAAAAGCCTTTGTGTTTGTCAAGTCCATGCATCAGCCCAGCGCCACCACCAGGCTCACCCCTAAACCATGCCCCCAAGTGCCACATCCACACAATTTTTTAAATATTTCCAGGGATGGTAACTCCACCATTTCCCTGGACAGCCTGTTCCAATGCCTGACCATCCTTTCTTTGAGGCAATTTTCTCTAATACCCAACCTAACCCTCTTGTGGCACAGCCTGAGGCCATTTCCTCTTATCCTGTCACTTGTTACCTGGCAGAAGTGATTGACCCCCACCCCAGCTTTCCCTTCCCAGAAGTGCACTGGGTGGTCAGTCAGCCCCGGGAAGCCATGGGGTCAGTGCGAGTGTTGCTGTGCTCTCCTCCTCTGTGGGTGTCACCAGGGTTTGTCATATGGTCTCAGCTCAGCTTTGGAATAGGCTGCTTTGAGGGGCCCAGTGCTATTAAAAGGGGACAAGGACACCCCAGGGGGAGTCCTCCTTTCTGCAGTTGGTCCAGGAGGACAGACAGGTGTGGCATTGCTAGCTGAGGCCAGGGTGAAGGAGGGATAAGCAGCGCCTGACTTGTGCTTCCCTAAGGAATATCCACCCAAGTTTATTAATCTGCCAAGGAAATGTGAGTTCACCTTTCACTTTAGGTGAGCATATCCAGCTCATCAACTGTGCCTCTCCCTGCAAATCTTCATGCCTCACCATTGCTTCCTGCTTCCCGCAGAGCTAACTCCAGCTCTTGCTGTCTGGCACTTGGCATCCTGATCCTAACTGTTTTTGCCTTCAGGGCATTTCACCCTGTGCCCTGCCTGTGTCTTTGCTGTCTCATGTCCAGCTCATTCATTGCTCTGGGCAGTTCTGTGTCCCCTGCAGCAGTGTTTGTGAGCTCAGGTCCTGCTGCCCAAGGCACATCTCCATTTGATGGGGTCTCTGGTGTCAAGATGACCCCGAGGTGTTGGAAAGTCTCTTTTCCCAGCCTGGAGACTGAAGAAGAAGTTGGGATTCTTTCGCTCTCGTTCTCAAGGTTGTTTATTTTTCTTTGTCTAGAACATTCTTTCTCTGATCCACTGAGGTCTGTCTGGCAGGTCAGTTTGGGGCACACTGACCGCTCTCAGGCCAGTGTTTTTTTATACTGAAAACTATGTGTACTTTATTTACAATAATTTTCCAATACCTATCACCTATGTTAGACAGTCTGTCTCTACTCTAAACCAATCCAAAAGTGCCACCATCACAGCAGAAGATGGAAGCTAAGAAGAAGAAGGAGAAACAGAACACATCCAGATTCCTGCATCTTGCCTCTTGAACCCCCATTCTAAAAACCCCAAAATTCTACTTTTTCACCCTGTGGTAAATTCACTATCATTCTACTCAAACTCTTGTGGCTTGTACATCTTCATACAAAGTTGGTAATTTTTTCCATGGGCTAAAATTGAAGGCACAGGTGTCTTTGACTCTGTGCCAAGGTCTCCGAGCCCCCTGCCAGGGTCTTGAGTCCTCCAGGGCAGCCAGAGCAATGTCCTGGGTTCCGACATCCATTGGTCCCACACTCCACCATTTCCAACACTCCAGCAGCCTTCATTCTGCCTGAATCCCCGCTTCTCTTGCAGGGCCCCCCTCTGCTCCCGTGAACCTGATCTCCAGTGTGAATGGCACCTCGGTGACGCTGGAGTGGGGCCCGCCGCTGGACAAGGGCGGCCGCGCGGACGTGGTGTACAACGTGCGGTGCCGGCGCTGCGCGGGGGCCGCGGGGCCGTGCGAGGCCTGCGGCAGCGGCATCCGCTTCGTGCCGCAGCAGATGAGCCTGGTGCAGGGGGCGCTGACCGTCACCAACCTGCTGGCACACACCAACTACTCCTTCTGGGTGGAGGCTGTCAACGGCGTCTCCGACCTCAGCCTGGAGTCCAGGAGAGCCGTGGTGGCCAACATCACCACAAACCAGGCAGGTAGGAGGAGCAGACCCACCCCCAGACTTGGCCTGCAGGGGTGATGCTGATGTTGCTCTGGCATCACTTGAGGCAGTGTCTGCAGGAGACAGAACCTGCTCTAGCAGTGAAGGACTGATTTGGTGATGGGCTTGGGATAGCCAAGAAATGGGACCCATGTTCTCTATGCTGCTGGAGGTTCAGGGAACTGGAATGGGCTGGGGATAAATTGCTGCCCAAGGTAACTCTTACCCAACTCTGCTTCTGCTTCATGGGGTCCTTTTCCCTTCTCCATTCCCTTCACTTCAGCTTGCAGACACTGTTGGAGGCTACTTTTCTGCAAGAGACAGGGGACACAGAGAATACTTGTTTATTGACAGGAACACTAAGGAGAGTATGAATGTTTCAGGCTGATCCTCCAGCCTTTTGTCCCTTCCCAAAGGGCCAGGCAGCAGTTCATACTCTGCTCTTATCTCACACCAATGCCAGGCCCCGGCTAATGACAGCAATGTTTGCTGGGAAAAGTCTCTCTCATGCATGTCTCACCTTTGCAAATCCCTCACTGCAAAATGATCTTTCCTCAGGAAATTCCTCTGAGCAGTGCTCTAGCCCAGGTATGACAGGACTTTGTTCCGTGGCATTTTTCCATGGAGCACACTGTCAGCAGAGAGATCAGGGCAGGGACTGACCCTCCTTGTCAGTCCTCCCAGTTTGAAATGAGCCCACAAGAACTTCCTGTGGTGCTGAGTCCCTTCTGGTCTCATGGCAGGGGTACCAGTGGGAGAAACTTGGGAGCCTTGCTGGTTAGTTCATGGATGGCATGAGAACAGGTCTCTTTGTCACTAATGCCAGCCTGTAGCATTTCTGCAGCATGTGGAAATGGCTCAGTCCTGCTGGCTTGATCCCTCACAATCCCTCGAAGTGCTGATGAGCTGCCTCAGCCTGATGTCTCAGACGGATATGCTCTCAGAAAGTGCTGAGTATTCCTATTTTGACCATTCAGCTGCAAAATGGATTCTGAGCAGGTGCTGTGAAAGCAGCGGGGTTGGGAGTTTAGTAGTTCAGCTTCTGTGCTCCAGCTGCTGCACGTGACAGAGCCCCCTGCCCTCCAGGGAGCTGAGGGACCCCAACACTGCATGAGGGGACCTCCTGGCTGCTGTCACCCTTGTCCCCCCAGCCCCAGTGGCTGAGGCAGGTGCAGCACAGATTCCCTGGGCTGTTCGGAGGAAAGGCATTGCCCATGCTCATGCAGTTTAACTGATTGCCACCATCCCACCCTGTCCCATCTCCCCATGTGGTACAGGGTGCTCTGGACCAGCAGTATTTTCTGCTTCTCAGAGGAGCCAGCCCCAAAGAGCTAAAATTGCTGCTGCAGTCCCTGTGGCCTCTTTTGGTCTCTGTGCTGCTCTGGTGACACCCCTGCACTGCAGCCACGGCCACTGCAGCTCTGTCTTCCCCAGAGCTGCCACATCCCATTTTTCACCTGACAACGAAGCTCACAAGTGAGGCCCGAAACCTTCCCATGAGTCAGACCCTATGGCTGTACCTGGCCATCACAGCACCCACTACACTCTGGGGAACTCCCAGTGGATATTTTCCCAGTAGGAAAAGAGGCTGGTGAGTTGGTTACTTCAGCTGTGACAGCTACAAGTCAGGCATGCCTACAGGTACAAGAACAGATTCACAGGCTCCCAGCTCAGGACTGGGAGGATGACAAATATCCCAGGGCAGCAGAGCACCCCCAGGCACTTTTAGACTGCTGCTCAGACCCTGACCACACTTATCATTTCCCCTTTCCCTCTTCCCCTGCCCTTCTCCCTTTACCACAGGTAGAACAAGAGGGGACAGGGCTGTTAGGGATCTCCTGTTGTTGTGAGCTACGGGCCCGTTGGCAGTGGCACGAGAGGCAGCGGTGCCCAACCTTCCAGAAAGGTCTCCAGTAACGGAGCTGCTCGCTTGGTGGCACACGCACACACACATGCACACAGTCACTGCAGCACACGCACACACACACACAGTCACTGCAGTGCACACACACATGCACACAGTCACTGCAGCACATGCACACACACACCGTCACTGCAGCACACACACAATCACTGCAGCACACACACACAGTCACTGCAGCGCACACACACACACAGAGTCACTGCAGTGCACACACATGCACACCATCACTGCAGCACACGCACATGCAGTCACTGCAGCACACGCACATGCAGTCACTGCAGCACACGCACACCGTCACTGCAGTGCACACACACAGTCACTGCAGCGCACACACACACAGTCACTGCAGCACACACACACACACACAGAGTCACTGCAGCGCATGCACACACACACACATGCACACCCCCCCATCACTGCAGCACACACTTCAGGCAGCACTTATAGAATCACCAACAACAAAAAAATGGAAAGGGTCTTTGTATAGAGCTCTGAGGAGGAGGTTTCTTGCAGCCGTGCATGAAGGGGGCCAGGGACAAAGATAAAAGACCAATGGAGGGTCCAGGTTTAAATACAGGGAACAAGGGGGGCAGAGCAGAGCATCAGGGCCAATGGGCTGAGGGCTCAGGGCAATACAGAGGCAGGACAAGGGGTGGCAGCCAATAGGGTAAAGGGGGCAGGACACTGTGGCAATAGGGGGCCAATGGGTAAGCAGGGAAGGGAGAACATTCTAGGCATATACATAATAGGAAAATGGAGTGGAGAGGCCAACAGGCCAACCAGGGAGGTAGACTTGGGGTTCATTTGCATACACAACAAAGCATCCGGGGAGAGGCTTTGCTCAGTTGCCTTGAATGGGGACATTTTTCCAACTTAGGGTCTGTCCGTCCAAGGAACCATAATGGACCCTTTTTGTGTAGGCCCACCGGCCTCCACAATCTCCATGACCTGCAACCACACTGGTCCTTCTCCTTTCTGGCTCCAGATCACAGTAAATCACCCGTGTCCCCTCCTGCCTGTGCTGGGACAGTGCCCTCCTCTCTCATCTTCTCATAGCTGCCTTACTCCATGGGAAAGAGACTGATGCAGCCAAAACAAGGAAAAGCCTGTTTGCAATCCCCCTCACAACACTCATCTCCACATGACTTTAATTAAACCAGAAACCTGGTTTAAGCCAGGGGTCCTACCTGGGGCTCTGGTTCCACCCTTCTCTGTTGCTGTCTCCTGCTGCCCCCCTCAGCAGGCACCTAACCCCCTGTCTGGTCCCCAGCCCCATCACAGGTGGTGGTGGTGCATCAGGAGAGCACAGGCCAGAACAGTGTCACTTTGCTGTGGCAAGAGCCGGACCAGCCCAACGGCATCATCCTGGAGTATGAGATCAAGTACTATGAGAAGGTAACACTGAGCTTGTTTCTCAGAGAGCCCCCTGCTATCAGCCAGCCTTGCACAAGGGGCTTGCTTGGAAGACCGTGTGGTTGCTGTGCTAACGCAGAGGAGATTTTGTTGTTGATTTTCCCCAGGACAAGGAAATGCAGAGCTACTCAACTCTGAAATCCAAGAGCACCACTGCCACCATCTCTGGGCTCAAGCCTGCAACCCGCTACATTTTCCAGGTGCGGGCTCGCACCTCTGCCGGCTGCGGGAGGTTCAGTCAGACTGTGGAGGTGGAAACGGGGAAGCCGGGTGAGTGTGTGCAGGTGTAGGGTGTGGGAAGTGTGGGGCAGGGAGCCTGGGGCCTGGTGATGCCCTTCTCCATGGCCGCTGTTCCCCTGCCACACAGGGAGGGGACCCGAAGGCACATCCCCCCAGTGTTTCAGCCTGCAGGGATTGCTACAGGTTGCATTCCTGACATGTTTGGAACAAGAGGAAATGGACTCAAGTTGGATAATAGGAAATATTTCTTCACTGAAAGAAGATATTGAAGCAGGCTGCCCAGGA
Organism: Emberiza elegans; assembly: GCA_024865655.1. Taxonomy (NCBI): domain Eukaryota; kingdom Metazoa; phylum Chordata; class Aves; order Passeriformes; family Fringillidae; genus Emberiza; species Emberiza elegans. Next base: position 7,968,463 of record JALJVW010000067.1, on the reverse strand, counting down.
CAGTGGTAGAGTCACCATGCCAGGAAGTGCTTGATCAATCTGTTGATATGGCCCCTGGGGACATGTATAAGTGATGGCCTTGGCCATGCTGGGCCAGTGGTTGGACTCAATGATCTTAGAAGTCTTTTCCAGCCTTAATGATTCTGTGATTCTATGCTTATACATTAGAAAGAAAAGGGAGGAAGGATGCAGCAGTTAGGGCAGGGAAGACCTGGAGAGGTCCTGAGGCTCCAGTCTCTCTGTACTGGTTTGCTGTGTCACCATGGCTTTCTCAGATCTCTCCTTGATTTCCCCACATGTAAATAGTCCCTGTACACTGGGAAAGGCTCAAAACTGGGAATAGGTGGGACAGTGCTTCATCTTTGAAGACCATTACCACATTGTCAGACCAAGGCTTTGTCTTTGAAGACCATGGGGTGGGTATGTGCCAGAGCTCAGCAGTGAATTCCAGCTCACCCCCTTCCTACCCTGCTTTTTCCAGTGTCTCTCCGGTACGACACGATGACGATTGTCTGGATCTGCCTGTCACTCATCACTGGCCTTGTCACCTTGCTGGTGGTTCTGATCTGCAAGAAGAGGTAAGAGTTTTGTTGAGGCTAGTGAGGTTTCCTGGAGGTCTCCAGCGGGGACAGGAGGGAGGTGAGAACTTGGGTACAACTTTCCTCCTTTCAGTTTGTCCAGAGCATCTATAGGTCCAGGGTTAATAAGCAGCCAAGAGACTTCTTTTAAGGGTCACCACTTTCCCTGAGGCAGAGCCAGTCTTCAGATCTTCCCCTCATGCCAGCAGGCTGAATAGTAATAAATCAGTGTGTATATTATAATATATGATATATGGAATATCAGTAGCACGAGCAATAGCAATACCAGTACCAGAACTACTACCAGTAAAAGAGCTGACTAGATGGACTGGTGGGTAGGTAAGGGGTGGAGAGATCTTTTCTGCAGCAGACAGATCCAAGGGAGACTGTGTGCCTTGTATGAGCATGCTGAACCAGGCACGTGGAGCACTGATGCTTTTAGCCCTGCCAAGCCTTGGAGAGCACCTGGAGAGTACCAAAGTGTCAGTGCAGTGGGATGCAGGGATGCAGCTGGTGGATGGCCAAGTGTTTTCTCTGCCTGCCCACAGCCCCAGCATGCACTGCCTTCTACCCTGCTTCTGGAATGCTTGTGGGAGTAAGGGATGGGGGCTTCTATTCTGACCCTTGTCCTCCTGTGGCAGGCACTGCGGGTACAGCAAGGCTTTCCAGGACTCTGATGAGGAGAAGATGCATTATCAGAATGGTCAAGGTAGGACACTCTCTGGGAAAAACTCCAGCCCCATGGATGGACAGAGGTGGACTGTTACCCCCTGACAGTGCTGTGGTTTCCAGGGGGAAGGTCTTTGTATCTTGCCTCCTTCTGGGAATGTGTCTTAGGAGACTTGAGTGGGCGATCTGATCCCAGGGGCATCCTGGTAATGGGGTTGAAATGTTGAACACTGTGCACTGAGAGTGCAGCAGGATCATCCCAGAGAGCAGCAGGACAGGGGCAGGAGTGGGGGAGTGTGACAATCATGTGGAGAACACCTGGGCAGCCAGGTCCTGAACTGCTCTGAGGACACTGCTGCACCAAAGCGCGACTTAGGGTTCCTTGTGCTGCATCTCCATGGCTCCTCAGCCTGTCCTGCCCCTGCCCACCCTCTGCCCTGCGCTGGTGTCCCTCCTCCCAGCAGGGCTGCCTGAGAGTGCTGATCTCCTCTCTCCACTTTGCAACCCGGCAGTGAAGTTCCCCGAGTCCAAGTTCTATGTGGACCCCCACACATACGAGGACCCCTGCCAAGCTGTGCATGAGTTCACCCGTGAAATAGAGGCCTCCCGGATCAAGATTGAGAAGGTCATCGGGTCTGGTGAGTGCTGGTGCTCAGCTGCCCCTTTGCATGGTGTCTGCTCAGGGAAATCCATGCTCTGGGGTTGAGCCGTGCCCCTGGCCCGCTGGGATCAGAGCCGTGCTCAGCAGGGCTTCGTCTGCTCCTGAGCCTTGTGAGATCAAAACCTTGGACAGAGTGGGGGTTTGGGGGGGTGAAATAAACCCTTTGGAGCAGCCTGGTGCAGAGGGTGGCTTGTCAGCAGGCGTGGGACTGGTAGCTCAGGCTGACAAAGCAGATGGCTCAGCCTGTCCCCATGGGTGTCCCAGCATGCACCCATGAAAAAACCTGGGTGACAAGATGCAAACGAAATTGCAAGCGAAATGGCACATTTTCAGAACAAAAGGGAATTTTTCATAGGAACAAGGACTTTTGAGGAAACATAGTGCAGAGCTGGAGCTGGAACTTCACCAGCAGCACCCTGAGGGCCGAACCCAGAGGAATGATGCCGTTGTAATCACTGCCCTTGGCCCATTGCCTTCAGTGACAGGCACCAGAGAGAGGTGGTTTCAGATGTTCCCACCCTTCCTGAACTAGAAACAAGAGCTGATCAATCCTTTCAGAGGATTGAATCGTGGAGGGGTTGGAGGGGATTGAAATCCAGACTGAAACCCAGAGGGACTGAGGCATGCCGTGAGTATGCTGACAGACTGGATGATTCATGGTGTTGGTGGGTGAGCACAAGAAGCTGAGGAGCTCTCCATGCCCCTGCTTTCCCTTGCCTTGCAGGGGAGTCTGGAGAGGTGTGCTACGGCCGCCTGAAGCTGCCAGGGAAGAGGGAGATTCCCGTGGCCATCAAAGCACTGAAGGCAGGCTACACGGAGAAGCAGAGACGGGACTTCCTGAGTGAGGCCAGCATCATGGCACAGTTCGACCACCCCAACGTCATCCACCTGGAGGGGGTGGTCACCAGGAGTACGTGGCTGGCAGGGGAGGGAGTGTATGGCAGAGCAGAGCTGGGATGCATCTCCCTGCGGGCAACCTGGGAGATGAGGGTCAGGGCTCACTTTGGGCGCACTCCATCCTTCACTGCCCCAGTTGCTTTTCAGATTTGTGCATTTACCTGGGACAGCCACCCCCTTGCCTTCTCTTCCAGAACAAAGTTCCACGTCGTGCTCTGCAGTGTGCTCCAGATCATTGTTGGTTCGGGAGATGTCCTACTCAAAGGCATTTATTTTAAAGGTTGCCTGTACTGAATCATAATTTGAAGTCTTCCTCCAAAAAGGCACATTCTGATGCAAAGCCTCACACTAATGGCATGCAAATTTCAGCAGGGGAACGAAACTGACCTAGCCATGTCAATAGCACCTGGAGGGAGGGATACCTGTCTGGCTTGTTGCCACATCCCCATCATTGGACCAGTCCTGTGGGTGACACCAGTCTGAGGGGCTGCAGAAGACCCACAGACCTGAATTCATGTCTCTCCCAGTGAAAACCTGGCACTGGGCTTCTGGAGGAAGGTGACTTCTCTGCTAACTTGACCTCCCTTGTCTTCTGCAGGTAAATTGGTAATGATTGTTACTGAATACATGGAGAACGGCTCGCTAGACACCTTCCTCAGGGTAAGGAGTGAGTTCGTATTTGCATTCACTGCACATCCCCTGGGGCTGGTTCCTGCTCCTCAGCCTCACAGCCTGTGAAACCCCTGTTTTAGAGAGAGCTGTGGGTGCTGGGCTCTCACCTCTCCAGCAGACACAGGCTCTAGGCATTGTGTCTGGCTTCCTGAAGAGACACTGCAAAAGCAGGGACAACAGCCTGAGCACGTGTCACAGGCACTGAGAGGGCAGGAAGTGTGCAGGGGCACAAGCAGGAGGCAGTGGGGTCAGAGGATGTACAAAGCCAAAGATGAGAGGCACTGGGAGCCTGTTGAATGACAGGAGCACCAGCAGGATGTTGGTGAGCACCACAAGCGAACTCTGGGTTATTTCCTTTCCAGAAACATGATGGGCAATTCACCATCATCCAGCTGGTGGGGATGCTGCGGGGCATTGGGGCAGGCATGAGGTACCTGTCTGACCTGGGCTACGTGCACCGGGACCTGGCTGCCCGCAACATCCTGGTCAACAGCAACCTGGTGTGCAAGGTGTCTGACTTCGGCCTCTCCCGCATCCTGGAGGACGACCCTGACGCTGCCTACACCACCACGGTGGGTGGCTCACAGAGCTGGTCCCTGCTGCTGGTTGCTGCCCCACACCTCTGACACATGGAAAAGTCAGAGACTCTCAAGTCAGAATAGGTAGGGCAGGAATGGTCATGTCACCTCTGCTGATATCTGAGCCAACAGTTCCAACCCAAAGAGCTCCTGAACCTTAAAGCATTGTCCTTGGCACCGGGACATCCCAGAGCTGAGTGTGCAGTGAACAAAGAGCAGCAGGATGGCAGGACAGGGAGTTATCAAACATCCCCAGCCAACTGTTCCCATGGGTGTGTGTGGCCTCTGTGTGCCCACTGGAGTCCTTCCATAGGCTGTGTAGCTCCATCCACTCTGCAGTTGTCCTAGAGCCATCAGTCCATAGGGGGGTGTTCTGGTCCACCCTTCAACATTGTGGCCACACACTGGTTTTTCCATGTGACTCTGCCTCATTCATGGATGTGGAAAAGGTGGGAATTGATTTTGCAACCTGTGGTTTTATTTCATGCAGGACACTTTTGTCTGTGAAGCCCTGTTGAGATTTTTCTGGCCAACCTGGCAGCCCTGTTTCTTGATGTCCTACTCCATGGGAGGTCATTAGGACCAAAATGAAATACATTTTCATGAAATACATGGAATATGTTAAATAAATTGAGCTCTCTTTGCTCTTCTCTAGCCATGAAAAGAATTAGTGTGCTCCCCTGGAACACATCTGGTGGACAGACTGTTCTTGATGGAGGCCAGTTTGGAGCTGTAACAGAGGAATCTGAGCATCGTTTCTCAGAAGGACCAAGACTACAGAAGCAGAAAGAGCTTCAGGTTCCTTTGGGGTAGCTGATGCTGACCATGTCCCAGGACAGCTGTAGCCCTGAGGGATGAGTGCACCATGGCCCAGCCTAAAGAACATGGCTTTTCATGGTCTTTGCTTGGGTTCAGCAAAGTGGAGAAGCTGAGCCAGAGGCACTCCCTTTGTGTGTGTGTGTGTGTGTGTGTGTGTGTGTGTGTGTGTGTGTGTGTGTGTGTGTGTGTGCATTTATCTGCTCCTTCTGGTATCTCAAGAAACAGCATGTCATTCCAGATAATTTCACTTTGGGCAAGGTTCCTGCTGCTTGGTTTCTGTGCTTTGAGGTACCTTGGTGCAGTGAAACCCACCAGAGCTGGTTGCTCTGGAGGAAGATTGGATAGTGCATAGTGTGAGCAGACCTGAACCACAAGGATGCAGTGCCAGAGTCAGGATCTCTGGTGAGGTCTCAGTCAGGGTACCCCACAAATGTGGTTTCTTTTGTGTTCAGAAACTTGTATTCCTCCTGTGTTGTCTTCAACGTGCTCAGGAGATTGCTTTACCCAAGGAACTCTCCCAAAAGACACGTTTGTTCATCTTCAGTCCTTACCAAGGCATGTGCCAGAGCAGGCAGGACTCAGTTGGGTAGAGGCAGCTCTCCCTATACAGGTGTCCTTGAATGGTGGTGGCACACCATTCCTGTCCCAGGGCTCTGGGACAATGTCCCCTATGCTGCAGCTTTCCTCTTCAGATGGCTGGCAACCACATTTCCAACTTAAAAGCATTCTTAGTCCATATATTGTTGATTTTTGTCAGCGTGGTCCTTTAATTCAATGCATCTGCCTTTTCAGTCCTTGCCTGTCAAGGCGGGGAAGGACAGGGAGCACATCCCATCACTCTCCCTGTCTGCTCAGGTCAGGCTCTCTCTGCACACAGAGTCAGCTCTCTGCTTGTGTGCTCTGGTAGCCCAGGGCTCCTCTTCATCACTTTGAATTCCTTGTCTCTTGAGCAAAGGGGAACCAAATTGTGCATGAAGACCTTGTAAAAGAGCACAGTGTTCTCCTTGCTCTGCTGGAAACACCTTGAAGTTGTCCTTCACATACACCTCTGGGCTTCTTTTGGGCAGATGACCTCCTCAGTCCTTTTTAGGAGATGCCACCCCAGCTTGTCCAACAGCTGTCCCAGCTGCAGAGCTCGGGATGCTGAGCCCTGCCCGCTCTGAGCCTCCACTCTCGCTCCTTTTCCAGGGGGGGAAGATCCCGATCCGCTGGACAGCTCCCGAGGCCATCGCGTACCGCAAGTTCTCCTCGGCCAGCGACGTGTGGAGCTACGGAATCGTCATGTGGGAGGTGCTGGCCTACGGCGAGCGGCCCTACTGGAACATGACCAACCGCGATGTGAGTGCTGCCAGACTGCCCCTTCTCCTGCCCTCCCAGGCCAGCCTGGCAGGGGCTGCCAACAGGGGCCCAAGGATCAGCTCTAGCCTCTCTTCACATCCCCCCAGGGCTGTGCACAGGGTGCATGTCCCCTCTGTGCCAACAGCAGTCCATCCCTGCCCTGCACAGCCTTTGCATTTGCAGTCCCGTGGCACCCAGGAGTGACCAGAGCTCATATATTGATCTACCTGCTGGCCCTTCCCAATCCTGCCCTGTTCCTGGGGACACTGACTTAAGTTCCCAGCACAGATGCAGGCAGGGAGATCGCCGCCCCACTGGCTGTGTGCTCTGTGGCTCTCCATAATCCTGCCTTTCTGCTGGCTGGAGTCAGCTCATGTTATGCCCATTTCCCAGTCCCTGGGAGGGGTCAGGGCTTCCTAGGATCATTGCAGCCCCACTGCCCCATCCTGCCAGTTCCAAGGCTGGGCGTCCATCCCTTCCACTGTCCAAATGAGGCTGCTGAGAGCCTCAGGCTAGCACCACCCAACTGTAGGCTTTGGGCTTGTCTGAGTTGTGTGGAACCACTCTCACCTCAAGAGCAGCATAAAATCTGAAGGGAAATGTAGGTTATAATCCTGACCACAACATGAGGGCAAAATTTTCAAAAGGAGGCAGTAAAATGAGTATTTTAGCTCTGCAGAACCACAGGACTCCTTTTTTTTACCTATGAGTACTATAAATGTCCCCCTGTGCTGGGAGCCCACTCTCTTCCTTTTTTTTTTTTTTTTGTGGTGGCTTTGGTAACAGTAGGGCGTGAATGCAGTGGCTTACACTACCTCCTCCACAAAATTTCTTCAAGCAGCATTTCCTCCAGCCTTGCCGACCTGTGCCACACCCCAGCTGTAGAAAAACTGAGTGTGAGTACAGCCCTTATGGCTTGTCTGCTGGAGGGAAGGTGCTATATTTTAGCCCACTGGACCACTAAACACCTCTGTTGTCATAGCACTGATTTCCTGTGTGTCCTGTGCAGTCCAGCCTGCTGCCAGCTCTGCACAGAGCCTGCAGGCAGCCATTCACGTGTTTAGCGTGGAGCTTGTCCACGTCCCTCTGCTCTCCATTCCACAGCCCCAGCAGCTTCCATGGATCTTCCCATCGGTGGGGCTGGAGTGGGAGAGGGGTGCAGCCCCACTGCAGTTGTGGCTTCCTTGCAGGTCATCACCTCAGTGGAGGAAGGCTACCGCCTGCCTGCCCCCATGGGCTGCCCCAGCCCCCTGCACCAGCTGATGCTGGACTGCTGGCAGAAGGAGCGCAGCGAGCGGCCTCGCTTCTCCCACATTGTCAGCATCCTGGACAAGCTGATCCGCAACCCCGACAGCCTCAAGTGCACAGGCACCATCAACAGGTGAGGGCTCCCTGACCCCTGTGTGAGCAGGGCCTAAGGACTTGATACTGCTCAGAGCATGTGGGCTGCAGTTCTGACTGGCTGCAGCACCGATGACTGCCCTTGGGAGCATGGACAGAGCTTGTGGTGGGCAGGGAGGGACTTCCTGCACTTCATCCCCTTGCTCCCACCACGGCATCCCCATGCCAAGGCCAAGGAAGTACAGCAGTGCCCATGCAGCAGCATCCCTGCCTTTACCTGCCTGCTAGGGCTCCCTCTGTCCTGCTCTGCACGATCTGCAGATCAGCTTAGAGGGCTTTTCCAACCTCAATGATTTCCTGAGTAGGTAGGTGCATTCAGGTGGCCCTCACAGCCTGCTCACCTTGGACCAACATTTGTCATCTAACCCCTTCTGTTCTGCTCCCAGGTTCACCCAGACACGCCTGGACAGGGGTCTGTTGGACCCGAGCAGCTGCTTGACTGTGGAGGACTGGCTGGACTCCATCCGCCTGGGGCACTACCGGGACAACTTCGCCATGGCTGGGTACTCCTCCCTGGGCATGGTGATGCACATGAACATAGAGTGAGTAGCAGGGAGCAAACAGCGCTGTCTGGGGGTGCCCAGGCCCATGCCAACCCCCCCAGCCCCAAACAGTGACCTCCTGCCTCTGCTGGCTCGGCCAGGTTGGTCCCTGGTGCTGGAGAGGTATCTCCAGGCACACGGTGAGACCTGGGACAATGTCCAAGGCTGCACCGAGCTTTGAGGGAAGGTGTGCAAGTTGTACTGAGAGGCTGTGAGCTCCAAGTCACCTCCAGTGCTCTGTGGTGGCTCTCCAATGTCACCATAGGCCCATAGGCGGTAATTCAGGTTGCAAGGTGCTCCAGGTTGGGTTGCTAACCCAGCCTCCTGGTCAGAGCAGGGTCAGGCAGGAGGTTGCTGTCGCCTTGTGCTTCTCATCTTTGTTTTCCCTGCAAAAGGCACCTCTGGACTAGAGTGTGGCTGTACTATTCTGCACAGCTTCTCTAGGATCACTGGGAAACAATCTTAGCTGGGCATTACCTTGGAGCTTTGTCAGACCCCTGTGCACAGAACTGGCTCCCTGCTTAGTGCAGCCAGGAGGAAGACATCACTGGAAGGTCATTCACACATTACCAAGGCTGGGTTAAGTAAGTAGAGCTGGAGAAGATCTGTCTCATCACCCTCCTGCTGTAAGGAACTTGATTTCCCACCTGTCTAGGGAGTTTCCAAGGCGGAACATCCAAGCAGTACCAGAAAAGAAGGCAACTATGCCAGCTCCTGCCCTTAATCTGCTTACATCTCTCATCCCTTGCTGTTACCAGGAGTGACAGCCTGTTCAGCCTCTAAGGAGCCTTGTTCCCTGTCCAAAGGCATGGAGCTTATGGACAGTGGTTCCTGTGGCAGTGAAAGGGAAGACAGAGAGATACAAACAGAGAGTTGTCATGTGCATTGATCGGGGCTGTACATGGGGCCTTTGCTCTGGGATTGAGCTGATAGTGATCCTTGTTTGTCATGCACATCAGAGAATGTTTTGAATGGGGAAGGCTCATCATCCATCCTTCTGACTGGGCTATCTGAGGGCATCTCACTAAAACAATCCAATTTCACAGCATTGATCTTGTCACCTGCGAGCCTGTCAGGAGTGATCCTGCTCCTGCTCGACAGGGCTGGCACAGTGGCCTTGTGAGGAGGACATGTCCAAGAGAATGGCAGTCTGTCTGTCCATGGGAGAATGTCCATGGAGCCTCGGCAGGACCAGCCTTGTGCTGATGTGCAGGTGGAGCAGAGCCAGGCACAGGCTCCTGGGCTGCTCCATGGGTGCAGTTGTCTCCCTGGGGCCTGGCTCAGGTCTTTGACAGTGTCTTTGCTCTCCAGGGATGTTCGGAGTCTGGGCATCACCATGATGGGCCACCAGAAGAAGATCTTGAGCAGCATCCAGGCCATGAGATCCCAGCTGCTGAACACAAACGGCCCCAGGAGGCATCTCTGACCAAAAGCTCTGCAGAGCTGCATCAGGCATTCCTTAACACTCACCCTGGCAAAGGGGCTGCAGGGTGGTGAGCAGGAACAGGGGCACCAGGAGCTGGAGCCCTGCCAGCATCTCTGTGATTTCAGCATTGGTGGAAACGTGGTGTTCCAGATACCTTGGAGGTCCTGCTGCTTCCTTCCGCCAGGTGAAGGGGGGAGCAGCATTCCAAGCAGACACATCATGATTCTGCTATTTCCCTGTGGGCTGGGGGGTCTCCCCACAACTATGCAGGACAGGAGACAACCCCTTCACCCAGTGGGATGGTCCAGCTGCTCCTGCAGGTGGAGGGGCATCAGACACATCAGCAATAAGCAGGAGCAGTGGGCTGGGCTTGCCATGGCACACAGCTCCTTTGGATCAGGCAGCTGGGGAGCTCCTGGCATCTCTGAACTGAGCAGGCTCCACACACTGCACACAGCAGAGACAGCCCTGCTCCCTGCACCTCCCAGCACACTCCAGCCTGGGCCTCCTCAACTGCACCGGCCTGAAGGTGACTTCATGGCCCACCTCTAGCAAGAGCAGGAGGCCAGGGGACAGAAAACAAGGGGGCAGTGCCAGGAGCACCTGGCTCAGCCTTCAGACCATACTGCCCAGCTGGGAGGAGAGTTGTCCAGGGCCTTCTGCCTGGAGACTCAAGAAGCCCTGGAGTGCTGCAGGACACTCTCCACCTCTTCAAGCCACCAGCACTATTCCATGGATCCAGCACAGCCCTCCAGGCAGCCCAGGCATATTTTCTAGGGCCACAAGCTCAGGTTTCTCTGCCAGCAGAATTGTCCTGGCCTCCCCCAGAACAGAGAGGAAAGGGAGAGTGTGCTCCCATGTCACAGGACAGAGGGACAGAGAAACAGCTCTTTGTTTTTATACTGTCCTAGAGAAACCCAGGAGCTGTGCCATCACCTGGCTGCCAGTGCCCAGGGCTGCTGGATCACCTGCAGAGGAGGGGTCCTGGCAGTGTTTCCAGCTGCAATCACAGCATCCTGTGCCTGGGGACAGAGGCTCTGGGCACAGGATCTCCCTGCTGGTGACCCCAGTGTCTGGGAGAGTGGTCTGTCCTCCACAGGAGCATCTCTCTGGGTGAGCTTGCCTGGTGCTGAGCAGTGGCCTCCAAAGATGTGTGGAGCTGCTCCAAGAGGCCGAGCTGGGTGCAGAGGTGCAGATGAACTGGGGAGTGGGGCAGGCTGTGGGCTGGGAGTTTCCTTTTGGTGTAAATACAATTTTCTATGGTTTTGGGAGCTGTTTCACTCAAGTAGGATGTTAGGTACACAAAATGGTCTCAAAGCACAGAAGCCTCAGCTGTGGGGCTGAACTCACTGCAAAAACGCACCTGCTGGGAGCATGGCTGGGGTGGGGGGCGACAGGAGGGGAGAGGGACTGGAGAGGAGCCTCGCTCCCAGCCTGACCCACAGCAGCCTGTCCTTCCCAGGCACAGCAAACCCAGCACCAGGGCAGGTGCTGGTGGGATGTGGCCTGAGGGCTGTTCCTGCCAGGCCTGGTGGGGCACAAGGGGGGTGGGGGGTGGGTTAAAGCCATTTCTCAGCTGCAATAATCCTGGCTAAGCCAGCCTGGCCAGGGCTGGCTTGGCTTTCCATGCAGAGCACTTGTGTGCTGGTGGATTCTCTGACTATGGCGGGTATTTTACTTCTTCCTATGGAAGCTTTTTGTGAGGGGGACAGATGCAATGTGTTGTTTCATTTGTATTGCACCCTGCGTCCTGCACTCAGCCCTGGCACACTCCCTCCCCACAGCCAGCATGTGATGAAGCTCATCCAATGTCCTCTCTTCCCAACATTTGTGACTCAGTCATGGACATGCTGGTGAGAGCAGAGGTCAGACCAGTGCCACACCTGTGTCCTTGGGGTTTGCTGGGCAACCCTGGCCAGGTGGGCTGCAGGATCTGAGGCGGGGAGCTGCCAGATGGCCCCTTTCCAGGTGGTTCATGAGTCAGATCCTGCAGTGTGGGGTCCCTGGGCTGCTCCTGGCTGTGGGGATGGTGGGGCAGGGTTTGCCTTTTATGTTCAGTGTGCTTCCCCCTGGACAATAAAAAATCCCTCTTTCCGTGATCCATCTCCTTGCCTGTTATTGTCACTGGGCTGCACAGAGCTGTCACCATTTGCAGTGAGGATAGGGGTGCTGCTTCAGGGGGCCCACCACTGAGATTCTCAGCTAGTCACCACCTCCCTTGCTCCAGAAAGCCTCCCACAAGTGAAGGATGCTTCCCTGCGAAGCAGGAGCATCCATGGGATGGGCCCACAGGGACAGGGAACGGCCTAGAGGATGTTTGTGGGCTCCCAGGGAGGGGTGCTGTGGGCTGGAAGAGGACACCACCATGTCATTGCTATGTAGGAGCATCTCATGCAGGACATGATGCAGGAACAAGATATCTCGTGTGCTCCTCTCAACCTCGGGGGTGTCTTACAGGTTTCCCTAGACTCAGCCTTACCTTCTTCTGGAGATGCAGATTTTTTTTTTTTTTTTTTTTTTTTTAGAAAGAAGAAAAGTTAACACCAAAAAACCAAACCAGTAAAACCTCAGCTCTCATCTCCTGAAGTCTGAGCTGAGGTATATTGTAGGTCTGCTTGCAAAACTCTTCCTGGAGGTGTTTAGCTGTGTTCCAGATGCCCTTCAGAGAAGGATTTACCAGCAAATGGGTTGCAGGACAAAGAAAGCACCATTTTCAGGAATGCCCTATAAAAGCAAAAGGGCCCCACAGCACAGGGTGGGGTTGGCTCTAAAGCTGCCACTGCCTGCTCATGTGCTCCCAGCCATTGCCACACTTCAAGGACAGAGGCGACTGTTCACTGCCCCCAGCTCTGCTCCCCAGCCCAGACATGAGGAAAGGCCAGCCCAGGGCTCTGTCCTAGCCCAGCCTGCCTGCACACTGTCAGGTTATCTGCCAGCCCATCCAGAGCTTCCTTGCTCACAGTCCCCCTCCCGCTGCTCTCTCTGGTGCCCCTTTGCAGAGGCACAGGCCCCAGGCTGGACAAGCTGCTCCTGGGCAGTGTCCCCTGTGCTGAGGCTGAGTTTACAAGTCCTATGCTCTGCATTCCCCTTCACCTACCCCATTTCTGTATTTACATTTCCCATCACTGTAACCCTGACTCTCTCCCAGACCCTCCTCCTGTACCCAGAGCAGCTGTGGCTGCCTCATCCCTGGAAGTGTCCAAGGCCAGGCTGGACAGGGCTTGGAGCAGCCTGGAATTATGGAAGGTGTCCTTCCCAGCCCATGGCACGTGGTGGGGAACAAGGGCTATCAAGTCCCTTCCAACCCAAACCATTCTGTGATAAATGTGGTTAGATGGAATCTCTGAAGGTCACCTCATCCCACCCCTCCAGGTGCCTGTGCAGTGCACACACCTGTGCAGGTTCTGCTCAAAGCCTCATCACATCATGCAGACAGGGGCAGCAGCTACATCATCCCTTGCTTATGGTCCAGTGCTGCCGCTGTGCACAGTGGGACAGCCTGGGCATGTTGGAACCTGTTACTGTTCACTGAGGACACACATTCACTGCTGTATTTCAGTTATTAATAAAGCCAGTGTCCACATTGTGCAAAACATGCAAGATTTTCTTACATTTCTTAGACCAAACATTTGGAAGGGTGGATGATGCTGGTGCCCGGGCAGGGGCGGGGGCACTCAGCCAGGCTGCTGTGCATGGCTTTGTGTGGGGAGGGGCCTGGCCACTACAGCATCACTTTGCCAAGGCCCGTGAGCATCACGCCCAGGGCATCACCCTGCTCACAGCCTCAGGAAGATGAGGCACAGCTGTGTCATTTTTAAAGAAATCGCCAGGGAATTGCCATCCTGGCAAGCATCCATCACTGGAGACACTTCTCCAGGACACAGAGCCATGTTTTCAGACCTCCTGCACTCCCATCTGGCCAGGCTGGGGCCAGGGCTGCACCAGGATCCTGATGGCTGACAGAAACTGGCTCAGCAGGAAACCCCTTGGGAAGAGGATCCTGGGGAAAGGGCTGGTCAAGAGGCAAAGTCTTTCATCCTAGGAGAGGTGATGGACACCCTGGTTCATTTACACCAGCAAATAAACCCCTTCCTGTACCAAAAGAGACCTCAGGATTTTCACACCTACTTAAATGTCCCCCCAAGAAGATTTCATCCCATCTTGCACACTGGGAGCTGGTCTTTCCCTGGTAAAACAGCTTTTCTTTTCTACTCACACCAGCATTACCTCAGGCTTCCAGCAACCCCTGTGGGAAGCATTTCCCTGGCAGCTGCCCGCCCGCCTGGCTGTGCCAGAGGCAGGGAGGCTCTGTGAGCTCCGCGTGCCTGGAGGTGGCAGTCTGGACCCGCGGAGCCCCTGCCGAGCCCAGCGTGCAGCTCTGCCAGCCCTGCGCAGGTTGGCAGGGGTCAGACGCGTTCCAGGGCTGCAGGAACAGATGGTGAACTCGGCTTTGGGTTTCCTGATACGATTCCTGTCTGATCACACACCAGCCTCCTCTGCCAAGAAGGCTGTATTCCCAAACCACCTTCCCTCCTTGCTTTTAGCACAGTCGTTTAGCATCATGTCCAAATAAATTACTCAGGATAATTTGATGTAAGATAGAAATATGAGCCCCAGCTGCTGCTTTAACTCTTGGAAGGAGTATGGGTCAAGTTCTGCATGGGTTTTGAAGTGTCCTGTAGGTCATATCTTGAAAACCACCATCAAGGATTGAAATTCCATCATAGTTCATCCCAGGATGACAGAAGTGTCCACTCTGCCACCAGCCCAATGTCTCCCTACATCAAGCCAGCCAGGCTTGGGGAGAGATGAGCAGGGACTGCAGCTCCCCTGACTTCTGCTGCAGGCCTGGAATATGGGCAGGACTCAGAGCCGAGAGGCAGGACTCACATCAGGAGAGCAGGTCTCACATCTCAGAGCAGTCACCTGCTGTGACAGGAACAAGGAGGAAGGCAATGGCCCTTCATGCCCTCCTGCAAGGGGGACTCCCTCTCTCCCGTGGGTGTAACCCTGGAGTAAGGAGCCTGATGGAGCCTGCAGGCACAGGATGCACATCCCAGACACTGCTCCCTGGCAGGCACCCTGAAGCATCCACTCCTCAGGGAGTGCCAGGGGCAGCCCAGCAGCCCAGCTCCTCAGGGACCTGTGTCCCAGCCCCATGGCCTGGAATGGCAGCGTTTGTTGTGCCTGTGAGCAGGACCCTCATCTCTGCACCCTCAGCAGTTTGTTGGTTTGCCCGGGCTGCAGGGAGAGCTGACAGCCTCGGGGCCTTGGGGCAGCTGTGTCCCCGCAGATAAACGATGGCAGGTTCAGCTTGTGTGTGCACATGGCAGAGAAGGAATGGAGCAGGGGTCTGCAGGCAAAGCCTTGCTGTGCTCTGAGCCTGGAGGCGCTGTCCTGGAAGAAAGCGACCATGAGACTTTTGTATCTCACCTGCTCTGGTTTCCGTACCCTTCCCTTGCCCCTGCTCTCCTGACCCTGTGTCCAGCTGCTCCTGAAAGCCTTCCACCTCCTCTCCTTCAGCTTCCTCACAGCCCACTGAGGGCAGTGGGCAGGGTGGAAAAACATCTGGGTGCTCAGGGATTCCATGGTACTCATCTAGGGATAGGAGAAGAGGGGAATGGCTTTAAAATGAAAGAAGGCAGGATCAGGCAACGTGCCTGCTCCAGATATTAGGAATTAGGATGTTAGACATTCTGATAGATACTAGGATATTAGGACTAGATACTGGGAAGAAATTCTCCCCTCTGAGGGTGGGCAGGCCCTGGCACAGGTGCCCGGAGAAGCTGTGGCTGCTCCACCCCTGGAACCGTCCAAGGCCAGGCTGGATGGGGCTGGGAGCAGCCTGGGCCAGTGGAAGGTGTCCCTGCCCACGGCAGGATCTCTCCCCATCTCAGATTCTGTGAGTTCTGTTTCACCTCCCTGAGAGCGTCCTGTGAGCAGGGCAGTGCCCAGGGAAGACAGCTGTGACAGGGACAATACACTGCCTGCAAGAGGATGGCAGCACAGAGCTCCTTCCTGGCAAAAGCACAGTTGCAGCACATTTGAAATTCCCTGCACATGTATTCAGGAGGGGCCTGGGCTGGGGGGAGCTGGGTTTTGTTTTCTCTCTGCAGAGAGCCTGTCAGAGACGCCCCCCTCTGGGAGGACAGGATGGACAGACAGACGTGGCTGGCTGAGCAATGCTCGGGGTGTGCTTTGGGAGCTCGGGGAGCTTTGATGAGCCCTCCAGAGCTGACAGCTGACAGCTCCCTGCCCCTGCAAAGCTGTGCCTTCAGTCTGATCCTCTCCCCACCACTGACAAAATCTCAGCCTCAGCTTTTACACACCCTCGTTTCCCCTGACATGACAGCTTTGGAACGGGGACTGATCCTATCCTCCAACAGAGCCCTCCCTGCCCACCCTGCCCTTGCTGAGAATCCACAGCTGGATCCTGTTCTGTTCCAGAGCTCCTGTGCAGTCTGAAAAAACCTTTATTCTCACAGCCTGTAACTGGGACATCTCCTTGTGGCCTTCCAGTACTCAAAGGTGGCTTTAAAAAAAGAGGGATTTCAACTTTTTCATGGGCGGAGAGTGACAGGACAAAGGGGAAAAACTTCAAACTGAAAGAGACTAGGTTTAAAGGGCATACTGGGAAAAAATTCTTCCCTGTAAGGGTGAGGAGGCCCTGGCATAGGGTGTCCAGAGAAGCTGTGGCTGCCCTGTCCTTGGAAGTGTCCAAGGCCGGGCTGGACAGGGCTGGGAGCAACCTGGGACAGTGAAGGTGTCCCTGTGCACATCAGGGAGTGGCATGGAATGAGCTTTAAGGTATTTTCCAACCCAAACTTCTCTTTGGTTCTGTGATTAGATGGGGAGGGCCTGTGTTGAGGGTCAGGCTGTTGGGGTGAAAAGAAGCAACTCAAGGATGAGCAGCACCAGGCCCAGCTCTCCACCAGCCTGATGAAACATCCTTGGAAGACAAGAGGCTCTGTACCCCTGAACTGCAGGAGGATCTCTGCTGCTTTTTGTGCTCCTGACCGAGGCTTGGAGTAGGGGTGGAAGTAAGGCAGGGCTGGAAGGGGCTGTGATGGGTTTCTGCTTGAGCCAGGGCCCATGAGCTCTCAGAGAACCCATCACACCTGAGATAGCCCACCTACCCCAAATGGCATAAAGTCAGCAGGATGGCTTCTGAGGTAGTGTTGGAAACAGAAAAAGGTTTAATAAAAGACAAAATAACAAAGCTCTTATAGAGGAAAACTGAGCCAGGGGCAAGAGGCTCTTGCTCCTGCTATAACACCCCACAAAAGCAATTATTTCCTTTGTTCTCTTCCTTTTCTAGTGAATTACCTAGGTGGGACCTTTTGCCCTCTGTCCAGTTGGCAGCCCCAGCTCTGAGGTGAAGTCCCAAAGGTCCTATGAGGTGTCTTTGTACCAAACTGGGAGAGAAACTTCTGGGCTTTTTGCCTTTTTAAGCAGACAAAGAATAATTTAGTCACTCTGTCAACAGGGGGGGCATATTCCTACAGTGGTGGGATGGATGGAATGTCCTGCAGACAACCATGGGCTGCTCTGGGCCAGCCCCAGTGATATTTCCACCAAAATCAACTGCTTCTCCACACAATGTCCATGGCATCCCCGAGCCACGTGGAAGGAAGGATAGGATATGACAAGAGGAAACAGCCTCAGGTTGGGCCAGGGAGGTGTAGGTTGGATATTAGGAACAATTTCTTCCCTGAAAGGGTGGTGAGCATTGGCACAGGTTTCCCAGGGCAGTGGTGGAGTCGGCATCCTTGGTGGGATTTAAAAGATGCATGAATGAGGCACTTGGGGACATGTTTTAGCGATGGAGTTGGTAGTGCTGGGTGAATGGTTGGACTTGATGGTCTTAGAGGGCTTTTCCAACCTTAATGATTCTGTGATTCTATGAAAGGCCAAAGCAGAAATACTGCTGGGATTTGGAAATCTGGCACAGGAAAGGGAAAGGCAGCAGGCTCTCCCAGTGACAGGCTCACCAGCTGCCACCAGCTGCTGTACTGCCTGGGCATGCTGGGGAGAGGCACCGGGAATAGGCCAAGTGGAGCTAAAATGGGAGTTTCCAGTCTTGTTCCTCTGTGCCTTCTGTCAGAGCTCCAAGAGGAGTGGGGATGGCTCCCTGCCCGTTTGTCTAACTTCCAGCTTGTGTGTTCTTTAATCCTGCTTTATCTCTTCCTGCTCATCAGCCTTGATCATGGGCTCAGCAGCCTTCCCTGCATGCCTCCCTCCACCATTCCTGCTGGGAGTTTGCAGCCAAGTCCCCCCACAGCTACTCCCTCACAGAAACTGCTCTGCTGCTGCACAGCAGAAACTTTGGAATCATAGAAACACTAAAGCTGGAAAATCTTAAGCTGCCTTCTCCTCACCTTGCAGCCATGATCTGCTTGGACTCCTTAGGGCTCTCACCCAGCTCTAGCAGCACTGAGGAGGAGCTGCCCAAATCCAGGGGCCAGGAGAAGCCTTCAGCCCCATGGACTCCCATTCCACCCACTTGCTTTGCTGACCTGCAGCAGCCAGAACCTGAAACGGGTGAGCACTGCCTCGAGCTTACCTGGGACATCACTGTCTGGCTGGCAAGTCCCTCCCACAGCCCCAGCCCACCTGTGGCTCAGCCCTTGGCTCCCCTGTCCCCTGTCCTCACGCTCCTGGGGTTCTCCCCATGCCAGGCAGGGCTCCCCCACCTTTTTCACTGTGCTTTCTGGCTGCCAAAGCAGAGCAAGGCATGAAATATGAATGAGGCAGCGTGGTCTGTCGCGTGCTGCTGGGCTGGACCCGGATTCAATTAGCCCTGATGTTTCTTTCATGAGGGAGAAGCCTTTTCCTCTCTGGAGCTCTTTTCTTTGAGCTCGGAGCTCAGTCACGGAAGCAGCCGGCGGATTAGCCCCCCGCTGCTGCCGCAGGCAGGCCTCTGCTGCCCTGCCCTGCCACTGCTGTCCCCTGCCAGCTCTGCGCTGAGCTGGCACCTGCCTGCCTGTCCCTGAGCTGGCACTCCCAGGGCTCATCCCAGCCAAATGCAGAGGGCTTTTCCCACGCGCTGGGACCGGGCAGGGCCGGACGTGGAGCAGCTCTGCTCGGGAGGAGGTGTGGGACCCTGCCTGGCGGAGGGTGCAGTTCCAGGTGTGCAACCAGAGACCCCCTGCACCAAGGACACAGCTCTTGTTTCTGATCCAGGGACACAGGGGCAGCTCCCAAACAGGCTGATAAATGCTCTCTCTTCAGTAAGATCCTGATGCTTTTCCTAATGACCAGGCCTGGCTCTGGAGAATTCCGCTGGGCTATTTCAGGCAGCTAATTGTACCTAGCAAGGACATTCCTACTGTTCAAATTTTCACTTATCTGGGACAACGTGAGTGCTGGCAGCTTCCCAGAGCTGCTCTGAGGGGCTGAGAGAAGGGGACACAGCAGAGATTGCAGTGCTCCTGTGCCTCTCTCTGTCCCTGTGCTTTCCCAGGGTAACCTTGGAGCTGATGTGTACCTTTAGTTTTGAAACTCTGTGCATCCCAACTCGCCTCAGCTTTTCTCGTGCAGGAGCAGGCGTTCCTTCCTAGCTCCATCCACACACCTGAGAACATGTCTCGTGCATGGCAGGATCTTGGTAGTCTTCTTCCCAGGCAACCAGCTGCAGGGCGCATCCAAGGTGCCAGAATATTGCACAAATGTAATTGCTCAAGTCTCTGAAAAGGGATGGGTAATTCTGCAGGTGAGGAGAAAACTCTCCTCTGCCTTTGACCCCCTGAATGGCACCTGTGCTGTTAATTGTGTGCATGTGTAAAATTTCCAAGGCAGTGCTGGTGAGGGCCAAAAAATCTGCACTGGTGAAGACTTTCAGCTCAAGGGCGGTCTTGATCTAGTTTTGAAGTAGCTGCGCTTTGACCGGGGGCTGGACTGTGGATCTCCAGGGAGCCCTTCCATAAAAATCTTTGGCTGAGTCCTGTTTCACAGCCCGAGCACCACAAAGCCCCTGGACTGTGTGATTTTGCTCTTTCCCTGCTGGAACAATCCAGTCCATCCTCTCTAGGGTTTCTTTGCTCTGGGAAAAGCTCTGGCCTTTCTTACAGGTTGACTCATTGGCCTTCAACAAGTGCCATTCAGATACTGTCCCTTGGCTCCAGGGATGGTTTTCCAGTCTGCCTGCCTGTGCTGTGAGACTTGGGTGCAGCTCAAGATGTGGCAGTGGCACCTTTAGCAGGGAGGATCATGTCCCCCAGCTCTCCATGTCCTCGGCCAAGGGCACAGGGGTTTCCACGACCTCTTGCCCAGGGGAGGCGATGTGCTGGAGCAGGAATGAGCTCCAGCACACCACAGGTGTAAGCCAGTGTGCTGGAATAAAGGGAGTTCTGACAGGGGGAGAGCTGAGATGAGCAGCCTAAATGCACTGACCCACTTCTTACCCCAGCTCCCACTGCCCCCCTGGCTGGGCGGGTTTCGGGAGCACGTCCGCAGTTCGGGGGAGCCGGGCTGTGCCCGGGCTGTGCCCTCCGTGCCCGGCAGGTGGGCTGCCTGCGGAGATGCCGCTCCCAGCCCCTTTCCGCTGCTCTGCCATCCCGCGGCCCCGGGGAGCGCCTGACACGCGATTCCTCTCGCACGGGCAGCGCTTTACAGCTTTACACGCTATTGCTGCCACAACACAGCGAGCGGCCGGCGGCCGCTCCGGCACAGCCCCGCTCGCCCCGCAGCCCCCAGGGCTGCTCCTGCTCCCGGGCAGCCTCTGCAGGCAGCGCGGCTCCGCGGGCAGCCGAAGGCGCTGTGCTGGGCACAGCAGGTGACGGGGTCTCTGGCGTCGAGATGACCCCGAGGTGTCGGAAAGTCTCTTCTTCCCAGCCCCGGGACCGAAGAAGAAGTCGGGATTCCTTGGCTCTCATTCTCAAGGTTGTTTATTGTTTCTTAACTATAACATTCTCTCTCTGACCGGCTGAGGTCTGTCTGGCAGGTCGGGTTGAGGCACACTGACCGCCCTCAGGCCAGTGTTACCTTTTTATACTAAAAACTACATGTACTTTATTTACAATAACTTCCTGTCACCTATGTTAGACAGTCTGTCTCTACTCTAAACCAATCCGAAAGTGCCACCATCACAGCAGAAGATGGAGGACAAGAAAGAGCAGGAGGAAGGACAGGACACACCCAAATCCCTCCATCTTGCCTCCTGAACCCCCGTTCTAAAAACCCCAAAATTCTACATTTTCACGTGTGATAAACTTACTATCATTCTATTCAAACCCTTGTGGCTTGTAACTCCTCACACAAAGTTGGTAATTGTTTCCATGGGCTAAAATCGAAGGCACAGGTGTTTGTGACTCCATGCCAAGGTCTCTGAGCCCCCTGCCAGGGTCTCAGGTCCTCCAGGGCAGTCAGAGGAATGTCCTGGGTTCTGACAAGCAGGTTCGTCACTCTGCCTCTCAACCCCTCACTGCCCGCGTGCCCCAGGCCACCGTGAGCTTTCATGGCTTTGCCCCTGCAGCATCTCCTGGACTGGCATCACTGGTGGGAGAAGACTGTCCCAGCCACAGCAATCCCACCTCACCAGTATGGTTTAGAGAATCTTTTTCAATTTGAATTTGACACTCTTAGGTCTTGTGGCCAGGCTTTAAGGTCTGTCTGTCTGTCTTCTTCCAGTTCCAGCTGACAGTGGCTGGCGTTGCTCTGGGCCAAGAACCAGAGCAATTGGGTGCAGTGCTCCTGCCCTGGAAGCTGCAGCTCCTTGTGGTCCCTCACCCATTCTCCCAGACCCAACCTCAGGGGTGACAAAACTGTTACACGGTGTTCCTAAATCCAAGGCTATTTTTCCATCTCCTGCACTTCAGTTTGGGGCGATTTACATGCACAGAGGGCTCCCTGTGGTTTTTTCTCTATGCATCTGTGGTGCAGTTCATCTGCATGTGCTGGCCAAGCACCACACTCAGCCAGGGCTCCCCAGCAAGCTCAGTTTCGGGCTTAGAATTCCAGGGAAGAGAGACAGACACCCCTGCAGACAGAGTGAGTGACTCTGCCAGGGAGCCGCCTCTCCATGCTACAAGTGCTGGAAGTGAAGGACAGCAGACACACTGGTGAGGCAATACCAGCAGCAGCCACCCAAGCACAGGAAATGCACCAGAGGTTCCATCTAGGTAGGAAATTCAGGGGTTTGGAATGGGGAATGTTCTAACCAGAGGGAAAGCGCTATGCCATGTGGCTGAGGTTTGTGTACCAAAGGGGAAAGCTGGTGTGTGCAAGGGGTTGACTGGGGGGGACCTTTGGTTACCCGTGCCCAGGCTATCAGAGCAGAGATGTTCACCTTGGGGACATGGAGGACACTCCCTCTATGCCCTGCTGTGGTCAGGGGGGATGCCTGGCAAGCCCCACACAGGCTGTGGCTGCAGAGGATCTCTCCCTCTCCCTCTCCCTCTCCCTCTCCCTCTCCCTCTCCCTCTCCCTCTCCCTCTCCCTCTCCCTCTCCCTCTCCCTCTCCCTCTCTCCTCTCCTCGGACTCCATCTGCTGTAACAGAAGTGGAATTTCTGCAGCTTGCACCGAGCGCTGGGGGAACGTGCAGCACTGAGCAGGCAGAAACAAGAACAGGCAGGGATGAACTGGGCTGTGGATGCAGCCTTGGGAAGCCCGAGGATTTCCCAGGAAGACTGAAACTCAGTCCACTCAGCCTGACCAGAAAGAGTGCCTGGAGCGTTCTAACTCGGCAGCAAGAGGACAAAGACCACTTGGGCTGGTCCTTCAGCACCGCCCATGTGCACCAGGGCGTTCTGCAGCATTTTCTGTGCAGGTGCCCGGTGGGTGGGCCAGAGCAGCTGCCTCCCCACCCCGTGTGCTGACTGGGGGTGTCCTAGCAGGGCTGCAGGTCTGTGGGTGCTGCATGCACGGTGGAGGCTGCGCTGGAACGTGCACAGGGCAGGACTGCAGGGCTTTAGTTGCAAAAAGCTGCTGTCCCTTTTCTCAGCACCCTGCCCGGGGAAATTAGACGCCACGTGTCCAGATGGGACACACCTGCTCCTCTGCCCACAGCCCAGGGCTCTGTCCCTCCCTGCCCATGCCCCACACACCCCGCATGTCAGGAGTCCGTCCCCAGTTGTGTTTGCTGCAGAGAGAGGGGGACAGAGCTGAATGTGGCTCTGACACCCCGTCTGTCTCCTTTCTCCCTGCTTCCTGGGGCTGCCTGCTCCTGGCTCCACTAGCAGGGACATGTGGGCAGCTCCTGCCCATTTATGTGTGAGGAAAGAGAAAATCCAGACTGGTGATTTTCTCTGGGGGGCTGAGCACAGATCAATCTCACTCTGTGCTCTGAAGCCTAAAGGACACCTTGAAAACTTCTTTTGTCAGGAAAGAGGCCGATTCCTCACTCCCTGAGGCTCCTTGGGGACTTCCCAATAGATTTCCAGCCTCTGAAAGATCATCTTCCCTATGTCCCTTTCCCCAGGCACTCACTGGCAGTGTAAGGCCATGGCTGCCACCGAGCCTGAGCAGGGGGGCACTGGGCTGGGCTGGCATGCAGGGAGCACCATTGGCATGGATCTGTTTCTTCACTGGGTGACTGCAGTCTCTGCTTTCTGTGGCCCCTGCTCAGGTGAGCTCATAACCCCAGAATGGGGATGTGCCCAGGGAGAGTTTCACTCAAGTCCTCCAGGTCCTGGCAGAGGCAGTTGGGTCCTGGGTGCTCTCCCCCTCTTTGGCTCCACACCCAGGACGGAGCCCACAGGTGGATGATGCAGGAGGGGGGAGAACTTTGCAGATCAGGGCATTGCAGCATACTGCTGGGGCCAGACCCCACAACGGGTGGATTCAGGAGGCTTCCCAGAAACAGGAGTGTCCCTCTCCTCCCTTTCCACCGCAGCAGCTCCCTCCATCCCGCTTGGCTCCTCCAGCTCCGAAGCCTGGATGCGTACAGCAGAGTGGGAAGAAATCCCCGTGCAGAGGGGCAGCAGAGTGTGGGAGTGGGGGAAGGAGTCAGCAGACACCTCCCAGCCCCTCAGCCCCTTGGCCTCCCCCTCAGCTGCTTCTGGCAGCCCCAAATTAGGGATGAAAGGTTAACGGGACAAATCTTCATGGAGGTGACAAGCAGCACTTGGACTTCTCCAAAGCAGCCGTGACAGCTCCTTGCCCCCTACCCTATGGCAAACATAGGTCACCCCAGCCCTTGCTTTGCACCAGGTGGGAGAGCTCACCACAGGCATGGGAATATCCCCATGTCCCATCGCTCCAGGCAGGGCCCCTCGCTTTGATACTGTAATTTAGCAACACGAAAACAGTTGCATTCTGAAATTAAACATACAAGGAGCTCTCCTTAAGCTGGGGAAATTATTTCCACATCATTTCAAATTTTCTGCTCTATTAATTTCCCTCTAGTCTGTCATTTTCTTCATTTGTCCCACAGCTCCTGGGGTCCAGCAGAGCCAGCACTAGGCGTGATGCTTACTCCCTTCTCCTCAGGCTAAATCATGGTGGCTGGCTGGGCTCTCTGGTTCCCTAGAAGCTCAGCTAAGTCCTGGATTTGCAGGCCAGTGCTGCCTTGGTGTAATTGGCGCTCCTCTAGCTCAGCATTAGCTCCAGTCCTTCCGAAGGCACAGGGACAGACGGCCTTGGTGCTGCCTGCCCCTCCAACAGTGTGTCCCCTCACAGCAGCTCCCAGCTCTGCTTCAGCCTGGAGGGTGCTGAGAGAGCCTGGGCTGGGGTGCCCAGCGCTGGCTGTCCCACAGGGATGCTGGCAGCGCTGAGAGCTGCTGCCACCTCCTGTCCTCTCCTAATACTCGGTCTGGTGACACAGAGAGCTGGTGGTGGCAGGGGGATGCAGCCTGCAGGGAGCAATTTTGTTCATAAGATCATGGAACTGGTAATGGTGGAAAAGCCCTCTAAGATCATCAACTCCAAGCATTCCCCCAGCACTGCTATGTTCTCCATTAAACCATGTCCCCAAGTGCCACATCCACGTGGTTTTTGAACACTTCCAGAGACTGTGGCTCCACCACTGCCCTGGGCAGCCTGTGCCAATACCTGACCAACATTTCAATGAAGAAATTTTCCCAATATCCTGCCTAAACCTCCCCACGGTGCAACTTCAGTCCGTTTCCCCTTGTCCTGACCCTTGTGATCTTGGAATCCTGCATATTCAATTGGGCACAGGGCAGAGCACCCTGAAAACAAACTCATTTGCCTCAGCCCATCCCAGCTCTGGTCCCAGGGCAGTTGGGGAGCACAGCTCCATGCCTTTCCTCCCCCTTGGCCGCGGGGTTCACACACAGCCACTGAACATCACATGTTTGCTTGACAGTGTGAGCCCTTAAAAATGAGAATCAGTCTGAAAGAGTTTGACTTCAGCTCTTGCATTGCATCCAAGCTCCAGCCCCGGTCTGGTTTGCAAGATCTTCTTGGCACCTCTGCCTGCACTCTGGCTCAGGATGGCAGCCTGCAGCAGCCCAGGGCTGGCCCTGTCACCACCACTGTCTGCTCTGGCCATGTCCCAGCTACTTCCAAGGGCTTCCAAGGGGAGCGAGGAGCTGCTCTGCAAAGCACTGAGGTTTGGGGACTGCAAGAATTCTGGAGGCATTGCAATCAGAGGGTGGTGCTGCAGAGATGTGTGTGTGATATCCTGCTAGCATACAGCCCAAAATCCTCCTTTTGGGGCACCACACCATCCCAACACCCAGCAAGCGCAAGGTAGGAAAGGTGATGTGCTGCTGCAGGAGGGGTTTGCTGTCCTGTGTCACTGACATGAGTGTTGCAGGGAGATTGTTATTTCTGGTCCATCTTCTTCCTACATGTGTTTATTATCCAGCCACTGATGAGCCTGCAGGGGGCAAGCACTGAGGGGATTTCTGGCTGTGTTTGGGTGCAGCACTCTGATCACACCCTACAGAGACCCTTCAATAGCGGCCCCACAGTCAGATGTGCCCCACACATTGATATTTTCATCCTACTGCCCAACTTCTAAGCTGCTCTGCCCAGGTGATGAAATGTTAACTTCTGCTCCTCAACAGCAACATGCCTTGAACAGCCACTGCATTGCCTTTCCATCCACATCCAGCACTGAGGGATGGGTGTTGACAGGGCTGGGCTTGGCTTCTTCAGCCTGCTGAAGCTGTTGTGTAGAAAGTAAAGGAATGTATTTCTGCTCCTGTCATTATGGGATCGGACAGTGACCAGTTTCAGCTTTTTTTATTTCAAAGAGAGGCTGAATAATACCACACCTACCCTGCAGCCTCTGTGCTATTAGTGAATAGTGCCTGGACAGCAGTGGGCCGGGAGAGCCCTTTGCCTTTCCATGGGGTGACACCTGTGTTGGAGCTGAGGATGGTCGTGGGGGTGTTCAGCACATGTAAATCTTCTTCAAAGTTGTTTCCAGGTGCTGCCGTGGAGCTGGTCTCTTCCAAGTGTTGCTCAGAAGAGTGTTTTTGGAGACCCCTCCTGGGTGCCCACACTCCCTGGGCAGCCAGAGGAGAGCAGTGAGGCAGAGGTAGCTCGGATGCCTATCCTCAAGTGGCTCTTGCCTCCTGTCAAAGGAACATGACCCCAGAAGGTTGTTCTTGTAACCTGTCCTCAGACTGGTCCCAGGGCTGGACCAGGGTTCCCACCCAGCACCCTCCATGACTTACACTCTTAGCAGGAGCCATACAAAATTTCCTATGCTGGTACATGGGATAACAATTTCCCCCTCCCCAAGGTGTTCTCTGGGCACCTGGCAGCAGGGCTGTCCCTACTCTTTGCCCCTCCACACGCTCTGTTGTGTCCTGTCAATGCAGATACGACACCTGGAGCTGGAGCTGGTGACAGCCCGGCAGAGTGGCTGAGCAGAGCTGCTGAGCAGGGGACCTGTGCTCCTGCTCCTCACTGCTCCAGCTCAGCTCAGCTGGCTGTCTTTGATCCCAATGCCTGGTGCTGCAAGTGCCACCTGCTCCTGGGGCCTGGGGCTGGCTCTCCAGTCCTGTCCCCTCCATGTCCTTGCTCCTTCCTGCCATCTCAGAGCTGCCACTCCTGGCTCTGTGCTCAGATCCCTCCTGCCCCCACTGCTCAAAGTGACTCTTGCAGAGCCCTTCTTTCAGGATTGGGGCGGGGGCAGCCTGGGCTCTGCCCTGTGCTGCGGATGAGCCCTGGATGTTCTTCAGCATTAGGGGCTGCTTTAATCCCCCTCCTCCCCAGTCTTTTTGCATTTCCTTCCCCATGGTGGTCCCTCATTAGCATCCCACTGCTGTCCTCCAGCTGCTCTCCCTGTTTACACCATTTTCAAGACTATGGTAGGACTTTATGAATCATTTATCTTAAGCAGCAATTACTGTACAAACAAGTCATAAATACCGTGTCGATCAGCCAGCTCTGAACACCCGAGACAAAGAGAGGCATAAACATCACAGGAAATGGACTGAGAGAAGAATTGTCCCAATTACAGGAGCCCCCTCATCTTCTCCCCACTCACACAGGCAATTTCAGGGATGCCTAGGGTACCTGGGCTGAGATGGATTCCAAGGATTTTAACCAAGGGCAGAAGGCAGGAACAGTCTGGCTGGAACAGGGCAGCAATAAATAGGCAAAGTGTCCACCCCAGATATTAAGAAATAGGATGTTAGGATATATATTAGGATATTAGGACTAGATTTTGCAAAGAAATTCTCCCCTCTGAGGGTGGTGAGGCCCTGGCACAGATTGCCCAGGGAAGCTGTGGCTGCCCCAGCCCTGGCAGTGCCCAAGGCCAGGTTGGACAGGGCTTGGAGCAGCCTGGGCTATGGAAGGTGTCCCTGCCATGGCAGGGGGTGGAAAGAGATCAGCTTTAAGCTCCTTTCTAATCCAAACCATCTTGGGATTCTATGATTGGTCCTGTAGCCCAGGGCATGATGCTGAGCATGATGTCATGCCATATATGAATAACATTATTTATATTTATATTTATATTTATATTTATATTTATATTTATATTTATATTTATATTTATATTTATATTTATATTTATATTTATATTTATATTTATATTTATATTTATATTTATATTTATACTTGTCCCCAGCGCGGCCCCGGCACAGCCTGGCCTCTCCCTGCAGCCCCCTTGGGGAGCGGCCCCCTTGCAGGGACCTCGCCGAGGCTGAGGGTGGGGTTTGCAGCGCTGAGAGTTCGCTCAAAAGCTTTTTTAGTGACTCCTTCAAAGCCGGCGTGTGCGAGGCTGGGGTCACCGCGAGGCCGTTCCCCAGCGCTTCTCCGAAAGCTCTTCCCCCAAACACACAGAACTGTTTTCAAACGCATTGAAATGAATCACCTCTACTCCACAGACAAACTTTTCTCCCACTCATTCTCCTTTGAAGAGTCTCACAACATGTTGGACTTATCAAGACTAATTTTAGAGAAAAACGAAAAAAATATGCAAACTACAAACTCAGGCCCCTGAAGACTAAGAGCGCTTCTGAGGAGTGCAGATGCAGCGAGGCTGCCTTATCTTGGAGTCAGCGCTGAAGTGGAGAGCCACGTAACGAGGGACTATTTCCCATCTGCTGCATAAATCTAAAGTTACTTCAGGCAGAATGAGGAATCAGAAGATACTTCAAAGGCATTTGAGCTCTGTATCTGTGTCAAACCGCAGCTTTAAGCACCCTGCGTTGCCCTCCTATTAAAGATGAACTTTTGTACTCTGTTAGACATCTTAAAAAGCATAAAACAGAAGTTCACTTGCTTTTCAAGTACTCCCATCCCCACTCCCCGCTCAGCTCCCTTGCAAAACAGAATATTTGCAAACAAACAGCCCCAGTTTTGCTGCAGAGGTTTCATCTTTCCTGGCAGCATGGGAGGAGCTGGCTGGTGAGCTGCAGCCTTCCAGCACCGAGGGGAAATGTCAATATGCTGTCAGTTCACAATGGGACCAGACAGTGCTTCCCATAGACATATCCTCAGCATCCTCTGTGCTGGAGTTGTTGTGCCAGGGGAGATGCAGCTCTGCCCTGTCAGAGATGGGGGAGTTGCACGGGAGGAGAGCAAACAAGACTGACTGTCAAGATAACCCTTTTCCTAGTGGAATTTGTGGCTTTATCAGCATTTTTTGCAGAATGAGATGAAATGTGAAGGGTTTTCAGCTGTGAAAATTAATTGCTTCATTCTAAGCTGGCACTAAGCCCCATGGCCTCGGGTCCTCAGGGGATGCCATGGCATCCCCACACAGATCAGCGACCGTGCTGCTCCACAGGACTCCACTGCGGGAGACGCTGACTGGGTGATGGGAAGGGGAGAAGAGTGCTAAAGGCCCCTAAGTGGAATCAATTTATGACACTGAAACAAAAAAAAGGGCTTTGCTGTTTCCACAATCCACTGTGTATTTGCCAGCAGCTCAGCTGCCAGGTTCTGGCCTGTTCTTTACAGGGTATTTCCTGACAGGGCTGTGGGTCTGTTGCTTTAATGAGCCCCAGCCTTGTTACTGACGGGGCAGGAGGAAGCAAGGGTGGTCCCCGAGAGGTGGAGAGGGTGGGTGAGGCAAGGCCAAGTAAAGCCTTCAGAACCTCCAGGATCCGAAGGGAATATTTGTCAGGAGCAGTGGGGAGGAAGAGTATGAGAAGAGAAGGAGAAATTGTTGGGAAGAAAGAGAGGAAGCCATGGGCAGGGCATTGTGCAGCGAGATCAGAGGAGGGCAGCACAGTGGGAGTAATTAGGGGTTTGTGATTCAGGTGTGAGACAAAAGGAGGGGAACGTCCACAGGGGTTGGGGGAACAGAGAACAAGGAGAATTCAGAGCCTGGCAGCAGATGGACAGGAGGGGGTGAGTGCAAAGGCAGGAAGAGAACAGCCAGAGGAGCAGCAAAGAAAGACACAGGTACAGCAGACTTGAAAATGGCTGTGACAGTGAATTTCTGCCTTAGAGAAGGTGAAGTGTCTGGCAAAGCCTGCAGAGATGAGATGGGACATTGGATGAGGCAAGCCAGGTGTCTGGGGCACAGCCAGACACAAACATCCCTGTTAAGGAGAGCACAGGGGCTGAGTGGGGATGGGATACGGCTGACAGAAGGGATGGGAACCAGGGGCACAAAAGATACAGGATTTCAAATTAGGAATTAAAGTAACATTCACAACCATGACTTAAAAGACATGGAGCTGCTGCTCATATGAGTGCACAAAGTCAGAGATGGGGACAGGACGAGGATGGGTTTGTACAGGCCATTGGGGATGCCCAAATTTTGGAGCACCTCCCGTGCTGCTCTGGCACCTTGTCTTGGCCAGCTCAGGGTCTGTGGGCCCATCAGGGACAGGAAGATTATTGCTGGCCTGTGTCCCAGTGGGTTGGAAGGGACCTTAGAGATCATCTCCTTCCACCCCCCTATAATGGGCAGGGACACCTTCCATCAGAGCAGGCTACTTCTTGTGAATGTTTGCTCCAAAAGCACATTCACTGCACTTGGACTTGTAAAATATTAAGGAAAAGAAGATATTTTTGCAAAGCTTGACAGGTATCAAGGAAGAGAACTGACAGCAGGCAATTTCTCTGGGGAAAATTCTAGCTAATCCCAGGAGAAAGTGTACAAAACCTATAGTACAGAGGGAAAATAACACCATCTCTGGCTGTGGGAGCTTCATCCAGACCTCAGTTACAATGACAGATGTGTCAGGCCTAACTGATCTTAACCTGCGCATCATTCCAGCTGTTTCAGTGCTCTGGCAGGGAAGTGAACCAAGAGGCTGTGTTAGGGGAAAGAAAAAAAAAAAAATAAAGATGGTTTCTGGCCCTGCAGGTGGCCAGCAGGAACTGACAAAGAGATGCTGGCAGGCAGTGATGGACCATCCCTTTGAGACTCTCCAGGGGATGCTGTTATTCTGTGTGTGATGCAGACCAGCATTTCCAGCACCAGGTTGACTCCTTCCTTGACCCTTTGCTTTGGAATTAATCCCAAAACTCTTTGTCCCATTCTCCCTGCTTGGGAACCCATTCTCCTTTGTGTGTTTGTGAATCTCTTAATTTTCCATGTCACCGTGGTTACAGGCAGTTTATGCAGATTTCATATGCTAACAGAATTGTCTCTGAAATCGGATAATCCCTTTCCATATTTAAGAGATGGTGATCTCCTTTCTAGACCCTGGTTGTGTCAGGCCAAGGTCCCTGTGCTCCTGCACTCCCCAAATCCTCCCAGCACTGCTGCCAAGCGCTGGAGCTGGAGATAATGATGTGAGTAAGATCTTAACACTGCCTTGTACGTCCCTGTCTCTGCTGCAAACGCTCTGTCTGCTGCATTGTGTGCCCACATTAGCCACAGACTATTGGGAATCAAATTAGATTAGAGGAAAAAAGAAATATCAACTACCCTTGATCTCTGAGGTTTGAGACCAATTGTTTGTGACTAAGATCTTCACTAAGCCTGATTTGAGAGGCACATATAATTTGCCTGGAGTGAAACAAATTAATGGAAAAGCCTCTCAAATGAGGTAAATCCATTTGGGGGTCTTGGTCATGGTTGTTAGTCCATAACTGCCTCTGCTATCTTTCAGTATGATAAACCCCACTTTTAGGGCAACACCAGGCTGCTTTATAAACCTATAAATGGAAGGAGTGTTTAAAAATCTGTAAAACTTCTGCACTGCTGTATGTTAAGGAGGAGAAATGCTCTTTTAAACACTGCATCACAGCATTGCTGGTTTGAAACATCTACCATGGTTAAACTGCAAAGTGAACCAGTTTCACAGAAATTAAAGAAAAATAAGGTCCAAATGCAGAAAAGAAAATTGTGGCCAGACCTGGGCAAATTAAGTGTCAAACCATCATGAATGGAATTGAATATTTTTAAAAGCAACTTCTTATCTCAGCAGCTAAGAATTCAATTCCCCCCACACATTAGGAGGTCACACAGTCAGGAGCGTCACCTCTCCTTGGTGACATCCTGGCAGAGGACAGTGGAAGCACATGGCTCCACAGAAAAATAAAGATAAACCTTTGCATGTTGTTCTGAACACCCTCTGTTCAAGGAGATTCCTGCACCACAAGGGCTTTTCCAGGGCATAAACACAACAAACTGCCTGGGAGAAGTTTGTCTCCTATGAGAGCCCCAGGGGACACAGGACATAGGAGGGGCCTGGCCACCATGTCAGCACAGGCTGCAGATGTGACTAGCTGCTGTCCTGCCTCACAGCAGGGCATTGCGGAGTATAAAATCATAAAGAATCACAGAGTCAATAAGGTTGGAAAAGCCCTCTAAGATTGTGTCCAGCATTCATGTGTTCACCAATAAACCACGTCCCCAGGAGCCACGTCTACATGGTTTTTTAACACTTCCAGGGGTGGTGACTCCACCACTGCCCTGGGCAACCTGTGCCAGTGCCTGGAAACCCTTTCTTAGATCCAACCTAAACCTCTCCTGGCCCAGCCTGAGGCCATTCTCTGTCCTCCTGTCCCTGTTCCCTGGGAGCAGAGCCCAACCCCCTGGCTGTCCCCTCCTGTCAGAAGTTGTGCAGAGCCACAACATCCCTCCTGAGCCTCCTTTTCTCCAGGCTGAGCTCCCTCAACTCTCTCAATGGCTCCTGGTGCTCCAGACCCTTCCCCAGCTCTGTTCCCATCTCTGGACACACTCCAGCAGATAGAGCTTTTGCTGGGAGAGCTGACAGAATCCCAGAAAAGCACTTTCCCCAGACACCAGAAATAGGAGGAGTGTGAGAAATACTCCAGCCTTTAAAGAGGATCCAGAGATGAGCTGACTCTGGGGACAGGTGGTTCAGTCCATGTGTCATGGAGCATGTCAAAGACTGCTCGAGGCTCTCAGAGAGACCATGGGAGAAACACTCTGGCTCTTCTCAGCCTTGTTCAGAGTCACAGGCCTTAACAGATGTGTCACACCATTGCCTTCCAGGTGCTTCCAGGTGTTTGTGGCCCAGCACAAACTGCAGAGTCTGAGGAATGACAAGCATCCCCCACCCTGGGAGACGTGGAGTGGTCTCTCATGGAACCCATCCTGGAAAGGCCAAACGCCCAGGAGGAATGCAATGGCACAGTGAGAGCTGTCCCTCTGCCCTTTTCTGCTCCAGGACACACTGCTCAGCCCATTGCCAAGTCCCCACGGGACTCCAGCAGTCATGGAGGGCCCAGAATCGGCACGAGGACCAGCTTGTCTCGTTTGATTACCAGCAGATGGAGGATGCATGCAAGAGAGAGATAATTAATTAATTGCAACTTTCCCAGCCTCCAGACTTTGGTTTCTATTGATCTCAGTTTTATCTGGAGTAATAGAGACAATTAGGAGGGAACACAGCAGCAGAAGTTAATTACCAATGGAATGAAAACTGTGTCTTTCAATTTATTAAAGTTTTATCACAAAGTAGAGCTGCTGCAGAAGCACAGGCAAAGGCACCCTGTCTGCCCGTGTCCTCCGTGTCCTGCAGAGCACTCCCCGCTCCTGACAATCAATAATAAATCACAAACTCACCCTGCCCTGCGCAGGGCCCAGGCTCCAGGCTGGGTCCCAGGGAGCTGAGTTCCGAGGGGAGCACCTGGACAGGCTGCAGGGACAAGGCACGGGGACAAGGCACGGCTGCTCCTGTGCCGAGGCTCCGAGGAAGGAGCCCGGCCTGCAGGCACAGCCTCCTGTGCCAAGGTTCCATGGAATTGTTATGAACAAGTCACTGTGTTTGTTGGCTGTTGGATTATTTGTAGTACCAATACTGCGGACAGGACGTGCCTTAGCTTGTGTGGCCCCTGCGGCTGAACCAAATAGCGGCACCTCTCATGTTGCACCCCAGAGACACTTTTGGCCAGCTGGATGTTGCAGCTGGGCATGTGGAGACAAGTCCAGGCATGCAGGAGCTCTGGTGGTGGTGGGATGGAGCTTCCTCCCCTGGAGGGGCCGCTCCTCAGGTTTACATCTGACAGAGAAGCTTTAAGGCCATGGTGAAGGAAAGGGGTCGGTTCTGATGGAGGGTTTCAATCCAGAGCTTTTATTCTGGCCCACAGGCCTCTGAATGCAGCAACTGCTCCAACAGAACTCCCACACCACATGCTTGCTTGCTCTTTTACCCAGGGGAGGAGAGGAGGGAAGGGGTGGGAGCCACCAACCAGGTACAGGTGGGAGGTCTCAAGGGACAAAGGACACCTGAACGGCCCAATGCCCCCCCAGGGGTAGAGGGCATCCTTTGAATCTGCTCAATCACTCGACACCCTTCTGGAATTCCAGGATTGACAGACAGTGCTCAGCAGGGGTCAGGGTGGGGAAAGGGAGAGTGATTGACAAATCTGGGAGGGAATCTTCAGGGGAGAAACTCAGGGTTTTGGGGTGAACCATGAAATCACACTACAACATTGGATGTTGATCACCAAGTTGAGTGTGTTGGTTCTGTGGATTACCAATATTGTTAATCACCCAGCAGTCCCTTCCCTTGCCTGTACCTTTTTTTCTGTTGAGTATTACCTCAGCTGTTTCCCAGGATGGCCTGAGCTATGAAGGGGACAGCGATGTCACCGGTGTTTGTGTAAATTGAGAGACATCCGATACTATTCAAAAGAATAACACCCTAAAAGGCGAGCCAACCTGGAGTGTAAGAGACTGAATGGCATGTTCTCACTTGGGAACAGTTTTCTTGTTCCATAGGCGTAGTTCCAGGTGGTCACCGTAACCCAAGAGAACGGGACCAGGGTGAGAACTTCAGACCATGACTTCCAAAGGAGT
Source organism: Emberiza elegans (assembly GCA_024865655.1). NCBI lineage: Eukaryota > Metazoa > Chordata > Aves > Passeriformes > Fringillidae > Emberiza > Emberiza elegans. The sequence goes on along the minus strand of JALJVW010000067.1, from coordinate 7,934,283 downwards.
CTTCCTAGGCACACTTGTGAGGACGGAAGCACCAGCTCAGTACATAGCAAAGCTGTCTACTTTCTCCTCCATGTCGCCCAAGGGAGCAGCGGCGGTGTGCGCGACCCCTCGGGCCCCCACCTGAAGAGGAATAAGTTCCAGTGTGTGCAGATGGGACGTGCCCAGGCTTGTCTGGCCACTGCTTCTTGGCCGGGAGCAACAGCTGCGGTTCTGGTACCACAGAGCTACTCCAGGCTGGCAGCTAGGCACTAGACGTGCCCAGGCTTGTAGGAACCCAGCTCTGTTACCTCAAAAGAGTCCTTAGACGAGGTGAAGAGAAAAGAAGTGGATTCCGTGGAGGGTTTAAATCCAGAGTTTAATTCCAAGATGACACAGAGCTCTGAATTGTAGGAACTGCTCCAACAGAATACTAGAACCTCGTGGCCTGTCTCCTTTTAAGCCCTAGGGCAGGGGGCGGGGAGAGACAGGTAAGCTGCCAACCAGGTGAAGAGGGGGCGTGGCCCAGGGGACAAGACGCTTGGCTAAGCCAATGACCCCAGGGCTGAGTGGCATCTTTTGAATTTGTGCCAATCACACGACAGCTTTGCTGGAAAGTGGAATTTGATGGACAGGCCTTGGCAAGGAGATGAGGGAGAAAAGGGGGAAGGGGAGACTGGCACACCTGGGTTATTAGGCAGGAAATCACATGACACACCGCAACACCCACCCAGAGCTGATTTCATAAATAAAGGAGCAGGTCTCCTTGCCCTTTACTTCAGAAGGAGCCCTGCCTGCAGGCACAGCCCCCTGTCCTGAGGCTCCAAGGAGGAGCCCTGCCTGCAGGCACAGCCTCCGTGCTGGAAGGGAGGGATGCTGCGGGCAGAGGAGGCAGCACAGACAGCTGGGGGACTGGCCCCTCCGAGAGCATCCCTGCTCTGGGCAGGGTAGGGATGTACTCCTGGTGCTTCCAGAGCTTCAGGACACATCCCTGCTGCATCCTGGTTGTGAGAAACAACTGCTGACTTTGAAAATTTAAAAAGGTTTATTAAAACCTTGACAAAAGTACAACAAAGGACTACATGAGGAAAAATTCACAGGGCTGGGAGCTGCCCTTGTGCATACGACATGGCCAGTTCATCTTCAAGATAGATGCTCAGTCTTTTATACCCCTGGGGGGGTATTGCATCAGCCAGCCCTGGCCCCTCCCAAAGTCTGTCAGTCAGCTCTTCTTTGTCATTTATAGGTGGAAACTGCTTTCTTGTAACTGGATTGGAGCTCAGGTGTTGTCATGCTGCACCCCCTAAGCACCGAGCTTTTCCATTCCCAAAGCTTTGCCCAAACTGGAGATTTCAGCAGAAAACTTTCTCTTGTCCTTTATGAACACAAGGTTGCTCACATCCTGGAGTGGACCCAGTCAGTAACACTTCTTCTGATGAAAAATGTCTGTTTAATTGCATTTATTTAATTTGGTTCATTTTCTTTAAGATTCTTTTTTGAAGCGTAATGTCAAAAGATTTTGACATGGCATCACTGACTGCTTCACTGGGGTCACAGGTTTAGGATTCATGGTCCCACTTCTAATGTGAGGTGACACTGCACTGGACTGCAAAGGGAAAGGGCACTCTGGAATGTCTCCTGTCTGATGGCTGAGTGTGCATGCTATTAGAAATTAGGCAGTTGTGGGTCTGACCAGTGCTTGAATAGGATACAGGCTTTAAATCCCTTGTATGGTAGGCACAAGCCAATTAGTCATGCTTAAATACTTGGGAGATTGCTGGAGCCCCGAGCCTCAGTGAGCTGTGAGGCTCAGCCCTGACCTGCTACTGAACTGATTTGCAGGGAAGGAGGGGAGGAGGTATTTTCTCAAGGTAAAATGGATGTTCCTGGAGGATATGGGGTTTTAAAACTGTTAGATGCTTGGCAGATTGAGTCCCCAGCCTTGATAAGCCCTGCTCTGGCATTCCCAGGTGAAGCAAAAAATCTACAATCATAGAGATTCACAAAATGTGGCTTTGTGTGGCAGCTCAGCCGGTTTGGATGCTCATTCAATCACAGAATCCCAGACTAGTTTGGGTTGGGAAGGACCTTAAAGCTCATCCCGTGCCACCCCTGCCATGGCAGGAACACCTTGCACTGTCCCAGGGTGCTCCAGGCCCTGTCCAGCCTGGCCTGGGACACTGCCAGTCAGGTGTAATGTGATGCTGTGATGCAGCCTGTAGGAAAGAGAACCGAAGTGCAGGCAGGGCAAAGGCCACCCAGGCCAAATCTGTGCCAGGCTTTGCACCAAGTTCCCATAAACTCTACTCCTTCCAGTGTGGGACCTGGCTGTGTGCCCCTGGTGGGCAGGTCCAGTCTGGATACCTGTCCCTTACATCCACCTTTGCCAGCCCTTTCCAGGGGAATCTGCTCAGCAGCCTTGTCCCTCTCAGCCCAGCCAGACTGGGGCATCTCTCGATTTCATCACTCAGCACATGCTCCTGCTCACCCATAAGTCCTAAATTCAATCTGATTTCAGTCTGATTACTTTCCCCTCCACTTGAGAGAATTAATTAATATCCGGCTCTGCTCCAGTTTTTTTTTCCCCAATCGATAAAAGTAGGAAGGAAAAGGTGGTGTACCTGTCATTAATCATCATTAAATTAGTGACTCCAGAATTAGCTTGCCATGAAAGCTTGTGCAGCAGCAGAGCTGAGCTGTATCCCTGTGCAGAGAGACCTGGAGCTCTGCTCAGCTCAGGCAGCAAGAAATGGGACAGAGAGGAGAGACCTGCACGTGGAGTCACAGAAGGGAAGGGATGCAGATCCTCTTTGGTGGCAGAGGAGGGACTCCACCACAGCAAAGCATCTCAATATGGACAGATGCTTGCAGCTCCAGGTGCCTGAAGGCAACACTCAGGCCAAGCCAGAGCTTCCTAGTCACTGATCAGTGTCACCCACACCTCCCTGGAGGTGACATCCTGATCCTAAGTGCTGGCTCCAGGCCCAAACAGCCAGATCAATGGCTTCCCTGCACCCAGCACAGCACATGGCCTCCAGCTGCACAGGGAAGATAAAGGGTGAGGAAGGAGTTTCCCTGCATGGCCTGCATCCCTCCATCCTGCTGGCCACAGGCAGAGGCAATCAGAGCCTCAGGATCAGCAATCAGCCGCCCTCCAAACTGGGCAGACAGACAAGTGAGCCTGGGAGTTCCCATCGATCCGGCAGCCAAGGGCAGGTAGAGGGGAGCTGAGTTGCCAGAAAAGCCCCCGTGGAAAGTGAGCTTGAACAGAAATAAGGTGTAATTGGCTGCAGCCAGCACAGACCTCCAGCTGCCATGACCCAGTTAACACTGATGCTCACCTGCAGGAAACTGCCGCTGCATTTTCAAGGCCTGATGTCAGGGAAGCAGGTCACAGGATGGAGATAAGTCTGGGAAGGGGGCATGATGCTCCAGCAGCTTTCCAGAACTGTCTGGGCACAGGGTGCAGGGAGGATCTGTGCTGGTCATCCCAGCCCAGTGGGGAGGCACAACATTGCTGCAAACCAGTGCCTGATGGTTCCCAATCCATTGGGATGAGCACATCCGTGCCTGGTGGAGAGATTCCTGATGGACTCACCATGTCCTAAAGGCCCCAAAGAGTCCAAACCCCACAGAACCAGAACTGAGGCAGCAAAACTCACAGCCCAGAGAGTGGTACCCTGTGCCTCCCCTCCAGTATGGCCATCACATGTGGTTTGAAGGGAATCCCACCATCCCTAGGATGTGTCTCAGAGCCTCATCTCCTGACCCTGTAGCATAAAGCCAAGAGGGTAAGGAAGGAAGGACAAGAATTGGGATGTTTATGATGTTGTTGTTGTTGTTGCCTTGTAAAAATGGCACCTCAAGCTATTTTTAAACCTTTAGGGGTATTCAGGAGCTACCATGGACTCTCCTTAAGGGGTGAACAGGCTCAGGACTCATTGCTGGAGTAGGGTGGGAATCAGTGGGCACCAAGCTGAATGTGAACAAAGCTCAGCTGAGCTAAACTGCTGCACTGGGGAGAGTGTGGCCAATTCAAGGGAAATCGTTCATCCTTATGATCAGCAGTGGGGAGACCACCTCGCTATCAGCCAGGGGAAGGGGAGGGTGAGGTGGGAGCTGCAGCTGCTTGGGAATAATTGCAAGGAAACAGAGCCAAACACATCTGTGATGCCAAATGACATAACCAGGGATGGGGGGCACACAGGGGACCTTCAGAGATTTGGGATGGACATCAGGAAACGTCACCTGTGTATGGTCCAGCTCTAAGACAGCTCACTGGAGCCATGGCTATCTCTGTCCCTGGGGGGTTCCAGATCAGCTAGGCAAAGCCACATCCTCCCTGATCTAATGCTGGAATAGTCCTGCCATGAGCAGGGAGCTGGAGTGGGGATCCCTGAAGTCCTTTCTGCAGCTCTGCTGAGACCCACAGCACACTGCCTGTTGGACATCACTGCTGACAGGACTTTGTTCCAGGTATACCCTGGCATGGAAGGGTACAGGCTCTTCTCCCATGATGTTGCAAAGGTCCAGGTTGGCTCCCTGATCCCATCCCAGCTGTACCCACTGCCTGCAGGAAGGCCTAGAGCACCTTGATGTCTTACTTACCTGGTGTGATCTTTCTTACTGACCTTAGGAGGGACCGAATCTCATCCTGGATGCATCCATTGACTTTTGATGGAGGTGGGAAGATGCCAAACATGATCCATGGTGGCAATCAAATCAGTATTCTATACTAGAGTCCTGAGGCTCCCTGCAGCCTGTAGTCCTGTAAACACTTTCCCCATGCTGGGCTCTTCAGAGAGCAGCGTGAGCAGCCTTTGGTCCCCAGCCAGGCCCTACCATTCCCAAAAGCCTTTTGCTTCCTTTGTTTGCCCTTCTCCCCTGGGGAAGGAGCCAGCCCTGCCAGGACAGCCCAGCTCTGCAGGGCAGGGACTCCTGCTGCTCACCCTGGGGCTCCTGGTGTGTTGTCAGCACAGCTCGGGGCACCCTGCTCCGACACCATCTTATTTATGGTACATCCTTCCTGTCTTCTCCCTGCTATTATTGCCTGAAATGCTGTAATTTAGATTCCGGCTGTGTTTGATTGCAAACTCCCCCAATCTACAAATTTCAGTGACAAGCACTAGAGCAGCTCATTTACATGCCAAAGTGATCAATCTGGAACTGCTTGTTACACCAGAGAATAAATAAATAACGGATACATTAAAGAATGGGGAACAATCAGCCAAATTAACCAATAGATGTCGAATAATGACAAGCCCTGACATCCTCAACAGGGAACAAGAGAGAGAGGGATGGGAGCAGCTTTCCCAGCATTGCCCAGGGCTGCTCTGCACTCATCTATCTCCTCTTGTCCCAGGAGCCAACAGAGATGTGCATCAATGACAGGAGACAGCCAGCAAGGGCTGGAGCCTGAAATCCTGGCTCTTAAACCGCATACCTGTGTTTCTTCCTCACACCTGCTCTGTGCAAGCATCCCTCATAGGAATAACTCATCCCCTGGGACAGCAATTAAAAACATTTCAGACACGTGGCAGTGTGCCACACAGTGTCACACAGCGTGGCAAGTGGCTTTGCAGCCCAATTTTCACCTGACATCTCATGAAATCCTTCCAGGGCACCATCTTTCTCCACAAGTCCCTGCCAGGACAATGGATCTAGGTGGGGGTCGGTTTCTTCTCCCAGGTAACAAGTGACAGGACAAGAGGAAATGTTCTCAAGTTGTGCCAGGGGAGGTTTAGGCTGGATATTAGGGAAAATTCCTTCACTGAAAGGGCTGTCAGGCACTGGTGGTGTCACCATCCTTGGAGGGATTTAAGAGATATGGATGTGGCTCTTGGGGGCCTGGTTCAGTGATGGACCTGGCGTTAACCTGGTGCGTTAATATTTGGACTCCAAGATCTTAGAGGGCTTTTCCAAACTTTATGCTTCCGTAATTCTCTGATTCTATTTGGGACAGCCCAGCTCAACAGCTGCAACATCCATCTGCCTGGTTATTCAGGCACCATTAAGCCAGCAGTGGCTGCAGAGAGGTGGAGGCTGTGAGCTGTTCCTCACCTCCCAGTGGGTACAGGTGGCCGACTGGGATGCCGGTGACTGGCAGCAGAGGGGTGTGTGATACCTGCCCGCACTGCTGATCTCCATCATCACTGCCTCCCATTCAGGACAGGTAAGTGCCAGCTGCCTGATTTATCCTTCTCTGGCAGCTCCTGCCTGTCAGCTCAGCACCCCAGGGATGCCCAGCAGGGAAGGCAGCGCAGCAGCATCTCTCCCTGTTGTCTGCTGTCAGCAACTCCGGTGTGCCTGCAGGCACTGGGGATGGGGGGAGGCTGTGCAGGGGTCACTTCCCTTCCTCGAAGGGCTGCAGGGCTGGGGGGGCACTGACCTGTCTTGCCTGGCACCCCCAGCTGGGAGGGCAGCCAGAGGAGAAGGAGCTGCCCCATGCTGAAAGGAGGAGTGGTGCTTGGGGTAAAAATCATCTGGAGCAGAGTTCCTGAGTGTGCAGCAGTGCCAAGAGGCTGTAACAGGTGCCCTAAATCATGTGGATGCTCACCTGAGTGCTCAGGTTCCCCTAGTACCAAGGCACCATCCTCTTTGGGGATGTTTTTGTGACACGTGGGGCTCTATGGAGCATCCTCTGGCTAGTCCAGGTAATCTCTGCATTGGGCCTGGCCCCATTCCATGTCGTCTGGGGTCCCCTACATGGTGTCAGCCCCTGCTCCATGCTGGGGGCTGGCCGCGGTGCTGCGGGGGGCTCTGTCGGAGCTGCCCCACAGGCAAAGCCCAGCAGGGCCGTACGGGCCCCGCACCTCCCGCTACGGCCTGATCGCCCCCGAGCAAACCCCGCCCGTCCCCCCGTCCCAGGGAGCGCCAAACCGCCCCCAGCCCGAGGAAAGGGGCTGTGGGGCCGCTGGGGAGATGGGTTATCCCGGCCCACGAGCGGCCACGCGGTGCCTGGCAAAGGTGTCCGGGCGGACACTGCAGCCGGACAGGCCGCGGGCCCCCCGGGCTCACTGCAGCCGGACAGGCCGCGGGCCCCCCGGGCTCACTGCAGCCGGACAGGCCGCGGGCCCCTCGGGCTCACTGCAGCCATCCCGCCGCTCTCAGGGCGGCGCCGGCGGGCCCCCATCTCGCGGCGCTCCCTCGCTGCCGGACAGGCCGCTCCCGGCGGGCCCCCTCAGGGTGCCGGGTCCGCCACAGCCCCGCTCCCGGCTGGAAGGGAACACCCTCAGGGTGCCGGGCCCGCCACAGCCCCGCTCCCGGCTGGAGGGGAACACCCTCAGGGTGCCGGGCCCGCAGCGTGCCCCCGCTCCCGGCTGGAGGGGAACACCCTCAGGGTGCTGGGCCCGCAGCGTGCCCCCGCTCCCGGCTGGAGGGGAACACCCTCAGGGTGCCCGGCCCGCCGCAGCCCCGCTCCCGGCTGGAGGGAACACCCTCAGGGTGCCGGGCCCGCCACAGCCCCGCTCCCGGCTGGAGGGAACACCCTCAGGATGCCGGTCCCGCCACAGCCCCGCTCCCGGCGGCAGGGAACACTCAGTGACAGATCTTTGTTGGCAAGGGTCTCTGGACTGAGTTTTGGTCATTGCCTTTTTCAGCTGTTTTGGAAATGATGCAACACCACCCTTGGGGATGCAGGAAGCAAACGGTGGAGGGGATAGGGGGTTTGTCAACACCCCTGGACTTTGGATTCACCCTAATCCCAGGTCTGCTTGCCGTCCTCTTTCCTTGGATATCCTCCCCTGAGCCCCAGCTCCAGGCCAGGGCAGCTGCCGCAGGACTCCTGAAAGGATACTCAAGGGAACGTGGATGAGAAGGCCCCTCCTCACTGCCCACTGAGTCCCCCATGGCGGGGCCTGGGTGGTCCCTGGGGTCCCAAGGATGTTCACCTGCTGCAATCACTGTGACACCTCCCATGCCCATGTGATGGGGTTTGGGGACTGGTGGCATTTTGGGGATCTTTTCAGCAGAGCTGAATGTGCACCCCTGGACTCATTCCCTGCACTCAGTGATAGGAGGTGCTGGTGTTTAACCTCGAGGCCACACACAGCTCCTGGGGTCGCCCAGATCTGGCTGGTGCAAGGCACAGCTACCCAAAGGGAACTGAGAGCATCATCAGTGCCAGACACCCTCATCTTTTCCCACTCTACTCTAGACACCAGGTCCCCAAAGCACTGAGGTGAGGGCAGTGGGAACGAGATTGTTGGACCATGGACTATCCTGAGCTGGAAAGGACCCCCAGGGATCATCAGTCCCACTCCTGGCCCTGCACAGACACTCCAACAATCCCATCCTGTGCCTCAGAGCATTGGCTAAACACTCCTGGAGTTCTGGCAGCCTTGGGCCATGACTGTTCCCTGGGGAGCCTGGGCAGTGCCTGACCACCCTCTGGGGAAGAACCTTTCCCTAATATCCAACCAAAATACTTGAGGCCCAGCTGAGCCACACAGGCACTGTTGATCCTTTTGCTGGATCTTGCTCCATCCAAATGCAATGCCAAGATGGGCATCTGGAGGGGTCAGCACCCGGCAGCACCATGACAAAGTGACAGACACTCTGCCCATCACCCAGAGCAGAAGCCTCCAAGGGTGATGTCCTGCCCTGAGCATCCCTTGGGTGGCTGTGACACCTGGTATTCCCATCACCTGTCCCCTCCTGCCATCTCAGCAGCCTGTGGGCTTCCTCCAGTCATGTTGCTTTGTTCCAAGTCACCACCAGCCCCTGCTGCTGGGCCAGGCTGGGCACCCAGTGGTGCTGCACTCTCCCTGACCAAGCTGTTTCCAGTAAAGCCAGTGTCAAGCATGGAAAGGGGAACAAGTTTCTTTCTCTTAGAGAGAAAATGAAACTTAGCACATCCCTTCTCCAACCGGGCAAACCGCAGTGCATGCAAGTTCATCCTTCCCACCCCTCTCTTCTTCCTCCCTGCTCCCAGAGAAGAGCTTCCAGCAAACAGAGCTGCTCACACTGCCCTATCTTCAGCCTCTGCACCAAGGTAATTCACCACAAACAGCTGGGGACACTCTCCTCTTCTGCCACCGCTTTCCAGTCCTTGCTCCCTGTCCTCCTTTGTTCTTCACTTCCCCCTCCACAAGGGTTTAAAGTAGAAAAACTGGGAGAAGATGATGTGGGGGGAAGAGGAATCTGCAGGAATCTGTCCTTGCTCTGTGTGATTGTGAACATCGCTGGGCTCTGCGGACTTGTCCCAGGCTGAGAACCTCAGATTTGGGATAGATCCATGTCCTCTCTCCCAGCTCTGCATGTTGGAGGTTTGGATATCATTTGCCCTTTTTTCCTTAGCACTGTCATGTCTTTGCATCCTATCCTCCCTTGCACTGTCGTGTCTTTGCATCCTTTCCTCCCTTGTGCTGTCTATCCCATGAGGCCACTGCCCCACACAGCAGTTTTTTTCCCCCCAAACTGGAATAAACATCCTCTCCAGGCATTTCAGGTGCCCCTACCCATGCCCAGGACATGGAGGAAAGGGTATGTGCCATGCTCCATGTCCTGGGCTTTCCAATCCCAGAGCTCTGCCATGGGCATGCTAGAGATTTTCAGTGCCATCAGTGATTTCAGATCACACAACCTGAAAACCCTTCCCTGCATGTGGTGTCTGGTTATCCATACTGGACAATTCAGTAGACCTGTGGATGCATCTGATGAGGGCACCTGCGTATCTGTGTGTGTTTGCCTCCATCCCCAATTCATCCCTGTGCTGTAGGAAGCAGGATGCAACTTGGATTCTTGCTGGCAGCCAGCATCCTGGCAGCAGTGCTGGGCGTGGCCCTGCTGGAGGACGGAGTCTGTAGGGCACCGGATGGCAAGAATGGCTCCCCTGGAGTCCCTGGCCGTGATGGGAGGCCGGGGCAGAAGGGTGACGTGGGAGAGCCAGGTAAGAGGAAGACGGGGATGTTGGGGCCCTGGGAGCCTTTTGGTCAGAGCATCCCAGGCTGTGGGAGCAGCTCAGGAGATGCCAGATGGGCATGAACTCCTCCTCCCCTCTTCTCCCCAGGGAGAGCAGCACTGAGCTCAAGCATCAAGGGACCCAAAGGGGATGCAGGTGAACCAGGGCCTCCTGGCCCACCAGGCATGCGTGGCCCACCTGGCCTACCAGGCCCTCCGGGGAAGCCAGGGGAGCCGGGGCCACCAGGGCAGAAAGGGCAAGCTGGCAATGCTTTGGAGCACCCGCGTCCCGCCTTCTCTGCCTCCAGGCTGGCCCCGCCACACGCAGGCACCACAGTGGTGTTTGACAGGATCATCACCAACGAGGAGAACTCCTACAGCCCCCAGACCGGGAAGTTCACCTGCCACATTCCCGGGCTCTACTACTTCAGCTTCCAGGTGGTGTCCAGCGGAGACCTGTGTCTGAGCATCACCAAGAACGGGCAGGGCGTGGTCAGCTTCTGCGACAACAACAGCCGCGGCATCCTGCAGGTGAACTCGGGCAGCAGCGTGCTCAGCCTGGCCGTGGGTGACCACGTGTCCCTGACCACCAACCCTGCCCAGGGCAGCTCCATTTACAGCGGCTCCGAGGCTGACAGCGTCTTCAGCGGGTTCCTGGTGTCCCCAGAGACAGCCTGAGGGACTCCCACAGCATCGTGGGGTGTCTGCCTGCCTGGCTGCTCCCCTCTGGGTGTGTGGAAGGCTTTAGTGCCACAGCACATGGGGATGGTTGCAGGTTGAGCATCCAGAAATGTTCTGTGCTTTCCCAGTGTCACAACTGGCCAAGCTGTGGGTCACCACTGCAGCACTCACCTCCGTGCTGAGCCTGCCTGCAGGCTGTCCTGGAGGCTGTGGACTCTCATCCCTTTCTCCTCCTGGGCACTCAAGCTCCACTCCCAGTTGTCACCAGCTGTGGCTCTTTACTCCTGAGTGGGAAATCACTGCCTGCTGCTGCTTCTGCTCCACTAACCACTGCAAAAACCTTCCTGGCACTGGGACACATCTGGTCACAACCTCCCCATCAGTATAAATAAATGCTTCTTCTACCACTACTCCTTGGGTTTTCTTTTCTACTCATGCATCTTCCCCGAAACACCAATATCCTGGACCCCTTCCCAAGCTGCCAGGAAGAGAAGTGATTCCAGCTTGTCCCTGGTGCTGCAAATGCAGGACAGGGGAGAATGGAGTGTCCAATCAGAGCTGACACTTCCAGGGAGGAATAAGAAACATCTGGGACAGGGCTATGGGTGTCCTTCTCTGCTGAGCCCAAGGTCACTGTCCTGCAGGGGAAAACACAGGCAGCAGATCCTGTCCCTCACCCACATGGTCCCAAACTGGCACCCAGACTCTCCCAGGAAGGCAAAAGGCAGCTGTGGTCCTCTGGAATTACATCAAGGAGGGACAGGGACATTGGGACACGGATGGGGTTGTGGGGTGATGGTGGTGGAGCTGCCATCAGATGCCATCCCCTGGGACTGCTCCTCAGGGGAGCTGCTCCACAAACACTGGGCACTCAAATATCCCCATTCCTGGAGCAATGAGGAGGAGGCTTGGTCACCTGTAGGGAGCAACACCCCAGTGAGGGATCCTGGGGCCTCACTGAGTTCAGCACCCAGCAGAACTTGGTGGGGCATGGGGAAGGGTGCAGATCAGAAACTCTCAAAGGGAAGCATCTTCCAGTCTTATTTAGGGGTGCAGCATCTTCCATGAGAGCCAGGCAGTGACCTTGCAGCAGCCCCTCAGTGCCCCAGGTATCTCCAGCCCACTGGAGCTGGCCTGAGGCTCTGCTCCCAAGCTGCCCTTCTGCTCAGAAACAAGGGAAGTAAGAGGGAAAGCAGGGGATTTGGGGAAGGCTATTCCCTGCGCTGGGGAGTTGTGCCACATCTCTTTGAGCTGTGTCCCACCTCTTTCCTTCCAGCCCTTCCAGTTGCAGTGGCACCAGTACAGGTTTCACTGGAGAGCCAAGAAAGTGCTGTCTCAGCAGAAAGCATCAGGCAGGAGGATGTGAAATTTGGCTGGAAACAGCTTGGGTTCCGTGTTCACAAGGGCCCTTTACCCTTTCCTAACTCTGACTTCCTCAGTGAGGGTGTCAGGGAGCCGCACCCACCACGCTGTGCTGGCAGCGACCACGCGCCCAGCGGGATCGGCAGCCTGGGATCCCTGCCCTGGTCCCCACCAGAGGTAAGAGGTGCTGCAGGGTCTCAGTCTCGAGGGTGGGACTGGGGATACAGCAGGATGGCACACTGCTGGAGAGGGGGAGAATGAGAGGAGGATGTGGATGAGAGAGGAGGAGGAGGAGAGGACAAAGGCAGAGGCACTGACGGGCTGCACACATGTGATGGAGACAGGATGGACCAGCTGATGGAAGGATTGATCCTGATGGACAAAGTCCTGACAGTCAGGCTGCTGCTGGAGGAGGAGGGAGATCAGCTGTGTGCAGGGAGTTCCAGCCTCAGTGCAGCACGGGGTGACAGTCTGCAGTGGTGTGTGCATCTCCAGGGTTTGGGGACTCTGCACTCAGAGGGCTTGGGGCTGGCCATGGGTACCTCAGACCTCATGGCTCCATCCAGACTGAAAGTCCGACTCACGCTGTGCCATCAGGGGCTGCCCTGGGGTTGGAGATGAACCTGGGGCCCATCTCCACATGTCCGCCTCCCCACTGTCCTGCAGTGTATATGGGTGGGACATTGAGGACACACGCAAGGCATCCAAGTGTTCCTGGCATATCCCAGCTCCTTTTCTCTGTGTCCTGCAAGCGACGTTGCTGTGACCCCTCCCTCCAGCACTTTCTTTCACTTTCCATGCTACAGAACACCAAAATGGAGAAGAGATTCTGGGAGCAGCTCTATCTCGCCCTCACCCTCCTCCTCCTAAATCTGGGCTCTGCTGTGACTGTAGAAGACCCTCACAGCTGCTATGGAGCTCCAGGCCTGCCAGGCATGCCGGGTATACCAGGCAGGGATGGCCGGGATGGACTGAAGGGAGCCAAAGGGGAGCCAGGTGAGTGAGAAAAGAGGGAAACTACATGGGCTCTTGCAGGGCTGCACTGAGTCCTCAGTGGCTGGTCTGCTGGCTTTGCAGGATTTGGAAAGCATCCCCTGTAGTCAGGTGGAAGAGGCAACAGCACTCTCCTGCCTAAAGGAAGGGGCTAGAGAAGCCTCTCCCCACATCCTGCCATTGACACTGACTCCCTTTCACTCCCCACCACTCCACAGGTATCCCAGCTTATTCTACACAGCTAGGGCCCAAAGGCGTGAAAGGGCCACCAGGCCCACCTGGCCCTCCAGGCAAGCCTGGCCCCTATGGAGCCCCTGGTCCAATGGGAATCCCTGGGGAGGCAGGCCATGCTGGCCCCCCAGGAATGCCAGGCACCTCCATGCAGAACCTGCAGTCAGCGTTCTCAGTGATGAGGCAGACCAGCCAGTACCCCTTGAAGAACGTCCCCGTGGTTTTCAACAATGTCATCACCAACACCAACCACGACTACGACACTGCCACGGGCAAGTTCACCTGCAGGCTCCCCGGGGTCTACTACTTTGTCTTCCACAGCTCCCACACAGCCAACCTCTGTGTCATCCTGCACAAAAACGAGAGGAGGATGGCCAGCTTCTGCGACCACAAGACCAACACGATGCAGGTCAGCTCAGGGGGGACACTGCTCCACCTGGCTGCTGATGACAGGGTTTGGCTGGAAGTGAACGATTACAATGGCATGGTGGGCATTGCCAACTCCGACAGCATCTTCTCAGGCTTCCTGCTCTTCCCAGACTAGAGGATCAGCAGAGCTCACCCCAGCACCCCAGCGCCTTCTACCTGCCCTGAACTCACTGCTGGCTGCTGGGCTCTTCCTGATGCTCCCAGTTTCTCTGCAGGGAGGGCATCAACCCCAGCAGCCAGACCCCCCCTCAGTCTGGGGGCTGAGCCCTGGTAGCTGCTGCACAGGGGGAGCAGGAACATCTGCTACATCTGCACCCAGAGTGATGGTGCTGAGCTCCTGGTCCTGCTGGCACTGCCATGTACATCCTCCCCTGCTAACCCCACTTTACCTCAGAGGTCTCCCTGTGTTTCTCCCCTCCCCACCTGGGCTGCCTCAGGTTCAGCAGGCTGCAGCAGCCCCTTTGCCATGACCTGGCTGTGGAAAGTGTCAATAAAACCTTCCCCAGTGCACCTGGTGTAGTGTGTTGTTTCCTCCATGTGGTGTGCACAAATGTGCACGTGACATGTGGCCATCTGTGTGGCATCAACATGTCCCCAAGGCTCACCAGCGTCAGAGACCACCACACCCCACCCACACCTGGCTTTGCACAGGGGGTGGGATCCCTGGCTGCTGCAGGAACAGGGTGGTTCCTGTGTGTCTTGGGGTGCTATTTGGGGATGGCTTGTCCTGCTCAGCTGACAGAAACATTCGTGGAGGATCTGAAACTGCCACAGAAAGAGGACAGGAGCTAAAGATAAAAAGGGGATGTGTCCTAGATCCTTTCACAATAACCCTTGCAGCAAACTTCTGCTTCTCCTCTCGGGCATTTCTGAGCAGGACTCTGGCGTGTCCTGCTCTATCTCCCCACCTGATGAACAGGGAGCTCAAGGTAAGAGCAAGACTGAGCCCAAGGTTCCCCCCACAGGCAGGAGCATGTGGGGAACCCAACTCTGGCAGGGTGTCAGTCACCTGCATTGCTGGCACTTCCCTGTAGCCTGGGGCAGAAGAGAAACCGGAGGTGGAGGTGCTGGGCTGGGGGTGGTGGAGGTCCCTGGTGGGACCCTGACCCCTCCTGCTCCACCTGGAAGAAGGAAAACATAAAAGCAGAGATGGCAGATTCCAGAAGGGTTATCAGGGACTGAAAGGTGCATCAGTCTGAAAGGTGCCCTGGGGGTGCTCTACTGCCCTGAGAAGCTCTTGTCTTCTGATGGCTGGGAGCCTGTGGATTGGTCTTTGTTCCTGCTGCACCCAAATCAGAACAGCTGTGGCTGAAGGATCCAACTCACCAATCTTTTGTCCTGCTGGCACCAGAGCTTCAGCACTGGGAAAATCCACCTGGGATGGGGGACTTGTGGCTGGGGTGCTGTGATGTCCAGATCCAGCCCCCAAATGCCCAGTGTTTATCCACATGCACCCACACCAGGATCTGGGGGAAGGAGTTGGGCAGGAAGGGCAGGAAGAAGGTAAGAACCCAGGCATGGAAGCCCAGATAACAGTCCCAGTGAGGCTTGTTAGATACAGAAATGCCTCTGGCATTGAGCAGCTGTGTGACAGGCCACAAGGGGAACCTGTGGGATGGAGGAGGGAGGTTTGGGGACTCATTGCCATCTTCAGGGACTGGCACTGTCCCTTAGACTTGCTGGTGGAAGGCAAAGCCTGTTCCCTTGCAGATGACAAAACTGCTCTGGTTGGGTAAGGATTTTGCCCTGCAAGTATGGTCCTGAGATGAGATGGGGAATTTCTCCTGCAAGGCAGCAGCCTGGCCACATTGGACATCAGATCTCTGGGATAACCTGTCCCAAATATTCATGTGGCTGAAGCTGTGGGCACTTGGAAACCGGGGATTTAAGAATGGTGAGAGACTGCAAACCCTGCCTTGCCCAAGGGTTATGGTTCCTTGCTCCAGGGCCAGCAGGAGAGTGGATTTGGCTCTGCAGTAGGATGTTTTCCCTCCCTGATCATATTACCCAGACTTGCTTGCAGTCACCATCTTTCAGAGCAGCTCAAAGTGCCTTCCCCAGCCCTCCCACCACCCAGGAAAGCCCCCAACACCGTTCCATGCTCCCACAGATGTGGATCATGTGGGCTATGCTGATCTGCCTGGCTGGAGGGCAGCCTGCCAGTGCCACACTCTGCAGGACCTACGGCACCATCCCAGGCATCCCAGGATTACCAGGACAGCCTGGCAGCGATGGCAGGGATGGGGAGAATGGCCCAAAGGGTGAGCAAGGTAAGGAAGAGGCTGCAGGTGGGTATAAAACACTGTCTTGTGACTGCCAAGAACAGAGAAAGATAGTGTCAGGCATATGGTCCTGGGAAAGCAACCCATTTCCACCAGTTCTTTGAGGTCTTGTCAGGTGGGGATGATGGAGCACCCCAAGGAACCTGGGGAAGGAGGGGGATGACAGCAAGGTGTGTCACACCAGCCTGTTGGGCAGGATCTCCACTGACCCACACCCAGCACAGGTTTCCTTGCTTGTGCTCCCTCTGCAAACAAATGGGGCTTGGCTGTGACCACAATGACTCTTTCTCCTCTTTGCTAGGACCCTCTGGCCAGAGTGAAGAATGGAGAGGGGAGCCGGGAGTCCCAGGAGCACCGGGACAGCCTGGGAAGGTTGGTCCCATTGGCCTCCCAGGTATAATGGGCTTACCAGGTGTCACGGGACCGTTTGGCCCCGTGGGAGAACCTGGTGACTACAAGGTCACCTTCAAGTCCGGGTTCTCGGCTGCCAGGAGCATGAGCTCCTACCCCCGCCGGGAGCAGCCCATCCGCTTCGAGCGCATCCTCACCAACGAGCAGGGCCACTACGAGAACCGCTACGGCCGCTTCACCTGCCGCGTGCCCGGCACCTACTACTTCACCTACCACGTCACCTCCCGGGGGAACCTGTGCCTCAACATCAAAAAGGGCCAGGGTGCCAGCAGGGGCGAGAGGGTGGTGACCTTCTGTGACTACGTGCATAACAGTTTCCAGGTCACCACAGGTGGCGTGGTCCTCAAGATGGCCATGAATGAGTCTGTCTGGCTGGAACCAACAGAGAAGAACTCCTTGGTGGGGCTGGAAGGGTCTGACAGCATCTTCTCTGGCTTCCTCATTTTCCCTGAGGCTTAGCCCACTGGAGATGTATCTGTGGCCAATCTCTGCAGTCCCTGCAGTGCTAAGGACTCCCCTGGAAACTTTGCTCCCAAGCTGGTGCTTGAAGCACACTGCTGCCATTCTTGCACAATAAATGACAGCTCTTCGCACTATTGGTCCCTTTCTGGATAGGATTTTCCTTTTTCCTCACAAATAATTTTCACACAACCAGGGTACTGGTTCTCGCCCTCTTGGGTGGAGCCCAGGCTCATTAGCATCTCATTACTGCTGAGTAGAGCCAGACAAGTCATGCAGTTCCTGCTGCGGACCAGGGCGAGTATCTCTGTCCAGGGCCACCCAGAGGGTCCCAACCCAGGGTTAGGAAAACATGGAGAGGCAGCTCGGCCTTTAGAAGGGGCAGGACAATGACATAGTGGGAAAATTGGGGCCACTGGGTACTGGTGGTAGGTGGGGAGATGCTGGAGGTGGTGCTGTACTGGAGAGTCCTGACAGTGGCAGGATCTGAGAGAGGTTGGTGTCCCCAGACTTTTTTTGGGGGTGGTGGTGGTGACAGAAATACCCACAGAAGATTGTCAAAGCTTGTGACAAGGCAGGGCAGGTCAGCATGGGCCAAACAACTAGATGCCATGGTGGGGGTGGTGTGGAGGACACCCCCCCTACAGCCTCCAAACCCCAGCACAGAACTGCTCTCCACATCCTGGAGCACAGCCGAGGCCTCACAGCCTGCTCCTCATCAATAGCAGAGCTGTGGATCCAGGAATGTTCAGATGAATTAAAGCTGAGGAGCCCAGGGACAGCCCTGGCCCCGGGGCAGGTGACAACCCAGCTCTGCACCCGTGTGGGTGGGCTGCCTGCAGCCCCCAGCCCATCTCATGGGCCTGGACAGGGGCATTCAGGAATTTTTGTGGGAGTCTGGGATTTGAAAGGGTCTGGATGGAAAAGATGAAGATAAAAGGTCTTGGGGAGGTGAGTGTGCCATGGGCAGATTTAATGGAGCGTCACCCCTGAGGTCTCCAGGTTGTTTGTGAGTCCAGGCCCCCAACTCTGGGCTGCTCAGGTGTCCCCGCCGCAGCGCAGGACAGCGGCCGAGGCTGTTGTGACCCGCTCGGAGGCTCCTGTCCAGGGCCATTTGCCGGCAGGTGGCACTGGAGACTGGCTCAGCCCTCGCCTGGCAGCGGCAGCATCCTCGGGCGCAGCTCCGAGCCAGGGCAGCGCCCGCGAGGGCTGGGAGGGGGCAGGATTAGCCCGGTCCATACCCCCTCCTCTTCCTCCTCCTCCTCCTCCTCACCTCGCAGCTTTATCCTTCCTGCAGCAAAATCTGTGCCTTCTGTCCCCCGGGGTGCAGCCACACGTGTCCCCAGGCTCTGCTTCTCTCAGAAGGTCCGAGCACAGGTGTTGGGTGTTGTGTTCTGAAGTTCCCCTGTGCCAGAGCACTGGATGGCCTTTACAGCGCAGCCACCAAACCCGCCGTGTTCCACAGCTGGAGATGCAGCATCACAAATAAAACCGAGCTGGGCGAGGCAGGTGGGGGAAAAGAGCAGGAGTTTGACACCCAAAAGAGGGTGGGAGCTTACGCCGCCTGAGCCTCCTGAACCCTCAGCAGGTAGGAGACACTGTACCAAGGAACAGAGATGCACTGGAGGTCAGGGCTGCCATTCCAAGAGCCCTGAAGGCTGGGAAATGAACTGGCAGAAGCCCACTGATACTTGATGGAGACAAATGCAAAGTTCTTTTTCTGTCATGGGACAATGCCATGTCAGAGGACAGGCACTGGCAGCAGAAAACTCTGTAAGAAGGGACCTGGGATGTTGTTAGACACCAAGGTGAAGCTTTCTGCCTTTCCAGGTAATGGATGTAATAATTTTTGGTTTTTGAAAAGGTGTAAGGACAAAAGCTGGTTATTTTTAAAAGAGATGTCTGACCAGTATGAGCCAAAAAGGTTCAGAGGGCTTGGCTGTGCCTGGGGAAAGTGAGAGGGCAGTGCAGGTACCAGCAGCTGTAAGTGCAGCTCACAGTGCTTACACAGCTGCCAAACAGAGGTGCAAAGGAACTGCTTCCCAAGGATGCAGAGGGAATGGCTGCCCAGAGGTGCAGAGGGCATCGTTTCCTCCCATGGGTCTCAGCCAGCATCCAGCAATGCCACCTCTGGCAGTGGCCCCATGAGATGGCAGCTCCCCTGAGGCTGTCACTAGACTCACACCAGGGACACTCCCGGGGAGTTTGATACAGCAGAAACCAGTCTGGGACAGGGAGGGGCGTTCAGACATCAGCTCCCACCCCAAATCTCACTTCAGGGCCGCTTTTAAGTTTGTTCCCCCCATCCTCACCCAGGCTTGCGTTTGAATTTGAATGGGAAGGAACAATTGCTTCTTTTGCCTGGAGCAGCACAGCCTGGCTTGCCTTCCACTTAGAGATGTGCAGGGAATTCCTGCTTCTCCTGGCCCTCTGCAGGGACCGGGAGCCGGGAGGCTCTGCGCTGGCTGGCCACCAAGGAGTTAAATCCCAGCCCTTTTTTTCCTGCTCTGCCTCCTTATGAGGAACAGCCTTCGCGGGGCTGCAGAAAGGCTCTTTCTTTCCCCAGCAGATCTCTGGGAATGAAAAGTCTGTGTTCCAGATATTAAATTACTCATAAAATAGTTGGCGTGTCCCCGAGGCGGCTCCGTACCCCCCCAGCCCCCGCCGCCGCTCTGACGGGCTGCTGATGTGCATCTGCATGTCACCTCCTGCTACAAGGTCAATCTCTCCAATTTAAAGCAGCAACGTTGGAAAGCAAACCAGATTTCAGCCGGAATTACCTTCAAATGGAGCATTCGGGGGACTCGTGCTGGGAGGGGAGCGCAGGACAGGAAAGCCCACAGAACCGGGGTGGGGTGGGGGCGATCCCGCGGCTGCAGCCCCCCGTGGGGGGCACCCCACGCACCCCGGGCTCCATCGAGGGGCTGGGAGGCTGCCAGGGCTGGACCGGGGGGCAGAGATGCTCCCGGGGCTGGGTCCGGAGGCGTAGGAATGCTGCCTGGGAAAGAGCCCCGGGAATGAGCCCCAGGAATGCTGCCTGAGGATGATCCCTGGGAATGCTGCCTGGGGATGAGCCCCGGGAATGTGCCTGGGGATGAGCCCCGGGAATGTGCCTGGGGATGAGCCCCGGGAATGCTGCCTAGGGATGATCCCTGGGAATGCTGCCTGAGGATGCTGCCGGGGATTCCTAATGCTGCGGAGAGGGGTGGATGCAGGGGGGATGGGAGGAAGGGCTCCTGTTCCGGCCCCAGACAGCCCCAGGAAGCCTCGGCAGGTGCCCTGGGGATGTCCCCAGGGACCACCCCGGACAGAATGCCCCTGAGGATGATCCCTTGCGCCTGGGGATGAGCCCCAGTGACCGACAGCCCCAGCGGGGGTGCCTGAGGGCCCAGGGCGGCGGGGATGATCCCTGGGAATTTGCCTGGGGATGTGCGGGATGAGAAGCCTGGCCTGGTTCAGCTCCAGGCACAGATCGCCTGGACGTCGGGGCTCGGCTCCTTCCGCTCCGCTTCCCGCTGCCGCCCGCCCTCCTGCGCCCGGCTCCGAGCGGCATCGCCCGGTGACCGACAGCCGGGCGGGGGTGCAGCAGGGCAGGGATGAGGGTTTCCATGGGGATGTGGGGGAGAAGCCTGGAGGGACGAGGCACAGGGACGTCGGGCTCGGGACGAGGAGGGATGAGGCCCGGGACGAGGAGGGACCGGGAGGGGCATCGAGGGGACGAGGAGGGGATGAGGAGGGACGAGGAGGGGACGAGGAGGGGACGAGGAGGGGACGAGGAGGGGACGAGGAGGGGACGAGGAGGGGATGAGGAGGGGACGAGGAGGGGACGCGGAGGGGACGAGGAGGGGATGCGGAGGGGATGAGGAGGGGACGAGGAGGGGACGCGGAGGGGATGAGGAGGGACGCGGGAGGGATGAGGAGGGGATGAGGAGGGGACGGGAGGGACGAGGAGGGACGAGGAGGGATGAGGAGGGACGAGGAGGGATGGGGAGGGATGAGGAGGGATGAGGAGGGGATGAGGAGGGATGAGGAGGGGATGGGAGGGACGAGGAGGGGGGATGAGGAGGGATGAGGAGGGGACGAGGAGGGGACAAGGAGGGACGGGAGGGACGAGGAGGGGATGCGGAGGGATGCGGGAGGGATGAGGAGGGGATGAGGAGGGACGGGGGGATGAGGAGGGGATGAGGAGGGGACGAGGAGGGGATGAGGAGGGGATGAGGAGGGGATGCGGAGGGGATGCGGAGGGGATGAGGAGGGGATGAGGAGGGGATGCGGAGGGGACGAGGAGGGGATGAGGAGGGGATGAGGAGGGGACAAGGAGGGGATGCGGGACTGAAAGGTGAGACCACGGCCTGGGCCTGCCTGGCCCCGTGCATGTCCTTAACCCCTTGGGGGATGCACCGCAGTGAAATGCACATCCCTGGAAAGGAGCTGGACAGCCCTGCCCTTCCCTGAGTGGGTGACTCTTGGGGATGCACCCCTGCCCTGGGCTGCATGGCCTGATGTCCTCTGCTGTGTGAGGTGACCCTGTGTCACACACCCAGTCCTGCAGCCTGGGGGTGTCCATGAGGGCTGGGCAGAGTGTTAGGCTCTGGGAACATGAGGGCTTTGTGCAGAGTTTTGGCTCCTGGAGATCTCAAGGGGATACTCAGCACCAGCGGTGGGAAGTCCCCAGCAGCCACTGAGACCTGGACTCTGCTCCTGTTATGAAACCTGAGCTCTGCAGAGCTCCAGGGGGTGCTGCCACTGCTGTCACCCGCTGCCTGCAGAGGAGCATGGTCCCTCAGGGTCTGGGGGAAGCACATGGGTCACCCTGGGCACCTCCTCCCTGGAGAAAGGTGAGGATCTGCTGGCCCTCCCCAGCACTGGGTGGTCTCCTGGGGTAAGCTGGGTGGCCAGGAGTAGATGGATTTCTCCCTTTAACATCCATGTGGATGCACCATAGTTGCTCCAACTCTGTCTCCGGGCTCAGGATGAGTCCAGGCAGTTTTGTCCCAGTCCTTCAGTCTCCCCCTCCTTTTCACAGGTCCCTCAGGCGGCTGGAGAGCAAGGAGCTGAAACTATCGGTGTTTGTTCAGACCTGTGTCCTCCCTGAGCAGGGAAAGAGAGGAAAGAAAACCATTTTTGAAGGAGAAACTAATGCCAGGAGAGTTTGGGAAATGTTGTAGCAGCTCTTCCTTCCCAGCTCCAACATGCAGGCACCAATGGCCATGGAGAGGGACACTCCTGATCTCCAGGCTGAGACCTCAGAGGACGATAGACAGCATGACTGAGAAGCAAGAGGTGACCCGAAGGTTATCCAGGAGGCTTGTTCTCCTTCTTTGGACAGGCTTCTTCCTCATCCTATGGCCCACAAAGGATGTGATCTTTCACATTCTGTGTGGTTCTGTCTCCATTTTTTTCTGCTTTTCCCCCTCTGATAAAATCCAGTACAGGAACATTGGATGTGCCTGAACATTGTGCACTGGTGACCTCAAGGACCTCCACCAGAGCACTGGAGCACCCAGACCCTAGGAAGATGGAAGCATCACCAATTTATTATTAACCCATTTTGGTCTCTGTGACTCTGGATTCAATGTATTTCATTTTAAAAGTTGTTTGTGTGCTGGGTTTTACTCAGTTCTTCTCTCCCAGCATTAAAAGGTGGGTGGGCTTTTCCTTGATCCTGGTTTTCTGTGGCATCTCTTTTGTATAGGACTGCTCAGAGGGACTGGAATTACAGTCACAGGAGACAGGGAATGTCCCCTGTGCTTCCTTTTGCAATTTTCATCCTCCAGCTGAAGATCACCCTCCAGCCCAATGGGCTGGGTTCAGCTGCACATCACAATGCTCACAGTGTGGCACAGGCTCTGGGCACAAGCTGTGAGAACCCATGGAGGTTTACAGCTGCCCTGCCTCTGTGCAGGAGCACCAAAGCCACCTCCTGTGTCTGTATTTCTGATCTCCTTGTCCTGATGTTGGCATGGTCCTGAAGTTCTAACTCCCTGATGCATCCTCAGGTGCCTCCTTCCTGCACGCCCTGTGTGCTGAGTCAGAGAATCACCAAATTATTTGGGTTGGGGGGGAACTTGTTCCTTCCCCTGCCATGGGCAGGGACACCTTCTGCCAGACCAGCTTGCTCCAAGTGCCATCCAACCCTGCCTTGGACAATTCCAGGGGAGGGGCAGCCACAGCTGCTCTGGGTACCCTGTAGCAGGGATCTGCTGCAGAAGAGGCTGTGCAAAAGAGGATTTAGGCTCCATGGTCCCCTTTGGCTTGGGACAACACCCATCATGGTCCAGCGGTGTGAGTGCTCTGGCGTGCATTGAGCCATAAGAAATGGCTCTGAAATGCTGTAGTGGAGACATTCATAGCCAATGTCTCCAGTGTGTGCCCTCCAGAGTGGAGTTTCCAGTGTCTGGTGAGGTATGGAAGCTCTTCCTGACATCTTAATACACTTTGGTTAAACAGTGAGCAGCCCAGGCTGTTATTCAGCCCCAGCCACACCATCACCCCCCTGTCAGGACCCCCACAGGTCCTGGGGGGCCACTTTAGCTGGGGTGAGATGCCCTGTGAGCATCCCTGGAGCCATATTCTGTGCTTCAGTGTCACTGCCTGTGCCTGCTGCTGCGAGCACTCTGCCTGCACTGGAAACATTGCCAGGCCTGCCCCGGGTGTCACATACCTGCCTGGGAGCAGCTGCAGCACGCATGGGGACATGTTGGAGCAGGGAGCAGAAAGAACAGCAGTGTGCTGCTGAGCACCTCCATTTCCAGCCCAGACATCCGCTCCAGGAGCCCTGAAAACCCGGGGCGAGGCCCAGGGAGCAGCGCAGGTTTCAGGGTGGGCTGGTTGGCATCCCGGGGCTGCCGAGGCCGCTGTGCCGCTTGTTTGTGCTCGCTCTTCACTGCGGGCTGTCTGCTGCCATACAAAGGGCAAAACGCCGCAGCGGGAGGTGCCGCGCTCAAGCCGGGAAAACCCAGCCGACGTTTTCCTCCTTGCCTGGCTTTACCACTAGATGTCATTGGAAAAGCAGCGTTGCAAGCCCCGTTCAGCTCTCCGGGATGGGGTTTCGGGGGTAGCAGCTCCTTCACCCACGGCTGGACGCTAAGCATCTTCCCAGCCTCTTCCTCCGTGCCTTTGTCTGTCTGCAGAGCCTCTGGAAAAACCATCGCCGGGGATTCAGGGTTCAATGGACATTGAAATGCAACTGAAACCTTTTTTCCCAGCGCCTGGCTAAGCCGCCCGCTCTCGGACCCTCCCGGGAGGGAGCCGCGCGTCACCCGCTCTCAAAGGGGCGACGCTGTCAGCCGGGACCCGCGGCACCTACAGCAATATGGTCCTCTCAAACGAGTCGGACAAACAAGGCCTTTATAGGCACTTTCTTTTCTTCTGGAGTGGAAGAGAGAGGAGCCGGGGGAGATCTCGGGGGCGTCCCACCGCAGCGAAGCAGCGCACAAAGGCTCGCAATGAAAGGGGCACCAGCAAATCCTCTTAGGGGCTTCACTGTGTGCACATTCACATCCCGGCCCCATCTGCCGGGGGGATCCCCGGGAGCGAGGGGGGAGCGCGGCTCTCCCTGCCCCGCCGCCAAAGCAAGCAAAGCGCATTCAGGGAGGGAGAAAGGCGTGAAAAGGAAGAAAGGCCGAGCCAGGGCCGTGCAGAGGCGGGGGAATGCAGCTCTGCCGGGGAGGGGGCTGCCTTAGGGGGAAGGGGGCAGAGCTGGGGGGGCTCTGGGAGTCCTGAACACCCCTGGGTCCCCGGGGATGAGAGGGGAGCAGGCTGGGCAGGAAGAGAGCCTGGTGCCTCTGGGCAAGAGGGCCATGCTGGCACCCTGGGCACAGAGGAATCCTCTGCGGAGGCTCCTTCACCAGTGGAGACCTACTGGGAGCTGCTGGGGCTGCAGGAGGATGGAGGAGACCTGGCCAGTGTGCAGCCAATGAGCTCCTAATGGTGCTTGATCCCACACAAGCAGAGCCAAGCCAACAGGACCAGAGTTTCTTCCCAAGACAGGGGAATGCCAGGGATATTTTAGTCTGGTCTGGAGGAAACGCCTGTCCCTTTCCGGCAGGAGGTGCTGGCTCAGTAAATAACACACATTGATACCCAGTTCTTGGTGCTGCAGGATGGCAAATGTCCTGTCTCCCATGGGTTTGCCTCTTCTTTTTCCTGCCCTTCCTGTAGCCTTTGTGCATTGGTGAGCACGAGCATGTGTTTAACCAGGTCAGTCTACACCAGAGATTCTATCCCTGCTCCCCCCAGTTCAGATCAGCCAGCCTGAGGTGCTCAGACCTGGTTAGCAGATCTAAAAGGTTAGGTCAGTGTGGTGGCAGTTTTTGGACAGCTGACCCAGAGGAGCTGGGAGCCCTGCCTAGTCTCAGACACAGCAAGGACAAAGCCCAAGCAACTTAAGTCCAGCCTAACCCACCTGGGGGATGACTGATGTGCTTGTCTAGTGATGCCAGGGACTTGCACACTGCAGCTCTGTGGGGGGAGTGGGGAGGGTGGGATGTTCTCTCTCTTATTTGGGCGAAGGATTTAATTACTGCAGCCAAGGCAACTTGTCTCTCCTTCCAGCCTGGAGCAGGTCCAGTGCAGGGAGTGGTCCTTCCTCTCCAGTGGCCTGGCTCCAGGAGCCCTTCCAATTCTGCCGTGAGGTGCTTGGGTCATGCACTGGGAGATCATCTCTCTTCTGCAGCTGGCTGGGGGTGGAAGGGAAGGAGGACTAAATGCTGGAGAGGCAAAGAGGTTCACGGTGTCCCAGGTCTCTTCAGGCTTGGGGCTGAGCTTGGGATGTGGCTGCTTTGGCCAGTCCCATCAGGGTCCCTCAGGCTTCCAAGCATGCGGCTGAGGAAGTTGTGCAGGATGAAGCGGTGGCAGCCAATTCCCACCTGGGGAGCTCCAAAGCAGCTCCCAAGCCATGTGACTGGGTTGGACAGCAGCAGGCACATCCATTTTCTGGAGGCTGCTGCTCCCTGCTGCATGCAGAGATGACTCAGGAGCAGGTCGGGTAACTCCTGGTGCCAAGCTGGTGGTGAAGGTCAGACAGTGTGTGTGAGGCTCTGCAAGGTGAGACAGTGTGAGACACGAAACAGCGACAGAGCCAGGGAGAGGAGGGTGCAGGGCACCGCCTCTCCAGAGGCCACCACGGGCCACCCACACCAGTCTGCTGAGTGACGCCGTGGGAAGGGCTGCACAGCTCATCACCTGAGCTTCTGGTGACATCTCAGGCTCTGGGACTACCCACGCAGCCAGCCAGGTGCCAGCTGGCTCCCCAGCACAGCCCAGGCCCTTCCAGTTACGGCAGGAAAGGTCTGTGGGAAGGGCTCAGGGGTTTGGCTGCTGCGTGTGACCATCAGATAACTCTGAGCTGTGGCTGGTGTGGCTGCGTTTGGAAGAGCCAGCTGGAGCAGTTCTTGCACAGGCAGGGAACAAGTTGTGTTTGTCCCAGCTGGATATTCCAAAAATTCTGTGAGGTGCGTGGGAGAAGGGAGAGGTGCAAAACATCATCAATGACTCCACTGAGGATCCAGAATTAGTGCAGGGATCAGGGAGGGAGGGAATGTTGAAAAGGCAAATGAGGAACATGTGGAGGACACGGCACTACCTCACAGTCTCTGACTGACCGTTTCTGCTCCAGTCACCTTCACCCTTGTCCCAGCCACCATGTTCTCCTCAGCAGGGAGGGCTTGTGATGTCCCAAAGAATACAACAAACATGCTTGTGAAAATTGCTGGCATGGACTTACTTTCCAATGTATGCAGGTGTCCACATGCATCATGGCCTCGGCTTCCAGGGAAGCCTTCTCATAACAGAGCTGCAGGAGTGTGGGGACTCATGGCCTGGAGGAGGTGCTGGTCAGGCACAGGGGTGGACAGTGCTCTATGCACCGGGAGATCTTCTCTGACAAGGGCACTGTGAGGTGCTTCAGGGTGAGATACAGCGTTTTACATCAACCACTGCCAAGGGAGCTTTCATAGAATCACAGGGTGGTTCGGGTTCAATGGGACCTTGATGGTTATCTTGTTCCCTCTCCCCTGCCGTGGGCAAGGACACTTTCTACTAGACCAGGTTGCTCCAAGCCCCATCCCACTTCCTGCCCATCACCCATCTAGGAGCACTTGACACATGGGAAAAAAGGTTCAACACCCATCCATGCCCTAGGTTGGATTTTTTTGCCTCTGGTGGAAGGCAGCATATGTGATTTTTTTATTTCTATTATTCTGAAGACAGTGCTTTGAGTGTCTTCAGTCCCCACCAAATGCAGACACATTTTGTTGATCCCATGGAGCTCATATCCTGCGGCAGGGAGATTCTGGGCAATCACTTGCTCTGTGAAAGTGGATCCCTAACAAAAAAGACCAGAGATTGCATCAGAAGACCTCAAACATCCCCTGTCGGAGCCTCTCTGAGAGCAATAAACGCTGCTGACATCTTGCTGTGTGTGATTCCAGCAGGATGTGGGAGGCAGAGCGGGGTGCCAGGTGCTGTGCTGGCTGACACCCTCGGCAGGATGCGAGCAGGGTTCGATCCACGCCGTGCCAAACGCCGGCACCTTCGGCCCCTGCTCTCCTCAGCCTCGCTGCAGCCTCTGCCTCGCCCTTCTCCCGGCAGTGTCGCTCCTTGCAGCCGCACGGATTTCTCCTCTTGGCTCTCCTCCCCTTCCTTCAGGCCTGGAGCTGCTGGGAGGAGCAGCTCCTTCCCGGAGCTCGGAAGGTGGGTGGGATGGGCTGCAGGCACGGAGCTCCCTGCGCTGCCCAGGGATTCTCTCCCTGCAGCCCTGCAGTGACAGGGACGGGACCCTGCAGGAGCGGGGCCCGGAGCAGGGCACGGGAGAGCTGGAATCGCATCCCAGTGGTTTCCACGCTGCCCCCGAGATGGACTTGCGGCAGCTCCCGGAGATTTCTGGCTCTGGCCGTGTCCCTGTTGGCAGCGCTCCTCCCGCTCCGGGGCCGCTGTTTGCTTATCTAGAGCCATGATTTAACGCAGACGCAGGAACTCACACACTCTCTCCCAGTCTCTTTCAAATTACTTTATTGCTTCCTGTCAACCAGCCGAGCATATCCTGTTAATATACAATCCCCAACGAGCCGTTTTCACAGCGAAATCCCCCTCGGGCAGATAACACGGCTCAGCTCCCGCAGGATGCCTGGCTCTGCCTGAGAATGCAGGGTCCCAGCACTGGGCAGGTATTTTCCAGCAAAGTGGGGCTGCTGCCGTTGTTGTTGTTAAAGATAAACTCCAGCGCAGTGAGGGATGCTGGCGTGCTGCCAGTCCCGTGTTATTCCATCCCCTGGTGACCTTGTTCAGCCAGCACCAAGTGCTGTCTCATGCTGGATGGCAGGGAGGGTCCTCGTGCTGGGACCTTTCTTTTCTCTCAGCTCTCCCATCCCTGATGCTGAGATCTGTCCTGCTCCAGAGATACATCTTTATCCACCTGCTGCAGCGGGACAGCAAGATAATCATAGAAGCACAAAATCATTAAGATTGGAAAAGACTTCCAAGATCAAGTCCAACTTTTGACTGAATACCATTCCCACTAAACCATATCCACATCCATACCCATACCCATATCCACATCCATATCCATATCCATATCCATATCCATATCCATATCCATACCCGTACCCATATCCATACCCATATCCACATTCATATCCATATCCACATCCATACCCATATCCATACTCACATCCATACCCATACCCGTACCCATATCCACATCCACATCCATACCCATATCCCTACCCATATCCATATCCACATCCACATCCACATCCATACCCATACCCATATCTGTACCCATATCCACATCCATACCCATATCCATATCCACATCCATATCCATACCCATATCCATACTCACATCCATACCCATATCCATACCCACATCCATATCCATACCCATACCCATATCCACATCCATATCCATACCCATATCCATACTCACATCCATATGCATACCCATACCCACATCCATATCCATACCCATATCCATACTCACATCCATATGCATACCCATACCCACATCCATATCCATATCCACATCCATATCATACCCACATCCATACCCATATCCACATCCACATCCATACCCATATCCATATCCATATCCATATCCATATCCATATCCATATCCATATCCATATCCATATCCATATCCATATCCATATCCATATCCATATCCATATCCACATCCATACCCATATCCACATCCACATCCATACCCATATCCATATCTATATCCCTATTGCTCCAGGGACTGCAGGTTGTTCCTTTTGCTGCTGCACCACCTGTGTCCCAGAGGAGGTCAGTTCAGGAGATACCCATCAATCCTGGAGGAGGTGGTGGGAACATATGTAGGGTCTCTGGCCCAGCCTCCTGCAGGGCCATCAGCACTAGGCCAGGGTGGATGTGGCAGGTCCTGGAGACCCTCTAGGAGATTTCCTGCAACCCCAGCTTTTCTTACACTGAGTGAGTTCTGGAGCTGACAGTGCTCTACCATCTGCCATGAGGTCCTGTGGATGTCTCAGCACCACTTGGAATGTCCAAAGCAGGACATATGCCATGGGTTGCTGTTCCAGGGAACCTGCAGTGTTTCTCCCACCCGTTTCTGATCCTCCCTGCTCAGTCCCTTGCTAAGACATCTGTGTGTCTTGACACTGCATTTATAGGACATTCATGCCTCTCTGCCCCACCTGGTCTCCTCCAGCCTCCTCATGGGCTTGCTCCCTAACCCTGATGTCCATCTGATGTGCCAGCTGAGCCTGTGTCCACAGCAGAACACGAAGAAGATCCCTTTCAGAGAATATCACTGTGATTTTTGGTTCTGGGGTGTGGAAGTGTCCTGCACTGTGGAGCCTGTGCATCGTCTCTGTCTTTGTGCCAGGTGGTCCTGCTGCTCCTGTTCTCCACAGAGGCAAATGGACTGATGGAGGTGGCTTTGCTGTGAAGGGACAGACACCAAGGCTACTCAGTGTGTGTGCAGCTGGGCTTTTGGGCTGCTCCAAAGGCAAACAAAATGGGCAGATGATGAATTTGGCTTCAGGATTCACCCTGCTCCTCTCAGCACTGCAGACACTGCAAGGCACAGTAGCTCAGGCCCAGACATCAATCCCTTCTCCCTGGGAGCAGAGACCCGTGCTGAACCTCCCTGGCAGGATTCACTGCATCTTCTGTGGACATTTCTTCAGCAAATGCTGGGATTTCAGGAGTCTCAGGAATTCTCCCACTTGGCCCCTGGTTGCCAGCTAAAAGCCACTGTTGCTGTCTCTCCCTTGTCATCCTCCATTGGCCCAAGGAAGGGGAACATGTGGTGCAGCTGTAGCATGACACACGGCTGTATTTTTGTGGTTCTGTTTCCCAGGTTTTCCCTCGCTCCTGCCCTCAGTACAGTTTTATTGTCTGAAGTTGTTCCTGGAAGTTGAGGACAATCTTGGTGCTGGTTG
The DNA here is from genome assembly GCA_024865655.1 of Emberiza elegans. Taxonomy (NCBI): domain Eukaryota; kingdom Metazoa; phylum Chordata; class Aves; order Passeriformes; family Fringillidae; genus Emberiza; species Emberiza elegans. Next base: position 7,904,132 of record JALJVW010000067.1, on the reverse strand, counting down.
TTGGTTTTACTACCAGCTGGATCCTGCCCTCAAGTACTTGTGATTCTCTCTACACTTAACACCTCATTAGCTGGAACATCCACTTATAGAGCACAGCTTTGCTGTCTGAAAAGAAGGAAAATCCTGTTTGACTCAGACGTTACACAGATCACTTATCTCAGAGACATCTGAACAGCCGGGCTTGGAAATTGAGTCCAAATTAAAAACCAGTTGAGAAGAAGTATCTGTCCTCCCAGGTAAATCAGGGGCTGATTTATTTCCTCCCCAGTATTCCTGCTGAGCAATGCATCCAGCCCAACACATCCCTGCCTCCAAGGCTGGAAGGCTCTGTGCCTGCTGGTGCTCCCAAGGCTGGAGCACCCATGGGCACCCCTCAGCTCCCGCTCCCTCTCACAGGGCCCTGTGCCAGCTCCCTCAGCTCCTGCTGGAGTCCCCAGCCCAGCACTGGCATAGCAGCTCCAGCTCTTGACATTCCCAGCTCTCCAGACAGAACAAAACACACCTTGAGAAAGATAAAAGCAAAGCAAAGCCGAATTAAAGACCTCTTGGGCGCAAGAATGCAGCTGGCAGGGCTGTGCTGGGGGTCCCCATCCTGCACTGGTGCCATGTCGATGGCAGGGAGCCCCTGCAGGGGCTCAGTGCAGAGGTTGGTGTAGCCCATGGGACCAGTCTCTAGCATCTACAACATCTCCCAAGGGGCCAGGAAGGATTTTAACAGAAGAAGGGGACAGGCTGGGGGGCTGTAGGAGTCCAGGAAGATCTGTACTGATGACTTTCCAGCTATTTTAATTTCCATGGATTTCCCTGTGTGTTCCATATTCCTGTACCTCCATTCCAAAGTATCTTGTTAAGCCTTTTGTATTATTCTTTCTCTATTCTTTAGTATAGTTTTAGTATAGCATTATAATGTAACATGATGTAACACAACATAACACAATATAACAATGTAACACAACATAACACAATGTAACATAATGCAACACAATGTAACATAACGTAACATAGAAGGCTCCAGGGAGACCTTACTGCCTCTCAGGACCTCAAAGGGGACTGGGGGAAACCTGGAGAGGGACTTTGGACAGGGCATGTCCAAAGGACAAGGAGGGATGCCTTCACACTGGAATGGTTGGATGGAATATTGGGGAGAAATTCTTCCCTGTGAGAGTGGTAAGGACCTGGTGCAAGCTGCCCAGAGAAGCTGTGGCTGCCCCATCCCTGGAAATGCCCAAAGCCAGGTTGATGGGGCTTGGAGCAACTTGGGACAGTGGAAGGTGTCCCAGCCCATGGCAGGGGGTGGAATGGGATGTGTTTTAAGGACTCTTCCAATCCAACCCATTCTATAATTCCATGATTCTATGATACCTTGCTGCTAGAGATTATTATTGTCATGAATCTTCAATAAAATAAAGGGTAAATCAGTAACATCAGAGTCAGGAGCCTGTGCATGCATTTTCTATCACTGCAGGAATTGTTCCAGTTCAGTCCCATTTCAGCCCAGACCTTAATGATACGGATATTCCTAGACCCAAAGGGAGAATGGGAAATGCAAATCATAGAGCACAAGCCCCGTTCCTGCTGACTCCTGACCTTTCATCTCCAGACCCTGCCAGAGGGGGTTGCCTGCACACAGCTCTGCTTTCTCTGTGCCACCACATCTCCTGTAGCTTGCTTCCCTTTGGAAATACCTGGATAGAGGCAAAGGGTCACAGATTGTTTGGGTTGGAAGGAATCCTAGAGACCCAGCTCCTTCCCCCTGCCATGGACAGGGACATCTTCCACTCAGGGCTCCCCCATTCAACACGGCTGTGGCAACCTCTCTGCTTTCCACCCTCTGCTGTGGAAGGAGCGGTGGTTGCCTCCTTCAGGTCTGTCTTTCTGCAGCACCTCTGAGGAGGAAAGAGCAGTTTCACAGCAGACCATTGCCTCTGATCCTGTATTTGCCTTCTCCTAAACCCCTGCTGCCTCACAGCGCTGGGGATTTTGCCTACGAGTGCCTTCAATGTAACACATGATGTTGCATTTTTTCCTCGTGTCCATAAGCATTTGCAAAGCTCCTGTATTTAACATCAGCATTGACAAAACCCAGGTAGTTTTCTCCCTGGTTTCCCCGGTTTCCTATTAAATGCCATTTCAGCATTCTCAATTTCAAGGATGCCACCCTGTAATTTTATACTGTTAAACACAGACCTGAGTTTGACTTTTCAGCTTTTCCACCTTCCTTTGAACAACTCTAAAACTGTTTTCTTGAAGACTTCTGGACCTTGGGTTCCCTGCCACAAAATAGCTTGGGTTACATCCTTTTCTTTTACAAACCTTTACAAATGACAGCAATTAAATCGAGCATCCTTTTATGTTGTTACCCCTGTCAGTAGGTAATGCCTGGCAGTTTTTCATCGCAGGTTATCTTCTGGGCAGATTTATTCTCTAACATTGTTATTTCTGGCTATAACCAAGCACTAAAATGAAAATATTTTCCAGAATATAGACCCCATCTTCTGCCAGTCATGCCTCATGGCTGTAAAGTATTTTGGATTACGTTTCTATATATAACATGATATTCTGGTGATGGTTCCACCTTTTATTTGCTGTATATCTAAATAGGCTTTCAAAAAAATTTTTTTTGAAACATAGAATAATAGTTTATCTACTTGATTGTCACATTTCTCTACATTCTGGAAAAGTGGCGGTACTTAGTCAAAGGTAGGACTTGGTGATCTTGGAGGTCTTTTCCAACCTTAATGATTATATAAGTGTATAAAACAGGAAATCCTTGTTTTTATTTAAAAATAAATATATAATATATTGTTTTATTTAAATTTGCCTTATTTTAATTTTTTCCTTCCTGCCTCTCTATGATCCTGCTTATTTACCAAAACAAATTTTTCAAGAAGATCTGACATCTTTGCAGTCCCCAAGAAGACACTTTTATGAACTTTATTTTTCCAAAAGTTACTTTTAATTCTGAACCTGGGTTCAAATTAGCTGTTGAACAAAACATCCCAAATCTCCTGCTCAATTCTACAGTTCTAAATCTATTTTAAATGCTTCAAAAGTGCCTCTTCTCTTTAATTTGTTCCCATGGCTACCATTCAGAAGTTTCATTCATTTTCTGAGCGAAGAACTCTCCAAATCGTTACTGCAATCTACCAGTTGACTTTTCCTCCTTAATCCAGCTGAAGGCTCTGAACCCTCAGACTGCAGGCACTGCAGCAGCCCCAGGAACAGGGTTACCTTCCAGCCCCGCTCCTGGGTGCTCGGCGCAGCCCCTGCCCGCGGAGCTGCGATCCCCGCCCGGAGCCGCTCTGTGCCTCTGCTCGCTGCTGGGCTCCCGGCGCAGGAGGGTGCTCGGCTGCCCAGTGCCACCCTCGGCCCTTCCCCCTGTGTGTTTCACCCGGTGCCCGGGAGCTCGGGGCTCCCGCACACAGAACCCCTCGGGCGGAGGGCTCAGAGATGCCAGAGCAGAGCGCTGAAGGCGAGGGGGAGCCGCTGGTTCCCCCTCCTCAGGTCCCTGCAACAGGACAAACAGGTTGAGTGAGGTGGGGCTGTCCCGTGTCACGTTTCAGCACGAGCCATCCAGGGCCAGGTACCCTCAGCAGGCGTACGGGGATGTAAAAGGTTAATCTTTATTTAACTCTGTGCAGAGAAACCTCCCCACAGCGTCCCCGGTGGGGTGGGCAGGGTGGGGGCTGCAGCCAATGCTGGTGACTGGTGCACCTGGTAAAGGTGCTGGTTTGCTCTGGGACGCTGCAGGAGAGCTCTGAGATCCCTGGAAACTGTCGAGTTGTGGTACAGATCAGAGTGGGGATGTTGAGCTGAAAGGTGCTGGGCAGCGCCGAGGGCTCAGCCTGGAGCTGGGGTGTAAGGCTAAATAAACGATTCGGTGCAATACACCAGTGAGGAGCCCCTGTTGCTCTCACCCTTCCTCCTGAAGGACCAGACCTGCCTGTCCCCAGCCCGCAGGGCACTTGGGGTGACTGGCAAAGGCAAGGAAGGACAGAGGGAGGCCCTTGGTGGTGACAGGCTGCAATCACAGATATCCATGGGGTTTCTGGCTGTTCACACACCCTTCACAGAGGTTAGAAAAATCCCCTATTGGGAACAGTTCCTCCATCCCTGCTGGGCTGGGGAACATTAAGTAGGTGATAATAAGTGGTCCCTGAGTGGGAGGGCCTGCTCTCCTCTGGAAAGTGCTACTCCAGACAATTTATCATTCAAACAAAAGAGAGGAAAAAGGGTTAAACACTGCCCGGCCTCCCTAGCCAGTGGTGGCTTTGGTTATCTGCAGCATGGCTGCAGGGCTACATGGTGCCTGTACATGTTTGGGGATCAGGAGTTAAGTGTTTAAATGATAAGTGATATCTTAAAAACATAAGTTTAGCAATGAATCTTTACCGACAATACTATACTATTAGTTAATAGGCAGAATTAACTCACTGGCCTGGGGCCAAGCCTGTCACAGCCACAGCCAGAACAGCTGAAGCTGCTTTTCACTTGGGTTTTGCTTTTACCGGATTTTCTGCTGCAGGGAGACTCCAATTTCTGTAAAAATATGCTCGCGTTTTCCTCCTCCCAACCTGCCCCTGTAAGCTCGAGGTTCCTTGGAGCCCAAGGGATTCAGCCAGGATCTGGAAACTTTCCTCTTGCATGCAGAGGTGTGACCAAGGGTGTCGATTCAGGACCAGGGGTGCTGATTCTCTGCAGGGCATCTCTCAGTGGCCCTGGACCAGCTCCCTCTCTGCTTCTGGTGGGACTTTACACGCAGATTTACTCTAGGTGCCAGCATGGGACTCACTCCCCATCTCTCCCATCCCACATAAACCTCCCTCTCCCTCAGCTGGGGCATCGAGACTGACCAAGTAGCTCCCTTGGACCAAAGAAGCATCTCCTGAATCTTTCTGGTAGCTGAGGCTCCTTGGAATCACCAAAGATGACTGCACTGAGCCTTGAGTATGTGTCTGACAGCTCCGTGTCACCACTTGCTGCTTTCCCTTGTGCCTCCCTTGACTCCCAGCTGTCACATGCTGCACCTCTTTAACCTCACAGAGGGTGAGAGGGAGCCACCTCCTCCAGGTGTGATGAGCCAAGGGTTTCATATGCAAATGACCTTTTTCTTTCTGCATCAGGAACTGAAAACGCAGCATTAAATGCTTCACCATCAAACCTGTTTTAATGTCCCCCTGGATGTCATCTCTCCTGGCTCTGTCAGCCTGGGAACCATCTTTTGATGTAAACCAAAATGTGGGTGCAGCTGGAGGGGTGGTTGTCCCATTTTTGTGACTCCATCAAGGCTATACCTGATGCTCTCCGCAGCAGGGCTTGAGTGTCCTGCGGCAGTGCTGCTCCAGGGTTACTTGTGGGCAGCAAGGACCAGCGAAACCAGCGTAACTTGACTTCCAAATGGCCACATCCAAGCTGCCTGATGGTGGCCATGTCCATGTCACACAGTTCCAAGGCCACTTGTCACCAGATGGCAGCAAGGAGAGCATCAGCTCGCAGTGTGGCTGAGGACAGCAGTGAGGATGCACAGTGCTTTGGCCAGCCTCCACTGAAGCCACTAAATCTGGTGCAGAGTGAGTGGAAGGTGCAGAGAAGGACATTGCAGGAGGCCTGGGGTCCCTTGTCATGGCATGGTGCTTTGCAGCATGGTCTGCTCAGATACTGAAGCATGGTGACCAGAGGAGCTTGTAGGATTCAAGTCAGAAGGGGATACTGGGAACAGCAACTGTGTGAGGGTGGCAGTGGAACCTTGGCAAGCCTTCCCATGGATGCCAAAAAATGCAACAGTCATAGAAAGCTCTTCCTGGGAGCAGAGTGAAGGTGTGAGGTGGCACCAGTGCTCACAGTTCATGACTGGCCGTGAAGAGCATCTTCAGGGCACAAACCAGACTCCAGTGAGCATGAAACAGCTTCAAAGTCAGTGCAGCAGCCAGACAAGTCTGTGTAGCCCAAGGTCCATCTCCATCAACAACAGCCTAAGGGAGAGCTCAAAAGAGAAGAGAGAAGGTCTCCAGTGACTGTTCCCTTGGGACAAAATTCTCATTGTGTCTGGCAGTGCAGTCCTGGAGAGCTTCAAGAAAATCCTGAGGGTCTGGGTGGGCACTGGCAAACACACAGTTTGGACTCCAGGCTTCCATTTTGGAGAACTGATGGATCCTCGGGAACATGCAGGACACAACAGCCCTGGGATCTGGGAGGACTGAAATGAGGATATGACGAGTTTGGAAATGGTGATGGGAAATGCTGGCTGCTCCAGAGCGCAGGGAGTGAGGGGAGGCTGGGAGTGGGGCAGCCTGGTACAGGGCTGGAATGGGAGGTAACTGCTGTGGATCCTTGGGATTCTTGCCCTGGAGAAGAACACATCTGAAGGACGAAGAAGAAAGGCCACTGGCTGTCCTGGCCTTCATCCTCCTTCCTCAATGCAAGAGTGACCCCGAAAGAGCTTCTAAAGATGAAAGCTTCTCCACACATGATGGAGCTGGGCCACAGGGTTCTCGTGTTGGACGTGGGGCCAACCTGGATGAGCAGCAACATCTGCAGTGACAGGAACTCCCAAAGCAGATCAGAGCCTGAGCTGGGGAAGACCATTTGGCTCATGCGTGCGGCCAGCATCATAACGGAGCTGTGACCTCCACGAACCACTCCTGTGGAATCATTTCCTGTGGTGGGTCAAGGCAGAGAACCCAAGATGCTCAAGCTGTTGATGCATCAAAGGGATAAGGAAGAGCACAGTGGACCCTAGACTGTTTTTTCCATGTCCTTCCATGGGGAGTTGAGGGACAGGAATCCACCCTCGAAGGGCAGTGTGTCTTCAGCTCCTGGTCTATGAACCTGACACAGCTTGTGCAGAGATCCGTGTGCAGGGTGTGACCTCCCTAGGAAGATCTTCCAGGACACAAGTGCTTCCTGCAGGATGCACCTGAACCTTCTGCCCAACCAGCTATGGGGGGGTGAGCAGAAGGCACTGCTGGGTACAACGTGGATACTAGAGAGGTGAGGAGAAGATGTCTCCTCGACCTCCAGGTGGGAGGGGGACCTCCTGGGGTAAAGAGTCCTGGCAGCAGCCACGTGTCATGGATTCACAGAATGGTTTGGGTTGGAAGGGATCTTAAAGACCATCTGGTCCCAACCTCCCTGGCATGCCCTGAAGAGGGTGTGGATCATGAGATGCTCACAGGGCAGATGGGGTTCCCAGGCATTGGGGAAGTTGGGGCCTGTTGAGCGCTGTGATGCAGAATTGGAGCTGGGTCTCACCTTGCACCTTCTAGGAAGGTCCTGCTTGGCCCCAGCAGTGTCAGTGGGGCTTGTGACCAGGTCACAGCTGCTCCACGTGGGCAGTGGGGGGATTCCTGTTCTCTCGTGGCTGGCTGCGGGGGGGATGGTGGAGGAGAAGCGTGCGGGGGCTCAGGGCCGCTCACAACAAGCCTCGGATTTACCAACTCCTTGGATTTTTGTTTCTTTCTTTATATCCCGCTGTACGCGTCCCCTTCTCCAGACGGGAATCTCCCCGCGGCCCCGGCCCCCGGCTCCGGCGGGCAGCTGCGGGGGCTCAGCCCCGCGGGGGAGATGCCCGGCCCGCGGCCGCGGGCGGCGCGAAGGGCGCGGCGGCGGGGGCATCCCCCCGGGACCCCCCGCCCCTCCGCCCCCTCGCCGGTGCCGGCGGCGCAGCGAGCCCCGGCGAGGCGGATTTGGGCTGAAATCACGGCTTTCTCTGGATGATCGACAGCTCCGGGAGAAACCATCGGCGGGCCGGGGGGAGCCGCCGCCCGCTCGCCGCCCGCCGCCCCCGCCCGCCGCCGGCCCCCGCCGCGCCCCCCCTCACCGCCCCCGCCCCCACGGCCCCGCAGGCCGCCCCGCGAGCGGCGCGGCCCGGGCGGGGCGGGGCGGGCGGCGCGGGCGTCCCCGCGCGGCGGCGGCGGTGGCTCGGCCCGGCCGCGGCGGCGGGGCCGGCGGAGCGCTCCGTGCCCGCGGCCGTGCCCGCGCCGGCGGCGGCCCCAGCGAGGGGCTCTGCGCTCTGCGCTCTGCGCTCCGCCGCCTCCATGGAGCGCCGGCCGCGCCGCCTCTGATGCCCGGCCCGGCGCTCACCATGGGGCCGCTGTGGCTCTGCTGCCTGCCCCTCGCCCTCCTGCCCCTGCTCGCCGCCGTGGAAGGTAAGGGGGGCGCGCGGGGGGCGGGGGCCCTGCGGGTAGGGCGAGCCCCCTCCGGGTTTTCCCCGTTTTTTGGGGGGTGGCACTTTGCCCCCTGCCCCCCTCCCCGCCGCACGCCCTTCGGAGGGGAGGCGAAGTTTGGGGAAGTGCTACCCCGGCTGGAGGTGTCGCCGCCGGAGCCCGGTGTGTCGTGTGTGCCCCCCCCTCCCGCCCCCAGACCCTCCCGATCGCCGGCCTCCCTTCTCCCCGCCATCCCTCCGCCGAGTGGGCATCCCTGGGTACCGCGGAGGGTCCCCCGGGAATGCCCGGGATTCGCCGCCCCGTGCCCGCTGCTGCTCTCGGCAGAGTCTTTGGGGTGCCCCTCCGCCAGGCCTTACCGGCGTTCTGGAGCTGGTGGCCGGCTCCCCGTTGGCGCCGTGGCGTTCCCGGCGTCCCCAGGAGGAGCCGAGCTCCCCGCCGAGCTCCCCGGTGCTCAGACAAAGCAGAGTGAGGCGGCAGGTGGGGAGCTCCAGGGCTGGGTGTGCGGGGACGGCGCTGGGTGGGAGCCCCACGGTGGGGTCTGTGCAAGGGGAGACTCGTTCTGCTGCTCCCCAACCATCCCAGCCATCCCTGCCTGCTCCCACCCGTCCGCTGCATGGACACCCTGGCAAGTGCCAGAGAACTGGGTTGGGCAGGGGCGAGGGCCAAGTGTCAGGCCAAAAACCGGCTCGTCCTGGAGCAGCGTGGTCTAGGGATGCCTGTCCATTGTGGAAGGGTCGTGTTGGAGGAGCTGGGTGGCTCCGCTGTCCCTCCGGCTCCTTGGGCTGGTGGGCAGGCTGGGTGGCCAGTGCCGGCCCTGCGTGCGCCGAGCGGTGGGAGCCGCTTGGACGGTGTTTGTCTGGAACATGGATGAGGCACCATTTATTAAGTTGGAGTTTTGGGAGATGACTCATGGGTTGGCCAGCTATACATCGTGATATTTACAATATGGGAGCTTGGCATAAATAGGACTATTTACGTTGCAGTGGAGAGCGCTCGCCAGCTCTGCTATTCAAATGAGCCCAGCATGGTTTTAATTATGGGGGGGAGGGTTGGGGTGAGGAGCGTGTTTGTGAGAGCATACGTGTCCATGCAGGACGTCTGGCCCCATCCGCTGGTGGCCTTGACACTTCCAGCGGGCTCTGGGCTCAGCCAGCAGGGCCCATGCACACTTGACCATGACAAGCTGATGCTGCCGGGTGCCTTGGGCAGGGATGGGGTGACACCTCCACCCCAGCCTGGTCCTGCTGCTGCCAAGGAGGTGCTGCCGGCCGGTGCTGTGGGTCGGTGGCTGGCTCCTGGGGCTCCCGTGCGTGTTTGTGGAACGTGAGTGACTTTCCCATCATCATGGCAGGAGCGGCAGGCACTGGATGCATGAGTGCCAAGGGATGGGGAGTATATCTAGGAATGAGGGGCTGGCCAGTGCAGGTGGGGTGTTTCACTCACCCGAGATGATCGCTCTAAGGTGTGCTCCTCCACGGATGGGGACGCTCCCAGGGAGATGGTCAGTGCGCTTCCAGCGGCCATTCCCAACCGGGGCTGACTGTGTTGGTTTGGCTCTGGCGTGGACCCCCCGTGCCCCTGCGGTCGCCTCTTGCCCTGTGTGCATCACAGGGCTGTGATGGTCACTCTCAGGGTTGGTGTGGGCAGCCAAATGTCTAATCTGGCCTTCCAGGAAAAGGCTTCTGGAGAGCTGGCAAGGTGAAAATGTGTGGGATGCAGCTCCTTGGGCGTGCCTCTGGTCCTTCCTTTCTGGAACTGCCCCTTCCCACCGCTTCTGAAGTGCCTGGTTGTGGTGTCCACCTGCACCTCTGAATGCTCTGGATCCCTTTGGTGTGGACAGGTGGAGCCAACAGCAGCTGCTGGCCATGGAGGTGGTGGCTGGACCCGCCGTGTTCCCGCAGCTGCAGGGAACCTCCACGGTGGCGATGCCCTCCATCACCAGTCCCAGCATATTCCAAGGCCAAAATGGGGGCAGAAAAGCTTGTTCAGGGGAAAACTACAATTCTGGAGGATCCTGCCTCTTGAGTCCTGTTTTCGGCTCTGTAACAGAGCATTTTGGTACTGCTGGTAATTTCACTTGTCTCCTCTGTGCCTCAGTTTTCCTAATTACAAGGCGTAAAATAATCCAAGCATCTTTCCCAAGGGAGCCGCGAGGTTTTGTTAATGAACATGACAAAGTGCTTTGGGATCCGTGGTTGAAAGCGCAGCCTTAGTCAGTGCGGCTGTGTGTGGGGTGTTTATTTATCTACATGCTTTATATTTCTCCGCGCGCTATATATTCACTTGCATTTAACAAACCTTAATTAGAAACAAAGCCGATAGGGAAGGAAATATAAACAGGAGTGTGCATAGAAATTGGAAGTTGATTGCTCACTGGCCAGCAGAACGCATGGTCCGGGCTCGGGAGGGAAGGCTGTTTGGTTAAAACCGGCTCTGTTAAAAGGAAATGTAAAAAGAACGCGAAACATAAATCAGTATGGAAAACAGGGAGGTGGATGACAACATACATAAAGCAGAGGTTAGGAATTGCCTATAGTTGTGAAGGCGGTTGGAAGGTAATGTGTCTGCAGCTGAGAAAGTTCAGGCTTCTCAAAGGAAAGTTTTTTGTGTGTTCTTCAAAAAAAAAAACAAAACCAAAACCCAAACCAGAAAGTCAAGAACAAAGGAGTCCTGGAAGGGTCTGGATCCCACACCAGTTGGTAACGCCGCTATCGCTAACGGCCCCGCTTTGTATTCCTGCTGCGTAGGCTGCACACCGATCGCAGGACTGGCGCTCCCGAGGTATTTTGGGGGGAGGTGGGAAGGACACGGAGGTATTTTAAAATCAACAGCCTGGCTAACTCACGTGCGAGGAGGGAAAACCAACTCGATGGTCCTCCTCACCCCAGTGGAGTTAACTTTTCACAAACCTTGCGGTGCTGGCAAGCTTCCCGAGGACTGGAGGAGAGCCAGCCCTGTGCCAAAAATGCAAAAGGAGACACGAGATGGCCCTGCTATCAGTGAGGGTGTGGGCAGCACGGAGCCGGCAGCACGGAGGCAGCGACAGGCACCAATGGGCGATGGAGAATTGCCCGGCATGAGTTTTGCTGGGAAACAGATCGCGGGTGAGGGGACTCGATTTTCAGCAACAACTGTGCCAAGCAATCCTAATCCTGAGCCCAGTCTTGGGTTTGGAGAGGGATGCTGGGGCAGGAAGGCTGTATCCACTCCTGGGGTGGGTATTCCCAGGACATGGTGTGGCTGAGGTGCTGGACACGGATATCGCTGCCCATCGTCCAAGCAAGCTGGAGACAGGACTTCAGTGCTTCTGTGTATTTAATAGTGAATTACAATATACGTAATATTTACGACACTCTCAGACACATGGTGGGATTGTTGGGGGTTCCTATGCAGGACCGGGATTTGGACTGGATGATCCTTGTGGGTCCCTTCCAGTTTGGGACATTCTGTGATTCTGTAGTGTACAGTGTATTTAATTTCGCTTTTGCTGTAACATCTTGCAATGTTAAAACACAGTCTCTGCTCCTATACCTACCTTGAGCACCTCCACATGGGGCGCAGGGAGATGGCAGGGACACAGGGCTGGTTTGGGCCTTTGTGTATCCATCTTTTTGGGTCTCCATAGAGGAAGACTTGAGCCATCCCTTCAGGGTTACAGTCACCCCAGAGCATTGCTTTGACCTTGGTGCTCCATGGAGGTGGATGTTCCAGGTGTGCCAGAAGCATGGGAGCTGCAGGAGCCTCCCAGCAAGCCTAGCGTGCTCTGGAGGGATGCAGCAGAGCAGCAGGTCCAGGGAGACACACAGAATCTGTAAGAGCTGATCCTGCCTGCGAGCTTGAGCTCCAGATCTGCAAGCACTCTCCTAAGAGCAGGAGGGGAGCAAATGTTTTGGGACAAGTGGGACTGAGGAGCAGAGCAGAGCCTGTGGTTTTGGCCTGGCCCTGTGCCACCCGTCTCCCTCCTGCTGCTTTCCCCTCCCCTCCGTTTCCTGGGTTAATTTTTGACAAGGCACATTCCTTGCACCCACCTGCCCTTTGCATTATAGGGGCAGCAAAAGGGAAAGCTCCTTTTGGAGACCAAATAAATCATTTAAACATCCATGTAGCTGCCCTTTCTACTCTGTTCTGTGGCTTTTCCAGGTGGGAGCAGCAGTCCTCTCAATACCTGCTGATTTCCAGCTTCTCTGGGTGACAAAAGCAAAGGGAGGAGATGCTGTAGGGGACAAGGGCTCGGGGTTGGTGTGGCCACTGATGTGCCCCCCTCCTCAGGTCACCCCACAGAGGGTGTGAAGGGGACACAGCTATGCCTTGGGGATGCTGTGAGGGGTTTGGGGCTGTCCCCAGGGATGGGAACAGCCGTCCCCTTGGAGACGGGCTGAGGACCTGCCTGCACTAGTCAGGGCCCTTTGTGTGCACATACCTGAGCTGCTGGAAAGAGGGGTGGGCACTCAGGAAACTGCCCGAGGAGCTGGGTAAATAGTGGGGGCCGTGACAGCTCCTGGGCCAGAGTGCTTCGGGGTGAGGGATGAACGAGAGCCCGACCCTCCACCCTTGCCTGCTCCCTGCACACCAGCCCTGCTGGGATAGGAATGAGGGTGGCTCTGGCTGGCAGTGGGGCTCCCGTCCTGCCACAATCCCATTTTTACCGAGGAGGAGCCCTGTTAGCTCCCACCCCGGTTTGTAATCCCTCCCATACCCGGATCTGGTTTATAGAGAGACCGGGGTGAAGCACAGCTGCCAACTGGATCTCGTTGGGATGGGGGGAGCAGGGAGATCCTCAGAGGCAAAAGTTCAGCCGTTAGATAAGGGAAAGGATGGGGCCTCCTGTGATAAGGGGCTGAGTGCAGCATGGGCTGGGCGGGAGGGAGGGAGGGAGGGCAGGGGGAGTTCCGAGGGAAATCAGCATTCCGAGTTCTGGGAATGCTGAAGGTGGGAAGGGACCCCTTGGAGGCCAGGTGACAGCAGGAGGGAGGGTGTGAGGAAGGAGAGGTGCCTGGAGAAGTTGTGCAGGCATGTATTGTTAATGTCTTTGTGTCAGTGTCAGATGTTTCAGGAACCTGCTGGATGGATGGCAGGTTGTGCCAGGGTGCAGACACGGGTGGCTGTGCAGGGTGTGCCAGCCCCCTGAGATAATCAGGATGAGGGAGAGGAGTAAGTGAGGATCGTGCTGGTTGCCCCTCCCTGAACTTCCTTGCTTGGGATGAAGAGAGCAGTATCAGGTCTGACAGGAAGTGTGGCACCGACTGCCAAGTGTTAAAGAAAGATGAAGCAGGCCATGAGGGCAGAAAACACAACTGCAATTGGGGCTGGTCTGTGCCTCCCTAAATGTCACGTTCAGAAATGATGGTTTTAGTGGCTGAGAACAGTTGTGGTTCTTTGGAGAGCTCACAGGAGGATGAACTCTGGATTTAGACCTGAGCAACCACACACAACATCAGATCTGCTCCACAGGAGCAGATTCAATTGCCCAATGGGCATGAGGAGGGGCTGGGGAGCTCCACAAGTTGGTGGAGCTTTCTCAGTTGATCCAATAAATTATCTTCCTTCCACGTTACCTCTCTCAGCGTTGGACCATGGCATCCATAAAGCAACCAGCACTTAAAAACACCACATAGTAATGGTCTCTGAGTAAAACAAAGTGAAGGAGCTGACTGAAGGGAGAAGCTAAAATAGGAAAATACTTGCCCATGATGTAGGAAATTAAATTAAACCTCAGAATAAATTCATGCAGCCACTTAACATGAGTTTCCTAAAAATAACCAAAAACCAACCAAACCTGATTAAATGGCAAATTGGAGGAGGTCATTGGAGGTAAAAACATGTTCTTCATAAAGTGGAAGTGGTATCTAAAAGGAGAAAATAAAAAAATCAGAAATTGTGGTCTGGTGAATGTAGAGCCATATAAGGCAGGCTGAAAGGAGTTTGAAAAATAACTTGAGGGAAGAAATTGTTTATTCCCCAAGTTTCCCCTCAACAAACGGGTATTGGGAAGCTAAATGTGCAGGATGCGGCTCTTGGTGTGGAGGGGGGTGACTTCAGTGTCACCCCAAGTGGCCAGGACTCCTGCCAAGGAGCTTTGCTTCCCAGGGCAGGGCTGGGAGACTGTTCCGAAGCGATGGCAGGAGAACTCACATTTTACAATAAGTCAATAAAATGAATATTTGAGCCAGAGTAAATGGGACGAGCATCCTTTAAGAAGATCTCCCTGGGTGATCCAGGAGACTCCAGAGCAGTAATTTTGGAGGAAGGGCTCTCTTATGGATTAAAATGTGCTTAAAGAAGGGAAACAAAGAGTCAGTTTTCCCACTGGACGGGGTCAGCGTGAGGCTTGCGCTGGTGATGTATTCATAAAGTAGAGAGGGGTGGGAATGGGAAGGCAAAGAGTGTTTGCAGATTATACAAAATTATTCAGGATGATAAAAACAACAGTTGTCTTGAAAATATTGCAAAAGGCTCTCATGACACTGGATAGGCGGGCTATAAAGTGGCAGATTAAATGTAGTCAGGGATGAATGAAAAGGGATTCACACGGAAAAAATTACCCTAAACCCATGCATGCACAGTGGCAGTCTTTAAATTACTTATTAGCATTTTGAGAAAGAGATCTTAAAGTCATTGTGGATGCCTCTTTGAAAGCATCAGCTCCGACCTGGGAAAGACTGGGAAAGGGAGTGAAGATGCTTGTACAGGAGAAGTACAGGGGAGAGGGGCTCAGTGAAAGATGCAGCTTGGGGAGGGAGGGGGCACAGAGTTGCATTGCACTGTGGGAGGTGTAAAGAAGAGGGTGATGAAAGGGTGACGATCCTTTATTTCATATTTTTTCCCCTCTCTCTGGAGCTCTCAAGCAGAGGGTTTCACACCAGGAGCAGTGGAGGGTGGAGGCAGGGCAGGGTGAACTCCAGCCTGGGTACCCTGGGTTCTGGTGTTCTCCCTCCTCCTCTCCATGGAGGTGGGGTGGAAGCCAGCAATGCCTTTGGCTCAGCCTCCCGTGGCAGATGTGGTATTTGAAAGGAAACAGGGAAAGGTGCCTTCTCTGGGCTCCCACACTGACTGTCCAGGCTTGGTGGGGTCCCGCTGGCCCCCAGCTCCCAGTTTGGCTTTCAGGATCATCTGCAGCTTCCAAGGCAAAGTGCTGGGGAGGTCCGCATCGCTCTGGGTGCTCGTGGCCTTGAGCCCTCTGTGTCTGGGGACACCTTTAACCTTCCACAAGCTCTTGATTTTGGCCAGATGGCCAAGGAAAGGTCCCTTGGAAAATGCCTGTTGGTGCTTGCCTTTACCCTCCTTGAAGTTTCAGAGGCCTGTTAGGAACTGGGGAGGAGAGGAGCTTCCCTGAGCCTTGGGTTCACCTTGGGGGCTGCTGGCTGGGTTATGGGAGGTGCTTGGGCCCTTACCCAGCAGCTGTGAGGGTTGGGGGAGGCAAATGTGGCTGAGCATGTGAACCTCCCTGGGCAGGGGGGACACCTCGAGCCGTGTGAGTGTCCCTGGGGCAGCTGCCATGGGCTGGTGCTTCCATGGGACAGAGGGAACAATGGGCTCAGCTGCTGGGCTCCTGGCTGGGCTGTGGCTGGCTCCAAGCCCCCAGCCCAGGAGAGGAGGGGCAGGTGAAAGGTCTGGGATCCCCTCTGCTCCCAGCCAGGCTTTGGGGACATGGGGACACCCAGCTGCAGCAGGCTGAAGGACAAGCTGGTGATGCACAGGCTGGTGATGCAGCTCTCTGGCCGTGCCCAGCTGGGCTCTGTCTGTCCAGCAGCAGGCTGTCCTGCTCCATGGGACATGTCATCCCAGCTCCCTAAATATGTCCCCAAAGTGTGTGGAGCCCTGCTGGAGCCTGCTGAGCTCTGGTTGCATGTCCATGTCATGGCTTGGAGGGACCTGTGTTGGGAGGCTTCTGCAGCACTGCTCTGCTGAGAAGCAGAGGACAGGACAACCAGGGAGGGTGAGGAGGGTGAGAGAGGAGGCTGGATTCTCCAGATCTCCGCAGCTCCATCCTGTGTAGTCCTCATGCACAGGCTGTGGGTGAGAAGCACTGTGATGAGACAGTGCAGGTTCTTCCTATCCCAGAGTCTCTCAGGGCAGGGGAGGCCTGGTTGGAGCACTCTGCCTTGGAGCAGGGGACAGGGAGTCTCTGGATGCTCCTTGGTCTCTGGAGGAGATCCTGCTCTTTGAGCCTCCCTGGGGGCCACTAGTTCCCTCAAATTGGCCACTGAACCTATGGCTGGAGGGTGGGACAGGATGTGTCTGAGGACAAACCAGGCAGGAATGGGCTGGTGAGGTGCCTCCAGGTGTGTGGCCATGGCAGGTACTCCTGGACGGAGCTGGCGCCATCATTCCCTGCTATTGGCTTCCATCACTTGCTGGTCATCATCCCCAGATGATGCCTCTGTGAGTTTGGCTTCAAGCCTTTCTCATGAGATCCATCTTTCTTGAAAGCTTTGCCTTCGGTAGACTTCTGGGTGGGAGTGAAGCCCTGGGAGGGGGCTTGGTCCTGGAATCATAGAATCATTGGCTGGTTTGGGTTGGAAGGGACCTTAGAGCTCATCCAGTTCCACTCCTGCCATGGCAGGGACACCTTCCTCTAGATCAGGTTGCTCCAAGCCCTGTCCAGCCTGGTCTTGGACACTGCCAGGGATGGGGCAGCTACAGCTTCTCTGGACAGCCTCTGCCAGGGCCCCGACATCCTGTCAGAGAGGAATGTCTTCCTGATATTGTCTGTCCCTGCCCTGTGTCAGTGGGAAGCCATTCCTCATTGTCCTGTCCCTCTATCCCTTGACCAAAGTCCTTCTCCAGCTCTCTTGGAGCCCCTTCAGGCACTGCAAGGCTGCAGTAAAATCACCATGGAATGATGAGATGTGTCCAAAGCACCTGTTTGTGGTCTTGAAGAGCTGGGCGCGCTCTCCTCTGACAAATGCCCGTGTAGCTGGTTTGGGGCGAGGTGTGGCAGAAAGCCTGCTGAGGATCAGGACCAGGCCACCCAAATGAGCTGGGTGCTGTGGAAGGGAGGTCAAAGAGGCCCTGGGCCATCACCAGGAGGTTTGTGCTGGCCAGGCAGCCCCAGGCAGTGCACAGCTGGGCTGGAGCACGTGAGGGTCACTTCTCCCCGTGCCGAGGTTACAATGGCGTTCCCTGATTTGCTTTGCTGTAATCCCGTTTCCAGGCTCCAGCACTGCAACTCAGAAACCTTTATGGGGAGCCTCACTTCATAAATCTTGGCCTTGTTTTACTTTTAAGCTTGTTTGGTATCAGAGGATAAAGCCAGCAGGAGAAATGCATGACCTGGGGGCAGCATGGATGGAGTGAAACAAGATGTCCAGGCTTGATAGAGCCTGCAGGGATGGGGGCTGGCCAGGCTGCAGGGACTTATTTTGGGAAAGCATTTCCTGTGGATCTCTGCTGAGGGATCTCTCCTGCAGGATCCCAGTACCTCTAAGGCTGCTTGCAGAGTGCCTTTGCAGGTGTCTGAGTGCTGGTTCCATCCCTCCAGCCCTTGTATGCACCTTGTGACACCTTGGTGGTAAATGGGAGCAGGCCTGTGGCTCTCTGGGCATTGCTCTGAGAGGGAGAGTGAGCTGGGATGTTATATTTTCATTGCCTGGGGAGAAATTCTAATATTTTCATTGCCTGGATGTGGGGAATGGCTGGTGGCAGGGTATTGATCAGCCAGTGCTGAGAGGTGGGATGGAGGTGCCAGCTCCCCCAGGCTGGCTGCTGCCATAGGGTGCTGAGGGGTTGGATCAAGCAAAGCAAAGCAGAGCAGCCCCACCAGGGATAGTTTCCAGCCATGGAAATAGCTGCAAATGCATGGATGGGAAAATGCATTCCCCAGGCAGAGCCTGGAGCTGTCCTGTCCAAGCCTTGTCCACTCCCTGGAAGTGTTTAAGGCCAAGCTGAACAGGACTTGGAGCAGTCTGGTCTGGTGGACTTACACTTATTGTGTAAGTGGCCCTTGAGTCCATGTAAAGTATATCTGTACTGTATTTGAATATCTTTGCCCCGGCAGGTCCCAGTTATTCTTGATGGGCAGCAGCTGTGGCCAGTCAAGGTAACTGGGATAAAAGGGGGTGGGCTGGGCAGTCAGGGAGAGCCTTGGGGGAGCCCTGACTGAGGGAGAGCCTGAGTTTGTGCTGTGAAGATCTGCTGCCCACAAGAAACCGTCAGAAGGATACAGGACTCATGAAATACAATAAATACAACATCTGGTGACCCCGACGTGATAGTGAAGATAGGACAGCCGAGAGCTGTGGTGGCCTTTGAGCCAGGACAGAGGAACTGGAAGAATAGGACAGCCAAGAGCTGTGGTGGCCTTTGAGCCAGGACAGAGGAACTGGAAGAATAGGACAGCCAAGAGCTGTGAGAATACATGGCCTTTGGATCAGGGAGCTGTGACAGCTGGGAGCTGTGGAAAGAATGGCCTTTGAGCAAAGAGCTGTGTGTGTGTGTTGTACATGGCCATTGAGTTGTGGGAAAATGTATTGTATTGCAAGTAAATATCTGTATAACTGTTAAAAGATATGTAAGACCTGTTTTTGTAAAGCAAAAAGGGGAAATATAGGAGGCCCTTAAAAATCCATGTATTGTGTAAGTGGCCTTTGAGTCCATGTAAAATATATCTGTATTGTATCTGAGTATCTTTGCCCTGGCAGGTGCTAATTTTTCTTGATGGGCTGCAGCTGTGGCCAGTCAAGGTAACTGGGATAAAAGGGGGTGGGCTGGCCAGTCAGGGAGAGCCTTGGAGGAGCCCTGACTGAGGGAGATCCTGAGCTTGTGCTGTGAAGATCTGCTGCCCACAAGACAACAACAGAAAGGTACAGGACTCTTGAAATATGAAATATGCTAAATACAACATTTTCCAGCCCAGACCGTGCTGTGATTTGATGAAGCTTGGAGAAAGCCCCACTCCTACCTGCCCTGCAGGGGATGGATAGTCCCACAGGCTCTGGAGGGTAAACTCAGGCTGGCTGCGATGCTGTGTGGAAATCCCTGGACACAGACTCACAGGAGGGCAGTGGGGCTGCCATGGGCTGGAGGGGACAGAGTGCCCAGCGTGTCCAGGACTCGTCCCCATCCCCTGTCACCTTTGGTGAACCTCTGAGAGCCTGGACAGCTGCAGAGCAGTCAGGAGCAGGGCAGGCACGAGGAAGGTGCTAATGAGGATGTTGGCAGCATTAGCAGGGGTTGGTGTCTGGCTGGTGGGAGGTGTTGAAGAGGCAGCATGGGCTCTGCTCCGTGTCACGCTTGGTACGAAGCTCAGGGCAGCAGGCTGCTCACAGGTCTGCAGGGGGACAGGCCAGCTCGGGGCTGATGGAGCCATCCAGGGGTAGGTGGGTGCTGGTTTGAGCCCACTTGGGGCAGCTGGGTGAGAGTCTGATGTGGCTTGTCCTGGGGCTGCTGGGAGCATCCCCAGTGATGGGGAGCTGCTTCCTTCATGTGGCTGCGCTGCTGCTGCAGAGACAGCCCTGATACACCTGCTTTTAACCTCCTTTTGGCTCCTCACCTTTCTTTTTTCCATGGCTCTAGGTGAAATAGAGAGCAGAGGAACTGCTCACATTGCTTTTGGAGTTTTTTTAAATCTGATGTCAAACTTATGCCATCACATTGAATAGCTGCCATGAGATTTTGGTGTGACTGACACCTGTTCTGGCTTCAGAGCAGCAGCTTTTAATTCAAACAAATCCTCTGGAAATGCTGAGTTTACTGTCAGCTGCTCCCTGTTCCCAGCTTTGGCTAAACCTGGCATCACTCAGGAGGTTGCTGATGCTCTGAGCAGTGGCTGGGGAGATCTCTAGAGCTCCACTGGTTTGTGGGACAGGCAGAAGGTGCAGGCACATGCAGATGAGGTGCTGCCAGGCTGGTCCCCCTGGGCTGCTGGGCAGGTGGCTGTCCCCATGTGGCAGGACATGTCTCATGGGTGTGCCCATGGCAGGAAAATGGGCACATGCCCAAAGCTGAGCCAGCCAACTCGACCGTTGCGGCATTCCCTTTCATCCCTGGCTGTTCCGGGAGCCCGTCCTCCCTTATCTGGGGGGTTGGGGGTGAAGTTCAGTCTTTCCAGGCTGGGACCCATGGTGCTGCTTTGTTTCTCCCAGTTTCTGTTGGTCCTTGCATAAGAAAAGGTGGGGCTGCAGGGAGGGGAGCTGAATTTTGGACTGGGAGGTAAGGGATGTGTCAGGGGACCCTGCCGGGGGCTTGTGGTGGGTTTGGGAGTAGCACATTTGGGACTGACAGGAGGGACCAGTGGAGCCCAGACGTCCCTGTGGTGTCTTGGATGGGGTGGCAGGGGCTGCCCATTGAGTTTTGTGCTGGGGGAGACCAAGCAGGTCATGCTCCAGCAGAAACCTTGCCCTGTAATTTGGGTGGCCTAAATATGGCCTGAGCTCCTGCTTGTGGGTGCTGAGCCCTTGGAAAGCCGACCTGGTGTTTTACTGTGTTTGGGAGGTCCTCAGTGTGTGGGCTACATGGAGAAAAGGGAAAAAAAGGGATTTGTGAGGTCAGGCCTGGGTGTGTCATCCACCAGTCCTGAACTGCTCAGAGGCCAGAGGGGTGGAGAGGGGCTCAGCCCTCCATGGGTTTCCTGGGGGTGCCAGCAGGTTGTGGAGCTGTGGCGACATGTTCACCCCATGTGTCACCATCAAGGTGCCCATTTCCCTGATGGCATGTTGGGGTCTGTGCTGGAAGAGGAGCCCTGTGAGTGCACAGGCTCGGGTGATGCATCTGAACATGCTCTGGAGTCTCCTTCCCTTTGGTGGCAGGAATGTGCCATACATTTGCCCAGGACTAAAATAAAACTGCTGCCCAAGTCCCATCTGAGAGAAAAAGCCTGGGGAGAACACATTCCTCTCCTGGCTGCTGTGGTGGGGATGCTCAGTGAGGGCTTCTGAGGTGCTGGTGGTTTTTGTTCAGTGCAGAAGTCACTGGTCAGCTGTTGTGCTTGGCGTGCTCCAGAGCTGTCACTCCTGAGAGGGCTGACGTGGGTGGTGAGAGCCCACCTAGGGTGGGTGTGTGGTGGCCATGAGGGAGACGATGCATCATAGCAGGGAGGTGTCGTGAGGGTGAGCAGACAAACTGATGGATGAGTCAACAGACCCAAAAAATAGAATTAAAAAAAGGCAAACCTGCCTTCCCTTCCAATTCTATAAAAATAAAATGAAATAAACTTCATGCTCACATTGTCTGAAGAAATCCCACCCACCAGCAGTGCCAGGGAGACCCTGCTGGTCCAACATCAAGCAATCGCACTCTGATGATGCATCCCCTGTGCTGTCCTCATCAATGTGTTGCAGCTCTGCCCTTGCTCCAGCCCCCCAGGCTCTTCCCTTTTCTGCTAAGAAGAGCAGGCCTGGCTTTGCTGCACCTGCCTGTCCTGCAGCACGGAGCTGGTGTGACCCTGTGCCAAGCCTGGGCTGGGATTTCCCACCCTTCCAATCTCCCCACCTGCCACTCTTTGTTTCCCTCTCAGACAGTTAAATGTGCGCACCCTTCCCGTGGTTTGGCCCGGGTGGGCTTGGTTTCCTGGGTCAATGTCTGCTGGAACGTGGGGTGTCCTCTCCCTGGGAGGACTTTGTCCCGTGCTGGGGACTGCAATCTTAGCTACAGCCATGGAGCTGGTAGAGACAGCGGGTGATCCACAACTTGGAACGTCTCAGTTTAGTGAGGCTGGCTCAAAATCAAGTGTTTTAACGAAGCAGGAAATGTTGCTGTGGGATTTCTCCAGTGTTTTAGGAAGGTGGTGGAGGGCTCTGTGCTCATCCTGGGGCTGCTTCTGGGAGAGGAAGACATTGAAGCCTACTGCTGAGAGTGTGGTTTTGTTGCATCTCCTGCACCCAGACCAAGTCCTGCGGGGGTGGTTACCCTTTGCCCTGCTCTGGGCTGCAGCCAGAGTACATACTCACTAGAGATGTTTTGTTTTGGTGTCTCAGGCTGAGGAGGCCAGCGGAGGTGCGAGCGGGGATCCCCAAAGTGGGGCTTGCCAGCCTTTAATACTTGGAGTACTTCTGCTGCCTGTTTGCAGGGCTCTGCTGGGGATGAGACATGGCTGGTCTCCATGGTTTTATGTGGCATGGGACTGTGCCAGCACACAGCTGAACCCTCACAGAGCAGCATAAAAAATGTTGTAGTTGGGATTAGGTTACCCATCCTTCCTATAAAAGACTCTATAAACAGTCCATCAAGGCCCAGCATTCCTGTGTTGGCTGTGAGGTCCTTCACACTTAATGGCTCTGACATTTGCTTTGACTAAACATTTTTTGGGGGGAGGCAGTGATATAAAGCAGCCCCCAAAGAATGGGTTTTTGCTTGCCTTAGTGGGGGAACCCAACCGGGCTGGCTTGTCAGAGGCAGTGTTGGATGTCAGAGGATCTGGCTGGGGAGGCTGCCCTGAGGCAGTGACAACAGCAGCTCCTCCCTCCCCATCACTGGGGGCTTTCTCTGCGGGGATTTGCTCTTTGCCGGGGTGTCTGAGAATTTTCCCTTATCTTGGGGTAGGCAAGGACCTGGGACTCCCTCTCCCGTCTCCCAGCACACTTCAGACCTGTCTTCTCTCTGCTGTAGCTGAGTAATGCTCCAGCATAAAAGCTCCCCAGTCCTTCTGAAGAGCCTAAAGCTCAGTCTGGGGACCAAGTGGTCTCTTTCTAGCTTCAGGTGTGCTCCCACCTTCACCTTCCTCACCATGCCCTTCATGTGTGATGCCAGCCATGGAAGGGCTCCTAGTTTAACACCATCCACAGGACTTTCTCGATGTGCTTTTGAGTTTTGTTCATCCTTTGGGGAGCCGAAGGGGCGGGGAATAGATGGATACCCAGATGGGAGACTTAGGTGGTGCTGAGGGTGTTCCTTATTCTGGTTGCTGCACTGTTGAGGCAGGTGTGCACACCTTGGTCATTCCTTGGGGCTGGTGATGCGTGGGTTAATTTAGAGAGATGTTCTGCCTGGGACAGTCATCTCTCTCCTGGAAACCTTAAAGCCATAGTTATGCAATGCAGGGAAGGAAGAGCCCTAGCCCTGCTGGCTGCCAGGAGGTCCCCGCTGTGGTGGCAGTGCTGTGGGTGACACCAGCCTGCTTGGAAAGGGACTGAAGCCATGAGGCTGTTGGTGCACAGAGAGCGTCTGTGGGGTGGGCACTGCACCCGTGCTGTGGTGCCAGAGCTGGGCACGAGGGGCTGTCCCTGATCAGTGCCACCGTGTCACTGGGACCATCTGGAGCTTTTCCTGCCTGCCTGGTGCTTACATCTGTTGAGCCACACCAGCCCCAGGGCAGTTGCTGGAGGAGATCAGGCTTTCCAGTGCTTTTCACTGCTGAGTTTAATTCATTTTAAGGTTTTTACCTCCCTAAATTTTCTTCGAAGATGATTTGAACAATTTAATCATTATTACAAAAATGGAATTTCTAATGTAAGCTGGAAGCAACCCCTGCTTCAGAATCTTGCTGAGGGCAGTTCAGCTCACCTGCCTGGCTGGTCTCGATCATCAGCCTGTCCTCAGAGGCCCTTTTCTCTCTGTTGCTGTCCAGAGAAAATTAACAACTGCATTAAAGTGGGAGCATTATTTTTTCATATGGTGAATGCCAAAGAAGGTGAATCCTTCTGAAGTGAATATCCTTCACTTGAGAATGCTCTGCAAGGCTGCAAGGGCATTACCCACCTGAGCAGTGGGTTCCTTCATCCCTCTCCATCATGCTGACTAAGGCAGAAATGAATCCAGAGCTGGTTCCTGTGGAGCCCACCAAGGTCCAGCTCTGGGAACTGTTGCTTGGAACAGGCCACCTAATCAATTCTTAAACACCGTTTGCAGCATGTTTTTTGATCTGGAGTGCAGGCAGTGGCTGGCACAGTGGCTCTGTTCCCCAGGCTGCCCTCACATCTCCTGATTCCAGCGCTCAGACACTCCCCTGCCTCGTACATAGCTCCTCTCACCAATCAGACTTGTAATCTCAGTGAAGAATGAAATCAGATTTGTTTGACAAGACCTGTTTCTTGTAGAAGTATGTTGACTGGTGCTAATTATACTCCTGTTCTTTAATTCTTTATGATTGGAATTACATCAGCTTTTTCATTATTTCCCCAGAAGTGATTTCAAACCGAGCGAGACCTTGAGTGCCTGCCATTTCCTCACGTTGTAATCCTGGTGCATCCACTAGATGTGATCCCTCTGCTCTGAGATGCCCTGCATTAGTGTCTTCAAGGACTTCCCAGCTTTCTTCTTCTCCAGGCGTCCCCTCATGGGCTCTTGCTTCTTAATCTTTGGAGTCCCTTGTGTCTGTCACTGTGAAATGTGTTGTATTTTCGTAGTTCTCTCTCTTTTGTCGTGCTTTAACCCCAGCTGGCAGCCCATCCCCGCACAGATGTAATACACAGACAGCATTCCCTGGCACAGGCTGCCCAGGCTGTAGTCACCATGCCTGGAAGGGCTCAAAGGCATGTGCATGTGGCACTTGGGGACATGGGTTAGTGGGGAACTTGGCAGGACTGGATTAGTGCTTGGACTCAGTGATCTTGGAGGGCTTTTCCAACCCTGGCGATTCTCTGATCCCTTAGTCTCTGGGCCATCCCTGTAAAGCATCCAGAAAATGTCCACTGAGTTTGTGAGGTCTGTGACTTTGTGCTCTGTCTGTTGTGATGGTCACTCAGACAGGAGAGGTGACACAGGGAATGCTGGTACTCTCTGGAAACAGTGCTAGAAAGAGCTACCCAGGTTTATTCCACTGCCCAGTTGCTCCTGCAGACTTTCACCAGTACAGGAACCAGGCTGTGAAGTTTTCTTGCGGTTTCCTCCCGGTTTGATAGTGGCTTGTCCCAGAATTTGATTTTTCATGTCTGTTGTGGAAGTGTCACACAGGAATTTGATGTGGTCATGGTTTCTTGGGCTTGTTTATGGAAGTGTCATCGCTGAAATGGCCAGAAATGAAGATAAACGATGGCTGGGGCTTCTCCCACCTCCACAAGGCCACTGTCTGTGGAGAAAACAGCTGAGTTGTTTGGGCACCATGTGGCCCCGTTGCATCTGTTCCAAAGTCCCAGTTATTTGCTAAATGCTTGCAAACGTGTGTGATTTTTAAAGAATTGCAGCCAGACGTTCCCTGGCTCGTTAGTTATGTATGAGCTAAGGAATCCTGGGTACTCCGGGGAGGAAGCAGCCCTGTCCTCTGGAGGGCTGTGGAATAACATCCCGCTTTCCTAATAAAGACACAAACTGGCTGACCATGGCCACCCTTCACACACCGGGAACTGCAGTGGGGGAAGCTCTGACTGTGCCTAGAGTGAAAAAAACCTGTTAATCACCCTGGGAGTGGAGCAGGGCTCGAGTCAGTGACAGCATCTCCAGCCCTGGGCTGTCTCAATGCTTTTCTCCATGTTTCTGTGAATTTTTACATTTTTACTTAGTGTTTTTTCTATGTGCTGAAAAGAACATAATCATAACTTTTTCTTGTCTTCAGACGTGGTTTTTCCAGAGGTTTCTTTTATTCACTTCTGCCAGTCACAATAAAATATGGATTGTGCTTATTCTCCTTCCATTTCTCATGCATTGCCTTTTGTGTGTGTGGTTGCCACAAACACTTAATTCCTCTGAGGCTGATTTTGGTTGATGTGTTCCTAGATTGCCTATATATATATGTAAAATAGTTTAAACTTTTGTTGCAGAATCATAGAATGGTTTGGCTTGGAAGGGACTGTAAAGATCTAGTCCCAAACCCCTCTGGTTTCCATTTGTACTTTTGCTCCTGTTTCCTGGTTGACTCTGATTGTAAATTTGATGAGCTTTTGGAAACTGATCCATTTGGATGAACAGGCAAAGCCGTTTCAGGTTTGGCCTGTTCTCCCTTTGGCCCACACACACTGAGGTCATCACTGCTGGGGCAGCAGCTCCTGCTTCCAGTCCAGTGATTCAGCCCTCATTTCATGTCATTAGGAGGTCCAGATTTGGAGACCTCAGGGTCTTTGATGCACTCTGTGCATTAAAATTATGTAACGAGCCTGTCCTCACCGCTGGCAGGGTGTGATCCAGTGGAGCAGTGACAGATATTGACAGGTACCAGGGTCTCCAGGCAGGGCAGAGGCAGCAAAGTGGTGGTGAGAGCTGGGTCATGGGTGCTGTGTCATCACGTGTTGGTTTTCCATCGCATGTGTCACTGCACGTCGTGACAGGCGTGTCCTGAGCAGGTCTGTGATCTATGTTGGTGCAGCGGGGGCTCAGCTGAACCTCTGTGAACTGAGGGGTCTTCTCCAGCATCCTCTACTGCTGGATTTCCCAATTCATGGAATCACAGAATCACTGAGGTTGGAAAAGCCCTCCAGATCACCGGACTCAATCGCTAACACAGCTCTGCCATGTTCACCACTAAACCATGTGCCCTAGTGCCATGTCCTCGTGGTTTTTGAACACTTCTGGGGCGGTGACTGCACCACTGCCCTGGGCAGCCTGTGCCAATGTGTGATCACCCTTTCCATAAAGAAATTTTCCCAATACCTAACCTGACCCTCCCCCAGCACAGCCTGAGGCCATTCCCTTTTGTCCTGTCCCTCATTCCCTGGGAGCACAGCCCAACTCCCCCTGGCTGTCCCCTCCTGTCAGAGTTGTGCAGAGCCAGAAGGTCCCTCCTTTCGTCCAGGCTGAGCCCCTTTCCCAGCTCCCTCAGCTGCTCTGGGCCTGCAGCGTAGAGCAGTCCCAGCTGATGGCTCGATGTGCCAGTGATGGAGTGGATCCCATCCTTTGCAGGGAGCTGGAGGACGCATGGTGTGGGGAGGTGGCAGTGCAGCCTGTGGCAGCTTGGGTCAGGCATGCTGGTCACCCTGCACTGGCCTCTCCTGGCTCTCACCATCCTCCTCCTTAGGAGCCCTGCCCGGATTTCCTGCTGAAATGGAGAGGGGAGTCCAGGACTTCCTCAGCCTTGGGTGAGGCACAGTATCAGGTGAGCTAACAGAATATTTCAGGACTGAGGAAAGACCACTGATGGTGGATTTGAGAGGACATGCAATGACCTGCGTCAGCAGGAATCATGTCCTGCTGGAGAAGGACCCAGTGCCCTGGCAAAACCAGCCTTCACCTGTGAAGGTGGCACCTGCCAGATATTTGCAGGTGTCTCTTGGTTTTGGGCTGTGCAAGCCCTGCTGTCTCAATGCATTGCTGCTGTTTAAGGAGGGAGAGTCCTTTTGGCACCACTGGAGGGTGGCTGAGCCTCTGGAATTTTGGGATGGAATGCCAAGGCACAGACTTGCTTGTGTCTCTGAGCCTGGTGTTAGTCCAGGGAGCCCCTGCCTCCCTCCTGCCTTGCTGCCTTAATGTTTGCTCCACAACAGAATAAAGAGGAAGCAATGCTGTTTTTTCCCCCACCGAAGTCCTGATAGTCGGCAGATGAACATCCTGGATTAGGCTGAGGAGAGGTGTTGTTAGTGGCTTGTGGGAGCTCCCGCATCCTCAGGTGGCTCATGTGGGGATGTGTAGGAATGATGTTCCCAGGCCTTCCTGGGGGCAAAATGTAGAGCTGCAGCTGTAGTTCCATTTGCCAGGAAAAGGGAGAGCTGGGTGTTTGAATGAGATAGTGGCTGGGATCATTATGTAGCAGTGATTTTGGGTCCTGCTGTGTCTCACCTTCTAGAAGAGCGAGATTTATCAGCTCCATCTGTGATCGGAGCAGATGTCCAGCTTTGGTTCCCTGCCCTCAAGATCCCCCTGTCCCCAAGGTCACCGTGCCCCAGCTGTAGCAGTGATCAAGGTGACGTGCATTTGGGAAGCCAGTTCCTGGAAACCCCCAGTGCTGGAGATCCCCCAGGCCCCTGGTGGCAAGACTCAGGGCTGGACAGCCTTCCTGGGGACGCAGTGTCCTAAATGATCAGTTAATATCCAACTTGAGCATCCCAAGTCATGATTTAGATTTTAAAACGGTCTCTCGTGGGTCAAGATGTCCACCCTGGAGTGACTTGCTGTTCTCATTTTATGGGATGAGTCACTGTTCTTGTTTTATGGGATGAGATCCCTTCTACATAGCTGAGTGTGGGTGAGGGCTGTGTTTTCCCTTCATTACTTCCAGCTTTTTCCTTTATGAAATTGCATCTCTCTGGGAATGGCCGTGTTCAGGGTGTAAACCATGATTTTGGTTTTCATTCTACCCCAGGTGCTGATGGTACACAAATAATTTTGCCTGATGGTGCCAATCCCATTTGACCATGGATCCCCATTGCCCCAGGGATCCTGTCCCCAAAGGCTGGGAAAGAAGCACATGGGAGGAGGTGGGAAAGGAGCTAATCCATAGGTTTATTTGTCTGTAAGGCACGGCTCACAACCCTTCTGTGTGCACAAACTGGAAATGTCTGCACACATCCAGAATGCTACTCTAAACACTGGAAACATCAGAGGTTGTGTTCACAAGGGCGTGGAGTGACAGGACAAGGGGGAATGGCTTCCCATTGCCAGAAGGAAGGATTAGGTGGGATATTGGGCAGAAATTCTTCAGTGTGAATGTGGGGAGGCCCTGGCACAGGATGCCCACAGCAGCTGTGGCTGCCCCTGGATCCCTGGCAGTGTCCAAGGCCAGGTTGGGCAGGGCTTGGAGCAGCCTGGGCCAGTGGAAGGTGTCCCTGCCTGTGGCAGGGGGGTGAAACAGGATGAGCTTTAAAGTTCCTCCTAATTCAAATGATTTTGGGATTCTATGATTATTTTTCCTTTGAGCAGTGCAAGGAAATCCTATCCAGCTTCCAAAATCTCCTGACTCAGATGGGGGTGATTATTTGCAGGTAGCAGAGCTGCCTCCTCCCACATTCCAAAGCATCTCACACATGGAGGATGCAGCTGTGAATGATGCCCAGGTGTGGGAGCAGGTCCATTCCGGATCTGGGAATGCTCCCCCATCCCTGCTCCCACCTGCTGCCTCCCCTTTGGCTGCAGCAGGGTCTGTCACAGCCGTTTCCTTGTGAAATCAGAAGGATTGCAGGTTGTGAAACACAAATGATTCATACTAAAGGCTGTGTAATGGATTCCACTCGCAGCCTTTGGTGACTGTGTGTTTCTAATAGAAGCCTAATAGTGAGGGGGGCTCCCAGCTGGCAGGGTCAGGGTGCTGGGGAGGCTGGGCCCAGCCTGCCTGGTCCCCACCAGGCTCTTGGGCACCTGGGTTGTCCCCTGCAAGGTGGAGCTGCTGGCTTGGAAACAGCTCTGGAAACCACAGCGTTGTGAACCAAAGGGGAAAAATAAATTCACAGAAAGGCTCTCCGAGGGGGGCTGTACTTTCTCTGTGCTGCCAGTGGAGATGTGGGGTTCACAGAATCATGGAATTTCCTGAGCTGGAAGGGACCCCCAAGAACATTGAGTGCAACTCCTGGCCCTGCTTAGGATACCCCAGCAATTCCCACCCTGTGCCTGGAGCTCTGGCAGCCTTGGGGCTGTGTCCATTCCCTGGGGAGCCTGGTCAGTGCCCCAGAACGCTTTGGGGAAGAACCTTTTCCTGCTACCCAACCTACACCTCCCTGACACAGCCTCAGGCATTCCCTTGGCTTCAGATGTGGGCTTTGGGGGAACAGGGCAGCAGCAGGACATGTTCTGCATCCTCATGGGACACACAGCTGCCCTGAGGATACAGCTGCAGCTCAGGCTGGCCTAAGGAAGGGGATTCCATGGGGATGTGGGGTGCACAGGGCTTCAGCCTGGAGAAAAGCACGTGGGCAGCACCTGGTGCTTTCAAAGCAGGGAACAGATGAGTCACCAGCCCAAGAGCTGTTGCAGAGGTAAGCAGGGGATTCACACCTTTAATGTGCCGTTCCACAGCATTAGGTGTTAGGAGGGGTTCCCACTGTGCTCCAGCAGGAGATGGATTTACAGGTGTGTCCTGGAGGGGCTTAAGATTGGCTGGTCAGAGGAAAATGCTCCGAGTGGGAGATTCCCATCTGCAGCAATGCCAGTGTTGGGAGAGCAGTAAAGGCTCAGGGGATAGATTGGTTACACCTGAGGGAATTTGGCACGTCAGGGAACAGAAGTGGGTCTGAGGATGGCCGCGCTGTCTCTGGGAGCACAGTGTGGTCCTCAGCTATGGGGCATGACCAGGGCAACCAGGAGATCTCTGGCTCTGAAAACACCTTGGAAATGGGATTCTCCTGGAGTCAAAGAGCTGATCAGGTCCGTGACTGGTAAGCCAGGACATACCTGCATGTTCTGTCCTTGTGATACCGAGACCAGCCCTGGGGGCCTCTGGATCTGCTTCTGGTGTCCACAGCCAAAGGAGAAACAAAATAAAAATAAACCAGTTTAATGGTCATGACTCAAGGTGTGGAATCCTGCCCATTGTTGGCCTTATTCAGGAGACTGAGGAGTGTCTGCTGGTAGCAGCCTGGAGGAAGGACAATTAATGGGGAAGCTCTGTTTAATTAGGCAGGGCAGGACTCTGTGGCTTGGAAGCTGGACTAATTCAGCCGGGTAGAGGAGCATATTTTTAATAACGTGTCTAATTAACTCTACAGCAGATCACCCAGGGGTGGAGTTGATTCACTATTGCTCAAATCTGTGGATCAAGGGTGCCTGATTTCTCATAAACTGATTTTGACCCCCGGGGCTTTCCCTTTGGCTAATGCTCCTCCATCTCCAGCCATCCCAGACACATTCTCTGCCATGGGCAGGGACACCTTCCACTAGACCAGGTTGCTCCAAGCCCTGTCCAACCTGGCCTTGAATGCTTCAAGTGGAAGGCTGGAATACCTGGACCCAAGGTGCTGATCTGGGTTATCCTTTTGTCATCTTCCAACCACATGGATCCTGGCTGCTGTGGAATCACTGGCACTTCCCCTGTGCTGCTCCTGGTCCCTCCCCGTGGGCCCAAACTGAGGCTGTGGCTTTCCATGCTGGGAATTTTAACAGCAGTAGTGGCTGCTTCCTTTGGAAAATTCACCCTTGCCTGAATAACCATGGGGAAACCCTTGGCAGGGTTGGAGCAGGTGTTCCCCCTCACCCGTGTGACCTCGGGATCCATGGGAGCTGGGAACTGGCCTTTGTTCCCCTGTCCTTGTGGCTGCTGCTGGCCAGGACAGCCACACCGGCTGCCCCTGCCTGGGTGGGTCAGTGCGTGCTGCTTCCCTGCCCTGGAGCACAGAGGGGGCAAAGCTGTTTAGTTCATGTGTGTTTGGGAGTGCTCAGGGTGATGGTTCTCAGGGTCTGATGTTTCTCTGCTCTGCAAGGAGCAGAAATACCTTGGTTTTGGGGGGGCTGGCCAAAGCAAGTGCTTCCCTCAGCACTGAGTGGGAATTTGCCAGCCCTGTGCCAGCCCTGTAGGGAATGCTCTGCTTGCAGGCACCACCTGCTCAGCTCCATCCCAGGGCTCCCTCACAGTACCCACCTGTCTGGCGGTGGCCGAGCTCTTTGGGCGTCCCCTCCTGTCACCTCTGTTTCTGTAGTGCAATGTTTTGCTTTGGGAGCTTGAGCAAATTCAGCAAATTCACGATATCTGAAGGCAAAAAAAGTTACCGGGGATGGAAGGCACCAGAGGCGTGATGGTCTTGTTTGACACCCTCCCAGCTGCTCTGTGCTGGAGGCCAGCTGGCTCTGCAGAGCCATCCCGGCTGGCTCCTGCAGGGATGCTCCCCCAGCCCCTGCCTCTCCATCATCATCACTCCAAGTCTTCTTTCCCAGGCTCAGGGTGCAGGGCTTTGCTCCCTGCACACCTTCCCTGGGATCAGCCCCAGCCTGGGGACATCATGGCATGGGGACAGTGTGGAGCTGAGCTTGGCACTGCCATGTTGTGGTGCAGGGAGTGTTGTATTGTGTGCTCTGCTGCAAGTGGGACAGCTTAAAGTCTTCACCAAGTTCCTTGAATCAGAGAATCCCAGAATGGTTTGTACTGGATGGAATATTAAAGCTCATCTCATTCCACTCCCTTGCCATGGGAAGGGACACCAGAACTACATTAAGAGTTAATTATTTTCTCTGAGCAAAGTAAACAAAGGCTCAGCCAAGGGATTTTTCTCCATCTATAAATCCTGGGCAGTGTGAGAGGGTGGAGGGGGCCAGCAGCCCAGAGCATCCCACTGGCCCTGGTGCCTCTGTTCTTCAGGCAGGATAAATCGGGAGGCAGGGAGGAGTGCTGCATCCTCTGCAGGAGGGAGGGGTACTGCTCATGGATCAAGGAGGTGTTTTTCACCTATGGACATGTTTTTCACTGCCCAGGCTGCTGCAGTCCCATGGGGTGCAGACACAGAGTCCCAGAATGGTTTGGATTGGAAGGGACCTTAAAG
This sequence comes from Emberiza elegans, assembly GCA_024865655.1. NCBI lineage: Eukaryota > Metazoa > Chordata > Aves > Passeriformes > Fringillidae > Emberiza > Emberiza elegans. The sequence continues at coordinate 7,871,767 of JALJVW010000067.1, read as the reverse complement.
TTCATCCAGTGCCACCCCATGCCATGGGCAGGGACACCTTTTGCTGTCCCAGGGTGCTCCAAGCCCTGTCCACTCCTGTCCTCCAGTGGTCTTGGACACTTCCATGGATCCAAGGGGCAGCCACAGCTTCTCTGGGCACCCTGTGCTAGGGCCTCCCCACCCTCACAGGGAAGAATTCCTTCTCAATATCTCATTAAATCAATCCTTCTGGCAGGGCTGGGACTGGCTGGCACCCCCTTCTCTGCCTGCCAAGCACATGGGCTTTGGGGAGCCTTGCCCTGTGCATCTGGGGCCATGTTACGGCAAGAGGCACCTCCTGTAGGCTTGGCAGCACTGGCAGCCCCAGGCTGGGCTCTCCCTGTCAGCACCCTTCCCTGGGCACGGGTGACCAGAGGGTCACATCTGGGCTGTGGTGACACTGCAGCTTCTGGGTTCTGCTTGGCACCGATGGCTCATCAATGCTTTTGGGATGTGCTGTGGTGCCAGTGATGCCCACACAGGGAGCTGAGTGCAGCCTCCTGCTCTGCCTGGTCTTGAGTACATCAGTGTGGCCACTCAGCCCAGGCTGCGCATTATTCCTGCCACAAATTCCCTGTGCATCCCTGTGCTCCAGCATCACTGACAGCAGTGCAGGGTGCTGGTGGTTCCCATGGCTCGGCTGCCAGGGCTGGCTCAGCAGCAGCAGGACCTGTAGGACGCTCCCAGGGGCTCCATGTCCTAGGAGCAGGGGAGAGGATGGGGGTGCTGAGGTGACAGAGGACTGAGTGTGGTGCTAGGCAATGGGAGAAGAGCAGTTTTATTGCTCCCTGAGATTTGGGTGCATCCCTGGGTACTCAGGCACATCCCGCAGGTCACAGTCTCTCCCTGAGCAGTGGATGGGGCGTCAGCCCTGGCGAGATCCCTTCCATCACACTTGTGGGGTTCAGGGATCACTGGGAGTGCAGCAGCAAGGGGAGGATAAACTTGCTGCTCCCTCATGTGTTTTCCTCCTGCAGACATTGATTTATAAAGGCTGTTTCATGCTGAATAGGGAATTTGGGGGATGGGGCACTCACTGCACAGCACTTTTCACCTGATTTCCCGTGTCAAGGCTGATGTCAGGTAATGCCTCGGTCACCCTGTAAACTAAATTTTGGAAGTGTGGTACTTTTATGAGGCTCAGGCAGCAAACACTAAATTCTGTAAAGCTGTTAGAGGTTGTCTGGGAATCCTTTGCATCCTCAGGAGATGCGGGGATGCTCTCTCTTGGCAGAGTGGGGAGGGAGCAGCGATGCAACTGGAGGGGTCCCCAAGATGCATCCTTGCAGAGAGTTCTGGGGGTTTGGGGTGCCAGGGACAGGTTGCAGACACAGCCTGGCTCAAGGACAAGTCACAGCAGGAGCTGCAGGTGCTGGGTGTGTCTGGGCACAGGCAGTGTCAGCTCCTGTGGTGTTATTTCAGTGTCCTGTGCTGGCAGGGCCCAGTGGTGCCAAGGGCACAGGGTGCTCCAGGCTCACTGATCCACAGCCTGTTCCAGCCCTGCCAGGGGCTCTGTGCCTCAGTTCCAGCCTCTGCAGAAGAGCAATCTCTCTTCCTGGCCCAGGCGTAGCATTTACCCTCAGTGAGAAAAGGCAGTGAAAGAGGGACCTTCTCCACTGAGGAATGAAAGAGGGACAGACAGTGGCCCTGGTCTGTCCTTCCCCACCTCAGCTCCTGCCCATAGTACACTCCTGATGGCCTGTCCTTGCTGTCCCGTGTCTGTGCTATTGTGGGTGGCCCCAGGCATGCAGAGGAGCCACAGGTTCACGGCTACATCTGGTACCTCTGCTGCCTTATCCTCAGAGCTTGTTCAGAGTGGGGGGCCCATTGCTGCGCCTCCACAAAGCACTTGAGATGCAGAGCAGGGAGGTTCCAGTGCAGCCTGGAGGCTGTGAACCACCTGGAGTTTGGCCTGCAGAGCTCTCAGCACTGCATCTGCCCTCCCTGATGCTCATTCTGCTGTCCTGTATCCTGGCTAATGCCCTGGTCGTCTCTCTGGCTGTAGCTGCCAGTGTGTTGGCTGAGTTTTCTGGGTGACTGCTGTGGCTGTCACAGAGCTGTTGGGCTGTTTCTTCTCCCAGGATTTGGTGATCATTCCTGGGGGACCAGGATGGATTCTGCAGCAGTGCTTGTAGAGCCACCATGGCCTCTCTGCAGGCAGCACTTGGTGCTTTAGGATCCTCCTGGTCCAGGGAGGGTTTGCTGAGCAGCTGGATGTGTCCACATCACTTGGCAGCAAGTCCTTGAGGCCCTGGGGCTTCATCCCAGAGCTCTCCCAGAGCCCCAGCTGCCCCAGGTTTGTGGTGGAGATGGGGCTGAACCAGACCCCCAAGCTGCTTTCCACCAGCCCTGTGGGATGCTATAAAACCATTCCCCATCCTGGGAGTGCCCTGTCCCTGCCTGGTGCCTGGCACCAGGTGTTGGAGTGGGGGAGAGGGCAGCTCTTGGTCCTGGGCTGTCCTTGCCCCACAGGTCTGTGGGGCTCTGCTGACCACACCACGTTGCTTCTGGAGAGCATATGGTTGTTCTGGGGCTGATGTGATCAGGAAGCAACTCCAGAATTGCTGTCCTGACCCCACCATCTCACAGCCCTTGCTCCTGGGTGGGGCAAGGTGGGCAGCTGCCTGGGCCAGTGGGGTGCTGCCAGCCAGGGGTCTCAGGTGGGTCTGTCTCTGGGCATCTCCTGGGTACTGCAGGTCCCCAGAGATACCACAGCTGCTCATCCTTCCTGGCCGTGCCCTTGTTTTGGTTGGGGTGTCTGTGTTTGCTGCCTTCACACTTGAGCATCCCCATGACTTGTCTTCCCACTGCTCTGGTTGTGTTTGATTTCGGTGTATTTAAAATTTCAGTTTTTTCCCTCCTTTCTGTCTCCTGGCAGTCAGTTTTTTCATTGATACATCCTTTTGCAACTGTCTGCATCTTAGAGCTGCTAATTCAGTGCTGCCAACTTCCCCTGGGTTTAATTTATACAATATGTTTATTTTTACTGCAATTTTTTCCTTTTATTCCAAGCCAAGATAATTTTGAACTCAAGACGCCTTCTTTTATGATCGCAGATTTATGAGATTTTGGCAAAGCCGCCATAAGCTGTAATTACTCTTCATTGTTTTTGTTTACATTTCCCCCCTGATCAATTTTTGCTAATAATCCCTTTCAACTTGTGGAAATTGCCCTTTTTCCACCTCCGGGTGTGTTTCTTTTGATGCATGCAGAAATCCCTTCCCAGAGCCGTGGAACCGGCTCAGGGCTGCCTGTACCTGCACGAGAGCTCCTCCTCTGCTCACGGGGAGCTTTGCTCACATCCATTGTTCTCCCAAGGGAATGAGGCCCCACAGGCCCTGGGCTCTCCAGGGCTCCATCCCAGCAGCAGCCTGGACCCCGTGTGTCCTCTCCTCCAGCTCCCAGAGCTGCACAGCTGCTTCACAAGCTGCTGCCACCTTGGCCAGGCTGGCCTGCAGAGCTGCAGCTGCATCCCAGAGGGGACATTCCCTACTCCTGTGTCCCCCAGCTCCTTGCTGCAGCCCCTGGGGGTGGTGGCAGAGGGGCTTTCTCTCCTTGTGGTCCCACAGCCCATCTCCTGCCTGCTCCAGAGCTGCTTTTCCAGTGGAAGGCAGCTGCTGGATGGATGGATGGATGGATGGATGGATGGATGGATGGATGGATGGATGGATGGATGGATGGATGAGGATGGATGATGGAGGATGGATGATGGATGGATGGATGGATGGATGGATGGATGGATGGATGGATGGATGGATGGATGGATGGATGGATGGATGATGGATGGTGGATGGATGGATGATGGATGGATGATGGAGGGAGGATGGAGGGAGGATGGGGATGGATGGATAAGGGATGGAGGATGGATGGATGAGGGATGGAGGATGAATGGATGGGGGATGGATGGATGGATGGAGGATGGATGGAGGATGGATGATGGATGGATGAAGGAGGGATGGAGGGATGATGGATGGATGAGGGATGGATGGATGGATGGAGGAATGCAGCACATCTCTTGCCCAAGCAGGACCACCAGCAACAGTGGCACCCACCAGTAGAGCATCCCTCATTTCAACCCACTGCTTTTGAGGGTGAATGAGTGTGTAAGAGGAGAGGAGGGAAGCCCTCTCCATGGTGAGGTGAAGATGGGGTTTTCCCAAGGAAGGAAACACTTGCCTCTGATTAAAAATTCCCACCACCTGCATCTGCTGGCTCCTCTGGTGCTTTATCTGCCATAGTGGGCTTGGAGGGGATGCAGAGTTTGCATTCCTAGCAAACCCCTGGAGATAGAAAAGGATGGCAGTGGGGAGATGCTTTGGCCTTGGGAGGCACTGGAGGGAAGCCAAGCTCCTTGAAGGAGTTTTGGGCTTTCCTGCATCTGTCCTGGAGAGAAGCTTACTCCAGCCAGGAGCCTGAGCTGAAGCCCTCTGCTCCCCAGAGGATCCCTTCCATGCTTGACAAAAGGCAGCAGCTCCTCCCAAGCCATTCCTGCTTGGAACTGTCCACCAGAATCATGTTTCCAGCTTGTTAGTAGCAGCAGGCAAAAGCAGGAATGTCAGGTAGATCCAGAGAGCCAGTGTGTGTGACAGAGGGCATCCTTGCTCACCCCATGCTCAGGTTTGGGGAGGTGCACAAGGGGGCTTGGCTCTGCGTGGCACCAGCAGTGCCAGAGGAGCAGGAGCGTCCACAGGCTCTGGTGTTTGGGTGCCTGGGTTAATGTGGCACAAGCCCAGAGGTGTTTGAGGCTTGCTGTTTGCTGGGGAACCCTGGTGCAGGTGTAGCCTGGTGCCTGCGGCACTGCCTGTCCCTCTCTGTCCCTGCCCTGCCGTCCCCTCCCCACAGCCATCCTGGGCTCTGACATGCGCTCCTTGCAGGGGTGCCTGGAGTCAGGGATATTTGGAGCAGCTGGATGGGCTGCGGGCAGAGGCTGGCTGAGGTGTGGGCCAGCAGTGCTGGCAGCAGCTGTGGGCATCCCTCTGCTCCAGGATGCCTGCTGCTGCTCTGCAGAGACCTGGCCACAGAGGAAGTTGCCCAGGTCAATCTGAGAAGCTTGGCTGCACCAGGGACTCATCCTGCTCTTTAATTCTTCTTCACTGGCCCCTGGTCCTGCTTCCCCCCACCCTGGTGGCTCTGGGTGGCCCGGGCAGGGCTGTGGGGCACAGCTGTGTGTCACTGCAGGGTGCTGGGCTGTGGCTGCAGCTCTGGCTGCTTGGAGATAACATCTTTCCCTGTAAATGTTATTATCCTGTGTATGTTTGGGCCAGGGAGAAAGGGGGGTCACCATCTGTGTTTTCCAATAAAAGCAAATTAAAATTGAAGCCCATTAAGGATAGCTCAGTTGGGATTCTGAGCAGGAGTCTGGAGCCTGCTGGGAGCGAGTTGCTTGCAGCCTGTGCCACCAAGCAGGGTGACAAAACCTCATTTAGTATCAGCAGTGCTGGGAGGTGGCACTGGCTGTGCTCACTGTCCCCACTGTGCATGGGGGTGGCCCCAAGGAAAAGAGGGACAGAGCTGGCCACAAAGCCGTGCCCTGGGTTTGTGTCACCTCTGCTGGTCCCTCCATGCTCTTCACAGCAGGTGATGGGCAGGGCTTAGTGAGGAAGGGATGACGTTGTCCAAGAGCCAAGCATGTGCTCCTTACCCAGGGATGCTCTGCAGCCTCCAGGCTTCCTGCTGCATCCCAGATCTCCTGAGGCCACCTCACCTCTGTGTCTGGGGGCCTTGGGACAGTGGGTCTGGGAGTACAGGATGCTGTGTCTGGGGATACAGGAGGGTGGCTGTGGGTATCACAGGGGGCTGGGCAGTGCTGCCCGGCACCCTGGGCATTGCACCCTGTCCCAGTGGCCTCAGGACACGGTGGTGGGAGCAGATGATTGTGTTATACAGCAGCTGCACGTGGCACCTGCTCCTGCACACCAGCGACAGTGGCTGTGTGTTTGGGCACTAGTGGTGACACCAGTGTCCATCCTCCATGGGGTGGCTGTGCTGCACTCAGCTGGACCAGAGCACTGCATGGTGGAGGCTGATGGTTCCTTTGGGGCTGGGGCACCTTTAGGGAGGAGCTTCTGGGCATGGGACTCCAACCTCCCAGAGCACCCTGTGTCCATCCCAGGAGAGGAAGAGAGGCCTGGAGGCTCTCAGAAGGAGCATGGCCCTGTTCTATCCTCTTGGAAAAAGGCTAACTGGGGAACGTAGTCTCTGCTGGGCCTGGATGAGACTGGATCCCACAGTTCACCCTGGGACTCCCTCCCTCAGGGTATCCCCCAGCCCAGGGCCACTATGGAGCCATCCGCAGTGACAGTAGCAGTGGCTGTTAAACGCCTTCATCTGTGTCTCCTCTGTGTGGCTCCTGCAATCCCAGCAGCAGCAGGAGGGCCTCTGCTTGCTGGCATTTGGAATCTGCATTGTCTCCTCCCCAGCAGCCCGCCCTTGCCTGAACTCAGACCACCTACAAGTCCCAGCTCCTTTGGGACAGATGCTGCCAGCGGGTCCCTGGTGCTGCTGGAGATAACATCTTCCTGTAAATGTTATTATCCTGTGTATGTTTGGGCCAGGGAGAGAGGGGGTCACCATCTGTGTTTTCCAATAAAAGCAAATTAAAATTGAAGCCCATTAAGGATAGCTCAGTTGGGATTCTGAGCAGGAGTCTGGAGCCTGCTGGGAGCGAGTTGCTTGCAGCCTGTGCCACCAAGCAGGGTGACAAAACCTCATTTAGTATCAGCAGTGCTGGGAGGTGGCACTGGCTGTGCTCACTGTCCCCACTGTGCATGGGGGTGGCCCCAAGGAAAAGAGGGACAGAGCTGGCCACAAAGCCGTGCCCTGGGTTTGTGTCACCTCTGCTGGTCCCTCCATGCTCTTCACACCCGGTGATGGGCAGGGCTTAGTGAGGAAGGGATGATGTTGTCCAAGAGCCAAGCATGTGCTCCTTACCCAGGGATGCTCTGCAGCCTCCAGGCTTCCTGCTGCATCCCAGATCTCCTGAGGCCACCTCACCTCTGTGTCTGGGAGCGCAGGACAGTGGGTCTGGGAGTACAGGATGCTGTGTCTAGGATACAGGAGGGTGGCTGTGGGTATCACAGGGGGCTGGGCAGTGCTGCCCGGCACCCTGGGCATTACACCCTGTCCCAGTGGCCTCAGGACACGGTGGTGGGAGCAGATGATTGTGTTATACAGCAGCTGCACGTGGCACCTGCTCCTGCACACCAGCGACAGTGGCTGTGTGTTTGGGCACTAGTGGTGACACCAGTGTCCATCCTCCATGGGGTGGCTGTGCTGCACTCAGCTGGACCAGAGCACTGCATGGTGGAGGCTGATGGTTCCTTTGGGGCTGGGGCACCTTTAGGAGGAGCTTCTGGGCATGGGACTCCAACCTCCCAGAGCACCCCTGTGTCCATCCCCAGGAGAGGAAGAGAGGCCTGGAGGCTCTCAGAAGGAGCATGGCCCTGTTCTATCCTCTTGGAAAAAGGCTAACTGGGGAACGTAGTCTCTGCTGGGCCTGGATGAGACTGGATCCCACAGTTCACCCTGGGACTCCCTCCCTCAGGGTATCCCCAGCCCAGGGCCACTATGGAGAGCCATCAGCAGTGACAGTAGCAGTGGCTGTTAAACGCCTTCATCTGTGTCTCCTCTGTGTGGCTCCTGCAATCCCAGCAGCAGCAGGAGGGCCTCTGCTTGCTGGCATTTGGAATCTGCATTGTCTCCTCCCAGCAGCCCGCCCTTGCCTGAACTCAGACCACCTACAAGTCCCAGCTCCTTTCGGGACAGATGCTGCCAGCGGGTCCCTGGTGCTGCTGGAGCAGCTTCCCAGAGAGCTCTGGTGGGCTTTTCCTGTTTCTGCTGACCTGTGGAGCAGCTGGTGTGGGGAAATTGGGACAGACAGGATGAATCTGCAGCTGTGAGTGGGATAATGTGGCAGCCGGATAGAGAGTGGTCCTGCCTCACGTCCAGCCTCACCTGCTTCTTCAGCAGGGGCTGAGAGGTCACAGAATCAGAATTTCCTTCTGAGACCTGGAGCTCTCATTCTCCTCGCAGGCAGGCAGGTGAGAGGGACAGTCCTGGATGGGTCACTGAGTGCTTGGAAAGCAGGACACGTGCTGGGGTCACCGGCAGGACCCCGTGGGCTGCTGGGTTTGGCTTCTCCTTGCTTTGAGCTTTCCAGCAGTGGAGCGCCCTGCAGGGCACTGCTTGCACAGCCAGGCCTTCACAGGGAGAGGAGGAGCTGGGAAGAGGGTCTGGAAGCTGCTGGATTTGGGCCGTGGCTCCTGGCTCACCCAGTGGCATTGCCATGGCCCCCTTACCAGGTGCAGCTCTGCCCCAAGCCCAGTTTTCTGTATTTTCTGGTCCAGCAAGGATGGGAGCTAAAGACCAGTGGTTTCTTTCTGCACAGCAATATCAGCCCTGGGTTTGGTCCCCTGGGAATGGTCCAAACAAGATGTGGGCAGTCAGAGTAAGGGAGGGATTTTGGTGGGAATGGGAAAGCATAGCCCAGCTCGTGGCATTTCCCTCATGGAAATGCAGGAGGAGTTCCACCTGGGATTGCTGAAATGCTGTGCCAAGGGCAGGGCATTGGGGCCATCCCCTTGTCTGACAGCAGTCCTGAACCCTAGTGTCTCATCAGCTGAGCACCACCCAGTAACTGGGTGAGAGTGACCCAGCAGGTTCTGCTGGGCAGCCCCATTGCTTCCATCCCCTGCTCCCCTGCTGGCTCTGGGGCTGCCTCCTGCCTCACAGGGCTTGCAGGAGCTGTGGCTGATGTCCTAGGGAACTGAGGAGCCAGGAAGTCTCCGTGACTCCCCCAAACTGAGGACGTCTTTCCTCTGCCTGTGCTGTGTGGTATCTCTGGGGTCAGCTCTCCCTGTTCCGTGGGCTATCAGCCTGGATCCTGTTTGGCTGGTCAGAGGCGCTCTGTGCGATGGAGATGATGGACATCATCCTAATTCTTAGGTCTCTGAGTCTGGCTGGACCTAATTTTTCAGGGAAGGGCACTGAATGAGCAAGTACCTCAGTGCTGGGTTCCCAGCACCGGGAGCAGTGGCATGACACCCTGTGCCTGACCTCGGGGTGCCCTTTGGGGGGAGTGGGGCGTGTCAGGGTCCCCATCCCAGCTCAGCCAACCTCCTCTTTTCTCTCCCCATCAATCGCTGTCCCGCTTGGAGTCGGAGTGGATCCCTGAGTGCAGTATCCCAAGGATCCTGTACCGCTGCTCACAATGCAGGGAGCTGTTCCCGCGCCAGGGCTCAGCCGGGGGGGGGGATTGGGTTTCAGCTCGTTCCGCTGGCCCCCGGCCAGGCAAAGCAAAGTCAGGGCTGCAGGGAAGGGCCACTGGCTCTGCTCGGCCCCTCTCAGCTCATGCTGGCAAAAATATCATGATCAGGCTCCAGTAAAGCACAGGAGGCGGAGAGGGGCCTTTCAGCGTGGGGAAGGACAGAGATCTGTGCTGGGGGCTCCTGGGGCAGGGACAGATGGGTTTCTCATTAGCCACCCCCTGCCCCGGGATGTGGGGGCTGTGCCTGAGGCCGGGGTGGGTACATGGTTCCTGATGCACATGTTCCTGCATGGAGGAGCTCATCCTGACCAGTGGTGTCTCCAGTGCAGGTCCTGGTCTTGCTCCCCTTGCCTGGGCTCTAGCACTGTGTGTCCCTCCAGCCTGGAGCTGGTGAGGTGTTTCAGGTGGGCTTCCAGGTCACGTAAGGGACATGGTGACAAGGGCTGATCTCCCAGTGTCTCTGCCTTAGGATGGCTTTGCTCCCAGCCCATCAGAGTGAGCTGGAAGCTTCTTGCCTGCTTTGCACATCCAGCACTGGCCACAGCTGATGTGGTCATGGGTTCATGAGAAGCTTGCTCCCTGTGTTGATAATGTTGGACCAGGATTACAATCCTGGCAAGTGTCCTACCCTGAGAGAGGAGCTTTCATGAGGAGTGAAAGGGGAAGGGAAAAAGTTGTGGGTGGAAAAATGAGGGTGGGGGCTCCAGCTATCTGTGGGGCTATTTATTTGCCCAGCTGTTTCTTTATCTGGATGAGCTTGGAGCCTGTGAATGTGAAGCATTTGCCAGGACTTCTGAGAAGCTCAGGTCCGGATACTCCAAATTGGTCTGAACTGGCAAAACTCCATGCAAGTTATTTTTCCGGATGGAGAGAAGTGTGTCTGCAACATGCATGGCTCTTCTGTTAATCCCTTCCACCTCCAGCTTCTGCCCCTGTCCCTTGGTCCTGCCACCCTCCAGCCCCAGTCCTGGCCGGCCCATCCTGCTGCCACCAGGACCCAACATGATCCCAGACTTGTCCTCCCCTCCCAGTTCTGTCCACCATTCTCATTCTCTGGCCAGATGGGAAAAGCTGCTGCAGCTGAGAACCCCACACGCGTCTCGCTTGTGGCTGAGCAGCAGGAAGACCATGTGGAAGCCCAGGAGCCCACACCCAGCACTGTCACAGCAGAGCCTCTGCATGACGCTGTCTTAGCATGGCTTTGAGCATCTGGAACTGGTGGGGTGGGGGCGGTGGTGTGGCTAGAGATACCAAGCGTCCCTCCAGAGCCACAGGGTGCCCTCAGAGCAGGCAGCAGTGCTGGGGACAGCCCCCAGTGCTGGGGGAGGCTGCTCAGAGAAAACATCTCCAAAGTGAGAAGCACAGGCACTGGTCCCCAGGTGTCCCGTGGGGAGCAGCGCGGTTCCCCGTGGGAAGCGGGTCAGAGCTGTGTCTGCTGGTGTGGAGCAGCTGCAGATTTATTTAGAATGCTGTGGGCAGCATGTGGAGCTGCAGATAAACACTCGGGAGGGGAGAACAGAAGCAACAACATTGAGGAGACGCTGCTGTGCAGGGAGCGCTGCACTGAGCGGCAGCTATCGCAGCAACCAGGGGTGGGCCAGGGGCCAGGCTCCCACCCCTGCCACTCCCACATGGCTTTGCTCCATTTCCTGGGTGCCACGGGGATCTTCATGAGGCTGCCAAGGCATCAGCCTCTCACCCTGTTACCTGGTGCTGCCAAACCAGCAGGATGGCACCATGAAAGTGGCTGTGACAGTGAGTGAAGTTGCCAAGGTGGTGGTAAGGCATTAACAGTTGGCCTTGGGGTTGCCCATGGTGGAATTGGCCCGTGTTTTTTGTTCCCAGCACAGGAGCTGGTCCCGTTATGTGCCCGTGTGCTTGTATGAGCATGCGGCAGCCCCAGGTAGGAGAAGGGAAGCTGCTGGGGGCAACATGGCTGTGACAGCCCACCATGGTCACCCTGGGCACAGAAGTGGCAGGGGCAGGGCAGCCCAGTGGAAACTGCAGGTGGAGGAGCTGCCTCAGTAGATGGTGGGATCCCATGCTGAAGAAGAGTAAAACTCCAATTTGTGCAGATGGGACGTGCCCAGGCTCGTCTGGCCACTGCTTCTTGGCCGGGAGCAACAGCTGCGGTTCTGGTACCACAGAGCTACTCCAGGCTGGCAGCTAGGCACTAGGCATGCCTGGGCTCGAAGGAACCCGGTTCTGTTACCTCTAAAGAGTCCTTAGGCGAGGCGAAGAGAAAAACGGAGCGGATTCTGAGAAGAGTTTAAACCCAGAGTTTAATTCCAAGGTGACACAGAGCTCTGAACATGGCAACTGCTCCTACAGGATAAGGACGGCATGGTCTGAGTGTCCTTTTAAGCCCAAGGGGAGGGGGGAGGAAAGGATAGGTGAGCACCAACCAGGTGGGAGGAGGGAGGGTCTCCAGGGACAATGACACATAGACAGCCAATGACCCCAGGTCGAGACACACCTTTTGAACTTGACCATCCACACGATGCCCCTGCTGGAATGTTAAGCTTTGACTGACAGCACTTAGCAGGAGGCAAGGGGAGGGGAAGGGAGAAGGTATTGCCACCCCTGGGAGGGTTGGGGTAGGTGAAACAGGAAATGGCATCACACTGCAACACCATGCCTTGGGGCTTATCACACTTTGTGTGGAGCTCACATCTGTGGCAGAGCTTTGTCCAAATGATGTCCCTGGGCCTGGAGTCACCTGTCACTCAGAAGTGTCCATGAGCATCTGGAACAGGTTGCCCAGAGAGGTTGCCCAGACTCCCCATCCCTGGAAGTGTCCAAGGCTAGGTTGGACAGGGCTTGGAGCAACCTGGGATAGTGGCATGTGTCCCTGCCCGTGGCAGGGGGTGGAATGAGATGAGCTTTAAGGTCCCATTCAAACCAAACACCTCTGGGGTTCTGTGATTCATCCAAGATCCACACAGAGCTGCTGATGTCATTGCAAAGCCTCTCTTGGTGATTTTTGAGCAGTCTTGGGATTTCAAAGAGCTCCCAGCTGACTGGAAGTCAGCGAATATTGTCCTAATTTTCAAGAAAGGCAAGAAGGAGGACCCTAGAAACTACAGGCCTGTCAGTTTCACTTCATTGCTGATAAAATCAATGGAGAGCATTATTCTGAGAATACGGCCGTGAGGATGGGGAAGGGTCTGGAGGGAAAGCCATATGAGGAGATGCTGAGGTCACTTTGTTCAGCCTGAAGGAGACTGGAAGAGACCTCATTGTGCTCTTCAACATCCTCCTGAAGGGCAGCAGAGAAGCAGGTACCAATCTCTTCACTCTGGTAAGCAGCAATAGGACTTGAGGAAATGTCTGGAGCTAGGTCAGAGGAGGTTTGGGTTGTATATTAGAAGAAGGTTTTCCAGCCAGAAGTTGGTTGGATACTGAACAGGCTCCCCAGGACAGTGATCACAAGCCTGTCTGAGTTCAAGGAGCATTTTGGCAGCACTCTGAGGCACAGGCTGGGGGTGTTGGGGTTCCCTGTGCAAGGCCAGGAGTTGGATTCCATCATCTTTGTGGGCCCCTTCCAGCTCAGCCTATTCTATGATTCTGTAATTCTAGGCTGGACAGGGCCTGGAGCAGCCTGAGGCAGTGGAAGGTGCCCCTGCCCATGCAGCTGGATGAGCTTTAAGGTCCCTCCCAAACCATTCGGTGATTTCATGGTTCTGATTCCCTTGGTTCTGATTCCCACGTGGTTCTGATTCACATCCCCTTGTGCTGACCCTGCAGGGTCACCATGCTTCATGGGGACCAGTTTTTCCCAATTTTCTGTAATTTGGGTGCTCTCTGCTCAGTGTAATCCCATCTCCAAAAGGATTTCAGCCTGGGCAGCAGTTTGGTGCAAAAATTGCCCCAGAGGGGGCACGTTGGAGTGTTAGAGCTGTGTGTGATGGGGACCGCAGCCCTGGGACGACGCCCTGCACTGTGAAGGGTGATAAACAGGAGCCTCAAACAGGAACCTGGTTTGGGGAGGAAGAAGAAGGAAGCTGAGCTAATTTAGCTGTCTTGGAGATGGATCATTTGCCACCCATGAGCCCCACAAGAGAGAAGGATTTTGGACTGCAGAGTCTTTGTAAAAGGAAAAGGAAATCCAATAGCTGGCAGCTAAATGGTGTAAATCCAGACTAAAATTAATGGAATATCTGGTGTTTTTTATGGGAAGATAATTTGCCATTGGAAAAACTTGCCTAAAACCTGCAAATTTCTTCTCCTCCTTCTCTCTGGGCCAGCCAGAGTGGATGCAGAGCTCCGAGGGGATCCTTCAGCTGAGGATAAGGGGGTGGGAGCAGTGGTGTACTGAGCACGACATTTCCACTGCACCGAGTTTTCATTAAATAGAAGGCTTTTAAAAATGCAAACTGCTTCAAAATATGAACTTTATTTGGGGAATTATTTGTAATGACTTAGAATATATCTTGTTTTCCATTTTAGTCACTGCTATTAATGTACTTACTGTGCACCACTGTCATTGATAGTTAAGATAAAGTAACAAATTCAGGGGGTTTTTAAAGCTTCTTGCTAGCACTGTGTGAAAAATGTTGTTTTCATTTCAGATCAAACGCCACTGGTGTTTTAATGAAAAAGCAAGATCCTCTGATAAAGTAAACACTATTATTGGCCTATGTAAAAAAATACTCAGTTTAAAAAGAAATTTTGTAAATCTGACCTACAACTTTTCGGGATTAGCTGTTTTCCAGAACTCTTCTTAGTGGGAAAAATTGAAAAGAACTACTTTTTGCTTTTTACTCTTGGAATAAAACCAAATTTCGAAATCCTGGTTTCCTGTGAACTGGAAACCGCTGGCTGGAGCCAGGAGCAATGAACAAGCCACAGTCTGAGGAGGATTTACTGCCAGGAGTAGGTGCAGGGAGCACAGTGCTGCCCAGGCACTTTTTGGGGTGCCAGTGGGGAACAGGAGCAGTTGTCACCTCTGCATCCAGGCCTGGCTCTTCAGTGATGGATCTGCTCAAGGCTGAGCTTTTCTCCCTTTGTTTTTGTTCAATGGAGTGAAAGTGGAGAAGGTGGAGATGCTCTTGGGGGGTTTGTGGCAGTGTGCTTGTTTTTCTGGTGGGGAGAAGGACAGCAGAAGGACATGGTTACGCCCAGTAACTCTCCATTCCAATTCTGGGACCACCCTTGGCAGTGTCCAAAGCCAGGTTGGACGGGGCTTGTAGCAACCTGGGATAGTGGGAGGTGTCCCTGCCCATGGCAGGAGGCTGGGACTGCATGGTTTTGAAGGTGCCTCCCAACCCCAGCCATTCTGGGACTCTTAGTGTGTATGGGATGCACGCTTCCCAGCATCCCTGCAAGTGCACTTGGCATCCCCAGGGCACGTGCTGAAATCAGGGGCAGATTCACATTGTCCCTGCAGAGCAGAGGGACAGAATTTCCCCCCTGGGCATGACCATGGTCTCAGCACAGAATCATGTGCTGCCCTGTGCAGTGCGTCCCACCACACTCCCCTCGTGTCCAGCCTCAGTGTTTTGAGGCCTTTGGGCAGAATTTCTAAACCGCACTTCCTAAACTCAGGAATATTGTCCTGTTTTCTTAAACTGTCAGTCTTGGGTGTGGTGCAGAAAAATCCCTGTATTGCCATGAGCATGTGGCTGCAGACTTGGAGGAACAGAGAGTTACCCAGATTCTGGAAGCCACTCATGGAAGTGTCCAAAAAAGACTTTTGAGCACTCATTGGGAAGTGTTAAAGAAGTGAGTAGATGTGGTTATTAGAGACATGGTTTAGTGCAGAGCATGGCAGTGCTGCGGTAATGATGGGACTCGATGTTAGCTGGCTTTTCGAACCATGATTCTGTCCCATTGATTTCTGATGGGGCTGGCTGGCACGTTCACCTGCTCATGCTGGCCCAGATATTGGGGTACCATAACCTGAGCAGCCCTCAGTGCCATCAGTGGAGTTAAACCAACCTACAGCTGTTTGGGATGAAAAGAACTCCAGTGTTGGAAGCATCATGAGCTGCAGGAAGGGTGAGGACGCTTTGCTGTTGCCTGGCTTAGGAAGACTTGTCTGTGCTGGTCGGTGGTAGCATCACCTGACCTATTTCAACCCAAATCATCTGGAAAACCAGCTTTAACAGTGGTTTAATTTTTTAGTACTTTTAAGTCCTAAAAGTGCTGTTCCTCCCCACATCCTACTGCATCTCAGAGGATTCTCCCTACTGTGCAAAGTGCTGAGAAAAAAATATATCCTGCTTTTGGCAAAGGAAAATAGAAGGTGATGGAGGATCCCTGCTCAGGCTGCTCCTCATCTGCAGTGGTAGAACTGGGCTGGGGGTACCTGGATTTAGGATTGAGAGGAGCAAAATCCAGCTTGGCTGATGGATGGAAGAGTTCCCATTCATAGCAGGAGACGTTGTCTGTGCTGGGCACCTTGAGGTCCTGCCTCAGATCCTGGGGTCAGTTTTGGACCCCTAATGAAAATTAAGACATTGAGGGGCTGGAGCATTTCCATAGAAGGGAATGGAGTTGGGAAAGGGTCTGGAGCCCCAGGAGGGGCTGAGGGAGCTGGGAAGGGGCTCAGCCTGGAGAAAAGGAGGCTTGGGGGGGACCTGGTGGCTCTGCACAGCTCCTGCCAGGAGGGGACAGCCGGGGCAGGGGTTGGGCTGTGCTCCTAAGGAGCAAGAGACAGAACAAGAAAACAGCCTCAAGCTGTGCCAGGGGAGGGCTAGATTGGATATTAGGGAAAGTTCCTTCATGGGAAGGATGGTCAGGCATTGGCCCAGGGCAGTGGTGAAATCACCATCCCTGGAGATGTTAAAAAAATGTGTGGATGTGGCACTTGTGAACAAGTGGTTCACAAGTGGTTTAATGATGGTTTAATGATGAACACATGATTTAATAATGAACATTGTTTGGTGCTGGGCTGATGGTTGCACTTGATGATCTTGGAGGTCAGTTCCAACCATAACATTTTTTGATTCCATGATTCTGCATGGGGGCCAGGGAGCAATGGGCAGTGGGTGGGGAGCCAGTCGGGTGGAGGGACCAGTGCCTGGGTCCCCTGGCTGAGATGTGGCCAAAAGGCTCAGTGTGGGATGGGCTCGAGCCCTGCAGCCCTGGGCTAGCTCCTCTCCACCTTTTTCCCTGTCTCCATCTTCAGTCCTTTCATCAGCAGCCAGTGACTCCTTGTTTGCCCTTCCTTCCACAGAGACACTGATGGACTCCACCACGGCGACAGCAGAGCTGGGCTGGACGGTGCATCCTCCCTCAGGGGTAAGGCATCACCTGACGGGGACCTGAAGCTGCTCTGGGGTCTCTTCTGCACATGAATGTGGCAGGCTTGGCCCAGGAAAAGTCAGGCACTGATGCAAAGTGCCTTGGCCATGTGGAAAGAGCACAGTTGAGGTTTCCAGTAGTTTTCTAGGAGATGATACTCCAGTGTTGGTGGGATGTAGTTCCCACTCCACTGAGTCACACAGTGTGGTGCTAGAGGAATCACAGTCTCCACAGAGCTGGCACGCAGCCACCTAAAAATGAGGCGAGGAAGAAACAATATGCCAAGGCCACCATCATTTGTCCCCAGTGTCCTCAGTTGTTATTCCATTGCCTGTCACTTGTAGCAGGATGAGGGCATTAGGCTCAGGTCCTGAAAGGACTGGCATCCCACAGAGAGCTGTTTGCTGGCTCAGCAGAACTACCTGTCTTCTTTACTAGGGCCAGGTGTACCCTGAAACATGTTCAAAGACCATCCTGAAGAAGCTCCTTTAAAGAAGAGCTTGGGCGAGGCAGTGCATCAGGTTCACACCCCAGAGGGTGCAGGCACTGCCCGGGCTCCCCAGGGAATGGTCCCAGCCCCAAGGCTGCCAGAGCTCCAGGAGCATTGGGACAACACTCCCAAGGATGCACAGGGTAGGGTTGCTGGGGTGTCTGTGCAGGGCCAGGAGCTGGACTCAATGATTTCTGTGGGTCCCTCCCAACTCAGAGCATTCTGTGACTCTGTGAGAGTCTCATGGGAGAAAACCAGAGTGGAGCCACCTCTGTGTCCCACGTGGGGCATCAAGGTGCTTCAGAGCATCCTGCCCACCTCTGGCTGCAGTAACCACCAGCAGCCATAGTGTCCAACCCCCCAGACCTGCTTCCTTGCACTTGGGTGGCCCCATCCAGCCTGGCCAAAGCCTGGAGATGCTTCCCGTGCCCGTGCATGGCAGGGGTGGCTCAGGCTCCGTCCTGCCTTCCACCCAGCCTCTGCAGGGACTGGATGAAGACGTTTCTGTGGCCCTCACCCCCAGGCTGACAGCATGCCCCCCGTCTGAGCTGACTTGGCAGAAGAAAAGAAAGAGCCCAGAACAGCCTTGTCTGGGAGATTAAACCGAGCCGTGCAGCGTGGCCGCGTTGCCGCGCCAGGCACGGGCGCTGCCCATCACCATGAGAAAGGGCAGAGCTGCCCGGCCCCGCCAGTGCCCACCGAGGGGGATGACGGGCACACAATGCAGGGGAGAAGAGGTCAAGTCTCTTTCTCTCGTGGCCCAGCCTTTCTTGTTTGCGGTGTTTCCATATGTGAAGCACGCCCTGCTCCCGCTCCCCAGCCCGGCCGTAATGAGGCCGGGGCCTGCTGGAAGCCTCTCCCCGGGTTATTGTGCTGCTGCCTTCCTTTGAGCTCCTGGCATGTTAATTAGAGAGCCAAGAGAAAGGGAGAGGCTTCTAATTAAGCGTCGAGGAAGCGCAGGGGCTGGTGCACGGGGGTGACTTTCTCTCCCATCTGAGAAGAGGGAAGTCTGGAGCCTGCCACTCACTGTGGCAGGGATGTGGGAGGATGCTGGGGGTGCTGAGCCTGGCCCCCAGGGTGCTCCCGGGTCCCCCATCAGGGTGGAGATGCCCATCTGGACAGTGCCATGCAGTCCCAGGGGTTGGTGGGATCACCTCCTGTCTCCACCTCTGAGCAGAGCCCTGAGGGGGGATATGGGCACATCATGTCCTGCTCTGTGTTCATCCTGGGTGACAATTCTGTGGGGCCTTCATGGCCTCATGTCCACGGGCAGGACAAGGCAGTGCATCCCACTCAGAGGTGGCTGGCCAGGTTGGATGCAGCCAGCATCACCTGGAAGACAGACGCTGCTGTGTGCTCCTTTTTGGGGATTATTACAGACCCCAAAGCCCAAACAGTTGCTTTATGTCTGGCTCTGAAACCCTTGTGCCATTCATATGGGTCCCCAAGCCCTGCCTCCGGCATCTCCTGTTCATCCCAAGCCCTGGAGACCCTCATTCCACCATGTGCTGCTCCTGCCTGACAAAGGCTGAGCTTTCTGGGCGTCCTCCTTACCCTTCCTGGGGGCTGGGCAGGTGTGGGTGGGGGGTCCCTTGGTCTTGGTAGCTGCCAAGTGAGTCTGGAGTGTCCAGGTGAGGGAGAACCACAGCAGAGGCAGGGCAAGGGAAGGAATTGCTTCCACATGCTTTGTCCTTGATTCCCTCACTCCCCTCCCAACCAGTGCCCTGAAAAGCAGGGAGATCCTGCAATTTTCCACTAACACACCAAATTTATTTCTGGAAAACAAAGCAAATGCTCCGGCTGTGTTTTGCAAGGATGCTCTTCTTGTCCCCCAGCCCTGGCAGCAGATTTACAGCTACTGCCAATATGGAGTGGTTGGAGCTGTTGGGGATCTTCCCTGACAGCCTTCTGTTGGGCTGTGAGCCTTGATGTGCTAGGAGCAATCTGTCTCCCATCTCCTGAGCCTCTTTCCCCAGTCCTGGGTGCCCTTGTGAGACCATTTCCAAGCTGAGGGGCTGGGGTTGCTCTGCTCCTTTTCCCTGGATTTGGTCCTGGCACTGATGCTGGATCTGGGCTGTGCTGCTGCCCTGCCCTGGCTGTTGTGATCCTGCATCCAGGGCAGGGTTGTGCTTGGGGTGTAACATCCATGGGAAACAGCTCGGCTTCCACTTGAGCAGTTTTCTGAACAAATTCAGAAGGAGCAGTTCCAGCTGGCTGGGACTGTGTCACACGCCAGCAGGATTCTGGTCCCTGTTGCCAGCATCACACAGGTGCCTTGGGTGGGGATGGGACTGCAGGGAGATGCTCTGCACTCTGGCAGGGGCTGGGCAGGAGGAGATGCTCTGTGAGCTGAGGGTTCTCCTCCCACAAAGACCCTTCCCTGTTGGTGCTCCCCACAGAGGAGCAGTGGCCAATTACCGGCTGTACCTCATGCCCTGCATCCCCCTCTCTGAAATGTCCCCATCCTACACAGAATGGAGACAACAGGCATTGGAGGATTTGGGAAAAAAACAGCCTGGGAAAAGGGCAGAGAGCTGGAGAAGGCCAGATGATGTCACAGCAGCCCTGAGCTCTGTGGGGACCCAAGGGACAGCTGGAGCTCTGTCAAGGGACTGGATGTTAGGGAAAGGTTCTTCCCCCAGAGGGTGCTGGGCAGGGAATGGGCACAGCCCCAAGGCTGCCAGGGCTCCAGGAGTGTTTGGACACTACTCTCAAGCACAGGGTGGGATTTTTGGGGTGACTGTACAGGGCCACGAGGTTGACTTGATGATCCTTGTAGGTCCTTTCCAGCTCGGGATGTTCTCTGTGTCTCTACAGAGCTTCCTCCAGAGCTGGCAGAGTCAGTCAGCTGGGGAGAGCTGGGCACAGCTTCCCATGGGGAAATCTGTCGGCTCTGAGCTGTCTTGCTGAGAAGGATGTTGCTGTCATGGCACAGCTCATAGGCATGTCTGCATCCCATAGATCCAGTTCACTGGGGTTGGGACATGAGCACACCTGCTGGAGGAGCCCCAAAGCATTTGACTGTCAAAGGGGCAGGGATGAGTGCTCCAGTGGGACTTACCCAGCACCTCCCTTTTTGGGAACACGGCAGGATTGGCCATGGTCCCATCCCGCCCCTGGGAAGAGGCCCTGGCTGCAGCCAGGCAGGAGGCTCATGGCTTATGAGGAAGCAGGTGCTGTTGCTGTGTGTGTAACCATAGTGGCACTGGTGGTGATCCCTGTGCTACAGGCGCTGTGTTCCTTTGCCAGAGGCACAGCAGTGCAGTGCAGCCATGGGCACAGTCCCTACTAAAACCATTTCTGCAGGGCCGTGGCCTTGCTGTCCCTCCAGCAGCAGAGAGGCTTGACCCTGAATGCAGGCATGGAGCATGGTGCTGGTGGCAGCAAGGTGGCCTGAGGGGTCCCCTTTGTCTGCACAGTGTGGAGCCTGCCTGGGGCACGGTGTGGGTCAAACCCTGCCCAGGCAGGTACAGGGCACCTGCAGGGGCTGCTGGGCACTCTGGGACAGCCTGTGGGATGGGGTGGGCGCAGAGAGGGGCAGCTGGGGCTGACAGAGCCTACGTGGCACATTGTGGGGATGGGAGGAGGTGAGCAGGGTGGGGAGCAGCCCTTCAGAGCAGCCCCTGACTGTGTGTGTGTCCTGCCCACAGTGGGAAGAGGTGAGTGGGTACGATGAGAACATGAACACCATCCGCACCTACCAGGTGTGCAACGTCTTTGAGTCCAGCCAGAACAACTGGCTCCGCACCAAGTACATCCGCAGGCGAGGAGCACACCGCATCCACGTGGAGATGAAATTCTCTGTCCGGGACTGCAGCAGCATCCCAAATGTCCCAGGCTCCTGTAAGGAGACTTTTAACCTGTACTATTTTGAGTCTGACTTGGACTCGGCCACCAAGACTTTCCCTAACTGGATGGAGAATCCTTGGATGAAGGTGGACACAATTGCTGCTGACGAGAGCTTCTCACAGGTGGACTTAGGTGGACGGGTGATGAAGATCAACACCGAGGTGCGCAGTTTTGGGCCCGTCTCCAAGAACGGTTTCTACCTGGCCTTCCAGGACTATGGGGGCTGCATGTCCCTGATTGCCGTCCGTGTCTTCTACCGCAAATGTCCCCGTGTGATCCAGAATGGGGCCGTCTTCCAGGAAACCCTGTCGGGAGCAGAGAGCACCTCGCTGGTGGCAGCCAGGGGCACGTGCATTGCCAACGCTGAGGAGGTGGACGTGCCCATCAAGCTGTACTGCAACGGTGACGGCGAGTGGCTGGTGCCCATCGGCCGCTGCATGTGCCGGGCTGGCTACGAGTCCGTGGAGAACGGGACCGTCTGCAGAGGTAACCACGGGCTCTCCTCTGCTGGGGGCACTCAGGATTTGCAGCTGGGACCTGCATGAGCCATCTGGGAGGGACCTCCTTGGGCAGGGGTGGCCGAGGGCCTTGTGTGGAGGCTGACTCCTTCCCCAGCTGCTCACTTCCTGCCCCGCGCTCGTCTGCCCATTGCAGAGGTTGTCCATGACCTCCGGGTTCCCAGAGCCACTGGGTTCAGGGCTGGCACCTGTTGCTGGTGCCTCTCCAGGTTTTGGAGACTCACACCTGTGGTGCATGTCACCAACCTGCAATTGCATCCCAAAATACTGGGGCTGTTATGCTGTTGGTTTTGCTGTGTGCTTTGGCATGGGCTGAATCTCTTCTTGGATGAGGGGAGTGGGAATGCAGGGTCCCAAAAGGGTGCAGTGGGAGGGAGTAAGTTGTCTACAGTGTTTTTCTGGTGAGGTGCAAATGGCCCAGGGCAGGACACGGTCATGGCCTGTTCAGAGCTACCTGGCCCCTGTGCTCCTCAACAGCCGAGGTTTCCTGCCCTATAGATGTTCTGCCTCTGTAGGTGTTCTCCTCCCGCACAGATGTTCAGAGCAGACTGTGTGAGTGCCTGCTGAGCTCAGCGGAGCACCATGGCGCCAGCCTGGTCTCAGGCCAGCAAGAGGCTCAGCACCCCCTTCTCTGAGCTGGTGTCTGTGCCCCTGTCCAGTCATACATGGGCTTGGGAAGGTTCACAAAGGAGCTCCTGGCGTTGCTGGGAGGGAGGTGGGGACCCCAGAGCTGTGTGATGGGCACCTGCAGCTGTGCCATGCACAGAGCAAACCACAGAGTTTGGCAAACAGGATCTTTTTCCCCTGTCCCGGCTGAACCTCCAAATCCCTCTGTGGTTCTGATAGCATTGGCACGCTCCAAGCAGAGCCAGGGCTTCTGAGATCCATTACAGACACGTTGGTGGCCACTGCAGAGCCAAGGGAGGAGTTGTCTCCTCTCTTCTGGCTGTGAAGGGGTGGCCAGGTAGAACCAATGCACGGGGAAGGTGCTGGTAGTGGAAGACAGACACCCTGGAGAGGGGAATGGACACTCTGATTGTGCTCAGTAGGGACTGTAGGCTGTGTGGTCCCCTTAGAGAGGGTTCCACGTCTGTTGCTAGTGGCTGGGCTGCTCATGCAGCAAAATTCAGGTCCTGGTGTGCTGTGGGGGTCATTTAATATCCATTATTTCAGCTACTCCATGCTTAGCCACTGAACGCCTCTTTCCACCGAGCTCGGGCAGATCAAGTGTCTTACAGCCTTAGCAGGGATGGGGATGGGGGCAGCAAGGAAGCACTGCTGGAAACTGAGCCCGGCTAATCCCTGCCTCGAAGGGCAGACGGGGCTTTTACAACTCCCAAATGAAGCGTCGTAGCAGCACCAGAGAGCCCCAGTGATTGATGGCAGCTTTTCCGTTTCAGCCCGGTTGTTCCCGGAGCAGCCCCAGCCCTGCACAGTGCTTTGCTCCGATGCAGCCGGGGTTTCCTGGGGAGCTCCCCGGTGCCGCTGCGAGCCCGGCCGAGGGGCAGTGCCCTCGCATGGCCCTGTCCCCGCAGGGCTGGGGGAGCCGAGCAGGCGGGAGCGGGGGCCGAGGCGGGGGAGCGGCAAGGAGGGAGAGGCCGGTCCCCTCTTTGTCTGGGCAGCAGCAGCCGCAGCAGCAGCAGGATTTTGGGAGGTCCGGTGCCTCGGCAGCTGTTCCTGCAGCCGGTGCTGGCGGGCGCCGGCCCCGCGCTCCCCGCCCTCATTAATCACGCGGTGGCCGCCAGCCCATCGTCTCCGTGGGGCGGCTGGCTCGGGGCTGCCTCCCCTTCCCTTTCCCCTTCCCCTTCCCCTTCCCCTTCCCCTTCCCCTTCCCCTTCCCCTTCCCCTTCCCCTTCCCTTTCCCTTCCCTTCCCTTCCCTTCCCCTCCCTTCCCTTTCTCCTTCCCCTTCCATTCTCCTTACCTTTCCCCTTCTTCCCCTTTCCCTTCCGTTTTCTCTTCCCCTCCCTCTTCACCTTTCTCTTTCCCTTTTCTTCCTATTCCTTTCTCCTCCTCTTCTTTCCTTTCGCTTTCCCTTCAGTCTTTGCCTTTGCCTTCCCCGTTCCTTCTTTCCCTTCCCCTTCCCATGTGGGGTGCAATCAGGGCTGGATGGCACCCCAGGATTGTGTCCCCCATTTTTCCTGGCAGCCCTCAGAAGAGGAATGGGGACTGGGAGGAGAGCCAGACACAGAGTTGGCAGGACAGCCATGGAATCCACGTCCTCTCCCAGCCCTCCCAGTGAGCTGCACAAAGGGCTGGGAAGGGGCTGCTCGCCCAGCTCTGCTCGGGAGGGAGCTGCGGGATGGGTCCCTGCGGGATGTGTCCCTGCGGGATGTGTCCCTGTGGGATGTGACCCTGCGGGATGTGTCCCTGTGGGATGTGACCCTGCGGGATGTGTCCCTGCGGGATGTGACCCTGCTGGATGTGTCCCTGCGGGATGTGTCCCTGCGGGATGTGACCCTGCGGGATGTGTCCCTGCGGGATGTGTCCTTGTGGTGGATGTGTCCCTGTGGGATGTGACCCTGCGGGATGTGACCCTGCGGGATGTGTCCTTGTGGTGGATGTGTCCCTGTGGGATGTGTCCCTGCGGGATGTGTCCCTGCGGGATGTGACCCTGCGGGATGTGTCCCTGCGGGATGTGTCCCTGCGGGATGTGACCCTGCGGGATGTGACCCTGCGGGATGTGTCCCTGCGGGGTCTGTCCCTGCGGGATGTGTCCCTGTGGGATGTGACCCTGCGGGATGTGTCCCTGTGGTGGATGTGTCCCTGTGGGATGTGACCCTGTGGGATGTGACCCTGCGGGATGTGTCCTTGTGGGATGTGTCCCTGCGGGATGTGTCCCTGTGGGATGTGTCCCTGTGGGATGTGTCCCTGCGGGATGTGACCCTGCGGGATGTGACCCTGCGGGATGTGTCCCTGCGGGATGTGACCCTGCGGGATGTGTCCCTGCGGGATATGTCCCTGTGGGATGTGTCCTTGTGGTGGATGTGACCCTGCGGGATGTGTCCCTGCGGGATGTGACCCTGCGGGATGTGACCCTGCGGGATGTGTCCCTGCGGGATGTGTCCCTGCATCCCCGTCCCTCCGGATGTGTCCTTGTGGTGGATGTGTCCCTGGCAGGATGTCACCCTGCATGGATGTGTCCTTGCTCGTGTTTCCCGGTGGGAGGATGTGTCCCCTTGGTGGATGTGTCCCTAGCAAATGTGACCCTGGCTTTGGGGTGTGTTCTCTGGGATATGTCCCAAACAGGATGTGTCCTTGTGGTGGATGTGACCCTGCTCCATGTGTCCCTGTGGGATGTGACCCTGCAGGATGGACCCCCCTGCAGGATGGACCCTGTTGGGGTGTTCCCTCCGCTGGGTCTTTCATCTGGATGTGTCCCTGCGGGATGTGACCCTGCGGGATGTGTCCCTGTGGGATATGTCCCTGGAGGATGTTCCTTGCATCCTCCCAGCTTATGTCTTCCTAATGTGTCCCTGCCCCCCGCCAAAAGCCCTGCGGAGTTAACAATTCAGTGCCTGGCTTGGGGACTTTCTTTGGCTGGGCTGGCAGGCTTGCTCGTGTTTCCAGCGGTGGGGGGAATCACACACCCCAGAAGCAAAAACTCCCGCAAATCTTCTGGCTTTGGGGGTGCTTTCTCTCACTATCAGGCGTTCTTTGGACGTCTGGGGAGCCCTCCCCGGTCCTGCTCCACCAAAGGGTCCCGGTGGAGGAGGGCATCCCAAGGAATGGACAACCCCTGTGTGCAGCTGGAAGGAGTTGCTCATTTTCTCCGCTGGGTTTTTCATCTGGCACAATAGCACAGGGCAGAGCCATTGTGTGCACAAGGGCTGGCTGGACAGTTCATGGGACACTAACAGCATAAGGTGTTCTGCTCAGGGACAAAAGGATTTGGGGGCAGTTAACAATTCAGTGTGGTTAAGAGATTTTCATTTGGCTGGGCTGGGACACTGCCCTGCACAGGCCATGCTGCTCACACACAGAGCCCTGGGACACTGCCTGCATGGTTCTGCTGCTGCCTGACAGAGCATCTCCACTTCTTTGTCTGGCTGTGCTGCCCCAGGGACAGATCAAGCGTATCTCCACTGCCTGCACGGCCATGCTGCTCAGGGACAGAGCACAGACACTGCCTGCATGGTGTGCTGCTCAGGGACAGAGCACAGACACTGCCTGCATGGCTGTGCTGCTCAGGGACAGAGCATGGGCACTGCCTGCATGGCTGAGCTGCTCAGGGACAGAGCAGGGACACTGCCTGCATGGTGTGCTGCTCAGGGACAGAGCATGGACACTGCCTGCATGGTGTGCTGCTCAGGGACACTGCCTGCAGGGACACTGCCTGCATGGTGTGCTGCTCAGGGACAGAGCATGGACACTGCCTGCATGGTGTGCTGCTCAGGGACAGAGCATGGACACTGCCTGCATGGCCATGCTGCTCAGGGACAGAGCATGGACACTGCCTGCATGGCTGTGCTGCTCAGGGACACTGCCTGCATGGACACTGCCTGCATGGCTGTGCTGCTCGGGGACACTGCCTGCATGGCCGTGCTGCTCAGGGACAGCAGCTGATGGCTGCTGCTTCCAGCCCTTCGTCCCTTCTGCATCTTCTCTCCATCACAGCAAGGCATCTCTGGTCCCCGCCTTCTCTTTGTTGCGCTCCTACAGCGCTGAGCACCAGGAGTCCTGGTCTTGCTGGGGTGACAAGGGATGGTTTTGCCCTGCAGAAGCTGGTGGTGACACTCTCTGGCTGTCAGAGACATCTGGTCTCATCCCTTGGGGTCACAGGCCTCCCTGAGGAGGAGAGGAGGTGCTGAGCTGATGGGAAGAGGAGAAACCAGACTGAGGCTGGCAGCTGTCTTCTCCATGGCTCTCTTCCCTGTTCTCTGCCCCTCTACTCTGCTTTTGTGAGACCCTGCTGCAATGCTGCCTCCAGCTTTGGGGTCCCCAACATTAGCAGGATGGGGAGCTGCTGGAGTGAGTCCAGAGGAGGCCACAGAGATGTTATGAGGACTGGAGCTCCTCTGCTCTGCAGCTAAGGCTGGGAGAGCTGGGGATGTTCAGCTGGAGAAGGCTCAAGGGAGAGCTCAAAGCCCCTTGCAGTGCCTGAAGGGGCTCCAGGAGATCTGGAGAGGGACTGGGGGACAAGGGATGGAGGGACAGGACACAGGGAATGGCTTCAAATGGACAGAGGGCAGGAACAGATGGGATATTTGGAAGGCATTCCTGGCTGTGAGGCTGGTGAGACCCTGGCACAGGGTGCCCAGAGCAGCTGTGGCTTCCCCTGGATCCCTGGAAGTGTCCAAAGCCAGGCTGGACGGGCCTTGGAGCAGCCTGGGACAGTGGAAGGTGTCCCTGCCCATGGCAGGGGGTGGGACTGGATGAGCTTTAAGGTCCCTTCAGCTGAAACCATTCTGGCATTCTCTGATTTTGCAGCTTAAGGTGGAGCCCCAGGGCTCAGCAGGGTCCCCTTCTCTGCCCTGATTTTGGTGTCCAGGGCAGCAGATCTGCCACCACCCCACCACGTGTGGGTGACGTGGGCTCAGGTGTGACAAGCCCGTGTTACAAGGACCCCGAGCCATCCCTCCAGCACAGAGGGTGGGAAGCAGCCAAGCTGTACTTGGGATTTGGAGGGGGCCAAGTATGTGCTGAGGGCCGAGAGCAGCTTCCTGATGTGCTGGAGCAGGGCCTGTCCAAGCTGTCTCACAGTCACAGCCCATGAGGACGTGATGTTTTCCTGATAAAAGGCTATTTATGGCTCTGGGCCTGTTTTGGGTCTGGGCCTCCTCTGATAATGCTGGACCCAGCCCATAAATTGTAAGGCTCATGGGGTAATCGAGTTCTTCCAGGAAGCATTCCTGGTTGAACTGGAGCAGATACAGCCAATTGTTCTGGAAATGTTTCCAGAGACAGAGAACTGCCCGTTAAATGCTTCCAGAGGCTGTCCCTGCTTTCTTACTCTGCTGGGCCTGGCACTCCCACCTCAGAGAGCTCCATCCATTGCCACACCTCTGTGCTCTCTGTGCCTGTTTGAGGGTAATCTTTGGCCCCTGCTCCTCTGGTAAGGTTTTCAGCCAACTTTTTTGGCTCTCACCAGCCCTTGGCACTGCTTTAGCCTTTCCCTTGGCAGATCCAGTTCCCCACATACAGGCTGCTCATGGCAATCAGCTGCATGCCAGAGGGGATGCTGAGATTCCCTCTGCCTGCATCCCCCTTTGTTTAACCACTTTGGCAATGGCATTTCTCTGGGTGCTTTTGGAGGATCCTTGTCCTTTCTTGTGGGACTGGGAGAACTGGGACTGCATCCTTGCCCCTGTAGGTGTGATTTGACACATTTGTACTGAAATACACATTCCTTGCCTGTGCCCAGTTCCCCAGGGATTGCTGTATCAGGAACCCATCATTCTCAGTATTTACCACTCCACAGCTTCCATGTCAACAGCTAACTTTATTGGGAACACTTCGGGCTTTCTCCTGGGTCATTGATAAAAATGTTAAACAGCCCAGAGGCACGAACCACATTTGTTGGCTGCAGCAGGAGCAGCCCCGCTTGGATCTCTGGCCGCGCCGTGTCTGCCTGCCAAGTTTTAATTCATCGAGGATGTCCCATGGTGTCGGTGGAGCCACTGATTTCAGAATCAAAATATCCCGTGTGTTAGCCAGGGAAAGGCTCTGCAGAGGTTTGGTTGGGTGACATTAATGCCATTACCCCCCAGTCAATCTTGTGATTGCATCGAAAACCCCTACAAGGCTAATTTGCCTTAATCTGTTTTCCCCGAGTGCACACAGGTTGGCACTACTATCCCTGCCTTCCTTTAATCCCTCACTGACCCAGTCCTGGAGCTGTCACAGCCTTATTTGACTGGTACTGATGTTCCAATCCTAAAATAGTCACAACTGCCTCATTTAGCAAATAGCTTTTTCCTCCATCTCTGAAACACCCTGCTGCCTTGCGGCGTGTGGAAAGTGAGCATCGAGTGTGCCCCAGTCCATCACCTACAGCCCCTTAGGAAGGTGCTGCCCTGACAGGCTGATTTAGCAATGTTTAACTTTAGTGGCTGCTATTTAACATCTTGAGTTACTGCTGGAATGGAAAGTATTCCACCATCATCCTCAAAGATGATTACATCACCTGGCTCCTTCCCAAGTACAAAACAGGAATTTGTCTGCCTTTTCTACAGGCTTGTTGACAATTTGAATGCTCCCAGCCGGCCAGGGCTCGGTGGCATTGTTGGATTCTGCTTTTGGGGCTTCTCCCTCTCCTCCCTCTCTGTCTGGGAAGCAAGAATACAGGGTCTTTCTTTCCATGGCTTTGATTCTTCTTGCTGACCTCTCCATGTTGTGAGTCCAATTAGGGCTGTGGTGGAGACTTCAGCTGCTCACTGGGAGCCACTCCGCACCTGCCTGCTGCTTGTCCTCTGCACATTCCTGTTGGAGTTTGGGCTTTGGCAGGTTGGAACGGGACCCAGGGGAGCTTGGCGGAGCAAGGGGGTGTCAGACAGGGGGGCTGAGGCATTGGTTTGCTGGTGGCGTGCAGCCCCGGGAGGTGCTGATCTCACAGGGTCACACGTGGTCCAGGAGTGAGGCAAAAGCTGTGCTTTTGCAGGAGAGAAACGGCCCGCTCACCTAGAATAGGAAATGCAGCTTCTGAGGAGCTGCACCTTCTTGGGAAACAAAGGAAATGAGAGTTCCTTTCTCATTTTGCTTTCAAGACAAGGAATGGACTGAGACCTTCCACAGAAGTATTTTCTCTGCAGAGAGGGGGAGGAGATGAGGTTTTTGAGGACATGAGAGTGGATTTTGAGCAGCAGGAGGTTGCAGAGGTCTCCCAGCCCTGCTGTGATGGAGGAGAGACCTCAGCAGGATGCATGAGGTGGTCTGGGAGCAGCCCACGGAAGCCCAGAAGGGAACAGCCTCTTCTCATTTATCAGTGTAGGCAGGTCAGAAATCCCTTGAGTTGGAGGGAAGGATGGAGATCTCAGGTCCAGCAAAGCCCTGAGGGAAATGATGGCCATTCCTCAGAGAAACGTGGTGGAGTTTTACATTGCCACTGTCTGCCACAGCTGCTGCTGCCCAGAGCCTTTGCCCCAGCCCCTTCATCCCTCTGCTCAAGGTCTCACAATGGTTTGGGTTGGAAGGGACCTTGAAGATCACCCAGAACTGCGGGGATGGTCTCTGTCCCCCTTTCCCTCCTGGGATGGGCTGCTCCCTCCATCCCACTGTGCTGGGATCAGCGAGAGATGTGGGGAGGGCAGTGAAAGCAGACCTGGGGCTGGTGTCCCCTCTGTCCCTCTGGGGCACAGGGACACCCAGTGACACGGCTGCTTTCCTGAAGCTGATGTGTACCCAGGAGAAAATCTCCCCCTGATTTATTTTTGCAGATGAAACAGCATTTTGGATCAAAACCCACATTCCTGGTGCTGCTACACCCGCGTGAGCAGGGAATAGCAGCTCTGGCAGCATCGTGTGCTGGTGCTGGTGGGAGAGCAGCATTTATTCATTTATTCCTCTCTCCTTCCTTGGCCTCCCTTTCCCCCCTCCCCACCCCACCCTTTTTTTTTTCCTGAGAAAAGTGGTAAACATTAATAGGAGCTGGAATGAATAGCTGGGATTCAGGCCCAGGATTCCAGGATTTTAACTCATTATTGCCATAAAATGAAGGGAATGTAGTTTTTTGCCATTAGTTTTTTTTTCCTTTGATTGATTGAAAGCTCTCATACATCTTGGGGGGGAAGGAGGATTTTTCCTTGAACTCCTCACGGTGCTGGATTTTTATGGGGCAGGAGGAGAATATTCTTCATCGTATGTAACTTGAGGAAGATTGGAGAAAATACTGCTTTTGAGGATTTTTTTTTTAATTTGAAATTTTTCAGCAGGCTGGGCCAAAGCCAAGAGATTTTGTTGTGCATTTAATTTTGGGAAGTACCCTCTGACATTCTCTGCACTGGTTTAAAGTTTTTCTGATGTCAGATGAATCAGATGTGCTCAGTTAGAGCACAGCTCTTTGATTTTAGCCACACTAGGTAAAAACCTTACCGAGAATTTAATCTATAAACCATGATTAGCTTAATTAGCTCCAAGGAAACTTGTTATTGTTTCCCTCATGCCTTAGAAACATAATCTGTCACTGGGAAGTGCACAGAAAAGTCCCCATAAAGGTTGGGAAATTGAATCAAAGTGTTCATAGCTCATGCAATGGCTCTGTTAACACAGACCAAACTTCAAACAAGGTTTAATTAAGGTTTGGCCAAGGAAAATACACTTTTACTGTCATGATTTGAAGGAGGCCTTAAGTTCAGTGGGGCTGCTCTGTGATGCCCAATCCTTGTGCAGGTGGTTGGAACTGAAACACCTCCTGCCCTCCCCTCCAGACCCTTCCCCATGCTTGAGGACCTTCTTTGGATGCTTCCCAGGAGCTGGAACAGGAGAGGCTCTGAGCCACCTCCTGCAGGCTCCAGCAGGAGCTTCCCTCGCACAGGGCAGCAGCCCTCTGCCCTCCTGGCTTGAATGCTTTTGCTGGAGTCCAGGTAGTGGGGAAAGTGGCTGAAGGACCAGAGAAGCTGTAGTTTGTAGGATGGCAGGTCCTGGAGGTGGAAAATGGGCAACAGGGAATAGCATGAGCAGGAAAGTAGAAGTCATTGGGTCTGGAAAGCAGCCTGGGAGGGGGAGGCAGGAAAAGGTTGTGGTCTGGCAGCCAAAACAGGACCTGTGTGAACACATTGTGACAACCTGTGAAGCCTTTCCAGGTTTCTGCAGCAAGATCTTCAAAATCTGAGATCTCTTCTTCTCCTCAGCATTTTGAAATGACACCTGCCAAGGAGTCGGCATCCTCAAGAGTCCTTAGAGGTAACCCAGAGATTTTGGCTCTGCTCCTTGTGTCAGAAACCAGAGAGACCTTAGCAGAAACTGATGTTTTCACTTGGCCAGTGGGAGTCTTGATGCTTGAGTGTGTGGTTCTGCTCCCCAGGCACGTGGACTGGCCCCCAGCTCCATGAGGGGCTGTGGGTACCACAGTGATGCTGCAGCACCAGCCAGGGATGGGCATCCCTGCACCCTGAGGTGAGGAGATCCACAGGCTGGAAATAACTCCCATGACCAGGAACAAATTCCAACTGCATTTGGAGGGAATATCTTTGGGATTTGGGCACTGACAGTTTTCATCCATGACAGCCTCCTGGTTTTAGAGTCTCTTGGCATTTTCAGACTCTTGGCACTTCTGGAGCTCACAGAGACCCTGTGTTCAAACCATTGTTAAGGCTGAAACCACAGCCAGCAATTTCCTTCCAAAACATTGTGATCCCAAGAGTCCTGTGGTTGTTACACCCGCAGCTGGACAGGAACAGGGGCAGAGGGAACAATAAATGATCGTGTGAGAAAGGGGTCATCATTCAAATACCAAAATGCCCAAACCCTCCAGGTTTGTCAGAGTTCCAGTGCAGCCAGAGGTGGAGCCCATGGAGCAGGCTAACACTCTTGCTTTGCTCCCCATGGCGTTTCTCC
Source organism: Emberiza elegans (assembly GCA_024865655.1). Classification (NCBI taxonomy): domain Eukaryota; kingdom Metazoa; phylum Chordata; class Aves; order Passeriformes; family Fringillidae; genus Emberiza; species Emberiza elegans. The sequence goes on along the minus strand of JALJVW010000067.1, from coordinate 7,839,887 downwards.
CAGAAAAGATTGTGGTGGCTTCTGAAGTGGCTGCAGGAGCAGCAGGCAGCACAGCCCATGGGGTGCCCCAGATCTGCCTTTTGATGGCCCAGACTCTCCCGGGGGAGGCAGGGAGGGACCGTGCAGCACCAGGGCCATGCTGGCTCTTGGGCAGCAGGTGGTGGGTTCCATCACACTGTTCCTCTTGGTGCCTGCCCCTCAGGACAGCCCTTCCTGGGCAGGGTGTCTGCATCCCCTGGGACGTGCAGGATGGGTGGATGGGGGCAGGGGCTGCAGGCAGTGGCCCCAAGTGCCCGTGTGTGTGGAACAGGCAGGATGCAGGACATTGCTGGGCATCAGACCCCTAACCTGGAATTTCTGAGGGGCTGGTCTCTCTCCTGAGACATTGCAGTGGAAACCAGCTGTTTTTCCTGAGCCTTTCTCTGCCCCTTTCCCTCTCCTTCCTTTCACCTTATCCCTCATCTCATGTGCTGGTGGCAGTTCTGCGGTGTCTGTCCATATTGCTGTCACCACAGAGGATCCCAGAGGATTGTTTTGGCAGATTCCCTGTCCACTCCCACCTAGATGGTTTGGGATCCTTGGGATCCTACAGAACCACCTTTGGCTCTCACAGATCTCAAGGAAGGAGGAGGAGGAGAGAAGGTGATTGCTCAGGCTGCCCAGGCAGTGGGTGCTGGAGCTGCTCCCTGGTGCCAGCCATCACCCAGAGCGTTCCCAGAGCTGGGGGCAGGAAGCTCAAGAGGGTTTGTCCCAGTGGGTGAACCCTCTGCTGCAGACCTTTCCTTGCAGCATGGGGAGCAAAATGAATTCTGAGCCTTTCAGTGCATCTGTGAAGCCTCGTTAATAAAACAGAATGAGGAAAAGGAGGAAAACAGGAATAGAAGAATTTGGGGAATGACTCATTCACAGAGAAGCTTCTCATTCCCCTTTCCCTGCCATGCACCCCAATGATGGATCAAAGCCTGCCTTCATTTGCCCTTGCAGGGCTGTTTGTCCTGGTGTGGGGACAGTGAGCACTGCCATCCTGTCACCTGCACAGGTACCATCACCTGCCTCAGGTGGTGTTTTACTCTCAGTTTACACCCTGGGAGTGAACCTGTGGCACCAACTGAGGAATAAGAGACGAGGGAGGTGTTGTAGGAAAAGTAATCTCCAGGTTTTCTCCAGTTTGCTTTTCCATCCAGGCAAATCCCAGCCTCAGGACCTTCCTGGAGCATGTCCAGAGACAGGAATAGAGCTGGGGAAAGGTCTGGAGCATGAGTCTGATTAGGAGTGGCTGAGGGAGCTGGGAAGGGGCTCAGCCTGGAGAAAAGAAGGCTCAGGAGGGACCTTCTGGCTCTGCACAGCTCCTGGCAGGAGGGGACAGCTCAGGGGTCAGGCTCTGCTCCCAGGGAATGAAGGACAGGACAAGGGGAAACAGAGCCAAGCTGTGCCAGGGCAGATTTAGTTGGGTATTGGGAAATTTCTTTATGGAAAGGGTGCCCAGGGCAGTTGTGGAGTTCCCATCCCTGGAGGTGTTCAAACCACAGCTGGATGTGGCACTTGGGGACATGTTTGGTGGTGATCCGACAGTGCTGGGTTAATGACAGTGCTGGGTTAATGACCGGGCTCAATGATCTTGGAGGGCTTTTCCAGCCACGGGGATTCTATAAAAGGAAATGGCAGGCGGCTCTGGTTCACCCTCAGCCAGTGCTTGCTCTGGTTGGTGTTCCTGCTTTCCAAAGGGGATTATGAAGCAGGAGAAGAATGTCACTCTGCCTGGTGCTCACTCACGTTGTCACCACGTGGAGGGCTAATCTGGAAATAGAGTGACAAATCTGAGTGTGTGGATCTTCATGATACCCTATAATTAGAACTGGTCTTTTTTTTTTTTTTCCTTCTTCTTGAAAGTTTTGCTGTCTGGCACAGATGGAAGTGATTCCAGTTTGTTTTTGTGTCTCTTGAATTAGAGCGTGGCTGCTCTTTCTAGGATTTCCCAGGCAAAAATATTCACATGGGGACCTGCCCAACAGGTGGGGTGGGTCCTCTGGGACGTGATTTTGGGTGTATCTTGCTCTCTGCACCTTTGCAGGGGCTGTGGTAGGGATTTATCCTTGTCCAAGGGCTGGTTTTCAGCACTTCCAGGTGGAAGGCAGACATAGAGGGGGTGAGGGCATGGCATGAAGGGGACACGTGGGAAAACACTTGGAGCAGAGTGTGCAGAGCTGAGCAGAGGGTTCAGACCTCTGCTTCAAACCCAGGTGCAGCTTTGCTGCTCAGTCCTGCCTAAAGAGTCCTGGGGTGGTTTGGGTTGAAGGGACCTTAAACAACCTCATCCAGTGCTCCCCCTGCCATGGGATGGGGCTCCTTGTCTTGGTAATCCCAACACACCCTCCCCTGTCCCAGGTGATCCCCAGCACACCCTCCCCTGTCCCAGTAATCCCCAGCACACCCTCCCCTGTCCCAGGTAATCCCCAGCACACCCTCCCTGTCCCAGGTAATCCCCAGCACACCCTCCCTGTCCCAGGTGATCCCCAGCACACCCTCCCCTGTCCCAGGTGATCCCCAGCACACCCTCCCCTGTCCCAGGTAATCTCCAGCACACCTTCCCTGTCCCAGGTAATCCCCAGCACACCTTCCCTGTCCCAGGTAATCCCCAGTCCCAGGTAATCCCCACACCTTCCCTGTCCCACCCCAGCCACCTCCCTGTCCCAGGTAATCTCCAGCACACCCTCCCCTGTCCCAGGTAATCCCCAGCACACCCTCCCTGTCCCAGGTAATCCCCAGCACACCTCCCCTGTCCCAGGTGATCCCCAGCACACCTTCCCCTGTCCCAGGTAATCTCCAGCACACCCTCCCCTGTCCCAGGTAATCCCCAGCACACCTCCCCTGTCCCAGGTGATCCCCAGCACACCCTCCCCTGTCCCAGGTAACCTCCAACACACCTTCCCCTGTCCCAGGTTGCTCCAAGCCCCATCCAGCCTGGCCTTGGACATTGCAGGGATGGGGCACTGCAGCTTCTCTGGGCAAACAAGAAGAGAGGCAGTGATGTTTCCCTGGCAGCAGAATTCCTCCCTCCATCCCAGCTTTCCTGGTGCCAGGGCTCAGTGGGGCTGTGGGGGAGCTCAGGAGGGGTGGCCAAGCCTGGGGTGGGGGAGCAGGACGCGTGGCACCACCAAAGCTGCCCCAGACCGACTGTTTCCTGCGTTTTGGGGGTGCCCCCTCCCCCATGATGGGGTTTCCATGGAAACCAGAGCCGTGATTTCCTGCATGCTGATGTGCTGGAAGGCCAAAAGCAAAGGTGGGAGGGAGGAAGCAGAGGATGGTGGGCAACAGGCCCTCCCTGGGGAGCCTCAGCCCCAGAGGATGGGGGAGAGGAGGGAAGGAGGACATTTTGCAGCCCTGAGCTGTGGTGCCCTGAGCTTCAGGGAGACATTGTGACCTCCCTGGTGCTCAGAGCACGGCTGGGAGCGAGGGCTGGCCCCGCAAAGGGCACTGTGGGGGCAGCATCCATGTGGATAGGGGTCTGGTGGCTGTCAGCTCAGGCTGTGCTGCCCAACATGAGCTTGCAAGGATATCCACAGCACCATGACAGAGCTCCATGGCAGCCCAGGGAGCCCACTAATAAGCAGGATTCATTAGTTAGCCCAGGAGGAGCGGCAGCAGCAGCGCTCTTGGTGTCTGGCTGTGTGCACTGGGGGGCAGCAGGACAGACCAGGACAGGGCTGGGACCCCAGCAAGGCTGAGGTGGCACCCCTGGACACAGACACGTGCAGCCAGGTCCCCCAGGGGGGTGGGATGCCTCAGGCAGCTGCTGGGTCCCTACATGGGCACATCTGGCCCACATCTGGTGCCAAGCACAAGGTTTGTAGGGGTCCCAGGTATTAAATCCTGCTGGCTGCTTGCATCCTCCTTGGGGTGCGGGTGTGCCCTCCTCTCGTGCCCTGCAGGTGTGTGGCACTGCCCTGGCACTGCTGCAGTGCAGCCCAGGGCTGAGGTCCCCCTGTCCCCACTGTCACCCGCCGCCTTTGAACCCAGGCCGGGTTGCGGCTGCAGCGGCACTGAGTGCTGGAGCTGCTAGCAGACTGGAAATGTCTTTTGTCAAAGCTTGAGATGCCTCCAACCTCCTTTAATTAAAGACAATTACTGCTTTCAGCCCCTCTTCACAGCTCAGCTGGGTTGTTTGCAAACACACAGCTGCGGGAGGCTTTGTGCCCCTCTCCCAGTCCCGCTTCCCTGGAGACACACAGAGGTTTCTTTATGATCAGCCTGAGGCTGGCGAGCAGTGAGCGAGAGGAGGGGGTGTCCCGGCCTCGTGGGGTGGCTCGTGGTGCAGCCTGGAGCAGCCCTGCCTGCTCCTGCCCGGCCCTTTCTGCCAACCCCTCGTCTGCCGGGCACGGCGGCTGCTGCCAGGGCCGTGGAGGGGTCTGGGGGGACTGGGAAGGGACGTGGCTGGGCTGCCGGGGAGGCGCCTCTTGCCCGGCTGCAGAGCAGGCCCGCAGCTCTCCATGCGTGCTTTTAACAGCTCTGCTGGGCTAGCCGTGACTGGGTTAGCCATGACTGGGTTAGCCATGACTGGGTTAGCCGTGACTGGGTTAGCCGTGACTGGGTTAGCCATGAGACTGGGTTAGCCATGACTGGGCTAGGCGTGACTGGGTTAACCATGACTGGGTTAGCCGTGACTGGGTTAGCCATGACTGGGTTAGCCATGACTGGGTTAGCCGTGACTGGGTTAGCCATGACTGGGTTAGCCATGAGACTGGGTTAGCCATGACTGGGTTAGCCGTGACTGGGTTAGCCATGACTGGGCTAGGCGTGACTGGGTTAGCCGTGACTGGGTTAGCCGTGACTGGGTTAGCTGTGACTGGGTTAGCCATGACTGCGTTAGCCATGACTGGGTTAGCCGTGACTGGGTTAGCCATGACTGGGTTAGCCATGACTGGGTTAGCCGTGACTGGGTTAACCATGACTGGGTTAGCCATGACTGGGTTAACCATGACTGGGTTAGCCATGACTGGATTAGCCATGACTGGGCTAGCCATGACTGCGTTAGCCATGACTGGGTTAGCCGTGACTGGGTTAACCATGACTGGGTTAGCCATGACTGGGTTAGCTATGACTGGGTTAGCCATGACTGGTCTAGCCATGACTGCGTTAGCCATGATTGGGTTAACCATGACCAGGTTAGCCATGACTGCGTTAGCCATGACTGGGTTAACCATGACCAGGTTAGCCATGACTCCGCATGGCCTTCCTGCAGGAGCTGCAGGGCCAGGCCAAATCTGGGCTTCCTCACCCCAAACACGCTCGGGGAAAAAAACAATCTGAACCCCCTGTAAGAAATAACCCCCTTTCTGGGCTTGAATTACTCAGAGGCAGCCAAACAGAGCTCGACCAAACTTTCCAAAGCAGTCAGGGCTGGCAGGAGAACAAGCAGCATCCACTGCAGCCCTCTGGGATGCCGTTTCCAAAAATACGAGCGCGGCGCGTGAGGCTGTCTGGAGCCCCCGCCTGCACGGGGCCAGCCCTGAGCGCTGCCAAGGCCGTGCCTTCTCCCTTTCCAGGTGCTAATGGTGTCCTCGGGGAGGGACAGGGAGTGGGGAGGCCTCTGCCTGCCTTGGAAGCGTTTGGTTGTTAAATGTGAATGGTAAGTGCTCAGCCTTGGGGCTCAGGGGAGCCAAGGTCCTTTTTGAGCCTCTAACAGCCTGACACTGCTCTGTCTTCTCAAATTCATTCTGCAGCTCCAAGTCCCCGGAGAGCACTAATCACTGGGCTGAGCATGAAGGGAAACATACCCCTCAAATGGGAAGCCCAGAAGCTCTTTCCCCTTAAACAGCCTCTCTGTGGACATCTTTGATCTGTTTTGGGGTGGTTTCTTATTCCACAGAAGGCTCTGGCAGGCCAGCAGAGGACTGGAGCCTCCTAGGACAGGTTTAAGTGTTTGTGCAGGTTTAAATGTGTTTAGCACAGGGGGTGGTTGGGCCGGGCCAGGCACACAGTGCAGGGGTGAGGACCAGGGCTGCAGAGATCCTGCTGCTGTGGTCACGTCTGTGAGATGCTGAGGTGACAGGGACATGGTCCATGGTCCATAGTGTGACATCACAGGATGCTGAGGGCCACAGTCTGCTCCATGGTGTGACACCATGGGAAACTGGGGTTCCAGGGACAGAGTTCATGGCTCGTAGTGGGACATCATGCAATGCTGGGGGGTCTAGGGATACAATCCACGCTTCACAGTGTGACATCATGGGATGCTGGGGTCTCAGGAGTACAGTCCATGGTTCATAGTGGGACATCAGGGAATGCTGGGAAGTCTGGGGGTATAGGCTGCCCTCCATTAGTGTAACACCATGGGATGCTGGGGTTCCAGGGACAGAGTCCAGGTTCCTCAGTGCAGTTTCCATAGTGCTGAGGGTCCTGCTGCTCTCCTGGGAGATGGCATCTCTCCCTTGCTCCGCAGTCTCTGCTTGGCACCCTTCACATTCAGTTCCAGGTGTTGGCCCTGTTGACGTGGCTCACCAGGAGCTGTGTGTGGGGTGGAGCATGGACATCCACCAGCTTGTGGTGTCTCCTGGGAAGCTGCTGGCTGCAGCTCTTGGCAGCTGGAGGTCCCAGGGGTGCCAAACAGTTGGTCTGGGCAGACCCAGAAACATCCAGGAGGTGTCCAAGGGAGAGGTCCCTGTGTGTTGGGCAGGACGATGTGTGAGGGATAAACATGCCCTTTCCATGAGCACCATGGTGTTGGTTGGTCTGCAGAGCTCTGTACTGGCCAGACAGTAGAGAAATAAGGGGTGGATGAGTGATGATTCCTCCTGTCCCCTGCTGTGCTGTTCATATTTCCAGTGCCCAGGGTGCCTGTGGCAGTAAGTCATGCAATTTAATTATGCACCATGTTAAAAAATATGTCCTTGCACACTGTATGAAATTGCAAGCAATCTATTCCCATTCATGTCCCCCATACTGCTGATGGCTTTATATCCCTCCCTGAGTGGCCTCTTTCCACGTGGAAGCTCTGAGTTGATTGACTCTCCATATGGAGGCTGCTCTGTGTCCCTGATCATTTTTATCAGCTCCCTCACGCCCTTGTCTTGGGATGATGCCACTGCCACACGTCCGAGCCATGGCTCCACGCGTGGCTTAATGACATTCCTGCTCTGCACTGGGCTCCTTTCTTCATCATTCCTTACATTTTCTCTTTTTTTTTTGATGATGGATGAGCTTTGAACTGATGTTTTCAGAGCATTATCTCTAGTGCTGCCGAGATCCCCTCCCTGCATGTTAATAGCTAATTTAGTGCCCATCATTGTGTTTGTATAATTAGGACTCTTTTCCCCCAAGTGCATTCGGTTCCTTTTGTCACTGCTGAATTTCATTTGCCGTGTTCTTCACCTGGAGATCTTCCTGTCACTCAGTGCCAGCGACTGCAGCCAGGCAGGCCCGGCTGATGTGGGGACACCAGGGGCTGTCCCGTGTCACTTGTCACCCTGGGGTGCTCAGGGCAGCTCCTTGTTCAGCACCATCAGGGCTGACATCTTGGGCATCCAGCTCAGTCTGTGCCTGTCTGGGGGTGCCACCCATGCTTTGTGCAGTGGGGTCACCCTTGGTGGGCCTGATGGATGCCACTGGGACAGGAGGGGACTGAGGGGACACTCCACAGTTACACCTTCCTCACGAGGGCACTGACAGGGCCTGAGGGAATGGCCTGAAGCTGTGTCAGGGGAGGTTCAGGTTGGAGATCGGGAAAGGTTCTTCCCCCAGAGGGTGCGGGCACTGCCCAGGCTCCCCAGGGAATGGGCACAGCCCCGAGGCTGCCAGAGCAGCATTTGGACAAGGCTCTGAGGGAGGCACAAGGGTGGGATTGTCGGGGTGTCTGTGCAGGGCCAGGAGGGGACTCGATGATCCTTGTGAGTCCGTTCCAGCTCAACATATTCTGTGATTTTCAGGCTGGATGGGGATTTTTGGATGGTTTGGCCTCTGTTCCAGATCTCAGTGCTCTTGGGCTGCCAGAGGCCCTTATCTCGTGTCTCAGGAGGCTCTTTCCAACCCCTGAGCAGCAGGGTTGGATCATGTGCTGTGCGGAATGGTGGAGGGATGTGGCTGGAACTGCTGCTGCTTTGGCTGGAGCTTGGCCCAAGCTGATTTCAGTGCAGGGGAGGGAGCCTGGGGAAGGAAACCCAAGAAGGGATCTCAGCACCGCCACAGCTCTGTGTGGGGCTGTTAAAAAAGGAAGGAGCCAGGCCCCCACTGGTAGTGCCAGGTCCTGTAAGAAGAAATAGCAGCCACAAGATGCAGCTTGAGAGGCTCAGGATGGGCTTTGGAAAAGCAGAGAAGTTCTCAGAGATGTTGAACATCACCATCCTCAGGGATTTCCAAGGCTTGGCTGCAGAGCTGCCCTGAGCCCTTAGGACTGAGCCTTTCTGTGAGCTGGAGAGTGGCCTGGAGACCTCAGATGTGCCTTCCCACCATCCCTGCTGGGCTGCCATGGATGCTTCTGTGCCAGGACCATGATGACAACCTGACCCGAGCACTGGAGGTAGACTGTGCCCTGGTAGGGTGCTGAGGCCAGACTGAGCTCTTGGGATTGCTCCTCAAGTAAAAAGTGGTGAAATGAGGAGAAAAAACCTCAAATTGTGCCAGGGAAGGTTCACACTGGATATTAGGAAAGAATTAATCGCTGAAAGGGTTGTCAAACAGGAAGAGGCTTCCCAGGGCAGTCACTGCTGGTGTGGCACCTGGGGACATGGTTTAAGTGGTGGACATGGCCGTGCTGTGTTGGACTCAGTGATCTCAGAGGACCTTTCCAACCTGAACTATTCTGTGATTCTAAATATGATCTTTAGGTGCATGAGGGGACAGAGTAGCCCAGCATGGCTCAGCAGCACCCAGACCTGCTGTGACTGTAACTGCAGAGAGTGGAAAATTTCCGCTGATAAAACAGTGAGCCGCAAGTGAGGAAGTTTGAGAGGTCATGCCAAGCCACATTTCAGATGAAGAATTTAAATGCAAAATTTGCCTGTCCTGTAGCCTGAGGTCAGAAAAATGCCTCCAGGTGAGCAGTAATGCCTCCAGGTGAGCAGAGCACCCTGCTCTGCAAGGTTCAAGTGGGATATGAAAAATAAACTTGGAGGATGCTGCAGGGGAAGACAAATGTGGTTCCGAGAGCCATGGAAAATGCTCTTCCATTGGGGACTGAAAAGCTCAGTAGCTCAGTGACTTCTCATAATGAAGATTAGGTGAGATGATTACCAAGAGGAAAGCCCAGCCTCTAAAGGGCTTTTGATCTGCCAAAGAAAGGGATAACAAGAGCTGGTAGGGTTAAACTGAAGCTAAACAAATTAAAAAATTAGGCATGTGTTTCTAAGTGATTAACCACTAGAGCAAGCTAATGAGATGAGGGAGCTCTCCACGTTTTGGAGCATGTCAGACAAGACGGTTCATTGCTGGGAGTTGGGCTTTAGCTGAGGAGCAGCCATCGGGGTATCAAAGAGCACCTGGGTGAGGGGCAGGAGCCTGTACCCCAAATCTGTGCCAGGCTGGGGAGGGCCCAGCCCCAGAGGCGCTGAGAAGACCCAGCAGTGCCTGTGAGAGCAGCATCCTCTCTGCCAGGCCTAGTCCTGCTGGCAGCACCCACTGAGGGACCTCTGTGCAGCCAGCAGCCCTTCCCATGCCTCCCCATGCCATCAACATCACCGGCACTGGGCTGCCCAGCTGCTGGAGGAGGAGGGAGGTGTCCGTGAGCAGGTGTGCCAGCCTTGGCAGCAGTGGTTCCTGCCTCTGGTGTCGGCGTGGAGACTCCCCCCTCCGCTGCCTGCTGGGCTGCAGGGAGGAGCAAGGACAGCATCCTTTGGATCACGGACTGCTTTGGCTTGGAAGGGACCTTAAAGCTCATCTTGTTCCTCGCTCTGGTGCCATCTGTAATGCAGACGCAGAGCAGCAGCCCAGGACAGCCCGTGCTTCCCCCCAGCCCTACTGCTGCATCCCTGCCCACACTCCACAATCCCCCAGATGGGACACCTGGCAGGGTGGCATGGGGCAGAGCCCCAGGTGCCTCCTGTCGCTGCTGTCACCTGTGCTGCCCCTGCCCTCCCAAGTGGGGACAGGTGAGCTCATCACCACTTCACAAACCACCGGTGGAGCAAGTGTGCTCCATCCTGGAGGATGAAGGCTGCTCTCTACATCTATCTCCAGACAGAAATCACCTCTCCAGATAAAAATCACCTCTCCTGTATGTTTCATTGCTCTTCCCCTGTTTCCCCTCCAGAGAGGGGGAGCAGGATTGCCCAGGACTGACCCCAATCCACTTTGGGTCATGGAATACCCTTGAAGGATATGAATTCCTGCCCACCAAAAATGAAGATTGCAGTTTCCAAACTGGGAATATGGTTAAAAAGAAAAGCCTGGAACAATGTGAAGGTGTCTTGGGGTTGAGATTTTTTTTTTCCCTTGTGCCATCTGTGGTTTTTCTGGAGGAAGCCAGGGGTGAATGGAAGGTGTTCCTGCCCATGGCAGGGGAGTTGGAATGAGATGATCTTTAAGGTTCCTTCCAACCCAACCCACCCTGTGTTTCCTGTGGCTTTAAAGGACACAAGGAGTCAGGGGCAAAGCTGGGATGCAAAAGCCGAATCCCAGCCCTGAGCTCTAACCCTTCACTCTCTGCCCCCTCTCTGCATCACTACTTTTCATTTCTTGGTGCACTCCAGCTCTTTTTTTGCCCAAGGAGAAAAGGATCATGCAAATGATTTGCCCCAAGGGATTCCTGGAAGCTGTTTAAGCCAGCAAATGCTGCTTTTTCCCCAGCTGTGCCAGGCAACTCCATGTGCTCATGAATTTCCCCTCCCCTAAGTGCAGGAAGGGGCTGACAGATGTTAACACACGATCAGTGTCTCAGGAGAGAAGAATTAAAGCCACACTGGACCCTTCGAAGACACACATTAGTGTCAGAAATTTCTAATCAATCAGCTGGGAGCCTCCTGGGGTCAGAAGCCTCTTTGAAATTCAAATGGAGAATGGCTCCTAATGGGTTTTATTTTGATTGCTATAAATTGATTAGCGTTAAGATAAACAAGTTTTGTTTCTTTCTGAAAGCTCTAAATATGCTCTGGGGGAGGAGGAGCAGTGGAGTCTGATTGCTTCCCATTAGGACATCCCCTCTTGGCTCCCACCCATCAGTTTGCACAGCCACAGGAGACACCTTTTTCCTCCAGAGCTGGCTAAAACACAGAATCACAGCATGCTGTGGGTTGGAAGGGGCCTTAAATCTCATCTTGTTCCCCTCACTGCCACGGACAGGGATGCCCTCCAGTAGCCCGGGGTGCTGATGTTGGGTGCATCATAGAAGAGTTTCTGGTGGTGCTGGGGTAGGATACAGGTTAGAGCAGGTGTGAGCACCCTCCTGTGTTTTCCACGGTGAGATGGGAAGGTGTAGCTTAGTTCTGGCTGTGTGGTGGGGAGTGTGGCTGTATTTGAGGGATGTGCAAGGTTTGGGGGCTGGTAGCCCAGCAGCTGGAATGTCTTTGGGAGATGCTCCATTGCAGCTGCATTTCCTCTGGGTCACAGCTCAGCACTCGGCACTGTGGCTGTCACCGGGCACAGGGGCACTCCTGTGTGCCCGTGACCCTGCTGGGGCCGTGGGGCAGCCAGGCCCTGTGGCTGCGGTGACACCAGGCAGCCAAGGAGCTCACAGGGGGTGAAGTCAGCAGGCTGGGGGTGCCGTGGGGTGCACTGTGTACAACTGTGAGTGGAGTTCCTACAACCATGTGTAGAGTTCTTACAGGAGTGTGGAGTTCCTAGAACCATGTGTAGAGTTCCCACAGCTGTGTGTGGTTCCTACAAGCACGTGTGCAGTTCCTGCAGCGTGTGCTCTCTCAGCTCCCTGTGACCTCCTGTGTCCCCTGGAGGCCTGTGCCTGCCTCAGCCCCAGTGCTGTGGCTCCTGCAGCCCTGGTGTGCCCCACACGTGCCCTGTGTTCTCCCAGCAGCTGTTCCCTGTGGCCAGGCTGCCCTCCTGGAGCTCCTGCTGTGCTCCCTGCACTCCTGAGTGTGGTCCCTAGCAAGGATCTCTGTGGTTTTCCAGTCCCCTTCACCTTTCTCTTTATGTCTCAGCTCTGGCCATGATGGGATGGGGTCGTGTCCCTGGACTCCTGGAGTGAGGAAGGGGCTGGAGCAAGGATCAGCTGTGGGGAGCTGGGAAGTCCCCTCAGCCTGGAGAAAATGGAGCTCAGGGACCTCCTGACAGGAGGGGATGGGGGATGTCTCTGCTCCCAGGGAAGGGAATGGAGTCCCAGGAGGCTGAGATGGCCTCAAACTGCTCTGGGAGAAATTCAGGATGGATATTGGAAAAATGCCTTCTTGTTAAGGGTGATCATGCATTGGCACAGGCCCAGGGCAGTGGTGGAGTCACCAGCCCTGGAAGTGCTCAAAAACCGCATGGATGTGTCACCCAGGGATGTGGGTTGGGGGTGAACATGGCGGATCCAGGCTGACAGCTGGACTCAGTCATCTCAGAGGCCTTTTCCAACCTGAACAGTTCCACAGTTCTTTCTCCTTTTCAAGGTGTAGGATGAGGAGAAACAAGGTCTGTCCATCTTGTGGAGGTCAGCAGGCGCCAGTTCTAGGGACTGCAGTGGGTGGGTGCTGGGCACCACTCTGTTCCCTGGCAGTGGCACGGGGATGGCAGGATGGTGTCCCTGAGGGACATGGCCAGGGCTCCCGGGGCTGCTGGGGTGTCCTGCGGTGGCCATGGGGCACAGGCTGGGGACAGCACACTGGTGGCTGTGTCGCCATGCTGGCTGGTGGTGAGGGTCTCTGTTGTGGTGGTGTGGGGTGGCGCTGCTGTGGGGACAGGGTCTCTGCAGGGTGGTGACAAGGCAGGACGTGCCCCTGGAGGAGGTGACCGAGTGATCCCGTGTGCTCTGCTGCACGTGAAGCCCAGGAGATCAGCAGTTCATATTTCTGTACTGAACAGGGAGCTGACATTAATGAACAGCTAATTAACATCACAGGGCTTGATGGTTGCAGTGTCAGCGTCCCTAATTAGTCTCGCACTAATCTGCTTTAATTAACTGTCCCTGTCGTGGTTTTAATTTAATTTTCAGCTCTAGACCAGCGAGAGCAGTCCTGGGATTATCTGGGTTCCAGTACCACGGCACTGCTTGTGCTTGGGACGGACTGGAGGGCAGTGGTGGGCAGCACAGCCCTGCTGTGCTCTGTGTGCTGCTGCCTCCCGGGGATGAGCGGTGCCCAGGGCACAGCCCCAGCCCAGCCTGTGCCCCCAGCCAGGCTCTGCGGGCTGCATGGGGCTGAGGGACACCAGGAGCTGCTGCCTGCAGCGCTCTCCTGCTGCTGGCTTGTGCATGCAGCCTGTTCCGTGGTGTAGTGATCCCTGCTCTGGGCACAGGGACAGACAGGGGCTCCCCGGGACAGCTGTGCCTGCTTGGATTTGCTTCTCATTGCCTGGAGGGACCAGTCAGAGAATCCCAGAATGGTTTGGGATTGCCCACCCCATTTCCATCCCCTGCCATGGGCAGGGATCCTTCCGGATCTAAACCTTGTTTGAACAGGTCCGTGGAAGGTGAATCCACCACTGCCCAGGGCAGCCTGGTCCAGAAGCCTTTCCAGGAAGAAATTTTTCCCAATCTCCAATCTAAACCTTCCTTGGCATGACGCGATGCCATTTCCTCTTGTCCCATCACTTGTTACTGGGAGCGCAGTCCAACCCCTGCCTTACAACCATCCTCCTTACCAGTAGTTGTTGGGAACAGTGAGGTCCTCCCCTACTAATAAGGCAATTCCTTGTTAACATCCCTGCACTGCAGCACGTTCCTGCTGGGATGAAGGATGAGGATGTGTCAGGTTGGCAGTTTCAGGGGTTTGCACTCTGCTGGGGAGGACTGCAGCAGGGGAGGGCTGTGATATGCATCCCCTGCTCCAGCCTGGCTCTGCTCGCCTCTCTCTGCTCCAGTCCCACACATCCTTCATCAATCAGGGCTCAAATCTCCCCAAGCAGGAGTGCCTCCCCACGGGCCCTTCTCGGGGCTGGGTTAATCTGTGTGAGCAAGCGGGGCCTTGCAATGGAGCTGGCACTTGGCAGTGTCCCAGGGAGCTGTGCAGGGCTGGGCTGGGCTGGCCCATCTGCATTAGGGGGGCTCTGCCATCTGTCCTGCTCCCAGCCCTGCCTGGAACTGCTCCAGGAGCCTCGTGCTTTGAAGAAAACCCTTCTCCAACCACAGCCCCTCTTCCAAATATCGCAGCTGCTCCCAGTGAGGCAGCGTGGCTGCCTTGCCCTGCTCCTCTGCAGACAGAGCAAATCCTGGGTCAGCCCCAGACATGCCACGGGCTCTGGGAGCGGCACCTTGGGGAAAGGCACTGAAGGTCTCTGCAGAAAACTGCTGGGACCCCTCTTAGCCAAGTGAGCTTGGTGCTTGGGCAGGCTGAGGATTGAGCCCAAATCTCTCTGTGCTTTCACACAGCTGCAGAGGGAAGCTGTTGGTTGTGCCACGCTGCCTGTACAAGTTCTCACAGCACATCCAGGCCTGACCCAGGATGTTGGGCACTCTGCCTTCAAAGGGTCCCAAAATGGTTTGGGTAGGAAAGGACCTTAAAGCTTATCTCATTCCACCCCTGCCATAGACAAGGACACCTCCCATTGTCCCAGGTTGCTCCCAGCCCCATCCAGCCTGGCCCTGGACACTGCCAGGGATGTAGGGGCAGCCACAGCTGCTCTGGGCACCCTGTGCCAGGGCCTGCCCACCCTCAGAGGGAACAATTCCTGCCCAGTGTCCCATCCATCCCTGCCCTCTGGCAGTGGGAGCCATTCCCTGTGTCCTGTGTCTCCATCCCTTGTCCCCAGTCCCTCTCCAGCTCTCCTAGAGCCCCTTTAGGCCCTGCAAGGGGCTCTGAGCTCTCCCTGGAGCCTTCTCCTCTCCAGGTGAGCACCCCCAGCTCTCCCAGCCTGGCTCTGGAGGGGCTCCAGCCTTTGGACTCACTGCAGAAGCTCCACATCCTTCCTTGTGCTGAGGACTCCAGGGCCAGAGGCAGCATTTAGTGGGGTCTCACCAGAGCAGAGCAGAGCAGAGCAGAGCAGAGCAGAGCAGAGCAGAGGGTCCTCTCCATAGGAGATCCATTGCTGCAGCTGCTCCGTGCTGGGCTCTCACACTCAGCCTGGTCTCTGCAGCCCCTCTCTGTTTCCCATCCTGCTTTCTCTGTGGCACACCATGCCAACACCACATTGTGTCAAACATGAATGGGAGGGTGCTCTGAGTGTCTTGAGTCCACCCTGCAGAGCCAAACAACACCAAGAAAATGTATCAGGAGACTTTACTTCAAGTCACTTGTTCTACTTTTCACCCCTGGCTGCGGTGCCATCACCTTGGCCAGGAGAGCTGAGCACCTCCTGCCCTTGGAGATGCTTGGGCATGGAGCGATCCTTGTGTCTGCTTCCCCAGAGTGGCCTCACAAGGATGGATTGCATCAACAGCGGCAGCCACATCACGGAGTTTCCTTGGCTGTGCCTTAAAGCTCTTGGGTCCCAGTTATCTAATCCTGCTCTGGAGCCCCTAGCTGATATTCCTCCTACTTCAGGAGGAATGGAAAATTTTAGGGAAGTGTTGGTTATGAAAGAATCCCTCTCTATGCACACACCATGTGATTAAATATCCCTTTCCTTCTGTGGCACAGGGGATGATTTTCCCATATTTTGGGGATAGGCCCATCTCTTGACTTTGGCTTCATTTTTCTGGTGTTCTTGATTTCCATCTTGTTGCTGTTAATCTTAAGGGCCCTGTTCTTTCCACTGCTTTTACCAACTGCTGTATTTTCTGCTGACTAATTTAAAGCCACTACTACCAGTTCATGACTTTTTAAGATGCATTTTTACTCCTTCACTGTCATTTTTGCTTCAGAATTAATTTTTACTGTAAAAAATATGAATTGCCTTTTTCCTGGGGGCAGCAGAAACTTTATTTGAGGCTATTTTGGTTATTATTCACAGCAGTCCGTTTGTGCTCTCTGTCCCTGATGGCCTTGCTGGCATCTCTGGGATCCTGTTCCGTGCTGGGGCTGGCAGCCAGCCCTGGAGTGCAGTGGGGGAGCCCTGGAAATCTGGGGAGCAGGGAGGAGCCCGATTTACAGAGTTCCTTGTAAATGCACACAGGTAGGGGCTGGGTCCAGCCTTCCCACAGCTGACACCAGCCAGCACCTCCCAACCTTCTCTTTGAGCGACCTCACATCTTTGGCGGCTCAGGTTCCTTGCACTGCCTTCCAGTGGGAGTAGGAAAGTCTGGGGGTTTGGAAGGATGAAATCTGGTGGAAGAAGGCTTTCAGATGTGGAAGGTGCATTTTGATGGATGCAGGCAAAACCCACCCAAATAATGGGAGTTATGAGCTGTTGAAAATTGCCTCTTCCCATCTGTTTTCTGGCATGCTTGGCTCTCAGATCCCTCCATTAAGCACTGCTCCTGATGGATTTAGAGAGATAATTATTTGCTGATGTTTTTCCCTCATCAGAGCATCCTTTTAGAGAAAGTTATCAGTGGAATGGGGGCCTGGGGACCAAGGGCTCAGCCTCCTCCCTCTGATGTTGATCCCTCACAGCCCTCAGTGCTGCACGAGCACTACAGCCCAATGACACATGGAGTGCACAGGGAATGCAGACAGTGGGAATTGCTCCTGGGTGTTTGTTCAGCCATGAATTGTGGCAGTCATTACACTCATGCAACACAGGGAAGCTTTATAAAAGATTTCCTAGGAAATAATGTCTAAAACCCCTGCTTTAGCTTTCCTTAGTGCACGTCCCTGGCACAGGGTGATCTTGACATGGCCACGCTGGTGGTTCTCAGGAGCAGGATGGTTCAAGCTGCTCTTGGGGATGAGTTGCAGGTGACAGTGGTTTTCTCAGACTTCATTGTACAGCCCCACATCTGATTTCCTGTTTTGTGTCAAAAATTCATGTGCTGATTACAGGGATTTGTCTTCCTTCCATGGACTTCCTTGGTCAAAGGGTTGGAGCACAAGTCTCATGAGGAGAGGCTGAGGGAGCTGGGGGCGCTCAGCCTGGAGCAAAGGAGGCTCAGGGGGCCCTTGTGGCTCTGCACAGCTCCTGCCAGGAGGGGACAGCCGGGGGGTCGGGCTGTGCTCCAGGGAACAGGGACAGGACAAGGGGAAATGGCCTCAAGTTGTGCCAAGGGAGGTTGACATTGGATATTAGGGAAAATTTCTTCACAGAAAGGGTGCTCAGATACTGGCACAGGCTGCCCAGGGTAGTGGTGGAATCACCAATCCCTGGAATTGTTCAGTGGAGCTGTGCATGTGGAACTTGCTGGTGCCCCTGGCAGTGCTGGGTTGACACTTGAACTCGAGGATCTCAGGAGGCTTTTTCAGCCTTACTGATCCCAGCCATGAGGGGCCTGTTTCAGTGGAGCCCCAGCTTTTCGGGCAGATCAGGCGCCTGCAGACACAGAGATTTTTGGTAACCCTTGCAGGTCGCTTTGCAGGAACAAGCACAGTGTTCCAGTTTCAACTCAGTGCTGATGGAGCTGCTGCAGCTCAGGTTGCTGGGGAAGCCCTGAAAATGTCTGAAAGCAGCAGAAGTGAGGCTGTTGGGACGTGAGGGAATCGAGATGGCAGGGCCAGATGGAGCTGTGCAGCAGAGCTGCAGTCTCAGGCTGGCACTGCGGTCCCTGAGCCCTGGTGGTGACAGCACCGAGGGCTCCGCTCTGGGGAAGGGACCTCTCTTCAACTGGGATTGCTTTAGCAAAGGGAAAGGGGAATTTATTCCCAGTCTGCTCCTACAAAAAATTCCTGGACCTTGAGAAGTGGAAGCTCATTTGGTTGTAGGCAGCTGGAGTGCCAGAAAAGCAGCTCAGTTCCCAGGGAGTGCTGTGACCACCTCTGAGGATGTGGATCCCTGTGTTCTGGTCCCTCCTTCCAGCACTTGACCTCCCTCACGGTAAAAAACCCTCTTGTGTCAAGGTGGAGCTTTCCATGTGCCAGTTAGAGTCTTGCCCTCCTTCTGAGGTCTGGCTCCACCTTCCTTTCACCCTGCAGGCAGCAGCAAGGTCTCTCCTTTGCCTTCTCTTTTCCAGGCTCACATCCATCCTCAGCCTCTCCTTGCCCACCATGTGCTCCAGCAGCCTGGAGCCTTCCCTGGAGTCCTTTCCTGAACTGGGGAGCCCAAACTGGAACAGCTGTTCATTGCCAGTGCACCTGGGAGCTTTTTTTTTGAGAAAGGTTGGTTCTCCTTGGGTTTTGCCTTTCAAAGGTCTCCTTCAGGGCATTTTGGGAAGCGCAGGTGGGCAGTGTGTGCCCTCCCCAGGCCGTGCTGCCTCCCCACAGCTTCTCTGCTCACTGCAGGCCAGGAAGGAAAGGTTCTGTGAGCTCCCCCAGTGACTTAACTCACCATAATGCCCATTTTTAATCACCCTTCTGCCAGTTCCACTCAGCACCAAGGGCTGACGCAGACCAGTGTTGTCATCTGGAAAGTGGCTGCTGGCACCAAACCAACTGGCACTTTGAACTTGTCCTAACTGGGTGCTAAGGAGCATTAAAATGTGCTGATTAAACATGCCCACTTCCATTCCAGGGGTTCCTGGCCATCCCCAGCTCCACCTGGGAAGGGCACCTGGAGGGGTTGTGCAGGGGACTGCTGGAGATGGGGAGGGGAATGTGGGGTGTGAGGGCTGCTGGTGCTGGGGGAAGCCGAGGCAGAGCAGTTTGGGAGCAGTGCCAGTGGCTGCCCCCTGGGCTGGGGCTGCTGGCTCAGGTGGGGGTTCCTTCAGAGACCCCATCTCAGGCTCTGGAGCTGCTCCTCCCAACATCTGGGACAAGGGAGGGCAGACGAGACAGCTACAAGCAGTGAGCAGCCCCAGATGCATGGGAGAACCCGGAGGGGCAGGCGCAGATCTGTCCTGGCTCTGATCCTGTGCAGACGCTGCCTGGTCTGTGCCAGCCTGGCTCTGCTCCTGGGGCTCTGTGCTGTGCCCAGCAGCCCCACAGTGCTGGGGGTGTCACTCCACACCGGCACAGCATCAGGAGGGCTGGGCACACTCGAGGGGCTCTTGTCCAGGAAAAGCTCCCTTTTTGCTTTCCTGTTTCCTTTAGGATTAAAGTCACTCTCCTTGGGCTGGAACCATGGAATGTTTGTCAAGTTTACGAGGGCTTTTAGAGAGGATTTTAGAAAGAACATCCTATCCCTTCTTTTATAGGGCTGAGATAAGATTATCTTTGTTTTAACACCAATTAAAGCAGGAAGGGTTTATAGGATTAGGGGTTTTCCATCAGTGCAACTTTGATGTCACCACTTGCTTGCTTGGTTTGTTCCTTTCCCTGGTTAAATCCTTGGGAAGTGTTCCTGGGATGGTTAACGTGGCCTCCCTCCCGAGGCACAGCTCTCCCAGGCAGAAGCTTCGGGAAACAATTAAACAAGACCAAACAAAGTCACAAAATATGAAGGTTCTAAATTCTTCAGGGGACCTCTTGGAGAAAGCTGGCTCAGAATAGTCACTGTGTGAGTCTGCAGTGCTTCAGTGTTTACATCGAAGAAGGCTTTCAGATGTGGAAGGTGCATTTTGATGGATGCAGGCAAAACCCACCCAAATAATGGGAGTTATGAGCTGTTGAAAATTGCCTCTTCCCATCTGTTTTCTGGCATGCTTGGCTCTCAGATCCCTCCATTAAGCACTGCTCCTGATGGATTTAGAGAGATAATTATTTGCTGATGTTTTCCCTCATCAGAGCATCCTTTTGAGAAAGTTATCAGTGGAATGGGGGCCTGGGGACCAAGGGCTCAGCCTCCTCCCTCTGATGTTGATCCCTCACAGCCCTCAGTGCTGCACGAGCACTACAGCCCAATGACACATGGAGTGCACAGGGAATGCAGACAGTGGGAATTGCTCCTGGGTGTTTGTTCAGCCATGAATTGTGGCAGTCATTACACTCATGCAACACAGGGAAGCTTTATAAAAGATTTCCTAGGAAATAATGTCTAAAACCCCTGCTTTAGCTTTCCTTAGTGCACGTCCCTGGCACAGGGTGATCTTGACATGGCCACGCTGGTGGTTCTCAGGAGCAGGATGGTTCAAGCTGCTCTTGGGGATGAGTTGCAGGTGACAGTGGTTTTCTCAGACTTCATTGTACAGCCCCACATCTGATTTCCTGTTTTGCGTCAAAAATTCATGTGCTGATTACAGGGATTTGTCTTCCTTCCATGGACTTCCTTGGTCAAAGGGTTGGAGCACAAGTCTCATGAGGAGAGGCTGAGGGAGCTGGGGGCGCTCAGCCTGGAGCAGAGGAGGCTCGGGAGGGACCCTGTGGCTCTGCACAGCTCCTGCCAGGAGGGGACAGCCGGGGGGTCGGGCTGTGCTCCAGGGAACAGGGACAGGACAAGGGGAAATGGCCTCAAGTTGTGCCAAGGGAGGTTGACATTGGATATTAGGGAAAATTTCTTCACAGAAAGGGTGATCAGATACTGGCACAGGCTGCCCAGGGTAGTGGTGGAATCACCAATCCCTGGAATTGTTCAGTGGAGCTGTGCATGTGGAACTTGCTGGTGCCCCTGGCAGTGCTGGGTTGACACTTGAACTCGAGGATCTCAGGAGGCTTTTTTCAGCCTTACTGATCCCAGCCATGAGGGCCTGTTTCAGTGGAGCCCCAGCTTTTCCCGGGCAGATCAGGCGCCTGCAGACACAGAGATTTTTGGTAACCCTTGCAGGTCGCTTTGCAGGAACAAGCACAGTGTTCCAGTTTCAACTCAGTGCTGATGGAGCTGCTGCAGCTCAGGTTGCTGGGGAAGCCCTGAAAATGTCTGAAAGCAGCAGAAGTGAGGCTGTTGGGACGTGAGGGAATCGAGATGGCAGGGCCAGATGGAGCTGTGCAGCAGAGCTGCAGTCTCAGGCTGGCACTGCGGTCCCTGAGCCCTGGTGGTGACAGCACCGAGGGCTCTGCTCTGGGGAAGGGACCTCTCTTCAACTGGGATTGCTTTAGCAAAGGGAAAGGGGAATTTATTCCCAGTCTGCTCCTACAAAAAATTCCTGGACCTTGAGAAGTGGAAGCTCATTTGGTTGTAGGCAGCTGGAGTGCCAGAAAAGCAGCTCAGTTCCCAGGGAGTGCTGTGACCACCTCTGGGGATGTGGATCCCTGTGTTCTGGTCCCTCCTTCCAGCACTTGACCTCCCTCACGGTAAAAAAACCTCTTGTGTCAAGGTGGAGCTTTCCATGTGCCAGTTAGAGTCTTGCCCTCCTTCTGAGGTCTGGCTCCACCTTCCTTTCACCCTGCAGGCAGCAGCAAGGTCTCTCCTTTGCCTTCTCTTTTCCAGGCTCACATCCATCCTCAGCCTCTCCTTGCCCACCATGTGCTCCAGCAGCCTGGAGCCTTCCTGGAGTCCTTTCCTGAACTGGGGAGCCCAAACTGGAACAGCTGTTCATTGCCAGTGCACCTGGGAGCTTTTTTTTTTGAAAGGTTGGTTCTCCTTGGGTTTTGCCTTTCAAAGGTCTCCTTCAGGGCATTTTGGGAAGCGCAGGTGGGCAGTGTGTGCCCCAGGCAGGCCGCTGCCTCCCACAGCTTCTCTGCTCACTGCAGGCCAGGAAGGAAAGGTTCTGTGAGCTCCCCAGTGACTTAACTCACCATAATGCCCATTTTTAATCACCCTTCTGCCAGTTCCACTCAGCACCAAGGGCTGACGCAGACCAGTGTTGTCATCTGGAAAGTGGCTGCTGGCACCAAACCAACTGGCACTGTGAACTTGTCCTAACTGGGTGCTAAGGAGCATTAAAATGTGCTGATTAAACATGCCCACTTCCATTCCAGGGGTTCCTGGCCATCCCCAGCTCCACCTGGGAAGGGCACCTGGAGGGGGTGTGCAGGGCACTGCTGGAGATGGGGAGGGGAATGTGGGGTGTGAGGGCTGCTGGTGCTGGGGGAAGCCGAGGCAGAGCAGTTTGGGAGCAGTGCCAGTGGCTGCCCCCTGGGCTGGGGCTGCTGGCTCAGGTGGGGGTTCCTTCAGAGACCCCATCTCAGGCTCTGGAGCTGCTCCTCCCAACATCTGGGACAAGGGAGGGCAGACGAGACAGCTACAAGCAGTGAGCAGCCCCAGATGCATGGGAGAACCCGGAGGGGCAGGCGCAGATCTGTCCTGGCTCTGATCCTGTGCAGACGCTGCCTGGTCTGTGCCAGCCTGGCTCTGCTCCTGGGGCTCTGTGCTGTGCCCAGCAGCCCCACAGTGCTGGGGGTGTCACTCCACACCGGCACAGCATCAGGAGGGCTGGGCACACTCGAGGGGCTCTTGTCCAGGAGAAGCTCCCTTTTTGCTTTCCTGTTTCCTTTAGGATTAAAGTCACTCTCCTTGGGCTGGAACCATGGAATGTTTGTCAAGTTTACGAGGGGCTTTTAGAGAGGATTTTAGAAAGAACATCCTATCCCTTCTTTTATAGGGCTGAGATAAGATTATCTTTGTTTTAACACCAATTAAAGCAGGAAGGGTTTATAGGATTAGGGGTTTTCCATCAGTGCAACTTTGATGTCACCACTTGCTTGCTTGGTTTGTTCCTTTCCCTGGTTAAATCCTTGGGAAGTGTTCCTGGGATGGTTAACGTGGCCTCCCTCCCGAGGCACAGCTCTCCCAGGCAGAAGCTTCGGGAAACAATTAAACAAGACCAAACAAAGTCACAAAATATGAAGGTTCTAAATTCTTCAGGGGGACCTCTTGGAGAAAGCTGGCTCAGAATAGTCACTGTGTGAGTCTGCAGTGCTTCAGTGTTTACATCAAGAGAAAAGGGATGTGCTGCTGGCCTGAGCAGCATGTTTAAAATAAAAATATAAAATCGTAGACTCCCAAAATGGTTTGGGTTGGAAGGGACCTTAAAGCTCATCCCATGCCACCGCTGCCATGGCAGGGACACCTTCCCCTGTCCCAGGGTGCTCTGAGCCTCACCCAGCCTGGCCTTGGGCACTGCCAGGGATGCAGGGGCAGCCCCAGCTGCTCTGGGCACCCTGTGCCAGGGCCTGCCCACCCTGCCAGGGAACAATTCCTAATGCCCGATATCCCATCTAACCCTGCTCTCTGGCAGCTCTCTGAAGCCATTCCCTGTGTCCTGTGCCTCCAGCCCTTGTCCCCAGTCCCTCTCCAGCCCTCCTGGAGCCCCTCTAGGCCCTGGCAGGGCTCTGAGCTCTCTCTGGAGCCTTCTCCTCTCCAGGTGAGCACCCCCAGCTCTGCCAGCCTGGCTCTGGAGGGGCTCCAGCCCTCGGAGCTTCTCTTTGGCTTTGGACTCACCCCAGCAGCTGCATGTCCTTCCTGTGCTGGGGCCCCAGGGATGAAAGCAGTGCCCCAGTGCTCCCCTGCTCCATGCAAGCCACCCCAGGGCTCCCAGCACTGCTGCTGTCCAGCCCCTGGAGCTCTGGTTCCTTCTGTGTGTGCCAAGCCACCCAGATGAGGTTTGGAGGCTGACACTGTGGAGGCTCCTGCTGCCTCCATGCCTGGCACTGGGACTGCTCCTGGGCAGCGTCACCTGGCACTCCTGGGGTGGGAATGTCCTGCTTCAGGAGAGCACTGAGCTACTGAGCTTGGCCTTGGAGCAGCTGCATCCTGAGCTGCTCTTCAGGCGTCTGCACGAGCCAGGAGTTGGAAGGCATCTGCTGCCACCAGCACTGTGCTCCTGAGCTCCGAACTCGCTCCCTGCTTCCAGCTTCCCACGGAGGCCTCTGGAAGTGTGCAGTGAGCTGAGCTTCTGGGCTGCAGCCACCCCTGGTCTGCAGCAGCATGGTGGACACACAGATCCATGTGCGCTTGGGACAGAACCAGAGAATCGGGAAATCATTAAGGTTGGAAAAGCTCTAGGATTGAATCCAGCCATTAGCCCAGCACTAACCCATGTCCCCAGCTGCCACACTCACGTGTTTTTAGAGCACTTCCAAGGATGGTGACTCCACCACTGCCCTGGGCAGCCTCTGTCAATACCTGACCATACTTTCCATGACAAATTTTCCCTTAATATTCAATCTAAAACTCCTCTGGTACAATTTGAAGCTGTTTTCTCTTGTTGTTTTGATTCGTTCCTGGGAGAGGAGACTGACCCCAAACAGGGACAGGGAAGTCCTCTCCCCTTGTGTGTGGATGGCCCTGACAGGATAAATGCTGGGTTGTGGTCTTCTCCATCTGTGCTCTGAGGATGTTGGCAACATCCCAGTCCCACATGCTCAGGCAGGGACAGAAAACTTTACATTTCTCTTTAAGAACTGTGACAGGCTGGGGAGGCTGAACCAGGCTGAGGGGCAGGTAAGACATTCCAGGCATTTCTCTGTGACAGCGAATACCATCAGCTCTGATGGATGTGCCCTCCCCCAGCAGGGCTGGGGACTCCAGGTGTGCTGCCCACAGGTGTGCTGGGCTCACCAGCTGCCTGAACTTGGGAGCAATGCTGGAAGAGAGGTGACCTTGTGAACCCTGGCAACCTGCAGGGGGGGGTTTGCTGGCACAAAGCCTCTCCCGGGTGAGAGCTCAGCTCTGCTGCTGGAGCACAGCACTGGGAGAGAGCTGCCAGGGCTGGGATCAGGCTGGTCCTGCCCCAGGCTGAGGATGCTCTCAGGAGAGCAGGGAGCTGCACCTGCCTGGATTTGGTGTGCCGTGAGCACTATTGGTTTGTCCCATGGCTGGATCCTTGATCCTTGGCCCTTGGCCTAGGTCTGTGGAGCTTTGGGCTGAGTCTGGCCAGAGGTCAGGGTGTGTTTGCCCCTTGCAAGACCTTCCAATGTGGTGTGTTTTGGGGAGCTCCCAGAGCAGGGCATCCCTCTGCCCTGCCCTGTCCTCTCCAAAGCTCTGTGACACCCCTAAGGACAGCACTAAGGTCCTGTCACAGCCCCACACTGCCCCAGCACTGCCCCTCTGCCTGGGGACCGAGGGACACAGGAGATGGTGCTGAGAACAAGATGTGAGCTCCTAAACTACCATGAGCTGTGCACAGGCAGGGCACGCATGGAAGTCTTGGCAGGGCACTTTGAGAGAGTGGTGTCCGAAGGACCCTGGGATGGAGCTGGGGGCAGCTGGGGTGGCTGGTGGGGAGCATTGTTGCAGGGACTGTGGGCTTTGCAGTGCTGTCACCTCCAGCTGTGAGGCCAGAGCAGCAGTGCCCATGGGCAGGTGATGGGACAGGTGATCTCCTGGGGCTGCTGGTGAGGTGCAGGGTGTTGGCCCAGTCAGTGGGAATGTGTCTGTGGGCCAGGAGGATGCTGCACAGCCTGTGCTGTCTTGCTTCCATTCCCATCCCATGGAGAATGATGAGGTTAAACAGGAACATTTGCATTGGGACCATTCCCTTTATTGACAATTCTGTAATCCACATCCTGGGGGTTCCCCTCCAGTTAATCTCGTTTAACCCTGTTTTCCCTCCTGTATTTCCCTCCCCTGCTCTCCAAATGCTGTCAGAGCTGTTGGCAGTGACAGCACCTGGCAATGCCATTAATTGCTTCTCTGAGGATGAGGTAACAGAGCAGGCTGCTAATTAAATTTATCCCTCAGGAAGCAGGAGGACTCGTGTGGCCCCTGGCACCTGCAGGTCCC
Source organism: Emberiza elegans (assembly GCA_024865655.1). NCBI lineage: Eukaryota > Metazoa > Chordata > Aves > Passeriformes > Fringillidae > Emberiza > Emberiza elegans. The sequence goes on along the minus strand of JALJVW010000067.1, from coordinate 7,814,366 downwards.
AGCTCCTCGCTCCTTCCCAGCTGCAGCATCCTGGATCCAAGGGTGTCCCCAGTGCCTCCCCCAGCCCAGCTGAGCCCTCTTCCCTGCAGCCCTCTGCAGGCTGGGGACTCAGGGCGGCTCGGAAGTACATCCAAAGGCTCTGCTGCTGCTTTGGCTTGTCCAAAGGCCACCCTCGCACTAAGAGGACAAACCCCATTGGGTGAGGGACAGGGGACAGGAACAAGCAGAGGAGGGGAAAACTTACAAGTCAGACAAAGTGAAACCTGTTTGGATACAGAATTGAAAACAAGGGTCGAGGTGCAAGGGACAGAATGGAGCAGAGTATGGGAAAAGTGACAATGTCATTGCAGCAGCCATCTCATCTTCCAAACAGGGTATGGTTGATGAAAGGAAAAAGGGGGAAATTCAGAGCTGGTTAGACATAATAGCTCTGCACAGAACATCTTAAATGGCTTTAAAGAACAGAGTAGATTTAGATGGGATGTTGGGAAGGATTGTTCCCTGTGAGCGTGGGGAGGCCCTGGCACAGGGTCCCCATAGGAGCTGTGGCTGCCCCATCCTTGTCAGTGTCCAAGGCCAGGTTGGACAGGGCTTGGAGCAGCCTGGGATAGTGGAAGGGAATTGAACCTGAGATGAGCTTTAAGGTCCCTTCCAACCCAAACCCTCCTGCCTTTCCACGATTCCATGAAATGCCCCACACACCATGGACAGCAGAGAGCCAGAAGTGCTGGTCAGGGAGGGTCTGGGGTCTCATGTCCAATGTCCATTTGCACTGGGGGTGCCACCAGCATGAGCTCAAGGCGGCCTTGGAATTGGGCTCAATCTACCCCAAAGATGAAACTCTACCACCCCTCTCCCAGGTCAGCACCATCTTTTGGAGAAGTAGCTTTTCATAATGTCCTGTCTGAACCTGTGGTCCTTGTCCTGTGTGGCAGAGTCTGGCACTCTGAGAAGTGTCTGAGCCTATTTTCAGCAGGTGCAGTTAGATCCCCCCTTACCCCAGTATGCCCAGTTACCCCATCCAGCTCTTCCCACCTCTCCCATGCCCTGTGCCCCAGGGATGACCCTGTTGGTGACTCTCCACTGGACTCTCCTGCTTCTCCATATCACCCCGGAACTGGGCAACCCTAGTGTAACCGTGTCTGTCAGCATCCCCACAGCCTGTCAAGGGAAAGAACACCTCCCCCAGTGTCCTGGCCATGCTCCTCCTGGCTTGGCCCAGGGCGTTGTTTTCCTTATTCTCCATAAGAGCATATCTGTGGGACTCATTTTATGTGGGGTCAGAGTGGGAGCAGCTCTGTGGTGGGGAGCCAAGGCACCCACCTAGGGTTTGTGGGGTGGTGAGGGTGCCAGCGGCAGCAGGGAGGGCTGTGGGGCTGGGACCCCAAGAGCATGGAGGAGGAATCCCAAAAGCAGGGAGAGGGACCCCATAGGCACAGAGCAGGAGGCAGGATGTGGCCGGGGGAGCAGCCCAGGGTCCTGCAGCAGCAGCAGGGAAGCTGCAGAGCCAGCCCCCAGCCCCGGCCCCGAGGGAGAAAGGAGCCAGGGGGGAGATAAGGCTGGGGATTTAAGGCTCCTGGCAGATCCTGACAGCCAGGGCTGCCTGGCTTCCATCAGCCTTTAAAAATGCCTCTCTGGAGTTCAGGGATCCAGCTGCCACGGGCCAGGCAGAGGGGGTGAGAGGGATCCTTCCTTCCTCAGAGCCCTCAGCATGGGCTGAAGGTGCCATTTTAGGGACTTTTATTGCAGGAGGGAGCTGCTTGCTCAGAGCTGTTTCCAGGAGGGGCCTGGGGTGGACTCTGGAGGCCAGGGCAGTTTGGGATGCAGGAGAGCCTGGCTGGAGCCTGCCCAGCTCGCACTGGATTAATTAAACACTTGGTTAGAGAGAGGCAGTGAGACACGAAGGAGCAGGGAACCCCTGTGTGGCCCCTCCTGCACATTTGGCCAAAGGCTTTCCCTGAGACATGGGATGCCTTTCCCTGCTGAGCCGCCCCAAGACAGGAGGGCTGGAAGCTTGGTGCCAGCAGCAGAGGTGGCCTTGCCTCCCACAGCCTGGTGTGGTCCTCTGCAGGAGGCTAGGATCCTCTGTGGGTCCTTCCCATGGCATTCCCTTCCCTTCAGGAGCTGGACACAAGGATCCTTGTGGGTCTCCTCCAGCTCAGTTTATTCTGTGATTCCCGAAGCACATGCCTTCCCAGGCGCAAGCACCTTTCCATGCCCTGGGAGGGAGTGAGTGGGAAACAAGGAGCCCCAGTGCTGCTCAGCGCCCCAGCCTCGCTGCAGAGAGCCACAGGCAGTGCTGCAGCTGCCTGCAGGGCTGTACCCCAGCAGGGCAGCCAGCCATGGGGCTGTGCAGCAGCCAGGCAGTTAAAGGTGCCTGGGAGCCCTGTTAGCATCCCATCACTGCTGGAGGTAGGAAAACTGCTGCAGTGATGGGGCCAGAGCCATTGGCACTGAAATCACCCTCCAGGGATGAAGGATGCTTGGATAAAGTAGAAATTTCTGTGCTTTCACTGTTTAATTTCCCTCTTTGCAAGCAGGAGTTTCTAGGGGTGTCCTTGCTGCAAGCCTGAGGAAAAACAGCAATGCCCCAAAGCTGCTGTCACCTCCCAGGGCAGAAAGCAGGGGTGTCCTCATGTCTGTGTCAGGTTGGACATCAGGGAAAGGTTCTTCCCCCGGAGGGTGCGGGCACTGCCCAGGCTCCCCAGGGAATGGGCACAGCCTGAGGCTGCCAGAGCAGCATTTGGCCAAGGCTCTGAGGGAGGCACAGGGTGGGATTGCTGGGGTGTCTGTGCAGGGCCAGGAGCTGGGCTGCATGATCCCCGTGGGTCCCTTGCAGCTCAGCATATTCCATGATCCTGTGATGCTTCCAGCACATGGTGAGAACATTCCTGTTGTTCAGGCAAGGAGGGGTTTTAGCCCCTGTGTGAAGATTTCACGTTTGATTTGGTGTTTATTCTGGAAACAAGAAATTGGGTAAATTCCTAAAGAAAATCTGTTTTCTCACCCAAGGGAAGACCTGGAGGGAGCAGAACAGTTTTGAAGACATTGTTCATTTATTTTACTCCTGGAGGTTGTCATTACTAGAGAAAAATAAATCAATAGAAAAAAGGACTTTGCATCAAATTTCAGTGATTTTCCTGTCTTCACAAATGATTTCAGAACATTTAACTTGGGAGAAGTTCTGATTTTTTCAGGATTATTTTACCCCATGTGGGACCTGCTGGGGAGGAGGGGACTTGCCAAAACTCCTGGCTGTGTTTTGGTGGCTCATGCAAAGAGTTTCAGTGTCCCAGCTTGGCATTTTTGAGGAACAACCACTGAGCTTCAGTTTTTATCCCTCTCCAGCCATTGACCTGTGCCAGGGCCAATGTGGGGAATGTTTTTATCCCTTGGAGTAGTCACTAACACTCCACAGCCTGGCCACTTTTTGGATGTCTCTCTGTCTTGATGCAGAAGCAGCATTATAGGAAAGTATCTATTTTTAAAATAAACCTCAGGAAGGTGAAAGAGGCCCCTGTCTGAAACTACCCTTGCTGGAATGACCCTGCATTTCACCTGGGCTGTCAAATGAGAGCAATTTTATCTCTTGGTCTTTTGTGTGTCTCAAATATTGGTATTAGTGCAGGAAGCCTGTTATCATGTCCCCATCGCTTCTGGGGAATGCAGAACTGCCCAGCCATCACCTCTCCCAACAGCTTAACACCCTCTGAGATGGGCTGGTCCTGAGGGAAGTGGGTCAGGAATGGAATCAAACAGGTGAGGGATCGATGGAAGGATCCAGGAACATGAGGAGGATCCTGGTTCTCAACAGCTCCTTTGACCATAAGAGGAAGGAGGGACAGTGCAAGCAGGAAGGCTGATGGAATTTCTCTGTAGAGCTTTTCTCATTGGAAACTCAGGCTAACTCTGGAGGAAAGGAGATGACAACTGAAGGAAAAAACCCATCTTCTTTTTTTCCTTTTTTCCCAAATAAGAAATAGCTACTTCTTAGCAATGGTGGCTCTTGAGCTCACAGCAACCCCAGTGAATGTTTTTCCCAGGCTGTTTTCTGATCTGCCTCATTCCTGGGAGCCTTGGCAGGTGACTGAAGGAGAAATTTGTTAAACTTGTTTCAGCACAGGAACCACCTGCCTCCCCCCAGGCTCTTCAGGCTGTGTAGGAATTAACAGCAACAAAAAGTCACAACAGGAGTAACCACAGAGGAACGGTGTGAGCTGAGCTTTTCCTTGGGCACTGGTGATCTCGGGATTGGAAGGACTTTCTGGTGTTGAAAGCTTTTATCCATGAGTGCTGCATCTGTTAGTTCTGGATCACAGTGTGGTCCAGCCTTCACCGCTGTCTGCTGTGGGCACCACACACCCCCGTGTCCCCCTCACCCACCCTGTGGGGCTGGACACATGTGGGGTTGAGTGGCTCCTGCTTATGGAGCATCTTCTTCACCTGTGAGGGGCTCAGAGCCTGGAGGGAGAGCCCAGCCCGCTGCTACTGCTCAGCAGAACCAACAATTTATTTGTAATATTGAGTCATCAAATCATTAAAGTTGGGAATGTCCCCTAGGATCATCAGCCCAGCACTGCCATGTCCCCAGGTGCCACACAAAGTACAAAGTCATGAAGACAAAACTCTGTGGAGAGTTGCAAAAGGATCCTGTGAGACAGTGTGACCAGGGAGTGAGAAGGCAATTGGAATTCAAAAGAATTGAGGTGATACAAATGGGAGAAAAGAACCCCAGGTTCATGGAATGGTGCAATCACAGAATGGTTTGGGTTTGGAGGTGCCTTAAAGAACATCTGCCTTGGGGCATCTTCCAGTAGACCAATGCACACACACGTGCACAGAGATGAGCTGGGAGCTGGCCCGGTGTCCCTCACAACTCAGATCCTGGGGCTTTCACAGTCAGTGGTTAAAAAATAAAGTGGGCATTGCTGAAAAAGAAGAGAATAAAACAGTGGATGTTGTTATGCAGTGTGGAGCATGACAGAGGTTTGGACAACTCTAGAGGTCGTGGACAAGGCAGATGGTGATTGAGTGTCCATCAGCAATGGAAATGTGGGATGGCATCAAGAATGGCAGCTTGGCTTCGAAGCAGAGAGCAGCAGTTTCTTCCTGCAGTGTGTGGTTACAGCACAGGGCTCTTTAGGGGTAAAACAGGTGCAGGACATTTGCAGGGAATAAAAAACTGAGTGGGTAACATAGTGGAGAAACACCCACGTGGGGCATTGAGTGCAAGGAGCTGTGTCTCAGAAGGGAGTGGGGAAGTGTTGTCAGCAACACGTGCACCTGGTTCATGCCCTGCTCCTTGGGTGGTCATGGATCATGGAATATCCTGACTTAGAAGAGACCCACAGGGATCAAATCCAACCCTTGACCCTGCACAGACGCCCCAACAATCTCACCCTGTGTGTGCCTGGAGCAGTGTCCCAATGCTCCTGGAGCTCTGGCAGCCTCGGGGCTGTGCCCATTCCCTGGGGAGCCTGGGCAGTGCCTGCACCCTCTGGGGGAGGAACCTCTCCCTGATCTCCACCCTAAACCCCCCTGACAGTCGCTGTTTGGGGAGGATTCTGGTGTCCGTGGTCTGACCTGGTACAGCCACTGACATCTTCTCATATGGCAGTGGTTAAAAATTCCCTTTGCACTCCTGCAATCCCTGTTCTGCACTCGTGGTTGGGGAACAGGGACAGAGGTGTCCCTGTGGGGACCCATCTCTGCAGGTTCCTCCTCAGGGCCTTCCAACCACTGCTCCTTCTCTATGGTGCCCACCTGCAGTTGTCAGGATTTCCTTTGGACTCTGCAGAGCCCCAGGGATGGTTTGGGCAGCAGTGATGGGCTCCAGGCATCCCCCCCAGCCCCCTTCTCACTGCTCACCACTGCTGTCTTCTCTTCCAGGCTGTCCCTTGGGAACATTCAAGGCCAGCCAGGGGGATGAAGGGTGTGTCCACTGCCCCATCAACAGCCGGACAACCTCGGAAGGGGCCACAAACTGCGTGTGCCGCAATGGATATTACCGGGCAGACGCCGACCCCGTGGACATGCCGTGCACCAGTATGTGGGACTGGGCAACTGGGAGGGAACCACGTGGCGGGGAAAGGAGATGGTCCTCAGTCAAAGCACCAAGGGATGGTTGACAAAGGTGTCTGTCCCAGTGGCGTTTTGGGGGACACTACACAAACTAACTGGTAAATTTTGCCAGGACTTTCACCCAATCAAATCAGCCTCGGGTAAGAGGACTGGTTTCATTCCCCCTCATTGCTTTGGATGTCCAGCTTGCTGCACACATCCCTGACACCAAGAGAAGTAGGGATTTATTAAGAGGCCTCAAATAGCTCCACCTTAGGCAGCACAGCCCAAAATGGCCACAAAAATGGATGACAGGTCAGGGGGTCTCACACTTTTATAAGTTTTGGTCCATTTGCATATTGGAGCTAATTGTCCAATTACAGCTTTAGCCCATGAAGTCCCATCCTTCTTGTTTTCTCTCTTCAACCCACATTGTTTATGCTCTTGGCTCTGAGATCTGGATCAGCTGTCCTTGGGTCCCCAGCTAGAACAGGAATTGTTTTATCTCCCTATTCTGTGGAGAGAGCTCACCGTCCCCTAATATGAAGCCCAGACTTACGCACTAAAGCAGAATAGAATCTGAAAATGTGAAAGCTAAAACCTGAGGCATCAGGGGTGGGCAGTGTCCCTGGGCAGTGCTGGCTGAGCCCCTGTGGGCTGGAAGCCCCTGTGGGTTTGGCTGACAAAGAGTCCTGCCCAGGCATGGGGAGGAGGAGAGGTGCAGCTGCTCACACCTTCCTGTCTGCTCCCTTTGCAGCCATCCCGTCCGCCCCGCAGGCCGTGATCTCCAGCGTGAACGAGACGTCGCTGATGCTGGAGTGGAGCCCCCCGCGGGACTCGGGGGGCCGCGAGGACCTGGTGTACAACATCATCTGCAAGAGCTGCGGGGCCGGGCGCGGGGCCTGCACGCGCTGCGGGGACAACGTGCAGTTCGCCCCGCGCCAGCTGGGCCTCACCGAGCCCCGCATCTACATCAGCGACCTGCTGGCCCACACCCAGTACACCTTCGAGATCCAGGCCGTCAACGGCGTCACCGACCAGAGCCCCTTCTCCCCGCAGTTCGCCTCCGTGAACATCACCACCAACCAGGCCGGTAAGGCTCGGTCCCCCTCCCTCAGAGCTCCCACTCCGGGCTGGGCTGTGAAGACTGAGCTAGAACAGAGACTAGACAGAGCTAAAGAATAAAGCAGGGATTTATTAAGAGGCCTCAAATAGATCCACTTTGGGCAGCACAGCCCAAAATGGCCACAAAAATGGATGACAGGTCAGGGGTCTCACACTTTTATATGTTTTGGTCCATTTGCATATTGTAGTTCACTGTCAGCTTTAGCCCATGCAATCCCATCCTTGTTTTCTCTCTTCAGCCCACGTTGTTTATGCTCTTGGGCCTGAGATCTGGATCAGCTGTCCTTGGGTCCCTGGCTAGAGCAGGAATTGTTTTATCTCCCTATTCTGTGAAGAGAGCTCACCATCCCCTAATATGAAGCCCAGACTTACGCACTAAAGCAGAATAGAATCTGAAAAATGTAAAAGCTAAAACCTGAGGCATCACGGGTGGGCAGTGTCCCTGGGCAGTGCTGGCTGAGCCCCTGTGGGCTGGAAGGGGACAAGAGTGGGGTGAGGTGTTGCTTATTCCATAATGTTGGTGGTGATGAGTGCCTGGCAATTCCTGAGTGAATCCCAAGCCCTGGGTGTCAAAATATCCCTTATTTCAGTGAAAAGCTGCAGCATGCCCCAAGGCAGAGCTGCCTCCCCATCATGGCAGCAGAACAGCTGGTGGCACTGTCCCCTGGTGTCACAGCATCACTCTCCAGCACTGGGTGGGGCTGGGCCTGAGGCTGTTGCCTCCAAGCATCATTGCAGGCACCATCAGAGCGTTGCAGACACACTCCTGGTTCCTGGGGAGGGAAGGGGAAGATGAGGTGGCTCCAGCACTTTGATGGGAGCTGCAGTCCCTGCTTGGATTGTAGAGAGAGCTAGGACAGACTGAGAAACCAAAGGAGAGCTGCACAGGAGAGGGGCTGGGAGATGGATATTTGGGATAGGGGTCTGGGAGTCTGCTCCAGTTCCTGTGCCACTGCAGAGTCACCTGGTGAAGCAGCTGAAGCACAGAGCTGGGAGGGTGTCAGTCAGGGTCTCCATTTCTGTGCAGGGTGGGTTTGCTGGGGGAGGAATGGTCAGAGTGGCTGGTAGTGCTGCTCCCAGGAGGGTCCCCAGCAGCCCCCTGGCAGCTGTGCTGGTGGCAGGGAGCCCCTCTGAGCTGCTGGCCAGGGGCTGCCTTCCCAGCCCACCTGGAAGCCATCTGGAGCTGGGCACAGGCTGGGGCTTGGCTCAGTGGGGTCGAGGTGAAAGGATGCCAGTGAGGCACAGCTCTGCTGGGAAGCAGGAGAGATTCTGGTCCCTCTGAAGTGCCCTGGACACTACCTGACCCCCAGGGCTGAATTTGGCAGCCATGGGTGAATCACCTGGAGGCCATGGTGTGTCCTGGCTGCCAGGGATGGTGGGTGGGTTAAAACAGCAGTAGGGCAGGTGGGCATCACTTGGGCATCACTTCCAGAGTGTGAGGACAGAGGGAACCTGCAGAAATGTCTGCGTGAATTATTATGGTGCCCTCTGATCTGGAGTTAGCTCGGGGGTGGGGCCAGGGTGTTTTTGAAGCCCTGGAGGCAGGTCTGACACAGGCTCAGCCATGGTTTGGCTCCCAGCAGGGACAGGGCTGCCCCAAGGAGGAGAGGAGAATGGGTCTGGATGACCAGCTTCCTTTACCTGATGGAGATGGGGTGGCCGTAATGCTGCCTGGAGCTGGGAAGGGGCTCTGCACCTTCCCACCGTGGTCCTGTACTATGGATTAATCATTTAATGCTCATATTTCATACTTGCATTTCTCTGCTGTGCTTGAACCTTCATGTATCACCCGTGGGTGCTCCCACCTGTACAAAGCCATTGAGCTGAGTCGAAGGCAAATCCTTTTCAGTCCCCTGCATCCTCCTCCTTGTGTTTTCCTGGCTTGACACTCCTTTATTATCAGGGCTCACACTTCTCAGCCTGTGTGATGTCTCTCTTAATGTATCTATTCATTAGCACTAAACACTAAATGTCTGCTTGCTAATTCCTCTGTAATTAGAGGCTCTGGATTCTTCTGCTTACACTCGCACCGGCACTGCCTGGCAGCCTTGATGTAGATCATTAGCAGTTGGTAACAGAAGCTGCAGACACAAAGGCAGAGCTGGGACGGGATAATGGGGGGTGCTGGGGGAGAGGACAGGGAGCAGAGGGAGGATGAGCCTCCCTCTGCCTTGGCTCTGGATAGAGGAGCCAGCTGGGGCTCCATTGTTGAATGTGTGATGGGGTTGTGCTCCTGCCACAGCTGGACAAAGCAGAGTGCCCACCACCCCTCGGGGTCCTGCAGCCCTACAGGAAGCAAGGAAAATTCTCCCTGGTTCCCCAAGGGACACAGGGTATGTGCTGGGGACTCTCTGTGATGCACGACTGAGGAGAGATGCTCCATCACCAGCAGCACCTTCAGGTGTCACCAGTTCTTCAGCACCCACATTTTATAAGGGCATGGAGTGCCAGGATGAGGGGGGATGGCTCCCCACTGCCAGAGGACAGGGTTAGATGGAATATTGGGAAGGAATTCTTCCCTGGGAGGGTGAGGAGGCCCTGGCACAGGTTGCCCAGAGAAGCTGTAGCTGTCCCATCCCTGGAATTGCCCAAAACCAGGTTGGATGTGGCTTGGAGCACCCTGGGATAGTAGAAGCTGTCCCAGTCCATCTCAAGGGATGATAAGGTTTTATATCCCTTGCAATCCAAACTATTCTGGGATCCCAGGAGAAATCTCCTGTGAGAGTAAGAAAACAACCCCTCTAGAGCAGCCAGAGGGAAGGAGGGTCCTGAGTGTGGCCAGGTGGGTGGCCCATGCTGGGTGATGGTCAGGTGGCCATCATCCCATGGCCATGACCCCTTCCAGCAAACTGGATCCCCATAAACATGATCCACCTGCCTTCCTGGGCAATGCCTTCTGTCAGCTCTGAGCCCAGGCTGGGTTTTCTCTCTGCTCTTCTCAGCAGGCACTCCTCAACCTCCAGCTCCACACTGTGCATCTGCAGCTCACCTGCACTGCTGCTTCTCACACCCTGCAGCTGAGGAGTACCTCTCCCCCAAAGCTCAGCATCCCTTCAGGAGTGAAATCCAGGACTCTCCATGTGCCACAATCCTGTCTGCAGGAACTGTGACAGAGCCTGGGTGCCACCAAAAGTCCTTTCCCAGGCATTCCTCAACAAATGATCTGTGCCAAGAGGGTGGCTGAGAGCCGTGCCAGCATCCCAAGGGGTCAAGGAGCTGAGCCCAGGGCTGTGGATAACAACACTTGACTAATTGAGAGACTTGCCAGGCACCAGCTCTTGCTGGCAGCGCCTGACTACTAATTTGTGGCCTTTCTTTGAGGACTGCTGGGGAGTGGGGAGAGTCTTGGTGCTGTGAGGATTGGCAGGCTCTGTCCACACCGTGGACAGGCTGAGTGCCCTGGGAAAGCTGAAGGAAAGGGCTCCGTGGTCAGGGATGAATTAATGGCAGTGGGAAGGGCACTTCTTGGTAACTGGCTTCTGTGACCTGAGGAGGGAGGAAGAAGCCTTGGGCTCTGGAGTATCCAGAGACAAATTCAAGACCTCCCAGTGGTGTGGGTAAGAGAGCATCCAGGCTCTTGGGAATGTGTCCCTTTTGTGAGCAGCTCTTGTCACAGGGGATAAGGAGGGAGGATTATTGCTGATGTCAGAGGCTCTTGGCTGCAAGCAGAGCCACAGAGAGCCATAAAGGGCCCTTACAGAGAGAACACAAGGAGTGTGAGGTGAAGGAAACCAATCCATTGTCCTGATAAACCCATCAGGATGATTTCTCCCCCTCTACAGATCCAGAAAAGTTGTTATGATTATTTGCATTATTATTCCGGGTGGCATTTTCCAGCAGTATGTCACAACATGGTGATATGGGTTAGTGGACAAAGTGGCATTCAGTCAAAGGTTGGACTTGATGATCTTGGAGGTCTTTTCCAACCTTCCATGATTCTCTAGGTCTCTTGGCCAGGAAGATGTGCAGCTCACAGCTCTGTCCCAGGAGCATGCCAGGCATCAGTAGGGTTTGAATTTCAGTGGTTGGCGCAGCCCAGGTTGTGTCCCAGCCATGCAGGGTCTTTTGGGGAGGGCTGTCCTGACAGGCCTTGGAGGAGCCCCTGAGCTCAAGGACAGGTGACCACGGTGCAAAGTGAGGACATGGGCCATGGCCCTGCTCTGCTGGGGTCTTCTAGTGCTGGACTGAGCCCAGCCTGATCCTGCTACAAACCTTGAGGAGTTCATCCATGAGCAATGGAGCAGGGGCGAGACAGATGCCAGGTTGTGCAGAAAGGAGGGGTTTTCCCCTCACCTCCAAGCAAACCAATTCCCTTGCAGCCACGGCCCTGGAGCTCTGCTGGCAGAGGCAGCAGGGGCAGGGAGAGGTCGGGGAGCAGGCGAGGTGAAGGGAGGAGCTGGGCAGGAGCAGACCTTCTCACCAGCCATCCCAGCCTGCTGTTTGCTTGTCACATTAGTGATGCTGCTGGCTAGACAGGGACAGGAGACTTGTACTGCCTGGGGCACAGGGAGTCTTGCTTTTATCTTCTCACTTTCACCGTGTGCCAGAGGATGTGTCTGGCTCCCTGCTTGTGAGGGAGGCACAGGAGAGCCTGTGTTGCTCTGGACACGAGCAGGAGCAGTGGCTCCTCCCGTTCTCTCTCTGTGCTGCTCAGCTGGGCCCTCCTGCAGCCAGGAGTTACTGTCTGTGAAACCAGAACCTGAAAAAGTGGAGAAATTACCTCAGAGGGCTGGAATGAGCTTTCCAGAGCTTCAAAGCTCTGAGTATTTGTTTATTGTAGAATCCCAGAATGGTTTGGGTTGGAAGGGACTTTAAAGATTACCCAGACCCACCCCATGCCATGGGCAGGGACATCTTCCACTAGCAGAGGTTGCTCCAAGCTCCATCCAAGCTGGCCTTGAACTTCAACAAGATTTTGACACTCCACTTTCCTGTTTCCTCCAGAATTACAGGCAGGAAGTTGTAACATTTGAGTATCTCAGATTCCTCATCCAACTTCCCGCTTTCAGCAGGGCTGCTGCCAGCAGTGCATAAGCAGAGTCATGGCTTTGGGTAGACAGTTGTTGGTTATCTCCAAAGGCAGAGCTCTCCCCATGTCCCACTGACTTGTCCCAGATCTGCATCACCCTCCTGGGGAGGGAACTTCTTCTGATGGCCAACCTGACCCTCCTAAGCTATGATTTATGCCCATTGCTCTTCATTCAGCTAAGTTTCAAAGGTTCTACTGCAGAGATGTTTTAGATCAGCCTGAATATCAGTTCAAATCCCAGAATCCCAGCATCTGGTTTGTACTGGAGGGACCTTAAAGCTCAGCTCATTCTACCCCCTCTCATGGGCAGGGACATCTTCCACTAGACCAGGCTGCTCCAAGCCCTGTCTAGCCTGGCCTGGGACACTTCTAGGGTTGGGAATTTTCCTCCAATTCAGTCCTGGCTTTAGCTAAAACACCTTTCAGGGAGAGAATTAGTCTTGAGGCATCAAGAGACAGGCAGTCAGTCCGTCAGGTCCTTGTACATGAGTCGGTGTAGATTGCTGCCTTTTTCCTGATGAAATCACTGATTTTCTAAGGAAATACAGAAGACTCTGTCTGTCAGGACACCAGTAAAACATTTGATTTGGGAAACTGCAAGCTGGAAGTGGTTCTGTGAAGTCAGTCCAGGAACTGCAGAAATGGGAGACCACAATGACCCGAGTGGGGAAGCCTCAGCTGAGCTGAGGTGAACTGAGGTCCATGAGAAGCACTTTCATACTTCTTGATGTTTCAAGACTTGGTAGGGTACTTCTTGTGCAGAAAACTGACACAAAAAGGGGACAAACAGAAATTTCCTGAGCTTTGGAGCCATCTCACACATGGGGAGCCAGGACAAAGCCTGTTTCTCTGTGTGACAGAGCAAGCTGGAGGGTCTGCTGGGCTGCTGTCCTGAGGTCACTTAAATCCCAGGTTTCATCTTTTGGAGACTTCCCTGGATGTGTTTCTGTGACAATTCAGCCTGCTCCCATGCTCCAAACCTCCTGAAACCTTGACATCTTCATGGCTGCTTCTCTTACTCCAGTTAAGATCCAGACCTTGCCTTCCATGGACCCGTGTCACCATCCTGGTTCTGTCATCTTCTTCTCTCCCTCTTCCATTCACCCACTGCTCCCATCTTCACCCTGATGGCCACCAAAATGTGATGTGGCTTTGCTTTTGCTGCCCTCCTCCTCTCTCTTGTTGCCCCAACCTGTTGCCTTCACTGCATCCCCCCAGCCTGCAGCAGCTGGCAGCGAGTGCCCAGGAGGGATCCTGCCATGCCCAAATCCCTTCTCCTCTGCCACTGGAGACCATCTGCAGCAGATGGCAGGAGCTTTGTCAGCTGCTGGCTCTTCAGGAGCCTCTTCCCTCTCCTGTGGTGGGCAGTTGGGGGATGTTGGCAGAGCAGGGGATGGGCTGCACCGGAGCTTCCCGAGCAGATGCCCTTCCCTGCCCTCCACCATCTCTGCGGGCTCCTCCTCCTGCTGACTCCCAGGCTTCCCTGTTGCATAAATTACACCGTGAGTTTGAGGATCATTTTTCCACACCTGCCTGGGGCTTCAGAAACCTATTCCAGTGCATCTGGAGCTGACTTTGGTCAGAAACAACAGTCTGTCCATGATGGATGGGGTGGAAAGTCCCTCCTGCTAAATCAGGGGCTCCCTCAGTGTGCCACCATCCCTGCTCTGTGCTGTGCTGGGAGCTGATGGGAAGGCTCCAGGGCTCTCCTTTTCCTCCTGTGTTCCAGATGGCTGATTTATGTCTCCTGCTGCCCTTGGCAAGCACAGCCCTGGGGCAGTGCCCTGGGGCAGGTGGGGAAGCTGGCCATTGTTCCAAAGGGTTACTGCAGCTTCCTGGCTGGGTGTCCTTCAGTCCTTCTTGGGGTCCCTGTGGGAAGGGATGAGTCTCTGTGCACCCCTGTACAAGCAGGAAGATGCTCACAGTGCCTGGCCCTCCACAGGCTGGTCCATGGCCATCCCTGCCCTGGCAGGGGTGCAGGAGGCATCTCTGGGGCTGGGCAGGAAATGCTCTTCCCAAGAGAAAATGGGATTTCCAAAACTTTCCCCTACACAGAGAACCAGGTGGAGTTTGCCATGCAAGAGAGCAAGGGAAATGGTTCAGTCACAAATTAGCAGGACTTAGTGATGCTCCAAGGGCTGGAGCCCCTCCAGAGCCAGGCAGGCAGAGCTGGGGGGGTTCACCTTGAGAAAAGAAGGCTCCAGGGAGACCTCAGAGCCCTTCTGGGATCTAAAGGGGCCCCAGGAGAGCAGGAGAGGGACTGGGGACAGGGGATGGAGGCACAGGACATAGTGAATGGCTTCCACTGCCAGAGGGCAGGGATGGATGGGATATTGGGCAGGAATTGTTCCCTGTGAGGGTGGGCAGGCCCTGGCACAGGTGCCCAGAGCAGCTGGGGCTGCCCCTGGATCCCTGGCAGTGCCCAAGGCCAGGCTGGATGGGGCTGGGATCAGCCTGGGACAGTGGGAGGTGTCCCTGCCATGCCAGGGGTGGAAAGGTCCCTTCCAACCTGAACCATTCTGTGATTCCATGGATGCTGTGCAGCAGACATCACTCTTTCAAGGACTATAGCTCTAAGCTTTCTATGTTTGAAATTTTTAAGCCAGGTAGTTCCTAAAGGCAGTTATCATTGCAATTAATGCAATTAATGGCAGCAATTAATCGTCACTTTTTGGGAAAGTATATTTTTATGGAAAATCTGGGGACAGGTTGGGGGAGGGGGGGTCTGGCTCCCTTTGTGTTCCTGCTTCCCTGCAGCCTTTTGCTGGGGACATGCCATGATCTGGAGCCGATGAATTTTCCACGTGCAGAGGGGTCCAGGAGGTGGGGACACCCTTGGCACCTTGTGACCCCAAAGCTGCTCTGGCGGCAGTGTGGGGGGTGCCAGGAGCCTCTGGAGCAGCTCCTCTGTGTGGGAACAAAGCCATGCAGGCCGGGCGGCACATGCAAATGGGACTGCAAACCCCACTGAACAAAGAGCTCGAGCACAGCCAAACCCTCGGCTGCCTGGGCCAAGTCGCTGGGCTTGTGGCATTAGCAACTGCTTTAAAGGCTGTAATCTACACCAAAGCCTGCCTTGATTTAACTGGGGCTGCAGCCAGGACCAGCTTTGGGCTGCTTTGCCATGTTTTTAAGATTTTCCAGCGTTTGTAGTTACAGACTCAAGGAGCTGCAGCCTGGGCCCACTGGGAAGTTTTCCAGACACTTGACACAGCGTGGGTACCACTCTGATGGGGCCACCTTGCCAAGAACCTCGGAACAAATACCTCACACACTGTGAAACACCAATTTTCCAGAGCTCCAGCAAGTCCAGGAATATCCCAGATCTGAGAATTTTTACTCCTTTAAGGGCAAATGTTGCTTATTAAAGAGCCCCAGTGCTGCCATTCCTTGCTTTCCTCGGCTTGTGCTGGAGAGAATTGGCTCCAAAAGTGTGTGGCTCCTGAACATGGCATTACAGGGGCAGAACTGGGAAAGGAACTGGGGAGACAAATGTTGTAATAGTCCGAGGAATAATGAACCCTTTCAGCAGGAGAATCTCAGACACACAAGTGCTGGTGGAGGGGTTTCTGGAGGGCCTAACCTGCCATGCAAAGCAGGGTCACCAGGGTCACCATGGAGGGCAGGTGAAGAATCCTCCCTTCTTCCCTTCTTCATCCGGGTATTCCTCACTGTGGTGCATTCAGTGCTCATGTTGGAGGAAGGCATCTGATTTCAAATGCATTCTCCAAGAGGGCCCATGGTCTGAAAGCCTGTGATGCTTAAATGGCCAGAGGGAGTTTTACCCAGAAAAGCAAAAAATGAGGGAGGTTTTAACCAGAGAAGCCAATTTTCAGTTCAATACTTGGATGTGTTTGGACTCTGAGCTGAACAGGAGCACAAAAACCAGGGTCCTTGGGGTCAGTGGTGACACCTGGAGTGGGGACAGTTGGACCATTGTACAGTGACAGTCTGTGATGTCCCACCTGCTGGGGACTCTGTGGGACTGGGGTGCCGTGGGGCAAGGAGGGAGAGCTGCTTTGGATTAGATGTCCTGCAGGTGAGACAGTGGTGAGAGCCATCCAGGTCACTGGGAATGTGGGGGTCAGTTGTCCTGTCTGTCCCCTCTGCCCATGCTGGAGAAGCAGAGCTCACCCCCACCCCTGTGCCTACTCCACTGGCCTGAAGCCTTGCACAGAGGCCCTGTGTGCTCCTGCCACTTCAAACACAGCTTTCCAGACTGCTGGAGCCTGGATCCCCGAGCCCTGTGGATTGAAGGTCAGGACAGCCCTTGCTCTGTGACTGATCACAGCACTGTCCTGGCTGCTTCAGAGCATCACCTCCAGCCTCACTGCACGGGGTGTGGGAATGCTGTCCTGGGAATGCCCTGCTCTGGACCCACAGGAATCCTGCTCTCCACATGTTGGAGCTGCCTGGGTCTCGCACTCAGACTGAGTCCCTGGGTGAAGGCAGTGAGAGGGAAGCTTGCCCCCTTCCCCCAAGGCTTTCCAAGTCTCTCCCTTCACACGGTGGCAGGACAGTCATAGGCATCCCCTGCCAGATGCTCTGACAGAAATTCTGCCCTGACAGAGCCTTCTCCCCCACATCTCCCCATTCCCTGCCCTGTCCCGTGGCCTCTGGACTGGCTGGTGCCTTGCAGCATCATGGTGCATTTCCCTGCCACTCTGTCTTCAGCCGCGGGTCAGGCAGTTAATCCTGACCCCGATCACAGCCGCTGCTGCACGGCGTAATTGAAAATGCCAGAATTCCCTGCTGACCTTCCTATAATAAAAGCAGTTCCCCCCCGTCCAGTAACCTGACACTCCAGGGACCGAGATCTGTCAGGAGGGCTCCGAGGAGATGCTGGAAAGCTCCCAGCTGTTCACCTCGCCTTTTCCCCTGGGTGATTTCTAAGTGTTGCCAGGGAGAGGCCAAGGGCTGGGCTGGCTTTGCTCTCTCTGAGTCGTGAGTGTTTTCCAGAGCAAATGTTGACTCTGTCTGACATGACATGGGTTAGTGGAATTAAAGTGATCAGAGATAGGGGGTTTGCTGCCTGTAACCTGATTCTCCCAGCTAAGCCAGCAGAGGAATGGATGCTTTGATTTTACCGGGATCTCGACAGCACTGCCCCACTAGCGAGGCGTAGGGGCTCAGCCTTGGGACTGGCAGGTGAGGGGGGGTTGGCTACAGACTGGGAGGAAGATTGCATGGCAGCCTTTCAAATGGGTCTAAAGATGATGAAAGAGAAGCTGTGGAAAGACCCTCGTGTCCCCCCTGCAGGCTGGAGCCACACAGTCCCACCAGACACTGCCAGCAGAGTCTGAGCCCCTGGGCTGCTCCCTGCAGTGCTGCCCTGGCTGGTGGCAGGGTCTTTTCCCATTTTATTCCCTTTACAGCAGTGGTCCAACTTCCCAGCCTGCGCACTGTGACCTTCCACAGGTCACAGCAGCACCAAGGCTGCAAAGTGGCCCTGGAGTGCCATGGACATTTGTGTAGCTGGATGTGGGCTTGGTTTATTGGGAGCCAGACTTCCTAAAAAACACTGGCAGTGGTGGTGGCCCAAGAGTCAGGACCTGACACAGAAAATTGGCCTCTGCTATTAAAGTCTATTAGACAAGGATGTCCTGATGGGTCCTTTGGGATGGGATGAACCAGAATACACTGAATCATAAAATCACAGAATCCCAGGCTGGGTTGGGTTGAAAGGGACCTTGAAGATCATGTTATTCCACCTCCTCCCATGGGTAGGGACACCTTCCACTACCACACTTCCAGGTTGGTCCCAGACCTGTCCAGCCTGGCCTTAGACTCTTCCAGGGGTGAGGCAGATAGAGGTAGGATAGGAGGGAGGTGAGCTCAGGATGTTGAAAAAGCAGGGCTGGGAGAAACGAACAGCTCCCAGATGGAAGCTCTTGTTGAATAAAAGAGGAAGATGTCCTAGGAGATGTCCTGGGGCTCCTAGAACTGCTCAGAGTTGTGTTGTGGGGATGTGTTAGAGAGACAAACACATGAGCTGCCTAAGAACCCTCAAATGGACTCAGAGACGTAGAAGCAAGGAGGAAAATTGGTCTATTTCTTTCTCATTGCCCCAAAACAATTCTTAATTCTTCATTGTGTGATGCCCTCCTGCTGCTTTTTGTCAGCTTTCTCCTAATGAATTTCCCTGAGCTTTAGAGAGAGTTTTACCAATTGCATGAACTTTGGATGCATCAAGGATCTCTCACCCCACTCCCAGCAGAAGTGGGATGATAGGAAATGTAGGAACAGCCTCCTCCTCTCCCTGAGCTGGGGGCACAGCCAAAAATACCCAGTGGAAGTACCCAGGGGAGAGGGAAGAGCAGCTCTGCAGGGCTGAGCTGAGGCAGGGAAGTGTCACCTTGGACACACTCAGAGGAATATCAAACCTCAGCAAGGAGATGGATGCTGGGTACTGAACTCAGTTTTGAGGTTTATGTTTGAAAAGGAGATTAACAAAAAATGAGAAAAGGTAGAGGAGGGAGTCATCAGGCTGTTAAATGTGTGAAGTGCTCAGGAAACTACTTGGAAAGCAAAAAGCAATCACAGAATCATTGGCTGATTTGTGCTGCAAGGGACCTTAAAGATCTTCCAGTTCCAACACTCCACGGACAAAAAGGAAATATTTTTACTATCTTTCAGCTTGTCCATGATGACAATATTCTTTTTCTAGACTCCTCCTCCATTTAGTTACAAAACCCAGTAAAGTTCCTGCAGTTGGAAACTGAAGTCCATAATTTTTAACCTGAAAATAAAAGGTGCATTTTAAAAGAGAGCCTGAGGGAAACCTCCGCAGGGGCATGGTGGGCTCAGCATCATCTGAAGTCCTCAAAGGAAGCAGGGGGTGTGTCTGTAGCATACTCAGGGGGTCAAACACAAGTGTTTCAGCTATTTTTAGCTCTGCCTGGGTTTGTGCAGATGTTCAGACCTGGGTGTTATGGAGCTTTTCCCAATTCTCTGCTAAATTGCTCTGCTCTTGTGCTGTCTCATCGCACTGCCCTGGGTTTGGTGTGACCTTCTTCAGCTTTTCCTGTGATTAAAAAGTGATTGTTTCTCCTGGAAAACTCACATTTTGTTCCTTTCTATTTTCTTCCATTTCCTTCTTTCCCTTAAAACTTTTCATCATTTCCGACAAGTCCCAAAGAAGCAAATATTTGTATGAAAGTCAGATTCTGGCTATGCCAAGCCTGAGGCTTCATGGTGCAACCAACACCCGCCTTTGTCCCTGCAGGACATCAGGCAAATCCTTACTTACAGAACCCAAAGCCTCTTGTGGAGGATCAGTGCAGGTTAAGCTGCCTTTGTGTGATGGATCTGTGCCACCTGGGGTTTGGTTTCTCTTAGCACAGGCTGCTGAGGTAGCCTTGAGGTACTGCTCTGGAGCCATGGAGCTCCCTGGTTCCGTGCCCAGGGGTGTTACCCTCATGTCACAGCATCCTCAGAGAGCAGCTCTGCCACAGGGAAGCCTGGACATGCTTTCAGTCAAAGATGTAAAGCTGTAAAGAGAGATGTGCCTGGATGGGATCTTTAGCAAAAGCTCTTTCAAAAAAAAAAAAAAAGAAAAGAAGCTCTTTCATAAAAGTGGCTTCAGCTTCATAATCAGGACCCAGACCATCATTTGTGATCTCTTCTCTTTTTTTCTTTTTTTTTTTTTCCTCTCCTTTAGAAGACATATTTTAAATTCTGGATGTGCCTCAGCTACAGTGCCTGGGAGACAGGACGTGTGGGGCTCGTTTACAGGGATGTGGCAGAGAAAGACTGTGATTTATGACCAAAAATTGGGATTGTATCTAGAGCTAAACAGAAAGGCTAAGGGGTGCTGATACAGAGGGGCTGCTGAGAGAAGCCCCATCCTTGGAGGTTTAAAGATACATCTAACATAGCTTCCCTTCTTTGGTGTGGTGGTGGACCAGAAGCTCTGGGAGTCCCATACCAGCAGCATTCCTGGCATTTGGTGCTCTAGGGAACTGAAGGGGGCAGTGGGAGAGGAGGGCTCAGTCCTGTCAGCCTTCACAGCTCTTCTCTGCTCTGTATGGAGACACCTGGGCCTCTTGGGTCATCCCTTTCCTCAGCACAGTCTATGGAATGGAATGGAATATAGAATATTTCAGTTGGAAACACCCACAGTGTTTATCTAGTCCAGTTGCCTCGCCTAGACTTGGATAATGAACGTGGTAGAGGCCAGAGCAGCACAGCCTGGGCTGTGTCTGTCCTGTTGGTAGTGACTCCACACCATGGCTCTGGGACCAAGGCAAGAGCACAGGATGCATTTCCTTGGCTGTTACCCTTTTGTTAGATGAGAGTATCAGGATATATCAGCCCTGCCCTGACACAGGCTAGACCCACCTCATGGCACCAGAAGCATTGGCCTCTATGAGTCTGAAGCTGCTACACGAATTCTGGGGAGGTCAAAACCAGCCTGGTGCCTTTGGTGCTTCCCTTGCCAAACCCCACTGGGACCACACATTTCCTCCCCAGTGGGTATTTGAGCCTTCCTGGGAGGCAGTCAGTCAAGCAGGACTTAAGATCTCAGTTGTTCCTTAAGGATGCTTTCATAGAAAATACCGTGTGTAGTGGGATTTGAGACCTGCCTGGTGTGTCCACCTTGTGACAGTGAGCCAGCCTGGTTTGAAGGGACAATGTCTTGAGGTGTCTTCAAATCCCAGAATTATTTGGGTTGGAAGGGACCTTAAAGCACATCCCATTCCATCCCCTGACATGGCCAGGGACGCCTTCCATAGCCCAGGCTGCTCCAAACCCTGTCCAGCCTGGCCTTGGGCACTGCCAGGGATCCAGGGGCAGCCACAGCTGCTCTGGGCACCCTGTTCCAGGGCCTGCCTGCCCTCACAGGGAACAATTCCTTCCCAATATCCCATTTGTTCCTGCTCTCTGGCAGTAGAAGCCATTCCCTGGGTCCTGTCCCTCCATCCTTTGTCCCAGGTTCCTCTCCAGCTCTCCTGGAACCCCTCTAGGCCCTGGAAGGGGCTCTGAGATCTCCCTGGAGCCTTTTCTTCTCCAGGCTGAACACCCCCCAGCTGTCCCATCCTGGTTCCAGGGCAGAGGGGCTCCAGCCTTGGAGCATCTCCATAGCCTCCTCCGGACTTGCTCCAACTCCTCCTTGTCCTTTCTGTGCTAGGACCCCAGGGCTGCAGGCAGAATTGCAGTGGGTCTCTCCAGAGCCAAGCAGAGGAGCAGAATCCCCTCCCTGGAGCTGCTGCCCACACTGTGGGATCAGCCCAGGACACAGATGGTGTTCTGCCATTCCAGCCCTGGCAAAGCTCAGCTGTGATCCCTTCAGGGAGGTGATGGCCATGCAGCTCTGCTGGCAAGACCTGGGCAGGGGGGGACCTCCTGAACCCCATCCTTCCCAAGTGTTTCCAGTTCCTGAGCCCAGGCAGTGCTCTGTGTGTGCTGCAGAGCTGTCAGCACCCTCACACTGATCCTGCAGATGTGCCCCAGCCACAGAAGTCTGCTCTGCTCCCTGGATTGAGATAAACTGCCAAATGCCCAGCCTGGGCAGGGGTCTGGCTGTGACCAGTGGTGTGTGGCCATGCAGGGCTCGGGGTGGTGACCATGGAAGTGTCACTGGCATCCCTCCTGTGCCTCTGCCCCAGAGGGGTCACGGTGTGGGACATGCTGGCTTTGTACATTAGTGGATTTTCATTAAGCTTGTTTTACACTCCAGTGGTGGCTTTGGTGTGGTTTATTTCTCCAGCAATTCAGGGAAGC
Organism: Emberiza elegans; assembly: GCA_024865655.1. Lineage (NCBI taxonomy): Eukaryota > Metazoa > Chordata > Aves > Passeriformes > Fringillidae > Emberiza > Emberiza elegans. Next base: position 7,792,429 of record JALJVW010000067.1, on the reverse strand, counting down.
CACAGCACTGCACTGTGAGGAATCTGAGGCCATCCCTGATCAAGAGGATGCAGAAAGTGCCTTTCAAGGACTGCAGTGGTTGGGTTTGCCCCAGTGCGCCGTGCTGATAATGCCAAGGGTGTGGGTTTGATCCCCATATGGACCATTCACTTTTAGAGATGGACTCAGTGATCTTTGTGGATCCTTTCCAACTCAAAATATTCTGTGAAATCTGTGCAATCAAATGACATTGAGGCTTCAGGGATTCAGTCAGGAGCAGTGTTTCCATCAGCTGTGGAATGAAGGAAGGTCTGTTTGTTTTTTGCACTTTTGGGACACACCTACCCCTGGATACCCCATCGGGATAAATCCACCTCTGTTCACACCTTCATGGTGACATCACAGGGTGATCAAGGCTCTGAGAGTGGGGATTCTCCATATCTGATCTCCTCTGTGTGTCACAGGGCACAATCAGCTGCCTGGGCATCATGTCAGAATCCAGCAGAAGCTGTTCCTGCTGACTGGACCTGGGAAAGTCACTCTGAGTCTGGCTGGCTTCTCTAAACTGGTTTCAATCTCATACATCCAGTGCCAGCCCGTCCCTGATTCACAGGCCTGGGAGCCTCTCTGTGCACCCCAGGCCCTCACCTGGCAAAAAGGGTGTGACAAAGGACCATGTTTTGTGGCACTGCAGAGTTAGCAAAAAGTCCAGGAGAGGGATTGGCAGTGTCAGGGCTCCTGTGTCCTCTGGGGCTCCCAGTATCACACTCATGAACAAACTGGAGCAGGTCCAGCAGGACAAGGAGGATACCCTGAGGCTGGGGCTGGAGCATCTGAGATGAGGGCAGCTGAGAGCTAGCTCTGATCAGCCTGGAGAGGAGGAGGCTGAGGGGCATGGAGGGGCAGAATGGTGGCAACGTCCACAAGGCACAACCAGCAAAATCCCAGTGGAATGTGAGGGAAAGTTTCTGCCCCTAAGAGCAAGGCAGCTGGGGCTGCTGCTCAGAGACCCTGTGGGCGCCCGTCCATGAGGATCAGATTCACTAGGTCTCATCTGGACACAGTCCTGAGCAAAATGATCTGATTTTGAAATTACTCTGCCAGCCCGTGGGACCAGAAACCTCAGAGGTCACTTCTGAGCTAGGGCCTTGCTGTGATTTCATTGCTGCGATAAGCACCCCTGGTGTCTGATAAGAGCAGCAGTTACTGAGGACATGCACTGGGAGGTTCCTGTTCTTCCAGACCCCTCCCTGCCCCCAGGTGCAGGAAGGAACTGAGGCTGCTGTAGTCATTCATCCCCCTGCCTCCTCCCACCGTGCAGCACATTTGCCTCATTAAGCTCTTTGGAAGAGCCCCACCTCACCCATGTGGGTCTTTTGCTGAGCCAAACAAGAGCAGGTTCACCAAGTACCAGCAGCACATGAGTCACACCCGTCCTGCTGTAGCTGTTGTCTGGTACATCTCCCTCAGGAGAGGTGCAGAGGCCTTGGAGAAGTCCTGTACTCCCAGGCTGGGGTGCAGTGCATGGAACTGGGAGAAGAACATCCCAGAGACCTCAACTCCTACCAGGAGGAACCTGGAGCTGAGGAGCTTCTCCAGCTGCAAGGCCACTGAACCTGTCCCTGAATCATGGGATGTTGCCACATCGTGGTGGTGTGGTGGGACAGCTCTAGCTGTACATGGCCCCTGTCCTGGAAGAGCCCAGTGTGTAAATGTGGGATCAGATCCCAGAGCAGCTGGCACAGACACTGTGGGCTGTGTGCTTCCCTCAGTCCAGCGCCGTCCCTGCCACAGGGCATCCACAGCACAGTCACATCTTCCTTCTGAGCCTGGTCTCCAGAGACAGAGATGTTTGTCTTGAAAATTGCAGATGTCCTACAGAATCTGTTTCAACAAGGAAGCAGTGAGCTCTGGCAAGAGCTGACAGGATCCAGAAACATTACCTGTGTTTTATCTTCACACCAGCGTGAGAAACTCTTCCCAGGAGTTTGGAAAGATGTGGCCTGAACCCCATCCTTCCCAAGTGTTTCCAGTTCCTGAGCCCAGGCAGTGCTCTGTGTGTGCTGCAGAGCTGTCAGCACCCTCACACTGATCCTGCAGATGTGCCCCAGCCACAGAAGTCTGCTCTGCCCCTGGATTGAGATAAACTGCCAAATGCCCAGCCTGGGCAGGGGTCTGGCTGTGACCAGTGGTGTGTGTGGCCATGCAGGGCTCGGGTGGTGACCATGGAAGTGTCACTGGCATCCCTCCTGTGCCTCTGCCCCAGAGGGGTCACGGTGTGGGACATGCTGGCTTTGTACATTAGTGGATTTTCATTAAGCTTGTTTTACACTCCAGTGGTGGCTTTGGTGTGGTTTATTTCTCCAGCAATTCAGGGAAGCCACAGCACTGCACTGTGAGGAATCTGAGGCCATCCCTGATCAAGAGGATGCAGAAAGTGCCTTTCAAGGACTGCAGTGGTTGGGTTTGCCCCAGTGCGCCGTGCTGATAATGCCAAGGGTGTGGGTTTGATCCCCATATGGACCATTCACTTCAGAGATGGACTCAGTGATCTTTGTGGATCCTTTCCAACTCAAAATATTCTGTGAAATCTGTGCAATCAAATGACATTGAGGCTTCAGGGATTCAGTCAGGAGCAGTGTTTCCATCAGCTGTGGAATGAAGGAAGGTCTGTTTGTTTTTTGCACTTTTGGGACACACCTACCCCTGGATACCCCATCGGGATAAATCCACCTCTGTTCACACCTTCATGGTGACATCACAGGGTGATCAAGGCTCTGAGAGTGGGGATTCTCCATATCTGATCTCCTCTGTGTGTCACAGGGCACAATCAGCTGCCTGGGCATCATGTCAGAATCCAGCAGAAGCTGTTCCTGCTGACTGGACCTGGGAAAGTCACTCTGAGTCTGGCTGGCTTCTCTAAACTGGTTTCAATCTCATACATCCAGTGCCAGCCCGTCCCTGATTCACAGGCCTGGGAGCCTCTCTGTGCACCCCAGGCCCTCACCTGGCAAAAAGGGTGTGACAAAGGACCATGTTTTGTGGCACTGCAGAGTTAGCAAAAAGTCCAGGAGAGGGATTGATTGTTTCCATCTGCTTGGCAGTGTCAGGGCTCCTGTGTCCTCTGGGGCTCCCAGTATCACACTCATGAACAAACTGGAGCAGGTCCAGCAGGACAAGGAGGATACCCTGAGGCTGGGGCTGGAGCATCCGAGGTGAGGGCAGCTGAGAGCTGGCTCTGATCAGCCTGGAGAGGAGGAGGCTGAGGGGCATGGAGGGGCAGAATGGTGGCAACGTCCACAAGGCACAACCAGCAAAATCCCAGTGGAATGTGAGGGAAAGTTTCTGCCCCTAAGAGCAAGGCAGCTGGGGGCTGCTGCTCAGAGACCCTGTGGGCGCCCCGTCCATGAGGATCAGATTCACTAGGTCTCATCTGGACACAGTCCTGAGCAAAATGATCTGATTTTGAAATTACTCTGCCAGCCCGTGGGACCAGAAACCTCCAGAGGTCACTTCTGAGCTAGGCCTTGCTGTGATTTCATTGCTGCGATAAGCACCCCTGGTGTCTGATAAGAGCAGCAGTTACTGAGGACATGCACTGGGGAGGTTCCTGCTCTTCCAGACCCCTCCCTTGCCCCAGGTGCAGGAAGGGAACTGAGGCTGCTGTAGTCATTCATCCCCCCTGCCTCCTCCCACCGTGCAGCACATTTGCCTCATTAAGCTCTTTGGAAGAGCCCCACCTCACCCATGTGGGTCTTTTGCTGAGCCAAACAAGAGCAGGTTCACCAAGTACCAGCAGCGCATGAGTCACACCCGTCCTGCTGTAGCTGTTGTCTGGTACATCTCCCTCAGGAGAGGCTGCAGAGGCCTTGGAGAAGTCCTGTACTCCCAGGCTGGGGTGCAGTGCATGGAACTGGGAGAAGAACATCCCAGAGACCTCAACTCCTACCAGGAGGAACCTGGAGCTGAGGAGCTTCTCCAGCTGCAAGGCCACTGAACCTGTCCCTGAATCATGGGATGGTGCCACATCGTGGTGGTGTGGTGGGACAGCTCTGGAAGAGCCCAGTGTGTAAATGTGGGATCAGATCCCAGAGCAGCTGGCACAGACACTGTGGGCTGTGTGCTTCCCTCAGTCCAGTGCCATCCCTGCCACAGGGCATCCACAGCACAGTCACATCTTCCTTCTGAGCCTGGTCTCCAGAGACAGAGATGTTTGTCTTGAAAATTGCAGATGTCCTACAGAATCTGTTTCAACAAGGAAGCAGTGAGCTCTGGCAAGAGCTGACAGGATCCAGAAACATTACCTGTGTTTTATCTTCACACCAGCGTGAGAAACTCTTCCCAGGAGTTTGGAAAGATGTGGCCTGAAGCAGTGGGATGGGGATGTCAAGGTGGGAGGGGAGCAGTGCCATGGGGTGAGGGGAGGGCTGAGTGTGACACAGAGGGTTTCAGACTGTTGGGTAATGGGGCTTTGCTCAAGCAGAAATGGATGGAAGGAGTGGCCTCAGGATCTGTTGGAATCATGGTGTGGTTTGGGTTAGAAGGGCCTTTAAACATTATCTCCCCACCCCCTGCCATGAGCAGGGATGCTTTCCACTAGACCAGGCTGCTCCAAGCCCCATCCAGCCTGGCATGGGACACTTCCAGGGATGAAGTTCTCTGCTGTCCTTCTAGTTTTGTTCTCCTGGACAAAACTGGAGCTCAACAACACTGCTGAGGCTAATCCACATCACACCTTCCTTCAGGAGTGGGGGAACCCAGGCAGGTGAAGGAAAATGGTGCAGCAGTGTGGTGCAGGTCTTGTGTTAGCCAAACCCAGCCCCTTGGCACTCAGACATTGAGCATCCTGGGAACTGCGGTGCTGAGTCAGAAAAGCAGCACTGAAGAGGCAGATGGGGACCAGAAAAATGGCTTTTGTTGGTGTGTTGGAGAGGAGTTGCTCAGTGGTAATTTATTGTGATGTGCAGGAACATGCTGGGGCCATGCTTGTCCAAGCATGGTGGTCCTGCCACTGCAACCGCAGCTGGCACAGCTCCTGTCACTGCCCCTGATGCCAAGGGGAGCCAGCCTAGAGATGGGTGAGAGGTGCCTTCCTCTGGGTGCTGCTCCTCCAGGCTGTTTCTCAGAGCTGCCAGATGAGTTGTTCTTTCATGAAATACTGTGAGGGTTGGACTTGGGAAAAGCCCATCTGAGTGCAAACCACTCTGCATCCATTTGGCCTGGCATGCAAGTGATGGGAAAACTTTCATGCTACCACTCTCCAGTCCTCTCCTAGCCCCGAGGCTTCTCCTGTGCCCTGCAGGTGCTGCAGTGGTGAGCCTGTGCTGGCAGCTGTGCCAGGGCTAACGCTGACTGCAGCTCGAGCTCTGTCTCCAGGGCTGGGCTGGCACTAGGGGAGGTCTGGGGTAGCCCTGCACTGAGGTGGATGTGCTGGCAGGACCAGCAGCAGGGGAGGGCACGGGGAGGGCTCCTCTCACCGCTCTGGGATGGTGGAGAGGAGGCAGCGCAGGCAGCTGTGGGTGTCAGCCCTGCAGCAGGGGTGGGGGTGTCGGGCTGCCCTGCTGTCAGCACCTGCAATCAGAGAATATCCCCACTTGGAACGGGCCCACAGGGATCATCCAGTCCCACTCCTGGCCCTGCACAAACACCCCAGCAATCCCCCTTGTGCATCGCTGAGAGCGTTGTCTGAGCGCTCCTGGAGCTCTGGCAGCCTCAGGGCTGTGCCCATTCCCTGGGGAGCCTGGGCAGTGCCTGCACTCTCTGGGGAAGAGCCTTTCCCTGATCTCAGCCTAACCCTGCCCTGGCACAGCTCCAGCCATTCCCTGGGAGCTGTCCCTGCTCACCGAGCAGAGATGGGAGCTGCCCTCAGGAGAAGCTGCAGGCTCCGAGGAGTTTCCTGCGCCGCAGGACTGAGGCAGCCCGGGCTGTTGGCTCGCCCCGCTCCCCAGCCCGCCGGGCCAGGATCGCTCCGCGTTTCCCGGGGCGGCCGCAGCTCCCCGCTCCGGTCCCTGCCCGTGGGGCTGCCAGCCCAGCTCCCGGGGCGGCTTTCCCGGCCGAGGGTCCCGGCAGCGGGAGCGGCCCGGGTGTGTGAGAGCCTGCAGGGAGAGCGGCCCGGGTGTGTGAGGGCCGGCGGGGAGAGCGGCCCGGGTGTGTGAGGGCCGGCGGGGAGAGCGGCCCGGGTGTGTGAGAGCCTGCAGGGAGAGCGGCCCGGGTGTGTGAGAGCCTGCAGGGAGAGCGGCGCGGGTGTGTGCGGGCCTGCAGGGAGAGCGGCCCGGGTGTGTGCGGGCCTGCGGGGAGAGCGGCCCGGGTGTGTGCGGGCCGGCGGGGAGAGCGGCCCGGGTGTGTGCGGGCCGGCGGGGCCCTTTGTGCTCGCTGCGAGGAGCGGGGCCGGGCCGGGCTGCTCTCCATTGTCAGCGTGTCAGGTCAGCTTTGTGCTGCCTGCTCAGCGCTGGATGCGCCTCCCGTGATTGGCATGTGCAGCGTGCAGCCCCAGCCTGCGCGAGCCTTGGGAAGCTGCTCTGTGCGAATGGAAAAGTAAAAACCACCCATTTCCTCATGGCAGGCAGGGAGGAGTGTGGTATGGGGCTGGTGGGGCTCTTTGCAGTGGAACAGTGCTGTGCCTCTCCAACGTGGGCTCCTTTGGCCATTTCCCTGCTTGAGGCACTGTCCTGCATGTTTTCTAACTACCAATTCAGAAGAACCAATTTTTTCTCCCCTCACCACTCTCTACAAAAAGCAAAATCCAGGATCTCCTGACCTCCGTGCAGCTCTCCCAGTGCTGGAGGTGAATTCCAAAGCTCCAAACAGCAATAACCCTCCTGCCCACCTCCTGCAGGCTGAGGGTCCTACTTGTACAGGTGTCTGACTGTCTGTCCCCCCTCTCTCTCTTCCAGCCCCTTCTGCCGTGTCCATCATGCACCAGGTGAGCCGCACCGTGGACAGCATCACCCTGTCCTGGTCCCAGCCCGACCAGCCCAATGGAGTCATCCTGGACTATGAGCTGCAGTACTACGAGAAGGTACTGAGGGACCTTCATGGGGGTTACCCACAGCTTTTGGGGAGAGGAGGGGTGCAGACTTTATTTAAGGGTGTACAGTGGTTGTTCAGTAGGAAGCTTCTTTTGCTGCATGTGGTCACGTGGGTGACAGTGGCCATCAATCCTTGGGGTCCAGTGATGGTTCCAGTGGCCCAAGTGTAGAAAATCCACTGGTCATTCAGGAGCTTCTCCTGTTACCTCCACAGAACTGGTGGCAAGTGGACCCATTGCAGGGAGAGCAGGGTAGCCAGGGTCCAGGGTCTATTTTTTCCTTTTTGTGTACTGTGGCATCAGAAGGAAATGGGAATGACAGGGAACATCCAATCCCAGGCTGGCACACACTCAGTGGGTGTCCAGTCCTGGAGATTTTCTGGAGTGCTGTCACCAAAGGTGAGTTTGACATCCCTTCAGCGCCCTGAGCCCAGATGTTGTACAGGGAGAAGGTGTCCCATGCTCCCATGGAGGGTTCATGCTGCACTATGGAGTCAGCATGAAGGGGTCCTGCAACTCTGGCCCTGTCATCCCTGGGGAACCCACTCCTTCCATAACCTCCCTGTCCAGGCAGACAGAGGGATTTCATCTGGACTGTGCCAGGCTGTCCATCCCACCAGTGGCTGCTCAGAGACCTGAGGAGCACGTGGAGGTTGGTCCCACGACCTGTCAGGCCCTCCCAGGCTGAACTTCATCTGTGCAGCCCAGGGGAGATGGGGAGCAGGACACTTCTCCTTCCATGAATCTGCCCCCTTGCACAAGAGCTTATAAACTATACATTATAAATTGCAAACTAATTAAAAAGCTTTATGATTAAATGGAACTGAAAATATTTTTCCCAGCAGTTGCCGGAAGAAATGATTAATCCCCCCCACTGCCTGCCTGTGACCTATTTTCTCAGAACCAAGAGCCAGAGGGAGAATGGGGAGGAGGGGGGGCTCCTTTGTAAGCTGTTAAATAGGTCCTGACCTATATTGCATAAATCACAGCCATTTATTTTGACCCTTGGAAATTATCCCAGAATACGTGGCAGGATGGATGAGTAGATAACAAGACAGATCTGGGAAGCAAGAAGGGTCCTTTCCCTGGGGACCCTCAATGTAGAGGCAGAAGATCTCAGGGAGTACATTCTCCTCCTCCTACTTTGTCTTAGTCTCTCACCCTTTTTCTTTCTTCCCTCTCCTCTGTTTTCTGAGGGAGGCTGTAAATAAAGGGAATTTTTGTCTAAAAACCAGTGCTGCTGCTGGTGGCCAGTCTTTGCAGGCAGCCACATCTGCCTGTCCCATTGTCAGAGTTAGGGCACAGCATGTCCCTGATGATGGGGACAAGTGGCCCCACTCTCAGGCAGTGCTGTTCATGGAGCACTAAGCCTGGCACAGAGGGCAGAGCTGGGCTGAGGTTCTTTTTTCAGAGAACCATGGAAGCATCCCAGAATGGTTTGGGTTGGAAGAGACCTTAAAGCTCATCCAGTCCCACCCCCTGCCATGGGCAGGGACACTTTCCATCCATCCTGGTCTTGGACACTTCCAGGGATCCAGGGGCAGCCACAGCTTCTCTGGGCACCCTGTGCCAGGGCTGTGGCCCTGCCGTGCTCCTCTCCTGCTTCCCATCCATCCAGCAGTTGGACATGGTGTGTGACACATTCCAGGTGTGTTCTCACTCCACTACCAGTCTGTGCAGAGGTGATTTCCTTCCAAATATTTCATTGCAAACTGTCCCATGTGCTTCTGAATGCTCAGCAAAGATCTCTGGAGCTGGTTAATTTTTTTTCTGGTGGAATTTTTTTCCCCCCAGTAGAAAATTATATTTTATCTTCATGCAAACAGCTCAAATGAAGAATAGCACCATACACATTGTGTAAAAAAAGCATCTCAACTCTTCATTTTTTAATGGATTCTCTTCTATATACAGACATTAAATTAAAAAAATAGAAGAATTTATTTTATCATTGACAGAAAAGCACTGTTCACAATACCTGAAACAAAGGTGTATTTTTGTTTCTCTTTCCCATATTATTTATAACACTGCTATTCTTAGATGCCATTAAAAATGCCTGTACAAAGGCAACATTATGAGTTTCTTTCACGTGGAATTGGAGCAAATCCGTGCAGATTGTTGCACAAACACTGTACAGACCTGGCTGCTGTCTGTAGCCCTCACTTTATTGTGTTGTTTTTTCACTTCCAAGAGGTATCTGCCAGTGTTTGTCTTATTTAAAAAGTCTGTGTTGTCTTCATTTAGAAAGGGCGTAGCAGTTTTTATCCAAAGTTGCCAAACTCATCCTGGAGTGTGGGAACTGGAGACCCACTGCAGTGTCAGACGAGCAATTAGCCCTCCTCAATATGCAAAATGATTGGGTTTGATGATGCTCAAAGTCACCCATTTTGTAATTGTTTGAAGACATTCAGCCCAGTTTGTCACCAGTGCAAGACTTTAGGAGGCAAAGGAGCCCTTTGATGTCTCCAGCCAGTGCTGGAGTAGGGGCATGGGCTGGCTGGGGCATGAAGGGTGGGGGAGAGGACCTGTGAAGGTGGATGTGGAAGTGGAGGTAGAAGCAGAGCTCTCCTGGCCAGAGCCCAGCACCTCAGGACAGGGTGTCCCCAGGGCTTGGACCAAGGATGCTGGAGCTGCTGCTGCCAGGCTGACTCAGGGGACATCCCTGCCCATGTCAGGGAGGTGGAGAAAGATGGTCTTTAAGGTCCCTTCCAACCCAAACCATCCTGGGGTTCTGTGATTCTCTGACTCTTCAGAGTCTGTCCTGCAGTGCAGGACACCAGAATCCCCGAGCCTGGACCCAAAGTTCCTGCCTGCTGTTTTTCATCTGTCCTGAGGTGGGGCTGCCCCTTCACCCAGTGCTGCCCAAACCCTTGGAGGGGTCTCTGTCCCAGGAAAACTGGGAGTTCAAGGACATGGAGAGGAAACGCTGCCAGGGAGCCCTGGGATAGCCTACCAGCAGTCCCAGTCCCTGCCCAGGGCCACACTGGGACTGGGTACTGTCCAGGACTCAATGGGTTGAGAGAGGCATTCAAACACTCAGAGAATAATTAAAGTTTGAAAAGCCCTCCAAGATCAGTCAGCCCAGCCTTCACCAAGCTACATTGCTAAGTGCAGCATCTCATTTTTTGAGCACTTCCAGGCATGGGAACTCCACCACTGCCCTGGGCAGCCTGTGCCAATGCCTGAAAACCCTTTGAATGAAGAAATGTTTCCTTATATTTAGCTTGCACTTCCCTTGGCACAACTTGAGGCCATTTCTCTTTGTCCCACTTGATGGGATACCTGGCTGGGGGCACAAATCTTCTTGGGCTGCCCCCACAAGTGGTGGAGAGTCCAGGTGCTGTGGATGCCACAGCTGCAGCCCCAGTGTGGCTGGCAAGACCCTGCTCCCACACGTGGGCATCCCGATATGCAGCTGTGTGATGGTTTGGCACTGGGCCCTGGCGTGGCTGTGTCCTGCCTTGTTTGCCCCCAGGGCCATGGCAGATGTCACTGTGCAGGCTCATAGGAACTCTGCCAAATTCAGTCAGTTGACATTTTTTTCTTGGCTTTTTCACTTTCAATTTTCTTTTTTTTTAAAATGCAACTTTTTAGAAGCAATTTTTGTAAATCCTTTGGGTGTCTTGCAGCCTACCCATGTTTCAAGAGACTCTGTTGATCAGACTTTGGTTTCAGCTTTAGTTTTACTCGTGGGAGGGAGAACCAGATGAGGACTCAAAATCAAACCAGTACGTTATTTTGAATTAGGATCTCCAAACTCAAAAGAAAATCAGCAGGGAAAAAACCTCCAAATGCCACAAAACTCTGCTTGGACTTGGGCTTTAAATCACTGGGGCTGCACTTGGCTGGAGGAGCCCAGAGAGCTGAAAGGGGAGAAGTGTTTGAGGTGAATGTGCAGGTTCTGGAGAGGTGATGCCAAGGAGGAAGAACAGGTTTGATAAGGGAGGGTGGAGAGGTGTAAATGGTTTTTCCTTGTGGTCTGGGTTTAGAGGAGTGCACATCACAAGCACACCTTCCTCAGCCAGGCAGACATCAATTTCCCAGGCTATCAACCATCTTGTAGGCTTGGCCATTACATTCCATTTAATGTCCTCCTGGATCAGGGATAAAGTTCTACAAAAGAGTTGGACAAATGATTTTTAAACAACTGCGTTGTTAGTGCCCTCCAAGGGCCTGGGAGAATTCATCCAAGCCCTTGAGCTCTAAAACATTTCCTGACCTATTTCTCTCCTTGCCTGCCTTGGAAAGGTCCAAGGGAGCGCTGAGGCCTGATCAGACAAATGAGGCCATGGGTTTTCTGTGTGCTCATCTTTCCTTGGGGGGTGTGTATCTGTGCTTGAGCTTTTCACTGTCATCAGTCTAATTGCCAGAGACCCCAGTGACAATCAGGAACCTACAGCACCAAGTCCAGATGCATAAAACAGATATTGTAGTTTTTAGAAGGGAAAAGTGTTCCTGAACAGTGTTAATAGTGGAGATCTCCCAGGTGTTTCAGAGAATCATAGGATGGTTGGGCTGGAAGGGACTCAATGCCCATTTCATTCCACCGTCGCCACGGACAGGGACACCTTCTATAGCCCAGAGTGCTCCAAACCCCACCCAGCCTGGCCTTGGACACTGACAGGAATCCAGGGGCAGCCACAGCTGCTCTGGGCACCCTGTACCAGAGCCTCATCACAGAGAGAAATTTCTCCCCAATATCTCATCTAGCCCTGCTCCCCTCCTCACTGAGGGTGCAGGGGTGTCCTGTGCAGTGATTTGAAGTCAGGGACTCACTGGGAACTTGCCAGCTCAGATTTTGAGCTGCTGCTCCTCTGTTCCATCTGGTGATCTGCCAGGGCAGCCTGACCTGCCAGACCTGAGGTGCAGCCAGGATGGATGAGCACCAGTGTCACTACAGCCACTGGATTCCAAAATCTGTGCCTGCACCTCCTTTTCTCAGTGCATGGTCACAGCTGGGCTTTCCTAAGAGCTCTTTGTTTTCCAGAAGTGTTGTGCTGTTGGCATTGCTGTTTTGCTCTGACTTTTGGGACTTCATGGCAGCCAGGCTCCCAGCCACTGTCTTTGGCCATATTCGGGACCCTCTGTCATCATCCTCTGTTGACTCCATGTCCCTGGGGGACAGGGACTACCAGTTCTCTTGTATGAGGAAATCCTGTCCATCCACCAGTGCTTCTGGATGAAGGGCACAATTCCTAAGGGCATCAATGGAACCATCACCAGCACTACTATGTGAATGCTCCAGTCCTTAGCTAGAAAACCGGAGACAAGGGGCAGAACAAAAGTTTGGATATAGTCTCGTTATCACTTTGAAATGTGCTCTTGGGGTCCCCAGCCTTGGAAACTTGGCCGTGGCCCCTGGAGAAGTAGGCTCTGGGCAGTGGGGTGCAAGCAGAACTTCTCCTGAGGTCCAAAACCCAGTGTTCAGGTGAGCTTTACCTCCTGGCAAAGGGAGATGGGAGTTGGGGAAGAGCAGATGGACTGTACTGAGGCTGGCTAAGGCACAGCAGGAGGGTTGGGGGAGGAGGAAAGTGCTAAGAGAGAAGCACAGAAGAGAGACAAGTTCCCATCTTCCCATCTCCATTGACCTCAAGGCTTAGAGAAACAACGTGAGTTTTGTAGCTACTGTCTTCTCTAGAGCCTTTCCTGAGAGGTGGTGAATAGCCCAGGGATATCCATACTCACATCCCTGAGTCTGTGTCTCCCTGCCAGGAGGAAGGACCTCTTTGTTCAGACTTTGGTGGTCTCTCCACCCTGGTCTCCTGCCCTACCTCCTTCCAGAAGCGCAGTGCCTGATTCTGGACTGGTTTTTCTGATGATGGATTTGCTTTTTCTTGGCAGGATCTGAGTGAGTTGAACTCGACCACAGTGAAGAGCCCCACCAACACTGTGGCAGTGCAGAACCTCAAGGCTGGCACCATCTACGTGTTCCAGGTGCGGGCGCGCACCGTGGCCGGCTACGGCCGCTACAGTGGGAAGATGTATTTCCAGACCATGACTGAAGGTGAGTCTGCAGCTGCTCTGTAAAGGTGACTCAGGGTCTAGAGAGATGTGGAGATAGACAAGCAGCCGGTCCCCTTGCTGTCAGTCCCTTCAAGGGTGTGTTGAGAAATCACATTCAAGACCTGGAGAGAGAGCCCTGGGTGCTTGTTCCATGCAGGGAAGGCCCCAGTTTCTGCCCAGCCTTTCTGTTGTGGGGACGTGTCTGCTCAGCTGGATGTAGAGGAAGCAAAATTTATGTTTTCTACCTGCACAGCTGCTGATGACAAACTCAGAGCCATGTCTTACTTTTCTAAATTTGTGCTACTAAGTAAAACAGACCAAGCCAGTTTTCTGGCCCTGGGGCCAAGGACAAGGCACAGCACGCATCCACAGGACAAAACCTTCCTCCCAAAAGGAATAACTCCATCCACCCTTCCTTCTGGGACACATCCCCCAGCCAGAGGGGAGTCCCGACTGTCCAAGACCAAAGCCATGCCAGGAATCAAACATGGCCCGTGCTCAGGGCTGTCCTCTGATATCAATGACCTTGTGGGGGATGGCACATCCCGTGCCACAGTAACCTGTTCCCTTTTCTCCCGTGCCAGCCGAGTACCAGACCAGTGTGCAGGAGAAGCTGCCGCTTATCATCGGCTCCTCGGCGGCAGGGCTGGTGTTCCTCATCGCCGTGGTGGTCATCGGCATTGTGTGCAACAGGTAGGGCAGGCTGAGACACCCAGGGCGGGCAGGGTGGGGCACTGGGGACAGGGAATGGCAGGGAGGGGACAGAGGTGTCCCCACAGCGCAGCCCCAGCCCCGAGGGGCCCATGCTGTGCTCAGGTCTCCCTTCCCTTCCAGAAGACGGGGCTTCGAGCGGGCTGACTCGGAGTACACGGACAAGCTGCAGCACTACACCAGTGGCCACAGTACGTACCGGGGGCCCCCCCCGGCCCTGGGGGGCCGCTCGCTGCTCGGTTCGTGCTCCTGTTCACTTGGGGCTTGGGGAGGGCTCCGGGCAGGGTGGGCATGTGTGTGTGGGCAGGGCAGCTCCAGATGCCCCCAGCCCCTGATCCCTGCCCTGCTCTCAGCCCTGCACACTGTCAGGTGCCTGAGCGTGTTCTCCAGACCTCTGTGACAACCAACACCCCGTGAAGCATCACCATCTTCTGTGCTGCAATGTCTGCCACCACAGCATGTCTTGCTCCTCCAGCTCCTGAGCTTTGCCCATCTCCTGGGCAGCAGTGAGACCCCTCCCTGACCTGTCCCTGTCCCCCTGCAGGAACCCACAGAACTTTGCCTGAGCCCATCCCAGTGCTCCCAGATTATCAGCAGATATGAGACATGTCTATGTATAGGTATATAACACAATACCTAACATGCCCTCTCTTGTAGCCTCCCTCTTCCAACATCCCTGTGCAAGGTACTCCCTCACATCCAGCATTCCTGCTGAGCCTCACTGCACACCCTGCCTCACCCCAGTGCATCCTTCTTCCCCCATCCCTAGAAGTGTCCAGGGCTAGGTCAGACAGGGCTTGGAGCAACCTGGGATAGTGGCAGGTTTCTTTGCCCATGGCAAGGGGTGGAATGAGATAAGGTCATTTAAGATTCCTTTCAACCCAAACCATTCCATGATTCTATGATTAACCCCTGCCTTCATGTCCCTCAAATTCCTTTCTGTCCCCTCACTGGAGGCCTGTTGCTCTAATCTTGCTTTATTCCAATCTCAGTTGTGATTTTCCTTGTGTTCTACTTGCAGCTTCAGGATTTCTACCCTTTTAATACCTTATTCCTGTACAAATCCAGGCCTTGCTCAGAGCATGGAAAACACCAGTAGTGTTTCCACTCAGGACTCTCTGTTGCTCCTGCTTTTACCTGGGAAACATGTCCCAAAAGGCAGAGCTGCAGCCCTGTGCCCCAGCAGCCTGTGCTGGCTGCCTCACGATCACTTACCAGGAAAAATGACACTTTTCAGGAGACATTATGTAAATGCAGCTCTCAGTTGTTTGTCAGTCTGGGCTGCAAACACACATTCACACGTTCTCCCGGGGCCTGGTGTGGGATGTGACAGCTCCAGGCTGGGATGGGTTTAATCACTGTGCCTGCACCACTTGGAACAGGCCTGGTGCCATGGGATACAGCAGGGCTGATACAGCCTGGCTGCCTTTTAGCCCCTTTGTCACCCAACACACCTGGCCAGGGCTCAGTCTCTGCTCTGTCCCCAGCAGTGATTGCTATGCAGTCGCTGCAGCAAATTACCAAGGCCCAGGGAGCCTGTGAGCCCTACAGAATCCCCTGAATACAACCAGCATCCTGGAGCTGGGAGTCAGTCAGAGCTGGTGCTCTGTGGGGCTCCTTATTTAGGGAGCTGTGAGCTCTGCTCTCCAAATAGCCTATTTTGGAGCGAGCCAGGGGCCAGAAAATGAATACAGGAAGGGGAGAAGCACAGGTGAGGGCTGTCCCACAGTGCAGGTGGCTGGGATGTGGCAGCAGCAGTCCAGGCTCACCAAGTCCCATGGTGTGTCACTGTGTCCCCTGCTGGGCCTAGCAAGAGGAACCTGTCTTTTGTGATTTTCCTTGTGTGTCCCACTACTTCTCTTGGGGCTCCCAAGAGGGAGCCCAGCCTTGGGCAGGGGTGCCAATCAGGAGAACAGGGCAGACTGGACTGTCCCTCCTGCTTGCACAGCTCCTGGAAGGGTCACAGAGCCCCATGGAGGAGTCTGCAGTTTGTAGTCCAGGCTCATGATGTAGCTCCTTACTTCCCCAACAATGATTGTGGGCCAGTGTTCATTAAAATCAGTTTTAACAGTCTTGTGGAACTTGGCTCTGCATGTTCTTTCTCAAACTGTTTCTCTCTGCTTTGTGCCTTGATTATGCAGCGTGCTGAGGTAAAAGACCGTCACTCAAACAATTTTCTTTTTTCCTTGATGCCAACCATTCTAGTTGCATCCGTCTCTCTGACTCTCTCCCTCACCTTTCTGCAGTGACTCCAGGGATGAAGATTTATATTGATCCTTTCACCTATGAAGATCCCAATGAGGCTGTCAGGGAATTTGCAAAAGAAATCGATATCTCTTGTGTCAAAATCGAGCAGGTGATTGGGGCAGGTAGGTGACCTGGGAGTGGCTAACTGGCCCTCAGCAGCACAGGCTCCTTCATGGTGCCAGGATTTGGGAGGGTTTAGCTTGATGCCACTAGGACTGATGCCACTAAGGTCTTACTTAGCCCCAGGCTGGACTAAAGGAGCTGGGGAGTCCAGTGCAGGAGAATCAAGACCATCAGTTCCCATGTGCATATGATCCCACAGGCAGTGCTCCTCATGGATGAGTGCAGCTGGAGGGGTAGAGAGGGAGGGAACACAGGTCAGGGGGGTGGGTGCTCAGCTCAGGGACAGGGGATGGGTGCTCAGCTCAGGGACACAGGGGTGGGTGCTCAGCTCAGGGACACAGGGTGGGTGCTCAGCTCAGGGACAGGGGATGGGTGCTCAGCTCAGGGACAGGGGATGGGTGCTCAGCTCAGGGTCAGGGGATGGGTGCTCAGCTCAGGGTCAGGGGGTGGGTGCTCAGCTCAGGGACAGGGGATGAGTGCTCAGCTCAGGGTCAGGGGATGGGTGCTCAGCTCAGGGACAGGGGATGGGTGCTCAGCTCAGGGACACAGGGTGGGTGCTCAGCTCAGGGTCAGGGGGTGTGCTCAGCTCAGGGACAGGGGGTGGGTGCTCAGCTCAGGGACAGGGGGTGGGTGCTCAGCTCAGGGACAGGGGATGGGTGCTCAGCTCAGGGACAGGGGATGGGTGCTCAGCTCAGGGACAGGGGGTGGGTGCTCAGCTCAGGGACAGGGGATGGGTGCTCAGCTCAGGGACAGGGGCTGGGTGCTCAGCTCAGGGACAGGGGATGGGTGCTCAGCTCAGGGACAGGCAGGGCAGGCACAGATGGGGCCAGGGGTCCCTCAGGGGGCACAGCAGAGGTGGGGAGGGCTCATAGGCCCTACCTTGTGTTCACAGGAGAGTTTGGTGAGGTGTGCAGTGGGCATCTCAAGCTTCCAGGCAAAAGGGAGATCTTTGTGGCCATCAAGACCCTCAAGTCTGGCTACACGGAGAAGCAGAGACGGGACTTCCTGAGTGAGGCCAGCATCATGGGGCAGTTTGACCACCCCAACGTCATCCACCTGGAGGGAGTGGTCACCAAGAGCTCTCCAGTCATGATCATCACTGAATTCATGGAGAATGGCTCACTGGACTCCTTCCTGCGGGTATGAGATCTGGGAGTGTGCAGCTTTAGAGGCTGTGCTAGCACAGAGGGGATTTGGGGGGAAGGTTTCCTTTCCAGTGGCCTTCCCAGCCTGGTGTTCCCTGTTACTGGGGCAGCTGCTGCATTGTCCAGAGGTCTGTGTTCTGGGAACAGAGCTGGGGGTGGCAGCACCAGGGCTGTCATTTCTTATGTGTCTGCCCACTCATCCTAGTGAGAGGCTGTGCCTGCCTGCCCAGGTGCACATCCAGAGTGACCCATGGACACCCATGGAGGGACAGTCTAACACAGCTTTAACCCAGCAGAACCCCACCTCCAGCTGCTCTGTCTAAATATTTCTAGTTCTGGATTTGAAGTGGGTAATTGACTCTGTTGAAGGGAAGTAACCTGGTCAATGGGAATAGATTGTCCCTTCTAGCTCTGCTGTGCAGGGTGGGTACATTTTGAGATGACAGCAGCTGCTGTAGTGGTGCCCTTGGGATGTGAGAGGTGACTCCCAACCCCTGTGAGCTCTGCACTCCCCACCCTCCCTGGGAGGGAATGTACTCGTGTCATATCCTGCCATGGGTGTGAAAAGAGACTCCTGGCTTTTGCCTGGACTGTGAGTCTGCTCCTGTGACCCATGTCCGTGTGTCCCTCAGCAAAACGACGGGCAGTTCACGGTGATCCAGCTGGTGGGGATGCTGCGGGGCATCGCCGCAGGCATGAAGTACCTGGCGGACATGAACTACGTGCACCGGGACCTGGCTGCCCGCAACATCCTGGTCAACAGCAACCTGGTGTGCAAGGTGTCTGACTTCGGCCTCTCCCGCTTCCTGGAGGACGACACCTCCGACCCCACCTACACCAGTGCTCTGGTAATGCTGCTCTTCAGCCAGGGAGGGCCAGGGTGAAGGAAGGAGTGGGAGAGGGAAGGAGGGACCTCCCCATTGACAGCAGGGAGCACTTTTTCATGGTGTCAGCAGTGAATAGGTGCCAGATGAGAAAGAGCAATGAAATAAACTGAAGAAGACTTTCCCTTGCAAGGTCCTGTTATTCCTGTGGATAGTTGAGCCTTCCTCCAAATGTGTCTGCCAACACACACGTGTCCCGGAAAAGCCCTTGGTTGGGATCATGCTCTGCACCTCCCCATATGATTCACCTGGGATCCTTTGAGATGTGACCTGCCCTGACAGATTTGTTGCCAGGGCAGCAAGTCTGGGTTTCTTACCATCACTGTCCAGTCGTGCTGCCTTGCTGTCCTTCCTCATGTCATCTCACTGGCTCAGCCCCAAGAAGGATAGACTGAAAGTGTAGGAAGTGGGTGCCAGATACTAGATACTGATCTTCCAGAGAGTATCCAATTTAAACAGAAAAACACTCCTAAAAATGACTTCATGTTCATGTAACAACTTCCCAGGAACACCTCGGCGCCATAGACACAAGTGCCACCAAGAACTTGTGGCTCATGTCAGGCTGCAGAAGGTGCCCCAGGAGCAGAGGATTATTTGTTTTTGCTCAGTGAGAGCTCAGCCAGGAGTTCTCATAAATACCACACAGAAATGCTCTGCACAGTGCATCAGGATCAATGCCCATGTCAGGAATCCTTGGAAATCAGTGTTGATAGAGCTGGGGCATGACCTGTAGGAAATCACCTCTCCTGGGTCTTTTGAAGCTGGCAGTGATGAGATGTCTGGCATAGCTCTTAGTAAATTTTATCAGTAGCTAAATACCTAACAAACACCTAAAAATGTGTGGGTTTATTCTCATCCGTGTAGCTTCAGACATCAACTCATCCATCTCACACAGCCATCAATGGTTTTTACAAACACTAATAACATTTATTTTTCATATATCCCTTACAGCCAATTAAATTTCCCTTTGTTAGATAAATACATGGTGTTTACTGCTGTTCTCTATCCCTGGTTTTATGCCGGTAGCTTTTCTCTCTAATAATAAATTCGTCATCCCTAATTTATTCTCCTTAAACTGTGGGCACTGTAGCAGGATATTTATTATCCATAATGACAGATTATGTGCACCTACTGTATCAGAAGTGTCTTCCTCTGCAAAATGGTTTTTGTCATCATTGTCCCAATGACCTTGTGTCCATGGATGAGCAGAAGCCACAAGTTCTGGTCCAGGGAGGTTCATGCTGGACCTTAGAAAAGTCTTTGGAGTGGTGAAGCTCCAGGTCAGACCCCATGGAGATGGGAGGTCTCACTGAAGTGGGTTCCCACAAGAATCCTCCAAAGTCGAATTTCTACTTTAGGACTTCTTTTTAGCCATTTTTAAAATCCACTGCTTGCCAGGAGCCTGCCTGATGGAGAGGACATCCTATTTGGTATGGGTTGCTTCATCTTCCCCCTTTGTGGAAAACAATATTTTGTCTGAGGTTTGTGGCTGTGAAAAGATTAAGAAACATTGTCTTTTTTCATTATTCTGGCATGAACTGGGGCTGAGTCTTATGAAGTCCTGAGAGACCCTTAATAAGACATGGCAGTTGTTCATTGACAAAATATAATGTTTTTTAATCTTCTCACCACCACAAAACAGAGACGCTCCTGCTTATTTTTTCAGCACAGGGTAAGATTTTCCCTTTAGAAGGTCCCTTGAGTGAATGGCTCAAGTCCAAAGCCCCTGGTAGAAAATGGGGTGGCAGGAAGGGCTTAAGCAGAGCCTTCAATCTGTGTGTCCCCATTTGTGTGTGCCACTCCTGTGCTTAACTCCTCAGTGGCAGTGGAGAGTCCTGATTGCTCCAGAGCTGGATGACAGACCCCAGTGCCCACCCAGTCTTATCCCATTTCCCACCAGTGAACCCCCTGCCCATACTGAAGGATCAGAACCTGCTGGATCAGGTGTAGATCTACAGACAAACTGGGACACCAGGGCACAGGCCAGAAATGGTCTCTTGCTGACTTCAAAGAGTGGAAGCTGTAGATGGCTGAAGAGGAAGGTGTTCTAATTCCCATTATTCTGCTCTGCAGGTAGCCAGGTGACAGCAAAAGGATAGAGGGAAATCAGTTTGGTTTTTTTCATTCCTGGTCATTCACTTCCTACCAAAGACCCTCTTAGCACATGGGCGTTTTGCCATGCAGAAGCCGGAGGCGGGGGAAGGAGCTTGGTTAAGATGGTGATGAGGAGACTGAGGGGACACCTCTGAGTGACCTTCAGGGCAGTAATGAAGAGACAGAGCCAAACTCTTTGCAGTGGCACCAGATGATACAATAAAGGGGTCATAGACAAAAACGTGGCTGGGGAGGTTCAAGGTGAGCAACAGGAAAAGCTCCTTCCTCAGGAGGGTGTTGGGACAGGTCACCAAATGGGGAGAATCATCATCATTGAAGGCTTCCAGTGTGGCTGGACAATCCACATCCATGCTGAGGGACAGACAGTCCTGTGCTTCCTGCCTTCTGGGATTTTACTAGAATATCACAGACAAATATTGTGGACACTGCTATTTTTCAGTTGCACCTGTTTTATCTGTTACCATCCCGTTTTTGTCCTGCAGGGTGGGAAGATCCCGATCCGATGGACGGCACCTGAGGCCATTCAGTACCGAAAGTTCACCTCAGCCAGTGATGTGTGGAGCTATGGAATAGTCATGTGGGAGGTGATGTCCTATGGAGAGCGGCCCTACTGGGACATGACCAACCAGGATGTGAGTTCTTGGGAAACCAGGGGCAGAAACACTGCAGTGGGGAGCATTGCAAGGCCAAAGTGTGTCCACAGGCTGTCCCAGCTTGTGGCATGTCCAGAGCCTTCTCTGTTGTGGCAGATGTGTCCAAGGTCAACACCTTTGGAAGCAGTAATGGGAAAAATTTTGGGATTTATTCTAGCCCCATGGTGCTGCTGTGGCAGAGATTGAGGATGGCACAGCACCCACTGCACAGGGTTAAGGGGAGCACCCCAGGGGTGCTGGGAGGTGCTGAGGAAGGGAAGGAGCAGGTGGGTGAAAAAGGAGATGTCCCTGGGCTGAGACCCTCTGGAGCAGATCTTCATCTGCTGGGATCACAGACACTCCAGGAAAGTCTGTTAAAAAGCCACACAATGGCTTGGGTTGGAAGAGACCTTTAAAGATCGTCTTCTTCCAACCCTCTGCCATAGTCAAGGACCTCTGCTAGATGGTCATTAAATCTCCCATGGGAAGATTGCACTGTGGTCTGTAAGAACCACAAGTAACTTAGACACAGCTAGAAACCAAAACCATGAGATACTTCATAACATGTTCAATTTTAAATATTTTATTCTTCAGCTCTAATTCAGGTCAAACAGTTACATGCACTCCTTGCTCCAGGGATGTTTCCTCCTGCAAGGATGGCCCCTGGCTGCAGTCCCTGCCCTCAGCACAGCAATGCCATTTCCATGCTCCCTGGTCCCCTTGGTGTGGTACCTGGGGCTCAGAGCCCATCTGGCCAGTGGCAGTGAGTGCTGTGAGGATGCTGCACCTGCATGTGTGTGTGTCAGAAGGCCACTTTTAACTCTGTCTCTCAGAACAGCTGCCCTTTCTCACATCATGAATACTCAGGATGTAACACCAAGGTCCTGGGTGGACCTAGGGGATGCAGAAAGCTTGTCCTGGCTCCTGCAGTATCTGCCTGGCTTCCAGTGTGTCTCAGAGCAACTCTGGAGAGTGCCTTGGTATAGGAGGCCCTTGAAATATAGGTATTGTGTAAGTGGCCTTTGAGTCCATGTAAAGTATCTCTGTATTGTATCTGAATATCTTTGCCCCAGCAGGTCCCAGTTATTCTTGATGGGCTGCAGCTGTGATGCCCTTCAGTGGGCTGCAGCTGTGGCCAGTCAAGGTAACTGGGGTAAAAGGGGGTGGGCTGGCCAGGCAGGGAGAGCCTTGGAGGAGCCCTGACTGGGAAGAGTCAGAGTTTGTGCTGTGAAGATCTGCTGCCCATGAGAAAACACCAGAAAGGTACAGGACTCTAGAAATATGATAAATACAGCACCTTGGAACCCTTCAGGCATGCACTTCATCTCCACCATGCTGTGGGCTCCTAAGGCCTTGCCTTACAGGGAGAGAGTGAGAGCTGAGCTCTCTGTCCGTCCTGTCTCCTCCCTGACTCCTGTCCCTATGGCAGATCAGACCTTTCCATCTCAATAGATCTCCATCTGTGCCACATCAGGTTTCTCCAGAGCGGGGATATTTCCACCCTGATGCCTGGTGGGAAATTTATTAATATGGATTCCTGAGCCTGGAGCAGGGGGATGATGCTTTAGAACTTTTGGCTGTTCACAGCCTCTGCTACACCAGGAAAATGTTTCCATCAGTTCTTGTAGGCAGAGGGAGGGGACTTAGGGGTCTGCCTTTCTCAGCAAGGACAATTCCCTTCCTGCTAAGCCATTGTTGTCACCTCAGTTTCAAGCATGTCCTGCACCAGATGTTCTGTACCTTCCCTGTCCCTTGTCCTTCTCTGGGAGCTCTTCCCTCAGAGGTTTCTCCTGCCACGGCTGCGCTGCTACGGCAGCACTGCTCACTGCCCCGGGCATGGCAGAGCTGTGTCTGTCCCTGGCACCGCTCACTGTCCCAGGCATGGCAGAGCTGTGTCTGTCCCTGGCACCGCTCACTGCCCCGGGCATGGCAGAGCCGTGCCTGTCCCTGGCACCGCTCACTGTGCCGGGCATGGCAGAGCCATGCCTGTCCCTGGCACCTCTCACTGCCCCGGGCATGGCAGAGCTGTGCCTGTCCCTGGCACCTCTCACTGTGCCGGGGATGGCAGAGCTGTGCCATGCCTGGCACCGCTCACTGTGCTGGGGATGGCAGAGCTGTGCCTGTCCCTGGTACCTCTCACTGTGCTGGGGATGGCAGAGCTGTGCCTGTCCCTGGCACCTCTCACTGCCCCAGGCATGGCAGAGCTGTGCCTGTCCCTGGCACCTCTCACTGCCCCAGGGGATGGCAGAGCTGTGCCTGTCCCTGGCACCTCTCACTGTGCCGGGGATGGCAGAGCTGTGCCATGCCTGGCACCTCCCGCTGTGCGTCGCTGTCCCCAGCCCCTGCTCCCTTTCCATGCCGCAGGACACGGTGCCCCAGAAGCTGTCACCACTTAAGCGCAGCTGGTCCTGCTGTGGAGGAGCGTGGCAGATATTGAGGGCAGATTACCCTCCTGACCCTGGGGTGTGAGCGCCTGGGGTGGCGGCTGGGAAGGACATGGGAGAGCTGGGGCTGCCTCGGGATGAGGCTGATGGCAGCAGGACTCGCTGGGAACAGAGAGGAGTGCTTGGTGCTTGTGTGGAGCTGGTGCCCACCCGGCACCCCCCTGCCCCTGGCTGGGGCTCAGCACCCTTTGGGAGGTTCTCTGAGCTGCACAAAGCACATCAGTAACCATGAAGTCCTTGAGGCTGGAAAAGGCTCTGGGATCATTGAGTCCAGCCATCAACGTAGCACTGCCACATTTACCCTAAACATGTCCCCAAGTGCCACATCCACACACCTTTTGAAGCCTTCCAGGGATGGTGACTCCACCACTTCCCGGCACAGCCTGTTTCAATGCTTGACAGCCCTTTCCCTACCATCCACTCCAGACTTTCCCTGGTACAATTTGAGGCCATTTACTCTAGTTCTGCCGCATGTTACCTGGGAGGAAAGACCAACACTCCCTGGCTCCACCCTCCTGTCAGTGATTTGTAGAGGAGTTATCTCTGGCCACACACAGCAGTGCCTGCAGCACCTCCCAGTCCATTCTCTGTCTGGAGCCACAGACCATCTCAAGCCCTGCCAGATGCCCATCTCACACGCTGGATTCTTTGGCATGGATCAGCCACCGTCTCTTCCCTGCTTCTCTCCCATTCCCAGTATCCTTAATTTTCTCTGTGTAGTCTCCCTACTCAACAATATGTCCACCACCACAAGTATGTCTAGACTTCACCAAGATGGGGGCACAGCCCTAGGGAATCCCACCAGGAAGATCTCTCTTTGGAATTGTGCAAGATATGGCTGGACAAAACCATGGCAGCCTTGATCCCATGGTGAGAGTAGCCAGAGACATGGAGGTTCTTCCTGAAGATCCCTGAGGGAGGTTCTGGCACTCTTCCTTCCCTTATCCATTATTCCCATGGAGACTTTGTCATTTCGAGATCTGCTCCTGATTTCTGCAGTATCCTCAGTTCTGGTTTTTGTCCTTACTTCTGGGTTTTGTTGCCATGCACAAGCCCATCTCTGGTGTTCAAGGCTCCTTTTGCTCATCCTTCAGTGCCTGTGCTGTGTGTGGCCAAGGAGGCAGGAGAATCCTGCCTGTACAGGCCCCTGTCAGAGGAACAGCTGTTCCTGGAAGAAGTGGAGCAGCTTCATCCTCTTTTGTCAGCCAGCAGAGGATTGAGGGCTGCAGGTGCAGAGTGGCAGGGAGGTGGAGTTCCCCTTGAAGAATATTCTCCAGCCCTTGGTCCATTCCAGAAGATCCTCCAGTCCTTGTTCCAGCCCTTGTGGACATTGCAAGACCAGACATTTTCCCTGGTTGTGTGGAGCAGTAAGGATTGACCAAAGCCTTTTTGCATGCGCCTGGAGGTGCAATGTAGCTCTGTCAAGGTGTGCTGCAGCTCTTCTGTGCACACTGCAACGAGTTCTCGTGGGCCTGGCTCTGCTGACTGGGGTCTGAGTCCTCCCCATGCTGTTTTGCACATGCACAGGCCTGCAGAAAGATCCAGCTGTTTCTGCTGACTGAGCCACCCACGCCATGGCACAACCCTGTCACCTGGATGAGCTGGTTTGTGTCAGGAGCACAAAACACCACTGGGGGATGGAAAACGCAGGGACAGGCTCCCTGTCTATAACTCACCCCCCTTCTTTGGATGGAGATGTTTTCCCAGCAAGCTGTTGTGCTCTGTCCAAGGAAAGCATGATCCCATCTTTGACTCCCTTGCCTGCAGCTGTGGGATCACACATCCTGTAAAGGCAACAGGGGTGCTTCTTTCCCCAGATGAGACTGCTCCTGACAATCAGCCACCCAGGCTGGATGGCTGAGCAAAGCTGGTGGCACCTCCCGGGACACTTCACACCTCTCCTGACCTGCTGAGGGCTGGAAGTTACAGTGTGAGATGGGGACGAGATGGGAAGGCAGCAGTGAGTACAGGCTGCAGGATCAGTCAAGTCAGTCACCCTCAGGATCCAAGAAACAGCACATTATGAATTAAATAGGTTTTATCACAGCTGTACTGATGCCTCTTTCTCTTCCTGCAGGTGATAAATGCCATTGAGCAGGACTATCGGCTGCCACCACCCATGGACTGCCCAAATGCCCTTCACCAGTTGATGCTTGATTGCTGGCAGAAGGATCGGAACCACAGGCCCAAATTTGGGCAAATTGTCAACACCTTGGATAAAATGATCCGAAATCCGAACAGCCTGAAAGCCATGGCACCTCTCTCCTCTGGGTATGTGTCACTGTCCTCCTCTTGTCCTTTGGCTCCTCTGAACAACTCTGGTGTCCTCTAGATCCTGGTGGCATCATCCCTGTGCCTCTCAGGAGCTACTTTAGAGCTTGGCCTGTGTTTGATCCTTTTTAGGGAGAGCATTAAAAGATCATAGAATCACAATTTGGGGTGGAAGAAACCTTAAAGCCCACCACATTCAACCTCTGCCATGGGCAGGGACGGCTTCCACTATCCCAGGTTGCTGCAAGCCCCATCCAAGCTGGCCTTGGGCACTTCCAGGCTTGGGGCATGAACAGGGATACAGATGTCAAGGTGTCTCTCCTTGGGCTGCTCTGGTGGGCACAGGCAGCTCTTGGACAGTGCACTCTGCACATAGAGGAGCACCTTGGTTTCATGTACGTGGGGATGCTGGGGTGGTGGGATTGTTCTGGTATTCCAGTCCCACTGCACTGGGAGCAGATAAAGCCCCTGAGGCAATGTGGAGTTTCCCTGGGCTGGGTGGGTTGCACCAGTTTGTGGGAAGCACTGCCCCTGTACAAGAATGAGCTTTCTCCCTGTGAGCAGCCAGGATTTAAAGCTGCATCCCATCATCTCTGATGGCTCCTGCCTCTCCTGCAGGAACTGATCCAGAAGGGCTTCTGTGATGCTCTGCACAGTCCTTCCTTGGCAGAACAGTGATTTCTGGGTGGAATTCCACACTACAGGGCAGTGTCTGCACTGTGAATGATGCTGATCCTGTGCCTCAGCTGCTGGAGGGTGCAGGAACAGTTGTGCTTGCAGCTCTTGGTCTGTCACTGCCCATTTCTGTGTTTCAGAATGAACCTCCCCCTCCTTGACCGCACAATCCCGGATTACACCAGCTTCAACACTGTGGATGAATGGCTGGATGCCATCAAGATGAGCCAGTACAAGGAGAGCTTTGCCAGTGCTGGTTTCACCACCTTTGATGTAGTATCTCAGATGACTGTAGAGTAAGTTCCCAGGCTTTGAGTCCCAAAGCACAAGGAAA
The DNA here is from genome assembly GCA_024865655.1 of Emberiza elegans. Lineage (NCBI taxonomy): Eukaryota > Metazoa > Chordata > Aves > Passeriformes > Fringillidae > Emberiza > Emberiza elegans. Next base: position 7,765,842 of record JALJVW010000067.1, on the reverse strand, counting down.
AGTCCCAGCAGTTTTGCAGCAATTGGTATTGAATTAGATTTTATTTTCATATGATGTAGTTTTACTTTTATAGAATTGTTGCTTTGTGGAGCCACTTGTAATCTATTCAGTCTCCAGACCATGTGTCTGTCACTCTGCACCTGCAGAATTCCTCTCCCCACTACCACTCTGTGAAAATGAACACTCCTGCCAAGGGTGTCCAAACCCCTTCATGGGACAAACTGAGATTTCAGGCTGGCATCAGACAATTCTCCAGAGCGCTTCTGAACTCTGCACTCCTCTTGGATGGCTGATGTATTGATGGAGACAAGCATGGTGCAAAGTTCTGGCTAAGAAAGGCAGAATCACAGTTGAAAGGGACCACTGGAGGTCATCCAGTCCAACCTTCCTGCTCAGCTTCTAGAGCTCCTCACTCAGGATTACATCTGTGGAAAGAGATTTCACACCCTCTCTGGGAAGTCTGTTCCACCCCCACAGTAAAGAAGTTCTTCCTCATGTTCTGGTGGATCTTTCTGGGCATTCATTTCTTCCCATTGCCTCTCATCCTGTTGCTCTGCCACATGGAGCAGAGCCTGGCTCCAGCTTCTGCCATGTCTCCTCACGCACCTCGATAAGATCCCCTTGTGGGGGGGGTGGTTTCAAGTTTGTGCTACATCCACTAAAAAAGTCCTGCATTTACAAAAATTATCCTGCAGTGACAATTGACAAGCGACAATCAGCATTGATTCTTAGCAAGTTGTTCAGAGAAATCAGGCAGCTGAAATCTCACTTCTGGAGGGTTTTGAAATCCCTTGGGGCTTGCTGGGACTTTGATGCCTCTGCTGAAATATTTGTGTCTGGCTGCAGGTATTTCTAGAAACCCTCAGAAAGGGCCAAGCATTAGAGCCATCTGTAAGGGCTGCAATGTCTCTGAGCTTGGTAGCCACGGAGGTTTTTGGATTTGTGCTTAAATCTGGGTGCTTGAATCTACCAGTGAGTCAGAATCCATTCACTCAAACAGCCACTGTAACTTTCTCTGACTTTTTGTTCTTATTTGCTGCTGGGAAGTTCCCATGGCAGTTCTGACTGTTTGGGGCCATCTGTGGTGCAATCCCAAGGCCCTGGGGATGATTTTGTCACAGTATTGGCTGGGTTTATACAACAGAGAGGGTAGGGAAGAACTTTGATCAAAGAGAGGTATCAGACCACAACCCACCCCTGCCTAGGTTCTGCTCTTTGCAATATCTGACAGCAGGCAGGATGCAGACAATCCAGCTAATGCTGGCTGTTCTTTCACAGACATCCTCAGTGTCCCTTAAATGCCAGTTCTCACAGTCCCTTACCATGTCCCTCAAGTTCTCTCCAAGAGCCTTCACCACAATTCCAAGGGCATCCTCAGCTCATGTCCCACGAGTTTTGGCAAACTTCCATTCCACATACCTCACCTGCTTGGCTGAATGTACAATAGAGAGGACAGTTCTTTTTCCTTGGAAAATGGTGGTGTAACAGGACTTGACACCACTCCCTGATGTTCACTGGCCTTTGCAGAAGCTGATAGGAGTGTCAGTGGAGCTGCTGGTTGATCCAAATTTGGAGGCCCAGCAAAGTGTGAATGTTTCCTGAAAACTGACTCAGTTCCCCAAATCCACGTGGTCTCAACACTGACCTGCTGGAAAGGGTTCTCACTGGTTTGCCTGCAGGCTGGGACACCTGGGACACCCAATTATCTTTCAAGAGTCACAGAACCATTTGAGTTGGAAGGGACCTTAAAGTTCCCCTTAAAGCCATGGGCTTTAAGATGTTTTCCACTATCCCAGCTTGCTCCAAACCCCATCCAGCCTGGCCTTGGACACTTCCAGGGAAGGGCCAGCCTGAGCCAGGGCCTCACCACCCTCTGAGCAAAGAATTCCTTCCCAATATCCAATCAAATATTTAATGTCCAGGGCAGAAGGCTTGGAATCACTGGGTTGTGCAGCACTACAGTCTTATTCTGGTTTACAGACAGGAGTGAAGAATTTTTTCCACCCTCTGGAGCTCCTCTTTACCCATCTTTGCCCAATAACCTCCACTCTAAACATGGCAAAGATTTTGCCACTCTTCCCCTTAAACGTCTGTTCCTAACACTCAAGGACAAAAGGCACCTGAAATTCCTTCAGGTCAGGTTTGGGTCACATGGCCTCCCATCCCCTGATGGGAAGAAGAAGATCTGAAGATTTCATGACTGAGGTTTATTTGCCAAGGGGGAGATGAGAGCAAACTCAGCTGGAGACACAGACTGGACCAATTTAGTGCCACACTCATGCTCTCGGCATGACTTTGATTTCTCTCAGATATCTAAATGTATAAAAAATAGAAACTATCCACAAATGAGATCGCCATGATTTAACAAAAGGATAAGTGCATAAATTGATCACTTCATGGTCTTATCAGCTCAAAGGAAAAGCATCAAGAACAGCACCATCTGCATATGGGGGTCAGATCTATAATGAGGAGGGGCAGCACATCCCTGTCCTATGTCTCTGGGGTAGGAAAAACGGGTTAGTGTGTCACAAAAGGAAAGAAAATCCAAAATCTGAAGCAGTAGATGGGTAAAAAATTTAAGACAAATTGACTCACAAGCAGAAAGCAGAGCCTGTGGCATTTTGTTTCACACTGTCTGTTGAGGTTCAGGACTCTGAGGGTGCTGCAGGTAGGTACAAAGTGCAAAGATTGGACAATAAGCAGGAAAAAGTGAAAGAGTAGAGGTTTCACAAGGTTTGCATCTGTTTGTTGCATTCATGAAAGAAATCTGTGGATACTTCAGCTCTCTAAATACCCTTCTCATGGACTCATAGAATCAGGGAATCATAGAATCACAGAATCCCAGAATGGTTTGGGTTGAAAGGGACCTTAAAGATAATTTTAAATACCATCTATGATCTTGTTCTGCTTTGAGAAAATACCTCCTGATATTTGTTTTTCCTTTCCTCCCAAAGGGACATTCTGCGAGTCGGGGTCACTTTAGCAGGACACCAGAAGAAAATTCTGAACAGTATCCAGGTGATGAGAGCACAGATGAACCAAATCCAGTCTGTGGAAGTTTGATAGCTGCCTGTCCTCCCACTCCTCCTCCTTGAGGCCCTGCTCCCCTTTGCCCCTGTATGTCCAAGCTCCAGTTCCTGAGTGTTCTGCATGGACCAGAGACAGGCAGCTGCTCTGAGGATCACAGCAGCAGGAGGGAACACCCTGTCCTCAACAATGAGAAGTTGCCAAGAGCTTCTAGAATTTAAGCAATGGAAAAAGGGAACAAAAAAAAAAGACAACTATTTTGAAAAGAACAAACAAACTACAAATATTTTTAAATAATAATAAAGCAATTGCGTTCTTGAAAAGGGCTCCAAGACCAATGGGAGTCTCCAAAGGAAGAGAAAAGAGCAGCTTCATGTTTCCTCTTGCACAAGGCTGCTGCAGCTGGACCCAGGCACCTCTGGAGCAGTGGGACTTCTCCAGGAAGAGGAATGCAAGGAAAGGCCACAAGAAGCACATCTCTTCCTCCCGTGGGCTCTGGGAATGCCGTGAGCCAGGCCCTTCCCCAGAGCCCCTTGAGCAGGTCAGAGGGGGAGAGCTGAAGCTCTTTGGTGCTGTGAAACCAAGTGCATCTCAGAAACTGATGGACTCCTTCAAAAGCTGAAGACTTTTTTTTTTTAAAAAAAAAAAAAACAAAACGACAACAAATAAACTAAGACTAGAGGAGGCTGTTTCCGACAAATGAGAAGGAATCTGTAACGCCTGGGGGGTGGGGATGGGGAAAACCAATCCTTTTTACATCTCTTATTTTCTCTTGTCATGGAACAGTTTTGTGAGTGACAGTTTCCTAAGGGTCCGTCCATCCACCCTCCAATGGCATCGTGTCTCATACATATCATTGCTCAAGACTTTAGTGATATCCTTTCTAGATGCCAATGATCTTTTCCCAGAAGACTTCCCAAGTACAGTATGTAGTAGTTTTTGATTACAAATGCTGACGTGTACCTTTATTTTTCGGTTGTCATTGTTGGGAGATTTGTCCTTTTACATTGTTTTGTTAACATCGGTTTGTGAGTTTGGGGTTGGAAATTTTCGGTTGGTTGGGGGTTTGGTTTTTTTTAATGAAAGAGAAATGACATCTCCAAGCATCATATCATCCAAGAACTTAAATCCCTTCCCTGTGGAAGGAAAAATTGCAGCTTATTGACCATATGCCAGGAGAAAAAGGTTTTTTATATGCACATTTCCTCCCGTTTGCTTATTTGTTCTTTCCAATTGGTCGTGGCACGACAGATGTTTGTGGCTCTTGGGGTTCCAGGTGTTTGCCAAAGTGAAATGGCCACCAGCTCAACTAGGGGGTGAGCAGCATCACAGGGGGATTGGGAGGGAAATGTGGGAGGGTGGAGGGGTTTTGTGAGGGAATGATGACTCCACAGATGGCTTCAGAGCCCTTTGGAAGTGTCTGGCTGCTGAGGAAGGTGTTGGATTGGTGCATGGGAAAGACAGGGCAAGCCCAGTCCTCTTGGAGGAGCTCGTGGCACAGCATTTTGGAGAGGGGATTGTGTTGTCTCCAGGTGGGGAAGGGTCACTGCAGGTGCCAGGCTGTGCAGGTGAGCTCTGTGCCTTGGGGACCCTGTCCCTTCAATGGGTGATGCAGCTTCAGGCTCAGCCCCTCACGTCAAAGAGAGCCCGGGACAGCAAAAACTCCAATCCCAGCTCTCCAGAGGCAAAATGCTGTGGGTGAAGTTGAATGATCAATCAACGGGTTTGTAAATAACTGAAAAAAAATTCTTTATTTACTGACCAGGTCTTTGGGATGTGTGAATGCCACCAGCTGAGCACAGGGAGATGCAGATGAGAATTGGGTTGTTCTCTGTGCCCAACACCACTTTGCATCCTTTGAAGCATTCCACCGATGGCATTTTCTCACCATCTCCTGGGCATGGCCTCAGGACTGGTGTTTACAGCCCTTGTCTGCCATTGCCATGTCGTTCCTGGGCTCCTCCTCTTGTTTTTGGCAGCAGTGAGTGTTGAAGGCACGTTCACTGGGAGCTGCCTGGCTGTATTTTCCAGGAGCTGAATCCAAGAGGAAGTGTGTCTGCTGTGGATGAAAATCCCAAGCTGTCTAGACCTCTGTGGCCAGACATCATCTCCCCAGACTGCTTGTAAAATATGAGGCCCTTTATGAAATACTTCTAGCATTTTCTGCTGCCAGAGCAGATCCAACAACAGAGCCCTTGTGAGTGGCATCAGAGCAGTCCCTGCAAGTGAGACTTCTCTCCTGAGCTCTTGCCCTGTCCCAGGGTTAGGTGCTCCAGCAGCAGGGGCTTTTCAACTGTCCCGCCAACCCCTGTTAATCCAAAATCTCTAGTGCAGTGTTGTGTTTATGTTTGCATCCAGCCCAGCCCTGGGTTTGCAGCTCTGGGCTTGCCTGTAGTGATGGGAGCCTGGCAGGAGGTGTGTGCTGGATGCCAGGGTCCTGTCCTGAGCTCAGTGCCCACAGGGCATCCGCTGGGACAGCCCCAGCATCTCCCTGCTTGGCTGGCAGGTGGCACAGAGTGGCGTGGAGAGAGGGGCAGTGGGCTGCAGGCATGGGCTGGGCAGGTGGTACCTGGAGGGGCAGCTCTGCCCCAAATCCAGCCTGGTTTAGCCTGTGTGTCCATAGGGATGCTTGGAATGCCTTTGCATCCAAAAAGCACTCGCTCCATGTCAGGTGAAGGGCTCAGCTTTGAAAGGACATTAACAATCACTGGAGCTGACTAAACCACAGGAAGTGTTTGCAGAGGGCACACAGGGAAACCAGGAGCTCCCAGGTGTGCCCAGTGCCCGTGTGGTGTGGGAGCCTCTCCTGGTGTGTCTGTCCCACATTGTGGCTGCTGTGCTTTGGCAAGGAGCAGTTGTCCCTGTGCCCCAAAGGCATGTGAAGCTCTCTGATGGCAGTGCAGGGTGAGGGCAGGACGGTGCTGTGCCAATGTCCAGCTGCAGCCAGGAGTGACCTCGTGCCCCAGAGCTCTGCCAGGAGAGCTCTGCCTACAAAACTCACCAGCAGATTCCTGTGGGGCAGCCATGTGGAAGGAGCACGTGATGCCCCTCACTTGTCCTCCCCAGACAATTCCTGACTGTTCTCTGCCACCCCCGCCATTCCTGCAGACACTAAGGAGGAGCCATGCCCAGGCAGCATCCCTGCAGAGCCACCCAGGCCTTGGAAGGGCCCTTCAGTTCTCCTTTATTTGGAGACATTTTGTCTCAATGCACTGAATCTCCTCGCTGGCTGCTTCAGACACATCTACCTGCCAGACCCAGCCCACTGTGAAGGACAGGTCCCAGTGTCACAGCCCCAGAGCTGTGGCAGCCATCTGCAGGACAGAGAAAGCACATCCTTGTCTCTTCTTCTGACCAAAAATCACACGTGGGTGGTGGTACTGAAAGTAACACCTTCCCATCTGTCTGTACCAGACACAGCTGTGACATCTGTGTTTGGCTGTGAAGGACTAATGGAGAGCTGGGCTAAAACAGGCATGGTCCAGAAAACACTGCAGTTTTCTGCATCCTTCAGCTCTCCTGGGAGCACGAGGAACCGAGTTCCTGTCAAGTGCTTTGGTTGTAAACGCCTCTGGCACATGCTGCAGAGTGAGGGCAGAGGCACTGGAGTGACAATGACATATTTATTTAATGGGTCTCCAATGTACTGCTACCAAATGGGAGTCTGATGGAAAACTCGGTGTGTTCCAAGGGGAAAAGGCACTTGCTAACATTGACACTGTGAAATGCTGTTGTGCATGTGCATGTGTGCATGTGTGGGTACGTAACAAAAATCATCACATGGAGATTTTCAGGCAGCTTGTTGCAATTTTCACATTTCACCTGTACCTTTCAAGCTACCTCCCAGTCCTTCCCTTCTCCCCTTCCCATTTCCTGCTGAGGATCAGCCTGTGGATGGCATTCAGTGGGAATGCTGAGCAGCTTGGAAGTTCTCAGTTGGTTGGACAGTGATAAGTTCAAATCTTGCAGAGCATCACAGGGCAGAGCAGAGGAAGCCAAGCATATGTGGACAGTAAAAAGTTAAAATATGTTTTGTGGGTCATTTCCAGCTGTTGCCACCAGCCCATTTGCTGGAATTACAGCCCAGGGCTGTGAAGGAGAGAGGAAAACAGCCCTGTAAGACACAGCACTGCCATGAGGAATCACTTGTCCTAGTGGCTGTGGGGACACAAAACAGGGCACTGTTAGCTGCACATCCCCTCCCTAAAGGATCTACTCTCCTCCCCAGTAAACCCTCAGAACTGCCTTTCATGAAGCAGTGGGGATTTGTGCTTTTCAGCTGCTGAGGAACTTCTTCTCTCCATAACATCCTCACTGCCGAGCAGCAGCTCCCAAGGCAGCCCCAGCTGGGACTTCCATGTGCCCCAGATAAACGTGGCTGTCCCAGGGTTCCCCACTGCTGCAGGCTTCCTTTAGTGCTCTAATCCCAGCGTGGACTGGGATCCATCCCATGGCTCCACTGCAGTCGTACAGCAGGGTCAGCTCATGGTGGGGGAGAGCCACGTGCAGGGCAGGGGCTGGGGACCCAGCAGAGCTTCATCCTTGTGAGCTCGGCCTTGCAAGATCAGCCCACAGGCGCTGCTGGCTCCTGTCAGCCCTTGCCCCAAACCAGGATCCTGCTCCCTGCACTGGCCTGAGCTGAGCTGAGGGACCTTCATCAGCATCACTACAGGGCTTTTCCCACACTCCCTGAAGCTGTTCTTGGAATTTGGGTTGAAGGAAAGGTTCTTTCCCAGGAATCCTCACCCAGGCTGTGGATTAGCAGCGGCCTGTAGAGAGAACCTCTTGGAGGGTTTGAGCAGCTGAGGAAACTTCTTGTTATATTTGCCAGGCTGATTTATATAAACCCTGGAGTCAGGGCTTGAACTCTGCTGCATCGTTAACAGTTGTATACTCTGATGATGCAATAAATCTGGGACTGCCTTGGATGTACAACAGAGTCCTGGAAGTGTCACTGCTGTCTGGTTTGGTTTAGTGGAGTTTATTGTTTTAATGTAAATCATCTTCTTTCCTGCCCGTCTAACTTGAGGCTGATTTAATGTAGGTCTTTTTCCATCCTCAAAAATGTTATGTATTTGCAAGTTCTTCACATACAGGGTTCAACTTCTTTTATCTACAGTCACGTTTTGGCTTTTTTTATTTAAACTTGTTCAGGATGTCTTTGCTTCTTGTAATTCTTTGCCCTTCCCAGGACGCAACCTTGGCCTGTGTTTGCTTCCATATGTGTTTCCAATCTTTCAGTGCTCTCCTAGAAAACTCCCTGCACTCTCCAAATATTTCCTGGAATTTACCTCCTTGCTGTCCCTGTGTAAACTCCTGCCAACTCCACTGACAAATGTTATTTGCAGAAATTTGGGACTGGAAGCAAGAAGTCTTCTCTCCCCACAGATCTTTTCCTGAATCTGCATTCCTGCTGTCTTAAAACCTATTCAGCAGTATCTCTCCCTTTTTTTCTCCTTTTAAAATTCTGCAAGAAATTCCTCTGTGAGCTCTGCAGGAGTGCAGCAGCAGTGCCACTGTGTCTGATTCCTTGGGACGTCCCAGTGTCCCCATTGCCAGCCCTGCAAACAAACCACACTCAGCCTTGTGTGCCTCATTTTCTATCAGGAACTCCATTTTGCCTTCATGCAAAAAAGAACAATAAACACTTGGTTGATCCATTTCCAGCTCTTTTGTTCCAGTAAACTTCAGGAATTCTTCACTTGCCTCAACTGTAGCTTCAACTTCTACCTCTGGGGTCGGTCTGGAGCTCTTGCACAGATGTTGTGCCATATCCTTTGGTTATTCCAACTAAGTCTGGAAGGAAAGGAATAAATTTTGTCTTTAAGAGCCAAACAGCTGTGTTATGAAAAACTAATGGACGGGGTTCAAGGAGGAGTTGTGTCCATGGCAGGGAGTTGGGACATGATGATCTTTAAGGTCCTTTCCAACCCAAACCGTCCCAGGATTCCAGGAGGACTGGGGGAAGTGTGTTACTCTACCTGAGGATGAAGCTGGCAGTCGGATCCCCCTTTTCCCCAGGCTGCCTTTGGTCTGCACTTCCAGCTCACTGACTCCAGGCTGAGTGGGCTGGGTTGGGAGATGGATCACCAGTCTGGGACAGATGGTGTGGCAAACCCACAGCCTGGCTTGGCCTTTGCTGGTGGAGAATAAATGTGAAATCTCTGATTGCCATCAAATATTGGCATTCAGAATCCTTCACACAAGGTCACAAGCCAGTGAATTTTTGATATGCTGGCTCTGCAAATGCTGGGGATGCTTTTGTTCTCCTTCACTCAAAAGGGCTACACAGAAATGAAGAAATAAATATACAGATAAGTGCAGCCAGATCAGGGCTTCTGTAACAGCCAGAAGTCTGTGGGAGGTATAAAAGATAAATAGATTTTGATTCTTGGTTCTGGCAAAGGTAAACCACAATGATAAAAGTTTCATGTCCTTAAATCAGGAAAGATGTGAGAAAGGTGAGAAAGCAGCAGTCACTGTTTCTGACAGTAACAGCTTGAGGGCAAGGGAAGCAGAATATTCCTTGGCAGAGGGCACAGTGGTTGGAGGGTGGAACTCATGGCTGGAACATGGATAGCCAGCACTGGATGGATTGATAGGAAAAGGAGAGATGACTTTAAGCTAAAGGAGGATAAGTTTAGATTGCATTTTAGGAAGAAATTCTTCCCTGTGAGAGAGGGGTGGTCCCAGCACAGATTGCCCAGGGAAGCTGTGGCTGCCCCTGGATCCCTGGCAGTGCCCAAGGCCAGGTTGGACAGCGCTTGGAACAACCTGGGACAGTGGAAGGTGTCCCTGCCATGGCAGGGGTGGCACTGGATGGGCTTTGAGGTTCTTTCCAACCCAAAACATTCTGGGATTCAAAAGGTGACTGGACAAACTTTTAAAAGACTAATCTTGACACAAAAATACCTCTTCCAGTTTCTCTGGGTCATGGATGCCTTGGGGCACAGGGTGTATTACAGGATTCCTGCAGAAATTCTTTTATTTGATCGTATTCTTGGGACTGACACATTCTACATCTCTTAAAAGCCCAAACACTCCATCAAGTATCATTGATTTTCCATTTTCACTCTTTCTGTGTGGAGCCAGAGGGCTTCCCATGTCAGAGGAAACCATTTGCTTCTTCCTCCCGATTTTTTGTGTATCCCAAGGCATCCCTAGGGCTCAGGGGTGCAGTGGGACATCAGTGCCTCAAACAACTGGAAAAGCACAAAAAAAGAGAGATTGACTGAGTGATCCATCATGTGTTGGATGTGGAAGCTCTCTGTGGAAGTGTTCTTTCCTCAAACCTTTCATGACCCAGAAAACCTTAGGAGTGCTGGGTATGAGATGCCTGTCCTTCCCTTCCTCTGCTCTAGAGAGGTTTCTGACACTGAGATTTGTCCCTCTGCATTGGCTGGCTCAGCCTTGTGACCTGCTGGTTGGGTGGCAGTCTAACCATGAGTCCAAAGGGATGTGTCAGAGCTTCCTCAAGAGTTCAAATGCAGGAACGGAGACTGGGACAAGCTTCTAAAATGGGCCAAAAGCTCTTGGTGCAATGGAGGAGCTTAGGGCTGGGCTGGAGGAGTGCAGGGAAATCCCAGAGGGGCCCCAGAGCAGACACTGAGTGTTGAGGGCTCCAGGACCAGATCCAGGCAGGGATTAAGTGCAAGGTTTGGTTTTGAGTGCTGACCCAACTCTGAAGATGAATTTGTTCTTGTTGTCATTCCTGGGGACAACTTAGATGCAGACATTAAAACCCTTTGTTGCTTGGTCTGCCATGAGTGAAAAGGTCTTTGGCATGGACAGGGATTTTTGTCCATCTGCAGAGCAGCCCAGGAATGTGGGAGAAGGGCCAGGCTGGAGGGTCCCTGACTGCATTCCTGGCCCTTGCACACCCTTGTGAGCTGTAGGGGACCAGGGAAGGGACAGGTTGGTGCATCAGTGCTTCTTGCTTGGCCCCACCTGGGCTCTGGTCTCCAGGAGGAAGGGATGGGTTTATGAGCTCTCTGATGGTTCTTTTTTCCTCTAAAAGTCCCAGCTTCTGTGTCCGGGATCCCAGGAGCATTGGGATCATAGGAAAATCCCAGCTTTTAGTGAAGAACAGTCCAGCCCTCATGTGAGGCAGCCAAGGTTCAGGGCTGTGGGTTTCATGTTGGCCATTCTCTGAAGTACAGAGAAATAATGTTCAGATTGCAGGAGTTCCCAAAATCCTCCAGGGTTCTGAAGTGAGGGCTTGCTCAGGGTGAGGCTGTCAGGTGTGGCTGGGTCCCTCAGGTCTGTAGGAGCACTGACCATCCATCCCTCAAGCTCCAGAGTTTTCTTTCAAGCTGTTCAACAGTGGAGGCAAGTGAAACAGCGCAGCTCCCCCTGCCCAGGATCAGCCATGGGCAGAGGGACAGGCACGTGTGGTCATTCCCGTCCCATCCAACAGTGGGATCTGAGCAGGGAAAAGCCTGGTTTGAGCAGGGGAGGAAGGAAAGCCTCCTTGGAGGGTGAGAGAGTTGGAGACACTGAGCAGGAGCTGCGGTCTGTGGATGCCCTGCCAAGGAGAGCAATCCCTGTGGGTGTCATCCTGGATCACCTTTGCTTCTCCCCTCTTCAGGATGATCCTCCAAGACCCACATCACAGCACATCCCCTGCCATCCTGCTGGAGATGGAGGGGGAGAAAGCAAGGATCAGAGATGGGGGCTTCCATCTGCTGCTGCTTTAGTGGATCCGCAGCCCCTGCACTGGAGGTTTCTGTTGGTGCCCTCCTCCGTGAATTCTCCATTCGCTTTTCAGCCTCTGACTCTTGCACCCTTTTCTTTGTCATTGCTCGTCCTCTGCCTTCAGCTCTCTCTCTGCTGCTTCTCTGCCCTCTGTCCCCTCCCCAGTATGGAAGAGCTCCATGGTTTGTTCAGGTTTGGCCAAGGCCAGGGATTCTCTTCCTTGGAGCTGGCCCAGCACGTCTCTGCAGGGAACTTCTGCTTACCTACATCTCTCCCCATTAAAAATCCCCCCTTTGCCCCTTTGAAACATCCACCTCACATCACAGATCTTCCTGGATAAAGCAGCAGAAAGTTGTATGAGAGCAGGTCTGGTGTGTCAGGGTCCCTGGGCAGTGTTCCCTGGGACGTTCAGGGGAAAGGCTCCAGCCCTGCCTCAGGAGAAGGAGCACATCCATCAGTGTTAGAACACAATTTGTACTTCCAGGTTTGCTTTGGAAGGGCTTTGCTGACCTTGTGTCACTCCCTGCCATGCTGTCTGGATTGATGAAAGCTCAGTCTATCCAGGGAGTGCTTTGAGGCCCTGGTTTAAGTTTGGGGAGGCTGGGGGTGTTCCAGTTCCTGAAGCCAGAGCTGAGGAGTCACAGTTCTTGCTGGATAAATGAGCCTGTGCTTCCAAGCAAGTCCCAAATAAAGGCATGATCCTTCTCACCTTCCCCAAGCCATGGTCTGAGTGCATTGGGGAGCAGGAAACAGGAATTTGGGAGCTCAGGATGAGCTGGGCACAGGTATCGAAAACTCCTTCCTGTGCCAGCATCTACCCATGGGCTTCTGAGGAACTGAAGAGCCAAGGTAGCTGTCCATGCTCCCATTCCAAAGGACTCCTTGCAGGGAAGATCTTTTCCTGGCTCAGATACCAAATCCCAAGCAGGTCCCAGAGAGAAGGCAGGGGTGACAGTGCGGTGGCAGTGAGGTACTGGGGAGATGTGGCAGGGAATTCTCTTGTCCATCAGGGCATTGTCTCCTGGGATCTGCTCATGGGGGCCTCCCATGTGGCAGCATCTGCTGGAGAACGTCCTTCCTTCCCTGGAAGGTTTGCGGGGGAGCCGCTGATGGCGCAGGGAGGGTTTGCAGGGACAGGAGCCTTTGCCAGGCTCTGCCCTCGTGGTCACAGCTCTGCAGGAATTGCAGAGTGGGACGGGAGATGGGGTGAGTCCTGCAGCCACCCAAGGACAAGGGTGTCAGCACTGCGTCCTGCCCTCCCCTGCCACCAGGATCCATCAGCTGGGCTCCAGGGTGTCCCCAGCCCTGGCTCCCTGCTCTTTCTGTGTGCTGGCCATGACCCTGAGGACAACAGAACACTTTTCATGACAGCATTTGTATTTTTTTTAATTGTGAATGGGGAGATCATGTGCAGGTCCTTGTTACGCAGGGATGTGTCTTCCATTCAGCCCAGGGCTTCCCTGGCTTTGTCAGATGTCTTTCGATGTTACTGAGAAGAAATAAATAAATAAATAAATCAGATGTATTTATAAAGGAAACAGAAACCTGCTGCTCCAATGCCTTTGTAGGAGTATTTTTAACAAAACATTTTTTCAAAATAAATGTGAATTGTAAAGTTTGAAGCATTTGCTTGTGGCTTTCCTTTCTAGGTGCTTTATCCGTTTTTTCCCCTTCCCAATAATCCTGCTTGGGTGTAAATATGAAGGTAAAGAAACAAGAGAGATACTGATTACTTAAAAGGGAGAAAACATTCCCAGAACTTGCTTAGTGCCTGCTAAATGACTGCAAGATAAACAGATACCATTGTTACCCCACTTAAACCATTTAATCTGAATAATTAACCCTCAAGTGTAGCAATAAATTACCCACTCTCTTTGTCAGTATCTTGTTCTTTAGTTAAAATGCACTGCAAATTTATATGTGTACATGTTTGAGTATTTTAGCTTAGAACTTCAGTGATGATCTTCCTTTTCTTTATTATTCATGGAGGTATCAATGCCCAATGGATTGACAAGCAATTTTAAAGAGGAGAAGGAAATTCAAGGCATTTCAGTGTCTAAGCAACCAACCCCCAGCTTGAACTCTGTGTTGGGAGTAAATCACAGCTGTTTTCATGGGAATCTTGATCCCTTGACAATTCTGTGGGTAAAAAAACCAAAACAAAAAAACCCAAACCAAACCTAAACAAACAAAAAAAGGAAAATCACATATATAAGGGATTATTGTAAATCAGGATCCTTGAAAGAATCAAGTCCTATGGAAATTAATTTTATTTTAATAATTATATATTTATTATTTTTATATTTTACTTATTATTTTATTCATTATTGAATTTTTATTTTAATTACTATCTGCAAATTCTTCTCTGCAGTGATCTTTCAACCCTGAAAGAGCCCCCATCAAGAGAACAAGGTGTAGCTCAGATGATTGATATAAATAATGCAGAGAACAGTCTGCACAGACCATTGGCTGTCATAATCCAACATTCAGCTGCAATAAAGAGTTTGACTCATAAGAAGAGAACATCAATAATTTAGTTTATAGTCACAGATCCGTGTGTCTGGTTCTGTCACCCTCCTACTTCTTTTCCAAAGGAAAAAGGAAATTTCTGCATGGATTTGTCAGGAGAAGCTTGGGTTTGAATTTGCAATTGAGGTAAATGTTTCTGCACAGCTGGAGCTGGGGGCTCCTCCTGGATTTTTGGGTCAGGGCCTGAACGTGCCAGCTCTGATCTCTGCTTGGGAACCAGCCCACACAGCCCCGAAATGGCAGCAGGAGAGAAGGATGGGCAGCCTTGGAGTGAAACCAGTGAGCCCAGCAAGGCTTTTCTCTGGCTGCCCACCAGCCCCAGTCCTGGCACCTCACAGCTGCGTGCAGCTGGGCAGGGCAGAGGGTCTTCCTCTCTCATGGGGTGCTGGAAAGGCCCTAAAGGTGTCTGGGTGTAGGTGGCCTTTGAAAATGTACATATTATATAAATGGCCTTTGAGCCTTAGTAAAATATATCTGCATTGTAATTGAATATCCCTGCCCTAGGCAAGTCCCAGTTATCCTTGATGGGCTGCAGCTGTGATGCCCTTCAATGGGCTGCAGCTGTGGCCAGCCAAGGTAACTGGGATGAAAGGGGGTGGGCTGGCCAGTCAGGGGGAGCCCTGACTGAGAGGACACTGAGGCTAAAGCTGTGAAGAGCTGCTGCCCACAAGACAACACTGAGGAGGTACGGGACTCTTAAAATATGCTAAATACAACATCTGGGGAGGGAGGGAGCCTTATTTCCTGCAGGGACAGTTCTTCCCAAGAGCCCTCGGTGAGCAGCAAGGGGTGCAAGTCACAGGAGCAGGGGACAAAGGATCCCTGAGAGGGACCAGGTCGTTCTGAGCTGCAGGAAGTGGGGTGCAGCTGGTGTTTGCCCACCCTGAGCCTGCAAGCAGAACAAGCACAGAGGAGGGTCTAGGAAGGCACTAAAGGCATTCATTGCCTTAAATTAAATTAAAACTCACCTACCACCCTACTGGTCACTCCACTTCATGAGGGAGCAGTGTTGTCTTCATCTGGGGTAAGACCTGATCTCTACTGGAAACCTACTGAACAGATGATGGGGTCAGGATCAGCTCCCAAGGGCTTCTCTGGGCACACCTGAAATGCTTCCCAAGGAAGCCACATATCCAGCAATGGTGGTGCCAGCTCCCCATTTCTCCTCCCAGCCCTACATGAGCACCTGGTCACTCCCTCTCCCAGGTGCCTTTGTGATGTCCAGGGCTGCAAGGCCCTGCACACCTTCCTCCATCTGCACTGAGTGGGGAAAGAACCTGCAAACAATTCAGGGAGGCTCCTGAGCCCAGAACCATTTGGCAAACCTGGGAGAAGAGACACTTGGCAGGGTATTCTGGGAGGGGAACACTTGTACTCAAAGCTGGTAATAAAAACAGAGCAATGGATCTTTCATGTAGCTACAGGCAAAATATCTGGCCCAGAGATCAAGGAGTGCTTGGACAAAGCTCTTGGGCACAGGGTGGGATCACTGGGTTGCCCTGTGCAGGATCAGAAGCTGGGCTCTGTGATCCTTGTGGGTCCATCCCAACTCTGAAGATTCCATGATTCTGTGGTTCTGTGACACTGGGGAGGGGATTTGCTGCTGCCCAAATGTGAAACTGTTCTTGCCTGGGCTGTTTCCAGGCTGCTTCCTTGCTCTCAGAGCAAACCATTAAAAAAGGACTCTCAGCTGGATGGGTCTGGTGTAAAATCTTAAATTTCCCAGGCTGTAAGCTTTTCCTTTCCTGTTCCAGGAAGGGAAGGGGACAGCACAGTGCTGTTCTGGCCCCTGCCATCCCTTCCCCCAGTAACTGATCTGCTTTGAAAAAGAGTACCAACAGCAGCTCCAAACCCCCCCAAGCTTCTCTGCTACGCCCCAGGAAGACACAGCAGTGAGTGCTGAGTAGTTGAGAATTCCCTCCCATCACACTGATGCAAGTCAGGCAGAACTCAGTGGGAATGGGTGGAAAAACACTGAGAGGAAACTGCTGTGTAATCAGAATCTATCCCAGGAGTGTAGGGCTGCATTTTCCAGAGACCTAAAGAGTGCATTTGAAGGGGATCCAGCTCTAGGTCTCAGCAATCCCTGCTTGAGCCCCACATGTGAACTCAGGCCCCAAGGGCTGAATCATGAGCCCCAAAACTGTGGTTTAAGCACCCAGATTTCTGCCCCAGGAGAGCCTTGGTTTGCCAGACTTCAGCTCCAGCCAGCAGGAAGCCACTGCTGGGGTCACTTTTACCTCTCATAGCCAAGTCCACCCTGAGGGTCAGCCTGCAGCTTGGGGTGGTTTTCCTGTGCTCCTGACCGAGTTCTTCCCTTCACTGGCATCAGGGGATGAGTTTGCTCTCACCTGCAAGGCCAGCACTGAGCCCTCCAGTCCTGGTATTTGTGCTGAGACTTGGAATCACCAATAACCATGGAACCAGAGAGTGCCAGACTGGTTTGAGTTGGAAGAGACCTTAAAGCCCATCTTGTTCCACCTCTGCCATGGGCAGGACACCTTCCAGTGCCCCAGGCTGTTCCAAGCCCTGTCCAGCCTGGCCTTGGGCACTGCCAGCACTGGGGCAGCCCTGGGCACCTCTCTCAGTGCTTTCTGAGCTCCACAGCTCCCTGCAAAGATCCCAGCAATGCTCCTGGTGGGTTTCCCAGGCCCCCTGTGCCCCAGCTGCTGTGGTTGATGCTCTGTGACATCAATTCAAGATTTTCACAGCCTCACTCAGGGTCCTCTCGGTGCAAAGGAAGTGTGGGAGATCAGTTCCCTTTTGGACCTCTTGGCTCTGAAGTTACACCAATAGTTGCAGTTCTGGGTAGCAGAGACGATTTCTCCCTTGCTGTAGATGCATCATCCTGACTGAATATTTTATGTTTGCTTACCCATTTCAGTCCTGTGGGTTTGTATGGAATATTTCTCTCTGATTTCATGTCAGCAATCATTTAATTTACTGCTGAAAGTAACGATTCCTGTGTTGTTTGGCCGATAAATATCCTTTCTGGTGTGTTTGTGTCTTACGCTGCCTTAGACTCTGCATAAAATTTTAATTTCTCTTTGCTTAGCTCTGGGTTTGCTTTCTCCCTCAGCACAATGCAGTGAAGCCTTTGTAGCTCTGCTCGTTCACAGAGCATTGATGTTGACTTCCCATGCAATTTCCTGCTTGTTTGTGTTCCTCTGCCTGTTTTTTTCCTTATCTGGTGCTAGTCAGAGCTGTAAAAAAAAAAGTCTGCCTTTTTGGAATGTGCTGGTGTCATAAATGTATAAAATCTGATATTTTGAGGCACTGCTTCTATTGTGATCGCTTTCCTTGGCTTTTTCTGGTCTGCAGCCTCCTGTATAATAGTTGATTTTCCAATTATTATTAGATACAAGGTGTTTTTCTTAAGGCAGCTTATCCATTGTCTACAGTGCTTCTTCTTTGCATATTTATCTCCCCTCTTGTATATTTTCTTATTTGCTTTTCAGAGTTTTGACACTTCTTTTGCTGCATAGAATCCCAGACTGGTTTGGGTGGGAAGGGACTTTGAAGCCCACCCAGTGCCACCCCTGCCATGGCAGAGACCCCTTCCATTGTCCCAGGTGCTCCCAGGCCCTGCCCAGCCTGGCCTTGGGCACTGCCAGGGATCCAGGGCAGCCCCAGCTGCTCTGGGCACCTGTGCCAGGGCCTGCCCACCCTCACAGGAATAGGAATTCCTTCCTGACATCCAATATTTTCATGTTTTCTCCAGCTCACTCTGGGTCTGCCCCCCTTTATCCCGTGCTCACCAGCCTCCATCACCCCCCTGCCACCAAGTGAAGGCACCAAGAGTTCTTCCCATCAAGGCCTTGGTTCTTCCCATCAAGGCTTTTTTGCCCTTTGTTCTTTGCTTTCAGGGCACCCAGCAGCCAAACCAAATACCACAAGCATCTTGGCTCATTGTTGGGCCATTTCCACCACGAGCTCACCCTTTCCGTGATGTTTTTGCTCAGAGACCAAGCGCATGTGAATTTCCTACAGCAGCCTTAGGAGCTGTAACTGCTTCCCAACGCACTTTTGGTAGCAAAACACAATGAAACTTTGGCTCCTCGGGTCTTCCCAGGCACATTTGCTAGGGAATCTGCAATTTCCTTATGGTGAATGTGAATTCCCACAGGTTCCCCGGCACCCCAGGGCAGCTGTGGCTTTGTGCAGGTGAGGCTGGGAGCCCAAATGGGGACAGCCCCTCTCAGGAATGGCCCTTGCCCAACTCCAGCCTCGGGTTCTGAGGCTTCATTCCTTGCCCACCTGCCTTCACATAAATAGAGATAAACGTTCTTCTTTAGATGGATTCAAATGAAGAATTGTAGTGTTCTATCAAACCTCTTCCTCCCACACTTTCGCTGAATATTAGCACTGAATTTGGACTTTTTTCCTTGTTTTTATTCAATTCTTAGCCAAGCTGTTTCACAGTTCTGACTATTATTAATTTTATTTTCTGTTGCATCAAACTGCTTTTATTTGTTATATATTTATTTTAGTTAGAATTTTAACTGTATTAGTTTCATTCTCCTCTCTTAGTCCTTTATGCCATGTTTTGTTTAACATTTTAATGTCTAAATAAGGTTCTTTCTTGTGATCTTAATGGAAAATCCATCAAAGTATGAAATGCAGCTCAACTTAAGTGAAGATCCAGGCTCACTAGAAGCCCAGTAAAATCAAACCACAGCTCTTCGGATCTGTTGATAAAAATCAATTAAAAGTGTATTTCAGGTCAATCTAATATATATAAACTGCCAGGATGAGATAACATAGATAATAGGATGTTGTGGTTCTCAATTAATCAGATCAGTCCACATATATGAAAGTGTCACATTTATGCTGGTTAGTACATTATTCATGAGAATTTATGGAGCTGGGAATGCTCTCAATGGGAAGTTTTGCAGAGAGGGAAATAAATGCAGTGTCAGTGGTCGTGCAGCAGAAAGGGAATAATCAATTGTTCATTTTCCAAACCAAGGGGAGACGGCAGGTTGCTCAAATCAAAATGAAATCCTTTTTTGTTTTTGTCTGGGTTTTGTTGGTTTTGTTAAATAAAATTTAAGAAATATTGCTAAATTAATTTTGTTAAATAAAATACAAAAAAAACCCCCATGCACACCATCCCTGAGGAATTTAACAAGGCTGAAAAGGACCCTTTTTGGTTCCACAAATCCATGCATCCCACGAGTAAGAGTAGAATAAAATAAAAAAAATCCAAGTGTAATTTCTTCTCGTTGTTTTCCAAATGTAAATATCTTACAGATGTTATTCTGAGTCAGGGGTAAGATCATTTCATGTGAAAATGTCACAAGTCACCGGTCTGGCTGGTCGGGCAGGTGATTCTCTGTGCAATGGTTGGAGGAGGATTGGTTGGACTTTAAAAATTCTGGTTTTTCTGGTTGAAAAGATTTGCCACACAATGCAATTTTTTACTAATTGCCATCCTTCCTGAGCTCTTCCTTTTTCCTTTGCAAGTGCACTTTTCAGCAGCAAACCTGGACACGCGTGGATGCGTGTGCTGGGGGTGTGTCAATAATTGCATTTACTGAGTGCAACAGGCCCCCAGTGCTGCACCCCCGGTTCTGGGCGACTGCCGGGGGAAACAAAGGGTGAAATTGCCATTGGGAAAAAAAGCAATGGGAATTTATAGAGAATAAATAATGTCATAAATCCAGGGGTGGTGTAGAAAATGGCAGTGGATTATTACAAAGAAAACAGGCTCCAAAGCCTGGTAACAGCCAGCGAGTCTCAGTGAGCTGTGGTGTGACAATAAATCCACACGGACAGCACAGCCTGCTGGAGTGAAAATGGCAGGAGGGACTAAATATGGGAAACCCTTTTGTTCGGATTAAAATGTCCTTTTTATAGCTATTTATTGGGGATGGGGAAAAGAGGAGGGAGATTAAACAATAATTAATTTCTTTCACTGGAAAGATGTAAGCCTAATTCATTTTTTCACTGGTACATAGAAAGAAAGTTTGAGTTTGCACTTGATTTTCAGTAAACAAAAGATGTCTGAAATACCTGGAGATAGGAAATAATTATTTGTGTACATTTCTGGTTTTTTCTGCTGCCTTGGTGTTTGGAGATGCTGCTCTGACTTTATTTCCTCCATATCTTAAATTCTGCAACTTTTCAAAACACCAAAAAAGGTTTTACATTATGTATCACTTAGAAAGAAGCTGGTTTTCCTGCTTGGAAATCTTCTTCTCACTTGTTTTGCCTCTCTCAATCAGATATAATGATTTAAGGTGTCTTGCTCTTTATATCAAAATATTAGGTTTATTCAAAGCTCTGTGTTCCCTTTCCTGTGCCTTCTGCTGTACATCCCTATCCAAGCACAGCATCTCCATTTCAGTACTTTGCTTGTTGCTCATCTGCCAGATAATTCTCTAATAATTTAGTGTTTCACACTGAGCCTCAGCTTTCTTTCTGCTGCATTTGTATCCTTTTCTATTTCTCTTTTTTCCACTGCCTATCCTCATTATGGAGCTGTGGGTGTCAGCTGGGTATCCCAGGCTGATTCTGTGACTGTGCTGGTGGCCCCTCTCCCACAGCAGATCCTTGTCAGAGCTGCCTGGCCCAGGCTGACACAAAGCTGGGGATAAGGGGGGGTTTAATGACCCCACAGGGTTTCTGATCGCAGCCTCAGGCCAGCACATGGATACTCCCACAGGAAACAGCCTGGAGCTGCTCCTGCCCCTTTTCCAGACGCTGTCCCTCTGAAAGCCGTGGAGGTGGTGCCTGGCTCCCAGAGAGTGGAATATCCACGCCTCGTGGGTAAGATTTCCACGTTGACTTTTATCTTCCCCATGCAGGGACATTTTGACAACACTTGGGGGCTGGGTCTGTCAGCAAGGCAGAAACATGGGGCTCTCTCCAGCTGGGACAGTTTCTTTCCTCCTTTCCCTTTCACAGGTTCATGGGAGGGAAGTTGTTGCTCAAAGAGCAAATGTGCACTCTCGGCAGCAAGAGCAGGAGCTGTGCTGGCAGTGAGGACATGGAAGCAGTGAACGGGTCCCTCCCCAAACAGCCCAAGCAGTGGTACAGAAATGGGGGGTGCAGTAATTTCAGCTTCCTCCAAGTTCCATGTGATGGTGCTTTACCCACATTGTTTAACATGTGTGTGTGTTTGAAAGAGTCTCTCGAGGGACTGAAGACTAGGAAGCCTTTAGCTTTCTTCCAATTAACATCTCTCAGTCTGTTTTGGACTTGAGGCTGTCAGAGCGATCTCATCCTTAGTGCAAGACCATGGTCAGCATCCTCCTGGGCTTCCCTCAGCCTGCCCAGAGCTGTGACTGGAGTCTCTGCCCTGCTGGGGTGTCTGTGGTGTCGGATCACAGAGGGGTTTGACTTGGAAGGGACCTTAAAGATCATCATTCCCGTTCCATGCACAGCCTTGTGAGCAGCAGTTTTGTCTGAGGGTCTCTAGAGGCTCCCACCACAGACAGCACTGGGCCTGCCAGCCTGAGCTTCTTCCCTGCACGTGTTGTGGGTCATCCCTGACAGAACTCCTGGGACAGCCATGGAAGTGCTCCAGAGAATTTCCCTTGCACAGAAATTGGCAGCAGCAGCTGGGTGGCACCCCGGGTGCCAATGTTGTCCATGGTGGGAGACTCTGGAGACTCCCAGACAAAACTGCTGCAGGGATGTGGCCCATGGAGCCACGGATGGGATGGGAACGATGATCTCTAAGGGGCCCTCAAACCACTCGGTGACTCCACACCCCAGAGACCCCAGTGGGGCAGCAGTTCCAGACACAGCGCTGGGGAGGCTGAGGGGAGCACGGGAGGATGGCGACCACGGGCTGGTCTTGCACTAAGGATCAGATGACCCCGACAGCCTCAAGTCAAGAAAAGGCAGTGGGAGATGTTCCTTTGAGGAGAACAAAAGGCTTCCAACTCTTTAATCCCTAGAGAGGGTTGGGGTTCCTCCCACCCACTTCCTCCTGCTGCTCCCACCAGGAATCTTTTTCCATCAGCCTTTGCCTTGGACAAAGAATACACACCCGCTGCTCTGTACAAAAGGTAGGAAAACCCAATGTTTGGTGATTCCAGTGGATTTTTCCACCCAACGTGTGTTGGGAAAAACATTTCAGGAAAATAAAACCACAACAAATCGAGGTCATGAGAGAGTTTGCCAATTCAAACTGCTCAGTGGCCTGGATTTATGATTTTTTTTCTTTTCCAATTAAATTCACCTTCCCTAAGTGGGGATTTCACACCCCTCGTGTTAAGTAAATTGGTGTCTGGATTTTTATGAGCTTTGGCAGGAAAAAGTAGCCAGTCAACCAAGAAAAATCCCGAGCTTTTGGATGGGGGCATCCAAGATTTCAGATTCACATCTGAACCAAAGGAATGCTTGTGAGACACCCTTTGATGAGTAAAGACAATCATTTTGATGCAATTTATAATTAAATATTGTTGTGTATCTCTGGTCTTCCAGAACCTCCCCCTGCCACTGGAGTTTCATGGGGGTTATTTATGCATCGGTGATATATTCTGAATGCCTCGCTAACATTGACGGATATTACACTTGATGTTTTTCCTTATGTCCCTTTGGTGGTGCAAATGTGAGAAAGGGCAATGAACTTTCAATGACTCTCTTGTAAAAAAAAAGATTTTTTTCATCGGGTTCAAAAGTTCAGCGCGTCAAGAGAAATCATCTTCTTGGCGCCATTGCGTGAGGGGCGGGCGAATTTTGGGGAGATTTTTGTCTTACAGTGAGAGATAATTATTCTGGGGTGCAAGTTTGGTAATTGTCACCACCAATTGGCTTTCACACGACTATGTTGATGAATTATTTGTCATGTTTTTATCACCCTCCATGACCCACGGGGTGGGTCTGCCATGCTTAGAGTCACTTGCATTGAAGGACAAAGAGCTCTTGGTGCGCCATTCATTGCGGTAAGAGTGCCTCGGGGTCCCTCAGTCTGCACTTTGCTGAGATTGGGACAGTCAAAACAACAAGGTCTTTGCCTTGACAGCAGCGGGCATGATGGGAAGGAAGCATGGAGAAAGAGCATAGCGAAAAACCCCAACAATTCCATCCCTCTCTGCAAATTCTGGCTGAACTCGGGGCTTGGGCCTCTCCAAAGGCAGCGTTTCCTCAAAGCACGCTCATTGGGAGGAACTGAAGAGCAATTATGTCTAAAAATAAATGTGTTGGCAGGAAAAGTCCATTCTGGAAAAAAGCCATCATTTTGGGTGGCCAAATAAAAGTCCCAGCAGCTTCTGTGCATGGGGAGAAAAAAAAAAACAAAACCCAAATGCCAACTGCAGTGTAGTTAATAGGATGAGCTTTTTATAGAAGGTGGCTTCTCTGGATGATGGGCCATGGACTTAAAGAGAATCATAGAATCCCAGATCCATCTGAGTTAGAAAGGGACTTTAAAGCCCATCTGGTTCCACACCCTGCCATGGGCAGGGACACCTGTCACCATCCCAGGTTGCTCCAAGCTCCATCCAGCCTCCCTCAGCAGGACCTGTGACCTTCCAGCAAGACTGAGAGAATCCAGCACTGTCAGAACAAGGAGCTGGCCTGATTCCCCTCTGCCATGTTACAGTGCATGGACTGTCCTTGCCACAGCTGGCCATGAAAACACAGACTGAGCGGATGTTTGGGAGTGACTCTGGGACATGTGCACCCCATTGAACTCCTCCACCTGCTTTGGCTTGGGCAGAAGGATCCCACAATCCTATCACAGAATCATGAAATGGTTTGAGTTGGAAGAGACCTTAAAGGTCATTCTTAGCTGGCACTTCCACTCCCCCTGCACCATTCCAGATGAGACAGCTCCTATCCACAAACCCTCGCAGCCCCTGGGAGAGCCCTGAGTCCCAGTTCTTTGCAGTGTAGGAAAAACTTCATCTTCTCCATCATCATAGACTCATCTAGGATTGCATGAACCCTGTGGAAACATTTAGATGGGAATCTTTGGCTTCAGGAGACAAGATTTCTCTGGGATGTTCTGTGTTGTGGCTGAGCAAGACACTTCACAAGGGTATCAACAAGTGGTGCATGGAGACAGCTGTCTGTTTGCATCCCTGGCACAGTTGGGAAAGCTTTTCCTGGGAGATAGGTTCAGCTGCTGGTGCTACTGCACTGGCTCAGCAGAGCAGCAGATTGCCTCTGTTTGGAAAGTGGGAAACTCACTCCCAACACTTGCTGAGACATTTGCAAACGATTGTGCTCATCTTCATAAATTGAGCTCTGAAGGATTTTTGGCTGGAATGAGCCAGTTGCAGGGAGTGTGAGTGCCAGTGAGGGAGATGGAGTTTAAATTTTTGAGCAGTAGAGTGATTGGACCAAAAAAACCCCAAACCAAATCAAAACAAAAACAAAACCAAACAAAAAAACCAAAACAAAACAAAAATATTTTGAAGGCTGCATTTGCCAGCACGGAAGTTTAGCAGTTTCAGAGCAACATTTTTTGGTTGCTGTTCAGGGGCCAGCTCTGTCCCTGGTCATTTTTTTCTTCTTGGTTAGTGCTCCGTGACTGATGAGGATCTCAGTAAAACACAAATTGATTTGCTTGGCTTTCATGGTCACCTCTGGACTGTAATTACTCAGGCAGGAAAAATTAATTAGTCCAGTGTGGGCTGACTGCTGTTCTCCAAGCGTTGCTGAATCTTAATTGGAGAGCTCCAGAGAAAGGTGCTGATTCACACCATGGCACGATGGGGTGGGGATTTTTCCAGGGACACAGGGTGGAGGGGTGAAGGGGGCTGAAGGTCAAGAGGAGATATGTTGTCTTGCTCCTCACTCCACCATCACAAGCTGGACTTTCTTTCCTCTCCTCAGCTGTGATAATGAGCCTGTTAAAGCCAATTTGCCTCTTTCAAACAACAGCTGAAACAGGAGATGGTGGATTTGGTCATAAAATGTTTGCATGGATTTTTCTGGAGAATGCAAAGCTCACTAGGAAAAAAAACCCCAACAAATCAGTGGGAGTTGATCTCTGAGACAGAGCAGTGATTAATCCCTTACCATGTTCCATGGTGATGCCATTTGTGAGGATGGTGTAGCACTGACATCTCTTAGAATCACAAAATTATTTGGGTTGGAAGTGACCTTAAAGCTCATCTCCTTCCACCCCCTCCCACTGTCCCAGGCTGCTCCCAGCCCCATCCATCCCGGCCTTGGGCACTGCCAGGGATCCAGGGGCAGCCCCAGCTGCTCTGGGCACCCTGTGCCAGGGCCTGCCCACCTTCACAGGGAAGCATCCCTTCCCAATATCCCATCTAAATCTGCCCTTTATCAGCATAAAGGTATTTCCCCTTGAATGGCTTTAGAGTCTCACTCTGCTGTGGTTGGGACTGTGCAGACATGAGCTGCTGGCACAAACTCCCAGTGTTCCACAACGAGCTCGTGGCAATGGGAATGGCTTTGCTGTTGCTGAATCGTTTTCATTTTAGCATCTGTCTGCTCCTCTCTGTCCCACCATTGTTTGGTGCAATCTGATGCAGCAAGGTCGCCTTTAGCTGTGCAATGAACAAAATACGGTTAGTGGAGACAGCTGTCTGTTTGCATGGCACAGTTGGGAAAGCTTTTCCTGGGAGATAGGTTCAGCTGCTGGTGCTACTGCACTGGCTCAGCAGAGCAGCAGATTGCCTCTGTTTGGAAAGTGGGAAACTCACTCCCAACACTTGCTGAGACATTTGCAAACGATTGTGCTCATCTTCATAAACTGAGCTTTGAAGGATTTTTGGCTGGAATGAGCCAGTTGCAGGGAATGTGAGTGCCAGTGAGGGAGATGGAGTTTAAATTTTTGAGCAGTAGAGTGATTGGACCAAAAAAACCCCAAACCAAATCAAAACAAAAACAAACCAAAACAAAAACAAAACAAAAATATTTTGAAAACTGCATTTGCCAGCACGGAAGTTTAGCAGTTTCAGAGCAACATTTTTTGGTTGCTGTTCAGGGGCCAGCTCCGTCCCTGGTCATTTTTTTCTTCTTGGTTAGTGCTCCGTGACTGATGAGGATCTCAGTAAAACACAAATTGATTTGCTTGGCTTTCATGGTCACCTCTGGACTGTAATTACTCAGGCAGGAAAAATTAATTAGTCCAGTGTGGGCCGACTGCTGTTCTCCAAGCGTTGCTGAATCTTAATTGGAGAGCTCCAGAGAAAGGTGCTGATTCACACCATGGCACGATGGGGTGGGGATTTTTCCAGGGACACAGGGTGGAGGGGTGAAGGGGGCTGAAGGTCAAGAGGAGATATGTTGTCTCACTCCTTGCTCCACCATCACAAGCTGGACTTTCTTTCCTCTCCTCAGCTGTGATAATGAGCCTGTTAAAGCCAATTTGCCTCTTTCAAACAACAGCTGAAACAAGAGATGGTGGATTTGGTCATAAAATGTTTGCATGGATTTTTCTGGAGAATGCAAAGCTCACTAGGAAAAAAAACCCAACAAATCAGTGGGAGTTGATCTCTGAGACAGAGCAGTGATTAATCCCTTACCATGTTCCATGGTGATGCCATTTGTGAGGATGGTGTAGCACTGACATCTCTTAGAATCACAGAATTATTTGGGTTGGAAGTGACCTTAAAGCTCATCTCCTTCCACCCCCTCCCACTGTCCCAGGTTGCTCCAAGCCCTGTCCAACCTGGCCTTGGGCACTGCCAGGGATCCAGGGGCAGCCACAGCTGCTCTGGGCACCTATGCCAGGGCCTGCCCACCTTCACAGGGAAGCATCCCTTCCCAATATCCCATCCAAATCTGCCCTTTATCAGCATAAAGGTATTTCCCCTTGAATGGCTTTAGAGTCTCACTCTGCTGTGGTTGGGACTGTGCAGACACGAGCTGCTGGCACAAACTCCCAGTGGTCCACAACGAGCTTGTGGCAATGGGAATGGCTTTGCTGTTGCTGAATCGTTTTCATTTTAGCATCTGTCTGCTCCTCTGTGTCCCACCATTGTTTGGTGCAATCTGATGCAGCAAGGTCGCCTTTAGCTGTGCAGTGAAAGAAATATTGAAGGTGCTGGTTTGTGGAGGATCAAGCAGTGAAATGTTGCTCAGCCCTCACTTGAAAACTGGCGTGGGAGACAGCTGAATTTCATTTCCCCATCTTTTTCTCAGGCAAAGACAGTTTTTCAGACAGTTTTCAGTGATTACTGCAGCTTGGCTGAGGGCTTGCTTCACTTCCCCGGTGTTCCTACCCGACAGCAAACATCAGCACAGTGAGAGCCAAACAGGATTTTCTCATAGCTGATCAGCCCTGCTCACAGATTTGCTAATTAAATGAAGTCTCGTTAGCAAAAATTCCTCTACTAAGCTCTAAATATTTCCATTTTGGGTTTTGCTTAGGAGGATCTGAGTCTTGCTGCACTAAATCCCTGGTGAGGACATGGTGCATCCCTGCCTGGGTTCATGATCGTGGCACAGAGCCTGGCATGTTGCTCATTAGTGCAGCAGACACCTACATCACCTTTACTGCTCCTGCTTGCTCAGAAATTTATTGTCTCAGAAGCACAATTTTATTGAGAAAATATAGAAATCCTGTTTTTCTGGCCAGCTCCATGTCTATTTTACTGCTCCCAGGCTGACTCCTCAGGCTGCAATCAATAGGTAACAGGGCTTGTGTCCCTCTACAATAAAGTCATTGCTAGGTGGGAGGAGGGGGTCTCTCCTGGTTTGTCATTCACAACATTTCTGAACTTCAAATCATAATTGTTTTAATCCAGAGACCAAATCTACCCCTGGCTGCCCATTTGCAGCTCAAAGCTCCTACCAAAGCCTTACATTTTCCAAATGAGAATTTTACCAGTGTCACCATATCTTCTTCCTCTGCCCACTCTTTTTGAAGGTGAGGAAAAAAGCATAAAATTCAGCAAAACCCTGAGAAGATGAGAAAAGGCCCTGAAAAATATAGGTGTGGTTTGATACACACCAATTCAACATGCTGTTCGTTCCAGGTAAGAATCAATATTCCAGAAAATATTGGGCAGGAAAAATGCAGCTTGGTGCCAACACTGTAGAAGAGACGTGGGAAGCAGAAATGCATCCTGAAGTGCATGAACACCTTGCTGCTGGAAGAGAACACGGGGGGAAAAAACATTTATATATCTTAGAATCATGAACCCATAGAATCCCACAGTGGTTTGGGTTGGAAAAGAACTTAAAATCCCCCTCATTCAACTCCCAGCTATGGGCAGGGCCACCTTTTACTGTCCCAGCTTTCTCCAAGCCCTGTCCAGGCTGGCTTTGGACAATCCCAGGGATCCAGGGGCAGCCACAGCTGCTCTGGGTAAATCTCTCTCTGCCTTTCTTTCAGCCTGTGCAGTGCTCATGGTGCTGTGCTCAGAAAGGGCAGGATCGCAGTGGGAATGATACTGCCAGTTTAGAGAGCTGGGGGGGAGGCAGAGCAGTGGGATAGAGAACTACAAGGGGGGAAAAGGATTTGAGATGTTTATCCAGAGAAGAGCTGATTTACACAAATAGCCTTGGTTCCAAACCCATTATGGATAGGACGGAAACGACTCAGTTTCATTTGCATAACAGGATTTAGGTCAGAGTCAGCAGGGAGATTGTGGAAAATTATGATGTAGAGATTAGATGAATATTTATCCAGGGAGATGAATGTGCAGAGCTGGACCAACAGGCTGCAGATCCCTGCAAATTCCTGCTCTCTGATTCCAGGGCTCCCCAACCCCTTGCAGGCTGGAACAGGAGCCCTGGGGTGGCCTGGGAAAGGAAATGCTCCCAGGCATGCCTTGGTTTGTCTTCGCCTTTTGCCAGTGACCTTCAGCTTCATCCCTGAGCAAAGCCTCTCAGTCCTACAGGACAATTTTCCAGGCAAGTTTGTGTTACTTGGGCATCACCCACATAATAAAACTCTTTTCTTGTGGAGGGGGATCCGCCCATGTTTCATCTGACAGAGATGGGCCCCTTTTCTGTCTTATAATGATCCAGCTGGGTCACCAGACTGACCTCAGTTCTGCTCTGGTTCCATTGTTTGAGTGCCTGAAATTTTTATATGAAAAGGGCTTTTCATTCCAAATCATTTGTGCAGAATGAAACTATTTCTTGAAGAAAAGTTCATTATCATTTAAACGCTCTGCTTTTCACAAACTTACTGGTATCTAAAATTGATATTTTAATCAAAGCATTACTAAACATCTATCAAACTAATTTAAATAATTACTGCTTTGCTGTCTTTACAGTAGACACAATTTTCTGTAAGCAAATGCAAATGAGCAGAGAGTGAGTATTTAAAAAATGGTTTTATTAGCTTTAGAAGAAATCTTCCTTTGAATCTGATAGATTGTGTAGAACAAGGAGCATATGTTGGATCCAGTTAATGGAAAGCATTTCATAATCTTGATAAAGAGTAATTTTCCCATTTTTGCCAGTTTCCCTCTATCTAAAGTATTTTTTACATTAAGAACTTGATAATGGCCTAACCACCTTGTACCTCTTCCTAGTAGATAAAATGCCTTTCTATTATTGTGAGCATTTTCACTCAAACATTTGCTCCTGCTTCGTGACGCTAAAAGTGACTCAAGAGGGAAAAGCATTTTCTCCAGGTTGATGGGTTGAGCAGAGCAGCTCCTGTAGCAGTTTCACAGTGATGCTGAATTATAAAAGCTTCAGAAAATGCTCCAGTATCAAAATGAAAGGTTTTTATTCCATCTTTGCCAGCAGCTCCACCAGGAGCTCTGCTTCCCTGGTATCACGTGCGGCACAGAGGATGACGGAGCCACAGGACTGTGATTCATTAAAAAAGGCGCTAATTGTTCCACATGAGGCAGGTGGGGCAGAAGGATGAAGGGATGCGGAGGGAAGGGACACCAAACCATCTGTGTCCCACAAGGCTCAGGGATTGCAGGATTACTGCCAGCTTCCCTCGAGGAGGAGCGCACAGGATCACAGGGTCATTAAGGCTGGAAAAGAGCTCAAAGAGCATCGAGCGCTGCCAGCACCACCACAAAACCATATCCCCAAGTGCACGCCCCCTTTGAACACTTCCAGGGATGATGGCTCCAGAATGGCCCTGGGCAGCCTGTGCCAGGGCCTGACAGCTCTTTCCAATGAAAAAATTCTCCCTGATATTCCATATAAACATTCTCTGGCCCAGCCTGAGGCCGTTCCCTCTGCTCCTGTCCCTGTTCCCTGGAGCACAGCCCGACCCCCCTGGCTGTCCCCTCCTGGCAGGAGCTGTGCAGAGCCACAAGGGCCCCTCTGAGCCTCCTTTGCTCCAGGCTGAGCTCCCTCAGCTGCTCCTGGTGTCCCAGACCCTTCCCAGCTCCATTCCCTTCTATGGACCCGCTCCAGCCCCTCAGGGTCTTTCCTGTCATGAGGAGCCCAGAACTGGCCCAGGATTCGAGGTGGGGCCTCACCAGTGCCCAGCAAGGGGACAGTCCCTGCCCTGGCCCTGCTGCCACCCCATGGCTGGGACCATCCAGGTGCCCTTGACCTTCTTGGCCAATGCTGTTGTGATATTTCAACCGTGTAACAAAGACCATGCTCCAACAACACCCAGGTGCTTCAGGGACTGCTCACAGACCTCTGCAGCTGCTGAGGGAATTGGGAAATCCTCTGTGACTCTGATCCCAATGTTTGCCACTGTGCTGTGATCAACTGCCACTGGATTTTGGGTGAATGCTGGCTTGACACCCACGGTGCACTTTATTCTTGAAATGGAAAGGTTCTCCTTCAGTCCAAACTGGCTCTGATCCACCTCCAGCCATCGCTGCAGACCCACCTCTCAGTTCCTACTGATGCATACATGGGATTTACGGTCTGTCTGTCGCACCAGCATTTCCCCCTGGGGAATTATGAACAAAAGGGACAGAACAACCCGGTGGAAGGTGTCCCTTGCTGTGGAATGGGGTGGAATGAGATGGGCTTTAAGGTCCTTCCAACCCAAACCATTCTGGGATTCTTTAACTGTACAATATTGTCTTTATTGTAAAGACAAGCAGGTGGCTTGGCTCAGAAGAGCAGCACGGCGACCCCAAATTCCAGGGTCGCTCGGGCCTTTGACAAAAACGCAAACACCAACATGGCCGACGGTCTAAAGGCGTTTATTTCTTGTTCAGAGGGGTTATATAAGTCACGGGACAGTGCTACGATAAGAGGGGCCTTAAATTGCCATCTATGGTCAAAAGAGGGTAGAAAACTAACGGGGTTGGTGGAATTCTTTGCTGGAACTAGGGGGAGCTACATTCTTGGGTGATCTTATCAAGAAAGAGGTTGGGGAGGAAAGGAATCTCGGCTCTCTTCGCGTGACATCCCGAGATCTTCCGAGACGCCTTACTGTGTCTCACCACATTTCCCCCCCCTTTTTTACAAATGAGTGGGGTAGTCATCACTAAAATGGGGTATAAAATTGTGATTTGATAGGGGAAAGGTTCACAGCATCTGTTGCTGGCCTACGAACATGATATTGATTCGTTCTAGACGGGTCTGAACGAACGAGACCAGCTTACTCAACAGGCATGGTCCGAAGGTAACTACTAAAAGCAGTGTTGACAATGGAACTATTAGGGTAGAGATTAGGGTGGTCATCCATGGTGATTTATTGAACCAGGACTCAAACCAACCCTGTTGGGCCTCCCTGTCTTTTTGTCTCTGAGTCAGTCTGTTCCGGAGTTCTGCCATGGAGTCTCTGACAACTCCCGTGTAGTCTGCATAGAAGCAGCATTCCTCTTTCAAGGCGGCACACAGGCCTCCCTGCTGCATGAACAGGAGGTCTAACCCTTGCCTGTTCTGCAGGACCACTTCCGAGAGAGAGGTGACCGACTTCTCCAGAAAGGAGATGGATTTCTCAATCCTTTGCAGATCCTCATCGATCGTTTTCTGTAACTGGGACATTCCTTGGTGCTGAGTCACTAGGGCTGAGACACCCGTGGCCGTTCCGGCTGCTCCTAGGCCGAGCAGCATTGCGATAGTTATACCAGATATTACTTCTCTTTTGTGGAGCCGGCTGGGTTCTTCGAAAAGGCGATACACCTCTTCATCTGAGTGGTACAGGACCCTAGGAACAATCAGAACCTGGACACAAAAATCGTTAGAATCATCGAATTTGGCAAGGAACACACAGGGGCTCACTCCAGACTGCTGGCAAACCCACATCCCAGACGCGGATGGGACCACCCACTTATTGTTCTTCCTGTCAGGCTTGACAACTTCGGTGCAGATGTTGCTTTTCCGCTTAGCTAGGGTTGCATTTCCGAAGCATTTGCCCTGGCCTGTGACTTGACTCAGGGTGATTCCTTTGCGGGGGGTGTCCCACCTGCACTGGTGAGGGGCGTTTGCTGTGGAATAACTGAAAGGGGTGTTCAAAGCGACTCCTTCATAAAAAGGGGGTTTGACATCATAACAAAGCCAGCAGGAATCGGTTAAGTTAGGGTTAGAATCGTTCAGGGAAAGGAAGGTAGCTTCTAACATGCAAAGAATTGGGTCCGGGTCCGACCCAACTGAGTGACCTACCTGAAGGGTTTCTACTTGGCCTGTCGG
Source organism: Emberiza elegans (assembly GCA_024865655.1). Classification (NCBI taxonomy): domain Eukaryota; kingdom Metazoa; phylum Chordata; class Aves; order Passeriformes; family Fringillidae; genus Emberiza; species Emberiza elegans. The sequence continues at coordinate 7,733,136 of JALJVW010000067.1, read as the reverse complement.
GGTATTGGTGGCCTTTGTGGGCAGGGTTTTGGGGTAGGTTGTGTCTCTCCCTTTCTGCGTGTTTTTAATAACTTTGTTCGGCCCAATTGCTCGGGTTGCTGACGGTTGGAGCTTGACAATTTGCACGTTCACCCACTCTTTCGACCCTTGAAGGACTACTCTCCACGCTTTGCCTACGGCCCAGCTAGGGTGATTTGGCTGCAGAACCGTCATGTTGTAATGAGTGCACTTCCGGATTTTGGGGATTTTGTGACGGTTCCGATAAAAGTTTCCCTGGAGGAAAACGGGTGTTTTGCAGCCGGTGGGTGCCCAGGTGAACTGCAAAAATTTGTTGGGCTCTTGTGGGTCCCACCCTGGCCCTGAAGGTCTGGCATCTGTGACAATGGTTTCACAGCCCCAATGCCCACAATACCCCCACCCCGGGTGATTGCAATAGCTTTTTCCAGGGTTTGAAGCTGGGCACCAATAGGATAGGTACATGTGTGTGGCGTGTGAGGAGTAGGGATCTACCTTTGGTCGTCCTGGAAACAGGTCAGTGACGTGAAACACAAAAGATGGGGTGTTTGGTGTGGTGATATCTTTGAGCACCTTGTCACTGGTAGGGTGTCGCATGACCCACCTGAATGGCTGATGGGGGTAATGTTCTGGGCTGGCTTGCCCTCTGGCGACAAGGCCCAGCAGCAAAATCACACAGAAACATCGTTGATGCTCGGGTCTCACCCTTACGGGTCTTTCAGGCACCGTCTGGTGGTTCGGTGGTCTGTCACTCTCCTCTGGAACAGGGGCGTACGCATTACGAGGACGCCCCACGAGCATGTCCTGAAAACAAAAACTCACAATTCTCATCAGTCTCATTCTGCTCTTCGTGAAGGTCAGGCTTAATTGACCTAAGCGGACACCACCTGATTTTGCCATCCTTTTGACAGCTGCATACCCTCGCCCCGTGAGCATCAGTCTCCAGCCCCTGTTCCCATTCTCCCAACTCATTTCTGATTGCGACTCATGGGCCCTCCTCTAATGCTCGTGTGGCCCAGTGTTTTTGAACAGGACTGTTTGTTTCGTCCCCCTGGGAACTGATTCAATGCTAGCAAGGCGGTCACCAGCACGCGTGCTTGATCTCCCGGAGGAATGGAATTGGCAAAACCTCTGCTTTTGCCAACACCTCTAGTTTGGTTTTCAGGGTCTGGTTTGCTCTCTCAACTATGGCCTGCCCGGTACTGTTATATGGGATACCTTGCACCAAAGTGATACCCCATTTCGAGGCGAACTCTTGCACTGGTTTGGAGGTGAAATTGGAACCGTTGTCGGTTTTGATCTGCTTGGGGATACCAAGCCATGCCATGGCTGTCAGCCAATGGTAAATTGTGGCCTTGGAATTAGTTTTACTGTGCTGTGTGGCTACAATCATCCCGCTGTGAGTGTCCACTGTCACTGCAAGCCATGGCCGGGGCTTCAGCAATTGGCACAGAGTGAAGTCCGACTGCCAGATCTCCGAAGGCTTGAGACCTCTCAGGTTGACCCCACTGGTCCACAGGGGTGACTTCTGGCAGTGAGGGCAGGTGGCCACTACATGTTTCGCATCCGTTGCCGAGATCCCACATCTCTTTGCCAGCGCTTTTGCTCCGATATGGAGCAATTCGTGCAGTTGGCGAGCTTCCAGCATCGTCCACACACCTTTTGCTGCGGCGTCCGCTTTGTCGTTGCCGATCTGGAAGTAGCCTTTGACTGGATTGTGGCTGTTGATGTGGATGACGGACACGGTGCCCTGTCGCGAAGAGAGCGCTTCTTCCAGCATCAGGGCTGCTGCAGATGTCGACACACCTGGTCCTGCCATGGCTAGGCAAAGCTTTGCCACGAATATAGAGTCCGTTACAATGTTGAGGTGTTCATCTCGAAAGAGTCCGCATGCCAGGACCACTGCTGTCGCCTCCAGCTGTTGCACTGACAGTGTGGGGTCACTTGCTTTGACGCAATGCCATTGTTCTCCTGTCTGCCACACCGCCGCTGCAGTGGAAGTCGTGGAGGAAGCGTCTGTGAAGACCGTTGGTCCTGGTTGCGGTCGGTCCATGACCTTTGGCGGCATGTCCATGTCGACAATTGTCAGCAGCTGGGTCTAAGGTGGTTTGGCGGAGTAGGAGATTTCTCCTCCAAAGCCGGCAAGAGCAAGGGCCAGGTGCTCCGATATCGTGGTTGACTCTGTGGTTGGCTGCTTGCGGAAGGGAAGGTGGATTTTTGTCGGCTCGGTTCCTAGGTGTTTCAGGGCGAGTGTCCTGCCTTTCATGATGAGGTTGGCAATGCATTCGATTCCCGGGGAGAATGCACGGGCAGGTCTTCCGAGGATCACCCACAGGATCGGCCGGGACTTCTCTGAAGGTCCTTGAGCCAGTGCCCCCACTCCTCCCTTCGGCGTGAAGTGGACGTACAAGTCCAGCGGGATGGCTGGGTTCCATCTGGCCAGTGTGCCAGTGGACATCTGGTGTTCGATGAAGTCGAGGGAATTCACTGCTTGTGGTGTCAGCTCCTTGGGTTCCCAGGAGTGCTTTCCTTTCAGGAGGTCATATAAAGGGTCCATGACCTCAGGAGGGATTAGGATGATGTTGCGAAGCCACTGCAGCGATCCCACCAGGCGTTGCACATCATGGAGTGTCTTGATGTCCCGGCAGACCTTCACCTTGGGGGGTGTCACGTAGGAACCTGTGATTCCCACTCCCAGGAAGGTCACACAGGGTCCTCTTTTGATCTTTGCGCTTGCGATCTCGAAGCCGTTGGCCTGGAGGGTCTCCATGATCGTGGACACCAGGTGATCCACTTGGCTTGCTGACGGTGCGGCGACCAGGATGTCGTCCATGTACTGGATGATGGTCGCAGTAGGGCAGGAGTGTCGGACTGGCATCAGTGCTTTGTCCACGGTGATTTGGCATATGCTGGGGCTGTGCACAAAGCCTTGTGGAAGGACCTTCCATTGGAAACGGAGGTTTGGCCGTTCGCCGTTTAGGAACGCAACAGAAAAGGCGAATCGCTCTCTGTCGTCAGGGTGTAGGGGTATAGAAAAGAAACAGTCTTTGATGTCCAGCACTGCGCATGGCTGCCCTTCGGGAACAGCTGAGTTCATGGGCAGCAATGTCTGAACTGGACCCATGGGTCCAGTGGTTTTGTTCACTTCTCTCAGGTCATGGACGAGACGATAACCCTCTCCAGACCTTTTGGGGATTACAAATACAGGGGTATTCCACGCGCTGATGGAGGGTTCTATGTGACCCTTTTGCAATTCGCGGTCGACCAGTTCCAGCAAGGCTGCCGTTCGAGGCTCTGACAAGGGCCACTGCCCAACCCATACGGGATCTGATGATTTCCAATTTGATTGGCAGCGGGGGGTGAACGGCAGTGGCCCTCATGATAAATTTGTAATCCTGACTCCTAGCATGGCAAGGACATCCCTCCCTATCAGGGGTGGAGAGTTTTGCAAAATGTAAGGATAGATTGCTACTGTCTGTTCTGGTCCCTCTTTCGTGTGGAGTGTTATGGCCACCAGCTGGGTGCTTTTCCATGCCCGGGATTGTCCCCCACCCCTGTTCACTGGAGGGACTTCTTTGAATGGCCAATGCCCAGGCCAGTGTGCTTGGGGAGAATTATGCAGTCTGACCCCGTGTCCGCCCAGAACTGAAGCCCTATGACGGGGCATCCTGGCTGCCATAGAGGCGGCATGTCCCCCACCCCTCAGGGGTTCCTTCTCTATTTTCATGGCCAAGGCCACCCAGGGGTCCCGCTCTGGGGCGCCCCCTGCTGGCCCTGCGACGCAGCTTGTGGCGGTGGTGGGTACGAGAGCACTGTGGATGGGGCCGTGCAGCCCTGCCATTGGGCTGCTGGCGGGGGCATGGAACCAGCTGCCCCCTGCGGGAGTATGGGATATGAAGTTCCCATGCCCCACTGAGGGTTGGTATAGGTGGGCCATCTTACATTCGCAACGGGAGGAGGCTGAATATGGCCCGCCTGCCCCCTCCCTCTCCCGTTTCCCCGGTGCCGGGATCTGCATTCCCTGGCCAGATGGCCCTTCTTTCCACAACTCCAACAGATCCCTCTCGAGCGTGTTTGGAGCGGGGGTGCTGCCGGGGGAGGTCGTGCCGGCTGGGGGCAGCTCGCTGCGACATGCCCCGCCTGTCCACATTTAAAACATGCCATTGCACTGGTTAGGGTGTGCACGGCTGCTTGGATGGGAGTCAGTTGTTCCTCCTTCACCACATGCTTGATCATATCAGCCACGCTGGCCCCGGCCGGCAGCGAACGCAAGATATCTTTTGTGACAGAGTTACATTGCTGACGTAAGCAGTCAGCCACGACTGGCCCCTTCGCTGCTATCGGCAAAGTAGAGGAATCTACTGCTATTTGTAGACGGTCGACAAACTGCGTAAAACTTTCGCTTTCTCCCTGTTTGATGGTGGACCACGGTGCCGGCTTAGCCACTACCCGAGAGGCTGAACGAATTGCCTCTCTGGCGGCTCGGGTGGTTGCCCGAACCTCCTCAGCCCGCAGCTGTGCCGCTTGCTGCTGCGGTGTGGCTACTTCATCATGTTTTCCTAGCAGCCTAGACAAGCTCGAACCATGCAATTGCTGTCCCTCTCCGGACGCGAGTCCGAGAGCTGTGGTGCAATTGTCTCGCCATTCTTGTTTAAATACAATCAAACCAGCTCCATCAAAGAGCATACGGCTTATTTGCATAATATCAAAAGGCAGTAGATCATCATTGCCGAAAAGACCATCCACGAGAGTGGAAACCATGGCTGAGTGAATCCCCTTCTCTGAAATAGCTTTAACAATCGTCTGGATTTCTTTGGGGTTTATCGGGGTATAATTCCTTTGTTGGTTTCCCTGGGCTCCCGTAACCCTCACGGGAAAAGCATGTATTGCTGCCGCGGGGGTGAAATCCGCGCATGCTATCTTTATTTTTCCCCAATCGGTAAGTTTATGTTGTACCTGCTTCCCGGCTTTGTCTAGAGATTTGTTTGGTTTGGCTCGAAACTGCAATGATTCTATGTTCTCAGTTTCCGAGAGCCAGCCGGGTTCGGCAGATTCTTCGGAGCTGTCGGAGGAGCTGTTGCTCGACTCCGAGCCGGAAGTCGAATACCAAGACACTTCCGGCCCTCCGTGCCGTTTTGTTCGGCTCCGACCCCGCCCCTCCCCTCGGGGGCGGTGCCGCTCCCGCCCCCTGGGCTTGTCCTGCCTCCCGCGGGGTGGGATTTCTGCCTTATATGGTGGTGGCATCGGGCGGGGATCTCGGTCGGGGGAACTCCCTCCATCGCCCCCCCGCTCCTGCGCGCCGGCGGCTATTCTCGGTTCCGGGCTGTTCGCGCCACGAACAGGTTGGGCCCGCCCCCATTCCTCCTGGCCAGCGCCATGTTGGTCCCATTGGAACGGTGCCACGGGCAGCGGTGGCGGCGGCGCGGCGCCCGGTCCGGGTCGGCCGCCTCCTCGGCCCGCCGCGCCTCTCTGGACAATCCCCCCCAAAAGGATTTCGCTCGTTGGTGTATTTCTCGCGCAGTATTTGAAACCGGGGGGGGCGGGGGCGGCGCCCGCGGCAGGAGCGGCAGGGGCAGCGGCGGCGCCGGCGCCGGCGGGGGCGGGACGGGAGGCGGCGCGCCAACCGACAACGGCAGCGCCGCCGGGGGGCGACGGGACCGGGAGAGGCGGCGCCGGGCAACGACGGCGCCGCCCCGCGCCGTCGAAGCGGCAGCGCGCCGCCACGCCCGTCCGCCGCCCGCTCGGGTGGCCGCGGGAGGGGAGGGGGGGGTGTAGGGGGCTCCGGCAGGGCCTGCGCTGATATGGGGGGCCTCCCTGATGATTCTGGGGGCTGTGGGTCCGACCTTGAGGAGGGAGAAAATGCGCGCGACCCCCGCGTATCCCTGCCCCCCCCCGGGTCCCTCTCCGGGGCGGCCCCTGCCGCCATGGCCGCTCCTGCCTGTGGCACGTCTAATAAACACATTCGTGCCTGTGTCCACGTCTCCTGCTCCTCCAATGCCCGGCGTAGAGCTTGTTCTACTTTTCCCCACGCTTTAAGACTTTTTCCACTACTTGAGAGTTTGGTATCTTCAGCTAACACGGTGGTATATTTGTCCCATAATTCTGAATGTAATATTTCAACTGGACGTTGTATCACCCCCAATTCTAAAAGTTTCGCAATAGCGAAATTGAAATGCTTAAATTCGCATTTTATTCCCCACTGATTATGAACTAAAGTTACGACCTTCGCTATGGCCTCCATGGCTTCCAGCTGGTCCCGGGACGTCCCCCTCCGCTTGCAGTCGATCCCGCCGCTGCAGCCGCCGCCTCCCGACTAGGCGAATTTCGAACTCCTGGGGCGCTCCTAGGGCTTTCGGCACCAATATATTGTCTTTATTGTAAAGACAAGCAGGTGGCTTGGCTCAGAAGAGCAGCACGGCGACCCCAAATTCCAGGGTCGCTCGGGCCTTTGACAAAAACGCAAACACCAACATGGCCGACGGTCTAAAGGCGTTTATTTCTTGTTCAGAGGGGTTATATAAGTCACAGGACAGTGCTACGATAAGAGGGGCCTTAAATTGCCATCTATGGTCAAAAGAGGGTAGAAAACTAACGGGGTTGGTGGAATTCTTTGCTGGAACTAGGGGGAGCTACATTCTTGGGTGATCTTATCAAGAAAGAGGTTGGGGAGGAAAGGAATCTCGGCTCTCTTCGCGTGACATCCCGAGATCTTCCGAGACGCCTTACTGTGTCTCACCACAGTACAAGAAGTCTTGAATGAGTGTCAGAGCTGGTTGGTCCAGTGTTAAAAATAAAAAGCCATATGCAACCTATAAATGCTTAAAACTTTTCCACCTTCTTTATGCCTGTAGTTCATGAATTTTTATTTCTGAACACTTGGCCCCTATTTTTCTGCAGGTATCAATAAAAATAGCCTTGGTTGAGACACTCTAAGGACATGAGTCTGCTTTGTGTTCCTGAATGTCTCCTCATCCACAGAGTGAGATCTAGCTCTTCTTCCAGTCTTGGTAGCAGTTCCCAGTTTGTGTCACATTCCAATGATGAAGCTCCAAACTAATTTTTAGCTTTTGCTCACCATCCCAGGCAAAATAGATTTCCCTTTGCAGTCATCTATGCCCTAAGAGGAGTTTTCTCTCCAGAGATCTCTCCCAGGAGACTTTTTCCTGAGTCCATGCCCTGTTGGATTCAGAACTGTCTCTGAGCACCCCCATTCCCTTCTGTGGTAATTGCCTCTTCGGTGGGAACACTTGCAGACTCCTTTATTCACTTTCAGCTCCAGAGCCCAAATCCATGGCTAATTTATTAGGATATCACAGAAGGTAAGAGGGATTTAGTTCATGTATGTCCTATGCATGGCAGCACTGATCCTACCAGGAAATGCTGCTAAATTATCCAGAAACAATTTAGCTTTGTTAAATTATCTTGTACTTTATGTATTTCTCCCTGCTCCCCTGGCTTTATCTGTTCTTCTTCCATTACTTTGACTTCCAACTAAGAGCCTGTACTTGTGTGAACCATGCTTCACCCTGTCCTTGACAGAGGTGTTTTATCTGTTACCCCACTATGGGACTATCCCTGATTTCCATAATCATTATCCGTGGTCCTTGCTCGATCGGTTGCTCAGACAGTGCTGTTACTGGTCCAGGTAGAAATCAGTGGTTTATTCTTCACTTGAATCAGCCCAAATTGTGGCTTCTCCTCAGATGACATCAGGCCTCATTACCACCCTAATTTACCCTGGGATTTCTGTTAATGTCCTTGATATCACCTTGGTGCTGCTGTTAGTTGTGGTAAATAAGATTTTTGGGCTTGCCAACAGGTAACTTCTGATCTATTTTTGTCTCAAGTGTGCACCTGTCCTAATTTTCTCTTGGCTTCTCTTAGTTTCTATGGTTTAAGTGCCATTTACTATTATTAATTTTAATTTCCTATGTGAGGTGGTTTTTTGGTCATTCTAATTTTCTTTTTCAGTTTCTAACGTCTCAAACATTCCTCTTCTCACTGCTCTCTCTGCCTTTTGAATTTTGAATTTTAAGTACCTGTGCCTCCTCTGCTCAAACATCCCAGAGCTGCTTAGTCAGACTCAATAATTCATTTCCTTAGATTTCAAAGTTTGCCTTTCTGAGCTTCCAATCCTATTCTAGACCTACTTTTGCCCATTTTGAAAGTTAAAGTGAGAAAAGGCATCTCAAGATTGCACTTTATTCAAATTTTACTACTTTTATAACCACATAGGAACTAGGTTTAAAGCAGTGTTATACTTGACTTTTGCAAAGAAATCCATCACCTAAAATATCTGAGCCAATATAAGCAGTAATTACCTTTCAATCCGTTTTTGAAATGCTAAAGGATCCCATAATTCCCCCCAATCCCATGCATTTGATAACTGTAGGGGACTAATCACGATTAGGCTGGAGCTTGGGGTGCACAGGAGGCTGTTGAGACTTTCCTGTCCTGTCCAGCCTTCCCCCCTGGCCCTGCCGTGCCCCTGCCATAGCTAACATTTCATTTCCCCAGGCTCTCCTTGCTGACACAAGGCACCAGCTCCCTCCATCCTGGTTTCCAACATCCCTGAGGTTCCCATTAAAAAAGGCGCTAATTGTTCCACATGAGGCAGGTGGGGCAGAAGGATGAAGGGATGCGGAGGGAAGGGACACCAAACCATCTGTGTCCCACAAGGCTCAGGGATTGCAGGATTACTGCCAGCTTCCCTCGAGGAGGAGCGCACAGGATCACAGGGTCATTAAGGCTGGAAAAGAGCTCAAAGAGCATCGAGCGCTGCCAGCACCACCACAAAACCATGTCCCCAAGTGCACACCCCCTTTGAACACTTCCAGGGATGATGGCTCCAGAACGGCCCTGGGCAGCCTGTGCCAGGGCCTGACAGCCCTTTCCAATGAAAAAATTCTCCCTGATATTCCATATAAACATTCTCTGGGCCAGCCTGAGGCCGTTCCCTCTGCTCCTGTCCCTGTTCCCTGGAGCACAGCCCGACCCCCCTGGCTGTCCCCTCCTGGCAGGAGCTGTGCAGAGCCACAAGGGCCCCCCTGAGCCTCCTTTGCTCCAGGCTGAGCTCCCTCAGCTGCTCCTGGTGTCCCAGACCCTTCCCAGCTCAGTGGGGCCTTGTGGAGCTCAGGAGACTCTACTGAGGTATTGGAACCTTATGAAAGCAAGGCTGTCATGTGCTCTAATCTCATGAGTGTCAGGGCCTCCCCACCCCCACAGGAAAGGATTTCTGCCCAATATCCCATCTAACTCTGCCCTTTGGCAGTGGGAAGCCATTCCCTCTTGTTCTGGAACTCCACACCCTTGTCCCAAGTCCTTTTCCTGCTCTGTTGGAGCCCCTTTAGGCTCTGAAAGGGGCTCTAAAAGATCTGTCTTGGTTTGGAAAGCCAGGTGTCTGCTAAGGTAGGCAGGAGCCTCCCCTGAAATGGAAAAATATAAACCCCCTCCCTCTGAATTGTTATAAATTTGAAATTAAGGGGCTCTCAGGCAAAGATATGGGAGCAGGAATAACAGTTCTTTATTAGGGAAGAAAATAAAAAGATAAAATAAACAATGTAGTAAACCAAAACAACACTGACAGAGTCAGAATGCAACCTGACACCCTGTTGGTCAGGGTGTTGGCAGCAGTCCCATTGGAATTGTGGCTGCAGCCCTCCAGAGCGTCAGGTGTGGTTCTCTTGGAGCAGGGATCCTGTACAAAGGTGTGTTCTTCCTCTGAAGATCCAGTGGAAGAAGAGGCAGCTGCTGTTCCTCTGGGAAATCCAGTGGAGAAACCCCTGTTGGTGTTCCAGAACCTCCAGATTCTATCTATCTGGGTAGGAATGCTTGGCTCCTCCTTCTGGGTGGAGCACCCAATGGGATGCTGCAGTTCTTATCAGTCATGCAGCGACATTCAGTAGATGTTATCAGCAGATGTCTCCCCTGAGGGAGGAGTGGTTGCAGAAGAGATAAGGAAAACTGCCCACTTCACAGAAGACAGCTGCTATACAGATGGCAAATAGAATACAATTTGCTTGGCAATCCAGGACAGTATCCCTTCACTTCTCCATGCTGGACACCCCCAGCATTCCCAGCCTTTCCTCACAAGAGGGGTGTTCCATCTCTCAGACCACCCATCCTCTCTGAAAGACAGCTTCCGTGCCTTAAATTGCGCTTGGCTTTAGAACATCACACAAAATTAAAGTATAGGAGGCCCTTGAAAATATGTGTATTGTGTGAGTGGCCATTGAGTCCATGTAAAGTATATCTGTATTGTATCTGAATATCTTTGCCCTGGCAGGTCCCAGTTATTCTTGATGGGCTGCAGCTGTGATGCCCTTCACTGGGCTGCAGCTGTGGCCAGTCAAGGTAACTGGGATAAAAGGGGGTGGGCTGGGCAGTCAGGGAGAGCCTTGGAGGAGCCCTGACTGAGAGAGACCCAGAGTCTGTGCTGTGAAGATCTGCTGCCCATGAGAAAACACCAAAAAGGTACAGGACTCTAGAAATATGTTAAATACAACATCTGGTGACCCCGATGTGATTGCAGAGATAAGACAGCCGAGAGCTGTGGTGGCCTTTGAGCCAGGAACTGGTAGGATAGGACAGCTGAGAGCTGTGAATGGCCTTTGAGCCAGGAATTGTAAGGGATAGGACAGCCAAGAGCTGTGACACTACATGGCCTTTGGATCAGGGAGCTGTGACAGCCAGGAGCTGTGGAAAGAATGGCCTTTGAGCAAAGAGTTGTGTGTGTTATACATGGCCATTGAGTTGTGGGAAAATGTATTGTTTCTGAAGTATTGTTATCTGAAGTATTGTAACAGCATAACATGTTTTTGTAAAGCAAAAGGAAGTTGAAGATATGTGTATTGTGTGAGTGGCCTTTGAGTCCATGTAAAGTATATCTGTATTGTATCTGAATATCTTTGCCCCGGCAGGTCCCAGTTATTCTTGATGGGCTGCAGCTGTGATGTCCTTCAATGGGCTGCAGCTGTGGCCAGTCAAGGTAACTGGGATAAGAGGGGGTGGGCTGGGCAGTCAGGGAGAGCCTTGGAGGAGCCCTGACTGAGGGAGGACCTGAGTCTAAAGCTGTGAAGATCTGCTGCCCACAAGAAGCCATCAAAAAGGTACAGGACTCTAGAAATATGATAAATACAACATTAAAGAACTTTTATCTTTTCATACTCTTCTCGCTTGGAACAGGGAAGGATTGTCCTCAGATTTCTAGCAAAGTTCTGAAAACCTGTGCCATCTTTAGCAATTTCATGGTCTGTTATATTCTTATTTCCAGTGCAGAAGCCACCATGAATAGTGTCAAAGAACCAGAAACATGACCATGAAAATGGTATTTTGATGTAGAATGGATATAAAAATTGCTCATCTTTTCCAGTCAGAACTAGCAAAAAAAAAAAAAAAAAAAAAAAACAAAAAAAAAACCACCAAACCAAATGTTCTAAGCCCTAAAATGCCAGAATCATGGCCAAAGAGCTAGGAGAATTGGCAGTTTTTTCAAAGCTGGAATGTTGTCCAGTCTCCTGATGTCTTGTGAAGGCTGACCTAGAACAGAGACTAGACTGAGTTAAAGAATAAAGTAGGGATTTATTAGGAGGCCTCAAATAGATCCACCTTGGGCAGCACAAGAGCCCAGCCAGGGCTACACCCAAGATGAACCAATATGGTCCCAAAATGCATGACCAGTCACAGGGTCTCTCACTTTTATAATTTCTGTTCCATTTGCATATTGGAGTTCATTGTCCAATTACAGCTTTAGCCCATGAAGTCTCATGCTTCTTGTTTTTCTCTCTTCAGTTCACATTGTTTATGCTCTTGGGTCTGAAATTTGGGTCGGTTGTCCTTGGTCTCAAGCTAGGAAAGGAATTGTTTCCCAACTCTGTGAAGAGAGCTCACCATCTCTTTATGTGAAACCCAGACCCACGCGCTAAAGCAGCACAGAATCTGAAAAATCTAAAAGCTAAAACCTGAAGCATCACCCCCAGCAGGGTGGGCAGAGCACAGGAGACCTGGAGGGTTCCAGCTCACAGCTGAACAACCGACAGGAAGCTCTTCTTCCCTCTGTGCCTCGCTTTCTCCTCCCACTCTCCCCATCTCTGTTGTATTTAACATATTCCGTAAGTCCAATGTTGTTGTATTTAACATATTAGATAAGTCCCATGTTGTTATATCTATCATATTTCATAAGTCCTGTACCTCTCATTGTTGTCTTGTGGGCGGCAGATCTTCACAGCACAGGCTCAAGATCATCTTTAGTCAGAGCTCCTCCAAGGTTCTGCCTAAGTAGCCCACTCCCCTTTTATCCTAGTTACCTTGACAAACCACAGTTCTAGCCCAATGAAGAACATCACAGCTGCAGCCCATCAAGGATAACTAGGACTAGTCAGGGTAAAGATATTCAAGTACAGGTATATAATATGTATATTTAAAGCCTCCTCCATTTATAGTACAAATATTCAGGTCCTCCTACATTTCACCCTTTTTTTTCTTTTTTACAAAAACATGTTTTTCAATTACAATATTTCAGGTACCTGTTACAAAACTTCAATTACAATACATTTTCAATGGCCATTTACACTTACAGCTCTATGCTGTCTTATTCTTCCAATTCTTCTATTCCAACTCCTCTATTCCGGCCCGAAGGCTACCACAGCTTCTCAGCTGTCCACAGCTCTATGCTGCTTATAGTCACTATCACGTTGGGGTCACCAAATGTTGTATTTAACATATTCTGTAAGTCCAATGTTGTTGTATTTAACATATTAGATAAGTCCCATGTTGTTATATCTATCATATTTCATAAGTCCTGTACCTCTCATTGTTGTCTTGTGGGCGGCAGATCTTCACAGCACAGGCTCAAGATCTTCTTTAGTCAGAGCTCCTCCAAGGTTCTGCCTAAGTAGCCCACTCCACTTTTATCCTAGTTACCTTGACAAACCACAGCTCTAGCCCAATGAAGAACATCACAGCTGCAGCCCATCAAGGATAACTAGGACTAGTCAGGGTAAAGATATTCAAGTACAGGTATATAATATGTATATTTAAAGCCTCCTCCATTTATAGTACAAATATTCAGGGCCTCCTACACATCTCCCTGTCTCTTTACATCCCCGTTTCTCAAAGTGGTTTGGACGTGTCCATGCAGCACCATCACAATGTGGTGCCAGGCCCCTCCAAGGCATTGCCACCCCACAAACAATGAGCAGTGATGGTGAGTGTAATTCCTACAGTCAAACTGCTGCAGCCCTGCCTCATTAGCTGTGCCCTGAGAAAAAGAACCCTTTTAATCAGTCTGATGTATCAGCTGCGCCTTCCCTCACTGTCACTGGAGATCTGACAAACTCCTTCATGCTGTTTGATTAGAAACACCATGGCAGGCCCTGTGACTCCTGGTGCTAGGGCAGCAGGGCAGTGTCTCACCAGGTCTCCTGGTTCCATCCCTCAAGAGCAGAATGCCTGAAAATCTGCCACCTGCAGAAGGCTTTTTTCCCCATTCTTGGTTCCCAGGCTGCTCCATTCTCTTGGTTCCCTCTCAGCTGAAGCTTAGTTTGGTTGGGTTTGGTTCTGCAATTGTGTTACTTCTCCAGAGAGCACCTGAGGAAGTTACCGGTCTCTTTATCCTATTTATCCGCTTTATCTAATATTGGGATCATGCTGGTATCAGTCACACTGCAGACAAAGTTCAGACATGAAACTTGCTGTAAAAACATCACTGCAAAGGGGCAGGAACAGCAGGTACTTCATGCAATCACATAAATCTCTGGTTTCTCTAAATCCCTGTCATTGCAGCCTGCCAGGGCCAATGGGGCAAGCAAACTCTGGCCAGACACCAGCGCAGGGGTTCAGCAAGGCTGTGGGATCTCTGTCACTGGGGGTGGTCAAGACATGACTGGACAGGACTTGAGCAGCAGGATGGGTCTCTAAAGACCTGCTCAGACTTTGGGGTGACTACGAGATCTCCATGGGTCCTTTCCAACCCTGGATTTGTCTATTATTATACAAAATGAAAATAGATTGACCATTTGTCATTATTCCTCTCTCAGGAAACATTTGAGGCCTGGGAATGGTTATTACAGTGTTGACAAGCTTCATGGAGAAGGCAGGGGGCTCACATTTACACTATTTCTACCTAAACATTTCTGAGATGTATCTGTCATTTCCTAGTTCTTCCCTAGGAGGGTGGGCAGGCCCTGGCACAGGGTGCCCAGAGCAGCTGTGGCTGCTCCATCCCTGGCAGTGCCCAAGGCCAGGCTGGATGGGGCTTGGAGCAGCCTGGGACAGTGGAAGGTGTCCCTGGCCATGGCAGGGCATGGAATGAGATGAGCTTTGCTATCCCTTCCAACCCAAACCAATCTGGGCTTCTGTGGCTCTAAGGAAGGGAAGACATTAGGGAACAGGACAGGCACTGGCCTTAGAGCACAAATTACATCTTTCAGTACAGGAATGGGGGGATTGGAGCTCTGGGATCCGCAGGGACGTGTTCCACATATTGCACAAAGTGCTGCAGTGCCTTCTCTGGATTTGGGCTGAGGCTTTTCATTGTCCACGATAGGCTGCAAAGACAATTCCTTTGTGGGGCAGGGAAAGGGAATGCACTCCAGAAACCCAGTGAGGACAGGGGGATTGTGCAGGAGTTCCCCACCTCATTCTCTCAGTAGATGGGGGCATCCATTATTCTCAATTTGAAGAATGTTTGGGGGATGGGAAGGACACCATTGCTGGAACTGTGTTTTCTGCCAGACCCTCTCACAACTCACGCTGCTCGTGCTTCACTTTACTTTCTTTAACCTCTGGATATTTCTCCTCTTAATGAGTGTTTTGTGTTTTCCTGTCTTCTCTCTTTGTGTCCAACACTGGTTTTATTGCTCCTTGAGCATCTTTCTCCATCCCCTCTCCTCCTTCCCCGTGTTTTGCCTCCCCTCCCTGTGGCCGGCCAGCTCTGCCTCGATCAGTGAAGTGACAATGTGTCCCCAGCCTCACAAGCTGCCGAGCTCCTGAGAGGCCAGAGCAGCTCTGGAGCACAGCTGCAGACCAAGGGGAGCCACCCATGGCTCGCATTTGTAAACTGCTTGTCGCAGCTCCTCACTCCCCAGCCTGTGATGCTGCCAAGAGCAATCTCATCTCTTAGGCACCCATCCATTTCCTCTCTTCCCAGACCCTCAAGGTATCTGAGTCAAACCCCCCCACCTCCATCCTGCCCCATCTGTCTGTCCCGCATTCTGCTTTCCTCGGGGCCCATCTTTTCTTTCCAGCAACAGCAGCTCCTGCTGCTTGAGTCCCCACCTCCCAGGGACTTGGGCTGAACTGCTGAAAAAGAAAAGCTCTAAATAACAGGAGGAGGGGGTGATACCTGACAATCTCTGCAAAGGACACACTTAACAGAACAGAAAATTGATAAAGGCCTTTAAGGTCCTCAGTGAAAAATACACAGCTGCAATCAATAGAGCAAAGGAGTTTTTTGAGTACATTAGCAACCAAAAATCTGGTAATAACACAGATCCAATGTGAGGCGAGAATTGCTCAATAGGATGAAAAAAAAAGTGTGTGTGCACATGTTTTGTGCTGTATTTTGGGAAAAAGCAGATTCAAGAACACTATGTCATTGATGAGATTACTTTTTTGTTGGCAAAGAGGATTGTTTGTCTCTAATAGGGAGATCTTAGAGAACTGGTTTTGAATGAATAGCCTTGGTGGTAGAAAAGCTTCCTGCATGTGATATTATTGGAATCTTCATAACTTTAGATTTTGGCCGGGTGGGGTGGGGCTTGAAGCAACCTGGGACAGGGGAAGGTGTCCCTGCCCAGGACAGGGGTGGAAGAGGATGAGGTTTGATGCCCCTTCCAACCCAAACCAGTCTAGGATTGTATGATTTAAACCAGGCTGGCATTTCAAAGTTTAATTCTACAATAAAAGTTGTGTAACATTTTCTGCTGGACATCCTTGTGGTCAGTGCTGGACGAACTTGTGGTCAGTTCTTCAGAGAACTGAAGGCAAGTTAGGTGTTACAGCTCAGACCTGCAGTGGGTGAACCACTGGCTGGAGTGGTAATTAATTAATTACACTCTGATGAGCAGATACGGGCAGAAAGGAGCAAATAACATTTGACAAAGTCTAGTGAAAATGTTTTTCATGCAGGTAGACTTACACCTCTGGTAAGAAGCAGTGGACACTGGTGTGCTGGTCCCAGTAAAAGGCCAAACTCCTGCCCAGCTGCTCACTCACTGCTCCTGCAGCAGGAGGGGAGAGGGTTTGGAAGATCAGGAATGAGAAAACTTGTAGGTTGAAATAAAGATGGAAAACCTCTTACCAAATATCATGGAAATAATCCTAGAAATCATGAAATGGTTTGGGTTGGCAGGGACCTCAAAGATAATCAAGGAGGGATGGCCCCCACTAGATCTGGTTACTCAGGGTCCTGTTGGTGTGGACTAAACAGACTCAGCTTGGGGAAATTATTTTAGTGCCAAATTATATATGAAAATATTAAACTATATATTTTTAAAACAATTTAAATTTTTGATTCAGGTAGTGGGAATCAGAAACAATTATTAACCCACAAAGGGGAACAACCTTTCCTCCTCCTTTCCTTGGCTGACCTCATTCCAAGTCCTGCTCTGCCCCTGCTGCTGCCACCAAAGGTCTCACCCAAGCCCTTCACTGCAGAACAGGCAGGGCAGCACAGGGCTGCAGCTGGGATGTACAGGCTCCTTTCCCTCTCATTCTCCTCCTCTGCTCTGGCCTGGCTCCTCCACAGGCTGTGTTCCTGCCAGGAACCTCCATCTGCTCCAGGGCAGGTCCTGCACGACAGCAGGGAACCCCTGGTTTCCCATGGAGTTCTCCCCATCAAAACCTTGGCACAAACACCCCACAGACACTTGTTTAAAGGGGGTCTGTCTTTTGAAACAGCAATTTGGGATCCAAGTGGGGAAAAGAGGTCTCTTTTCATGTTTCTGCAATGCTGTTTTGAGGGCACATAGAAACAAAAGGGTTCTTGTGGGTTCATTTGCTTTGGCCCAGTTTGCAAATTATCCTAAGTCCAGTCTAAATCTGTTTTGATTTCCTGGTACTAGAACCATCCATCAATGCAGACAAGTCTTGTCCACTGTTATTAATGTTCAACTCTTTCTTCCTCCTCGCTCATCCCTCATCATGACAACACTCTTCTGGCTGAATTCGTGATGGACTCCTGCTCTGTGGTGTGCAGCTCTTCCCAAACTGAGGAGGAGCAGCAGCCCAGCTCCAGGGATGGAATTTGCACTGCTGAGCTGGGGGGGCTGCACACACTGGAGTGAAAATGGACAGGCTCAGAGAGCAGGGCTTGTGGCAGGGATGATGCTGAGCACAGGGATGTCCATGGCCCTGTGCTGGAGATGGCAATGACACGGGTTGTGTGGAACTTCTTCCACATGAGTTCACGTGTCTGTCCAAGAGCAGCACTTAGGCAACTTGTGAAATTGGGATTTGGAGCATGAAACTTATTCCTATGTTTAGACACTTAGACCTCTGTCTTCTCATAAAACACGTACGGCTGTGTTGTACCCTGCAGTGAGAGCACCTGCTCAAGAGACAGAGGGCAAATCCTCCATCCCTTCTGGGACCTGGGGGATCACTGCAAGCATTTGGGAAAGGGAAAACAGCAGTATCTCCTCCCACCGCCCCCACTGTCTGTGAGCATTTAAAGATGGAAAAGGAGCATCAATACATTGTGTGTGTGTTTTGAAACTGAGCATAAAATCTACATGTTATGGAACAAGCAGGTGGGAAATCTCTTCTGTGGGACCTGCTGGAAAAAAACTATGCCTTGAGGTTCTGCTCTGACTGTTAAGTGTTTTACATCTGACATTTACTGGGTAAAGAAAAAAAACCACAACATCCAAAGGGCAGGGACTCAAGAACAGATCTCTGGGATGCACTCGGCTCAGTTCTGTGCCGTAGGCTGAGAGCAAGACACGTTCTGCATTTCCAGACCTGTGCCCAGCAGCAGCAGTCCCCAGTTTGGGTCCAGGGAAGCTGAGAGTAGAGGATGTGCCATGGGATCTCTGTGGTGGCTGCTCACTTGTCCAGGGCCAGGCTCTGCTGCAGCTCAGAGAGGCCCTGGACTCATGGAGTGAATGAAACCAGGGCTTCAGGGAGCCAACACCTGAACCCTCCAGGAGAGGAGGACAAACAGAAACATGCTAAGTACATTAAAGTATCATTTCAGCTCTTAGAGAGTGTCCAAAGAAGGTGTAGGAGAAGCCTTGTAAGGAGTGGCTGAGGGCACTTGGTCTGTTCAGCTGGAGGAGACTGAGGGGAGATTCATGCCGGTTACACCTTCCTCTGAGGGGAACAGGAGAGACAGACACTGACCTCTGCTCGGTGAGCAGGGACAGCTCCCAGGGAATGGCTGGAGCTGTGCCAGGGCAGGGTTAGGCTGAGATCAGGGAAAGGCTCTACCCCAGAGAGTGCAGGCACTGCCCAGGCTCCCCAGGGCATGGGCACAGCCCTGAGGCTGCCAGAGCTCCAGGAGTGCTCAGACAACGCTCTCAGCGATGCACAGGGGGATTGCTGGGGTGTTTGTGCAGGGCCAGGAGTGGGACTCAATGACCCCTTCCATGTCAGCACATTCCACAATTCTATCACCTCCTGTTAACACAAGAAAATGCCCCTGCTCAGCTATTTTCAGGAAGGTTTATCCTAAAGGTTGATCTTGAGTGAGGTCACGGTGTGAATGTAAAATAGGACATTGTGGTTTGGATCCATCTGTTGGCTTTTCATCTTCCCTACCTCTTCACATGCCACATGGTACGGAATAACAATGGAAGTTGCCAGCTTTCATGTTGAAGGAGGTAAAGCAGCCCCAGCTCCAACCCAGCCCCTGTCCCTGTCCAGCTTCCAGTCCCAATTCCAGACCCAGCCCCATCCTCAACTCCAGTCCCAGTCCCAGCCATAGTTCCAGTCCCCCAGTCCCATTCCCATTCCCAGTTCCAGTCCCATTCCCAGTCCCAGTCCCAGTGATCCCAGTCCCACTCCCAGCCCCAGTCCCAGTCCTAGTCCCAGTCCTAGCAGCGCCATTCCCAGTCCTAGCAGCACCATTCCCAGTCAGAGTCCCAGCCCCAGCCCCAGTGATCCCAGTCCCACTCCTAGTCCCAGTCCTAGCAGTGCCATTCCCATTCCCAGCCCCATTCCCAGCCCTAGCTCTCCCTGCTCCCTCCTGGGCTGCTCTGAAGGCTCCTGGGAAGCTGTGCCTCAGCTCTGTGCCTTTATGAATGTGACACATCACTCAATATCCTCGACCAAAAGCCACTCTGTTGCCATGGCGACTGCATCCTTAGCCCAATTCCTGGGGCTCCTCAGGCCTGTTTGATATTCACCTTGACACCTTCACAGAGACCTTGGGGAAGCACATTAATGTGAGAACCCCTCATATTCCTGGGCCAAGGTGATTCCTGCCAGCCATGCCTTGGTCCCAGTGCAGGAGAGGGGCTCCCACCCCTGCCTGCCATCCATCCCCCCCTTCCCTTTCTCCCTCCATGGCTGATGAGCTGCAAAGCCAAACCCGAGAAGAGCCTGGTCTCCTCTCTGATCAGAAATGCTGAATTCTCAGAGCTCTGCCCAGGCTCCTGCTGCAATATTGACCCCAGCCAACACAATTTCCCTGTATTCTGAGCCCTGCATGTGACTGGCTCTCCTTACTTTGAGCATTCCTTCTTTCTTGTTCAGTTGTTCTTTCCCCCTCATTTTCTGGGCTAGGCATTAAGTTTTGTGATTCCCTGTCCTTCCCAGGGAGGAGTTCTAGTAACTTTCCTTACACATTCCTTCACACTGCTCCTGTGTGTCTCTCTCCACTGGCTGGTCCACTGCCCACACTGTCCCAGCTGCCCAGCTCCTGACAGCTCATGGGACTGGCAATTCCATGCCCTGCTGCTGGATCCTGCCCCGGCTCCTTACACCCATCACAGAAGGATCACAGGCAACCATAAAAAAAAGCGCTTTAATAACAGGCAAGATGCTCAGTCAGGCAAATTGTGGCTGTCCTGTGCAGGGCCAGGAGCTGGATTTGATGATCCTTATGAATTCCTTTCCAGCTCAGGATATTCCAAATTTGATGATTCAAAACTTTTGGGAGACACGGTCAGTGGGAATGAAGAATAAATTTGTTTATAACCATTCCCCAGCCTTTCCCACCAGCTGTTACTGATGGCACCTGTGTCCTTGTGCTCTATCTCATCCTGCCACCTGTCTCTCCAGCACTCCTGCCTATGGATGATTTGGGCTTCCCTAATGCTGTGCCCCCACTGGACATTTCCAGAGATCTGCTTCAAAAAGTAGTCCCAGAGTGAGTGAGAGCCAGAGCTTTGCTGTAAGGCACAGATACTCTGGAAGATACTCAGAGAGTGTCTTCTTTTCTTAGTGGTAGCCCTGGCAGCGCTGGGATAATGGTTGGATTAAATGGTCTTAGAGAGCTTTTTCCACCTAAATGATTGTGTGATTCTGTGAAAGATCTCATCCTAGTTCCTGTTTCTTCTTCATTTGGATGTGAAATTGTGGTATTTTTCATGGTCCCCTCTGGCAGAAAGGAAATTATTAATCTGACTCCATGTTCTTAGAAGGCTAATTTATTATTTTATGTTACTATATTATATTAAAGAATACTATACTAAACTATACTAAAGAATAGAACAAAAGGCTTAACAAGATACTAATGAAAAACTCATTGACCTTCGCCAGAGTCCTGACACGGCTGGATCATAATTGGTCACTGAGTAAAAACAATTCACATATTGGATAAACAATCTCCAAACCACATTCTAAAGCAGCAAAACACAGGAGGAGCAAATCAGATAATTATTGTTTTCATTTTTCTCTGAGGCTTCTCAGCTTCCCAGAAGAAATGCTGGTGAACGGATTTTCCCAGAAAATATGACAGTGACATGAGATCTCCATAAAAAAGCTCTAAACCACACGGAATCTACAACAGGTGTCAGGAAGTTGCAGAAGGGAGGATTAGGTTGGATATTAGAGAAAATTTCACCACAGAAAGGGTGGTCAGGCACTGGCACAGGCTGCCCAGGGCAGTGGGGAAGTGTTCAAACACATGGGTATGGCACTTGGGGACATCATCTAGTGATGGCCTTGGCTGTGCTGGGGGGAGGGTTGGACTCCACGATCTTACAGGGCTTTTCCAACTTTAGTGATTCCATGGCTCTGTGAAAGGCAGAGGAGTTTCCATTCCCAGGTTTGGAGCACACACTGATGCCAAAGGAGGTTTTTGATTGTGCCTTGTTTGGGGATCTGGAGTCCTGTGTGCCCAGCAGCCACTCCTTGTTATCTCCTGGGGCAGAAGGATGTTATCCCACTTGCTCCTCAGCATGCTGCAATTGAGAAACCGAGGCACATGACACATAAATAGCACAAAGCAGCGCTGTGTTGTCCACACTGCTGTGGAGGGGCTGATCAGGTGGGGGACCATGGACGGAGGGCAGGGGGTGTTTGATGATTCCCTCGTGCTCTGGGCTGGTGCTGGGAGAGGAACAATTTAAGCTCAACCCTGAGGAGATGGGGCTGCCCTGAGCTGGCCTCACAGCCAGTCCCTCAGTCTCCTCCTGTGATGTTTGGGCTACTGCAAAGTTTTGCACTTTGCTGGGAAATAATCAAGGAAACCTTTTTGATAGGAAATGCTATTTGAGCATTTGAGCACAAGAATCCTGTGCTTTTGATGGTGCTCTCCCCAGGAAGGTGGCTGAGGGCAGGAGAGCCTCCTCTGCTCTGTGGCTGTGGCTGCTGCAGCAGCAGGGGTGGCCAGGCTGGAGCCTGTTTTCCAGCTCTGGAGAAGGGAATATGCATGAGCTTCCCTCCGAGCACCCCTCACCCCCCCATCCTGCTGCCAGCCCGCTGCTGCTCCCTCTGCTTTCTGCCTCTGAAAGGTTTCCATGCTGCATTTTTCTCATATTTACCATCCCAGGGCTGTGTTCCTGTGTCCTCCTGCACAGGGGCACTGTGAATTCCAGCCTGCCAGCAAAGCACTCCCAGGGCAGCTCTCCATCAGCCCCATCACTGCACCCTCCTTGTAGGTGGGGTGCTGTCCTGGGAAGGGCAGCTCTGGATTTGGGGATCACACACAGCTTTTTGCTGCTCTTTCACACATTCTCCCCACTGGGCTTTTCTACAAGGCACTGGGTGTTGTCCCCACCTCCAGCTCAGCTTCAGCGAGGCACAGAGCCAAGCCCTGGGACTGGACAACTCCAGCTTCAGGGGGATGCCTCAAATCCAGGCAGACAAGAATTTGAGCCATCTTTGTGCTTACAACTGGCAGGTTGTGCCACCCCCACACTCCCCACGTGACTCCATCCCACACAACTCACTTTCCTGGATTACAGACACACAGAATCACAGAACGGTTTGGGTTGGAAGGGACCTTAAAGGTCTTTTTGTTCCACCCCTGCCATGGCAGGGACATCTCCCACTGTCCCAGGTTGCTCCAAGTTCCATCCAGCCTGGCTTTGGGCACTGCCAGGGATCCAGGGGCAGCCCCTTCATGTAGGGGGTGCCATGGCAAGTGGGTTGGAAGTGCATAATCTTTAAGGTCCCTTCCAGTTTAAGCCTTTCTCTGATTCTGTGACTTCTCATTACCTTGTCCAGTCAAATTTTGAAAATTCCCAGGACCAGAGATTTTTGATCAAACCTTTGCCACAGACCTTCCCCAGCCAGGCCAAGCAGCCCCAGTTCTCTCTCACACCACACACTCAGTACTTTGGGATGTTTCAGTGACCCTCCACTGGACTTTGCAGGCTTTTCTGGCCTCCCCAGAGAGTCCTCAAACTGCCCACAGCTCTCCAGATGCAGCCCCAGGAATGCTGAGCGGGAGGCAACAACCCCATCTCTCCAGCTGTGCTCTTGCTGACACAGCTGGGGCTGTGCTGCCCTTTGGGGGCCTCTGTTGCACATAAATCTGTTTTTGTGATCTGCATTGGTGCAGCTGAGGATACCTGTCCAGCCCATCAGCATCCCCAGTGCATCTCCCAGCCAGGAGACATCCCTGTCACCAGAGATGGGCTGACACTCAGGGAGCAGACTGCAGGACACGGCCCAGAAGCACAACAGGGATCTGAAGGAGATCAGATCACCCTCTGTAAATATTTAATAGTGATCTGAAGGAAATTAGATCACTCTCTGTAAATATTTTGGGTCACTCAGATGGCCTGGAGAGCAGATGTTTTAAGCAATTGGATGGTAGTGGTACAGGGAAAGACAGAGATGGGATTCACAGAGTAAATTCAGACTGAAAACTTGAGGTGGTGGAAGGTGCAGTGGCAGTAACAGCCTAAAGAAAACCTCCACTTTCTTGTCAGGAGGGAGAAAAATTCTGAGAAGGTTAAAAACAAAGATGGCAAATTCCAAAGAGATCTACCTGGAAGCAGGGTGGTACCCTGGAGAATTTGGGCAGGGTTGTCATGGGTGAGTGGGAGCTGGCAGGATTTCCTGACAGACACCCAGATGGCTCAACAGAACCCAGTGTGCCCCGTTTGGCCCAAATTGCTCACACCTTTCACACCAGAAGTGTGAGCCCCTGGATTACTTGGTCTTCTTGGAGCTGCATCACGTTCCTGTGGGCTCAAGGGACCAGCACAAATACGGGAATTTGGAGTTTAACAGTTTTCTCTGATCCTGTAAGGTGGGAGTTTAAGGCAAGAAAAATGAAAGGGATATTCCATGGGTCACAGGGGTGATTCTGGCCAGCTCCCCAGCTGAAATTTGTAGATTCATATTGGGGGCAAATAGGAGAAGAATGAGAAAATGAAAGGCACATCTCCAAAGATACATAAATATATATATATATATGAAAGGAAAGCATTTCATCCATCTGCTTGCATTTTCCTTGGTGCTTCTTTTCCAGTGCTTTGATAAGCAAGACTCTTAAAGAAATGCTGCGGAAGAAATTTCCTTCCCCCAACAATCACTCTCCCTTATCAATTCCCCCGAATGAAAAGATTCTTTTTAAAAAATAGCAGAGAAAGAAAGGAAAAAAAGGAGGAAAGCCGCAAAGGTTTCTGTGATTTAACAAGGCCATTGTGGGATATATGAAAGAAACGGAGGAACCCACGGGCTGACTTTGATGCAGAGCCTTTGAGACGCTGAGCAGGGAGAAGCAGCCCTGACCCAGGCGATGAAAGGGGCGAGCAGGGCTCGTCACACCGGGCCCGACTCCGTCTGCCAGCAGTGCCAGCCCCAAACTCGGCTTCCAGCCCTGCTGTCCCTCAGGAGCTCTGCAGATGGCCACACAACTCCCACCATACCAGGAGTGGAGGCCTTGGGGTGGATGCAAGAACCAAATACAACTATTCTTTAAGCCTCCTCTCAGCATCCACAGTGTTGCATATTAAAAAAAAAATAGTATGTATATTTTAAGAAAAAATTTAAATTATTTAAAATAATTTTAAAAAATTATTTTATTAGCCCACCTAATGGTGTTTTGAACCCAAGAAAACCTGCAGCACAAAGGGACCCTGTCGTGTTGAATTCTGCAGCTGCATTAGTCCTGTGTGGCTCTGGGCCACTCAGGCTTGCTGAGGTGAGCCCCAACCAGCACATCTGTACACAGGGCTGGGCTGGCAAAGTGAAACAGGAGAAAATCACAGAATGTCGGACTGGCTGGGGCAGGGACGAATCTCTGAAAATCGTTTGGATCTCTGGAGGCCATTCCAATGTCCCCTGCTAAAGCAGGGCTACCTTGTTGCCCAGGACAATCTCCAGATTAATTTTGGTTATCTCCAAGGATGGAGATTCCACAGCTTCCCTGGGCAGCTGTTCAGTGCCAAGTCCTTGTCATCGGCAGGGAGGAATCCAGAGTGGGAGCAGCAGGTGTGCCCAGGTGCAGCCCTGGCTGCATTTAACCCCTTGGGGGCTGTAATCCCATGGCTGCAGTGCAGGTTGGACTGGACCTGTGGCATGCAGCTGCCTCTGGCTGAGGGTGATCCCAGGAATAAAAAATCCCAGGCCCAGCTCCAGGTGACTGTGTGCAACCCCAGGATCAGAGCTTTCACCTCACTGCCCAAAACCACCAGCTGTGGGGTTTGGGTGTCCATTAGCACCAAGGTGATGGGGATAAATGGGAACAACGCTGGGATAAAATCGTGGCAGCAAGGCATCCCCAGGAGCCCCAGCCCAGTGGCAGGGAAGTTCAAAAGTTCAGGAGCATGGCTGACAGGGAAACGTGTTGGAAAATATGGACCTTAATTGCGATGACCACGTGTGACCCTGCCTTTGTTGGGGAGCTGGTGGCTGAAGTGCCCGTGCCAGCAGCCCTGGCAGCAGGGACAGAGCAGGAGCGCTGAGGGCCAGGGCTGCAGGGCACAGCTCCCCACTAAAAACCCCTCTTCAGTCCTTTGGGGATGAAAGTCCCTCAGGCTGCAGGTCTGTCTCCAGGGGAAGAGCTGGAGTAGCAGGGGCTTTGCATGAAAATGTGTCAGGAAACACAGAGAGAGAAGATTTCACTGGCAGAGCACGAGCAGGAAGCCACAGGGGAAATTTGTTGAGATAAGTGCCTGATTTTCAGGTACTTACACAGAATTTCTGTGTTGCCTCTAGCAGTGACTTTAACTTACAGTTTGATTATGTGAGAGACAGCAAGGCTGGAAATAACATATTCATAGAAACATAGGATGGTTTGGGTTGGAAGGATCCTTAAAGACCTGTCCTGGGCAGGGACACCTTCCACTACCCCCGGTTGCTCAGAGCCCCTTCCAGCCTGGCCTTGGGCCCTTTCAGGGATGGGGCAGCCACAGCTGCTCTGGGTAACTCCTTGTAAAATTAAAACCAAAGAAATCCTCAGTGCCAAGTGCACTGTTTTCCTGAACTGGGAACAGACAATCAGTTGTGGGAAGTCCCAGCCTCTGCAGCAGCCAGGCAGAGCCAGGGCTGAGCCATGAGAAGGACCTCAGGGTGCTCTGGTGATGATGCTCAGTAGCCTCTGCACTCACAGAAAGCTCCAGTAAACATTAATATTGATTACCAATTTACAAATTACCAAAGGGCATGGGCTGAAACCCAGCACTGGCAAAATCTCTGCTCTCTCTCGGCTATCACAGCTCCCTCACGCTCCCCACAGAGCATCACTTCCCAGCCCTCACCAGCACTGGGATGTGCTGGGCAGCTCCAGACTCTGTGTGCACAGTGAATTATCTGTGAGGTACCTCCACATCCTCACTGAGTCCCCTGCAGAGGGGGTGCTTATAAATAAATTAACTCCTTGCAGCTCTGAGGCATCTGACAGCAAATCTCCCTCTTTTCCACATTGTCTAGGGTTTGGTAAGGGCAGCATAAAACTTTATTTCCTTAACAAATTATTTTGTATGATCTAAGGTGCCCTGGGTCTGAAATTCACCTGTCGCAAGAAGAAAACCCACAATTATGTCACCCTTCTGTCTGCAGCATGCAATTTATCCAGCAAATTGATCTCCTTTTGTCTTAGGCTGCTGCTTGCCAAAGTGCCTTTGGAACTGGTTTCCTATGGGAAATGGCTTGATGAGTTTGTTAGGAGAACAGTTTCCTCTGCTGAGTGAGCTGATTCCTGTCTAAATCTTTTCCCTTGACTGAGACAGATTTTATTAAGCCATAAGGCACTTCTGAGCTCGGTGATGAATATTAGAGCTTGTGCAAGAAGGGGTGGGAGGGACTCTGTGCAAGAAACACGGTGGGATGTTCAGGTTCGACAGGTGTTTAAAGGGCCTGTACAGGAGGGAGGGGATCTTGAAGTTGTGTGCAAACACAGTGCAGCTGGACAACGACCAGAAAGGGTCAGGAGAAGCAGCAGCACTCCCAGACAGTGGAGGCTCCAGCCCCTCTGCTGCCATTAGCGGTGCTGTTAAAATTCCCTCGGATTCCCAGCTGACTCCAAACCTTCATTGATTGACTCCAAAAGGAATTGAGAGCACATCAAAATGTTTCTGAGCAGCTTTTCTGGGCTGCCTGGGAAACACCTCACCTGGACCTGAGCAATCAGCTGGCCCTGGTAGGGCACTTGGGTAATCCCAGGTGTGAATGGATGCAGCTCCTTTCTCAGCACCGATCTCTTTACTGCTGCAAACAGGAATTCTTTGTCTCCCCTGCTCCCTGGTGCTGAGCCTGGCTGGCAGCACTGATGGCTGGGTGAGATATTCACCTGTTCCCAATTGCAGGTCATTGTTCTGAGCCTCCCGCTCTGGGGTAAGAGCTGAATTTGGATCTGTTGACCGTTCTGCCCCCCTTGCCCACTCCCTTCCCCTCCAGGGATTTGTTCTCCCTTGGTCTCTCAGTGGTGCTGAGCAGGAGGATGTCTCACCATCATCTCACCTCTGAAGGAAATTGTATCTTGTATTTTTCACTGCTGCTGAACTAAGGATCAGGATTTGTGATGGGAACTTGTTTAGACATTCTCTTTTACACCCTGTTTTTTCCTCAGTGTTTTCCCTGGCTCTTGCATGATCCTCTTGGCTGGGACTGCAGTGTTGGGAAAGAGGGAAGTGTTTCACAATGAGGAACATCTGAGTCAGTGGGAAAGACTGAGGTGGCCTTTATCAGAGTGCTCTGCCCTGTCCTGAAAATGAGTTCCCAGATGCCTCTAGCCCAGGTGAATGCATCTTGTGACAGGTCAGTGTTTTCCCACTCCAGGAGGGAAGCTCAGTACAGAGACAAAAATCAGTGTGGGATCCCATTGAACTGGGTGAGCAGCTGGTGACCTGCTGTGCTCAGGCGTCACTGCGTGTCCAAAATCACCCAGCACAGAGAAAATGGGTACTTGGGGCTGAAGCACAGAGTCAGAAAATCACAGAATCCCGGACTGGTTTGGTTGGAAGGGACCTCAAAGTGAATCTCATTCCAATCCCCTGCCATGGGCAGGGACACCTTCCACTGGCCCAGGTGCTCCCAGCGCTGCCCAGCCTGGCCTTGGGCACTGCCAGGGAGCCACAGCTTCTCTGGGCACCCTGTGCCAGGACAGGGACCATTGCAGGTGCCATTCCCAGGGTGCAGCCAGACTGGCATTACTGATATTCTGTGATTATGTCCTCCAGCCCCCTCACCGCTGTGCACCACTGCGGGAGGGTTCGGTGGCATAACTGGGATAACTGGGGCTCAGCTCTCTTGGTTGCCACCATTGAGAGCTTCCCACAGTAGCTTCCTGCTCCTTCAGAGAGCACTGTGCTCCTTGTTCTGGCTTCTGGGATTATTCCACAAGTGAGGAGAGGGAAGGCAGACATGAGGTGAGAGCTGGAACTCCTCTGCTATGAGGAAAGGCTGGGAGAGCTGGGGGTGTTCAGCCTGGAGAGGAGAAGACTCCAGGGAGAGCTCAGAGCCCCTGCCAGAGACTAAAGAGGCTCCAGGAGAGCAGGAGAGGGACTGGGGACAAGGGATGGAGGGACAGGACACAGGGAATGGCTTCAAATGGACAGAGGGAAGGGTCAGGTGGGATATTGGGAAGGAATTCTTGGCTGTGAGGGTGGGCAGGCCCTGGCCCAGGGAGAAGCTATGGCTGCCCCTGGATCCCTGGAAGTGTCCAAGGCCAGGTTGGCCAGAACCTGGAGCACCCTGGGCTATGGAAGGCGTCTGTGGCCATGGCAGGGGGTGAGATGAGAAGGGTTTTAAATCCCTTCCCACCCAAACCATTCTGTCATTCCATGGATTCTGTGACTTCCTTCCATCAGTGTTGGTCTGGAAAAGGCATTTTCCATGTCAGGTCCTGCTGGGCTGCCTCTTGCCACAGCCACTGGGCTCAGCCAGGAATGCCTGTGAGCGATGCCCTGCTGGGAGGGGCCTTGGCTGCTGGTTGGACGCTGCTCTGTGCCCAGCACCACATCTGGGGCACTGGAATTCTCTCTCTGGAGGAGACAGGGGTAGTTGAAGCCCCTGGACAGGATATTTGGGTGGGGTGCCATAGTCTGTCCCTGCAGCTGAACTCCATTCACTTGCTGGCTCCCTCTGGCACCGAGGGGAGAAAGGGAGGTACAGCAGAGCAGGAGCCAAAGCTGCATTTGGCTGTAATTTAATCACAGCACTGCTGAATCTCCTGCCACCATTAGCTCCCTTGCCCTTTTTGTACAAGTGAGACAAAGCAGAACGTGCAGGATCTTGCAGGAAGGAGGGCTCAGATGCCCAAAATCATGTGCTCAGGGGTGCAGAGGGAGGGTTGTATGGATCCCCATGGCCCCGCTTCATCACCAGGGAATCCCAAGATAGGTTTTCTCCAGTGATGGACGTAGTGGTGAGGGCTCACATACAGCCCTGCTGAGCTGGGGCGAGCAGACCCAGCTCCCCAGGGAGCTGAGCACTGCTGGAGCTTTGGGAAGCACAATTAAACACCTCCAGGTCTGTGACTTACAGCCTTTGGCCCCTTCACAAGCTACCAACTTATCACAGAAAATGATGTGTCATCCTCAGGTCTCAACTTGTTCCTTCCTGCTGCCTGCAGACACAGATTTTTGGCAGTGTTTCCCTCCTTCACAAGCTCTCTGTCTCTCTCCCTGCTCCCCAAGTCCCTGTTTCCCATCTCTCCCCTAAGACACTTGCTGTCTACAGAGAAAGGCAAATAGGAGCTTGGAATTGGGAATTTTTTCCTCTTTTTAATTTTTTTTTCCCTAGGGGCTGAATCCTTCCCCCTGTGCTGCCAGGGAGCTGCAGACCAGACAGCCAGGCCTCCTCCTAAGCCCTGGGGAGCTCTGGGGCTGCTCTCCCCTCACTTTGCACAGAAAACATCTTCCCTGAGGTTCACATGCAAGCTGGGACAGGCACCCCCTGGTTCAGGGAAGAGGGACAGAGCTCTTGATGCAGGAAATCTCTTCCATTCAGCCATGCAAAGTAGCCCTGAGGAGCTTTTGCAGGAATGCAGGAGAAAGGTTCTGTCCCACAAGGGAAGAGTCTGGACTCACTGGGGTGAGTGTACCAAAAGTCAATGAGAAACTGTCAGGAAGCAGAAAAGGCTCTGATTTAATTTAACTTTCCAGGGGAGCTGATCCTGCCCCCCTGCATCT
This sequence comes from Emberiza elegans, assembly GCA_024865655.1. Taxonomy (NCBI): domain Eukaryota; kingdom Metazoa; phylum Chordata; class Aves; order Passeriformes; family Fringillidae; genus Emberiza; species Emberiza elegans. The sequence goes on along the minus strand of JALJVW010000067.1, from coordinate 7,703,146 downwards.
GCACATGCACATGCACAAACACCAGGATGTGTGCCTGAGCGGGGCACACTGCAATAAATTGTTCTCCAAAATCCATTTTCCACACTAATGCAGGCATGCAGGGAAGCACTGTCAGGACACAGCAGCTTTCCAAATGCAGCACAGAAAGGGTGTCAGCTGCTGTGTCCTGACAGTCCCTCTCTGGGTGCTCGTGATTGTCAAGGATAAGAGGTTTTGGGGCAGTAGTTTTGACCCAGAAGTTCAACATTTATAGCAGTGTGATCTTTTGCTTTGGACTTTTTCTTGCCTCACCCTCAGTAAGTCTTAAGTGAGATTGATTTCTGTTGCCCGTGTTTCCTTGTTTGGGCCCCTGGTGGATGTGGTGTGCTTGCTGGGATAACGTGATGAGAAATAGCACAGATGCTGTGGTGTTTGGCTGCCAGAGCTGCCGGGGGACAGGTTTCTGCTGCCAAGTCACCTGGGCCTTGGGCTTTGTACAGGCAACACTCTTCTCTTGCGCTGTCACTCACGTCCCCTCAGCCAGCCTGTGCTCACCTGGAGACAGCCCCCACAGTCCGTGAGCCCAGGGAGGATGAACACCATGCGTGGTGGTGCCTCTCACAGAGTCAGGGAATTATTAGGGCTGGAAAAGACCTTCAAGATCATCAAGTCCAACCTTCACACCACTTAACTCCTGATGGGGAAGATGAAACAGGAAAGCCTTATAAATATGATTATCTGGCAAAAGATTTTGAGAATATGGAAACTATAAGCAAGATTGAAATGAAAGCAAGCTTTGAGATCCCTCAGTTACTGAACAACTGGAAAACAATGGTGTGGCTGGCTGAAGGTGATCCCCTTTTGATGGAACAACACCCTCTGCCTGCAGACAGCTCCAAGGGTCTGAGCAGACCCTGCCAGCTTGGCAGAAGGGGCCCAAAGAGGAGTTTTTAGGGTTTAAAATGGAACACAGGATGGTAATGCAATGATTCTTATAGGCTGTATGTAAATGCTATAGGATTTGTATCTTGTACTGGATTGGTTAGTGAGAATCAGAATATTCAGCACAGAGGAGATTTATTGTATTGGAATGGGAACCTCGCTCTCTTACCCTTTTACTCTCTCACCCTCTCATCCTCTCTCCCCCTCTCTTCCCTCAGGCTTGCTCTGAGCTGTGTTTGGCAGCTCCCAGCAGGGCCCTGCACCCAGGCCCTCTGCAATGAACCCCAAGTTCCTGACCTGGCTGCAGAGATCTCTCGTCTCCGTCCATCCTGATCGTCCTACCCCCAACACTTCCACAAACTCCCATGGCCACCAAACCACAGCACAAAGGTCTACTGGTTTTTGAGCACTTCCAGGAATTGTGACTCCACCACTGCCCTGGGCAGCCTGTGCCAGTACCTGGGCACCCTCTCAGTGAAGGATTTTTCCTTGGCATCCAACCATTTCCTCTTGTTCCTTGGGAACAGAGCCCAGCCAACCCCGCAGCTGCAGCTCTTCCCTCCGGCCAGGGAGTTGTGGAGACCCACAAGATCCCCCCTGAGCCTCTTTTACTCTAGGCTGAACAACCCCAGGAGGAAATATTTAATTTGAAGAGCAGCCTCTCATTTTCTTGGCTCGCCTGTGAGCCCCAGACCACACCAGGGGAATCCCTGCTCAGCCCCTGCCTAGCTGGACTTTCTCATATGCCAGAGTTTCAGGAGATGCTTTTGGTTCTCTGTGACTTTTGAGAAGAACTTTGACAAAGGCTTTTGAAAGACTCAGTAAATTGCATCCTTCAAAACTGCTTTGCTGACACACTTAAAGCAGGCAGAGGAACACAATTTTCCTTTAAAGAGGACATGCTGGGTTCTCTGTCTTATGTGCCATAACCAGTAATGAAAGTCAAGCACATCCCCTGCACACTCTCAGGCTTGTTTAACCCTTCTTGCTGCACTGCCTGCTGCGAGGTGCACAGGCAAGACAGCAAACTACTGAAAACCTGAGCAAATCTGCAGGTGAAATGAGAAAAAAAGGCCAAATCCAAAAAGGTCTGATTCCAGAGAAGCAGGAGGAATGGCTTTTGAGGGGTGAGTAGAGCTTTTTTTTCTTGGCTGGAGATCATATTTAGAGTTTGCCCTCCTCGAGTTTTAAAAACAGTAAATTGCTAAAGATAGGGCTTAACAAACTAACTCTAAACATCAGTTTTATATTGTTTGTAGCTAAAACTTGAGTATTTAACAATAGGATCAGTAGATAACTGATCTATCAGGATCATCCCCAGTCCATCCTCAGCTTCTCCAAGAGCCTGAGCTTCTCTTGCTCAGAACTCCCCTGGCTCAGAAGGAAATCCTGGCTCAGAGGGCCTCATCTTTTTCTGCTGACATTTATTTACATGCCAAGTTTGGGGCAATCTTCAGGTTTTTCTCAGGAGTCTTTGATTCCACAACTCAGGTACTTGATTAGATTGGTGGTTTACAGTTAATAGAGAGCACAGCTAAAATAATGAAATATTTCACCTGTGACTTAAAAAAAACCAAAAAAATACCATCTCCTGGCATGGCAACAATGTTCTCTAAGGGGGGAAATGAGAGAACATCCCCATCTCTGTCCCACTGACTCCAAACCATCCTCTCCGGGTCACTGGAGGAGATTTTCCCTCTCATGGGTTGTCATGAACAAGCCATGTCCAGGTGCTTGGAAAGGCTCCTGCCTTTTCCCTGCTGCCCATCAATCAGTGCAAGGACATCCTGCCCTGCACTGAGATGGCAAACTGTGAGAGCCTAAATGAGGGATGCAGGGTTCCAGGCAGCTCTTCAAAATGCAGTTTATTGTATCCAAGACTTTGCAGCAGTCCAGGGTCATGGGTGACAGAGTCTGTGCCCACAGCTGTCAGCTCCAGCTGCAGGCAGGCCTGGACACCCTTTGGTTTGGTTACAGTGCATTCTATACTTTTCTTTTGGTTACAGTGCATTCTATACTTTTCTTTGCTGAGCATCTTAATACAGTAGAACCAATCTATACCTTAGCTTTTATCTATAGCCTATCATAACTACTGTAATTACCATATTCATGGTACTGTTCTCCAATCACTAAAAGTTAGTACATTACAGTTTAAGCCAGAAGTTGGTTTTCAGTTTTCTTGCAGTGGAAAATTCTGAGACCTTTTTTCTACTTGCAACATTTGCTGCCTTGTTTGCCTGTGCTCTCTTTCTGCTTGGTAAAAACATCTTCTTGTTTGGGGTGGGTTTATCCTTTTCTCTAAGTCATAAAAACCCCTCCTAACTAACACACCCTTTGCCTCCTTGGTTATCCAGTGAGACTGGCTCAGCAATTCTTTTATTCTATATCAAAACTTGCTTCCATCTCTATTCCTTCATCAGATTCTACATTCAAAAATCTTTCTGCCAAGCATACATATCTGTGAGACTTTCTTGTCAAACTTTCATCCTTCCCAACAGCAAACAACTGGGATAATGCCTCACCAGAGAGAGCAGATCCATATGGGAATTCATCCCAGCTTCCCAAAACCTGGCCAGGCATGGCTGGGCAAAGCCCATCGCCCAGACCTGGGGTCCCTCCTGGGGGAAGGACACGGGGTGCCTGGCAAACCCATCTCCTGCCAGGAGAAGCAATCCCAGAGGCAGGGAGCCCAGAGCCACAGACCAGGCTCCAGTGCTCCCAGGAGGGGAAGAGTCAGACTCCAGTCAGACTCCAGTCAGAAGGGCATCCAGCAGGTGGGGACTCAGTTAAGTGGAAGGGAAGCAATGGAATGGAAGGAACTGGAGTAACTTGAAGGTGGCAGAACAGAAGACTAATGTCAGAAAAGACATGGAATAATGGAATATATAATAATGAAATATCCTGAGCTGGAAAGGACCCACAAGGACCATCCAGTCCAACCCCTGTCCCTGCACAGACACCCCAACAATCCCACCCTGGGCATCCCTGGCAGCACTGTCCCAATGCTCCTGGAGCTTTTGTAGCTTTGGGGTTGTGCTGGGCAGTGCCAGACTTCCAAAGGAGGTGAACACCTGCATCTTTCATTGAGTTGTGCTGAAATTGCAGATGGTACCTCTGCAGATCAGGCTCACCAGAATCCTTGAAACAGAATTTCAGAGGCGAGGCCTGTGGGCAACTACATCCAGGGATCCCTTTTATCACCATCGCATCTCACATGTACCAGCAGGGCTGCCACAACCACCTCCTTCCCTAGATGAGTAAAAACGGGAACTGAGATCCCTCAACAAGCAATTCAGCTTCCCCTTCAGATGACTAAAGCCTCCCTCCCTGGGGAGCCTGGGCAGTGCCAGCACCCTCAGGGGAAGAACTCTTCCCTGATATCCAGCCTGAACCTCCCTGACACAGCCTGGACACCGAGTTAAAAATCTTGGGTCAAAGACGGTGCCATGGACAATCCCTAAGGAAGGGCAGTGGGCGCAGTCAGACTGGAGTTTGATTAACCTCAGGGGACAATCTGACCAGCCCAGGGCTAGCAGTGCCCTGGCCTGGTTCAGTAACTCCATGGGCTCCCTGGGTGACAATTCAGGTGCAACCTCATTATGGTTGTAGGCAACACCAGAGATGAGGAAGCAGCTGGCACAGGAATGGCAGAGCTCTAGCCCAGAGGAACCTCAACAAGCTTCAGATCTGGGCCAAGGGGAACCTCTCAAACTGCTCCGGGCCAGGGCAGGGTCACCCTGTCCAGCAGCGCAGCCTGGCAAGGAATGGATCCGCCTGCTGGGAAGGACCAGGAGGACAGATGGAACATGAGTCAACAGTGCACTCTCATGGCAAATCAGGGAAACCACAAACTGGGCTTCACAAGGACTGGGACCAGAAGGGAGGAGTTCCAGTTCCTCTCCTCAGTGCTGGGATCCCCTGTCCTTGTCCAGCCCCCAAGCCCTCTTCTCCACCCAGAACAAGAGGGTGTGACAGAAACATTCAGGAGATGTGGCAGGGGCTGGCCGAGCTGCCAGGGGATGGCCGAGCTGCCAGGGCTCTGACTCGTGGCCCTGCACAGGTGGAAGGAGTTGGTTTGTGCAGTCACACAAAACTGATGCTCGGTGCTGGAGATCACAGACCACAAACTGTTGGAGGGCACTTAGAGAATGACATCAAGGAGACAACAAGGTGGGATATGAGGGGAAAATGCCAGCAAAGCTTTAGCTCTCACTCCATCAGGTCCCAGAGTGAAATGAGAAAAAGAAGGCCAAATCCAAGAAAGTCTGATTCCAGAGAAGCAGGAGGAATGGCTTTTGAGGGGTGAGTAGGGCTTTTTTTCTTGGCTAGAGATCATATTTAGAGTTTGCCCTCCTCGAGTTTTAAAAACAGCAGAGTAAATTGCTATTTAAAAGATACAGGCACAGGAATGGCAGAGCTCTAGCCCAGGAGAACCTCAACAAACTTCAGCTCTGGGCCAAGGGGAGCCTCTCAAACGTTTCCCAAAATTCTGCTGTTCCCCAGAGTCCCAGTGCTCCCTGCAGAATGAGCATTCCCAGACCGTGGTCTTCCATCCAACTCCCTCATCTGCACAGCAAAGAGCTGTGGACACCAGGATAATTGTCCCTCAACATTAAATTGCGTGGAATTCTGTTTACCTAAAACTTCTCACCAAGCAGATGTCAGTATTGAGACCTGCTCCTCCAGGAAAGGAAATGAAAAGTGGAGCATATTAAGATCAGTCTGTGAACCATCAGTGTTGTGCAAATTCGACAGCTAAAGCTACAGTTTGGGATATTGCCTGCTTTGTGCACAACTGAGGGAATAATTTATGATAACAATTTTCATATAATGTAAAAAAATAAGAATAAGATCACTATAGTAGCTGAGGGTGGAAGGGAGGTGGGAAAAGCAATAGAAATGGAAGAAAATGAATTAACCAGTAGCAGAATTTTTCACATTTGTGTATCTGCAAAAAAGAAAACTAAAGTAGAAAATTTGACTCATTCAGAGCAGACAATGTTTTGCTTGTTCTTAAAGGCATCTCAGGGAATGAATGCAAACTGAGAGGGAGATGTATGCAAATTCATGCAAATTCATCTGCAAATCAGCACATACCATCAGTCTCTTGGCATGCTCCCAGCGTCTCTGTGCTGGAGCCGGAGGGACTGAGGAGGGACTGAGGAGGATGAGGGGCTGTGGAAGTGTTGTGGTCCCTCCCAGCAGGACCCAGAGCCCTGGGACGGGCTTGGCTGCCCTGGGGCTGTTTTCCTGCTGCCCTTTCATCCCTCCTGCACTACCAGCACCTCCTCCCTCTGTCCAGGGACACAGGGGGAAGCTGGAGCACAGGAACAAGGCAGGGACTGACACCTGCAGTTCAATTTGCTGGCCATCATCCTTCTTCCTCCATTGATTTTACCTCTGAGCGAACAGAAATCTTCTGTATTTTGGCTTCTCCAAGCCCTGCTCAGAAGTGTCTGTGTTTTTATTCTCACACTCACGTTTCCTTGTACTTTAGACTTCTCTGCATTTAAGGATTCACCTCTTCTGTTTGCCAGCATCATTCCTCACACCCACGCAAAGAAATGCTCATAGTTGTTTATTCTTTGCTTTTCTTCCCAGATCACTTTTTAAAAAAACATTCTGTCAGAATGAAACATTTATGAGTGTTCTTCATTATGGGCTTCATCCTTATCTCCTGAGACCAGTGGTCCTTACTGACATCCAAACAGTAGGACTAAATTATTTCTCTTTCTTCCAAAGGAAAATAGAAATTTATTGTGAGCTTTTGGGGTATTTTGTAGGGGATTTTTTTTCTTCCTTCTGCTTTGTTGAAACATCTTTGTATGAATTGTTCTGAGAAAGTAAAGTATTAAAATGTATTAAGTTACTCATCATTTACCAATACATCAAATCCACCAAGACACATTTTTTTGGCAGTGTCTGTCAGTACCAACACCAGCTTTGAAGACCATCTGAACATCTTCCCAACCCTTTCTACCATCCCACCCTTACCTGTGGTGTTCCTCACCTGCAGAATTTTGTCTATTAGGACAGGAAAAGGGACTGGAAGCAGCACAGGGCAGAAACCAAGATTTAGAGCTGCAGACAAATGTTGGACTTGACAATCTTGGAGGTCTTTTCAAACCTTAATAATTCTGTGGTTCTATAAAATAATAAGAACATTTTTAGGGCTATATTTCTATATAGCCCCATATACATATATTTTATATATGTATTTTATATTTTTAGGACTGTATTTTTAATAAATATGCTGCCATGCATTTAAGAGCTCCACAAAAAAGGAATAATGTGCAGCTGGGTTTATGAGTAGAATCAAATGTCAGAAGAGTTTGTCCAGAGAGTCTCTCTGTCCTCGGAGGTTTTTGAGGCAGAACTGGAAAAAGCCCTGAGAAGACCTTTCCGACCTCATATCTGACCCTGCTTTGAGCTGGAGGTTGGAGCAGAGACATCCTCAAGTCCCTCCAACAGATTACCCCATAAATTTGTGAATAGGATTTCCCCAGGCAAGCTGTACTTGAGCTTGTGGATTGTGTGATTTGAAGGTGAATTCTCCACACCTCAAAGCTTTAATCCAACACCGTTCCTCTGCCACAGACCAATGGACAATCGCCCTCAAAAATCCCAGTGGGCCCAAAAATCCCAATCCCAGCCCAACGTTGTTAGGGAGACTTTGTTCTTTGGACAGCACAGGCATGAACCCCAGTCCTGTGTCCCCTGGCACTCGAGGCTGCCCATGGATGCCAAGGGAAGCTGTCAGCCAGGCTCTCCTCGTGGCTCACGTGTGGCTTGGACCAAATTATTTTTAAGTCTGCTCCATCTTTGGAAATGCCTCTGAGCTCCCAAATCAAGAGCCAAATCCTCCCTATTCCTACCCCATCCTGAGATATTGATAGAGCCTGGAAGTTGCATCCTCCCAGCCCGGCTGGTGCTGCCTCGTGGCAAGACCCACAGCGCGTGAGGAGTTAATGAAAACTGCTGGATTAAAATCATTACATTGTCACTGGCAATCCCTGCTGTTAGCCACGGGAAGGGCCTCGACTGCAGCTCCCTCACAATAAAATGAAGGGTAATTTCATCCAGTCACCTGCTGCTGACCTATTTAAAGTGCCTGGAGCAGGGCAGAGCAGGTCGCCGCTGCCTCAGCCCTTGGCAGCCGGGTCACGCTGCTGGTGACACATCCTGGGGCCACCTCTCTGGGGCCGCAGGGCACCCACAGCGCCCTGTCGGCGTGTGGGCAGGGTGGTGCTGCTGGCACGGCCCCAGGCAGGCTCTGTGCTGGGGGCCAGAGGTGCCTGGGCAGGGAAGGGGTTGCACAAACACAGCCCAGGGTCACAGAGCCCATCCCGTGCACCCCGTGCCTCCCTCCTCTGACACTGCCTAAATCCCCCCAGCCCCTGGGGGCTGAGGAAGAGGAACCTTCCCTGTACTCATTGCCACTGGAGCTGCAGCTTTCCAAACTGGGCTTTTAAGACTTGAATTAACTCTTCTTTCTTGGTCGCACAGCCAAATCTCTGCAGTGGCAACCTGCACGCTGGTGTCTCTCTGGTTTGGAGGTCAGGCTGGGAGGCCCTCAGACAGCAGCTCCAGCATCCTGGATGTGCCAGAGGACGGAGCTCTGCTGAGAAGAAGCACAACTGTGCTGAGCCCCTCCCTGGGGTCACACTGGTCCCCAGCAGGGATTGCCTGCCTGGGCTGGGTGACTCTTCAGGGAGACACAGAGCTCAAGTCTCCCATCTACCCTATAGAGGATGTACAATTTTATTATAAGGTAATCACATCTCTTATAATATTCAGTCTTTTCCAGCTCTTGGAGTCCCTTGGTGACTATGGGAGAAATGGTGACTATACTTTTGTGATTGTGTGTGTTTTCCTGCCTTACCTGCAATGGGAAATCATCATTTCCAAGGGTCTTTGCTGGAGGCACAAGGTGGATTACCAGAGCTGTGTCCTTCGTTTAGGAATAATAGCCATTAAACTCCTTGTTGCTATGGGGCTGCAATTTCCAGAGGCGATCCCCATTATCGGAGAGCTGGCTGCTGGCAAGCAGTTAATGAGAGAGCTTTGAAATGGCTCAGTGCAAACCCAGCTCCCTGCAGGCTTCAGAGCAGCAATGAAAGAGGAGAGGGAGCCCAGGCTGGGCCCAGCTGTGAGAGCCCTGCTGGGGAGGCCTCGCTGCTGCTGCGCAGACTGGAGCCAGCACAGGGGATTTTCTGCAGAGATTGATCATAGAATCATGGCATTCCAGAGTGGTTTGGGTTGGAAGGGAAGTGTCCCTTCCCTTAGTTTGATTTTATCACCAATCTGTTTTCAAAAAAACCCCCAAATCCCTAGGTCTTGGGGTCATGACATATGAAAAAAAGGAGTAAAACCATTGTGCCTCTGTGTTATGTACTTTGAAGAAACCTTTGAAAACATTGGAGGCAGTCCTAGCTGCCTCCAATATGGAATATTTTCTCTCAGGCTTCTGACTCTTGTTTCCTGACTCCCTGAGCTGGGCAATGACAGCACTGCTGGCCTCCCCTCCACTGCCATCTGAGCCACCCCATTGCCACTAATCCTGGGCACAGGAACGTGCAGCTGGAGCCCCTCTGCAACTCCGCTCCATCTTTTGACTTCGAAAGCTCACTTCAGCTACACAAAACCATCAATAAAATGAACCAGCTGGTACCGGGACACAAAGGCTGACAATGGTGCCTGCTAGAACACAAAGGACACCCAGTGGGACAACAAAGTCCTGGCTGGGCTCTGCAATGTGGGGCCGTGGGAGGGGGAGAGTCCCCCTCACCCTGCTGCTGGTTCAAAGGGCAGTGAGGAGAGAAGGGCAATTAGAGCTGGCAATTGCCTTCCCCCAGCATCCCCCGTGTCACTGAGAGAGACTGAGAGCCCAGGGAGGAGGGGACAGCGCAGCCAGCCCTGTCCCTGGGACATGTCACTGCTCTCCTGGCATCCATCGGTGCCTGCAGCCCTGAGAGCCTCCCTTGCTCATTTCCCAATTCCTTCTTTAACTGCTCAAGCATCTGGACCTGATTCGTCTGCCCCGTCTGTTTCATTTGAGGTGCTTTTTCTTCTTGCCAATAAAAACATCTGACCACAAAATATCCCCCCCAGTGCCCTGTAGCCAGCAGAACCAGACCTTGCCATGGTCCCTGTGTGGGGACCTGCTCTGAGCCAGGGGCTGGGCAGCAGCTGGGGCCTTCCTGAAGAGCTGTAGGCGCCTCTTCTGGCAGGAAAATGGTAGGAATTCTTCAAGGCAGAGATACTGGAGAACAGGATGGGGGAAAGCCAAAAAGGAGAGCTTTTCCTTATGTGATCGTGGAATCATAGAATCCCAGGATAGTTAATATAATATAATATAATATAATATAATATAATATAATATAATATAATATAATATAATATAATATAATATAATATAATATAATATAATATAATATAATATAATATAATATAATATAATATAATATAATATAATATAATATAATATAATATAATATAATATAATATAATATAATATAATATAATATAATATAATATAATATAATATATTATATAATAATATAATATAATATAATATAATATATTATATATATTATATTATATAATTATAACATAACATTATATTATATTATATTATATTTATTATATATATTATATTATATTATATTATATCATATCATATCATATCATATCATATTATATTATATTATATTTATAATTATATATAATTAATAATATACTATTATATTAATATAATAGCAGTCTATTATCAACATTTCCAGTTCATAGCACATTATGGATACCCACATACCACAGCTCCTCATTTTCCACATTTCCGCCAGGAAATCACCAGCAATCCTCCTTCTGGCTGCATGGCTGGACAGATGCTGTGCTGCTTGTGGAGGGGTGAGGCCTGGCCCATTAATCTGTACTCAGAGAGGCTGGCAGCTGGATTAGAGCTTCAGATGCTCTTAACATCTGCAGCTGCAGGATAGCCCCCAATTCCTCAGCTGGAAGCCGGACGTAGCAGCAAGGCTGGTGAGAGCTCTTTTGGGGGTTGGGGATTGAATTGCTGCTGCCAGGTAGATGGATGGGGGAGATTTTATGGCAGATTTTGTGGGAAAGATGGTGGTGGTGGTATTATCCTGGCACTTCCAATCATGCCATGCAGTGCCTTTGCTGTGGGTGGGATTCCCAAGGGTAAGGGGATGTTGTTGGTTGTGTAGAGGGAACAAGGCAAAGGAGCCTTGCAGGGGGTCTGGAAGGACCCTGTGGAGGAGCCACAGGAAAATGTGTCAGCCCTGAAGGGCTCAAAGCTTCTTGTGTTTCTTGTGTTTGGAGGTGAGGATGGTCAGGAGAAATGGGGGTCCCAGAGCTTGGGGCTAAACACAAGATGCTGCCAGACCAGAGGGAGAGTGAGGGAAGGTCCCGCTGAGGACTTTTGTGGCTGCTGTGTTTTATCTCGTAGAATGGTTTGGGTTGGAAGGGACCTTTAGGACCCCCTCATTCCAACCCCCATGTCCCCCATGACCCCAAAGCCAGTCTTGTCCTTTCAGCTCTTCTTACCTGAGCTGGGCTTTGTTATCTCTTTGCTCTGACTGCCTTTTTCCTGCACCAACTCTGTTCTCTCCATCACAGGGGTTTATAAGCCCTTTATTTGTGGGGACCAGCAGCACAGGGGATGAGAAGAGCCTCCTGAGCAGCCATGGAGGGGTTACAGCTGCGGGTAAGGAAGCCCTGGTGCACCTCCCACTGTCCTTCAGAGTGCCTGGCAGAGAAGGTGGAAGAAATTGCAGCTCCATCTCTGTCCTGTGGGCCTGGGAGCTGGGAATGACTCCCCTGTCTGTCACTGCGGGACAGCTCCGGGAGGCTGTTCAGGATTAAACCCAGAGAGCGCCTGAGCTCCCGGCTTAGCTCTCCGTGTCCCCTCCCCGTGAGCGGCTCCCCAGGCTGGCTGGAGGCACTCAGGGACTGGCTCTCTCCCGCTTAATCGCCTCCTGTTCAGATGTCAGGAGGAGATGAAGCTGCTATAAATAGATGGTGAAGCCCTCCTGGTTTCAGCTGTGATTCACACACATGGCACAGAAGCATTAGGAAGAATTAACATCCAATCTCTCAGGCACTTTCCTGTGCAAATGCCATGCTGTCCCTGTCACTTAAGCTCCTTTCCCAGGGGAGATCAGCAGCACTCTCTGGAGGGCCTGGATGGGCCAAATGGATGGGGAAAGCCAGAGCAGGACTCCTGGGAAGATAAACCTGGAGCAGGACCCGTGGGGAGAGAGAGGGGGCTGCTCCAGCCGGTGCCAGAGCAGCGCCTGCCCGTGAGGCAGAGCTGCCTTTGGGAGATGCCCAGGGCTCCTGCTGCCCCCTGCCCAGGCTGAGGCTGGCCAGGATGGGGCTGTTCAAGTGCCCACACGCCTGGAGGAAGGACAACAGCCTTTGGGACTGAGGCAGCTCCTGGAGGTGGTATGTGAGGGGCTGGGGGTGTTTCTGGCTCTCCCCAATCCCTGCTGAGCTGCGCCTTGGCTGGGCAACCCTGGTGGGGCAGGACTGGGACCTGGGTGGTCCAATGGGAATCCCCAGTTTTTCTCCCCATCCTAATTTTGAAAAGCTCGGGGGGGGGAAAGATGTATCCTACTGCTAGGCTGTCCGCATGGGAAGCTGTGTGCACTCATTGCTGCAAGTGTTTGCATTCATTTGCATGTGTTTAAGTGCTCGGTGTCCCCCTCCCCCTGCCTTGCTGGGCCTGTGCTGTGGGCTGTGACAGTCACAGAGACACGGAGTCAGGGGGAAACCAGAGGAAGGTGAGACCAGACAGGTCCTGGAGTGGGAATTGTGAGGAGGGTTTATGGGGATCCATCCATCTGTGTCCCTGACAGTCTCCCAGGTGCAGGGGAAAAGTGGTATTTTCCCTGGAAAGTAGTTTGGAGGTAGAGCATCTCCCCGGGTGGAGGAATATTTCTCACATGTTCGGGTATCTGATGCCCCATCAATAAGGGAGATCCAAACCTCTAATTCATAGTATTGCCAGGGTTTCTTTGCATTCCCACCTGATCACAGGGCAGAGAAAGAAAAAACCCTTTCAGAGCATTCATGATCCACCTGAAGTAAAGGGGAGTTTGGACAGAAGGATAAGTTTGGACTAAAAGATGAGCTCAAAGTCGGTATCTTTGTGTCCTCAGTTAGTGGCTCAGGGAGTCTGGAGTCCATGAGATGAGGAATATAGAGGGAAAATAGTCTTCTCACCTTGTTCTTTGGCCCTCAGGAAGCAGGGCTTCTCAGTGAAACAAGGAAAGACGCAGGAAAATGGTCAGAGGAACTGAAAATTGGTGGAGGAGTCAATGTTATTAAGATGGGACTAAATCCAAGGAAGTCACTCAGGAGCACTCCAGGGCAGAGGGCCCTGTCCCACTCCTTGTTGCAGGAAAACAGCTCTGGGTGACATCCTTGAACACACACTGAGCCACAGTGTGAGGGGATTAAAGAGATCTCAGCACAGGCTTTTCCTTGGGTGATGGAATCTCCTGCCTGCTAAGGCCCTGAAGGAGGTTGGTATACCCAAACAAAGATGGGATTGGTGTCAGGATGGAATTCCCCTATTTAGAAACAAGTCACAGGCTGGAATAGGGAGCTGGAATGCTCAGGCAGACTCAGGTGTGACTGGGTCTGCAGGCATCTGCACAGTCTTACGCCATCCTTGAATTTTAATTATGTTATGGAAGAGCCTGACATAAGCTGCTTTCAGAAATTCCCATAGGAATGCCTGACCAGGCTGAAGGTTTTCAGGAAAAATTATGATGTATTTCTGTTATTATGCGGAAAGTGGAACTGCAACTCAGAGTTCCAGTGAAGGCTGGAAAACCCAGCTGGATCCACAGAACCATGTGTGAGTCTGGGAGAGGCTTTGCAGATTCCCTGGCTGTAAGTGACAAGGCTCAGTTGGTTTGCAGAAGCTTTTGCATGAGCTATCCTGTATCTCCAACACAGGGTTGGGGGGGAAGGCTGTGTGGAAATCTAAAGGGAATATTTCAATCTGTCTATCCTACAAGTGAGTCCAGACAACCTGAAACAGCATAGGAATGTGGAGCATATTGGATGCAAATGGCAGGCCATATGTTTTATAACATTAATTGCCAAACTTTCAAAAGCACCCTCCTGACCTCCTGCAGGCAGTGAAGGAGCACAGCTCAGGCTCAGGCACCTCCTCATTTGTCATCTGTTCCTTGTTTTTCTTCAACATTGATCTGGTTCTTTCACCAACCTGGATGGTCTCCAGTGTTGTGAGAGCTGCACACACTCAAATATCAGGCAGTTTTCCAAAACATGGCATCTGTAAATGCCAAGCTTACAGATGGTACGTGATAGAATGGGATTTACAGGCACAACAGAGAAGGGTAAGGGCAGCACGGAGGGAAAAATTCCATCATTCATCTAGAAAAGCTGGATCTGCTCAGATGGTCTGGCTGGTGGCTGCCATGAACAGATGCTGGACTCTGGAAAAAGGGGCTGGAAAGATATCCAGGAATAAGTCATAGTGATTGAGAAGGGAGGAAGTGAGAGCTGTAACTGAGAGTCCTGCCAGGCTGGGATGATGAGCTTCACCTGCAGGGAGGGGAGAAGGCAGAAGGTGTAGTTGGTGTTCCACAAGAACCAGCAAGGGGAGGAGAGTTAATGGCTCACAGAGCTCACTGAAAGTCAAGAAGTAATTTCTGGTTCCAGTTATGCCAACAGGGGCTGGTCTGCCCTGCCCTGGTTCAGCAATGTTACTGAAATTATCCCAGAATAGTTTGGGTTGAAGGGACCTTAAAGCTCATCCCATTCCAGCCCCTTCCATGGGCAGGGACAGTTCCACCAGACCAGGTGAGTCCTGTCCCTGCAGCAGCTTTGTTCTCCAGCACAGGGGCCTCTCTCCCAGCTGACACAGCCGGTGTTTTCTCTCTCCTAGCCCATTCCTTTTCCATTCCAGCAGGCACCCTGCAGCCGGAGCTTCCTCAAGCTCACTGCCATGGAGCTGAAGTGGATCCACGTCTTGGTCGTGTTCCTCCTCCTGCTGTCCGTGGCCATGACAGGCTGCTTCCTGTGGCAGTACAGCCTCCCCAAGGTGGAGCCCAGTGAGTAGGGGGTTTGACCTTGGTCATGGTGTGCCACAGAGATTTGGAAGACTAATAAAGGCTTTCCTCCCAAAGAGCACTTCCCCAAACAGAGATTTCCCCAGAGAGCAATAAGGCAAGGCCACAGAGGAGGTGAAGGCTGGGTCGATGGAGGCACCACATCCCTCTGCTGCTGTCCAAGAAGCTCCATCACCCCTGGCCTAGATTTGGATAATTGTTAAGGAGGCATTTTATTTTAGATTCTTTATCTTTTATTTTTCCTGTTGTTACTCCAGTTAGTTACTCCAGTTTAGAAACAGGTTTTTTTATACCTTACCATCTGCTTCAGGGTCTGCTCTCTTTCCTGTTCCCCAAATCTTTGCCCTGACTTAAGCCTTCTAGTTCACACTAGAATTCATGGACTCACAGAATCATATGTGCTGGATGGACCTTAAAGCCCATTCTGTTGCACCCCTGCCATGGGCAGGGACAACTTCCACTATCGCAGGTTGCTCCAAGCCCCATCCAGCCTGGCCTTGGACACATCCAGAGATCCAGAGGCAGCTACAGCTTCTCTGGGCACCCTGTGCCAGGTCCTCAGCATCCCCCCCTCACAGCCAGGAATCCCTTCCCAATATCCCATCGATCCCTGCACACTGGCAGTGAGAAGCCATTCCCCGTTTGTCCTATCACTCCATCCCTTGTCCCAGGTCCCTCTCCTGGAGCCCCTTTAGGGCCTGGGAGGGACTCTAAAGTCTCCCTGGAGCCTTCTCTCTCTAGGAGAACACCCCCAACTCTCCCAGCCTGACTCCAGAGGGGCTCCAGCCCATGGAGCATCTCCGTGGCTTCCTCTGTTGACTATAGGAAACTCAATTGATCCACTCAAGGCACTGCATGCACAAGGATTAAGTATGCACAGTGTCAATGGATCAGAGTTTTAAGTAGCTGAAAGGTGTCATAAAATCCACGATGAAGGTGCTAGAAGTATTTCAGAGACCAAGGGTTGAGGAGGTTTCAAACCACACATTTTTATCTCAGAGTACCAGACTGCCTGTAGGCTGTGTGTATCCATCCCTGTCCATCTCCAAGATTTCCTAGCACCATTTCTCTCCTCATCCCAATTTCTGATGCTTCATGTTCGCCTAGTAAGCAAGAAGATGGCATTTTGTCCCCAGCTGTCAGAGCAGGGTAGCTGTATTTATGAACACCTTGGGAATCAGCTGGGAAAATAGTGCCTCCAAGTAAGGGAGTTCCCATGTCTTTTAAAGTTTAAAGATCTTTGCTGGCCGCAAAAATTTAAGCTGCCTGTGGGATATGGAGGATGCAGCTGATTCAGGAGACAGCTAATGGAGCGGGTGTGGGGCCTACCAAGTGTTGTAGTGCTGGATTTCAGGTGGCTCCCACAGGTCACTGCTGGCCCCATTTCCGACGTTATGATACAGGGATGACTCTTTGCCACTGCTGTCCTGAACCCCAGCTCACACTTTCCTTTAGACATGGGCAGGCTCTTCCAGGGGGCTAAATCCACTGCCAGGCTCTCCAGAGTCTTCTGGAGGTCCAGTTCTTTACTGTCCCAGGTTGCAGAGTTAGTTGAAGTACATCCTATGTCCATCCCATGTTGGAATAAGCAATAACAGGGCACAGTGCCCCTGCCAGCCCTGTTTTACATCAGAAATAATTCAGCAATGTCCTTTCCCTGTGCAGAAATATCCCTTAGGCCAATGCAAGCAGGAAAGCTCATGGGGGCTGCTGGGTGAGGTTCAAGCTTGCCCATGTGTCTGCTGAGGTCACCTGTGTCACCCTGAACTGTTTTCCAGATCCCTCTGTGATGGAGGTGAGGTCAGAAGCTGTGCAGATGTGTCCCCGATACCCCGAGCCAGTGCCACTGGACCACCCCCTGCCCATCCTGAAGGAAGCACTGGAGAAGGTCTGTGGGGAGGAGGGAGAGGAGGGACACACAGCTCTGGGCTGCTCTTCTCCAGGGGAGATGGTGGAATTTGCCATCCCGGGAAAGGAGGTGGGGAACTGAGGAAGGGAGAGCATGCAAACCTAGAGGTCGATGTGTGAACTCCTTCAGGGAGCAGTTCTCTTGCCCAGAGGGTGAGCTGGGATGGACAAACATCATCACTTGTCCATGAGAAGGTATGGTGAGCTTCCACCAGCAAAAAATAATGCCTCTTTGCATCTGGTCCACTATTAGGCAGCCCTCATGTCTTGGAGAGTGCCTGGCTCAGCTGCTCTCTGGTTCCAATTCATCAGCCAGGACCAAATTTTCTTTCTTTGCTGGCTTTCCCCGCATGCCTGTTTAAAAATTAAAAATATGCTTATACATAACTCCAGGGAAGGGAGTGGAGAGGAAAGAAAGGAGGAAGGGGAAGGGGAAGGGGAAGGGGAAGGGGAAGGGGAAGGGGGGAAGGGGAAGGGGAAGGGGAAGGGGAAGGGGAAGGGGAAGAAGGTCTGCATCTGTCTGGAAGAGGGTGTGATACACTGTCATGATATTCTCAGTATGAGATGGATCTGACATTTTACCACTGCCTGAGCTTCTGGCAGGCTCCATGAGCTTTGAGGAAATACTGCAGCATTGCTCTTGTCTGGACCATAAGAATAATCATGCTCTGACTGGACATTCCCTATTTTTAGCCCCTCTCACATACTCTCTCACTCATCTCCTTCTCACAAGTGGAGGGCAATCAGCACTGTAAACAATATTCAATGTGCAAGTGAATCAGGGATTTATACATTGAAAAAAATATGTTTTCTGTTGTATTTTATGTTACTTCTGTAATAATCCCTCCTATTTTATTTGCTTTTTTGTCTGCCCTAAGGCACTGAGCAAATGTTTCCATAGGAACATCCACCACAGCCCTGAGGTCCTGCTGCTGAGAGCTCAGGACCAGGTTTAGGCAGTTTCCCTGCACACACATGGCTTTATCCACACTGAATTTTAATTCCCATCACTTCACATCCACTTTTATGAAGTCTCTCCCTGTCTGCAGGTCCAGGCAGGTCTAAAGGTCAGGCTCTGAGAAAAGGAGGACCATGATTGTTGACATGAATTTTAGACTGACATGGGTTGGAAGAGACCTCAAAGCTCACCCAGTGCCCCCCTGCCCTGGGCAGGGACACCTCCCACTGTCCCAGGCTGCTCCCAGCCCCATCCAGCCTGGCCTTGGGCACTGCTAGGGATCCAGGGGCAGCCCCAGCTGCTCTGGGCACCCTGTGCCAGGCCCTGCCTCACAGGGAGGAATTCCTTCCCAACATCCCATTTGTCCCTGCCCTCTGGCAGTGGGAAGCCATTCCCCCTTGTCCTGGCACTCCATCTCTTGTCCAAAGTCCCTTTTCGTGGCCTCCATGAGAGCAGACCCTTCTCAGGAGGTGCTGGGGCACCAGATGAACATATCTACAGATGTACCAGATAGGCCACTGGTCCATGGGGAGGGAGGACAAAGGACCCTGACAGAAGGCTGGATATTTCCACTTGCTGCTCTCAGTGTTCTTCCCCTGGCCATTCAGTGAAGAAATCCCAAGGACATGACTCAGTTTGGCTTTTCTTACCTCAAATTCTGGGTCTGGACGTGCATTTCTTATGTCTTAACCATGGTGTGCACAACAAAATATGTGCCTGAAAATGCAAATGATATGTGCAAGATGATGACATAGCTTTGAAAAAGTCCCCAAAGGGCAGGATTGATGCATTCTGCTTGCAGGAGGTGGGTGCAGAGCTGATGAGGAGTTGTGTGCAGCTCAGTGAAGAGTTCTGCACGGCCCTGGCACAACAGGGAGCTGGGAGCAATCACAGCCCTTCAGCTGCTCAGAGCTCTTTCTCAGGTTGCAGTTTAACCAGAAGCCTGTGGGAACTAGTAAAGGAAAAAAGGTTTCTAGAAAACTGGGAAAAGTAGGCTTTAGAAATAGAAAGAACAGAAAACTTAGAGTTAAATTGAAGATGTAAAGTCTGAAAGTAGAGAAAGTTAAAATTGTATAGCAAGCAAGGACATTAAACAATAGCTTGAATCTTAGGTTTGTTAAGATAGACCTTAAGATTGTAGGAAAATATATTCAGTAAGACAGTAGAAGGTTTTAAGCTTAGTAATGGAGCATTGTGTATTGTTAATAGAAAGAAAACAAGCAAGCATTGTGTGAAGTAGGTGTATGTGTACTTTTAGTAATTGGCTGAAACAATTGTCTGTAAGCTTTAGCAATATGCTATTGGCTAGAAAGTTTTGAAATGTTCTATAACAAAAAAATCTTTGGTTGTTGCTGGCCATATGTGAGCTTTGCCGTCTTTGTGTTGGCTCAACCATGCAAGGAGGCTGATGCTGCAAATAAAGCTCAAGAAATGTATCCCAGCAGTCCTGTCCCATTAGTGAATGAAAGAGAAAAAATAATCACATCAACACAGAGCCCAAGCTCCAGAGTGTTTCATGGCATGGGAAGTGTCATGTGATATCTGAAAAATCTTTTTCTCATACATCTTTTACCCTAAAATACCAGTGCAAAGAACAGATGTGTGGAATGCAAATTAAAAAAGAAGAAATTGCGATTATTACATGTTGATATTTGCTTTTAATCATAAATATTACAAGTATAAGCACCACATTCATCTACACAGTGGATATGTAGACTGAAAAAGGTCACGGGATAATTCAACAGAAGCAATTCTAGAAGAAACAGATAAGCAGAAAAGAACTTTTTTTTTACAGAACACCATTCATAGGACCACTCTCAAGTGCTTGGGGGTGATGAGGGTGGGTGATCTGAGCCTTCTATTGCTTGGTACACAGTGCATGCACTGTCAGACTCTTGTTTTGGCAGCTCATGGTTTCCCTCTCTCCCCAGGTGGACCAGATGCTGCGGCAGAAGATGCACAGCTCCGGGCTCCCGGCCATGTCGGCCATCGCCATCTACAACGACACCGTGCTCTGGACAGGCAACTTCGGCAAGAGGAACGCCTCCGACCCTGCCTCGGGGGCGCCCAATGAGTACACGATCTACAGGTGAGGCGCCTGGCACAGCATGAGAGCCAGGAAAGGGCAAACACACCTATGGAGAGGTACCTCTGGCATTTACAGGGGCTCCTGTGGCAGGGAGGAATGATGCATCTGACTCCATGTTCTCAGAAAGCTAATTTATTATTTTTTTATCATGGTACATTATATAAAAGAATACTAAACTAAACTGTACTAAACTATACTAATGAATACAGAAAGGATACTTACAGAAAGCTAAAAGATAATAATGAAACTCGTGACTCTCTCTCCAGAGTCTGACACAGCTTGGCTGTAATTGGCCAATAAGTCAAAATAGTTCGCAGCAGAAACCAATGAAACAATCACCTGTTGGATAAACACCACATTCCAAAGCAGCAAAACACAGGAGAAGCAAATGAGATAATATTGTTTTTCTTTTTCTCTGAGGCTTTTCACCTTCCCAGGTGAAGAATCCTGGGCAAGGGGATTTTTCCAGAAAATATGACAGTGACAGGTACCTGCAATAGAGACACCATCACAAACTGCAGGTCCATGCAGGAAACTCTGCTGGCTTATGCTGGTACTTTGTGGGACAAAGTGAATTCCCAGATTGTTATATGCTGGTGGCTTTCTGAGTTACTTTGGATTTATTTATATATTTTAAAATTTAATTCTGACAATATTTTAAAATAGAATAGCAAAGATCCTAAAGAACCTGAAAATGTACTGTTCCTTATATGGGAATGGCTTCATGTCCAGGGCACAAACCTGAAGACCAAGAGCTGGCACATATTTGGAGAGCAGAGAGGAGGCAGTGCCCCAGGATTCAAAAAATAAGAATAAATCTTGGTTAAGGAAAGACTGATGTTTGGGACTAATATCTGCAGAGCACATAAAGCAGACCCATAAGTTTATTTATTGTTCCAGTGAAGTCAAATTCCTATTGGCCATCATTTTTTTCGATTAAGACAGAATAAAGCTCTTAATGTGTGCTAAAAACCAAAAATCAAAATGAAGGAAATGCTTCCTTCCTCTAAAGATCAATTATTAGTGAATTGTACTGTGTTATCTAAAAGACATGGGCTACACTCTGACTATAAAACTTTGTCCTCATAATGAACAATTTTGGACAGCTTCAGCAGCTGTGATTATCTGTTTCTTCCCCAACTGTATATGGAAAAACAACCTCCTGCTGTTTTTCCTCCAGAACCATTGAATGATGTGGGTTGGAAGGGACACTCAAGGTCTGGTTCCAACCCCTGCCACTGGGCAGGAGCCAGGGCCACGTCCCTGGGTGGGTTTGAACCACCAACCTTTCGGTTAACAGCCGAACGCGCTGCCCGATTGCGCCACAGGGACAGCTGGGACAGGCCCAAAACCTGCGGGAATCTGGCATTTAGGGACACTTTGGTTGTGCTGGGTAAATGGTCCAACTCAATGATCTGAAAGGTCTTTTCCAACCTAAACTATTCTGTGATTTTAACCTTAAAATTCCAGTAAACTATGTGAGAGTGTTTATGGTATTTGCTAACCAGTAATTTACAATTTATGTCTTTTTATGAATGCCAAGTGAATAGAAAGAGGTCAGCAGCCCACTGCACTGCTGGAGACATATAGGAGGCCCTTAAGATATGTACTGTGTAAGTGGTCTTTGAGTTCATGTTAATTATATCTGTATTGTAGTTGAATATCTTTGCCCAGAAAGGTCCCAGTTATGCTTGATGGGCTGCAGCTGTGATGCCCTTCACTGGGCTGCAGCTGTAGCTAGTCAAGGTAACTGGGATAAAAGGGGCTGGGCTGGCCAGTTGGGGAGAGCCTCTGAGGAGCCCTGACTGAGGAAGACCTAGAGTCTGTGCTGTGAAGATCTGCTGCCCACGAGACAACATCGAAAGGTACAGGACTCTTGAAACATGCTAAATACAATATCTGGTGACCCCGACGTGATAGCAGAGAATAGGACAGCCGAGAGCTGTGGTGGCCTTTGAGCCAGGACAGAGGACTGAAAGAATAGGACAGCTGAGAGCTGTGGTGGCCTTTGAGCCAGGACAGAGGACTGAGAGGAATAGGACAGCTGAGAGCTGTGGTGGCCTTTGAGCCAGGACAGAGGAATTGGAAGAACAGGACAGCCGAGAGCTGTGACATGGCCTTTGGATCAGGGAGCTGTGACAGCCTGGAGCTGTTAAAGAATGGCCTTTGAACAAGGAGCTGTGTGTGTGTTGTATCATGGCCTTTGAGTCATGGGAAAATGTATTGTATTAAGTATTGTAACTGCTATCTGAAATATTGTGATCTGAAGTATTGTAATGGAACAACATGTTTTTGTAAAAGGAAAAGGGGGAAATATAGGAGGCCCTTAAGATATATGTATTGTGTAAGTGGTCTTTGAGTCCATAGAAATTATATCTGTACTGTATGTGAATATCTTTGCCCCGGCAGGTCCCAGTTATGCTTGATGGGCTGCAGCTGCGATGTCCTTCAATGGGCTGCAGCTGTAGCTAGTCAAGGTAACTGGGATGAAAGGGGGTGGGCAGGCCAGTTGGGGAGAGCCTCTGAGGAGCCCTGACTGAGGAAGACCCAGAGTCCGTGCTGTGAAGATCTGCCGCCCACAAGACAACAATGAAAGGTACAGGACTCTTGAAATATGCTAACTACAACATCTGGTGACCCCGATGTGATAGCAGAAATAGGACAGCCAAGAGCTGTGGTGGCCTTTGAGCCAGGACAGAGAGAAGACAGCCAAGAGCTGAGAATGGCCTTTGAGCCAGGAACTGAAAGAATAGGACAGCTGAGAGCTGTGGTGGCCTTTGAGCCAGGACAGAGGAATTGGAAGAACAGGACAGCCAAGAGCTGTGACATGGCCTTTGGATCAGGGAGCTGTGACAGCCAGGAGCTGTTAAAGAATGGCCTTTGAACAAGGAGCTGTGTGTGGTGTATCATGGCCTTTGAGTCATGAGGGTGTGGGAATACATGGCCTTTGAGTCATGGGAGAATGTATTATATTTGAAGTATTTTAACTGCTATCTGAAGAATTGTTATTTATTGTAATGGAACAACATGTTTTGTAAAAAGGAAAAGGGAAATATAGGAGGCCCTTAAGATATGTAATGTAAGTGGTCTTTGAGTTCATGTTAATTATATCTGTATTGTAGTTGAATATCTTTTGGAACCCAGTTATGCTTGATGGGCTGCATGTGATGCCCTTCACTGGGCTTTTGGCTAGTCAAGGTAACTGGGATAAAAGGGCTGGGCTGGCCAGTTGGGGAGAGCCTCTGAGGAGCCCTGCCCAGACCTAGAGTCTGTGCAAGATCTGGGTACAGGACTCTTGAAACATGCTAAATACAATATCTGGTGACCCCGACGTGATAGCAGAGAATAGGACAGCTGAGAGCTGTGGTGGCCTTTTGAGCCAGGACAGAGGACTGAAAGAATAGGACAGCTGAGAGCTGTGGGTGGCCTTTGAGCCAGGACAGAGGACTGAGAGGAATAGGACAGCTGAGAGCTGTGGTGGCTTTGAGCCAGGACAGAGGAATTGAAGAACAGGACAGCCGAGAGCTGTGACATGGCCTTTGGATCAGGGAGCTGTGACAGCCTGGAGCTGTTAAAGAATGGCCTTTGAACAAGGAGCTGTGTGTGTTGTATCATGGCCTTTGAGTCATGGGAAAATGTATTGTATTAAGTATTGTAACCAAGTATCTGAAATATTGTGATCTGAAGTATTGTAATGGAACAACATGTTTTTGTAAAAGGAAAAGGGGAAATATAGAGGCCCTTAAGATATATGTATTTGTGGTCTTTGAGTCCATAGAAAATTATATCTGTACTGTATGTGAATATCCCAGGTCCCAGTTATGCTTGATGGGCTGCAGCTGCGATGTCCTTTCAATGGGCTGCAGCTGTAGCTAGTCAAGGTAACTGGGATGAAAGGGGTGGGCAGGCCAGTTGGGGAGAGCCTCTGAGGAGCCCTGACTGAGGAAGACCCAGAGTCCAAAGCTGTGAAGATCTGCCGCCCACAAGACAACAATGAAAGGTACAGGACTCTTGAAATATGTTAACTACAACATCTGGTGACCCCATGATAGCAGAAATAGGACAGCCAAGAGCTGTGGTGGCCTTTGAGCCAGGACAGAGAGAAGACAGCCAAGAGCTGAGAATGGCCTTGAGCCAGGAACTGAAAGAATAGGACAGCTGAGAGCTGTGGTGGCCTTTGAGCCAGGACAGAGGAAATTGAAGAACAGGACAGCCAAGAGCTGTGACATGGCCTTTGGATCAGGGAGCTGTGACAGCCAGGAGCTGTTAAAGAATGGCCTTTGAACAAGGAGCTGTGTGTGGTGTATCATGGCCTTTGAGTCATGAGGGTGTGGGAATACATGGCCTTTGAGTCATGGGAGAATGTATTATATTTGAAGTATTTTAACTGCTATCTGAAGAATTGTTATCTGAAGTATTGTAATGGAACAACATGTTTTTGTAAAAGGAAAAGGGGGAAATATAGGAGGCCCTTAAGATATGTACTGTGTAAGTGGTCTTTGAGTTCATGTTAATTATATCTGTATTGTAGTTGAATATCTTTGCCCAGAAAGGTCCCAGTTATGCTTGATGGGCTGCAGCTGTGATGCCCTTCACTGGGCTGCAGCTGTGGCCAGTCAAGGTAACTGGGATAAAAGGGGGTGGGCTGGCCAGTTGGGGAGAGCCTCCGAGGAGCCCTGACTGAGGGAGACCCAGAGTCTGTGCTGTGAAGATCTGCTGCCCACGAGACAACATCGAAAGGTACAGGACTCTTGAAATATGCTAAATACAACAGAGACATTCGGAGGATATGTTGCAGTCTATAAAGATTCACATTTAAGGATATTAATTCAAACTTCCTACCTGTGTTTTAGCTATTCCCTCTTTAATGAGAAAAGGTGTAACACGTAAAATCACAGTCATCTCTTCTTTCCTCTTGATTCATGGGCTTCTTAATCCTAAATTTCTCCAAATGTTTCTTCCCTAACAGAATTGCCAGTGTCTCCAAGATCTTCCCCACCATTATGTTGTACAAGATGTGGGAAGAAGGGAAAGTCACATCCCTTGATGACCCCTTGGAGCGTTATGCCCAGAACTTTGTTATCAAGAACCCTCTGGGGAGGTTCAAGGACTCGGAGCAGAGATACACAACAGACGGCCTGGTGTTTCTGGAAAAAGGCTCGGTGCCCCTGAAGCCGTCCCTGGTCACCCTGCGCAGAATGGCCAGTCAGCTCTCAGGTGAGGCTCAGTGTCCCTGGGCGCCTCTGCCCTGGAAAGACACCCCAGAGAGAGCAGACCATATTCCAGAAATAATTTTTAAAAGCTGTTGGGAGGCTGTTTCCCAGTCTGGACCCTGCACTGTGCATTTCCCAGGGATCAGGCAGGGCTCTGGGGAGCAGGGTGTCAGCAATGTCATGGAGTGCTCCAAGGGAAGCCTTGTCCAGGACACCTGCCAGGACAGGGGCTGAGATGAGGAGGTTTTTTCCCCTGCAAGGTGAACACAGATTCCTTTCTCCTCATTATCATGACCTGAAATCAGGTTCAATTTGCACAACAGTATTTTGTACTCCAGCCGTGAGTGCTCTCATTTTTCTGAGATGTAGAATTGAGGGTCAAATCTCCTTGCTTTGAATAGAAAGACCCTGATTGCTGAGTTAAATTTAGCTTCAACGTGGTTCCTGATCCGGGATTCCTGAGCTATTTATAGGTTGGCATTTGCTGTCAGAGAAGTGTTAATCTGCTGCTACCTTCAGAATTGTGGAACTCATGCATCAAGGGAGAAGGAGCTCACAGGTCTAAGAACTTTACCCTTTCTCTGAAACAAAGCTGCTAATACTTGACTGAGCGATTACAAAATGTAATGGCCAAAGAGACTGTGCTGATATCACATGTGGTATTTTTTTTTTTTTGGTCAATCTCTGTGACACTTGCATTTTTCCTGACTGGAATAAATGCCCTAAAATTAGGACCTAAAATCAAAATAGCATGTCTGCAACTTGCAGGACCTCAGGATGGGGTACAGCATCATCAGATGAAAGTCAATACAAAAATGAGGGCTCCCCAAAATGGAATGATACTGAAACCTGGAAAGAAGCAGATAAACAACCCAAAGTGCCAGTGGCCACATCCCTGCCCAGCCCCTCTCCCTGCAGACAAGGTGTGGTTCCATCCAGCCTGATGTTGTCTCCAGGGGCACCAATTCTGCCTGGTCCCCTCTGACTATCCTGAGCACTTGAAGCTGCTCTGACTGCTCCTGTCACCCAGGGAGGTGTGACATGCACCCCACAAATGTTGTAAGGAGCATTAGTCAAGAGAGTACCTGGTCGTGGCATTATTGCTTGTACTGCACAGCCCTTCCATTGCTTCCATCACTGTGTTAGATTTGTGCCCCTGCTCAGCTCCTTTTATGCCTCTGTGTATTTTTGGATTTTAGAATGTGGCCCAAATTTCCCAGAGCACCCCCAGAGGACACACCAACCCTTGGACCCTGACAATTCAGCAGAAGGAGGTGTACAGTTTCAAAATCCCAACTGCAAATCAAAGGAATGTTCCGATTCCACTTTCCGTTTGCTCTGTGTCAAACCCCAAAAAGGAATAAGTTCTGCTTAGCACTGGGATCAAAGCCACTGCATGACACATTGTAAAGTGGGTTTCATCTAAATTCTCCCAGTGAAACTGATCTGCAATAGATCCTCATTATCTGGTCTCTCCATTGCATATTACAGAAGTAACTCCAAAGGTTTTTCTCCTCAGCACTCGATGGGCGCATTGCTGGAGGGAAGCTCCAGCTTGTTAAGACTGTGATTTTCCAGTCCACACGAATGACAGGATGGGATGTGATTGTAAATTATTAACAACGTGCTTGTCACTTCAATTAGCAGCCCATGAGGTAGAAATCAATGACTCTGGATTATTTTATGCTCTGGTTTATCATTTCCAATGAACCTCAAGGAGACACTGCACTGCTGTCACAGAGCTGGTGAACTCTCCTACTGCTCCAACATTTTCTTTGCTGTCACTGGGGCAAGTACATAATGAAGGAGACTATTGTCCACTGGAAGATGTCTGCATCTCCTATTTGGTCATGCAGCTGCACAAATAACCCCAGAGCAGGAGGCAGAACAGTGGTCTCACTCCAGCTCAAATGCCAAGTTCAGGCCAGCTGAGCAAAACAAGTGTTGCTGCCAAAAAGAAATGGGCCTTCATTCAGCCTTGCCAGAATGCAGGACAACAGGAAAAGGCCTCGAGCTGCATCAGGGGATGCTTAGATCACATATTAAGAAACCAATTTTCAGAGGAAGGGTTGTAAAGCATTGGCTTGCTCAGGGAAGCAGTGGGGTCACCATTCCGGAAGGCATTCAAAAAATGTGAGAAGTGGCACTTGGGGACATGGGTCAGTGGTGGACAGGACAGTGCTGGGTTGATGGTTGGATTCCATGATCCTGGAGGGCTTTTCCAACCGTAGTGAATCCATGATTAAGACGTGGTCACTGAGCACACGATTGTGAGTCATTTTTCTGTCAAAAACATACATTTCCCAATTTCCTCCCAAATATCCACATTGAAGCCCGATGCAAATGGCAGCAAGGATTCCATTCCAAAAGTGATCCAAGTTCTGGCCTAGGCAAGCCATAGATCCTGTGCAGAGGAGCTGGTGATTAAATAAAAAAATTTTAGGGAATCCATGTTCAGTGAGGAATGAAAAGTGAAAAGAACTTGATATTTTCTGCATTTAGTAACCCTGAATAATTAAAAGTGGAAAGAGCCCTGTTTTTTTATATTCAGAAACCCTGAATAAATGTTGCTAAAGATGAGGGGGAAGATAAAAATATTTTAGGCCAAGCCTGGAGTTGTCCAGAGAAGTTTAGGCCTTCTGTGGTGAAGTGTAAAGAATGAAATCCTGTTAAAAGGAGCTCTTACACACGTTTGTAGTCCAGGGAAATGCAGTCACGTGGAAATACAGGGATTTCCCAACACCCCATTTGCCCTGTCTTCCAAACCACACTTGGGGATCCAGGATAATCTCCATCATTCCTCAAGGAGTTTTCACTGAGATGCAGCAGCCCAGAGTTGATGTTTGGTTGGACCTACGTAAGGCAGAGTCAGGAGTCTTGATGCCATGTCCTGCAGCCCAGCAGGAGCAGCTCCTTGCTGTGTTTCCAGGGCTCTCATGTCCACCACTGGTACTTCCATCCTACCACTGAATTTTGCATTTGTTCTGTCCTCACCAGAGGCTTCATTTCCATGGTTTCTCTCTTTCTGTGGCCCAGGTCTGCCCAGGAGGCTGCGATCCACCAGCCTGCTCTGGAAGGGCAGCACTCAGGACGCCCTCGCGCTGCTCAAAGACGACGTCCTGGTGGCAGACCCAGGAACCAGGTCAGACGCATTTCTTTAGGAGCTTTTGGTCTGGATCAGGGTTCTCCGCCCTCAGCCCCATCCCCAGCCTCCATGGCTGGTGGATGAAGGCAGCTGTTCCCAAAGGGAGCTTCACCCATCTCCCCACACTCCTGGCAGAGGCTGGGAAAAAAGACTGTTGGCGGTGTCAGGGTTGGGTTTGGTGTTTTAAGCCTAGATGAGCCAAATTAAACTTCTATAGTTCACTTTATGAGCCTTAAATGATACAGGTTTTCAAAAATGGAAAGGGACTTTGTTTTAAATGGTTTAAATCATCACAAGTTTCAGTTAAAATCATGCCTGTGGTGAATTGTGTGCCTCTAAATTATCAATGAATGCTTGTTTCAATTCCTGTATCCTGTTAAAACTCTGTTTCCTGGGTTGCAAACACTCAAAAATATCATGGATTCATAGAATCCCAGACTGATTTGGGTCAGAAGGGACCTTAAAGATCATTTTGTTCCAGCCCTCTGCCATGGGCAGGGACACCTTCCACTATCCCAGGTTGCTCCAAGTCCTGTCCAGCCTGGCCTTGGACACTTCCCCACAGCCTTCAACAGGATCCAGCAGACAACAGATGAGGGAAAGGATTCAAACTAACTGGGAAGAAACTTTCTAAGACTGCAAAATTGTTTGGTAATTAATTACAGCCTGAAATAATTTACCCAGGATGGCTGAGGATCTACCACTCATTTTTGTTAGTTCTGCCCCACGTCAGGTAGGAGGCTTCAACAGATATTCCTTAAAGGATTTTAGGATTTTAATACCATCATCTTCTTTGGCATTTTTATCTTTATTGTAACTTGTCTCCATTGGTATCTTTATTTTATGATCCCCATGAAGATAAATAAGGACAACCCCTTACAGTCTCTCAATTCCTTATTAATTGACATGTTGGTAGTTTTCACTCTCTCTCCTTTTTCCTGGTTATGTTTTCCAGCTAAAAGATAATTCTTCCCAAAGGAAGTTCACATTCACTGATACAGATGTTTTAACATATTTTCCTGTGTTGAAATTCAGCTCTATTTCAGATACAAGGTTTTACATAGAGAATCTGATTTTTCTTAGGGTAAGAATCTATATGCTCACCATGCTTTTATTCAACTAAATGGGCTGGAAAAGGTTGAAGTGGTACCAAATTTATGATCTAAATAGGTCTCAATCAGATATTGCTTCACACAATTAAAAAACCAACAGGGTTGAAATTTTAATGAATTTTGAAAATGTATTTTTAAAAAATGCCCCTTCTTGTTTTCATGCCATTAAACTTCATTCAATTCTGAAGACATAAATCACTTGATAGTTATTAAAGACTGGCATACTCAAGTTTCTTTAATGATTCCACATTGCTGGATGCTGCTTTGTGGGCTTTTAAGTGCTCTTTAAGTGCTTTTACCATCTTAAGGTAGCTTAGGTATCTAAGTGATTATCCCATGGCAAATCCCCAAAGAGGTTTACCCAGGATTTTGAGACCTTTAAGGTGAGCGCCTGGAACTCCCCACGCTGCTCTTAAAAATAATGGATGGTGAACAATTATAAACAGCAAGTCAGGTTATGCAAATATAGGGTTGTTTCTTTTCCATCTCCAGCTCTCTCTGTACATCAGGATTAAACAGCTCTGTTGATGTTCCTGTAAAACATTTCTCTTTCTTGATTTAACAACAAATCATGGCAACAGCATGCAGCTTTTCTTGTGGGAATGCATAAAATCAGAGGGTTTTGGGAAAGCTGCAAAAGGAAGGCTTCAGAGACAGCAGAACTGTGATTAGAGCTAAGCAGTAGCCATGAGATAGGTCAGCAGAAAAATAATTTAAAATGTAGAAAAGTAAGGACAAATAGAACAATGGTCTGTGTATTAACGCTTGTCTAGAATAACTCCCTAAGATGCAGAAAAATATATCTAGCAAGATATTTTGAAGTTTTAAGCTTAATAATGGAGCTCTGTGTAGTGTTTTAAGGCTTACAAGCAGGTATTGTATTCTAAATAAGCAAGCATTGCTTTAACCAAAGGTACCTGTGCTTATGGTGGTTGGATGGAACTACTGTCAATATGCTTTTGCTTTGTGTGATTGGTCAAAAAACTTATAAAGTAAGTTGTAACATTAAGTTCTTGGTCTGCTGCTTGGGATGTGAGCTGCTGGCATCTTCCCATTGTCATAACCATGTAATGAGACTCATGCTGGAAAATACAACAGCTCAAGGCACATTCCTCAGCAGTCCCATCCCACTCGTGATTTGTACATAGCCCCCGGCCAGCGATATTTCTCTGTCTCCCCTTCATCTGCCATTCCATAAAATGTGAATTTTTCCCTAAAGAAGAGAGACCCAGCCACTGATTTTGCATGTCACTGATGAACAGCTGATCCCAATATATTCCTCTTCCTTCCAGATGCCACTACAGTAACCTGGCCTTCTCCCTGATGGCCCACGTGCTGGCTGAGCACGCAGCCGATGGGCAGTACCAGCGCTGGATCTCGGAGAACATCCTGGAGCGCCTGGGCATGGAGGACACGGGGTTTGACATCACGGCGCCCGTCCGCTCCCAGATGGCCGTGGGCTTCTACGGCAGCCAGCAGCCAGCGCCGCTCTATGACCTGGGCTGGTACCGGCCCTCTGGCCAGATGTACTCCACAGCTGCCGACCTGGCCAAGCTGGCCATGGTCTTCCTGGGCACTTACCACCGCCGGCTGCTGGAGCCCGACACGGTGAAGACAATGCTGACACCCCTGCTCAAGTGTTCCGTGGATTACTTTGCTAACAAGACAGGCACACCCTGGGAGATCAACGAGCAGCTGGGATACGATGTCATCAGGAAGGATGGGGACCTTGATGGTTACTCAGCAACATTCTCTCTCATCCCCAAGCTCCGCCTGAGCTTCATTGTGCTGATGGCAGGGCCCAGACCGCAGGGTGGGGACGTTGTGACTCAGACATATGAGTATCTCATCCCTGCCATGGAGACAGCGTTCAGAGAGGCCGACAAAAGTCTGGTTCCTCCTCCAAACCCAATCCCTTATGTTGGCTACTACACCTATTCCAACCTGACTTTCTATGAGATCAAGGTTGGAATTGGTGGGGTGCTCCTCATGCAGCAGTTTGGGCCTCACGTGGAAGAGCTGATCCCTGAGAAGTATCGGACAATCAAGCTCCACCACCTGGAAGATCGCGTTTTCCAAGTCGTTTTTGACAAGGAGTTCCCATGTGTTCTGCACCTGGGCTCTGCCTCCATCTCACTGGAGACACAGAATGGGCAGCTCTTTAACTTCTACCCCTTTGACCGCAAGGGTTTGTCCCCTGGCTTTGACGCCCCAGGGCTGAACACCTACAACGTGGTGCGTGTGCTGCGCAAGCCCGTGTTCTACAGCTAAGCATTCC
This sequence comes from Emberiza elegans, assembly GCA_024865655.1. Lineage (NCBI taxonomy): Eukaryota > Metazoa > Chordata > Aves > Passeriformes > Fringillidae > Emberiza > Emberiza elegans. Next base: position 7,671,393 of record JALJVW010000067.1, on the reverse strand, counting down.
ATGCTCTTCCCTCCACTCCTGGGAGCTGGCTCCAAATCTGTGTCTTACCAGACTCTCCTGCCTCTGTGGCATTGTGGATGCCATTCGAAAGGGAAGGATGGAGGCAAATGACTCTTTTGCCAAACAAATCCTTCCCATTTTTAAGACAACTTTAATGACTTGTCGTTGGCCCCCAGCAGTGCACAACAGGCCAGCTGGCACCTGGACACACCTGCAGGAAAAAGAAGTGGGAATGTGCTGGATGGATGTGTTTGGATGCCATAAAAAAAAAGCCAGTGTCCACTCTAATATTGTCTGTTTGATGACAACTGTGATGATCAACTACTATCATCAAAGGGCTGAGAATTCCATGGGTCTCTCAGAAAATGTCTCTTTGTCAGTCCAAGGATTTTTCCAGGGCTTTTCAAGAGCCTGTTTGTCACAAACAAGATCCCTTACCTGGCTTTGCCAAAAGCATTACGTGCTAAAAAATGGCACCAGTCTGACACCAGGCCCTGCTTGGGATCCCTGGGGAGTTAGGGTCTGTTTCTTTCCTGGATCATAAATTTTGAAAAGTGCAGAGCAATGTGGTTCTGTCTTGGCTCCTTGGCTGGTCCTTCAAAGGATGTGGGAGCAGTGTAGAAGCTGAAGCTCACTGCTGGGTTTAGGGGCACAGGAACATAACGTGGGATGTTCCAGCTGGACTCAGCTCTGTAATGGTCTCAGTATCCAGGAAAATGTGTGAACATGGTGTGGAAATTCAGGAATCATGGGAACCTTTCTCTATGTTTTGGGCAGGATGCCTGGCTGCATACCCACTGGGTTTCTGCAGCTGGGAGTAAAGATCTGAGGGAAAGTGCATCAGCCTGGGGAGCACCACCTTGGTGACAGTGCCCCTGCACCTGCAGAGTCACTGGTGCATTTCGTTATCCCTTCCTGTGCCCACGCCATGCCAAGGCAGGAAGGACAGGGAAATGGGTCACACCACCCCAGGCAGTGCTCCAGGTGTGGGCAAAGTGCCTGGACTCCTGCCCAGGAGGAAAAGGCCCTGGAGGTGCTGGTGACAGTGGCTGAACATGAGCGCAGGTGTGCCCAGGTGGCCAAGAAAACCAGCAGCACCTGGCCTGTCCCAGCCATGGTGTGACCACAGGACCAGGGCAGGGACTGTCCCCTGTGCTGGGCACTGGTGAGGCCCCACCTCAAATCCTGGGGTCAGTTCTGGGCTCCTCACGACAGGAAAGACCCTGAGGGGCTGGAGCATGTCCAGAGAATGGAATGGAGCTGGGAAGGGTCTGGGACACCAGGAGCAGCTGAGGGGGCTCCTGGAGCAAAAGGAGGCTCAGGGGGGACCTTGTGGCTCTGCACAGCTCCTGCCAGGAGGCGACAGCCAGGGGGGTCAGGCTGTGCTCCCAGGGAACAGGGACAGGACAAGAGGAAGCACCCTCAGGTTGCATCAACAGAAGTGTAGGTTGGATATTTGGAAATGTTTTTCTCAGAAAGAGTGTTGGAATTGGAATGGGGCAGTGGTAAAGCCACCATCTCTGGAGGTGTTCAAAAGATGTGTGAATGTGGCACCTGGGGTCATGTTTAGTGGCGGCCCTGGCAGTGCTGGAGGAACACTTGGACTCAATGACCTTGAAGGTCTCTGTTCCAGCCTCAGTAAATCAATGATCCTGTGCTGTCAATGGCCAACACCACCTCACTGTGGTGGGACAATGTCAGACATGAGGGCAGACAGGACCATCACAGCTGCACAGTCCTGGCTCCTCAATGCCTCTCCAAAATTAGGGAATATTGTGGTTTCAGCCCCGGGTGGAGCTGAAATAAAAGCAAGCAGAGGGGCAGGGCAGGACAGTTCTGACCTTAAAGTGAATATCCAAACTGCAGGGCAGGGCAGAGGCTGCACAGCAAGGAAATCCAGAGGGAAGTGTGACAGGGGCACTGCACAAGGTCTTATAGAAACTTGCACAAAGACCCTTCCAAGTGCATGCTCTGGTATGAAGTATATCCTCTTGCAGAGCAATATCCTGCTGCTGCTGGTCCACACAGACTCTTGGATGTGGACATGTCTCAGAGAGGATGAGAAAAATAACCCTCTCTGATCCCTTCTCTCTGGTTCTCTCAGTGCTTTCACTCTGTGGGCTGTTCTTCAGCTTCAGTTTTGAATAAAGAGACCATCACTGAAAGCCCAGAAATTCCCTGCCTTTTCTCAGACAATTTCAGTCCCCTGATCAGCACCTGGAACCATGCAAACCTTGCCTTACAGAGCTGCTGCTGTGTTGGTTTCCTCTGGCCTTTGTAGAAGATCACATCCCATACCTTATACAAGGCCTTGTGTTCAATATTTAGTCTGGGCTATAGCAACAGCAATAAATCCTGTGGAAATGCCACTGTCCTGTGTGGTCACACCCAGAGGGATAAGTGCAGGTGCATTTGGTGCTGAATTCCTGAGGGCAATATCACTGCCATGACACTCCTGACACAGCCAAGCCCATGGGATGGGATGTCTGATTGCAGGATCCTGGAGTGGTCTAATTCTGCTTCTTTTGAGTGAGGGCTATAAGCCAATGAGCGGCTGTCTTTCTTGCTTTGAAACAAAAGATGTGATTTTTACCCACATAAGCTTCCAAGAAAAATTAGGATTTATATCCCGTGTCACTCACTGGCCTGGAGGAAGAACCACGCTGGACAAGCTCCATCTGTGCGATGATGGAAAGCTGGAGATGTTTTAGTTTTCCATCAGAACTGCAGACACCAAGAAGTCTTTTCTAGTGAGTCACCCTCACACCTGTTCACCAACTTTTGGGGGCTCTAATTCATTCTCATTTACAGCAAATCATGTTCTTTGCCACTCCTGAGTCAAATTCACTTCTTGAGCTGCAGCAAAGCTTATCTCACCAAAGCCTGGCTCACCCTGGGAAGAAGAACAGGAGTTCAGATTGGGCAGGAGAACCCTTCCCTGGCACAGAGAGGGAAAATGGGACCTTGAAAGATCTGTACAGGGGATTTGGGAGAGGCCATGCATGGCAGACAGGAAAAGGTGGAGTTCTGGGGTAGTCCGCTCAGTCATGGCGAGCAGCCAGTCACAATCCTCAGTCCAAACTTCTTTTTGTAGCTTGGTGCCAAAGGAGCATCCTGAGAAGAGCAGAACCTGCTCTGCCACTGGGAGGGAGGGCTCAGGGGTGACCTGACCCAATTAGCAGGTGTTTTACAGCAGCTCTAACAGCTCTGTGTGAATTTGCCTTTTTGTTTTACTTGAACTTTTACAGAATCTAAGTTACCACTATGAATAATGTTTAAGGTTTTGTGTATGCTTGCTGCTGAATTTAAAAATATCCCACTGTTATTTCACCCATGTCAGAGACTGGCTCCACAATCCCTACAACAAACATGCAAACACTGCCCATCTGCTCACATTTCACTGAATCTGTGCTTTAAAAAGTGACTCAATGTGTCTGCAACAGCCTATAGAAACACAGGGCTTAAAAATGTTTTCAGAATTACTCATCAGGGAACCAAACAAATAGAAAATGCTTCATTAACATTCCCAGCATCAAAACCAGACAAAAACAAAATTCACTTTATTGGTTTAAGAGACCAAATTCTGCCCTAAGGAGCAGTAATGAAACCACATAATATTGTAATAGTGTCCCTTAAACTGTAGTTACTCTACAAGTTAAAAGACTCTGGACCACTAAGAATGAGAATAATCAGGCAAAATATAAACACCTACATCTCAGAACTTTAAACCCTTTGAACTCCTTTCTCAGTGAGTTTTAATGACTCCAGTCAGCAGAGTGGATTCCTCTCATGTCAGAGGGTAAAATTGGGATAAATTGATGAATCACACTCTACAAATACCAGCCCCCAGCTGGCTGGGATGGACCCAGGCCCATCTGTCATCAGCACCTCTTCAGCTGGAAGGGAAACACTTCCAGAACCTGCTGTCAGGTAAGGACAAGTTCTCAACTTGCCTACCACCATTGCCCTGAAGACATGAGGGTCACAAATTAACAGCTCAAAACAAAACAAGGTAGTGCTTGTGGTCCCATTCTAACCTGACATTGGTTATGATGACTTCTTCCCCTTTGCAAGGACTCTGCCTTCAGGAGCATCAGCTCAGGTGAGGATCACTCTGTATCTGATATGCATAAAGGCAGGGCTGTGCTCCCATTCTCTCTTGCAGCTACATCTCATTTATGAGGACTTTGCTCCCATTCTCTTTTGCAGTTCTGTCCCACTTACCCCAGCCCTCACTGCTCCAAGCTCCCTGTCCCTCCAGCCCATGGAGCCCTCACCTTTCATCCCTTTTCTCTTAGAGCCTGAAGTGGAAATTCACATTATATCCCCCTAATTCACATTATCCACATTATCCACTCATTGTCCTGAAAAGTGCTTTTTCCTGAACAAGCAGTGCTCTGGCACACCCCCTCTGCCTCTCATGGCTAATGGGCAAACTTGGTTTTAATGGCCCAGGTAGAATTAGTGCACAGGCAGAGCTGAAATGCAGTTATATTACAGTCTCCAGCACTAGCCAAGCTGACAGAAAATTATGAAAAAAACAATAAAAGTAAATTGATGTTTCACGCCCAGAAACATTCAAAGACATAAAAACAGAAAGAAAAAAAATCTTTTTCCCCTGGGCAGGATTCCAGGCCCTTTTGCAGATACAAACAGGAATTGAGGGAATAAAGCATAGTTGAAGTGTAGTCAGAAGCTATCACTGAGCTGATGTGGCCAACCTGTAATTAAGGGTCTGATTATTTACCATGGACACTTGGGAGTCTCCCAGACCTGCCCATTGCACACACAAAGGTTCCTGGCTTCATGGCATTTTGAGGGCTCTGGGCATTCGCTCCATGCCAAGACACAAAGATTATCACAAGACAGAACACTTACACATCAGGACAGTCCTGCTGCTCCTCCAAACTTCTTGGAAGGAATTTGGGTGGAGCTTGCAAGTCTGAAGTGCCCTGTGCCACCCTCTCCCAGGGATGTCACACAGTCCTTCTCAGTGCCATGCTCTGTGGTGTCAGGTCAGAGGTTGGACTCAAAGATCTCAAAGGTCTTTTCCAACCTAATTGATTCTGGGATTCTGGGATTCTGGCATCCTTGGAGGGTCTGTCTCTCACACTCCTCTGTCATTCCACTCTGTTTTCCTCAGCCCAGGTGCTGCCCAGTGCCACAGCACAGGGTAAGAATCTTCTCCCCTTCCTTCCCACTCGTGGTCTGGCTGTAACTGCTCTGGGCAGGTGCTGAGCCTCCCCTGGCAGCCATTCCTGATGCAAACCCAATTATCAGGATTGTGGGTTGGTGCCAACTCTGCCTGGCAGCAGCTCCTGTTTAGTTCCCAATTTATTCCTCCAAGGAGTGATATTTCTGCTAGGGATGGGCAGGCACATTTCGTTTAATTTCAGCTCCACCTGAGCACCGTGGGTGAGATGTGAGAGCATCCTGCTGGCAAAAGGCTGTGGAAAAACATGGGAAGAGAGGAGTCAGCAGGAGGATGGAATGAGCACAAGAGGGAGCCGAATATAAAAATGTCCAGCCAAAATTTCCAATCACTTTCAACTAATTATCAGATATACTGATGAAGATGTAAGAAAAGCAGTTGGTTAAATCAAAAATCTGAAAGATGGGAGCAAAGTGCTCCCAAACAGGCAATTGGAAAACATTTTGCCCTGCAGCCCCCAAACTGGGAGAAACAAGCTCTGCTGGGAAGAGCAGGTCAGTTCCAGGGTGACAAATTGGCTGTTTTCCCACAACTTGTGGAAGAAAGCTGCCACAGCTCCATGTGGGGAGCTGGTAAAACTGGGGAAATATTCACCATTCCAGTGTCAGTTCTCTTGGACAGAGTGTTCAGTTGCTGTTGGTTTGGGTTCAGCCCCATCACTCCCAAAACTCTGCTGACACTGTGTTTATTGTAAGAGATGAACCCCCTCAGGGGTGTTGCTCTGGGTCCCCCCCTGCCACTGCACCTCAGTGCCCCTTCCTTGTGAGGAGGCAGAAAAGCCTCTGATCACTTAACACCATGCAGGTTCCCTGGTGCCTGCCAGGAAATCCGGGACAAAGTGGGACATAAAATGTCTCTGGGACACCGCACACGCTGATGGGAGTTACTGCCTGGAGGGTGGGACACGTTGTGGGACACAGGGGAAGAGCATTTGAGGACTGCACAAGTCTGCAAAGACTTATCTGGGGGAGGTGGGGAAAAGACCAATCGAGGGGCTTTGGAGAGCAACAAAGATGAAAAAATAAAGAGATAAGGAAATAAAAGGAGCCTCCAACTTCCTTTTTGCTTGTCCAAGCTGGAAGATGTCAGATATTGAAGACTGAATTTTTCTCAGATTCTTTCTCATTTCTATCTTGTCCTAGAAAATTGTCCCGCACTATATTATCTCTGTAGAATGTATTTTTTTGAGGTAAGAGACCACAGGAACTCCCGACCTGCTGCTTGTTGTGAGGATTTCTCTGTCCAGCTTTGGTGCTGACACTGAAGTCATCTAGAGAGACACAATGCAGTAGTTGAAGACTGGGCTGGAGATTTCAGCCCTTCACAGCTGTCTGCAGTTTCTCCCTAAGAAATTCCTTCCTATTCCAGTTACTGTGAGGAAATCCTCACACCTCACAATGCTCTGTTTGAGCATTGATTGATTATTTTGTAATCTCTGCATATCAGCACTGAAGTGCTACATCAGGGACTCCACTGGGCCCAGTAGTTATGATTTTACAAAGTCCTTTTCCCGACAAATAATGTAACTCAGAATCCCAGGAAACCACTAAGCAAATTAAAATCCGATGCACAATAAACAATTCAGCTTTAAAAAATACACTGCACAATAAATGAACCAGAACTGGCCCCGTTCCCATCCACAAAGGAAGATTAGTGAGAGCAGTGTGACCTCTGCAAAGCATCAAAATATCCAGGAGTGCAGTATAAAAGTGTCCACCCCCTTTAATTGCTGCTTTGCCTTGATTGAAAAATATCAGGTATTTTCTGAAAGGGACCATAAACCTCCCATAAATTTTGTTCCAGAGAAATGCAAATCCCTCTCTGTCAGTAACCCAGCACCCAAAGTGTGCCCAGTGCAGAGCAGCTGAGCTCTTGTGGAGAGGAGATCAAGGCCACAGGATCTGACCTGGATTCATCCTCCTGGTCAGGACTGAGAGGCACTTGGGCCAAGTGTTCCAGGGGGTGGAACTGGATGGGCTCAAAGGTCCCTTCCAACCAAAATCGTTCTGGCATTCTGTACAATTCTATTTATTTTCCCTATTATTCATCATGGATCCAGGACAAACTGGATTTCTGACATTTCTGGCAGAGGCGTGCATTTCTCTAAAAGTTCTTAATTTAAAAAGTGAGCAGGAAAAATACAGGATTCCTGAGTAACAAAATAGATTTGTTATCACTCCATGTACCCAAAATACCGGCAAAGCAATTCCTGCAGCTCCGATTTCTGTCCAAGGGACTGTGCTGTCCCCAAGGGCAAAGCAACACTGGGGGTTTCTCAGCCCACTTTGGGACATGGTGGTTGGGGAGCTGTGTCCGTGGTCACAGAGCCCCAACACCTCCCACTGACAGTTTTCTTCCATAATGATTTTCTTTTTTTTTTTGCAGTTTTGACTCACATCTTTCAGAACATTTACAACAGCTCAGCACCTGGGAAGGGATTCCCAATTGGCTTTTTATTTTTTTATAACCTGACAAACCTTAACAAATACACTTTTCCATCTGCTGTAGAGGCGACCATGGGCAGGGACACCTTCCACTACCCCAGGCTGCTCCAAGGTCCAGGGCCTTGGACACTTCCAGGGATGGGGCAGCCACAGCCCCCGGTCCTCAGAGAGACAATTTGGGTGGTGGAACCCCAAACAAATTACAGGAGATGGGCTAATTGTAAGGAGTCCTTTGAGTGTGTGTCCTGCAAGGCTGGATTTTCCAGTTTTGCACACGGAAGAATCTACCACAGAAGTGTTTACGGTGATGTCTTTTCTCCTGATTTATTACAATGGAAATTCAGGAGCCATCTGTGCCCTTTTTTTTTTTTTTTTTTTGTAATATTAGAAAAGAAAAGGTACTGAGGCAACAGAGCCAAGCTTACTAAAATAGGAAATTTCAATTGTGTTGCATAAGGATGCATTTTTCTTGTTTTGTTTAGGCTGTACTTTGCTAATGCTTATCTTATTTGAACAACTGGATAGCATTTTCTGATCCTTATTTTTCATTTGGAAGCTGAGAACAAACTCAATTTTTTACCTACACGATGAGATACTGTAGTAAATTTATTTTTAAATCTTTTGTTTGTGGAGATAAATGTGTATAAAACCTGTAAATTCATGTAAATGTATGCAAATATAGTATCTTGAAGACAAAGAAAATGCTGTTTCAGGTGTTTGGGTGGTTTGGATGAATATGGCATAAGCATCTCTTTGCTGTTGTTTATGTGGTTCACAACAGACATAAAACAACAGCAAGTTGGGGCAGAATTCTCACAATTTCCCACTTGTGATTTCACTTTGGTCTCACAATCACAACTTCAGAAATCTTTATGACCCAACCATGGCAAATGCTACTCTGGCTGTGTGGTATTTTCAGGGTCCCTCGTCAAAGGGAGGAATTGATGAATCTGACTCCATGTTCTTAGAAGGCTAAATTATATTATATAGTATTATTATATAGTATTATTATATTATATTATATTATATTATATTATATTATATTATATTATATTATATTATATTATATTATATTATATTATATTATATTATATTATATTATATTATATTATATTATATTATATTATATTATATTATATTATATTATATTATATTATGCTATGCTAAAACTATACTAAAGAATAGAGAAAGGATACAGTCAGAAGGCTAAAAGATAATAATGAAAAACTCATTACTCTTTCCAGAGCCTCAACACAGCTGGACAGTGATTGGTCATTAAGTTAAAACAATTCACATGAAACCAATAAAACAATGCCCAGTTGGTAAACGATGTCCAAACCACATTCCAAAGCATCAAAACACAGGAGAAGCAAATCAGATAGTATTGTTCTCATTTTTCTCTGAGGCTTCTCACCTTCCCAGGAAAAGAATCCTGGGCAAAGGGATTTTTCAGAAAATGTGACAGTGACAGTGGCTGCAGGCAGGCAGAGAGGATTTGGGGACATCACCCAGACATCGCCCAGAGGGTGCGGGCACTGCCCAGGCTCCCCAGGGAATGGGCACAGCCCGAGGCTGCCAGAGCTCCAGCAGGGTTTGTGCAGCACTGCAGGCGCAGAGGGATCGTTGGGGCTCCCTGCAGGGCAAGGAGAAGGACTGGAGGGTCCTGGTGGGTCCCTCCCAGCTCAGGACATTCTGCGGCTCCATGTGGAAGGTGCTGACATCCCTGAGGGCAGGGGGTGGGAATGGGATCATCTTTAAGGTCCTTTCTCACCAAACCCTTCTGTGATCCTCTGGTTCCTCCTTTGGGGTGGCCCGGCCCTGCTCTGAGCCGAGGCTGTGACAGCCCCGGGGCTCTGCAGGTGACCGTCCTCCTCCCTCTGGTCTTTTGTACCTTACCACCACAGAGGCATGAACCCACATGGGACCTGTCCCTCACATTCCTCCTGGCCCCAAAAAGGGATGAATGCTTCTCCTGAGCACCATTCCTCATGTTAGGACAATTAATCCACAAACACCAGAGATTTGTGTCCAAAAAGGTGACAGAGGAGTCCTTTTACTTTATTCCAATAAAGGCAGAGGCCATGGGGCATTCCCCTGGGGTCTCTCCAATTTTTGGAGCACCCAGCCTCCTTTTTATCCCAATTTTCCAGCCACATTTCCCTTCTCTCTTTCCCCATTGGCTGGGGTACTTGAGAGGTTCAGACTCCCTTATATCCCTGATCCCAAAGATTTCCCTTTAATGTATAGCCCTCCCTTTTAATTTTTAATTCTTATGGAATTCAGGGGCTTTCCCCATTGCTTTTTTCATCTTTCAATATCCAGTTTCATTTATCAGCAAACCTAAAGTTTATTTGTAAAGGCAAATATCTTTTTCCGTTCATCGATCAGTGGAATCCTCCCCATTGTTTCTTTTATCTCTCAGTGCTAGTTTTATCTACCAGGAGACCCACAGCTTGTTTGTAAAGACAAACCTGCTATTCTTCTCACTTAAGTAGCCTCAAAAAGGATTAAATTAGAATTTCAACCCAGCCTTCACAGAGGAAGAGCTTCGCAGACTCTGCACCTGAAGCAGATCATGGTGATCATATCTTACAGGGCTTTGGGGGAAAAAAAACAATCGCAAAATCAAAGTTCAAAGCCCAAAACTGCTGAGTGCTATTCCACCTTGGAGGGTCACACAAGGGAGCATTGTTGATGATGTTAAGGAATTTCAGGTGCTGGGATTAGGATTTGTGGGAGGGGGATGTTATCCCATGTGTCTCTCTCTCTCTCTGAGGACTGTATTTACATCAGAACGTTCGTGGGTCCAGATTTCTCTGGGAATTAGCAGAGCAGCAGCAGCTTCCCTCAGGGTGACAGAAGGTGACATCAATCACTGGGTGGAGCTGGATTTGGAGCTCTGTCCCCGTTAATCCCAGGGATTTTCACAGACAACCCCAGTACAAACCCTGTGCTCACGCTGGGAGCAGGGCTGTGTACTCAGGTGGATCTGTGGGGAACAGCAAAGAGCACAGAGAAGAGAATCCAGGAATCTCCCTCCTTTCATTTCAGGTTTGTGGCAAATGTCATCTGCTGCTGGGTCAATATTATTTATAATTTTGAGGACACAAGAAGTGGTCCCCAGAATACAAGGTACTTTTTTGTGCTAGGAATGAAGGTCTGAATCTTTCAGTTAATTATGAGCTATTTGAGTTCATTCTCCAAACATTCCTGCAGGCAATTCCCATGAAGTCTGGGGAGCTGTATAATTTCTGTGTGATAAATCTGGCAGAGGGTCAGGTTAGATGGGATTTTGGGAGGAAATCCTTCCTGTGAGGGTGGGCAGGCCCTGGCACAGGTGCCCAGAGATGCTGTGGCTGCCCCTGGATCCCTGGCAGTGCCCAAGGCCAGGCTGGATGGGGCTGGGAGCAGCCTGGGATGGTGGGAGCTGTCCTTGCCCATTTCTTTTTTCAATTTCACATCCCCCATCAAAATGTAATCCATGATAATCCCCAGGTTTTTGCAAAGCTGCTCCACTTCTGCTGAACTCCTGATGGATTATCTGGCATGTACCTGCTCGTGTTTATTCCTTAAAAAGACACAGGACTGCACCTCCAGGCTCCAGAACAGACTCTTCCTCTGAAACATCTCCCTGTACAAATCCTCTCTCACAGCCTGGTTTCATCTGCAAATGTCAGCAAAGTCTGTTCAATACAAGGTGTTAAATGGAAATATTGGATCCTGCTGGCTCACACGGATTCCTGAAGATTCACACTTGATGCAACAACCTTTGACAGGGAACAATTCCTAACTCCTCTCTGAACATGGCTTTCTCCAATCAGCTTTACAAGGATGTTGTGATTGCTCTGTGATGAGATAATTTTCTCAAAACAAGCACAATAAACTCAAATTATTCAGTTAAGGTTACACTTGAAAGACATTCAAATATGGTTAAGTGGGAAGTACGCAATCCACACAGCCAGATCTGGCTTTTTTCACAGCTGAGTTACTTTTTTAGGCTCAAAATATTGCAGAACATGTGGGTTTGTTTTTAAAGATAGCACGAGTTGGCAGCAGAGCCACAAAAACACTTCTCATCACTTTTGGTACGATTTAGGGCAATTTGAAGAGCTTGAACATCTTTTCTTCCCTAACTATAAGTGGATTATTCTGATGTGTAGTATTCCCTTGGAATTTCTTGACTTTATCACACACAACAATATCCCTGTGGTGGTTTTTAACCCTCCCCAACTGGTCTTTTCCTTCAGTCTGAATTCTGCTTTAATAAAATCTTTTGTAAGAGCTGCTCATTCTTTCTCTCAGTGAGCAGATTTCAGATTTTAATTATTGAAGATTCCCCTTTCAGAAAGGCTCATGGCCCTGGGAGAAGCTGTAGAAGCAGGTGCTTGAAGCCTGAACCTGGAATGGCTGCTTTTCCTTCCCATCTCCATTTTTGTCACCCTTCTTCACAAAAAATTCACCTTCCCTTTCCTATCTCCATTTTATGTCACTCTTCTTCAAAACAAAAAATGCACTTTTCATCTCCTCTTTCTTCTCTTTCATAGCCCCAAGCTTAAATGACCCCACCACAGAGATGTAAATAAAAAGATTCTCACCTGGAACAATTTTCCACAAGCCCCACCACAAGCCTGAGCCAAGGCTCCCTGGGATGCTCTTCCCAATTTCCCTTCGATTTTCTACCTTTAGCAAAATAAAAAGAATGAAAACAACTACATCTCCAATATTTGTTGGCCTGTTAATTTTATTTTTTTTTATACAAGGTCTTTGTCTTTCAGGAGGTCATCTCAGGGACCTGGTGAGGAGATGTAATGATATTCATTATCTCAGTAGACAGAAGCACAGGTGAAATCTCAGTTAGGAATTTTAATAGAAAAATAAAACCCCAGCCTTGCTGAAGAGCAGGTCCTGGGTTTGTCCTTCCCAGCCTGGATGGTCTTGCCAAGACGAAGATGTGGAAGGCGTGGTCAGCAGTGAGCACTGATGAGCTATTTTGGAATAAATCTCCATTAGGAGTAATAGAATTGGCAGTGCCATCACCTGGAGGAGGGGGAAAGAAGAAGGTGGAAAAGACAAAGCCCCAAACCAGCTGTCATCTTCATTTGCAGTCAAGAGTCACACATGCTAAAAGGGGCTGACAGTGCTGGTTGATTTTCCACAGATTTGTTTTGCAAACCTGCTGATCCCATTGTGAGTGACCACAGACACGCAGGACAAAGGGAGTGCCAGGTTCTGCCTTTCCAGAAGGTGCTCACTTGGATCCAATATTCTGGTTACCTTTGTAAAAAGGTGACCCAGGATTCCTCAGCTCACCCCCTGCCTCCAGCAGCAAGGCCAAGGAAGAGCTGGTCCGTGTGAGGGCTAAGCCAGGGAGCAGAGCACCCCAGAATCCCACAATCAATTTAGGCTGGAAAAGACCTCTGAGGTCATTCAGTCCAACTTATGGCCCAACACCATCATATCAACCAAACAAGGGCACCAAGTGCCACATCCAGGCTCACCTTAAACCCCTCTGGGAACAGTGACTCCACCACCTCCCTGGGCAGCCCCTTCCAGTGCCCAATCACTCTTTCTGTGAAGAACCTCCCTAATGCCCAGCCTAAACCTCCCCTGCTGCAGCTTTAGGGCTGTGTCCTCTGGAGTTCCCAAGTGAGGATCCTCTGCTGCCCACAAAGACACAGATCTGGAGTCAGGGTGTGCTGGGCAGGGCTGCAGAGTCAGCATCTCACCTCTCCAGGTCCTCTTGTATCGTCGCTTAGGGAAGCAGGGTTTTGAGGATGAAGAGGAGACGAGAATCTTGACTCCATAATTAGAAGGCTTGATTTATTATATTATATATATATATTACATTAAGACTATACTACAAAGAGATAGAAGGAAGAAGTTCTCAGAAGGCTAGCTAAGAATAGAATAGAAAGAATGACAACAAAGGAGCTGGCTCCGACAGAGAGCGAGAGCCAGCTCTGTCATGACTGGTCAAGAAATCCAAACACTCATAGAAGGCCAATCACAGATGCACCTGTTGCATTCCACAGCAGCAGATAACAATTGTTTACATTTGTGGCTGAAACTGCAGCTCTCAGAAGAAAGAAATCCTGAGAAAGGATTTTTCACAAAAGATGTCTGCAACACTCTTGCTCCATGAATGGCTGGCTGGAGGCTCCCAGAGCACTCAGGGGTCTAAAAACAAAACCAGCACCTCCAAGTCTGTGCTGTCCAGGGTCTGGGAGGGATCAGCAGCTGAGATTGGGCAGCTTTCCACCAGAGATCTGGGATGCAGCTGCACCTCAAATCCTGGAGCAGTTTTAGGGTCCTCAGGACAGGAAAGACATGGAGCATGTCCAGGGATGGGAATGGAGCTGGGGAAGGGGCTGGAGCCCCAGGAAAGGCTGAGGGAGCTGGGAAGGGGCTCAGCCTGGAGCAAAGGAGGCTCAGGGGGGCCCTTGTGGCTCTGCACAGCTCCTGACAGGAGGGGACAGCCAGGGGGGTCGGGCTGTGCTCCAGGGAACAGGGACAGGAGCAGAGGGAATGGCCCCAGGCTGGGCCAGGGGCAGGCTCAGGGTGGACACCAGGGAAAACTCCTTCACAGAAAGGGTTGGGCAGGCACTGGCACGGGCTGCCCAGGGCGGTGGTGGTGTCACCATCCCTGAGAGGGCTCAAAAACATCTGTGTGTGGCACCTGGGGACAGGAGGTAAGGGTGGACCTGGTACTGCTGAGCCAATGACTGCACCTGATGATCTTGGCGGTCTTTTCCAGCCTCAGCTATTCCTTGGTTCTATTTAGGCTGGACACGTGGAGGGCAAGGGCTTTTTTGGCAGCATGTGGCAGATGAAGAGGATGAGTGAGATCCATGAGGAAAGGATTCCAGAGCCCAGATCATGGGAGGGCCCATCTGCCATTTGATTTGGGCAGGTCGTTATTCCAGAGCTCCTGCAGGACAGCCTGGAGATGTTTTTGTGATGTTCCCTTCCTTGATGAGGAGTGACCACAAAGCGCAGAAAGGTTTCTGTTTGTTTGTTTTGCTTCCAGCAGGTGCCAGGATACTTTTGGCAAAGGTCAGCTAAAAAGCAGACTCATAATTCCACAATGGCATAAAGAGGCACTGCTTGTGTTTTGCACAATTTTGAGTTTTGAAAAATCCACAGTGGAGCTAAAAATCTCATTTTCCCAAAGACAGAGCAAGAACAAAATGTCATGTTTTCAACACCATTTCATTTTAAGTGATCCCACTGAAAATTAAATATAGATTAGTTTTTGCCTTTAACAAAGTAATTTTCAACATTATTGGGACAGGTAGAAAAAAATCATTCTGCTTTCACATGTCGGCCCACGATGTGAGTCTGGAGCTCCTCTCTGCTCTTTCAGGAAGCTGAAATTATTTTTTCTTACCCCATTTTCAGTTGCACTGCATTGCACGGAGGGTCGGGTCTCATTTTGTCCTGGACAGTTTGAGAGTTTTCACATCAATTTCTTCCTGCTGATCCACCCACAACCACTCCACCTGTGACAAACACCTATAATTGTACTCTTGTGTGTGGTACAAAACAGGCTCACAATCTTCATGACATTTTTTCATTTATTTGAGAGTTGCCCAATAAAAATAATAATTCTTTCAATAACCAATGAATAATCAATGGGTAATCAAAACCATCCAGTGAACCACAAGGCGTGCGTTTATACAGGTGTATTTATGTTTTGAATCCCCAAATATAAATTTATTTACTCCATCAAATCAAGTATGAAATTCCTGAAAATCACTTTCATGGTAGTGATGATGATAAGTATGAATTTCATGGGATTTTGATCACTTAAAGAACAGTTTCTATCCAGAGTGGAACCACTATGGTTAACCTGGTGTGCACACACACCCAGACACACTGGAACCATTTTCTCCCCATGGGCTTTTCACAATAACTGATTCCAAGTGAATTAGGACACAGATCTTTAGTCATTCCCAGAAACAAATAACAAACCAAAAAGAGACATTGGAATTAAGGATTCTGCATTATGACAAAAGGAGGGGGTTTAGCGCAGTGAGACAAATGAGCTGCTTGTCCAGGGGTTTCCCTCAGATCCCAGAGCTGCTGTATCCCAGGTTCCTGCTGGGGGGAGAAGGTCGCTAACCTCAGCTCCAGCAGAGGCTGATTCCTGCTGAAGGGAGAGCCAGTTCCTGCCGATTGTCCTGTCAGACCCTTTTCTGACCTTTGTTCCACGTACTCCCCTTCCCCAACGCCATCAGCTGAGCTCAGACTCCTCCCAGGGCACACTTTGTCTCCTCCTGAAGGGAGGATGCTCTTCCACTCCAGAGCAATTACATGAAGCCTCAGAGAGTCCCATGGCACATCTCTCCCCTGTGCGCAGCTTTAACCTCCTACTCCAAGAAAATTGAAAGAATTTTAAGCTAAAAAAAAAAATCTCCAAATTAAATCTAGAAACTTACTTTTCTAAGCAGAAAATCCAAGTGACTGGTGACAGCAAGAGACAGAGATGGGCTTACAGGGGAAAGATTTGACAAAATACTTCGATTCTGGTTTCTGAACACCACTTTCTGCTCTCTGCTGAACTGTTTCAAGTGAAAGTCTCCCCTAAGAGGGACAGCAGCCAGGAAAAAAATAGCAAAAATTAATCAAAACATGTTTTTAAAGGGTCTACAAGCACATACAGAAAGGGGTTTTTCACTTCCAAGAGAAAACTATTACTTTTGATATATTAAACAGTTTATATTTCAGTTGTCTTTGTTCCCCACTCAAAGATTCTCTTCACTTTGGTTGATTGTTTCTCAGTAGGGATGCTGAGCCAGATGAACACAATTGTATTTTAAATTTCTTTACACTTAAGAACATTTTTAGCAGAGATTGATCCAGTTATTGTTAAATTCTGTTAAATTCATGGTGCCTGTGGATGCTAATCATGTTCTGGAAGAAATATTCCAATGCAAAAGCCACACTCAATTGCACCTGAATCACGCAAATTGCAGCTTGAAAATACCAGAAATCTCTTTCTTCTTGTAGTTTTGGATGTTGCTTTGATCTGGGAAAGGGTTTGTGGAGGTAACTTCATGGCTTATTCACCCTCACAGGCAATTAATGTTGAATTCCTAAATGCTTGAAGAAATTCCTAGGCAGAGCTAATGGGTAACAACAAAAATCCTTCACTGCAGCATTTCAGGGTCAGAGACAGATTAATGTCCTTTTAGTAGTAATTTGGTTTCCACGGTAATCTTGGAAACAGTTACATAGTTTAGATTCTTGATCTGGCAAGTGAGATTTTTTTCCACACATGATCTTTATTTGCAGTGGTGTTACACTTCTCTATGACAAATGAGATGGAAGGTCTTTGTTAAAATGAAAGGGCAGCTGTTTATATACCTTGAAAGAAAAGAAATATTTTTGCATCATTCAGTATGTGCCTTTTGCCTCTGATGTTCTGGAAAACTCTTGAATTCGTTAAATTTAGGCTCCAAGCAGAGGGAGGTATGCAAAGACCTCAGGGATAAAACAAAAGAAACATTTTTTTTAAAAATAATGCAGCAGATAAGGTAACCTGGTTAAACGTTGACTTTTCTAAACAAAGAAACCACAGAGCAACTTCTGGGAGTGTGTTGTATTTAGCATATTTCACGAGTCCTGTACCTTTCTGGTGTTTTCTCATGGGCGGCAATCTTTGCAGCACAAACACAGGATCTCCCTCAGTCAAGGCTCCTCCAAGGCTCTCCCTGCCTGGCCAGCCCAGCCCCTTTTATCCCAGTTACCTTGACTGGCCACAGCTGCAGCCCATTGAAGGGCATCACAGCTGCAGCCCATCAAGGATAACTGGGACCTGCCGGGGCAAAGATATTCAAATACAGTACAGATATATTTTATATGGACTCAAGGGCCACTAACGCAATACATATATCCTAAGGGCCTCCTATAGGAGTGCAGGTTTTATAGTGCGGGATAAAGAAGGCTGGGTTGGCTCTTCCTCCATCACAGCCCCAGTGGAGGGCAGGGTTAAGGTCACTGGTGCCTGCTGAACTCCCCACTTGTCTAAAACATGCCCTTGGTGTATAGGTTCCTTATTTTTGTTGGGGGTGTGTGAAATATCTGTAAGACGTGTAATATCAGTCTGAGCTCACTTCGGAAACTGCAGAAGACAATTAAGTTGGTCAGATTCAGCCTTTGCTCCCCTGCACAAAACCCCTTGAACAGCAGATCCAAGACCTCTTACCATGAGCCTTTTCCTCTCCTGCCTCTTAAAGTGATTCAGCTTCCTATGAAGTAGTTAAATATTCATGGAGCTAAAGACTGCTCAGGCTGGTAGATCAGGAGCAACTTGCTGGGAAACAGCCTTTAAGTTGCAGAGTGTGTATGAGCAGGAGGGGGGACAGCTGGCTGAGGACACAGAGGGGGTTGATTGAGTCTCTTGCAGCAGAAAAGCTGCAGAAAAACACCCCAGAAAAGGGGGATGTCCCTGCCCTTGGTGTTGGCCATATAAAACACCTTTGGGTTACTGGCCATGTCACAGCTCCGTGGGCTGGGCACCATGCTCTGCTGCAGTTACTTGATGGAAGAGAAAGGGCAGGGTTAGATGGGATTTTGGGAATGGATTCTGCCCTGTGAGGGTGGGCAGGCCCTGGCACAGGGTGCTCAGAGCAGCTGTGGCTGCTCCATCCCTGGCAGTGCCCAAGGCCAGGCTGGATGGGGCTGGGAGCAGCCTGGGACAGGGGAAGGTGTCCCTGCCATGGCAGGGGGTGGGACAGGATGAGCTTTAAGGTCCCTTCCAACCCAAACCATTCTGGCACTCCATGAGCAGGCAGCCTGATGGCTGCCAGGTACCTCCACGGCCCATTCCTGGTGCTGGAGCAGCTCCAGCTCGCTCTCAGCCTGTCCAACACTCTGCCCGTGCTGCTGCCTAAAACCCCTGTGCTCTGCTCCACAGCCCCACTCCACACACAGCCAGGTGCAGGAGCTTTGTGCCTCCCTCCATCCCAGTCTCCCCCCTCTCTCACCCACAGACTTATAAAATGTGATTATCGTGATCTCATTTTGAGGAATTCAGTCCTCCAGTCCCAGTCCTAACCTCAAACCTGGCACTGCCATCCCATCACTCCTGCCCAACATCTCCCCAACAGTTATCGCAGCCCTTTCCACCCTCCTCTGCTCCCAGATGATTTTCCCCTTTGCTTCAGCCACGGGGACATGTGACACAAAACCCAGCCCTGATACATCACTGTGTGCAGAGCAGGAGAATTTACAGACAGCAGGAAAGGCCTTGGCTGTAAATCTGCAAGATTTTGATCATTTGGATCAGAGCTCAACAGCTCCCAGATTTTTCCCAGTGTTTAAACACCCATCACGCAGCAGTGCCTGTCCTTGGCCATCACTGGGGCTCTTCTGCCATCTCCTGGCAGAGGTGGATTTTTACATCAGTAAGCCCAGAGTTACAGAAGGGAATTTGAATATTCATTTCTTCTCTTTTCTTAAAATAAATAAACAGACCCACAAAACCACCACCAGATAAACAGGCAAAGTGCTCCTCCATCTCTCTTCAAAGGGGTTCTAACACTTATATAATTTATTTGTGCTTCTTGGGCTCAAGGTGTTTGTTAGGTTTTGTTACTTTTGAACTCAAACTAATGCTCGGCTGTGCACCAAGTCCAGTCCAAACGTGTGAGCCACTCAGCAAGACAAAGAAAGTAAAATATGCAGGGAATTTTGTGGTTTTTTCTTTACCCCAAACCCATGGTAACAGCATGCCCATCACTGGCACAATGACTGCCAGGATGTCTTTAAGAAAATGAGTGTATTTCTTACAAATGAGTGGATTTCTTACATTTGAATCAATCTGCACGGAGAGCACAGTGGTTTTTTGGGCTCTCACCTCCAGGTTCCCAGCCTGGCATCTCCCAGCCTGTCCCAATGAGGAGGAAGGTTTGCTAAGTTATTAAACAGAAATAAGTGTCTGTTCCCAGGCACTTCCTCCAGCTCTTGCTCAGGCACTGTGAGAAATTTGTGGCTGAGATGAAATTTCACACTTGTGCTGTAGAATCATGTCAGAGAATTATAAAGTGCTTTGGGCTGGGAGAGACCTTAAAGCTCACCCAGTGCCCCCCCTGCCATGGGCAGGGACACCTTCCACTACCCCAGGCTGCTCCAAGACCCCGTCCAGCCTGGCCTTGGACCCTTCCAGGCATAAACCCTTTCTTGCTTCTGCCTTTCTGGCCAATGCAGCAGTGAGCAAACCCCACTTGCTGATCTTTAAGATCCCTTCCAACCCAAACAATTTGATGATTCCATGCAAAGGTCATTGATTGACGCCTCTTTTCCTGGTCCTTCCTTAGCTCGGTGATGCCCAAAAGTACCTTCCTGTAGGATCTGATGCCCCACTTCCATCTCCTGCTTCAGGCTGATGAAAAGGTGTCTGATCCAGCAAGTTAAAGGCACGTCCTGCTTAGCCAGGCTATTCTCCAGGGATGACTCTGCATCCCCAGGGCATCCTTGGCTTGGTGTCCATTTCATTGAGTGCTTCCCTGTTTTCCAAACAGGGAATACATATCCATTCACAGAATTCACAGAATCACAGAATTCACAGAATCCCCAGGTTGGAAGAGACCTACAAGATCATGGAGTCCAACCCAGCCCCAGCCCCTCACATAAACCCTGGCACCCAGTGCCACATCCAGGCTTTGTTAAACTGACTCCACCACCTCCCTGGGCAGACCATTCCAGAACTTCACCACCCTTTCCATAAAAAACTTTTTCCTAATATCCAACCCCCATTTCCCTTGGTGCAGCTGGAGGCTGTGTCCTCTGGTTCTGTCAGTGCTGCCTGGAGAAAGAGCCCAGCCCCACCTGAGCACAGCCAGGCGGTTCTAGAGAGTGATAAGGTCACCCTTGAGTCTCCTTTTCTCCAGGCTGAACACCCCAGCTCCCTCAGTTGTTCCTCACAGGGCTTCTATCTATGGTCCTTAGGATAAAAATGTGGTGATCACAGCAGAGCAGCTTGCAAACCAAGGATTTCGGGATGTGTTTCCATGTTTATAAAGTGCAGAAGGGAAACAAAAAGGCTGATGGAAGTGGAGTTTTTTTAAGCCAAAGGGCTTTGATCAGAGATATCCCAGTCTAGGGGTTTGTGAGCTCAGGGGCTGCTGCAGCAAGGAAAACTCCATCATACCCAGTCCCCAAACTTCAGACAGTCCCTAAGCAAAAAGAGGTGCAAATATTCCTTAGATAGCAAGGACACACATAGGGAATGTCTGGGACATCCTGAGCACAGCACTGTTAATTTTTAATGGCTTTAAATCGTATTTGCTTTATTAATCTGACTAACTGCCCATCTGTACCCTCACATCCATCTGGGTGACTGAGCTCTGTGTGGAACCCACAGATAAAAACCTGCCTGGTCATGGGGTGTCATTGTCCAGAGGTGTTTCAACCCAAGGAGCATCTCCCTGGGAATTTCCAGCCCTGGCCAAGTCAGGGCTTTCCAGCAGGGACTGGACAGTTTCACAGTTAATGCAGCCACTTGTAACTGCCTCGGTCAGTGCTTACCCAAAGGGTTTGAAGAGTTATGGAATTCAACATTTAACCCCCTTCCATTAGGCACAGGAAGAGATCGTTAACATGTCTAAATATCTCTTCCCATCTGCTTCTGCCTTTCCATAGACTTTCTCCAGCAAAACCCATAATTAATGTGTGGAAAGGGAGTTTGTTCATGGGTTCACAGGCAGTGAAGCATCCTGTGGCACTCCCAGAGCTTCTCCGAGCTCCGGAAAATCTTCTGGAGCCCAGGATAGATGCAGCAGAGATGCTCCTTTCAGAGCAATTCCCTGGGGATGGAAGGGAAAGGAAGTGTGGGCTAGAGCTGCTGATGGGCAATGGATCCCCAAGATCCCCAACCTGCAGCTAATTCAGAGACCAGCTCTGGACACCCACTATTTGCTCCTGGCTCCAGCAATATCTTTTATTCCACAATAATTGTCACATTCCACATTTTCACCAACCATCCTTTAATTCCAAACTTAAAAAAATTAAAAGTGAAAAAAAAATTAAGTGAAACCCAGCACAGCTATTTTCAGCCAGAACTTGGCAAGAAATTTGCAGTTTCTGGTTAAGACTCAAAGAAGATGGTGAATTTCCAAAGCATTTCTCTTCTTTTTTCCAGTTTTATCAGTTGGTTTAATAAAATTACCTCACTCTGCAAATCTTCACTTGCTGGCATGGGAATAGAGAAAGTGTAAAACTTCTCAGGGTGTATGATATTTTTCCAAATACCATTAATCATTAAACACCTTCTATATGATCCATTGCTAAATATTATTGAATGCCAGAGGGTCTCTGAAGGAATTCTGGGGCACTGAGCTTGCAGAAGAGTCAGGTGTGAGCACCCAGGTATGGAATCACAGATTCATGGAATATCCCAAGCTGAAGGGGCCCCCATGGATCAAGTTCCACTCCTGGATGCTGCGGTTGCATTGAACAGGAGCAGGAAAATCGAGTCAGATTAGGGGAGGAAAGGGAAATGATGAATCCAGAGCTCAAAGCAGCATCTGGGAAGCTCTGAACATGTCCCAGGACCCCTTTCTGGCACATGCACAGGGCTGTCTGGGGAATGTTGTTAAAAATGGGCTAAAATAACATTTCAGGGGTTGTTTGGCATTCACTTGCTTTGTGATAGGAAATCTTTACCCTGGGCCCAGATAAGAAGATGTTTAATGGTTTATTAAATAATAACTCCACAACTTCCTGACAGGCTCTGCTTCCAAGGAGCAAGGGGGATGAGAGGAAACATCCTCAAGCTGTGCCAGGGGAGGTTTAGGTTGGGTATGGGGAAAATTTCATCACAGAACAGCTGGTCAGGCACTGGCAGAGGCTGCCTAGGGCAGGGGTGGAGTCACCACCCCTGGAAGTGTTCATAAAACATGATAAAACATGTGGATGTGGCACCTGGGGACAGGGGTTAGGGTGAATGTGACAGTGCTGCTGGGTGGTGGCTGGATGTGATGATCTGAGAGGTTTTCCAGCCTAAAGGATCCCGTGAGAAACACATTTCTGTGGACTAGCCTGGTTGGTGTGAGGGTACAAACAGTGCCAGGTGAACTCCTCACCCTTCTCTGCCAGAGATGGAAACCCTGCCTGGCTCCGGCAGGGACCTGCTGCTCACCCTTCTCCACGCCCAGGGAAGCCCCATGGATCATCCCCTGCAGTCCCAGCCCAGCCTCCAGCTTTTGTTCGCCACATTCCCAGCAGCATCACCTGTCTGGGGAGCCACCTCTCCAGGCACAGCTCCACCCCAAAGTGCCACAGCTCCCCTCTCTCAGCCTCAGCCATGGGTTTGCTCTTTCCCACCATCCTTCACCCCCAGGTGGGAAGGATGCCATCCTGTCCCTTCCCACTGGCCATGACAAGGAGAGGCTGCTCAGGACACGGCTGGAGAGGAAATGTTTGGCCAGGAAGAAAAAGGCCACTGCAGAAACCGAGGAAAGACAAGGAAGTGCCACAGCAGGGACCCCAAACCTGCTGAGGGAGTGGCTGTAATTGTGCCCTGGCAGGCTGCAGCAAAGGCCCCACCACTGCTGAGGAGGAGGGAAAGTGTCTCCCCCCTTGTTCCAAGGCTGCCAGAACTCTACAGGGTAAACTGAAGGTTCAAACCCCCTGTCGAGTGATTGTTGGAATGATCCCAGATTTTGAAAAGGAACATAAAAAGCTGTGAACGTGATGCAGCAGCTTCTGAATGTGATCAGGCTGGAAAAGACCTAGGCAAGACTCACCTAAATGTGAAAAAAAAAAAACACAAATTAAGGAATCCTGGTTAATGTGAAAACTGACCCCACCGATGAATGAGAGAGCTTCGTACAGATTTCAGCTGCCAAATCTGCTAGGTGAGGGGAGATGACCTTGAATGCATCTGCAGAACATTCTGATACTTCCGTAACCCTAACATTAACGCAAAAGAAGCATTAGCCTTAAACCTAATGTTGAACCTCACCAGAAAAAAAAACCATAATGGAATCCTACCCACGAAACTAACCCTAACGCAAACGTTAGCCCAGACCTTGGCAGAAGCACAACCCGAATACCAACCCTAGCTCTACTTCTAATCTTAACCTTCACTCCTAACCCGAACTTGTCATCCCAGAGGATGAGGGACATGCCTGGGTTTAAGTTTGCTCAGTCCAAACCTCAGGCCACACTGAATGTTTACAGAAATCCTTTGAGGGACGCATCAGCAAAAATCCACCAACCTGCCCATTAACCTCAAAAGCCAGGGGAAAAAGGGATTATCCAGTCAGAATATTAAAATCTGCTGTAATGGCGTGGATCACTGTGCTATGAACCCTAAAAAAATGCTTCATCTCATGAAACATAAGGGAAGAAATTTAGAAATTTAACAATTGGAATAAGGCAAAGAAATTTAAGGTGTGGACTAGGTTAGACAGTCCCAAAGCAGGTTTTGGGATCACTGAGATGCAGTTGATGGGCTTTTTATAACAAGCACAAAATAAGGAATACTAATAATGACCTTGGGCTAAAATTACATTTCACTTTTATTTAGAAAGATGTTCCACTCTGGGCACATGAATAAATCAATGTGCAGCACATCTGCTTCATGTAAGTGTAACCTGACAGTTTGGAGTGGCAGCTCCCCCCAAATTAAGAGTTACTCCAAGCCCTGGTAATGGGTTCATCAACAGCCCATCGCCAGGTTGTGCATATTCAACCCACTGATTTTATGACAAACCATTTGTCAAGGTCTCTGAAGGTGAGAACAGATTCTGAGTTCTCAGCATTTCTGAAAATGTACACAGATGTCTTTTTTTTTTTCTTCTTTAATAAGGAAAGTCTACTGGGGATGGTAATGATGTCACAGAAGTCAAAAAACAGTGAGCTGACAAGAGATGTTTAAAATTATTTTATCATGTGAATAACAACAAGCTCTGCCTCCAGAGCTGGTGGTTGTGGACTGGGAAAGCACAGCAGGCACCAGTGTCCAGCTCCCCAACACCCCCAGGGTGTCCATGACAGCAGTGGCTGGGTGCAATGGGAACCTTCTCCTCAGGGAGGACAAAAAGCAATCCCACCCTGCGCCTGACAGTGCGGTCCAAAGGATCTTAAAGCTCATCCCATTCCACCCCTGCCATGGCACAGACACCTTCCACTGTCCCAGGCTGCTGCCAGCCCTGCCCAGCCTGGCCTTGGGCAGTGCTAGGGATGCAGGGGCAGCCCCAGCTGCTCTGGGCACCTGTGCCAGGGCCTGCCCACCCTCACAGGGAACAATTCCTGCCCAGTGTCCCATCCATCCCTGCCCTCTGGCAGTGGGAGCCATTCCCTGTGTCCTGTCCTTCCATCCCTTGTCCCCAGTCCCTCTCCAGCTCTCCTGGGGCCCCTTTAGGCCCTGGCAGGGCTCTGAGCTCTCCCTGGAGCCTTTTCCTCTCCAGGTGAGCACCCCCAGCTCTCCCAGCCTGGCTCTGGAGCAGAGGGGCTCCAGCCCATGGAACATCTCCATGTCCCTCAGAGGCCTTTGTTGACTGGCAGTGACAAACCAGGTTTTGGTCACATCGTCCACGTGACACACCTGAGATGCCCAGAGTTACCATTGGCAGTCCCTTGGCACAATCTGTTTTCTTCCTGGAACAAAGAAGAGAATTCCCTGTGTGATGTTCTGTGAATTCACCGCTCTCTGGTGATGTTATCTCTATTGTTGACTTATGAGGGTGCAGACCTTCCACCCTCCCCAAAATCAATCTGTTCAGCAATTGGATTGCTGGAGTGGCACCTTTGTTATTCCTGCAAGTTCCGTGTTGTTCTCTTCGTCTTTGTGTGCTCACTCAGCCACATCTGCTCCTGCTGACCTCAGTCAGAGCCAGCACAAGAGCTCTGTGAAGGTCTGAGTCAACAAGAGATCAAAGAGAAGGAGCAGCTTCAGAGCACACAAAGGCAAATTACACCAGACAGGTGGAATTTAGCAAAATGATTGGGCAGCAGGTTCAGAATAATCATAAATATTTCCTTTTCACCTACAAATATGCACCACACTTGGTACAAGCTTAAATTTATTTTTTTCTTAAATCTTTCAGAGGTATTCATAACCAAGCAGCTCATAAGCAAACTGAGACATGGATCCTTGAAGGTATCAGAGAAGTGTCACTGGATGTGCCTTTCTGAAGGATCTGGAAATACCAGACCCTCCCATGATTAACCTGTCCCTCACAGTTGCTCCCCTCACCCTTTTCTTCTTCTCTTTCCCAGATTAAAGAAGTTCATCTCCCTCCACTGATGTGCCACAGGCCCCTCACCACCTTGGTCACTCTGCACTGGATTTTCCAGGTTTTTTCCCCAGGTATCTCCCAGGAGAGGGGTTGGACTTCTATCATGAGATACCAAAAATCAAAATTGCCTGGGGTAAATCACCTGAGTGACAATTCAAGCCCCTGCTGGGACACACCAAACTGTAGGGTACTTGCTATTTAAAGCAGCTGAATGCTAACAGGAATATTGGGATTCACTGTGTCACCTCATCCACTGGGAGAGCAAAGCAGAATATTTACTGATCTGGTCAAAAAGGATCTTATCACGACAGGACTGAAAACAGCAATAAAATACCTTTATCATTAATTCTGATTAGTGAAATACAGTGGAATATCCCTGATAGTGAAATATCCCAGGCAGGGGAGAACGTGGGATTAGCCTTTCAGGCTCCTGGGAAAATAAAAAAAATTAAGATGCCGAAAAGATCTAAGAGTATTCCTATCCCATAATACATATCCTTATCCTGTGATGATAGTTTTTATCAGAACATGGCAGAGATGCAAATTATTTAATGCAGGTTTTCCTTGGCTGTGCCGTTGCTTTTATGGCATTTTTATTGCTTTTAAACCAAATCACGTCATTGCTGGGACCTTTTCTGACCCCTTAGTTAAAATGTTACCCCAAGGACAATCTCATCTTTGTGCGCTCAGTGTTTGCTGAGCACTCCAGGATCCCTGGATTTGCATGGGGTGGGAGCAGAGCCCTGCCCAGGGATGACAACAACCCCATCAACAGTGCCTCTAATCCTGCTGCATTTCTCCATGAAAAGCACTGAAATTTCTTAAAAAAAAAAAAAAAAAAAAAAAAGCTTCATTTGAAATAGCAAAATCTTCTGTTCATGTATCTCCTAGGTGGGGGCAAGTCAGAAATTTACTGATATTGAACAAAAAGGCAAAAAGAAGGGAGAGTGAGTGAGAACTGAAATGGGCTGCTCAGAGAGAGAGGTGGTGCAGTCTCCATGCCTGGAGACACCCAAAAGTCATCTGGAAACAGTCCTGGGCACTCAGGTCACAGCGAGGTGGGACTGGATCACCCCCAGTGTCCCTTTCAAACTCAACCACTCCAGGATTCTGTGAAGAAATGGGTTTGAGCCTCCATATTTTTGAGCATTTTAAAGGAGGGAAATGTTTTTGATGGTAAAACAAGTTCTTGTCCTGCTTGCCTCAAATTCCGGATTTTTCTATTTAGGGAAAACAAAAAAGACCAAAAAAAGAGGGGAAGAAATTAAGACTAAGACCAAAAAAAAAAAAAAAGAAAAAGTATAAACAAACACTCTGAAATACAGGAAGAATATGGGCAAACCATGAAGTGATAATGGCCAGAGGGGTGGGAAGACAGAGGCTAATGGGAATAGAAACAGATAGACACAAAATTTCTGGATAGAAGGGATACAGGAATGGGACTAGAGGGTAATGTGGGTGGGAATTGGAAAGAAACTATGGGATTAGGATTTTAAAAGGATCTAAAGCTGGTTGGTTGACTACACTGGTGACTAGAAGAAGGAGTCAAAATATGAGAAATACATAGAAATTATAAATTTTATACTAAGAAATAATTATCAGTCCAGGAAATGTTGAGCTTCAGCAGAATAGAGAGAGAAATGTGCATGGAAATCCCAAAAGGACCAAGAGAGTCATAGGGCAGGAATGAAAGAATAATGAAAGCTGGGAAAAGAGCCACATTATAGAATCAAGAAGGGGAAGAAAAACGAACCCAAACTCCAAAAATTAAACGAAAGAGTTTGGGGTGGTGGCAGTAGGAAGGACCAGAACTGGCAGCCAATAAGTGAATACAGGGATGTATCAGGCAAGGCCTGGATGAGGCAGAAATTAGGAAGAGCTTAGCCGAGTGAGGAGAAAGGTAAGAGAAATCTGGGGGGAGAGATGAGCCAAATTTAAGGGAGAACAGGCACAAAAGTCTGTGCATCCAAAATAAGTGAGAAAAGGGGAAATCCCACCTTCCTGATGACCACGACATCAAAACACAGAACACAGAACGACACAGTGACAAAGGGACAAGGGGAATCAGGGGCTGGGAGTGGCCAGTGCTGGACAGAGGGAAGAGCTGCCAGTCTCTGCATTATCCAGCACTTCAAGAAGGCCTTGGAATCACAGAACTGATGGAATTTGTCATCTCAGTGCTCAACAGCTGGGGAAAAACTCCAGTGTTAGGAGTTGGCAATAAAGGAGTGTTATTTATGCTGAGGTTCAGGCCTGGAGGTGTCGGGGCATTGCAGACCACGCTGCCCTTCCTATGGGTCAGAAGGAAAGAGGGAACGATTCAGAAAGAATTCATAGATTATAAAGCCTAAAAAAACCCTCTGCATGTGCCCATTGTGAACTAGGGTTTGGCACGTGCTAGAGAAAGCTGTGCATGTGTTAAGGAGGAATTCGTGTGTGGTTAAAGGATGTGGATGTCAAGTCTGTGGTTAAGAAAGATAATTCAGGCAATACTTTAATTAGCAGATGCTCAATCTCCCTTCCAAGCTGGTCATTATTTAATCACACACTCTGAAAGGAAATGGTGTCTAAAACTCTGAATCTACCCACCTACTATTTTGTTACACCCCAGATTATTCCAAGAGCACAGAGTGACAGGACAAAAGGGAATGGCTTCAAACTGGTAGAAGTTTTCAGGGAAGCTCTGATTTGCCAAATGTGCCGCTTCTACCTCAAAAAGGAGCACAATGAAATCTTGTAGGACTGGTGGGGGCAAACTGGGGGGGTGCTGGTGGCAAGTGCGTTTTTCCCTTTCTATTCTGTTGAAAAAGGGGGTGTGGCAGCCTAGGACCAAGGAATATTGAAGGCAAAGTGCTGATGGGTGGCAGCATCCACCTGACAGCAATGTTTATCCCCTTCCCTCAGGTTGCAAGACCTGTTTCTGTGTGTGTGTTAGCGTGACATGAAATAAACTACAAGTAAAATGAGGGCAAAAAGTCCTAGCAAGTGGCAGGGCCCCTGGGGGCTTTGGGATACACATTCCCACGTGTGTCCCCAGCCGATGGGATCGGTGGCAGCGCCGGTGCAGAGCTGTGTTGTGCTGCCAGGACAGTTGCTTGGAAAAAGAAGGGAAAAACCTAAACAAATCGGAGAGGAAAAACTCACCCAGGCAGGCAGCAGCAGGCTCCGGTGTGGCTGAGGTTTCCAAGGCTACTGCAGCCACACTGCCAGCTGGGACACGGCCGCCTTTGGGGTGGTTTTGTACAATTTTTACTGTTTGAGTTGGTAGAGCCACTCGTGGCTCAGGTTGTGTGTTGGGGGGGGAATTGCTGGCTGAGGATTTATTCGTTTGTCGCAAGCCTTGCAAGGGGGGGTAGGGCAATGCGAGCTTTCCTAAAGAGCTCGGAGGGGTGTTTCCAGCTGAAATCCCACACCACGACCATCGGGAGCCACAGAGGGGCCGACATCGTCCTGCAGGTAGGGCCAAGGCAGCTCAGCATCCTAAAACTGGAGGGGGGTGGAGAGAAGGTTTGGGAAGGTTTGGGAAGGGAAGGTTTGGGAAGGTTTGGGAAGGTTTGGGAAGGGAAGGGAAGGGAAGGGAAGGGAAGGGAAGGGAAGGGAAGGGAAGGGAAGGGAAGGGAAGGGAAGGGAAGGGAAGGGAAGGGAGTCCTCCATGCGTGGAGGGACCAGTTTATGCTGGAATTGACGGCCAGAAAAGGGGCTTGGCAAAGCAGGGATGAACCTGGTGCCACTTCCAGCAGTGTTCCCTGCCTGTCCCTTGCCTGCTCCCAGTCTGCAGGGGTAGCAGATCGCCATGCAGCCCTGGAATTCTCCGCCTCAGACAACAGCTTCATCCTTCAGGACTTCAACTCCCCCCATGGCACCTTTGTCAACAGCTGCCAGGTGCAGAACGCGGCCGTCAGGGTGAGGCCGGGGGACATCCTGAGCTTCGGCCCCGCGGGAGCGTCCTTCGAGCTGGTGCTGGATGGGGCAGCTCAGGTAGGGCTGGGGATGCCCGGGGAAACGTGCCCGGGGAAAGGTGCCCAGGGAAGGGTGGGTGGGTGGGTGTTGCTGTCCAGGGAAGTCTTCAGAAGCAGGAACTCACTCCCAGCTCATCTGGAGATCCTGAGGAGAGGTGCCAAAGATGAGCGTCAGGAAGATCCTCAAATGCCAGAGGTTTATGTCCAAAAAGGAGACAGAGGAGTCCTTCACCTTGATTCAGATAAACAATTCTCCCAATTTATCTCCCAGATAAATTATTCTCCCAATAACGGGACAGAGTCCACTGGGACACATGCCCCCGGGGTTTTCTCTCTCTCAGGGTTTCGGAGGGCGCAGCCTTGTCTTGTCCTCACTCCTGGCCACGAGGTGCCTGCTTCCTTTTCCCCCTGGCTGAGGTACCAGGAAGGTACAGCCTTCCCAAACCACTTACCACATATTTCCCCCTTGAACCTACTGTTTTACCCCAAAGTTCAGGAGTTCAGGCTCGTGCAGACCCTTGCCTATCTCGGGAGCCAGGCTGTCTGGGCTCTACAACAAACCTGCTTCCCAAAGTCAGTAGAGACATTAAGACCCATTTCAAAGATGCCAACACCCATACCTTGACCCATCAAATTATTTGTAAAGACAGTAGCTCACATCTTTCCTGTCATGGGGAGGAGGAAATGAAAAGCTGGAGCTCCCTCTGCTGAAGAAACTCAGGCAGTTCGGTAGGAAAATGAAAAAGCACGGGACAGAGATGCATTAGCAAAGGAAGACCTGGAAAATGTTCTTTCCCTCTGTTTGCATTTTATGTTTCCTCCCAAGCCACTTAACAAGAGAGAAGCTGGGTTTCAAATAAAACATAGAGGAACTGATAATCCTCAGTAATATTTTTTATTATTTTGGCTCTTGAAGAATCCAAGATGCTGCCTAGGTAAAGCTAGATTGCACTGGAGAAGTGAGCAGTTGAATTCCCAAGGGCAGGTGAGCACAGGATCGGGTCTGCACAGCGATGCAGAGCCTGTCCATGGGGCGCCTTTTCCTCACCCTGGGATCCTCCTTTGCAGGGGCAGCTTTGAAGGCCGACCCTGCTGCCTGCAGGGAGGGAACCACCTGGCTGTGAAGTGTCTGACGAGGGGAGGGATCGCTCCTCTGGGTCTGAGAGGAGGTGCTGTGCGGAGGAGCGCACCTGGCTGGGAATCACACCCTGCCATGCCCAGACAGGACTCTGTCAGGGTTTTGTGCCATCCTGCTGGGAGCCAGCGCCGTGGGCAGCAGCAGGAGCAAAGCAGCAGGGCTGGGATTTGCCCTGGGAGAAGGGAAAGGTGCTGGAGGTGCAGGGAGCCTGCACTGGGGTCTGGGGCTCTGTTAACAGCCGGGAGTTGAAGGACCCACGCGCAGGTTCGACCCTGCTGGCAGATGTTCAACGCAGCCCTTGTCACTGAGACCTTGGCGGTGGCTTGTCCCCGCTGTTCTGGAAAGCTCTGCTCTTTAGAGAGCAGCACGCAGTGTCCTAATTCCCAGTCTGACAGGCCCAGCTGATGGGAAGACAGGAACACGATGAGAGGCTTTGGTTTGCCTGGGAGAATGGGCGAAACAAATGGGATAGGACCATGTGTGAGCCAGGAGAGCTGTGAAATGATGTGCAGAATTAGGGCAGTCAGATGCAGAGGGAAAAGCTCAAAAAGCAGAAAACCCCAATAATTTCCTTCTGTTTCAGCAAAGCATCTGGATGCCCTGATTAAAATCTGATCCTCGCATAATGGAAATGGGAAACATCTAAAATTGTGCTTCTGCTTAGATCTGTGCCTGGGTTTTCCATGACGCAGTGCACGTGAATCCAGGGCTAAAATATTTCCTAAAATCTTGCAGATAACTTGGTGCTTTCCCACCACAGATGTCCTGTCCCCCCTTGAAACGTCGCGTGGGGTGGAGCGGACAGCTCCAAGTGGTTGCAGAGCCCAAACCCTGGACTCCTGCATCTCCTCTGTGCCTGCCCTCGCTGCAGGGGCAGCTTCCCCCCAGCTCCCTGGGCAGAGGGGCCCCCAGAGCCCCCGGCCATGTGCCCCATCTGGTGCTGCCAAGGCGACCTGCGAGTGCCCGGGACGGGAGCACAGCCAGTGCCACCTCTCTGGACACCTCCAGCAGGACCTCTGCCGTGAGGCCAGGTACTCCATGCTGCCACAACCAGCCATTTGTGCCCTGGCATCCTCACAGAGCCGCTTGGTTGATTGATTGGAGCAGAGCAGTGACAAGCGTTGAGCAAGTGGGTGCGAGTCATTGTGCCCTGGAGCTGACCAAAATCCATGTGTGGTCCTGGGTGGCATTTGGGTCAGGGAAAATATGCGCTGTGCCATCCCAAGGGGAATGCCGTTGCCCTTGCAGAGGGACATTTCCTCTTCCTTTTTCCTGGTGTGGGACCCAGAAGGGCCATGATTGACTTTATCTGCACCACCAACTCCTGTGCCTGTTCCTGACGCCTGTGTAAAGTGTTTTTTTTTCCTCCTTTGAAGTAGCTGTCTCAAGTGAAAGGACCTTAAAATAGATCTGTATCCAGTGCACCTCTGGAAATAAAGTATGTGATAGAGCAGGACAGAGGTGAGGGTTTGGGCTGGAGAATGTGGCGTTTGCCATGGGTGTTGTGGCCTGGTGCACAGTGCTGTGCTTTTCCTGCCGTGGGCTTGGGATTTTTGAGCTGTCATAAGCAACACAAAGCCAGCAGTGAGGCAGCACCGTGCAGTCCCTCAGTGGAAACCTCAGTGAGAGCAAAGGCAGGGACACACACAGCCAGGGTAGCACAAACTCCTTTTTTTGAGATCAGCCCAAAGGGTCTCCATGCCCTGATGGCAGTGGGCAGAGCTGTTCCCATGTGGAAAGACAAAAAAGCACAGCTTTCTGGGGGGCTGGCCAGCGCTGAAAAATACAGGCAGACTCTCTCTGCTGTGTCTCTGCTGCTTTTAGGCTGTTTTGGTTCCCAGAGGTGAATTAACTCTCTTTTCTGTGCTGTTTTGGTTCCCAGAGGTGAATTAACTCTCTCTTCTGTCCACAGTCTAAGTTTTTTGCAGTCTTTTTTTTGATTCTCTGCTGGTTGTGAAGTGAGCTCATGCCCTAAATAGCAGCCACTGCCTTGGAGTAGATTTGGGACCAGGGAAAAGGGTGCTGCAGGGAGCATTTTTGCTGCCTGCAGCCACCTCTCACGCTGATAATTTGCTTTCTCCCAGTCTCAGCCAGCTTCTCGGGTGACGGTGCAAGCGGTGTGGGGAGAGCTCCTTCCCTGGGGCCCCACAAGGTGGATCTCCTGCTGCAGGGGAAGGTAATCCTGGGGAGGGAGGGGTGAGGGAGGACCCTGTCCTGGTCCTCGGAGGAGCAGGGGAATCCTGCCCAATGTCTGCGTCCCACCAGGAGTCCCAGCAGGGTGTGGGGCCGCCACCCGAGCGGGTGGATGGGGCTCAAATCAGTGGAAGAAGGGGTTTCCCTGCCCCACCAAGTACACAGAGAGCAGCTCTGCACAAAGAAAGGTGGAATCCTGGCTAACCTAATTATTACTAATTTCCTCTGATAGGCAACAGCAAAGAAGGCAGAGGAGCAGGAACTGACAGAGGGAAAGCTGAGAGAAGCTTTGTGCGAGCTGAAGAAAATCAATGCACGAGAGGTATTGCACTGACCTGTGCCGTGCTGGAGAAGAATGCTTCCCCCATCCCTGAAATCCTTCCCTTCCCTCCATTCTTGTGATCACCATCCGGGAGAGATGATGCTGATGGTGATCCCAAAAGAAACCCCCAGTGCTTCCAACCAAGCTCCCACATCTTGTTTCCCAGGCTGTGTTACAGCAGCAGGTGCTCCAGCAGAGCCAACAGCTCAGGGCTGCCCGGGAGGAAAAGGAGTTGCAGAGGCAGAAATTGCAAGAAGAGGTAGCAGGATACAGGGAGCAAAGCAGGCAGCATTCCCTGACCATCCTGGCTTTAGAGGACAGGCTGCTAGAGGCCACTCAGCAGCAGAAGGTGCTGGAGGTGGAAAAGGCAGCACTTGTGGAAAAGATGGAAGGTAGGTGAGGGTTGTATGGGATGTGCCTGTACCAGGAACTGACGGGGTTAACATGAAATGTGTGTGGAGATGGAACAGTGAACAGCTGCTATGGAAAACATTGGGAGGATGTTGAATGAAGGTTATTCCCCTGCAGGACAAGCTCTGTGAGGCTCTGCAGAAGCCATTTCATTGTTTGGTGGTTTTGGAGAGCATTTTTTCATTGTTCGGTGGTTTTGTCAGGGCTTTGCCACTGGAGAAGGGCTTTTTGCCCTATGAAATTACAAGACTGGCATGCTTTGGGCTTCTCCAAGACAGAAGCAATCCCAGTCAAGGCTGGATGTCAAGAATTGTCCGGTTGGCCTTGGAACTGGTCTCTCAGGGACATGGTTTCCCAAAGAGACAGTCCTCAGAGCTGCCACATGAAGGAAATTATTTGTGTAGCAGAAACAACAAGCATGTGTGTGTTACAAAGAAGTAATAGGCCTTTTTTTCTTGCGTCCTTTAGGACTTCAGTGTGATGCCCACAGCTCAGCATCGGGAGCTTGGCTGGAGATTTGTCCTGCCATGGAGTCTCATGTTTGTCTGAGGTGAGCAGCACTCACTGATGACGATCAGAGATTAGAGAAGGGCAGGGACCACTTGGGAGAGCCTAAGGAAGTCCAATGCCACCTGTCCCGAGATCTTTTTAGTCTGAGACAGGACTTGAGTCCCTTTGCTAGGCTGAAGTGATCCTAAGGGCAAAGAGCATCAAAGTTATACCAAACAGCACATGACAATCTGCCATCCCCTCTGGATGGCCAATCCCACACCACAGGGTGACCCCAGGGGACCAAAAGGCAGGTAAAAAAAGAATTAAATAATAAAATATTAAGCAGGAGTGCAGCACAGGAAGGCATGCATGGGCTCCCTGCAATGAGGTTTCCCGATGGCTGTGAGATCTGCACTGATCTTTCCCAGGAAACTGCAGGAGGAGCTGGCAGTGGTGCAGGGCTCGCTCCTGGAAAAGAAGGCAGTCATCAGCAGGCTCAGCAGGGAGCTGTCAGAAACCAGAGCCAGGATGTCGGACATGAGAGGTGGGTGATGTGCAATGTGTGCCTGCCATTGTCCCCATCCTCCTCCGAGCACACACAGATCACAGGAAACTGATGTCACAATTCTCAGGTGATGGTTTGTCCTGCTGGGGGCAGAGGAGGCAGTCTGTTCCCTTTGGGAAGGTGAATTTCTCCCCATCCTTGGCTAAGTAATAGCAGCGACAACGGGAGAGCTGAGTAATCAGGGGGAGAGCAGGTAGACAAAACTGGGCTCAAAATCACTCTGGTGAACCTCTTGGAGCTGAAGATGTTCTAAGCCAGTGGACTGGGAAAGCCTTGCCTGGAATTCCTCCATGAGCAGGGCTGTGAACATGAGGACAGAGCCCATGAGAAAGTGTGCAGTCAAAAACTGCAAGTCAGAAAATGCTGGTGACCTGTCCTCCTTCAGTCTGAAGGATAATTGCCACAGCAAGGAATTGCCCTGGCTGGTACCTTCACAAAGAGACTGAGATTGAGTAAACCAGGATGTCCTGTTGGCTTGGCCCGGGATCTGAGGGCAGCTGTCAAGGGCAGGACTCTGCAGGGATGAGCCCCATTGCTGCTTCCATGAGGGTGCACCAGCTGCAGATCCCCCAGGACTGGGTGGTGAGCCAGCCAGCATCACACGAGGCTGTTCTGTGCATAGGGGAGCTGAGTGAAGAGCAGAAGGTGGAGCTGGAGCACAGCCAGAGGCAGCTGAAACACCGGGAGTGGGAAGTGAACCAGCTCCAGGAGAAGCTATCCGAGATGTCCAGCCTTGTGGAGAAGAAGGATCAGGCCCTGAGAGCAGCAGCTGAAGAATTAAGGTACACCCTGACATCACCTAAGGCTTCACAGATGCCGCTCTGTGTGTCCCCAGCAGCTGATGGTGTTTAGGGCTCTCCTCAGAGCAAAAGGCATGT
This sequence comes from Emberiza elegans, assembly GCA_024865655.1. Classification (NCBI taxonomy): domain Eukaryota; kingdom Metazoa; phylum Chordata; class Aves; order Passeriformes; family Fringillidae; genus Emberiza; species Emberiza elegans. Next base: position 7,635,531 of record JALJVW010000067.1, on the reverse strand, counting down.
GTGAGAGTATCAGGATGGTGCTCAGCTCTGAATCCATGACACAGGAACTGAAACAGGGGTTTAGTGGAGCTCATGCCAGCAGATCTGTTACTCAGGCACTTGTATCTAAGCGAGTGTTCCCACCCACACTATGGTAGTCATCAGTGGGTGCCCAGGGTGCTGCTCTCCACGAGCTGTTTGGGTCACCTTCATCCATCATGGGGTCCCACAACTTCTTGACTCTCCACCCAGCCAAGCCCAAAGGCGCTGCCAGGTGCTGAGGGATGCCTCCCAACAAACACTGGAGGACACAGAGGATGCTCCCGGGACGCCAGTGCAGCTGAGTGAAGCCTCCCAGAGGGTGAGTGCTCATGGAGAGCACCGAGGTGCGGGTTTGCCAAGAGCACTGATGGCACGTGGTGTTTCTCAGCGTCACGGTGAGAGCCAAGCCTGGAGCTGCCCTGCGCTGGCCTGAGGGTGGGATGGCCGGGCACCCTTCCCGAGCCAGGGCTGCCTGTGCTGCCTGTGATCCGGGGAACCCACAGCCCCCACCAGGCTGCTGCTGGTTGAGCTGGTGTTTGCACAGCACTTTGGAACCACCAAGTGTTGTGCGTGCTAATGACTGCGTTAATTGTCAATCAGAGGGAATAGCAACATGCAAGCATTCCTTCCTTTTCCCAGCTTGCCGAGCTGTGGATGCTGGCTGTGCAGGTAGTGCAGAACCAGTTCTAGGGTTGTATGTGCAGAAGTCGGGGCAGCTTGTTGCACAGGACAGGAAGAAACGCTCCTCATTCTCCTGTGCCAAATCCCTGTTTGATTTTGCCGAGGCTGGAAAAGGGAGGAACTGGCAGGTGGCGGCAGCAGCAGATGGTGGGGCTGTGGGAATTGTACATTCTGTACAGCGAAGGTGGCAGCCAGCAGCGTGCCAGCGAGGCCGGCTGGCTGCGGGGGCGCCGTGACTCACAGCCAGCTGATGAGGGGCGGCAGGCACTGCCCGTGCCATGGGGAGGGGGAGATCCCAGTGCTGGGGGTGCCGGCCAGGAGCGGGATGGGCAGAGATGTGGGGAGACAGCAGTCAGGCCGGAGCTGGGGGTCTGCAGCCATCATCAGCCCTGGGGCCCTGGCCCCATCACACGTTTTTGGATGTTTGTCATAATGTGGGGATCTGGAGGGGGCTGGGAGAGGCAGTGCGCATGTAGAGAGTGACGTCCAAGTCTGTGTAGGGACAACCTCTGAAGTGCACCAGTGTTTGTGTGTAAATGGCAAATGCTCTCTGGTGGTGCAAAGGACAAGGGGAAAATGCCAACGTGGCTGTTCAGACCTGTGCACCAACCCTCTCCTGGCTCTCCAGAGCATTTGCAGGGTTCATATCCTGGCCATGGCACAGCAGAGCAGGAAGGAGGTCTCTGACAAGTCTCCTATACCCCCCCAATCCATGGAGATGCTCCCCAGGCTTTGCTCTTGTGCCAAGTGCCCAGTGTCTGGCAGCAAGGCTGTGTTTACGTTGGGCTTGTGCTGCGCCAGATGCAGACTGGGCGAGAAGCTGTCTTCTTTCAGGAGCCACCATCAGCCTTGGCTGAGCTCGGTGCGAAGTGCCGAGGCCTCAGGCACGAGGAAACGATCCAGCGCCAGAAAGAAGGCTTGGCCGAGCTCCGGGAGAGAGTAAAGATGCTGGAGAAGAGACGGTGCTCAGGTGAGCAGGGCTCTCCCAGAACTATGGAATGGTTTGGGTAGGAAGAGACTTTAAGGACCATCTTGTTCCGCCTGCTGCCATGGGACACCTGCCACTACCCCAGGTCTCTCCAAGCCCCATCCAGCCTGGCCTTGGGCACTTCCAGGCATGAAGCAGCCACAGCTGCTCTGAGCAACCTGTGCCAGGGCCTGCCCACCCTCACAGGGAGGCTGGGAAAGCTGGGCAGCCTCAGAGTTGTGTGGAGAGTTGAACAATTTGGCACCTGCTTGTTTGCCTCCAGGTGCTGTGAAGAGCGATTCAGAGCCACTGGTGGTCTGGGTGGAAGACTTACCAGAGAAAATAGTCCAACAAAGAGGTCTTGAGCTGGAACCTGTTCCTGTGTTGGGAGAAAAACTGAGAGCTGGCAAGGTAGGGCGGCCGTGTGTGGTTTGTAATGCCTGTGACTTTGCTTGGAAAGTACACCCTGGGAAAGGGAGAAATAGGTTTACAGAGCTGCTACATAAGAAGTCAGGGTAGGAGATGCAGCCTGATGGATGGCAGGCAGTGCTCCTGCAGAGGGTGGCAGCTCCATCAGGACCAGCACATTGCCTGGGATGCCATGGGCTGAGTGGGGTGGGAGGCTTGGGACCACAGCCACAGTGGGGTTGTTTTCCCATGGGATGAAAGGGAGGCACAAGGCCACTTGACCAAAAGCCAGACCCAACATGGGCTCCGTGGGTCTTTCCCGTCTTTGCAGGTTCCTGACTATGTTACTAATGGGAGCTCACTCAGGATCACCAACAGCACAGTGAGCTTGGAAACGGCTGAGGCGAACAGACTTGGGTGAGAAGATGGTATGTCAGGGCTAGATGTGGTAATAGATGGCATAGAGTGTGTATACATGCCCAAAGTGTGTAGAGTTTAGATTTTTTTGAAGACATTTCAGAGGTATGTCACATCAGGATACTGCAGGAATGTTGAAGATGAACTGCTCTGTGGTCCAATTAGACACCCCTGTCCATGGCAGGGGGGATTGGTTTGATGACCTTTACATTTCCCTTCCAATCTAAACTATTTTATGGCCCAGAGCACATTGTGTGTCTGCCGGGACATGTCATGGTGCATCAGAGAGGCTGGGAAGGAATGGAGGGAGCTGTCAGGGAAGGGCTCCACGGGTAGCACAACTGGTGGGCAAGGGGTTTCTTCCCTCCAAAAATGCAAGGAAACACCCAGCAGGGAAAACAGTCATCTTAGAAAAGGAAGCAATCCAATCCCAGTGAGCTGTGCAGGTGGGAATGAGATGCAAACCTACTTTCCTTGGGACACTGTCATGTCCTCAGGAAAGCAGACAGAAAGCAGATGGCTGAGCAGTGTGATGCAATGCAGCAGACCTGGTAAATAATGCATTCCCTCTTCTTCCCACAGTACCTCGATGTAATCAGTGCTCTCGGAAGCCTGGTGGAGATGAAGGAGCTGTCAGGAATGCAGCCTCTGCAGCACCTTCCTCAGGAGAGAAGGGCAGAAGTGGGACTGCAGAGACGGAAGGCTCTGGAGCTGTTGTACAAAAAGATCAGGAACCTCCTGGTTCGCCTGGAAAGGAAAGAAGAAGTGCTGAAAGATTATGAGGGAAGTGTGGAGCAGCTCAGGTATGGAAAGCCAGGGTTATGAACAAGACCTGGTCCTTGAATGCCAAGTGACAGGGAGCTTGGGGCAAGAAGTGACACGAGTCACTTCTTTCTGAGTCCTGTGTCTGTCTGGGACCAGTCTGTGTCTATGGCCACAGTAAAACATCCTCCCCACTCTGCAGTGCTACCTTCTGCAGCCTCACACAGTTGAGCAGTGTCAGAGCCAGGAAAGCCTTGACAGGTTCCCTTGTCCTGGGTGGCTGGAGCCTGGGACAGCAGCGGCAGCAGCTGGGGCACAGGGACCATGTCAGCAGGACCAAGGAAGGCATGGGAGAGCACAGCTGAGGGTCAGGGCATTGCTAAAAGGCAGAAGACCAACAGAATCCTCCCTCCTGTTTTGCCCAGGCAGAGCCAAGCTTCCCTGCGAAGGTGCCAGGAGGAGATGTCCAACCTGGAAGATGAAGCCCACAGGGAGGCAGAAGAGAAGGCTCTGCTGAGAGAGGCTCTGGAGAGGATGCAGCTCCAGCTGGACCAGGAGAAGAGGCTGCGGCAAGCGGCCAAAAGGCACAAGGTGAGAAGGCAACACCCAACTCCTGCTCTTTGTACAACAGCCAGCTCCACCTGTTGGGAGCCATCCACAGAGTGGTCAGTCGGACCATCCCAAGAGGCTGGAGGTTGCAGGCCCCCAGCGCTCAGCCGCAGCATCGTGGCCACATCCCATGACGAGGTTGGCGGAGGTGCAGACACCTGTAGCAGTGGGTTTGCACCATGTGTGAGAGCGAGGGAGAGGAGCAGGTCACGCTGAGCTCTCGGGGTCGACGCTGTGTCTGTTGTCTCTGTTCTGCAGCCTGGAGCCACAAAGACTCTCTGCTCGAGCAAGCCGAAGGCCAAGGGGTGCATGGCAGGTGCTGCCAGATTGGGAAGCTCATAGGAGCAGCACCACAGGGACCTTCACGAGGTGGTGGTCTGCAGTAGGAACAGTCATCGCTGTGGACTCTGTCAGGGTGGGGCTGGCACGAGGTGAGGGTGTATTTTGAGGAACTCTAGTTTGTGTCCCATAGCTCCTGGGCACGCTGGTGTGACCGTAGGACCTTACTTTCCCACAGTCCGTGTCCCATAGAGTGTGGGGGGTTTTACGGCAATGGAAGAGGTGGTGAGGATATATCCAGTGTACATGCGCGTGTATATTTGTGTGTGTGAATACAGCCCAGTGACGTGTGAAGTCAGTTGTGGGGGGCATGTCCTGTCCTTGCTGAAGTGGCATCAAGCACATGAAGCCAACATGAGTTGAAATATCCCTTGCAACTCCTGTGTCCTCCAGTCTCCATCGTGTCACAAGGAAACTGGAACATAAGGCACAATGCAGTACGGAATTCTGGAGTTCCTGGAACACCCCAGGAATGCTGAACCTGCCACCTGGGAAGGGAGAAGAAGTCACACCAGTACTGCAGCAGCATGAGGACGAGCTGGGGAGATGAGAGGGACATGCCAGTGGGGTGGGTGATGGCACAGGCACTCACTCACTGATTCTGACCCTTAGCAAAGGTGAGAGCAGACCCTGGATTTTGGGGGGCCGCAGTGTTTTGGGGAGGGGGTCCCTGCAGGCAATAGGCAGCTCCAGCACATCATCCCTGCAGCTGCTCTGCCTCAGCACTGCTCGGAGCAGTCCATGTGCCGAGTCCTCTGCAAACCCCTTCAGCTGAGGATAATTTGGATGTGAGCAAAGCCCCACTGCGGTTTCTTGGTCTTTATTTTTTAATAGGGTAAAAAAGGTCTGGAAGCAGAGGGCTGCAGCGGGCTGATGCAGGGCTGCATCGTCTCTGGGCACGCAAAGCCACCCCTGTGTGCACAGTGGGCATTGGTGTGGCCTGGTTTTCCTGCTCCCTGAGCTGGGAGAAGCTGGATGCTTCCCTGTCTGAATGCCTGGGTTTGCTTTGGGACAAGGCATGACCTTGTAGGCTTCAGTAGGTTAAAGGTGCTGCCGTGGGCATCCTCTGCAGGTGTATCTGGAGATGTTGGGCTGCTCCATGCCTCTGTGTGTCCTCTCCATGCCACCACTGGCAAACTCTGGATCAGGAATGGATGGAGATGGCAAGAGCACGGTTGGTTGTGAGTGCACCAGACTCCCCATACCCTCCTTCGAGCCTATGGACTCATAGAATCATGGATTGGTTTGGGTTGAAAGAGACCCTAAAGATGGTGCGGGGCGATCCCACCGGGGTACGGTGATGCGGGGCCCTCAGGATCATCCCAGGCTGGTCCAGCCGGGGGCCGATGAGCCCTGCCGATGCTGCCGGTGGAGGGGAGGGGGTCTGAAGGAGGGCTGATGGAGGGTGATGGCTGACGGAGGGCGGGGAGGAGACCCCCCCGGAGCCGGGCGGGCGCCGTCGGGCCGGCGGGGGCGGGCAGCCGGAGCCCCCCGGGGCGGGCGCGGAGCCGGGGGCCGCAGCCCGCCCCGGGGCGGAGCGGGCGGAGCGGCGCGGCCATCCGGGCACCGCACCATGGCGGCGGCGGCGGAGGAGCCGGAGGGGCGGCGGGGCCGGGGGGCCGCGGCCGGGGCCGGCGCCGGGCAGCCCCGCAGGGCGGGCGGTGGGCGAGGGCTCGCCCGGGGGCGGCGGCCGCCGCGTCTTCAGCCCCGCCGGGGAGTTCCGCGAGTTCTCCCGGCGGCAGCTCCGCGACATGGAACGGCTCTTCCGACAGTGAGTGTGGGGCACAGGGAGAGGGGGGTCCCCGGATGGCAGCGCCGGGGGGACGGGGGACCCAGGACATCCCGGTTCCTGCATCCCGGCATCCTGGCTTCTGGCAGGGCGGATGTCCCAGCGCCTCCCGCCCCGTGCTTGCGGGCGGGACCCCCCTATTCCTTTTGAGAGGGACCCCCCAGGCACCCCAGCCTCTTGAGGGAGGGATCCCCCCCGGCTCCTTGTCGGAGACTCCCCCCGCCCCAGCTCTGTGCAGCAGGGATGCCAAGGCACCTCCAATTCCTTGCAGGAGGGATCCCCCTCCTGCCCCCTTTCAGGAGAGATGCCAGGGACACCCCTCTCTTCCCAAAACCCCTCCCAGGACTGGTGCCGGGGACACCTTCCCCCAGCTCCTTGCCGGACGCGTTCCTGTGCGCCCCGAAATTCTCGCAGAAGGACCCTCCTGTCCCCCGTAAGGGGGGTGCCCTGGTGCTGAGGCCAGAGAATGGGGTCTGAAAGAGGGGACCGGGACCTTCGCATTCCTTCTGCCGCATCACCGAGGGATCCCACATCCCTGCAGCTGCCGGGGCCGCAGAGGCCAGGCTGGCGTGTCCTCAGCATCCCTGCCCGCGCTGCGTGCCACCACGCGTGGCGGAGCGTGACTCGGAGCACGAGCTCGGCCCCTGGGAAGGGGGGGCTGGCAGCGAGCCTCCAGCCCTGGAAATTTCCAGGGGGAGCCAGGAATCGGGGTGACTCCAGCCGTGGTCACGCTGGTATGCGCGGGAGTAGCCAGGGGCGAACGGGACAGCCCGGAGCATCCCCATGGATCCCGCGCTGGGTGCTTTGTGCAGGAGGCGTGGACGCAGCGCGACTCCGGCAAGGCGCGGAGATACAGCACAGGCGAAGGCACGGCTGCGACATGCCAGCACCCTCAGCCCGTCGGGCACGGCGGGAGGATCCGCATCCGCGTCCGCGTCCGGGGTGGTCTCGCCCGGACCCCAGCGGGGAGGCGGAGGAGCTGGGGAGCCGGCGGCGGTGACCCCCGTAGCACGGGGCTGGGGGCTGCGTGGGGCGCGGGCACACCCTGCCCAGGCAGCCCTGGCGGTGCGCGGAGCCTCCCCGTGCCCCGTGCCCCCGTGCGGGGCTCTCACCCAGGCAGCGCACGGCAGCGAGCCAGCCCAGCCCTGCAGCAGGGCAGGGGGGAGCCTGCGGCGGGGACAGCGAGCTCGGGGCCCGCGGGGGCACAGCGGCCGGGGCCGGGGCCATGGAGGCCGTGCCCGCTGCTCGGGGCGCAGGTGGCGGGGCGGCTGTCGGAGCAGGCAGCTCAGCGTTTGCTCTGACAGACAGCTGCGGCGTCTCGCTGCGGCGAAAGGAGCAGCGCCGGGGCTGCGAGCCCCTGGGGAGGCTTGGGAGCTGGGCCTTTCCTGAGGGAAGGATGCTCTGGAGCAGAGCCCTGCCACGCTGTCCTCGCTGCTGCTGCTGATGCTGCTGCTGTCCTCGGGATGTGACAATCCGGCTGCAGAGGATAAAGTGAAGCTTTTGGCTCTCCACAGGGGAGATGGTGCCCTTTGGGAGATGCAGGATGCTGGTATCCCAAAAAAACAGAGAAGGGGATTGAGAGAAAGGAAGGGCCCTGCATCTGGGGAGGTGGCATGCGTGGGATGAAGTGGCAAAGTCAGGCCAGCCGACTCACACCTTGTAGAGAAACTGTGTGGGGTGCAGGATGGAGAAGGACTTTGGACAAGGGCATGGAGTGATAGGACAAGGAGAAAAGTCTTCAAAAGTGACAGAGGGCAGGATTAGTTTGGATACTGGGAGGCAGTTCATCCCCGTGAGAGTGGTGAGGCCCTGGCACAGGCTGTCCAGAGAAGCTGTGGCTGCCCTATCCATGGAAGTGTCCGAGGCCCAGTTGAACAGGGCTTGGAACAATCTAGGAAGGTGTCCCTGCCCATGGCAGGGGGCTGGAATGAGGTGGTCTTTAAAGTCTGTTCTAACCCAAACCATTCCATGATTCTATGGTCCTATGCTCCAAGTGGGATACTAGAGGCAAAAATCATGTGGGATCTGTACCCAGAGCCCCACTCTGAGGGTGATGGCAGCAGCAAGCAGGGATGAGCAGGACAGCCCCGTTTTGGGGTCCCTGGCAGATCAGGAAGGTGCTGCTGGAGACATGGACGGAGCTGACAGCAGCAGGGGAGGTACAGATGAGTCACGGACCTGCAGCATGGGGAGTCAGGGCTCTGCGTGGCTGCTGCAGTGACAAGATACCAAAAAAAAGCCTTGTCACAACGGGTGCAGTGGGTAGCTGCCCACCTACAACGTGTGGAACTGTACAAAGCGTGGCTCTGTGCTGGCTCCCCATGGAGATCCTGCTGTGCCACGCCAGCACGCTGCTGGCACAGCCCACGGTGCACAGGCAGTGGGCAGGGGAGAGAACAGCAGGGTGGCTGTGGGGAAGCTGGAGGGGACTGTGGCATGGCCACAGGCAGGAGTCTGAGGAGGGGCATTCCTGACAGGTCTGTAGGTAGCATCAGCGAGCAGGCTCACTGCGACCTGGGGGCAGTGCCCAGTGAGCCAAGCCCCATGGCTTGTTATCCCATGCTGCAGCCAAGGGGGAGCGTGTGCTCAGGCTTCTGGCACCGGGAGCTGGCAGCAGGCTTGGCAGCATCCTGGCAGGCTCTCCTGCCAAGTGCCACATGGAAGCAGGCACGAGTAATGCTCCAGGGGTTGTTAGCAGTTCAGAGGCAGCTCCTGTGGTCTGGAGAGCTGCCGGAGACCGTCAGTGCCCAAGTCCTTGCTCAGCCCTCTTTGCTTCCCAGCCGGTGTGAGAGCACACAGGGCTCTGCTGCTGGGGGTTCAGTGTGGGGGGCTGTGGACTCTGCACCCCGTGGTGATGTGTCAGGATTGTGCCACCATCCTGCAGGTGGGGACCTTAGGGAAAGACGGCTTCATTGACCTGATGGAGCTGAAGCTGATGATGGAGAAGCTGGGGGCTCCGCAGACACACCTGGGACTGAAGAACATGATCAAGGAGGTGGATGAAGACTTGGACAGCAAGCTCAGTTTTCGAGAGGTGAGGGGATAGGAGGCTCCACAGCGGCAGGAAGATGTCCCCAGCCACTGTTCAGGCTGGTGAGAAGGTGGGCAGTGGCTGTGGTCGCTTTGAGGTCTTGGGGAGCCAATGCTACCATCTCTCCTCACCCTGTTCCTGCTGATTTTCCTCTGCAGGATGCTGGTATCCCAAAAACAGAGAAGGGGATTGAGAGAAAGGAAGGGCCCTGCATCTGGGGAGGTGGCATGCGTGGGATGAAGTGGCAAAGTCAGGCCAGCCGACTCACACCTTGTAGAGAAACTGTGTGGGGTGCAGGATGGAGAAGGACTTTGGACAAGGGCATGGAGTGATAGGACAAGGAGAAAAGTCTTCAAAAGTGACAGAGGGCAGGATTAGTTTGGATACTGGGAGGCAGTTCATCCCCGTGAGAGTGGTGAGGCCCTGGCACAGGCTGTCCAGAGAAGCTGTGGCTGCCCTATCCATGGAAGTGTCCGAGGCCCAGTTGAACAGGGCTTGGAACAATCTAGGAAGGTGTCCCTGCCCATGGCAGGGGGCTGGAATGAGGTGGTCTTTAAAGTCTGTTCTAACCCAAACCATTCCATGATTCTATGGTCCTATGCTCCAAGTGGGATACTAGAGGCAAAAATCATGTGGGATCTGTACCCAGAGCCCCACTCTGAGGGTGATGGCAGCAGCAAGCAGGGATGAGCAGGACAGCCCCGTTTTGGGGTCCCTGGCAGATCAGGAAGGTGCTGCTGGAGACATGGACGGAGCTGACAGCAGCAGGGGAGGTACAGATGAGTCACGGACCTGCAGCATGGGGAGTCAGGGCTCTGCGTGGCTGCTGCAGTGACAAGATACCAAAAAAAAGCCTTGTCACAACGGGTGCAGTGGGTAGCTGCCCACCTACAACGTGTGGAACTGTACAAAGCGTGGCTCTGTGCTGGCTCCCCATGGAGATCCTGCTGTGCCACGCCAGCACGCTGCTGGCACAGCCCACGGTGCACAGGCAGTGGGCAGGGGAGAGAACAGCAGGGTGGCTGTGGGGAAGCTGGAGGGGACTGTGGCATGGCCACAGGCAGGAGTCTGAGGAGGGGCATTCCTGACAGGTCTGTAGGTAGCATCAGCGAGCAGAGCTCACTGCGACCTGGGGAGCAGTGCCCAGTGAGCCAAGCCCCATGGCTTGTTATCCCATGCTGCAGCCAAGGGGAGCGTGTGCTCAGGCTTCTGGCACCGGGAGCTGGCAGCAGGCTTGGCAGCATCCTGGCAGGCTCTCCTGCCAAGTGCCACATGGAAACGGGCACGATAATGCTCCAGGGGGTTGTTAGCAGTTCAGAGGCAGCTCCCTGTGGTCTGGAGAGCTGCCGGAGACCGTCAGTGCCCAAGTCCTTGCTCAGCCCTCTTTGCTTCCCAGCCGGTGTGAGAGCACACAGGGCTCTGCTGCTGGGGGTTCAGTGTGGGGGGCTGTGGACTCTGCACCCCGTGGTGATGTGTCAGGATTGTGCCACCATCCTGCAGGTACGACGCAGGGAAAGACGGCTTCATTGACCTGATGGAGCTGAAGCTGATGATGGAGAAGCTGGGGGCTCCGCAGACACACCTGGGACTGAAGAACATGATCAAGGAGGTGGATGAAGACTTGGACAGCAAGCTCAGTTTTCGAGAGGTGAGGGGATAGGAGGCTCCACAGCGGCAGGAAGATGTCCCCAGCCACTGTTCAGGCTGGTGAGAAGGTGGGCAGTGGCTGTGGTCGCTTTGAGGTCTTGGGGAGCCAATGCTACCATCTCTCCTCGCAGTTCCTGCTGATTTTCCGGAAGGCAGCAGCGGGTGAGCTGCAGGAGGACAGCGGGCTGCACGCCCTGGCCCGGCTCTCCGAGATCGATGTCTCCACAGAGGGGGTGAAAGGCGCCAAGAACTTCTTTGAGGCCAAGGTGAGGCAGGGCTCAGGAGGTCCCATTGCAAAATGGCAGTGCAGCAGGGCAGGAGGCGGAGATGTTGGGGTGGGCAGGAGAGCTTGGTGGAGGTCATGGCTGAACATTTCCATCCACAGGCACAAGCCATCAATGAAGCCAGCAGGTTTGAGGAAGAGATCAAAGCAGAGCAGGAGGAGAAGAAGAAGCAGGCAGAGGAGCTGAAGCAGAGGAAGGCAGCCTTCAAGGAGCTGCAGTCCACCTTCACGCAGTGACAGGGCCAGGCAGGACTGGTCAGCGGTGCCCAGAGTGGCAGCGCTGCCTGTGCCAGGTGCCAGCCATGCCGGGAGCGATGCCCGAGGTGCTGGCAGGATCCCGGCGCGGGCTCGGCATGGCGCCCACCTTGCTGGCAGAGCCCGGTCAGCCCCGGCTCTCCCCTCCCCTCTTGCTGTGGTGTCTGTAGGTGTTGTTTGTGCCCCCACCTCCCCAGTGTGCCCCCCACCCTGAACAGCACCCTGTTCTCTGCCTGCAGCTGCACTGGGGGTTGCTGCTGCTGAGTCCCAGGGGAGCTATGTCCATAATGTCTGTCCCTGGGACACCTGTGCCCAGACTGTTTTATGTTGTGAGTGCATTGGGAGGTTTGCAGGATGGGGGCTTGTGCAGGTGGCTGTGGTGGGTGTTTAGGTGGCCATGCTGGCCCAGCGTCTGTTGGTATTCCTATGTCTGACACCAGTGACAAAAGCCGTGTCAAGGGCCAGCTGCTGGAAGAGGGGCTCTGTGTTTGTGTGTGTGTGTGTGTGTGTGTGTGTGTGGTGCTGGGGGTGCATGCCCACCTGGCTGAAATGGAGCCCTTCAGGAGCTGTGTCTCTCTTTATTTTGGTCAAAGACATACAGAAAGGCAGCTGCTGGCTCATGGGGCTATATTATGGTTTTTTTATGTTGTATTCAGCCTGGCAGGATGAGTGTGGTGGCCACAAGTGGTTGACATTGGTCACTGAGACTGTCGTGTTTGTGGGTGGCTGTAAAAACCCACATCTGTCCCACGGTGTCTCCTGAGTGGCGGTATAGGGGGTGTGTTATGGTTTTTTTTAATTTAATCCCAAATAAATATTATATTTCTAAAGTGCTGGTTGCTGGTTGCTGGTTGGGTGGGGGGAAGGAATCTGGGGAGTGGGGTGTGACCGTGGGCACGCAGTTCCCGCTGGAGGTGGTGGCACTGAACAGGGATGAGCCGTGGCTCATTGTGCCATCTGTATGGCACAATGGTTTGGGAAGCACCAGGGGCCTGATCCAGGTGTGGGGATGTGTACTGAAGGCCATCAGCAGCACTGCTGATATCTGCGCCCATACCCCCCTATGGCACTTGTGGGGTTGTGACTGCTCATATCAAGAGTGACATAAGGAGACCTTGTAACTAGGGGGTGGTGGGGTGAGAGGGCAGTGCCCTGGGGAAGCGAGTTCTCAGGGCTGGGGGGCAGCAAGGCTGCCCAGCACCTCACTGACAGCATCATGGGTGGGGGGCTGCCCCAGGAGGGAGTGACCCTGTGCCCCAGCAGGGACCCTGCCCCGTCCCGGAGCAGGGCCACGTGTCCCCAATATGTCCCAGCATGGCACCAGCACATGAGGGGCAGATGTGGCCATTCCCAGGCAGGGCCATGAGTGTGATAAGAGCAGGCAATGGGCCTGAGGAGCCCCTGTGCCCACAGTGTGGGACAGTCCCCACGTGTCAGTGGTCAGCAGGGACACTCCAAGGTCCCCAGCAGTCCAGACACTCTAAGAGGGCTGAGCAGCCCCACCACCTCTTCTTTCCTCCGCACAACCATGCTGGGAGCCGTCTGTCTCGTCGTGCTGCTGGGCTACGGTAGGTGCAAGGGATGGGGAAGGGTTAGGGCAGAGAGGACAGGACCGTGGCGCCTGCCCTGGCCCTGGGCACGGGCACAGGCAGCCTCTGATGTCCCTTTGCCGGGTGTCACACAGCCTACGGGTGCGGTCAGCCGGCCGTGCCACCACAGCTGAGCTCCCGCGTGGTGGGCGGTGAAGACGCTGTACCCCACAGCTGGCCATGGCAGGTGAGGGGGCACAGGGACAGGGATGGGGACCGGGATGGGGACATTCCTGCTCTTACCCTGTGCCTCTGCCCTCGCAGATCTCCCTGCAGTACAGCCGCTATGGATCCTGGAACCATTATTGCGGTGGGACCCTCATTGCCCCCCAGTGGGTGCTGACAGCTGCCCACTGCATCAGGTGGGTGTTGGGGTGCTGGGGGACATCTGTGCCATGCAGGTAAGATATCTGTGGGGGCTGACACACTCTCTCTCCCTGGCAGCTCTTCCCTGACCTACCGTGTGGCGCTGGGCAGGCAGGACGTGTCCAAGGCTGACGAGTCTGGTTCTGTGGCCGTGGCTGTGGAGAAGATCATCGTCCATGAGGATTGGGACGACTACTTCATCGTGTAGGGGTTGGGGTGCATCAGGGCTGGGTCGTGGGTGGTATGCCCATGGAGCATTGTTCCCCTGGCCAGGGAGCCTGTTCCCACGGCCAGAGACAATGGTTTGTGTCTCCTTGCAGCAACGACATTGCCCTGATCAAGCTGGCAGAGGAGGTGCAGGAGACTGACACTGTCCGTGCCGCCTGCCTGCCGGCTGCTGGCAAGATCCTGCCCAACGACTACCCCTGCTATGTCACCGGCTGGGGAAGCATGAGGAGTGAGTGGGATGTCCCCGGGAGGGTCTCCAGGAAGGGGATGCAGGCAGAGGGTGTGAGGTACGAGCTTTGGCTCTCATTGCAGCCAACGGGCCCCTGGCCACGATCCTGCAGCAGGCTCTGCTGCCCGTGGTGGACTATGAGACCTGCTCCAAGTGGGACTGGTGGGGCAGCAATGTGGAGGAGACCATGGTGTGCGCAGGCGGCGATGGCATCACCTCTGGATGCAACGTGAGTGTGGGCACTGCACGTGGTGGGTGCCCCAGTGGTGTGGAACCGTGGGCACTGGGAGGAGAGGGGATGGAGCCATGGGGTGGATGGCCAGCAGGGATGAGGGGAGTGTTGGCAGGGTGCCCAGGACTGATGGCCCGCACTGTCTCTCCGCACAGGGCGATTCTGGGGGCCCCCTGAACTGCCAGCGCGACGATGGGATCTGGGAGGTCGAGGGCATCGTCAGCTTTGGCTCCAGCCGGAGCTGCAACCTGAAAAGGAAGCCGACAGTCTTCACCCGGGTGTCCGCCTACATCGACTGGATCAACGAGGTGGGTGCCCCTTCCTCTGCCCCCACCCCTGCCAGACAGGGGCTGTTCTTGCCCCACTGAGGGTCTTACCGTGCCCCCCCCCTGTGTATTTTTGGCAGAAAATGAGCGCAAACTGAGGACGCGGCAGTGTGGAGATACCACTGTTGACCAAGATAAAAGCAAAACATGCTGAGCTGGTCTCTCTGTTTTTTTTGGGGAGGGGATGTGGTGGAGCTGGGGACACACACATCCAGGCCGGGGTCTGCTGATGCCAAGGTGCTGCTTGTGCGCTGGGGAAGGTGTCCCTGTTGTGCAGTGGGGCTGGGCAGGACCTTGCAGTGGCTGCCTGGCGCAGCCTGCAAGATGCTTCCAGTCCTCAAGCCATGGATGATGCAAGGGACTTGAGGTTTGGCAATTACTTTGACAAGAGAGGGGCTGGGCTTTGTCCAGGTTATTCAGGGGAGCTCCAGGGAACCCAGCTGGCCCTTGGGGATGATCTGGAACACCTGGTAGCTCCCAGGGTGCTTTAGGGGACATCACTGGCACTGCCTTGGTGAGGGCTGACTTTCAAATGGGGCTCTTGAGGGAACTGGGTTGGCCATGGGAGCTTGAGGGAGTCTGACTGGTTTGGGAGGGGTCAGGGGTTTCCAGCAGGAGCTCTCTTGGAGATGGCAAACCTTGGCAGCTGCCTGGCACTGCCGGCTTCAACAACAGGACCTGTGACATGGCCCAGGAGCAGAGCATCATACCATGGATCTCCTCCTGTGGTGGCTGGAGGAACAAGGTGGGTGGTGGGCAGCACACAGAACCCCCAGCTGTGGGGTTCCCAGCAGGAGCCTGGGCTGCCCTGGAGGAGACAGGGAAGTTTTCCAGGAAGAAGGCAGCATGTTGGTGGGAGCAGGTGTGGAGGAGCTGTCCAGGAAATGGGGGTGGGTGCCGCACAGCCAGCCACCGAGCAGAGCCATCCATCACACCATCATCCCCTCGTGGCTGCTGCAGCCCAGCCGGGATCCTCACGGGGTGAGGAGGAGGAGCAGAGTGAGCAGGGATGGACGGCAGCAGCTCAGGCTCAGTGGGGGACGTGGTGGACGCTGCCTGGTTTAGGAGCCATGGTGCCACAAGACCATGGAGCGGCACCGTCACCAGCCCAGAGGGCAGCACTGGCACCTGCACCGGGGCCCAAGAGCACTGGAACGAGCCCTGGCACCATGTGAGCCACTTGGGGACTCTCCAGGGACCCCTGGCACTTATCAGCCTGACCAAAGATTGAGCAGGTGAAGAGGGATGCAGGCTGGGAAATGGTTTGGATGGACAGGAAATGTGCTATGGCAAAGGAACTGTAGGGATCACCCCAAAGGCGATCAAAGGCCTGCCAGTCAGATGATGTGTGGAGGTGACTGCTCTGCACAGCAGGATGGGACCAGGTGCTTGGGACACTGGCATGGCATTGGCAGTATGATCTGCTTGGATGGATGGAGAGCTGCAGGCTGTCCATGGGGAGCTGGGCAATGCGGGGTCCCCCTGTCCCCTCCGGGTGTGCCCTCATGTGCCATGGGGACAGTTGTTTGGGCTGGGAGTGCAGGACCCTGGTGTCACAGCCTGTTGTGTGTGTACTTGTGCATTGTGTCCCATCCTCAGAGGGGCTTTGGTGGATGGAGGAGCCCTGGAAAAGGCCCCAGAGTGCCACTAGCCTCTCTGCTGGGGCATCAGCCCTGTCCCATCCTGCCAGGCATGGGTATCCTCCCATAGTGTGTGTGTTATGTTTGCCCAATTATCCCCTCATAAAAAACCCAAACAATATTTGAAATTGCAAAAATTTTAAATGAATAGTTTAGAAAATGTATAAATAAGGTATAATTTCGTTCTAATAATAGCGCATAAGCAAAAAATAACCGCAGGGTACAGAGTGCAGGGCTCTTGGACCCATGCCACCTCACGTACAAGCTTGCCAAGTGCAAATTACCCCTTACATACCTGTGTCAAATGAGCAGTTTTATTTATCTCTTCCACAACCAATCCTCTCTCTGGGGAGATATCTTCTGTTCATGGGCCAGTGAGTCTCACCACTTGACTGATAAAATTCCACCATCCCATTGTTAGATGCTCTGCCCAGAGGGAGGAGCCAAGCATTCCTACCTGGATACAATCTGAAATTTGCTACACCACAGACAGCCTTTGCCCACTGCATTCCTGGGGGAGCAGCTGTATGTCCACTGGATTCCCGGTGCAAGACCAGGCCCATCTACATCAGCCCTGGACCTTCAGAGGAAAATTCCACCCTTCTACACGATCCCTGCTCCAGCAGAACCAGAGCTGGCACTGCAAGAGGGCTGCAGCCACCATTTAATGGGACTGCTGCCACCACCCTGACACATAGAGTGCCAGGGCCTATTCTGACTCTGTCCATAGTTTATTTGTTTGTACTATTACATTTGTATTTTCTTGGTTTTCCTAGTAAAGAACTCTTATTCCTATTCCCATATCTTTGCCTGAGAGCCTTTTAATTTCAAAATTATAACAATTCAGAGGGAGGGGGTTTATATTTTCCATTTCAGGGGAGGCTCCTGCCTTCCTCAGCAGACACCTGGCTTTTCAATCCAAGACAAGAATCCTGCACTGAAACACAAGGAGGAGGGAGAAGAGCAGTGGGGCCCATGGAGTAAGCCCATAAGAGCATTTCTCCATCTCTCCCTGAGCCCCCACCCTCCTCCAGCTCCACCACACACCCCAACACCACAGCTGAGCCACTGCAGTGCTCCTGCTCTGCTCTCACCTCCACCAAGGATGTCCCAGGAAGGGACAAGCCACTGCACTCCACATCAAGGAAGAAGGAAAATGACAAGATGGAGCCATCTCTGCCCAAAGTCAAGCACCAGCTCCCTGCACGCCCAGCCCATGGGACAGCCCAGTCCCAAGGCTCCATTGGCAAGAGAACTGGGGAAATAAATAAAGGGGGAGACTGCAGGGTCACCTTTCCCAAAGGAAAACAGGTCCAGGGGAGATGGGATCAGCCCCAGCACCACCTGTACACCCAGGTGCTCTGTGCAGAAGTAGCCAACACAGAACAGGGAAACCCAGATTCTCACACCGCAGGGCCATGGGGAAGGGGACACGTGTGCCACTGAGTTCTTGGAAAACCTTGGGCAGAGGCAAGGCCATTCCAGCCACATCCTGGCTCCTGCTGGACCCCCTTGGGGTGCTTGGCTGGCTCTGGCTCTCTCTGGCAGAAGTAGCCACACCTGTCCAGGTGCTCTTCTCCAGCCACATGTGGGCATTGGCCCTCACCACTGCCCTGGGGCACCCACCACCAACCAAAGATACAAAGATACAAAAAGAACCCCCAAAAATAAACTTATACAGTTATCTTCAAACCATAATCACAACAATTGAAAATAACTACATAAAGAAAAGCAAAAGCCACCCAAATCCCCACGCATGCAATTGACTGTCACACATGGCACAGCCACTCACCCCCAGGCTTTCCTGAGCACAGAATGTACCGGCAGCACCCACAATGATGCCACAGCCAAGGCAGCAGCCAGGAATAACCACCAAGATATGCCAGGGATGGGTACACAAGGTGAACAAATACTGATGGGAACTGAGAGAAAGCCAGTGATAAGCATTTCAGGAAATGGGAACACTTTATCCCTGGCGGGCCAAGGTGTTAGGAGCAGAGAGTGTCCTGGGGGAGTCACTGCTCAGGGCTGGGGGGCAGCAAGGCTGCCCAGCACCTCACTGACAGCATCATGGGTGGGGGGCTGCCCCAGGAGGGAGTGACCCTGTGCCCCAGCAGGGACCCTGCCCCGTCCCGGAGCAGGGCCACGTGTCCCCACTATGTCCCAGCATGGCGCCAGCACATGACGGGCAGATGTGGCCATTCCCAGGCAGGGCCATGAGTGTGATAAGAGCAGGCAATGGGCCTGAGGAGCCCCTGTGCCCACAGCGTGGGACAGTCCCCACGTGTCAGTGGTCAGCAGGGACACTCCAAGGTCCCCAGCAGTCCAGACACTATAAGAGGGCTGAGCAGCCCCACCACCTCTTCTTTCCTCTGCACAACCATGCTGGGAGCCGTCTGTCTCGTCGTGCTGCTGGGCTACGGTAGGTGCAGGGGACGGGGAAGGGTCAGGGCAGAGAGGACAGGACTGTGGCGCCTGCCCTGGCCCTGGGCACGGGCACAGGCAGCCTCTGATGTCCCTTTGCTGGATGTCACACAGCCTACGGGTGCGGTCAGCCGGCCGTGCCACCACAGCTGAGCTCCCGCGTGGTGGGCGGTGAAGACGCTGTACCCCACAGCTGGCCATGGCAGGTGAGGGGGCACAGGGACAGGGATGGGGAGCGGGATGGGGACATTCCTGCTCTGACCCTGTGCCTCTGCCCTCGCAGATCTCCCTGCAGTACAGCCGCTCTGGATCTTGGAACCATTATTGCGGTGGGACCCTCATTGCCCCCCAGTGGGTGCTGACAGCTGCCCACTGCATCAGGTGGGTGTTGGGGTGCTGGGGGACATCTGTGCCATGCAGGTAAGATATCTGTGGGGGCTGACACACTCTCTCTCCCTGGCAGCTCTTCCCTGACCTACCGTGTGGCGCTGGGCAGGCAGGACGTGTCCAAGGCTGACGAGTCTGGTTCTGTGGCCGTGGCTGTGGAGAAGATCATCGTCCATGAGGATTGGGACGACTACTTCATCGTGTAGGGGTTGGGGTGCATCAGGGCTGGGTCGTGGGTGGTATGCCCATGGAGCATTGTTCCCCTGGCCAGGGAGCCTGTTCCCACGGCCAGAGACAATGGTTTGTGTCTCCTTGCAGCAACGACATTGCCCTGATCAAGCTGGCAGAGGAGGTGCAGGAGACTGACACTGTCCGTGCCGCCTGCCTGCCGGCTGCTGGCAAGATCCTGCCCAACGACTACCCCTGCTATGTCACCGGCTGGGGAAGCATGAGGAGTAAGTGGGATGTCCCCGGGAGGGTCTCCAGGAAGGGGATGCAGGCAGAGGGTGTGAGGTACGAGCTTTGGCTCTCATTGCAGCCAACGGGCCCCTGGCCACGATCCTGCAGCAGGCTCTGCTGCCCGTGGTGGACTATGAGACCTGCTCCAAGTGGGACTGGTGGGGCAGCACTGTAAAGAAGACCATGGTGTGCGCCGGCGGCGACGTCAAATCTGGATGCAATGTGAGTGTGGGCACTGCACGTGGTGGGTGCCCCAGTGGTGTGGAACCGTGGGCACTGGGAGGAGAGGGGATGGAGCCATGGGGTGGATGGCCAGCAGGGATGAGGGGAGTGTTGGCAGGGTGCCCAGGACTGATGGCCCGCACTGTCTCTCCGCACAGGGCGATTCTGGGGGCCCCCTGAACTGCCAGCGCGACGATGGGATCTGGGAGGTCGAGGGCATCGCCAGCTTTGTCTCCAGCCGGGGCTGCAACACGATAAAGAAGCCGACAGTCTTCACCCGGGTGTCCGCCTACATCGACTGGATCAACGAGGTGGGTGCCCCTTCCTCTGCCCCCACCCCTACCAGACAGGGGCTGTTCTTGCCCCACTGAGGGTCTTACCGTGCCCCCCCCTGTGTCTTTTTGGCAGAAAATGAGCGCAAACTGAGGATGCGGCAGTGTGGAGATACCACTGTTGACCAAGATAAAAGCAAAACATGCTGAGCTGGTCTCTCTGTTTTTTTGGGGGAGGGGATGTGGTGAAGCTGGGGACACACACATCCAGGCCGGGGTCTGCTGATGCCAAGGTGCTGCTTGTGCGCTGGGGAAGGTGTCCCTGTTGTGCAGTGGGGCTGGGCAGGACCTTGCAGTGGCTGCCTGGCGCAGCCTGCAAGATGCTTCCAGTCCTCAAGCCATGGATGATGCAAGGGACTTGAGGTTTGGCAATTACTTTGACAAGAGAGGGGCTGGGCTTTGTCCAGGTTATTCAGGGGAGCTCCAGGGAACCCAGCTGGCCCTTGGGGATGATCTGGAACACCTGGTAGCTCCCAGGGTGCTTTAGGGGACATCACTGGCACTGCCTTGGTGAGGGCTGACTTTCAAATGGGGCTCTTGAGGGAACTGGGTTGGCCATGGGAGCTTGAGGGAGTCTGACTGGTTTGGGAGGGGTCAGGGGTTTCCAGCAGGAGCTCTCTTGGAGATGGCAAACCTTGGCAGCTGCCTGGCACTGCCGGCTTCAACAACAGGACCTGTGACATGGCCCAGGAGCAGAGCATCATACCATGGATCTCCTCCTGTGGTGGCTGGAGGAACAAGGTGGGTGGTGGGCAGCACACAGAACCCCCAGCTGTGGGGTTCCCAGCAGGAGCCTGGGCTGCCCTGGAGGAGACAGGGAAGTTTTCCAGGAAGAAGGCAGCGTGTTGGTGGGAGCAGGTGTGGAGGAGCTTTCCAGGAAATGGGGGTGGGTGCCGCACAGCCAGCCCCCGAGCAGAGCCATCCATCACACCATCATCCCCTCGTGGCTGCTGCAGCCCAGCCGGGATCCTCACGGGGTGAGGAGGAGGAGCAGAGTGAGCAGGGATGGACGGCAGCAGCTCAAGCTCGGTGGGGGACGTGGTGGACGCTGCCTGGTTTAGGAGCCATGGTGCCACAAGACCATGGAGCGGCACCGTCACCAGCCCAGAGGGCAGCACTGGCACCTGCACCGGGGCCCAAGAGCACTGGAACGAGCCCTGGCACCGTGTGAGCCACTTGGGGACTCTCCAGGGACCCCTGGCACTTGTCAGCCTGACCAAAGATTGAGCAGGTGAAGAGGGATGCAGGCTGGGAAATGGTTTGGATGGACAGGAAATGTGCTATGGCAAAGGAACTGTAGGGATCACCCCAAAGGCGATCAAAGGCCTGCCAGTCAGATGATGTGTGGAGGTGACTGCTCTGCACAGCAGGATGGGACCAGGTGCTTGGGACACTGGCATGGCATTGGCAGTATGATCTGCTTGGATGGATGGAGAGCTGCAGGCTGTCCATGGGAAGCTGGGCAATGTGGGGTCCCCCTGTCCCCTCCGGGTGTGCCCTCATGTGCCATGGGGACAGTTGTTTGGGCTGGGAGTGCAGGACCCTGGTGTCACAGCCTGTTGTGTGTGTACTTGTGCATTGTGTCCCATCCTCAGAGGGGCTTTGGTGGATGGGGGAGCCCTGGAAAAGGCCCCAGAGTGCCACTAGCCTCTCTGCTGGGGCATCAGCCCTGTCCCATCCTGCCAGGCATGGGCATCCTCCCATAGTGTGTGTGTTATGTTTGCCCAATTATCCCCTCATAAAAACCCAAACAATATTTGAAATTGCAAAAATTTTAAATGAATAGTTTAGAAAATGTATAAATAAAGTATAATTTGGTTCTAATAATAGTGCATAAGCAAAAAATAACCGCAGGGTACAGAGTGCAGGGCTCTTGGACCCTTGCCACCTCACGTACAAGCTTGCCAAATGAAAATTACCCCCTTATATACCATGTGTTAATACCATATCCTCTCAGTTATGGTTCGTCATCCATCTATCTCTGCCCTCATTAACACCTTTACTGTGCATGCGCCACCACTCAGTTCGGTTGATCGCACAGTGTTGGGGAGGATGAAAGAAGAAAGCCTTATAAATATGATTCCCTGACAAAAGATTTTGAAATTGAAATGAAAGTAGCCTTTGAGATCCCTTAGTGAATAAAGTTGTAGGTTGTAAAACATACTGCAGAAGACAAGCAGCCACAGGACACCTAAACCTTCCAGAGGAAAAGAATTTACTGCCCTCTTATCAGAAGAAATAAACTTTCCCCCGCCTTCCAGGCGCCTTAGGACTTAAGGAAAAAGCTAACACTGACCAGATAAAATCCTGTATTTGAATGGAATTTATGCATCATGTATGAAGTATATGAATATGCAACAGGCTATTGCTTTTAAGGGTTAAATCCTTTGTTAGCGGGGTCCTTTTTCGGGCTCATGCCAGAAAAGGGTACCCGGACCGTCCATATCTCTGTTTAACTCTTACCTCTTAGTTCTTACTCTAACTTTCTTACCCTCTGTAACTCTCTCTTCTCTCGGACCCGCTCGGAGCTGCGCAGACAGCTTCCAGCAGGGCCCTGTACCCACACCCTTTGCAATAAACCATAAAACCCACGACCTAGATTCAGAGACCTCTTGTCTCCGTCCGTCACGACCGTACGACCCCCCTTGCTCCTACAGCACAGGTCTTTGGGGGTCTTCATTGATGAAGAATTGTGGTCTTCCTCTTTGTCCTTTAATTCACCTTTTGGGTTACACATACGCACCAAGCCATTACAATGTAAGCCAAGAGTACATATCGCTGCATCTACATATCAAAGCAATAAATCACTTATAATTAGCATTTTTCTGGGACCCAACCAGGTTCTGCTTCCTTTCTGTTCATTTTTAGCAACTATATCTTCAGCTTCTTTCCTCCTGTCCTTGTGAACATCTGCCAGGAGAGGGGGGGGGTGGAGCCCCTCCTCTCCCTCTCTTCTTTTGGCATTACAACTTTTAACTATTTTTATTATTCCCAAATATTAATTATTATATGATAGGTATCGATTACTGTTTCAATTTTATCAGCACGAATCATACCTATTTACCACACGTGTCACTCCAATAACCTGTCGTCCTGCCCAGGAGGTCTTGAAGACTTGTGACCCCTATGGGTGAAGAACCTCTTTCTAACATCCAGTCTGTCCTTGGCCACAGCTCCAGCCGTTCACTCATGTCCTGACCCTGTTCTCAGAGAGCAGAGATCAGAGCTGCCCCTTGGGAGGAGCTGCAGCCTCCAGAGATCTGACCTCAGCCTTCTCCAGCTGAACAAACCGTGTGACTTCAGCCTCTCCTACTTTTAGTCTCGATGGCTGCATAGAGTTTTGTTGTAGTTAACATATTTCATAAGTCCAATAGTATATTAGATAAGTCCCATGTTGTTAAAGCTATTATATTTCATAAGTCCTGTACCTCTCATTGTTGTCTTGTGGGCGGCAGATCTTCACAGCACAGGATCAAGATCTTCCTTAGTCAGAGCTCCTTCGAGGTTCTGCCTGACTAAGTAGCCCACTCCCCTTTTATCCCAGTTACCTTGACAAGCCACAGCTGCAGCCCAATGAAGAACATCACAGCTGCAGCCCATCAAGGATAACTAGGACTAGTCAGGGTAAAGATATTCAAGTACAGGTATATATATATATATTGAAAGCCTCGTCCATTTATAATACACATATATTCACATCCTCCTACAGAGTTTAATGAATATTAGTTACACTTACATGTTAATAGTCAATTATTGTTATATTCTGCTCATACAATTTATAACTGACAGATTAAATCTACAAGTTAACCTAAAGAAGTGTAAGCTTTATTTTTATTAAATGTCTAACATCCTATGTAGACTCTATAGCATGTGTCCATTATTAAGTATTTAACAATATGGGAGAAGAAGGGAAAGTTTAAGAGAATACAACAAAACTCCTTGAAGTTCATTACTTTTACTTCACTGTAGAAATAGAAGTTCTCATACAATCAGTTACATAAAAATTACGTGTTAACAGTGATCTTTACTCACTCCTGGGAATGAGAGCTTGGGACACCCAGGGACACATGAACAAACTCCCCTGACACTGAGCAGCATCCCGATGCTGATGGCACAGAGCATAGGGAAGCACTGCCCTGACACATGGTGCCAGTCCACATCCTGCCCTCCCCTCAGGGGCATTGTCTTAGGCTGGAAATGGGTGTGTGTGGTCTATTCCTATCACTGGAGCAGCTGCGTCAAATGAGCAGTTTTATTTATCTCTTCCACAACCAATCCTCTCTCTGGGGAGATATCTTCTGTTCATGGGCCAGTGAGTCTCACCACTTGACTGATAAAATTCCACCATCCCATTGTTAGATGCTCTGCCCAGAGGGAGGAGCCAAGCATTCCTACCTGGATACAATCTGAAATTTGCTACACCACAGACAGCCTTTGCCCACTGCATTCCTGGGGGAGCAGCTGTATGTCCACTGGATTCCCGGTGCAAGACCAGGCCCATCTACATCAGCCCTGGACCTTCAGAGGAAAATTCCACCCTTCTACACGATCCCTACTCCAGCAGAACCAGAGCTGGCACTGCAGGAGGGCTGCAGCCACCATTTAATGGGACTGCTGCCACCACCCTGACACATAGAGTGCCAGGGCCTATTCTGACTCTGTCCATAGTTTATTTGTTTGTACTATTACATTTGTATTTTCTTGGTTTTCCTAGTAAAGAACTCTTATTCCTATTCCCATATCTTTGCCTGAGAGCCTTTTAATTTCAAAATTATAACAATTCAGAGGGAGGGGGTTTATATTTTCCATTTCAGAGGAGGCTCCTGCCTTCCTCAGCAGACACCTGGCTTTTCAATCCAAGACAAGAATCCTGCACTGAAACACAAGGAGGAGGGAGAAGAGCAGTGGGGCCCATGGAGTAAGCCCATAAGAGCATTTCTCCATCTCTCCCTGAGCCCCCACCCTCCTCCAGCTCCACCACACACCCCAACACCACAGCTGAGCCACTGCAGTGCTCCTGCTCTGCTCTCACCTCCACCAAGGATGTCCCAGGAAGGGACAAGCCACTGCACTCCACATCAAGGAAGAAGGAAAATGACAAGATGGAGCCATCTCTGCCCAAAGTCAAGCACCAGCTCCCTGCACGCCCAGCCCATGGGACAGCCCAGTCCCAAGGCTCCATTGGCAAGAGAACTGGGGAAATAAATAAAGGGGGAGACTGCAGGGTCACCTTTCCCAAAGGAAAACAGGTCCAGGGGAGATGGGATCAGCCCCAGCACCACCTGTACACCCAGGTGCTCTGTGCAGAAGTAGCCAACACAGAACAGGGAAACCCAGATTCTCACACCGCAGGGCCATGGGGAAGGGGACACGTGTGCCACTGAGTTCTTGGAAAACCTTGGGCAGAGGCAAGGCCATTCCAGCCACATCCTGGCTCCTGCTGGACCCCCTTGGGGTGCTTGGCTGGCTCTGGCTCTCTCTGGCAGAAGTAGCCACACCTGTCCAGGTGCTCTTCTCCAGCCACATGTGGGCATTGGCCCTCACCACTGCCCTGGGGCACCCACCACCAACCAAAGATACAAAGATACAAAAAGAACCCCCAAAAATAAACTTATACAGTTATCTTCAAACCATAATCACAACAATTGAAAATAACTACATAAAGAAAAGCAAAAGCCACCCAAATCCCCACGCATGCAATTGACTGTCACACATGGCACAGCCACTCACCCCCAGGCTTTCCTGAGCACAGAATGTACCGGCAGCACCCACAATGATGCCACAGCCAAGGCAGCAGCCAGGAATAACCACCAAGATATGCCAGGGATGGGTACACAAGGTGAACAAATACTGATGGGAACTGAGAGAAAGCCAGTGATAAGCATTTCAGGAAATGGGAACACTTTATCCCTGGCGGGCCAAGGTGTTAGGAGCAGAGAGTGTCCTGGGGGAGTCACTGCTCAGGGCTGGGGGGCAGCAAGGCTGCCCAGCACCTCACTGACAGCATCATGGGTGGGGGGCTGCCCCAGGAGGGAGTGACCCTGTGCCCCAGCAGGGACCCTGCCCCTTCCCGGAGCAGGGCCACGTGTCCCCACTATGTCCCAGCATGGCACCAGCACATGAGAAGCAGATGTGGCCATTCCCAGGCAGGGCCATGAGTGTGATAAGAGCAGGCAATGGGCCTGAGGAGCCCCTGTGCCCACAGCGTGGGACAGTCCCCACGTGTCAGTGGTCAGCAGGGACACTCCAAGGTCCCCAGCAGTCCAGGCACTATAAGAGGGCTGAGCAGCCCCACTACAGCACCTTTGCTCCACACAACCATGCTGGGAGCCGTCTGTCTTGTCGTGCTGCTGGGCTACGGTAGGTGCAGGGGATGGGGAAGGGTCAGGGCAGAGAGGACAGGACTGTGGCGCCTGCCCTGGCCCTGGGCACGGGCACAGGCAGCCTCTGATGTCCCTTTGCTGGATGTCACACAGCCTACGGGTGCGGTCAGCCGGCCGTGCCACCACAGCTGAGCTCCCGCGTGGTGGGCGGTGAAGACGCTGTACCCCACAGCTGGCCATGGCAGGTGAGGGGGCACAGGGACAGGGATGGGGACCGGGATGGGGACATTCCTGCTCTGACCCTGTGCCTCTGCCCTCGCAGATCTCCCTGCAGTACAGGAGCTCCGGATCCTGGTACCACACTTGTGGCGGGACCCTCATTGCCCCCCAGTGGGTGCTGACAGCTGCCCACTGCATCAGGTGGGTGTTGGGGTGCTGGGGGACATCTGTACAAGTAGGATGAGATATTTGTATGGATTGACACCGCCTGCCTCCCTGGCAGCTCTTACATGACCTACCGTGTGGTGCTGGGCAAGCAGGACCTGTCAGAGGATGACGAGCCTGGTTCTGTGGCTGTGGGTGTGGAGAAGACGATTGTCCATGAGGACTGGGACTCCTACCTCATCATGTAAGGGATGGGATGCATCAGGGCTGGGTCGTGGGTGGTGTGGCCAAGGACCCTTGTTCCCCTGGCCAGGGAACCTGTTCCCACGGCCAGAGACAATGGTTTGTGTCTCCTTGCAGCAACGACATTGCCCTGATCAAGCTGGCAGAGGAGGTGCAGGAGACTGACACCATCCGTGCCTCCTGCCTGCCGGCTGCTGGCAAGATCCTGCCCAACGACTACCCCTGCTATGTCACCGGCTGGGGACGCATCAGGAGTGAGTGGGATGTCCCCGGGAGGGTCTCCAGGAAGGGGATGCAGGCAGAGGGTGTGAGGTACGAGCTTTGGCTCTCATTGCAGCCAACGGGCCCCTGGCCACGATCCTGCAGCAGGCTCTGCTGCCCGTGGTGGACTATGAGACCTGTTCCAAGAGGGACTGGTGGGGCAGCCTTGTGGAGGAGACCATGGTGTGCGCCGGTGGTGATGGCGTCGTCTCTGGATGCAACGTGAGTGTGGGCACTGCACGTGGTGGGTGCCCCAGTGGTGTGGAACCGTGGGCACTGGGAGGAGAGGGGATGGAGCCATGGGGTGGATGGCCAGCAGGGATGAGGGGAGTGTTGGCAGGGTGCCCAGGACTGATGGCCCACACTGTCTCTCCGCACAGGGCGATTCTGGGGGCCCCCTGAACTGCCAGCGCGACGATGGGATCTGGGAGGTCGAGGGCATCGTCAGCTTCGGCTCCGGCCTGGGCTGCAACGTGGCCAAGAAGCCGACAGTCTTCACCCGGGTGTCCGCCTACATTGACTGGATCAACGAGGTGGGTGCCCCTTCCTCTGTCCCCATGCAGGTTGGCCACACTGTCCCTGCTTTGCCAAAGGTCTCACCATGAGTCTCCCTGTGTCTTTCTTTGGCAGAAAATGAGCGCGAACTGAGGACACAGCATGGAGCACAAGTACTGACTGCGATAAAAGCTATAGTGCTAAGCTGGTCTCATGTGGTTCTTTTGAGGGGACGTGGTGGAGCAGAACCAGGGGGCTGCACCTTGTGGTCCTGGGCTTCTGCCTGTGTGCTGGGGAGAGCCCCCACATTGCGCAATGAGGCTGGGCAGGCTCCTGCAGACCCTAAAGTGGGCAGAGATCCCCCACAAGTTACTCCCAGCTAGGAGTAGATCCATGGTCCTCACCAAACCAAGGGGTTCAAAGCTTGACTGGTGGTTTGATGGAAGAGTGACTGGAATCTGGCCTGGTGGTCCTGGGGAGCTCTATTGAGCTTGGGGAGGGGCTATAAGGCCCCTAGTTGGCCCAAGGAGTTTTTAGGTGTCTTGGCCGGTGCTGGGGTGTTTCAGGGGATCTTGCTGGTAACCAGGCTACTTGATGGCAGCAGATTTATAATGGGGGTGTTGAGGTAACTGGGTTGGTCTTGGGGGTCATTCCATAGCCCCACCACACTCCCTCCACCACCTGTGCTGCCAGAGTGCTCCCACTCTGTTCCCACCTCTGCCAGGGATGCCTTGGGGCAGGAGCAGCCACTGCAGTCCATGTCATGGAAAGGAGAGGGACAAGGTTGAGCCATCTCTACCCAAAGTCACCCCCAGCCCAGTCCCAATGCTTTCTTAGTGAGGGAAGCAGAGAAATAAACAAGGGGAAGAGTGCAGGGTCACCTTTCCTGAAGGACAACAGGACCAGGGGAGATGGGATCAGCCCTGGGATCACCTGCACACCCAGATGCTCTGTACAAAACTGGGTAACATGGGACAGGACAGCCCAGAGCCCCACTCCCCTGGGGGATGGAGAAGGGAAATAGAGAAGGAGACAACCATGAGCTCTCACAAACACCTGAGCACAGGCAAGGCCACCACAGCCACACCCCAGCTCTAGCTGGACCCTTCTTGGGGTGCTCAGGACAGCCCTGGCTTCCTCCTGCAGCACCCTCAGAGCACCTGAAATGCTCCCACAGGAACGTAGAAATACTCAGTGACTGCAAAAGCAGATTGGATATTCCCAGGTTCCCTGGGAATCCCCAAGCACCCCTCAGCACAGACCTACCTTAAGGCCTCTGCACCTCCCAAGGGTGGCTCCAAGGATGCTGTTCCCCCTCAAAATCCAACACAGATGCAGGATTTCTGACCTAAGGCAATCATGGTAGCAGCTCCTTTAAGAACTTTACCTCAGCACTGGTATTTCAATGAATCCTCATCAGTTTCCTGCTGTAACTCCCAACTGACTCCTCAAAAGGATCAGGATGCTCCATAGGCTGGCACAGCCACATTGTAAATGACCAGACAGAGCAGCACAGACATGAGTGAAGGTTCCTACTCTTCCCACTTCAGAGGAGCCTTCAGGAGGTGCTGAAATGGCAATGAGGAGATGGAACAGACAAGGGAATACAGCTAAAGATTTGCTCTTTAATTGCATTTATTAGAAACACTGACTGCAAATCCCATTTCACTTGAACATCAGACCCTGGTCTCCTCAATCAGTTACCTGGACAGCACAGGACACAAATATCATGATCAGCAAAGAAAAACCCTCTGAGGCCAAGTGTGGCCGCGTCAGGACGAGCCAGAAGTGCTCTCCTCTGGCTCTGCTCTCCAGCAAAGGGACTTCCTGCTCCATCCACATTTCCCATTGGCACAGCACAATCTCCATCATCTCATCTCCACTCCATGGCAAAGCCAACGCTCATGGATCACATTTCTCCAGACAAACATCTGGACACACAGACAAAATCCACAGGGAGCACTGACACCAAGTCGTGGTGGGCACAGATTTCATTCAGCCACAGAAGAATCTCCAGTGCTTGGCAGGGGGCTCGGAGCCCATGTGTCAGTGGCACATGAAGAAGAATTTTTTACGGAGGAAATTGAAACATCCCGGGATCTGCTTGTACCTCCCCTTGGCAGAGACAGCGTGTGCCACCTGGGAACAGAAGAGAGGCTGAGGAATGGGATGCTCTCCCCATCCCTGGGAATCAATGGCTGCCATGCCAAGGTGGCCAAAAAAGCACCACAACAACCAGAAAACAACAACAAGGTGATTCTGTAAGTCCTCTCTCCCTCCACACTGGACTTTTCTCCTACCCGTGGAGAACAGAAAAAGTATCTGGGGCACCTACACTTGTACACAACTTTGGCAATATTGAGTCAACAAGGCACACAAAGGAAGATGTTGATCAGCCACACTCATTCCATAGCCCTGTGCATTGTGCTCCTCAACCCCCAGGACAAGCTTCCAGGAGCACCCAAATCTCATCAGCTTGGATAGGACAAGCCAGGACATTTTTAGCACTTTCTTCAGAAAGATTAAAGCCTGTATTGCCAAGATTACTTCTCACTAGAGAAACCTCCAATGATTTTTGGCAGATTGAGGCTAGGCACTTTCTTTGTAATTAAACCTCTCTGCAGTACCTCCAATGAGCCCATCCCTAAACGCAACACTCAATATCCTCATTCCTTTTTTGAGTGTAGGCCTCCATGCCCCAACTGATCACACCCCTGACT
Source organism: Emberiza elegans (assembly GCA_024865655.1). Classification (NCBI taxonomy): domain Eukaryota; kingdom Metazoa; phylum Chordata; class Aves; order Passeriformes; family Fringillidae; genus Emberiza; species Emberiza elegans. The sequence continues at coordinate 7,605,462 of JALJVW010000067.1, read as the reverse complement.
GTTTTCTTCATCAGCAAAAAGCAAAACAAAAAAGACATTTACCCTCACTAACATGCTGAGCAGGTCTTCTGAATGGGCATACTGCTCCAGCACACTGTCCAGCGTTTCCACATACCACGAGCCACTCGACTTCTCCCTCCAGGAGACAAAACCTTCAGAGAAAGAAGGAGAATGTTATATCAATACCCATCTGCTGTTCTCATCCCAACAAGTTCCTAGCGCTCCAGAGCTTGGTTGTCCTGAACTGCCCCCATCTGTGGCCATGAAGCTCCGACTGTTTTGCGAATTCCCCCATGCTCAGAAAAGGATTTGCACAGGCTGTTTCACCTGGAAAAGTTGAGTAGGAAACCAAGATGTCGCTAGGTGTGGGCAAACTGGCAATGGCATCGGGCTCATCCACATTATCTGATGAAACCCGAAACGGGGTCGCGTCGGATTCCAAGGAACCCCCAGGAGCTTCCTCTTCAGGCGAATCACAATCCACTACAAAGCCTTGATCCCTTTGTTCTGAAAAAAGCAGCAACAAGACAGCTCCTTATGTCCATCCCACCCAAGAGATTCACAGCTGTACATCCGACATTAAGAAAAGATGGGGAAAGAAAAGGAAAAAGGCCCTAGAACAAAGTAAGGTTTTTTGGCAGTTCAGCTGCACCAGCTGAGTCAAAGTCATTGGTGGTTTATACAAAATTCCTCAATGTGTCTGAAGAGCTGGAGCGGCCTCTCAGCACATGGTAAAAGAAGAGGCAGCTGATGTGAGAAGACAGTTGGAGAGAGGGGCAGTCAATGAACAGAAAGGGAGCCAAAGCCACAGCCTGACTACATCTCTGCAGCCCAACACTACCGGAGCCAACACAAAGATTCACCTCCACCACAGGCCTGGATGAAGAACAGTTTGGGTTTTCCTCTCAAACTCGGGCAATTGGACCCATTGAAATAGTTCACAATCTTTTCTATGGGAATGGGTTTTCCATCCGTTCCATAAACGCCTCCAGGAAACTGAATATGGCTTGTCTGCAAGAGGAAAATGCAGAAGCTAGTGACAGGGAAGGCAAGGCCAGGTCCAAGGGGGCCCATTTCCCATGAGGTGCTTCATGGCATAAAGGTACCAGAACAAATTCTGGTGTTTGTGGGAATCCCTGTGGCAAAGTCAGTGTGAGGGGACATCCAGGGACATTTGAAATTCACTAAAACCCAGCAACCCAACTTCTGTTATCCAACTCATATCCCACAACTTCCAGCAAAGCAGTTCTTCATCCTCTGGTACAATGGGCACATACCATACGCCATTTTCCTAAGAATGCCTCTCCTCATCCTTTAAGAACTGACTTGGAATAAAGAGACTTTATTGCTAATAGCATCTCCCAATCAGAGCTGGAGAATGGGAAGGACTGAATCACCACAGCATGAGGCTGAGTGGGACCTCCCTGCATTTCCAAATTATTAGCCCCAACTTCCAAAATGGAAAGCACTTATCCAATGGCACCACTGGATCAGACCACACCAGAGAAGCTCCTGTTTTCTTTAACCCGGAATAAGGGTGTAACTCTTTGAAATGTACTGCAATGGCAGAACAAGGTTTTGACAGACCACTTCCCTCTCACCCTATGTGAGACCACAGCACAGGGAATTAACCCCTTCCCACAGCAAAGGAACAAAAGGAGAGATGGGACAAACCCACCTGACAGCCGTGGGAAAGGATGACCACAATGCAGCAGTCCAAAGCACTGTGGTCCTGCCGAGACAGCTTCAGCAGCTCCAACACCATTTCCTGTGTAGGAAACATCACAATGAGAGTCTTTTGAACCATATGTCAGCCACAGGTTACTGCCAGGCCCTTTTCTAACTGCACTGCCATGGATCCTGTCAACCTTTGCCACAGGATAACATGAGCCCCGAGTACAGCTGGCAAAATCCATTGGCAGAGATTGATTATTTCTGCATCTCTGCCCCTTATTTAACACTGGCTGCTTTAATCACACAGATTTCTCACCTCTCTACACTCTACAACACAGCACCACAAACCAAAGCACATTTCCACATGATTTATCTGATGAAATCCACTGTTTCTGACCGGAGCTGGTGGGTGAGGAGAGAACCTATATTTTACTTTCAGACGATCAAGTTCCCTCCCAACACTTCCACTAACATCCAAGGATGGCACAGACAGACATGACACAGCTGTCCAAGCTATCCCAAAAACACAGCTTCACCAAATCCCTACAAATCCCAACAAGGATTCAACATTCATGCAGAAGGATGAAAATGTGCAAGGTCCTCTCCCCTTCTGCAACTGCAGCAGAACAATAAAGTAAGAGGATGCAAGCGGTTCATTGTTTCTTTGTGGGAGGTTTTTGGTGTGCTGCCAACACAAGACACATCCCCTAAAGCATTCCCGTTGCTTCCCGGGGCTGACCTCTCATCCCTTGTGTCAGCAGGACACACCCAGCCTCACCTGAGCTTTCAGATCCCGCCGGGTCAGGACGGTGAAGCGCAAGGCCCTGAAGCGCCTCTCCAGCTTCTCACAGTCAATGTCAGAGCCCTCTCGGGTGGACAGACCCGAGTCTCTGGAGAAATTGACATTATTGAGGATCAGGCAGTGTCCACGGGGATCTGCTTTCATCTCATAATCCTGGCAGGGACAAGTCACAATTAAACTCCTTCTTATTCCAAGTGCTTGCTGGCTAATCCAGCAGGACACAATGCCAGTGAGGAATGGGAGTCCTTAAAGTGGCTCATTTCACAGCTTTTTAATTTCTTAAGTCCTAGGGATGGGTAGAAGCACCCTTTCTCCACACACATCTTCTCATCAGCAGCTGGGAACAAGAAACAACCCACTAAAGTTTGTGGAAAACCAGCTGCTGCTGTATCTGTAGCATGTCCAACAGCAAGTTGAAATTTCTGGGAAATTCTTTTAGGCATCATCATCAAACCTCACCAAAAGGAGCCAAGAATTTGTGTTACCACTGTGGTAATCTTAAGGAGAATCTGGCTAATGACTGATCCACTCTGAGACCATCAGCCCTGTTACAGCCTTGGAGCAATTGCTCAGGTATGACAAAGTGAGAACCAGCTCCTCCAGACATATTTTCTGGAGTCACCCATGAGGCACAGAGCTTTTGCCTAGTAGGGAACACTTTCAGCCTTCTCAAATACTAACCTGGTCATGGCTCTTCTTGTCAACAGCAGAACCTACAACACAAAACAGGCACAGGATTCAGTTCACCATATTCCACACCAAGACCACGCTCCTAGAGTTCATGTCTTTCCCAACATATATGAATTTCCCCTTCCCACCACACTGGAAACGAGCCTTTGGCATGCTGTGGCTCTAGGAGTGGAATGTGGCTTACCCCGGGCCGGCACTGGAGGCATTCGAGGTCTTTCACTCTCAGCTTGGACTGGGATAGACAAACGTTCATGAGGGGTCACATCTGTAATGGCATGGAACAAAAATACAGACGATGAGTCCAAGCTCAAAAGGTTCTGCTGCTGAAAAGCAGGACATACAGGCTGCCCCAAGAAGCTGTAGAGGCCCCACCCTGGCAGTGTTCAAGACCAAGCTGGACAGGGCTTGGAGCAACCCGGGATAGGGGAAGGTGTCCCTGCCCATGACAGGGGATGGAATGAGATAAGCTTTAAGGTCCCTTCCGACCCAAACCATTCTAGGATTCCATGATTCTTCCAACAGTCACCTCTACCAGGATAATAAAAATCATGACTTCCCAGACTCTTGCCCACAGTGAGAGGGATCCCAGCTGCCACCGCCCATGCTGCTGTTTGCCAAAAACACACCACACCCTCAGCACTGACTTTTACGCTGTTTTTCCTCCTGCAGCTCCAGCTCCACAGGCCGCAGGTCCGGCAGCTGCGGTGGCACCAGCCGGGATTCACACTCCTGGATCAGCATCTCAGCGAGGTCGCCCTGCCCGGTGTCCCGAAGGATGGAGAGGAAGGCAGGGAAAGCCCGCTTCCCTCGAGTCTCCAGGTCAATGATCAGCTGCCGGGCTTGCTCCCCTCGGCTGCCAGCGCTCTGCAGAGGAGAAAAACCCAGAACAGGGGTTTGTACAGTGCCTGGGCAGCCCTTCCAACCACTCTGAGCAGGGAAATGTGGGATCTGCACCCAGGACAGGGACACGGGGTAAACAACAGCAAAACGAGTGGAAATAGCCAGAGACCCCCACCAGACCCCCCAGCCCTGACCTCCCTCCAACAACAACGGTGACCACCAGGACACTCAGCCTGATGAGCAGTCTAGAGGGAAAGGGGGAGAGGAGCACCCCAAATCAGGCCCCTGAGGACAAAAAGGCACCCCTGGGCTGTCACCAGTGTGTAAGATGGGGTAAAAACACCCCCAGGCCTGTCACCTGCAACCAAGGGGGGAAACAAGAATACCTTAAAGGTGTCATCAGACTGGGAAGGGGACACAAAGAGAACTCCCTACACCTGGCACTGGCCGGGGCTGGGGACAAGAAGGGGCAAGTGGGGGGGACGGTTCTCAAACATCTGCTTAAGGACCAATGCCAGGCCTTGTCATCAGAGTGAGGGGACACAGAGCCATCCTTTTGGGCCTGTCACCAGGACTAAAGGGACATGGAGCTCCGCTATGAGCTTGTCACCAGAGTGAGGGGACCTGGAGTCTCCCTTGGACTTGAGAGAACACAGGACAATCCCTCCCCTGTCTGTCACTACAGCGAGGGGCCTTAGGGGCCACCCCCCTGACCTGTCACTGGGCTCAAGAGACATGGGTTCCCCCTTTGGGCCCAAGAGGACACGGAGCCACCCCTCTCAGGCCTGTCACCAGGGCTCAGGGGATGCAGGAGCTACCCCGCCATGCCCGTCCCCGGCTCTCAGGAAACACGGACCCTCCCCGGGCTACCCCCGGTGCTCAGTGTCCCGCTCCCTGACCCACCTGCAGCTCCTCCAGCATTGGCCGGGTGAAGAGCCCGCGCTGCTCCAGCGGGTCCCAGAGTGGCTCCACCCGCAGCGCCGCCACCAGCCGGGCCCGCCCGCGCCGCAGCGCCCGCCGCTGCTGCTCCTCCATGGCCCTGGAGCCTGGGCTGCCGGAGCCGTGCTCTGCCCGGACAGACCGCCGCTCAGTGCCCGGTCACACCGCCGCTCAGTGCCCGGACACACCGCCGCTCAGTGCCCGGTCACACCGCCGCTCAGTGCCCGGACACACCGCCGCTCAGTGCCCGGACAGACCGCCGCTCAGTGCCCGGACACACCGCCGCTCAGTGCCCGGTCACACCGCCGCTCAGTGCCCGGACACACCGCCGGTCACACCGCCGGTCACACCGCCGCTCAGTGCCCGGACACACCGCCGCTCAACGCCCGGACACACCGCCGCTCAGTGCCCGGACACACCGCCGCTCAATGCCTGGGACCGTCGCTCTGCCCCGGAGCCGCCGCCGGTCCCTTCCCGGAGCCGCCGCTCCGCCCCGGAACCGCAGCTCCCTGCCCGGAAGCGCGACCGCCTCGGAGTTCCAGAATCACACACGGACTCAAGCTGGAAGAGCCCTCCTGTGGTTCAGAAGGGTCATCTCAGAACAAACGGAATAGGATTCCGTCCTTTTGTGTTTTGGTGTTTAGTTAGGTTTTTAAAAAATATCTTCAGGGATGAATACTCCACGCCCTCTCTAGGCAGTGTGTCACCCGCACGGCAAAGTTCTTCCTCATGCTCAGATGGAACTTCCTGTGCATCAGTTCCTGTCAGTTGTTCTTGTGCCATTGCTGGGCGCCCCGAGGCAGAGGCTGAACCCTCCCTGCAGACAGGGACAGACAGGGCCGGGGATGAGGGCTCCTCTCGAGGCTGAATAGTCCCTGCTCCCTCAGCCCTTCCTCAGCAAGGGAGATGCTCCTGGCAAGGAGCCCAGGGCTGGACACAGCGCTCAGCTGTGCCTCCCAGGGCTGGGCAGAGGGACAAAGGGACAGGGTCACTCCCTGACCTGCTGCCAGTGCTCCTCCCAGTGCACCCCAAGGCCCCCTGGCCCCCAGGACACTCTGCTGGCTCCAGGACAGCTCACTGACCATGGCACCCCCAGGTCCTCCCTGCAGAGATGCTCCAGCAGGTCACCCTGCCTGTGCTGGTACTTGGGGCTGCTCCTCCCCAGGGGCTGGACCTGCATTGCCCTTGTTGAGCATCATTAAGTTTCTCTTTGTCCAATTCTCCAGCCTCTCAAAGTCCTGCTGAACGGGAGCACAGCCCTCAGGTGGATCAGCCAGTCCCTGAGATGTGTCACCCAGCCCTCAACCTTCAGGTGGATCAGCCACTTCCCCAGTTCCATATCATCACCAAACGTGCTGAGGGTACATTTAATAAGTCTGTCCAGATAGTTGATAAACAAGACTAGACCACTGGACCCAGTATAGATCTTTGGGGAAGCCACTGACTGCGGACTTCCAAGTGTATGATGCCCTCTGAGCTCTGCCACCCAGACAGCCCTTGATCCACCTCGCCACCCATTCATCCAACACACATTCCCTAAGCCAGCTGTGGTGGGTTAAGCTGAGCTGGAAATTAGGCACTACACAGCTCCTTGCTCAACTCCCCCTTCTCTTCTCCTCCCGCCCTGTGGAATGGGAAGGAGAATCAAAGTAAAACTTGTATGTTGAGAAAATAACAGTGTAATAATTGAAAATAAAGTAAAATACAGTAGTAACAGTAAATTATAACAACAATAATAACAACGATAATAAGGGGGAAAACAAGTGATGCACAATGCAGTTGCTCACCACCCACTGACTGATGTCAGATCCCCTTCCTGAACCCAGATCAGCTCCTTCCCAGTCACTCGCCCCAGTTGATACACTGGGCATTCTGTGGTGTGGAATGTTCCTTTGGCCAGTTCAGGTCACCTGTCCCATCTGTGCTCCCTCCCAGTTTCCTTAGTGAACCTCTTCACTGCCAGAGCACGAGACAAGAAAGAAGTCTTTGACTTTGGATAAACACAACTTAGCAAAAAACCAAAATAGAATCACAGAACATGCTGAGTTGGAAGGGACTCACATAGATCATCGAGTCCAGGTCCTGCAGAGGACACCCCAAGAGTCACATCATGTCCCCTGGAGCTCCTTGAAGTCAGACAGGCTCCGTGCTGTGCCCATTCCCTGGGAAGCCTGTTCAGTGCTCGAACACCCTCTGGGGGGAAGAACCTTTTCCTAACATCCAGCCTAACCCTGCCCTGACACAGCTCCAGCCATTCCCTGGTCCCTGTCACTGTCACCAGGGCAGAGGTCAGTGTCTGTCTCTCCTCCTCCCCGTCAGAGGAAGGTGTAACTGGGAAGAGTCTCCCCTGTCTCCCCCAGCTGAACAGACCAAGTGCCTTCAGCCGCTCCTCCTCCCCTCAAGGCCCTTCACCAGCTTCACTGCCCTCCTCTGTACGCTTTCTAACACCTTAATATCTTTCTTATACTGCGGTACCCACACCTGCCCTCAATATCCCAGGTGAGGCCGCCCCAGCGCAGAGCAGAGCGGGACAATCCCCTCGCCGTCCCGATGCCCCCCAGGACACGGCTGCCACCATCCCCATTCCGAACCCACGGCACGGCACTGCCGCAGCCTCTGAGCCGCCACGGCCTCTCCGCAGGCCCTTACCTCCGAGCCCGCCGCCGGCAGCCCGGTCTCCCGGAAGAGCTCGGTCTCCATGGGGACGGCGGCCGGGCGCGCCGGAAGCGGCGGCGCTGGGTGCGGGAGGGCGGCACGTCCGCTCCTCCGCCCGCGGCCCGCCGGACCATGGAGCCGGGACGGGCCGGCTGCCTCCTGCTCCTCCTGCTGCTGCCGGCGCTGGCAGCGGCCGCGCCGGGCGAGTTCGACCCGTACCGCGTGCTGGGGGTCGGCCGGAGCTCCAGCCAGGCCGACATCAAGAAGGCCTACAAGCGGCTCGCCCGGGAATGGTACGTGCTGCCCTTGCACCCGCTCCGCCCGGCCCCGGGAGCGGATCCCGGCCCCGGCTCGGTGACAGCGGCGGGCCTCGCGGTGCCGTGAGCCGCCTCGCCTGGCTGTGCGCCCCGGCGTCCTCGCAGGCCGGCGGTCAGCCTGACACACACGTAGATGCTCCATGCCAGCGATACTGCTGTAAAACCCCCTGGAGTCCGGCTGCGGGGGGAGAAGTTCGCTAAGAGTCTGGGAGAAAAAGTTCTCCCAGAATCAGGATACGGGGGGGAAAGTTCTACCAGAGTCTGGCTAGGGTGGGAAAATTCTCATGGAGTTTGGCTCCGGGTGGGGGGAAGTTCTCCTGGAATCTGGCTACAGAAGGAAAAGTTCTCCTGGAGTGTGGCTGTGGGGGAAAATTGTTGCAGAGTCTGGCTACAGGAAAAAAGTTCCAGAGTCTGGTTACAAAGGGAAAAAGTTTTCCTAGAATCAGGCTACAGGGAGAAAAGTTCTCCCAGAGTCAAGTGATGGGGGAAAATGTTCCCTTGGAGTCTGGCTGTGGGGAGAAAAATTTCTCCCTGGGAACTTCTATTACATGAGGGTTGAAGTCTCAGCTAGATACCTGGATGTCCAAGGGCCATTCAGTCACTGTGCTGTGGAAGGGAAATGTGTTGGATGCACAAATGTCACAGCCACCATGCAGGTGGTGTGTGGTGAGGGGCAGGCTTACAGCCCAGAAATAAAATTAATAAAGTAGGCTTACCTGCATCTTTTAGAGCCCATGTTGTTCTGTGTGAGACATCCCTGAGGCCATGGCAGGAGGTGATTCAAGGAAGAACCCGGTAGTTATGTAGGACAGCAGCCAAGGGAGGCATTGCTAGGAAGGAGACACGCTCCATGTCCTGGGCTCAGGCTGCTGGGGATGGAGCAGACAGAGGGACAGGTCCACAGGCACAGAGCCCACATCCCAGTGCTGCATTTTGGGATGGGGTTTGGGCAGGGACAGCATGTGCTGGGTATAAATCTGATCTCAGCCTCGGCGATGTCACTGCACGCTCTCACTGCCTGTGTCCTCCTCACCTCCAGAGGCCAACAGCTCCCCCACTGACCCCTTTTCCTCTGGTTCTGCCCCACAGGCACCCTGACAAAAACAAGGACCCGGGAGCAGAGGACAAATTCATCCAGATTAGCAAGGCCTATGAGGTAACACATGCTTCCTGTGAACTCCTGGTATCGTTAACATTAAGTGACCTTAGTTTTCCATACATGGCTTTGTGTTTTTCCGGTGTATTTCTGTGTGGGAAAGGTGCTTGACTCTGTGGAGGTGGACATTACCCACCCAAAAAAATTTGCTCAGTTTTGTTGACAGAGCCACTGGGGTCACCAGCATGGCTTCTGCTGTGAATACTTTGCTACAGGTCTGCCCTGCTCTGCCTAAAAAGCCTCAAAGAAGGAAGGAGTGGGTATTCCCCAAGCCCTGCCCAGCTGACCAGCGTCTTGACTGTGTCACATATACATAAAAGCATTTTGGGGTCACATAAGCAACGTTCATCATCACAGGGATTTAGTCACCTCAAATTATTCTTAGCAGTAGTTATTTGCACGTTCTGGAAATTGGTTGCTCCAGTTTGTGGCAGCCAAGCCCATGGAAATCAAAATAAATCCTTATATCCCTGCTAAAAAATGCAGTTTCTCTGCAGGACATCTGGCTGCTCAGTGAAACTTCTGGCACTTTCTGAACCCTCCAGATTCAAGGAGACACCAGCAAAAGCCAGAAAAAAGTGTTTGTGCTCAGAACACAGGATGCTCAAACCTGAGGAGCTCTTGGTTACAGAAGGGGGTACAGCAGTCTGGATTTAGGGGCTCCTTTTCTTTGGGCTTTAAGGGTTTTTTTACCCTTATTTACCACAGTGAGCCGAGAAGGATGTGATGCTTCCTTTTTCCAAAATATTTATCTGTCTGATTTGCAGCAAAGGCTGCACATTCCTTATGTTATTTACTGAGGGATTACAGTCAGGGCAGTTCCCCCTCATGGTTTCAGGCAATCATTTTTCCATCATTTGCTTTCCAGATTCTCTCCAACGAGGAAAAGAGGGCAAACTTTGATCGCTACGGAGATGCTGGGGAAAGCCAGGGCTTCTCTCAGCAGCAGCATCGCCAGTTCCACCGCTTCCACGATGGCTTCTATTTTGATGAGTCCTTCTTCCATTTCCCTTTCAATTCCGAGAGGCGCGACACCTCCGACGAGAAGTATTTGCTCCACTTTTCCCACTACATCAATGAAATCGTGCCAGATAGCTTCAAGAAACCTTACCTCATTAAAATCACCTCAGACTGGTGCTTCAGCTGCATCCACATTGAGCCCGTGTGGAAGGAAGTAGCTCAGGAATTGGAGGCTCTGGGTAAGGATGAGGTTGTTGGGGTTGGGTGTGTGTCCCTTGCCTCGTAAGGCTGCAGTGGTTTGCCTTGAGGTTTGTGTGACCCAGTTTAGACCCTGTGGATTTCCTCAGGGTTTTATCCTAATGCTCTCCCAAACATTCCTAACTCCAAAGCAGGGTGCTGGGCAAGGAGCAGGTCATCAGTTTTGCACTGGGCATTTGGGTTGTGGGGGATCTTAGAGGTGAAGCCGCTGCTCTCCTTTTCCAGGAGCAGGAATCGGCGTCGTTCACGCAGGGTACGAACGGCGCCTCGCCCATCATCTGGGTGCCCACAGCACTCCGACCCTGCTGGGGCTCATTAATGGGAAAATAACCTTCTTCCACAACGCTGTCGTTCGGGAAAACCTGCGGCAGTTCGTGGAGAACCTTCTGCCAGGGAATCTTGTTGAAAAGGTAGGTTCTAGGGGTGTCAGATGCTGCTGCTCCTCTCTGCCTGGAGATTCCTCTCTCCTTGGCTGTTTTGGTGGTTAATCTGTTTAATTCAGGCTCCAAGCTGATCTGTGGCACAAAGCTCCAAACCCTGGAGCTGTCAGAAGCATTCCCACCCCGCAGCTCTGTAACCCTAGTGCTTGAAAAGAGAATCCTGCTACTGCATGGTCACACCAGTGATTCTAGTGGCAGCTGACCCCAGCAGCAACACCCCATAGCTGCCAGGGCTCTACCCAAGCTATCCCTAGGACAGGAACCTGCTGGATTTCACTTCTCTCCTGCTTTCTTGGCATTTCATCCAGCAAATTAGGGACCACTTGCTACCTCATAGGTCACATCTGCTAAAACTCACTGACACAGAGTCCCGTTTGTTTCGTCCAGTTTTCCTTCAGACTTGAAATGAACTAGCAGCATGAGCCCTTTCAAAGTCATAAGTAAAATCTCCTAACTGATAATATATTCCTGTGTTCCAGCCTTCTGGTGATTTTTGACAGAGTCCTAAGACGCCCACCACCCCTGTGATGTGGCTGGGTCAGCCCCCAACAGCACTCTCACCTGCCTGGCCTCTGCTCATGGCCTTGTTCACCTCACCTCATTTTCCCTTGGGATCTTTACCAGGGGTTACCTTCCCCAACAGACTCTTCACTTGTCTTCTGGTTATTGGAGTTATTGGACTTCTTGCCCCAAAAATAGGGATCATTTCCCCTTCTGCAGTAACTGCAGCCATTTATGTACTTTCTGAGAGGTAGCACACCTGAAACAGAACAGGTTTACTGGAGCTCTCAGGTTTCTTTTAACCCTTGGGTTTCCATTTTTATGTATATATAAATAATATGGTCCCAACAAACAGGAGAATAACAGTGATGTTGGCATTGACTTGGAATGGCATCAACAGAGACTGCAATAACTAAGATGGCTGAGGGAGGTCAAGAGTGATGGTTTTAATTCACTCATTAATCAGGAATAAATGTTGGAAAGACCAACCCACTGTCTGCTTCCTGCAACACCTGGACAGCATTTTCAGGCTCAGCCCTTGTTCAGACACCTCGTTGCAGAGTGTTGCTGGTGTCTGACAGCTCAGAGGTTAAACTGATGTTCTGCTTCTGTCCAAAGATTACAGATAAAAATTACATCCGCTTTCTGTCCCACTGGAGGAAAGACAACAAGCCCCACGTGCTGCTCTTCGATCACATGCCAGTTGTGCCGTTGTTATACAAGGTAATGTAATTTCTCTCACTGCATTGTTGACTTGCTTACAAATCCAGATGTTCCAAATTACAGCACGCCACTGCCACGGGCAGAGGTGGACTGATGCCTCCAGACACCACTGACTGGCTTGAGGAGAGCAAGCTGATTTGTGCAGGTTGTTAATGATGTTGCCAGGTGACCAGCTTTGTAAGGAGTCTGTTTGTCCTAACACAGTTACCCTTCACGGGTGTGAAGGTGCAGGTGTGTTTCAGAGGTAGCGGCAACACAGGTGCACAACCTTTGTTGGGAATGAGAGATGTTTGTGGCATATCTAATTTGGGTTGCTGAAAATCCCATTTCCTAAGAAGCCCGTGCCACCCTACAACATGTCAGGCTGTAAATAAAGCTGTGGATCCGTGGAGACTCCTGGCACCATGACTGAGAGGATGCAAAATTTGGTTCAGTGAGGGAGAGGAAGGGCTTGTACTTCTCAGAGCACATCTGATGGGATTCAAACAGTGGGATGTGTTCTTGGAGCAAACGGGCACTTGGGGGAGAAAATGCTTACTCTGTAACATAACTGTGCTGGGGATTTCCTCCTGCCCAGCTGACGGCCTTTGCCTACCGAGATTACCTGTCCTTCGGCTACGTGTATGTCGGACTGCGAGGCACCGAGGAGTTGTCCAGCCAGTACAACATCAACGTCTACACTCCCACCATGATGATCTTCAAGGAGCACATTGACCGGCCCGCTGATGTTGTGCAGGTATCACTCAGAGCCCTCTCCAAGAGCTTAGGGAAAACGGGAACGGAGCTTTTCTAACCGAGCTGGTGATGAGGTCATGGTTAGTGGTGCAGTTTGGAGGAAGAGTGTTTGTTCTCAGCTTAAACTCAGGCTTTGGAGGGGGAGAGAGAGTGTTAGGACAAGGGAAGCTTGGGGCACTCCAGCCTGTAACTTTGCAGTGTTTGGGCCTCAAAACATCTTGGGTGATTGCAGGGATGACCACAAGGGCTGGCGGCAGCCTTCTGCAGGAATATCCAACAGCTTTCCCCTCCTCTTCCTGCTCATTTCCAACTTCTGCTTTCTTCATCCTTGCCAGGCACGAGAAATGAAGAAGCAGCTCATTGATGACTTCCTTTCCCAGAATAAGTTCCTCATGGTGGCCAGGCTCACCAGCCAGAGGCTGTTCCAGGAGCTGTGTCCTGTGAAGAAGTCTCACCGTCAGCGGAAGTAAGTGAGGGGTTCCCATTTTGTTTCCCAGGGCTCTGGGGGCGCTCCTAGAGTCACTTTTGGTTTGTCACTTTGTTCTGCCAAGAGGAAAGGGATTGGTCATTCCCTCTCACCTCCAGACTGGCTCTTAATCTGCATCTCATTGTGTCACCCAGGCACTGCGTGGTCTTGCTTACTGAGGAAGGAGAGAAGTTTGCTGAGGCTTATGAGGCATTTTTGACTTTTGCTGTGGCCAACACAAAAGACACGCTGAGGTTTGTGCACATCTACAGTGATCGGCAGCCGGAATTTGCAGATGCCTTGCTGATGGATGAGGAGAAGTATCGTGGAAGATCAGCTGTGAGGGTTTCCTTTTATTTTTTTAATCCCTTCTTCTCTTAGCCTGTCATTTAATTGATGTTGTACCTTGATCTGACACCTGATTCTGGGAAGTGGTTTGAAATTAATCATCTGTCTAGAAGAAAACAAAAGCCCCTTCCTCTCTGACATGTGCCATGCTCTTGGCTCATCCAGGTGGTCATTCTGGAGAGACGCAATAATGCAGGGAAGATCGCCTATAAAGCCTTGGAGGAGGCCTGGCAAGGCAGCAAAGAGGACAACTTCATCCTCCTGGATCTCCTGGACCAGCTGAGAACAGACCCTGGCCTTCTGTCATCAGAGACCGTTGTGGCAGACCTGAATGACGAGCTTGCTCCTGTAAGCGCACAGCCTTTCCAGATGCCTGACATTCATGTTACCTTTGTGGACAGTCCCATTATGGTTGTTCAGAGGCATTATTTATATTTTAAAATAACAAGGCAAAACTCTTAGAAGATTTCTTGCTTACAGAAGGAATCTCATGGCATGCTGGGCACCTGTTGGGGCTCTTTATAGCAGTTTTGTCGTTTCATTTTTTGCTTTTCATTCTTTTCAAACAGATGTTCCTTATCCGATGGTTCTACTCCACCGTGGACTACATCTCAGACTGGTGGGACAGTTTGTTTCACAGTAACTGGTATGGATTGGGCATCCATTGTTGGTATTCACAGCTTCCTTGTCACCTTATTTTAAAACAGATCCATCCTTTTGGGTGGGAGCAGGACAGCACTCAAAAACATGATTACCTTTAAGACCTAAGAAACAAGCTGAGTTTCTGGGGAAGGCACACTGCCTATGTTGTCTGACATAGGGAGGAACTGAAATTGAGGCAGGAAATCTGAACTCACAGACCTGACTGCTGTTTGCACATTTTCCCTCAGGCGAGAAATGATGCCACTCCTGTCCTTGCTCTTCTCTGCGCTCTTCATTCTCTTTGGCACTGTCATTGTTCAGGCTTTCAGGTGAGTGTGCACCAAAATGCCCTCAGGGATAGCTCTTCAGCCCAACCCCAAGGCCTTAAACACACACAAAATTACTTTCCTCTGCAGTGATTCGAGTGACACAAGGGACACTCCACCCTCGGGGAAAGAAGAAACGGCCGCAAAGACGGAGAAGAACGATGCGAGCTTCAGCAAAGAGAGTAACAGGTTCCCTCTCTAACTTTTCCAGAATGTTTTCTGCAGAAGCATTGCTCAGGGAGCACCTTTGCAAGGAGGATTAGTAAAGAGCAGAGAAGTGCTGAAGTTGCACATAGTGCAGTTGTGCAGAGCAGTGCAGGCACAGCAAGGAAGGAGGACCAGTGCGCAGCCAGGACTCAGCCAGCAAGGACAAGGGGACACTAATCTGCTTATTAAACAATTCCCACCAAGTTTTCCCAAGATAGTGTTCTCAGGGGAGAGGTAAAAGTGTGACCCACTCATTGAGAGAGGTGCAAACCAAGCTATTGCACCAGTTACATTGGCTTTTGCTACAGGGCACAGGGATGGCTCAGCATAACGGGCTGGCAAATGCACTCACAGTTCCTCCATCCTCAGTTGCTCCGAGTCCTTTGCCCCCCTTTCACTTGGTGTTTTTGTTGCAGCAGGATTCCCAAAAAGAGCTTTGTTGAGGTGACTGAGCTAACAGACATCAACTACACCAGTAACTTGGTGCGCCTGAGGCCAGGGCACATGAACGTCGTCTTGATCCTGTCCAACTCCACCAAAACCCCCCTGCTCCAGAAGTTTGCCCTGGAAGTCTACATGTTCACAGGGTAGGCTGGGTCCTCTCCCAGGTTTCTGTTGCTGTATTAACCACTTATGTGATGCTGCTCTGGTGACACGTCCAGGAGTGTGGGCGGCTCCATTGCCAGGAGTGAATGCTTCTGGTGATCAAAGTGGCCTCTGTCCTCATCAGTGGCAATGAGCCACCAAAAACCAAGAGGCTGTTCCCAGCCAGACTTGGTGGTGGTGGCCAGAGGGGTTGGGTGCTGGTGCCACTTTGACTGTACCCATGTTTTGACAAATAGAAAGCATGACAGTGCTGCATACACTGAGCTGAAAAAGGAACTGCGACAACAGAGCACTGCCCTGTCCTTGTTGACAATTCCTTACCTGTTCAGTAGGAATCCAGCCAGACCGCACACATGCTAATCCCAGTGTCTTCTCTGCCCTTCCCCCAGGAGCAGCTCTCTTCACTTCTCCTTCCTCAGCCTGGACAAGCACCGAGAGTGGCTGGAGTATCTGCTGGAGTTCGCGCAGGATGCGGCCCCCATCCCAAACCAGTACGACAAGCATTTCCTCGAGCGTGACTACACGGGCTATGTCCTGGCTCTGAATGGCCACAAGAAATACTTCTGCCTCTTTAAGCCTCACAGATCAGGGGACGAGGGGGGAACCCTGGGATCGTGTGAGGATTACGATGCTTTACAACATGCGGAAGCCAGAGGGAAATCCTCCTGCAGCCCGGGATCTAGATCCATTAAAAACAAATTACACAAATTGTCCTTTTGGATGGAACGCCTTCTAGAGGGCTCCTTACAGAGGTTCTATATCCCCTCATGGCCTGCACTAGACTGAGGAATTTTACAGAGATTCTAAGGGGACAAAATTTTTATGAAGATGACAAGGGACAGCTCTTTCCAGGAATACTCAAACAAGCTTGATGAATGGACTTTAGGTTTTAGATGAACTTTCCTGGGGCCGGCAACTAGAACACACCTCCCGTGTCTGGAGCCCGGGAGCGCAGCCAAGCGCGCCCGTGTGCCCTCCACCGCCCCGCCGTGCGTTTGGATGCTGTACAACCCAAGAGCCAAGAAGTCCGTTGTGCCCCTCTCATCCTGCCTTGTCTGCTTCCCGAGTCGCCCCCATCCCACCTCTTGTTTTACCTCAGTTGAAGAAATCCGTGACTTCCCTGAGTCCCGACCAGCTGCGGCCGGTGATGCAGGCCGGGTCGTGGCACTCCCTCCCCGTCCCCGTGTGCTTAGCCCATGTTGCATGGTGTAACTCTGGCAAGACCCTGCAGACCCTTCAGGCCCTGCCCTTCTGAAAGGCCTTCTCCCACCAGGCAGTGGTACTCTCTCGGCTTTCCCCATGGTAAGTGATGCAGAATCTGGTTAGGAGCATCTCCCTTGTAGCAAACCTTAGCTGGGACCCCCCCATGGTGCAGGCTCGTGGGTGATCTGCATGTTTCATGCTCCTCGTGTCATGGTTCCACCTGCAGCTTCACTGGCTGAACCATAACAGGGAGGGAAAGGGCACGGCCATAAAATACTGTCAAAGTGTTGAGTCATTTAAATGTCACGTTGATTTTTCAGATGCCTTTTCTGCTTCTGTCGATTTTAGACGATGTATCCTAGAGCCATAACTTTACCTGCGTCCTCAGATTGTAGGCGTGAGCTGCTATGAGCCAGTAGATGTGTAAAAAACTCTACGTAGCTGCCAGGGAGTCACCTGGGCTCCTTGCAAACACCTTTCCAGCTGTAGTACAAACCAACCTTCCTTTGTATCAAGGAACCTCATCCTTCAACGATTGTATTCTTGAAATGTTGCCCCAGAAGTGCTGTATCATCAGACTGTTGCGTGCGTGTGAAGCTCCTTTTGGTTTAGTTGGAGGTTGAGATGTTGGGTTTCAGCCTCTTACCCATTTCCTTCTTACCCCAAACCTCCATTCCTGCACACTCAGGCTGCTCTCATGGCTTTGTATTTGTTTGCTTGGGTATTTCTTTCATCTTTTGGAAGCATTGGGGGTGTGTGAGGTTAGAGCAGCTGCACAGCCCTGGGTTTGGACATTGCTTTGCTGTAGCAGTGCCCCAACAGCTGCTTCCAGCACCACAGGGAAAGGGTGCCCCTGGGTAAGGCAAAAGGATGATAAGCAGCAGCCTGGTGGCTGCTTAACACTCCTCAAGTGACCAAGCGAGGCAGCTGGGCTTCTCTTTGTGGCAAGGACTGAAATCCTGTGAGGTTTGTTCTTCCTTTTCACTGCACCGGGGCTGACACTGGTGCCCAGGCCTCCTCCTTCCGTGGATCTGGAACCCTGTGGCACCGTCAGGCTCCAGCATTGCTAAAGCACAGGGATGGGGGCCAGGGGCCTTTGCCACAGGGCTTGGAGCACAGAGCACTCAGTGAACACATGGTGTTACTTCCAGACTCAGCCCTTGCCACTTTAGTTACCATCTTAGAGCAGCCATTCAGTAGGAATAACTGCCAACCGCTGAGCCAGCTGCTGATCCCGCAGAGAAGTTGGGAATGCTCCAGTCATTGCACTCCCTACATGCCCTAATTGCTCCCAAAGCCTTGCCTCATTGCATTTCCCCATCCTGGGAGCAGACTGGCATGCTCCAACCCCCACAGGTACCTCAGATCCCCTGTACAACGTGCTTCAAATAAAGGCTGCGATGCTACAAACGATCCCTATGTGAGGTTAGTTAATTCCAGCCCAGTGCACTCTGGGCCATGGAATGAGGCACCAAAGTAGAGGGAAAGAAGGAAGGTGATGTCTTCTCCCTGCCCAGGAGCTCCTCTGAAGCTCCTGTGAAGGCACACAGGCAGCACTGACAGAGCAGCGAGGGCGTGAAACACCAGCCTGATGCTTCTAGACTTCATTTCCACCTGTCTGCAGCAATCACTGCAGCGCTCCTGCACTTTTCCCACAGCTTGCCATGCAGGATGTGGTTGGAATAGTTTTTAGCCCAGCAGAAGGCTCCACATAACATCTTAAACATTTGCAGTAGCGGAAGAATGCTGTCTGGCTCTCTGCTGTTTCTTCAGCTGATCAGAAACAAGAAAACCCTCAACTCATGAAAAAAAGTGCCTAGTTACGCTACAGTGAGGGAATTCAGCCCAACCTTGAGGAAGGGGAGAAGGCTTTATGGCCTTCACATCCATTGTGTGTTGCATGCTGCCAGAATCATTGGGTTTATTTTCTTTTTAGCACGGGTAACCTCCCCTTTCAGCCAGGGAGTGCTTGCATCAGTCCACCGGTGCTGGCTGGGGGTGGACAGGAGCACAGCTCCTGGATTTTTATGGAAATTTTGCTTAAGTTGAAGCAAAAGCCAAGCTGCTCTCCTCCCTGGTTTAGCTGGCTGCAGTGCCAGCATGGCACTGCAGGTGTTTGCTGCCTTGAGACCTTGGTCAGAGCTGCTTATCCTGGGATCTGCCCTCTCCCAGCAGCCATGAACCATCACCCCATCATTTTCTGAACACTTGTGATTCTGTTCCACACGCGGTGATTTGTAATCCAAAGATTGAGGAGATTGGGTCCTAGTGCACTTTCCTAGTGAGATTTGTGCGATGGCACAGTGCTCAGAGCTGAGGCAAAGGGATGCAGGCCCCAGAGTGGAGATTGTTCCCAAACTCCTCCCTGTCCCTGTCTCTGCCCTTCACCCACAGCAACCAGGAGCCAGGACACGAGCGCAGCCTGACAAGTAGGACTGAGAACTAGGTACCTATTTTGCACTTTTGATACTGGGAGGGGGGGAATTAACTTATTTGGCAAATTTGTCTTTTTTATTTTTGGGGGTTTTGTTTTGTTTTTGTATTTGTGATCAGGCACTGATGTCATTTTGTTTTAAGACAATTACAGTTTCGCAACCAAAATAAACTATTTTAATGTGTGATGAGGTGGCTCTGTGTCTCCATGTCCTCTCAGAAATTTCAAAAGTGTTAAACTGCTCCTGCCATAGGAAACGCCTTTCACTAGCAGCAATTTAGTCAAATATCTCCCTACTCTCAGCAGGAGGCTCAGGCCCCCTTCATGTCCTCCCTTCTTCCGCATTCATTGTCCTGCTGCAACATGATAATGGGACAAACATTTCACCAGTGACAGTTTTTCCAGGAGCCCTGTGACCTGGGTGAATCATTCCAAAGGCAAAATGGCATTAGCCTCATCTATGCCTTTCCCAGGCCAGCTCCAAAGTTCCAGACCCCAGTTAAATGGGATGTCTAGCTTGTTCCCTACAGTTTCCCAGCTAAAAAATATCTTTTCTAGTGTTAAATGGCATTTATTATATACTGCAAAGCCCATGCTGGCTGCAGCTGTCTGAAGGGAAGGGGACATGGAAATTCTGGCTGAGAACACAGAGAAGTGTTGCCCCAGGACAGGTGGGAACTGCCCTCACAGTGTCTTCACTCCTGGGAGGACACACAGCATCTCAAACAGTAGGTTTGCCCCCAGAAGGGCTGTATTGCCTAAAAAAACAAGACAAAAAAAGGAAACCTGTGTATATCCAATGGCTTTCACCCACAGGCACCTGTGCCAGGCACTTGTCTTGCCCTCAGGCATCTTCAGACTCACCAGAGACATCATACATTGGTGCGACTTCCACAAGGTCACACCCAACTATGTTCAGGCCTTTGCAGCCACGAATAATCTCCAAAGCCTAGGGAAAAAAATGGATTTGGGATCAAGAAACACGTCAGACGTAGCAGACCGGTCCAGGCTCTGCTTTCCCCATATTCCAGTAAGGAAATCCAACCTCTACAGACCATATCAGTTCCACATTTTCCTTCCTCATCACCATGAGGAAACACTTCCGGGCCTCCCTAAGCTTCCACTTTGTTGTGCTGGTGAAACGACCTCCTTTAAGGGAGCAAAAGAGCCCTTTCCCGCTGGGCAGGGCCGCGTGTCGCCTCACCTGTGCCGGCGTGAGCCCGGCTATCTCGGGGGTGCCGGTGCCCGGGGCGTAGGCGGGGTCCAGCCCATCGATGTCGAAGCTGATGTACATCGGCCTCTCCCCCATCTGCGCCCTCACCTCCCTCATCAGCGGCTCCAGGGACTTCATCCAGCAGTCCTCAGCTGGGACCACGCGGAAACCCTGTGGGACCACAGACACACAGGCACCTGCTTAGGGAAAGGGGGGAGATGAGGAGCATCCCCTGCCCTGCTGGGGAATATCTACCGGCAACAATCCTCATTCCAGGGCCAAGCTGCAGAAGTGCACCTGGAAACACTTTCCACCCCCGCACACACACTTTCTAACTCCCCACTCAGCTGACATTCAGTGAGCCGGGAGTGCTTGTCCTGCAGACAAGCCGCTGGCATGGAACAAGAGGCAAAAAATGCATTTATTTCCCGTCTGAAGCTAAGTAAATGTAACTGACGTGGCATTTATGGCAGGGGGAGCACACAGCTCTGTGCGCGGATCACTTTACCTGTTCCCGGCAGTACTTGTGGGGATCGGGGTCATAGGAGGAGCCTCGGATGCCGATCTGTACCACGCGCCCGCAGTCCAGCAGCCCTTCCTCCACGGCGCGCCGGAACGTGCTCCCGTGGTAGATCCTCTGCCCCAGGGCCGTGTCCCCGGTGTCCGTGTGAGCATCCACGTGCACCAGCCCCACGAGACCGTGCCTGCTCAAGACAGAGTGGCCATGCTAGTCCTGTCCAACAGCAGGGACAGCAAACCCGGAGCCTTGCTGAGGCTTTTTCCCAGGTCCTTTCTCTCCATCTCCAGATTAGAAACTTACTTTGCCGCCAGGGCCTGCAGGATTGGGTATGTTATGGTGTGATCTCCACCTGCAAGAAGACATAGGGAAGTGGGGGAATACACTACAGGAGCTGGTCAGTGCTCATTACTTTTGCTCCCAAGTAATTTTTTCCCTCTTTGCATTTATCCTGCACTTATTTATGCAGGGCTTCATTGCCAAAGGAAAACTAACATGCCCATGTGCAGGTTGCTTCCTCTCCTGGGTCCTCGCTTCTCCTGGTCTTCCTATTAGGAAGGACCAGATATGCAGAACTGCCAGCAGGGACAGCCTGTGGAGCAGGATCCTTGATTGGGCTTATAGATATTTGATCAGCTCCTAGGATGCTGTAACTGGTGACTTGCCCCTCGTTACTCCACACACTCACTGCCTTCAGCAGCACTAATGCCAAGCACCAACAGCTGCGAACTTGAACACACACCCAAATCAGGCCTCATGCAAAGCCTGGTGCTCACTCAGCTGGAGGGACACAAGGGACAACACCTGCTCTTGCTTTGGGTCCTGCTCAACAGCACACCAAAAACACGTCACTGGTTTCATTTGCAGACAGACCCATCCTCCTCATTTTTGACCCAAAGGAAGAGGCATCACAGAACATTCTGTTCAGCCGAGAGCCTGTGAATTTACCCATGATACAGCACAACAGCCCAGGCAGGGAACAGATTCATCGCTTGCCTTCTGCCAAGCCTGGATTGAATGACAGAAGCAGAGGGAGTTTGGCAGAGCCAGGATGCAGTGGCAGGACAGGGAGACTGGGGCTCCTACCCAAGGTGAGGGGCACACAGCTGGCGGCCACGATCTCCTGGTAGGAGTCCCGGATGAGGCGGCAGCTGTCAGGCAGGTTGTAGAGGTTCACATTCACGTCCCCGATGTCGGCCACCCGCAGGGAGTCGAAGGGCGCGGCCCCGGTGCTGCCGTTGTACCTCCTCAGCATGGCCGACTCAGCGCGGATCTGACGCGGGCCGAACCTGGGCCGTGACATGGCTGGGAAATGCCACCAGGCGTTGTCCCCAGCACCCCTCTCACCACAGGAGAGCCGTGCCCAATGGCCAGAGGGAAGCATGAGCTTCCCTGGCTGGCCCTTACCTGGCTCCCGGCCGGTTGGACGTGCCTGTGTCCAGCGGGACACCGACAAACGCCATGTCCAGTCCCTCCGCAGATGCCTGCACGGGAAGCCTCATCATGGAGCAGACCCCCACAGGCCGAGCCACGAGCAGGGCACTGGGGGGCACGTTGAACTGCGAGCTCCAGCAGCTGGGGGCTCTGCTCCCTGGGACCAGGGGCTGGAGGAGCCCTGCAGACACACTGGCTGGGGAGCTGGAGGCGGCCAGAAGGGCCAGAGGCCGCAGGCTGTGGTGTGATGCGGTCACCATAGTGGTCACAGCTGGCTTGGGAGCACAGAGCCCAGCTCCCCAGGGCAGCAGCTGGCTGCAGGCAGCCCAGAGCAGAGGCCTCATCCTGACCCACACACTCCCACCCTCTCTCTCACTGGCAACGCAGCAAGGTGCGCTGTGGAGCCCGTTCCCAGCTTGGGCAGAGTGCCAGCTGCCTCTGCCAAGCCTCCCTCCAGGGATCAAAGTGCACCGGACACTCCACTGCCCAGACAGGGCAGAAAGCCAACCCAGCCTCCACATTCACCCTCCCAGCCAACCCCTTTCCCAATGGCATAGTCCTGGCAAACACTGGGAACAAACACAGCAGTGAGGGGCAAGAGCCTGTGCAGGGATTAGTGGGACAGGGTGGGAGGGACATGCTGGGAGATGTCCCAGTTTGCTCCCCTTGGGCATTTGCAGACAGCACAGTAGCATTTGTTGCATTAACAGCCTGTACTTTTAACCTGCACTCCACAAAAACACCCAGAATGCTGAAAAATCATTAAAATGTCTCGTTAGCAGAAGGCAGAAGCGAAAGAAAACAAAAGGGAAGTCTGACCTCAGCAGAACCACGGGGGGGACAAAATGCAAGCAACAGGGGAAGCATTAATAGGGATTTAAGGACCTGAGGGACAAGCTGCAGGATAAGCATTTTAGGCCATTTTTGAGGAGAGAATTTAAAGTATTTCCATGGAAAGCAAGTTTCCAATGAGTGGAGTTGATCAGTGCAGATAAAACCCTGGTTGGGCAAATACAAACACACTTGATACTGGATGGCTCCAGCCTGTAATTCTGCTCCCTACTTGTATAGAGACAGGACCTGGGAGAGAGAGGGAAAGGCACAGGAATGATGTTCATGGCAGAAAGAGGGCTTAGAGATCCACCACACAGCAACAGCATGTACTCCTCAAAAGGCTCCACAGGGTCCAGGGCACGGGACTCACTGCCAGACCCAGGCATACACAAAGCAAAGGCAGCAGAAACATACTGCAAGAGTAATGTAAGAAGCAGCAGCAGACACTTTGGTTGGGTCAGATCAGTGTTACAAAGGCCTTTTTTTTGTAGCTTTCTTCCCCAAGAGCTCATTTCCCCCAGTTCCCCAGGCTCTGTGCTCTTTGCTGCGCTGGAACAATGTGCAGAACCATGAGTGCAGGTTACCCTGTGATGATTAGGGGTATCAGCCACTGTCATCCACCTGGAAACTGCAGGAGCACACAGTGATTTACCACACAGCAGAGTATGAAACACATCCCCACGGCAAGGTCTGTTCCTCTTTGGGAAATTCCCATTGGAGTAGAACACTGTGTTCCACAGTCAGCACTGGAAAGAGCTGAATTTGCATTTAAGACACCCCGGAACCAATGCTCCACAGCCCAAATTGGATTGAGAGAACCCACACAGTCACAGCCACATTAAATCTTTAATTTATTGTGCAACAAGCATAAATAACTTTCTCCCCAAGTTCCTCTAAACACAATTATAGCCATGAAATTGAATGCTGTTTCATAAACATGGCTGTTGTTATTTAAAGATCGATGTCTCTGTCCTCCACACCAAAGGATATTATTTCACTGAAGGAAACACAGACAGGTTAAAGAGCAGAGCATCACACTGAGCTCTTTAAGCAGGGGCTGCTGCCCAGCCTCACTCTGTTTGGAGCATTATCCCTAACTGGAGAGTCTGACTCAGCCTTGGACCCTGGGGCAGCCACCACCACAGAGCTACAACAGTTAAGAACAAGGATAAGCTTGAGGATGATGATGGGATTTGAGGATGATGTGCTTCCACTATCCTGCGTACAACTGCGAGGTTTTTAGTGCTGCTGACGCTCACGTTACCAGGCAGCACCTCATCAGGAAGATTTCAGGCTGTCATTTCACAGCTCAGAAGAAAATTAGTTTCAAACCACCATGGTTACCCCAAGAACAAAGACTGCAGTTCCCTTTGTCAGCTTGGACTTGTGTGTGTTAAATTGTTTCTTTGTAAAATGCAGCCAGATGGTGCCTCCTCCCAGTCACCCCTCTGAAAGGAATCTGCTTCATTCAACACACAACTTACAAGTCAATTAATTCCCAAACGGGAGCAAAACCAACCACAAACCTCTGGACACCTGCAAGGTCCACACTCCCATCCCCCCAGAGGGTAAGGAAGCAAGGGCATCTCCTCTAGCAGGGACACAAAAGCAGCGTGGTTAACACTTGCTAGAGAGAAACTCAAGCTCCTAAACACAGGCCTGCAGCTTGTTCTCTAAAGCACTACAGGACTGCAGACAGACAGAAAGGACAGGTTCCTATGTGCCTTTAGAAAGTGCCATTTATGTGGGATGCTCGTGTTCCAGATGGTTCCTTCACCCAGAGCGGCTTCTCCATGCCAGCAACAGGAGTATTGCTGCCCAGAGGTCTTCAAACTCGAGGTTTGCCAAGAAGCACATCTTCATTTTGGTTTCTACCTGGCTCTTCTCTGCCAGCCTGTTGGTGAGCAGGGTGGCTGCAGACTGGCAGAGCAGCCAGGCGATCATCTGGTCAGGTTTCAGGGTCCTGGATGCCACAACACTGTCACCCCAGAGGCTCAGGTGCAGCACGTTCGCAGCCACCCTCGCAGACAACCTCTGCAAGAGGAAGGGGAGGGAAGGGGAGGGGAGATTAGCTGATCCTGCTACACTCAGCCACATCACCAGCATGGAGCACTGGCACCTCCAAAACTCCCTGGAGCCCCCGCAAAGGCAACACTCTGTGAATCAGAAAGCTCTTTCAGACTACTACGTATATATGTCATGTTGTGTGGAACCCTCCAGTGTGAGGTCTGGTCCTGACACAAACATCTGAAACAATTCAGCACCACTCAGCAAAGACTTTTTTGGCTTTGATCCTTATGTTGTCCTTTGATCCTGCAGTGAGATCTGGACTAAGCCCTGTACCCACAGCCCTCCAAGGCAAAATGATCTGCCAAGGGATACTCCCAAAGAGGATATCTTGAAAACAACAGCTTCTTACCTTGTTGGGATCTCTCTGAAGCAGCATCTTTATCACCTGCCTCACCTCAAGGGGCACGTGGCTGGGCAGGCTTGGCAGCTGGTCCTCCTGGTAATTTCTGCTTTCCAGAGCGGAGTCCCCATGGCCATAGAAAGGATTGGCCAGGCCCAGGACCTCGTAGGCAATTGCTCCAACAGCCCAAGCATCAGCTTTGCTGTAGTTGATCACCGTGCCTGGACCAGGTGACGCTGTGATCACCTGCCACAGAGAGGGGGCTACTCAAATAAACAGCTTGAGTGCAGCCTCTGTGCTGAAATACAATTTTTAATGCTCAAACCTGCATTCGCCCTGTAATAAACTTAGACACTGAACCCAAAGGTGGGTTGCATCTGAATCTGTGCTGTAAATATTCCCTATTGGCATGCTGTAAGCCTCTGGCACTGCTCAGCCCACTGGGATGCTGGGAGGAGCCTGAACACTGAACTGAGGCTTTAGCCGTTGTCCCTGACCAGCACTCCCAGAGTTCCAAGGGCTATCTCCTGCTGGAATTATGGAGACAACCAACACCATGGCAAGGTGCTCCAGGTCCAGCAGACAGTTAAGGGTGTCTTAGCGTTTATTATTTCTTATCATCAAAGAAATAAAAAGGAACTGTAAATAATTTCGCAACAGTCTTGAACTTTAGCCAAAAGCTACTGTTGCAACTGCTGCATAAAATTCTTAATAGGTACATGGAAAGGGGCCTGAATAAAGATTAAAGAGTAAATTTGGGGGAGGGGAGGAAAAGCTGATTCTGCCTCTTAACACCAACTGATTACATTTCACCTGTTAGAGCTCAAGGTATCTATTTGACATAGTTCAGCTGAGATGTTTACCAAGCCTAACTCAAGGTAGGACACAAACCTTCTATACTACCAAAACTTTTAGCACAAACAACAGGACAAGCAGAAAACCAGCACCACAAAGCACTGCTACAGAGGGATTTACCTCAGGTGCCATAAGGCAGCCGTTGCCACCCCGATCCACGTAGGAGCTGGTGAAGGGCAGCCTCAAGCCGATGTTTTCATCTGCCAAACAGCAGCCGAAGTCAGTGATGACCAGCCAGGGGCAGCCAGCTGTGAACAACACAGAGATGCCACAGTTAGGGTTCAGTCTGGGAGGACCTGGCAGCACCAAACACCACATCACATCAACACCCAGCCTGGCGTCCTCTGCAAACTGACTGAGGGGGCATTTGATCCCCTCATCAAGACTGTGGCAAAGACATTCAGTAGAGTGACCTGGTCTGGTGGGAGGTGTCCCTGTCCAAGGCAGGGGGTGGGAATGAGAAGAGCTTAAGGTCCCTTCCAGCCTAGGCCATTCCATCATTTTATGATTTTAAATCCTGAGCCCTGGGGAACAGAGGATCCTCTGTCGCCTCTTGGGCCGGTCTCCAGGAAGGCAGGGTGGATTCCAGTGGTCTCTCCGTCTCTCTCCCCGATACTCTTCAACCAAATTCTTCCACTCCTAATCACACAGACCTGCCTGCCTCCTATTGCTCCTGCCAATCTGAATCTCAATCACATCAAAAAAGAGCTCAGGTAATTAAAATTGCTGTTAGAGGCTGACAGGAGAACACATAGAAGAAAATGCTGCATCCCTTCCCTCCCAACCCATATTTCATCATCCCAGGGTGCAGCACCATTAACCTGGCCATGGGGTGAGATTTTAAGAGGCTCTCTGTACTCTCTGGCTTGGGAAAGATGACAGAACCAAGAGCCTGAAACAAAGGCTCCTGCAGCATCCCAAATGTGGTGTTCCCGGATGCTCCAGTCAATGTTGGCTGTGCTCATGCAATCCATCATCTCAGCAATACACTATGTCCATGCTAATGATCCAAAACCTCAGGCACAGACAGGATCGATGCCTTGCTGCACTCACAGCAAATACTAAGCTAAAAACTAAACCTGAGGTTATTCAAAAGGTTTGATGCTTCTTCCCCCAAACATGAGACTTCCCCGAATACAAAGGTGACCAAATCACTTCTGTGAATTAACTGGCATTTATCCTCAGGGATCTACGTACCAGAATCAAATTCAACCAGGATGTTGTCAGACTTGAGGTCTCTGTGTGCAATTCCATGTCGAACAAGGTGGTCCACGCCTTCCAAGAGCTGCAGAATCATCACTGTGGAGAGGCGAACATCCGGACTGTTCTCCTGCAGATACTGGCGCAGCGTGAAGGGGTAGCTAGGCAGAACAAGGGAAAAATGGGAATTAGCATCTTGGAGGCTTATCACTGGCAGTTCGACCTCAGTGCTGGCTCGTCTCATTACTGATTCTACTCCATCTCTAGCAGTGTGCTCAGACTAGGGGTGAAGTTCAGGCTTAGAAGGGCAGACAAATGGGGACAAACTCCACATTTCTCACTTTAATTTGGGGTAATTATTAAAAAGAACGGTTTGTCTTCATTGTGGAAGCACAGTCAGAACCTCAAGAACTTGGAACAGGTCCTGGGAGGCGTTTCCAAGAGCATACTCTGCTCTTTGGCAGCAGCCCAGACCCAAGCTTTGCAGGGACAGGGTGCCCAAGTCACGTCAACCAGCTTCTCTCCACTTACTTCTTCATCACCAAGAAGAGCGTGCGGCTGTGACCAATCCCTCTGGGGTTCAGGCTCAATGGAAGGACGTCAGGATAGTCAGCAAAGGCTCCAGGCAGCAAAGGGACAGAGGATGTGAACGCTCGGATCACCTGGATTATATTTGGATGAGGCTGCAGCTTCTTCCTCCCAAGGACAGGTTTTCTGTGCAGAGGAAAGACACCACAGATTGCACCAATGCCTCAGTCAGTTCTGATGGATCCCAGGCACATTGCTGCTATTTCTGGAACTACTTTTCATTATTATGGCCTGTCCTCCACACCAAAGGGTTCCCCAGCAGAGAGCAAACGTGTTTTTTCTGCGCTGGAAGCCTCATCAGAGAGGGATTAAAGCTGCACAGGGTGGATTACAGGACTGCGCATTAAGCAAACAGTCAGACACTCACATCCTGGAATCCATTCACTGAGCAAGAGCATGGGCAGCAGTTTCATGGCCCATCTCCTAACCAGCATCTCAGCCCAGCACTTCCCACATGGATGCAGAGCATTTACAGCCCGTACAGACCCACTGCAGCCACAGGCATCTCCCAGCACCTTCTCCAGAGCTCAGAATCCACCCCAGTGCCTCCCAGAGCAAACTGAGCCAACCAAGGTGTCACAGGGGCTCTTCTGTAACTGGATTTCCCTATTCACAATGGCCAAATAGGAAATAAGGTGCTTTACCTGCACTACAAACAGAGCTTTGATAAAAACTCTCACATATAACATGCAGCCTTCGTTTTACTCAAGCCCCACTAACCCTTCTATGCTGCTAACAAAGGCAGAGCCAGGCACAGGCTGCTTCTCCATTCAAACAGAGCTACAGCAGCTCTAGAGAGTAACACCCAAACGCAATTACTTTGTTAAACATAATAAAGGTCAACTTCACACTGGGAGTATCAATTTAGAATCTCTATTTTATGGCAGAGGCAGGAAGCTCTCCCTACCCTGAAAAGCAGGTTACCTATTTGTCTGCAACACAGATCTCTCATCCCCTGAATGTCAAATATCCCTTGGCTGCTCTACTGCATTCCCAGCCAGCCACGGGCACAGCATTCATTATTCATTTGTATTGGCAGCCAGGATGGATTTGAAATTTAAATCAGACAATCTGGGCTGTGGACTCCATTGTTTCAAATGGAAAAAAAAAATGCATTTCTGAACAAAAAGATAGCTAACTTGAGGTAATTTAGAAGTTTCCATGAGATTTTCCACCTTCATGCTGTTTGCTCACTTCCCACTCAGGTCAAAGAGTACGATCTAAGTCATTTCCACTTCCCTTGTCACCAGTTTTCCTGCACTAAAACAGTTTCAACCTCCCTGTCCAGCACCCATCTTATCCCAAACCAGTTCCCAAACCTCATAGTCAAATTGTATTACAGTGAAATCATTTGACGTTTAATATACTCAAACTGTTACCGATTGCAGCAGTGCGATTAAAAAGTGTCACAATACAAATTTAAATGGCGTTCAACCAGTGGCTCCTCCAGCCTTTACCTCAGCAAATGCCAACACATTTCAACACAGGGAAGCTAAGGCACAGCCACTAGACTCTGCTAGGACCCGAAATGCTCCCAAATTCGTGGTGCACCCTTTCAACCCCCTCTGGATCAAATAATTTAGCAATGCAATTCCCTGCATGCCAACAAACTTAACAATCCCCAGGTTTACCTGCTTTCAGCAGCTATTCTAGAAAGCCCTGTCCACCTTCTTAACAGTACAAATTACTGCAAAATTCATCAAGGGACAAAACCAGCACCTCGCCACCTCCGTACCTGCGGCCAGAGACAGCTCCGTATTCCCCGGACAAGGCCAGGCCTGTGGCTGGGACGAGCTCTTGGCCCATGGCATCCAGGATGGCTTCACTCGAGGAACCAGCCTACAACAACAATCACACCCATGTGGGTTCCAGCTCCGAAATCACCCGGCCCCAAAGCAAGCTGAGAGCAGGTAATCCTGATGCTGGCACCATGTCTGGAGCTGGGTCGACTGAGACCAGATTCCAGGACTTCCCTCCCTTGAAAACCAAGGAAGGCAATTAACAACTTAAAGAGTTCACTAAGGAAGGCCACAAGGCCTTTATTTGCAGAAAGAAATCTATTTGTTACTTCGAATGCACCCTTGACTATCAGCAATCCAGACTACACCTTAGCACTCACTTTCAACTTCCAAACCCAAGTGGAAGAACCCACAGCTAAATGTCAGGGTACATCTGGAGACCAAGGGATTCCAGATGTTGGCATTTTGGAAGATTCTCTTGAAATATTCACTTGTCACATCAATGGGGAAAGCCACGTGGATTTTTTTAAACATGGAAGAGCCACATTGAGGAACTGGATCTCCAGTCACCCAGGCTGGGAAACACTGGAGCAGATCTTGGACAGTTACTTCATGGCAAGGGGACACAGCAGGCAGGTTACTGTGCATCCTGAGACCACTGACTCTTCAGGAAGAAAACCCACCTCTGTCCTGACACTGACAGGACACCAATTCCTAAATGACAGCAGTGGCTTTCCCCTTCTTAGACCTCTGCAATAGAGCCAGCCTCAGAAAACCTTTTCTTCCCAAAACATCACCTCCATTCCCAAGAGCTCCAAGAGCTCCAGCAGCAGCTCTCAGTGCCGATTCCAGAGGATGATGAACACTAATTACCTTGCTCTGGGACTCTGCACTACCACTCAACATCTCCAGTGTCACCTGCCAGCAGTTTTGTTGTGACACACTCATCCTGCACTCCATAATTAGTGCTTTCAACACTTCAGTATTAAACATTCCAGCCAGAATTCCCCAGCAACAGACACAGGGATTCAGCGCCGACTCCTTACCGAAATGTTCCACATCATTTTGATAGCTAAGGGGAAAGCCCCTTGCGGTTGGTGCTTCACCACAGGCTCCTCTTCAGCCCCCTGGGAAGCTGTGGCACGGTGCTGCTGCTGCAGGGCGGGGAGAGGGCTGCTCTCGGCAGGAGCCCGAGGAGCGGGGCAGAAGGGAATGGCTGCCTCATACACAGCAGCACTGCAGCCCTTCCCGATGGGCTGGCCGATGAGATACTCCTCCAGCTTGAAGCCCTGCCAGCGGAAGGAGCTCAGGGGATCTTTCTGTGGCTTGTTCTTCCCAACAAACACGGTCTGAAAGGAATGCAAACAGAAAACCCGCTCAGTTAGCCCAGACTTCCCAGTGAAGGGGAACTTCCTGTGTCAGTGGTATTACACGTCCTGGTGGGATGGTCCAGCCTGAAAGTCTCAACCACTGGGCTCAAATCACTGTAACCACATGAAAGATCATCTGCCGGCCATATATTTTGTGCAATACAATTTACCCCTAAACCAGTCTTTTCTAAAGGTGCCCTTTCTAAGAGAAGAAGAGGAACCAGGAGGGGGAGTAATTTGCCAATCTAGAATATAAATATATTTTCCAAGAGAAGCTGTCGCTGTTCCATCCCTGGAAGTGTCCCAGGTTGGACAGGGCTTGGAGCAAGCTGGGATAGTGAAAGGTGTCCCTGCCCTGGCAGGAGTGGAAAGAGATGGGCCTTAAAGTCCCTTCCAGCCCAAACCATTCCATGATTCTGTGGTTGTGTAAAGAAAAGTTTAACTGAACACTTCTGAAAACAGATGCATTATTACACTTTTCTCCTTCTCCATAAACAAATCAGGCAAACAGCATTTAAAAGAAAATCCAATTAAAAGCAGCCACAGGAAAAACAATGGCCTTTTTTCAGCAGTTGGCTGTGAGGCCTGGTTAGTGTAAGGAAGAGTGAATCTATGATGGGAGGGAGCTGGGGGAGAAAATCAAGAGATGTGGAAGAACAGCACACAGGAGGCTGCTCTGCAGTTTCATCACAGTTCATGATCCTACAGGTCTGGTGCTGTCCCAGCTGTCACCATACCAATACAAACAAGTGGCCTTCTCCATGAGCTGCAGCCCCAAAGCAGCGGTGACACCCTAGGGATGTGTCATTGGACACAGACCAGGGACAGCAAATGGAACAACCCAGCAAGGACAGACGAGAGAAAGCATCCTCTTCAGGAGAAACTTCAGGAATGTGTCTGCTGGTCGGTGGAGCAGGTGACAGCTGGCTCTGAGCACCAGAGGTCTATTTTTACCCAGGAAATAAGTTCAGCACCATCCATGCCCCGTGCCCTGCCAGCACAGCCTGGCCCAGCACCACAGGGTCCCCCAGGGGATCAACCTCAGTGTCCTGGGACATGAAACTCCCACCACCAGGGCCTGTCCCCTCCCTCTTTGGAGGGACAGGGAGTGAGGGTCCCTTGCATTTGAAAGCACCTGCTTTAGGGTGATGAGGGGCTGCTGAGTGAGAGGCTCCCCCATGACTCTGTTTTTGGGGAGAAGGAGGTGCCTGTGGGGCTGCTCACAGCACCCCTCCTTTGGGGAAGTGCCTGAGGGCTGCTCATTGCAGCACCCCCCAC
The DNA here is from genome assembly GCA_024865655.1 of Emberiza elegans. Taxonomy (NCBI): domain Eukaryota; kingdom Metazoa; phylum Chordata; class Aves; order Passeriformes; family Fringillidae; genus Emberiza; species Emberiza elegans. Next base: position 7,573,102 of record JALJVW010000067.1, on the reverse strand, counting down.
CTTCCTTGGGGACAGATGGGGAGGTGTCTGGGGGGCTCTCCAGTGTACCCTTCACAGGGGCTCTCAGGGGGCTCCCCACAGCAGTGATCCCCCTTCCCTTCATGAGTGGCGTCTGAGGGGCTCCATAAAACAAGGCTCTCCCCTTCAGCAAGGGAGCCTGAAGAGCTCCCCACAACAGTGGCCACCCCCCCTCCCCTTCAGAGGGGGCATCTGAGGGGTTCCTCACAAGAATCCCCCTCCCCTTTATGGACGATGTCTGGCATTCTCCAGAGCAATGAGCACTACCCTCAGTGGGGGATGTCTGAGGGACTCCCCAAAACAAGGACCTCCCCACCCTTCATGGGGGGCGTGTCTAAGTGGCTCCCCCCAGCACGGACACTCTGTGCCGTTCACGGGGGGTTCAAAGGGCTCCGCACATCAAGGACCACCCTCTCTCTCATGAAGGATGCCTGGAGGACTGCGACCTCCCGTGCCCTTCTGGGGAGGTGACTGAACGCCTCCCCCCGGCAAGGCCCCCCCTCCCCCTCACGGAGGGCGCCCCAGGCGCTGCCCAGGGGACCCCCGGGCCGCTTCCCACCTGGATGTGGCGGCACGCCGCCTCAGCCCGGCGCTGCTCCTCCAGGCGCGGCTCCACCAGGCCCAGCGCCATGGCCAGCGCCAGGCAGACGCCGCCGCGGCCCCGCCGCGCAACGGCCGCCAGCCCGCCCGCCGGGCCGCGCAGGAAGAGGCGGCGGGCGGCCGGCAGCCAGGCCAGCCAGGGCCGCCATGGGGCGGGCGGCGCGGCGGGCGCGGGGCCGGGCCCGGGCGGGGGGTCGGGGCGGGGGGCGCGGGGCGCACAGGGCGGGCGGCACCGCGGGAGGAGCCGCAGGGCCCGGGCCAGCAGCAGCCGCACCGCCATGGCCAGAGCGGCAGGACGGGGGGCGGTGCCCAGAGCGGGCCAATGGCGACAGGCCGCGCCCGGAAACCACGCCCACCTGGCCGTGAAACCACGCCCACCGGGGCGCGAAACCACGCCCCCGGCACGGGACAGGGACGGAGAGGGAGCGGGCGGGGAAGCGGCGGGGAGTGGGACACGGAATGGACAGGGAACGGGGCAGGGAGTGGGGCATGGAGCGAAGTGTGGAAATGGACATGGAATGGGGCATGGAGACAGGGAGCAGGGCATGGGAGTGGAATATGGAATGGGGCATAGAGCAAGACATGGAGCAGGCATGGAGTGAGGTACTGAACAGGGCGTGGAAGGGGACATAGCAAGGCATGAAGCAGGATATGGAAGGGGAGATGGAGTGGGGCATCAAGCAGGGCATGGAATGGGTCATGGAGCAGGGCACAGAGCAGGGTGCAACCAAGGTAAAGCCTTGTGCAATGCAGGGCATGGATGCCACAGCTGGGAGTGCCTTGGCATGGAGCACAGCACTGCCCTGGAAACAGCCAGGGCACAGCCCAGTGTGGAATCGCCAAATCACAGAACCACAGACTGATTTGGGCTGGAGGGGACCCCAAAGTCCATCCAGTCCCACCCTTGCCATGAGCAGGGACACCTTCCACTATCCCAGCTTGCTCCAAGCCCAGTCCAACCTGGCTTTGGACACTTCCAGGGATCCAGGGGCAGCCACAACTTTTCGGAGCAGCCTGTGCCAGAATCCCTCCCCTGCTGCCCGTGCTGTGGGATCAGGCCCACAGCTGAGGCACATCCAGCCTCTCATCCACCAGCCTCTCCAAGTCCTTCCCAGCAGGGAAAGGGGTTCTCCACCCACCAGCCAGTACAGATACTGAGGGGTCCCCCTGAGCCAGGGGCAGCCCCCTGCACTCGGCTTTGCTGAACCTCATGAGGTTCCCAGGGCACATCCAGCACCCCCAGCCCTGCCTGGGCTCCAGGACAGCCCCAGGACCCCACTCTCTGTGTTTCATCACTTGCTACAACTGCAGGAGATAAACCAGAACTGCTTTTATTTCACCTGGGCATGGCAGAAATGCTCAACCCAGCACTGGTTGGGAAATGTAATGAATTAATTTATCATTGTATTACAAATCAATATACAATCAACAAATGGCATTACCCTGGAGGCACAAAACCCTCCAGAACACCCCAAAAACTTGTCCTCTTCTTCAACCCAAACAGAACAAAAGCAAGGAAAACAAGCTGGAAAGAAAGGAGCAAAGGACACGGTCAGTGCAATAACCATCCTGCAATCCACGTAATCTGGATTGGGTCACTAATTACTTCTGGGGTTGATGGACCTTTTCCCTCTTGCTTTCACTTCATTTTAGAGCTGAAGGATCCAGCACTTTCCCGAGCAATGATTTTGCATTATTCAGGAGTGGTTTCTGCAGCAAAGCCTGTTTGAGTTCTACACCAAAGCCATGTCCTCCCTTGCCTACAGGGATGTCTGGACGCTTTTTTTACTAATAACAGGGAATTTCTATGATTTGATTTTGCCATTTCCTCGGGGCAAGGTGGAGCTGGAGTCTGCGAATCAACACTAAATTAGAAGATAAGACAGAGGAACAGACAGCTTAACAGTATAAACAAATTTCCTACTGTGTTGTTTCCAAAAAGCTGCTTACAGGCTGAGAAAATCGGGGGAAACCACTGTCCACTATGCCTAAGGGCAAAGGCTGGTGGTGGCCACGCTGCTCAGACCTTCTTCAGGTCCTCAGGGCCAAAGGAGGTAGGCAGCAGCTCCTCCAGCCTCTTGACAATGTAGGTGCCATCTCCTTTGGTCAGGTAGACATCCCAGTCTGTGCCAAACTGGAGGAGGAGAAAGAAGAGCCTGATGAGGGAGAAGAAGAAGGGAAGAACCTGCATTTCTTTCCCAAATTACTCATATACCCCATTTCTCAGGTTCACAGGGAGCATCCCCCTCTATTACATGTATTTTGGGTTGGCTTATCAGCATTACCTCCCCCAGAGGATATTTTGGGCTCAGATCCTGTGTTTTTACCCCACCAGTGTGAGCCCCAGTGCCTCTGAACCTGCTGAATCTGACCCTCGAGCAGAGCCCTGCGACCCACTAAACAACCCCAAAACAAGGTGTGGGTGCTGGGATTCCCGTGCAGAAGGGAGACAAGAGCTGGACAGGATTTGTGGGAATCTCAGCTTTTGCAGGAAAACTCCCATTTTCAGGCTTGCCAGAGCAAGGACTCAACGGCAAAACCCCGCAGCTGGAAGGTGAGCTAATGAATTCCCACTGAACACCTGCCCAGGGCTAGAATACCCCTTTGCCAGGAGAAAAGGAAATTTGAGGAGCCTGGAGCCAGCCCTGGGGCTGAGGATGGGGGAGCTGCACCCTCCTTGGAACCCCCAGGTGTTTTAGGGGGAGATGCCTGGGGTGAGGGGATGGTGTCTGGGATCAGGGAATGAGCCATGGAGCCCCACACGAGCTGTCACCTCTCTCATCACTTGTCTGCAGGCGCCACAGGGTGTGATGAAGTTGTCCCCCATGTCACTGCCAAAGGAGAAGGGCACAGAGTCCTGAGGTCAGAGGAGGGGAGAACACCTGCAGAAGACCTCCATGCCCTGATAAATACAGAGCTGCAACAGATTTGCCCCCCAATTCCTCCAAAAACACCATGCAAAAACTTTATTTCCCTCCCCAAACAAAGGGGCTGCTGCAAAAGAAGCTGTCCCTGCGGAGCAGGGGGGGTTCTCCTGCTGGTTCCCCACCCCATCGCTCAGCACTCCAGCCCTCAGAGCACCCTCACCTGGCGATGGCCATGGCCTTGAAGCTGGTGTGCCCCTCGGAGATGGCTTTTTGGATGGCACCGCGCTCGGCGCACATCCCCAGGCTGTAGCAGGCGTTCTCCACGTTGCACCCTGCAGGGACAACCCTGGCATCAGCCACCCCAAACCCCACCAGCTCCTTTCTTCTCAGAAAATTGACAAAGAAAAGCCATTTTCCCTGCTTCCCCTATTTATTTTCCCATCCGCTGTGATCTTTGGCTCGGTCCGGGATGGCGGCTGCCAGGAGGCAGCGGGGGAGGACACACAACACCAGCACCCCGGGATGACCCCGCTACACCCTCACACACGACCCGAAGCTTGCTGGGGGCTCCCGAGAATCCCGGGGCGGTCTAAGATCCCATCTTACCCGAGAAGATCTCCCCTCCGGCGGTGAGCAGCGCAGCTCCCACCGGGAACCGGCTGTAGGGGCAATAGGCGCAGTTTTTGGCCTCCCGGCTGCGGCGCAGCAGGAGCTGGAGATGGTCACCCTGGGGCTGGCCCGGGGGCACAGCAGGGAGCGGGTGCTGCCCGCTTCTCTCCATTGCTGCAGCTGCCTGCCCTGCCCGCTGACGCCGCGGTTAAATATTTCCTCGCCTGGAAAATAGGCTGGCCGGGACGCCGGGATAACGCCCCGGCACGCAGCTGAACTCTGGGAAGCATCCTCAGGGGCAGCCCCGGCCCCACAGCACCGTGTTCAGGGATTCCCACATCCTCTCCCTGCCCGCTGCCTCATTTTTTCCAATTTCTCCTGTTTTCGTTATTTACTTCCTCCTTTCTCTGTCCCGGCAGAACGTTTTTCTGCCGCCATCCTGGAGGTTTTCTTCCTCCTCAGTTCAAAACTGGTTCTGTGGCTCCAAAGGAAAATGTCCTTAAATCGTTCCTGATGGGAAGGAACAACAGCTCCTGATCAGTGAGATCAAAAGAAATAAATTAATAAGATTAAAAGCATTAAAAAAATTATCATAAAAAATTATATTTTCCCAGGTCTTCTAACTACAAGCAGTAGGGGAAACTGGCTGAAGACACAGGTGGCCAAAAGCCCAATTTCAGATGCACTCATGCTGGAGCCCAAATTCAGTTTGGCTGGTGCTTCCATGGGAATTAGCCCACACAAGGTAAAGGGCTCCCAGGTGATCATCAAATTACTTTTTAATTAAAGATTTCTCTATTTTTCCCCTTGCCCAAGGAGCTTCCTGCCCCATTTTCTAGCTGCAAGGACAGTTGTCACAGGTCCCAGGGATTTATCACTGGGATTTTTGTCCAGTTCTTTGGATTTTGGGAAGATTTTGACCTTACCTGCTGGTTTTGCCATCCAATCTTGCTGCTGGGTCACTGCGGAAGGAGTCAAAACAGACTGGGAAGCAGCATCCAAATTAGGAGTGGCTTCTGATGGGGCTGAAACTCTGGGAACTGAAACTGAGTATGGGACAGTGAGACCGCCACAGGCACCCCAAGAAACCCAAGCTGGGATGCTGAGATCCGTATTGTCCAGGGGATAAGCAGGAAACCCACCTCCCACACACTGCCAGGGTGCTTGTTCCCTCTGGAGCCCAGCAATGACAGTTCACTGCTTGCCAGGGCAGTGAGTGAGAGGAGGGATTGGCAGCCCTGAACCAGCCCACAACTCTTTTTCTCAGCTTTCAGGTGCAAATCCAGGTTGTTTTCCCCTATATACAATGTGGTGCAGAGCCTCCCTTGCCCCCCTAAATCTGGGAGAAAATAGGAAAACGAGTCCTAGGGCAACTTGTGGGTGGCACTGTGGGATCAAACCAGGGCAGAGGGACACCACAGCCCCCCTGACCCAAGTGATGTGGGATCTCTAAATAAAGAAGCTTCCAGGGTGGGTTCACATCTGCCCTCTCAATATGAACATTGAGCAAGTAAACACAGTCCTCAGCTAAGTCAACAAGAGCAAGAATAGAAATTATGAAAGACAGAGGCTAGCATGGATAGAAATCTCCCTCATTAACACTAATTCCCTAATTGCCATCTCCCCAAAACCATCCTTGCACTGGGAGCAAACCATACAGCCCATGTTTGCATCAGAAAAGCTGAAAAACAGACAAATTCATGCATTTTTTATTATTTTGGCTGCAAAATCCTACAAGGCTGTCAAGGCCGCGGCAGTGAGAGAGTGGGGCTGGTGCTGTCTGCCTGTGAAGCTGCTATTTTAAGGTTGTATTTGCTTCACTCAAACTGCAGAAAATCTGGGAAGCTGCTGGAAAATGGCTTCCCGTTCCCTGCAACACCCCACTCTGATTTTCTTCTCTAAGCAGACTAAAAGTGGGGGAACATGGTGTTATTCTACCCTTTTCTCCTCTCCATTTTTTAATCCCAAGGCAAACAGCATCCCCAAGCCCAGGGGTCTCCCTGCTTTATGTCCAAATGGCAAACAGCATGCCCAAGCCCAGGGGTCTCCCTGCTTTATGTCCAAATGAAAAAAAAAAAAAAAAAAAAAAAAAAAAAAAAAAAAAAGGTGGAAATCAGGGTTTGAGCCAAAGGCACTGAATCCTGAGCAGCCTCAGACTCCACTGCAGGGCTGAAACCTTGCAGTGCTCCCCAAAAAATTCCCCCCGAGCTGTGCCAAGTGCCATGGGCATGAGGAAATAACATTCCATTCCTCCTGGAGAGAAGCTGTCCTAGGGCCTTGGCCAGAGATAAAAGCAACAGGTTAAAAGCCAGCTCAGCCCAAAAGGAGAGGAGCAGCAAGGAGATCTGACTGGCTTGGAAATAACAGGAGCGAATGGGAGGTCTGGAGGAAAAAATGCCAGCAAACCTGCATGATCTGCAAATCCTGGCACACACCCTTGTGACACGTACTGATTTGGGGGGAAAGCCCCCACCTTTTTGTCGTTCCCGTGTCAGAAGCCATCATCTGACCCTCCCAAAATCATTCCCCCACCCGGGTGGGAGATGAGGGAACTCCCCCTGACGCCGGTGGGTTTCGGCGTTGGGGGTCTGGCTGCTGCATGGGCATGGGGGGCTGGGCTTCCCCCCGGTTTCCTCTCCCTCCGGGGCACGGAGCGGGCGCGCACGGGGCCGTTCACCGGCGGGGGCCGCTCACCGGCGGCTCCCCGCGTGCTCGGGGAGGTGGAGCAGCCCACGGAGAGCCGCGTCCCCGCAGCCGCCGCCGCCGCTCCCGCAGCATCAGGCGCAGGCGGCACCCGGAACGCGGCGGCTCCTCGGCTCCGCATCCTCCGTGGGCAGCCGGATCGGACACGGGGCCGCGTCCCGCTGCCGGGGTAGGGCACGACACCCCCTGCGCGGGGGGTGCGGGGACACCCCCCAGACCGGCTTCGGGGCTTGGGGGGGTGGTCCCGCTGCTTGCGAGCGAGGCCGGCGTTAGCGGAGCGGAGCCGAGATGCTGCCCTGGCGCCGGAGCAAGTTCGTGCTGGTGGAAAATGAACGTAAGTGCAAAGGCAAGAGCCTGGGGCCGGGGCTGAGCTACGCAGCGCTGCTGGCCGGCTTCCTCCGCTCCTGCCCGGACCTGCTGCCCGAGTGCCCGCTGGAGCGCCTGGGCAGCGTCTTCCGCGGGAAGCGCCAGAAAGTGGAGCTGAACAAGGAGGACCCGACGTACACGGTGAGGTACCTGGGCAACGCCGTCACCCTGCACGCCAAGGGCGAGGGCTGCACCGAGGAGGCGGTGGGCAAGATCTGGGCCAAGAGCGAGGCGGGCGCCGGCGGGGCCAAGATGACGCTGACCCTGGGCCCTCATGGCATCCGCATGACGCCCTGCGAGAAGGGGGCCCGCCGGCCGGGCCACGCGTACCTGCTGCACCGCATCACCTACTGCGCCGCCGACCGCCGGCACCCCAAGGTGTTCGCCTGGGTGTACCGGCACCAGGTGAAGAACAAGGCGGTGGTGCTGCGCTGCCACGCCGTGCTGGTCTCCAAGGCCGACAAGGCGCGCGCCATGGCCCTGCTCCTCTTACCAGACCTCGGCCTCCGCCTTCAACGAGTTCAAGCGCCTCAAGAGACAGAGCGATTTCCGCCACGTTCAGCAGCAGCTCCTGGGCGACGCCATCGTGCCCTTGGTGCCGCTCCGCAGGCTGCTCAACGCCAAGTGTCCCTACCGCCCGCCGGCCGACCGGGCCCGCTGCGCCCCGAGGCTCAGCTCCATCCTGGAGGAGGAGGAGGAGGAGGCGGCCTTCGGCGCCGGGCCGCCCTTGGGGGACCCCGAGCGAGCGGCCGTGCTGCGGCTGGCCAGCGACATGAGGGGCTGCAGCCTGCGCGGGCCCCGCGCCGCCGTGTGCTGAGCGCCGGCGGGACACGAGGTGCCCTCGGTGCGCCCCGAGCCGGTGCTGGCCCCTCCTCGGGGAGCAATCTGGACAAGACGGCGGCTCCGTCTGCGGGAAGACCCATGGTGGGGGTGGGTTTGCACCCCAGGGACCCCCCCCCCGCACATGAACCTGCTCTCGTGCCTCCTCCACAGCGGCCATAATAATAAAATGAATGTGTGTTTTCTGCGGTGTGACGGCGCCTGTGTCTCGCCCGGACCCCGACGGACGACAGAGTTAAGCTCGGCTCTGAGGCAGTTTGGGGGGTTTATATTGCTTTTACCCCTCGAAAGGCAAGCCAAGGAAGGGGGCTGCGGGGTCCACGGTGCTTTCCTGCGGCACCGAGGGCGGGGGAGAGCTGCTCTGTGTAGTCATGGCAACTTGAATTTTTAAACATAGAGCTGGGGGGGGGCGGCGGCGCCGCCCACGTCGGGGGAGCAGTGACGGGGGTTTGGCCCCTTGGACCCCACTGGAGAGCACAACTTGCCTGCACCCCCCCCCTCCAAATTAGCACCAAGGGCCTGAAGTTCAGTAATTTACAAAAAATTGCTATTTTTATTTCTTCCCCTTTTGCTGCTTTCCCAGAATAAGCGATGGTAAAGAGATGGGGGGGGTGGGGGTGTGGGTGGGTTTGTGTCCTCCCCGACAGGGACCTGCCACCCTGCCATCGCGCTTTGTGGGGTGGGAGAAAGGACTCTGCAAAGTGGGGCTGGGGGCTGCGTCCTGAGGCTGAGCCCCCGCAGTGGAGGTCACATGGTGCTGCTGCCCCACAGCCCAGCGAGGGGTTGTAAGCCCTTCCCCAAGGTGTTACAGGGTTGGGATTTGGAGAGAGAAACCCTCCCAGCCTCCCAGGGGGGACAGGCGCTGGTCTGACCACTGTCCCCACAAACTTAGCAGAAGGTGAGATTTGGGTGGTCCCCCCAGCCCCAAGGTGGCGGGGGATGTACGGGGGATGCTCCCCCCACACACCCAGGGGCATTAGGATTTGGGGCCAGCTGCCAAGATCCTAAGGGATGGCTGGGATTTGGGCTAATCCCCTCAAATACTGGTGAGGCTGGAGTTTGATGTCTTCCCCAAGACGGCAGGGTGGAGGTGGGGGTAAAGGGGTGGGGAGGCTGCCACCTGTCCCGCCCCCCCAAACTTCAAGGATGGGGTTTATCCCCCTAAAGCTCTGTGGGGCCGGGCTCTGACCCGCCTCCCCTGACTCACAACCTCTGAGGGGTGATACTGTGTGCGATCCCGCACCCCAGCAGGGCTGTGCGGAGCCCACGCGCCCCACCCGGCCTGGCGGACCCCTCGTCTCGATGGCGGCGCGGCGGCGGCCAGAGCGCTGCTCGTGACGTCATCGCCGGGCGCCGGCGCGGCGCGCGGTTGCCGAGGTAACGGCGGGCCTGGCCGCCATGGAGGGCGGCGGGCGGCCCTCGGCCGCACAGGCCGTGCTCTTGGCCGCTAGCACCGCCATCACCGCCCTGCTCTACTCCATCTACCGGCAGAAGGCTCGCGTGGCCCGCGGGCTCGAGGTGGGTGTGAGGGGTGCGACGGGGGAATGCATGTGCCCGGCCCCCGGTCCGCGGCCTGGTCGCGCCGGCTGAGCCGCGGCCTCCGTTTGCTCCCGCAGGGCGCCAGGAAGGTCCGGCTGGACGGAGACCTGCGTGCCGTGCTGCTGGAGGCGCCCGGACGCTGCGTGCCGTATGCGGTCATAGAAGGTAGGGTCGTGTACAAACACCAGAGGTTTATGTCCAAAAAGGAAACAGAGGAGTCCTGTAACTTTATTCGAACCAAGGGAGAGATCATGGACATTTCCATTGGGGTCTCTCAAATTACTAGAGGATGCAGCCTCCTTTTTATTTTCGCTTCCCGGCCGCTTTTCCCTCTCTTTCCCTATTGGCTGAGGCACTTGAGAGGTGCAGACTGCCCGAAATGCCTGATACCTAAGGCTCCTTTCTAATGTACCTTACCTTTCCTTTCCTTTCCTTTCCTTTCCTTTCCTTTCCTTTCCTTTCCTTTCCTAACCTTTCCAAACCTTCCCAAACCTTCCCAAACATTCCCTTTTACTTTTACTTTTACTTTCACTTTCCCTCCCTTGTGTCAGTCAGTGGAAATCCTGTGGAATTTGTGGTTCTTCCCATTGTTTCTTTTATCTCTCAGTATCTAGTTTTATCTACCACAGTTTGTTTGTAAAAACAAATCCCTCATTCCTTTCAAACAAGACCTGAAGCGGTTCCCCAAACAGGGGTGGAGGGCACATCCTGCCCCACAGCTGCTCCTCACTGGGGGATTTCATCCCCAACTGCTCCTCCTGTGCCCATCAGGTCATTCCCCCTGCCAAGCAGCCACAGACTCCTGACAGCAGAAAACACAAGCTCTTGGCCCTTTTGCCCCCATCTTAGAATTCTAGAATGGTTTTGGTAGAAAGAGACCTTAAAGCTCATCCAGTTCCACCCCTGCCATGGCAGGGACACCTTCCCCTGTTCCAGGGTGCTCCAAGCCCCATCTAACCTGGACTTGGACACTGCCAGGGATGGAGCAGCCACAGCTTCTCTGGATACCCTCAGCAGCCTCACAGGAAGGAAAGGATATCTTCCCAGCAGCCCAGTGAAGCCATTCCCCATGGTGCAGGGTTTGTTCCACGAGCCCTCACGTGGCCCCTGGGTTCCTGTTGCAGGTGTGGTGCGCTCCGTGAAGGACACCCTGAGCAGTCAGTTTGTGGAGAACTGCAAGGGGGTGGTTCAGAGGCTGACACTGCAGGAGCACAAGATGGTGTGGAACAGAACCACCCACCTCTGGTATGTGCCTGGCACCCTCAAACTCCTGTGGTACCCTTGGGGGGGTCTGACAGCCTGAAATGGCCTCAGGCATGGCCAGAGTGACCAAGTGCCTCAAAGCTGGGTCCCAAAGTAGCCTCCACAGTGACAGCCGCCATACTGGGGGGGTTGGCTCATTTTAGGGCTTTCACAGAGGGGCTGGAGGAGAAGAGAACATCTAGTAACCCAACACGGGCTGAAGATTGATCAGTCCCACCTTGTTACCCCGCCAGAGGATGGCATTTCAAAAAAAAACTACTTGCAGAACAGAAATTAATTGGATTTGGGTGATCCCCACACCCAGAGGTCACAGAACTGCTGAAACAGAGCCCAGTGCTGCTGTTTGATAAGCATTGGTAACACCAAACTGGGATGTGTGACACATGTTGCTTCCCCTCGTGGGAGGGTTTGTGACAGCTGGGAATGCCACAGGCACGTCAGGAGGAAGTAGGTGGGGATGGGGGAAGCCCCCACTACTTGTGGAGAGCAGAGGTGAGGGTGGAGTGGCCTTGTGCACCCCTGGACAGTGCCGTGAGGGGGAAGGTGTTCTCCAGTGTAGCAGCGTGTGGCTACAGCGAGGATCGTGTCCAGGGAGGCCACAGCTGACAGCAGAGGAAACAGACAGACGAGTGTCTTCCTTGTTTAGCACAACAGTCCATTTTATTATCCTCCCCCCTTCACCCTGTGCCATGGAGGTGAGGACGCAGAGTCCCGGGAGCCCGAGCAAAGCCCAGAGAGCCGAGAACAGAGAGGGGGGACACAGACCCGGGGCAGGGTTTTATCAGGTGTCCCATGGGAGGAGTGGTAGGATCAGATTGCAGCCTCCTCAGAACAGAAAGGCTCCACGCTCCAGACACCCCCATCAAAGAAACTCCACTCAGGGCGTGTCCCATCCGGCAGTCCCCAAAACCAGCAGGCCATCCCGAGCTGTGTTTCCCATCAGGGGCAGTCAGTTCATTCCCCCTTCTCCCTCCCCAGGAATGACTATGAGAAGATCATCCACCAGAGAACCAGCACCACCCCCTTTGACCTGGTCCCTGCCGAGGACGGCGCCGGCGTCACCGTCCGGGTGATGAAGCCTCTGGACGCTGCCGAGCTCGGCCTGGAGACGGTGTATGAGAAATTCCACCCCTCTGTCCAGTCCTTCACGGACGTCATCGGCCACTACATCAGCGGGGAGCGTCCCAAGGGCATCCAGGAGACAGAGCAGATGCTGAAGGTGGGCACAGCTCTGACTGGGGTGGGAGAGCTGGTCCTGGACAATGCCACCATCAAGCTGCAGCCCCCGAAGCAGGGCATGCCCTACTACCTGAGCTCCCTGGATTTTGAGTCCTTGCTGCAGAAACAGGAGTCCAGTGTGCGGTTTTGGAAAATCCTGACGGTGGTTTTTGGCTTTGCCACCTGCGCCGTGCTGTTCTTCCTGCTGCGGAAGCAGTACCGGCACCACCGGGAGCGGCAGCACCTGCGGCAGATGCAGGAGGAGTTCCGGCAGGCCCAGGAGCGCCTGAGCAGCACCGAGGGAGGGGAGGTTCTCAAAAACGCCTGCGTGGTCTGCTTGAGCAGCACCAAATCCTGCGTCTTCCTGGAGTGTGGCCACGTCTGCTCCTGCCACGAGTGCTACCAGGCTCTTCCCAAGCCCAAAAAGTGTCCAATCTGCAGGCAGAGCATCACCAGGGTGGTTCCCTTGTACAACAGTTAATTTTTTGTGGTTCCCGGGGGGAGACTTTGGATTTAAAGCTGCCACTGGCAAAGGGGTTTTGTCGCCTCGCTGCTTGGGTGGTGGGTTTTGGGGAAGGGGAGGGAGCTTGAGGGAGCAGGTGCTTCACCAAGGGGCAGAGCAGAGTCTGAAAAGGTGATTCTGCAGCTGATCAGGGCTCACGCTGTGCTATGGAGGTGTTTTTGAGAGAGATGATTCTTTGCAAAGGGTGAGGTGCTTGGGGGAAGATGCAGCTTGAAGCTCTTCTGTTAAGGTTTGGACTCTCAGGATTCATGTCATGGTTACAAATCCTGCAGCCCCGTACCCAGCTGATAAAAACATGGGAAAACCAAAAATAAAATGTGTTAAGGGTTCTGGGAGGCTGCAGAATTCCTGGGAGGCTGCCAGAGGGCTGCAAGGCCTAAGGGAGCAGGAGGGCTGTCGGAGAGCTTGTACCAGTGGGTGTGAACGCAGGTAATTAATTCTGTGATCCCCCCAAAATGGCTTTTCACACCGGGATGTGAGGATGGGGATGTGAGAGTGCTGTGGCTAATGGCTGATGGCTGTGCTTGGCTTGGCTTGGCTTGGGATAGCAATTGAGGTGTGGAGTAATAAAATAGGATGAAAAGTGTGTCTGTGTCAGATTGTTCCTGGGGAGTGGTGAGGTTTGTCCTCCCTGAGGTGGACGTGGTGAGCCTGGATCGTCCCAAGCCATGATGGAGGTTGGCTGAGGGGGGAACCTGTCCCCCCTACACTGGACATAACAGTCACTGCTGTCCCCTCATGACACAGGTGGTGCCAAACCCCCAAACTGACACAAAAAAGGAAAATTCCCTTCCCTGACACTCCTATTTTGCCATAAATCCCATATGCACCCAAGAGGGTTAATGGATCCAAAGTGCTGCTGCAGTTAACATTTGCTGGGGAGGACAATTAGAGAAACATTGCAGGGGAATGAGGGAGCCTCAAGTAGGAGCAGTTGAAAACCCCAGGACTGAGGCAGCCCCTGGGCAGCCCTGCTCCAGGCAGAGCCGTTCACGTCCCCCAGGCACATTTAAAAAGAAACATTCCCATCGACTGGCATTTTAAACCTCCTGAATTTCCAGTGAAAATGATGTGTTGTTTCTCATTAAACATTAGCCAGAGCAGCCGAGCAGTGTCCGAAGGCTGTTCTGGCTGTGGGGCACAAATCCACAGCTGGATTTTGAGGAGGAGCAGGTCCCTGGTTACTCCAGTGCCAGATTTTGAGGAGGAGCCGGTCCCTGCTTATTCCTGTGCCGGGAAAGGGCCACATCCCACCAGCTGTAGATGGCGGTGGCTGCCTGCAGGGCGAGGCAGCCCGCGGAACAGAGTCCCACAGGGAACAGTGGATCACAGCTCAAAATGCCACACTGCAGCCCCAAAACCCAGCAGACAGATTGAAAGGGCAGAATCCCATCTGCTGGAAGAGGTGTCCCTGCTCTTCAGGGGAACGAGCACCCCAAAAAGCCTCATCCCCTCACTGGGGAGAGCAGGGAGGTCAATCCCCCTCAGACCAGTCCAGGACACGGCCTCGAGCCTCAGTGTTTTGCCCAGGAATGGAGCATCAGGCAAAGCCTAAAAATACTCCTTGGAGGGGCTGTGCTTCCCCATTACCCCTCGCCTCCTGTTTCCAAGCTTTCCCTGTGATTTCTCGGGCGTAGCCGCAACCTTATGTAAGGAGCTGACAGCTCGGGGGCGGGCAGGAGTGCAGGGGAGAGGGGCTTGTGCAGCTCTGGGGGCTGAGGATTTCAGCAGACAAGGGCTTTGGAGATGGCAGCAGCCCCAGGACAGCACACCCCAGCCCCCGTACCACCAGGCACCCTGTCCTTTCAGCCTGCTCAGCCCCAAAATGAGCCAGGCTCCCATTCCAGAGAAACCCTGTAACTCAGCCTTGCGCAAACAGGTTCTTTGCTGCTGTTGCTACTGTCCTCCTGCTCCCTTTTGTGGGAGATGCACCACAGATGCCTGAACACCCCAACATAGCTGTGGCCTGTCCCAAAATGTTATCCCCAACCTTCTCATCACTCGCTTTGCCAGGCGAGAACCCCAATGACCCACACTGCTGTGGTAACTCTGCATAGAAAACCCCATGGAAAGCTCACAGTGACTCAGAAGTCCTCCTGCAGTGCCCCAGGGAAGGCTCGTGCAGGAAGGGATCCTGGGGGCCCCCAGCCAAGCACACCCAGTCCCCCCATGCTGCAGCCCCCACAAAGTGCCAGAGGCCCCCAGATGGCTCTGCAGGGCACCTGAGGCTGTGCCCGGGGCTCCTGGGTACTGGCGCTGGGCTCCCCAGGGCTGTGGAGGGGTCGGTTCCAGGCTTTCCAGGAGTGGCTGGGGAGGCTCATTCTGAGTTCCCCAAACGTGTCCGTGGAGTAGTCTGGGCTTCCCAGATGTGGCTGTGGGGCAGCTCTGGGCTCCCCCAAAGTGCTGTGCGGCCACCTAAGCCCTCTGAGGGTCCTTGCAGGGCAGCTCTGGATTCCCCAGGGATGCTGAGAGGCAGGCTGGGGAATCCAGAGCCCGAAGCCGCAGAATGTGTCTGCCAGGCAGCTCTGGGATCTCCGGGGATGCTGTGGGATGCCCCGAGGATGCTCCGGGACAGCTCCGTGCTCTGCGGGGAGCCTGCGGGCAGGCCCGAGCTCCTTGAGGATGCTCCGCGCTCCCCGGGGACGCTGCGGGGCAGGCGGCGGGGCAGCCCCGGGGATCCCCGGGGTGCGGGATCAGCCCGCGGGGCGGTGCCGCCGCCGGTGCCGGGGGCCGAGCCGGTCCCGCCCCGCCCCGCCCGGTCCCGCCTCCCGCTCCTCTATCGCCGCCGCCGCCGGAGCCGCCGCCGCAGCCGCGGAGCCGCGAGCAGCGCCGGCCGGGCCGGGATGTGACGGGCGGCTGCCCCGCGCCCGCTGCGCCGCTGCCCCGGGCCCGCGGGCCCCGCGCCCCGGGAGGCTGTCGGGGGGCGGCGGCGGCGGCGGGTCCCCCCCCGCCGCCCCCATGTCGGAGGGGCCGCCCTACGGCGAGGGGCAGCTGGCGGGGGACGCGGCCGTGGGGCAGCTGCCCTTCCCCGTTCGCCTCCGCGGCGGCGACGGGCTCCTGGCCGGCGGGCAGGGCAAGCGGCCGCCCAAGCTGGGGCAGATCGGCCGCAGCAAGAGAGGTGGGTGCCGGCGGGAGCGGGGCGCACCGGGAGCCGCCCGGGATGCGGGACACGGCCCCGGGGATGCGGCGGGATGCAGCGGGCATCCCGCGGGGTGTTGGGCGTCGTGTACCGGGGACCGTCCGCAGGGACGGGGCGCGATGACCGGGCTCCCTGAGGATCTCGGGCATCGCGTCCCGAGGACCTTCTCCAGGGATGCAGGGCACTGGGGACCGTCCCCAGGGACAGGGTATGGTGCACCGTGCTCCCTGAGCGATGTTGGGCATCGTGTTCCGTGGATCTTCCCCAGGGATGGGGCATGGAGCACCTTTCGGGGATGCAGGGCGCCGGGAAGCGTCCCCGGGGACGGGGCACGGTGCACCGGACTCCCTGCAGGATGTCAGGCAGCACGTCCCAAGGACTGTCACCGGGGTGTTGGGTAGCCGCGACCTTCCCTGGGGACAGAACATTGTGCCCTGGGCACCTCACCGGGTGTAGGGCAGCAGGGACCTTCCTCAGGGACAGGGGACATTCCCTGGGGACCACGCGCAGGGCACAGAGGTGCGGGGACCCTCCTTGGGGACATGTCCTTTGCCGGGTGTCCCCAGGACAGGGCACCAGTGCCGGGGCGTGCGATCCTGGGGACGGGACACGGTGCCGGGTGCCCTGCGGCGTGTCGGGGCCGTGCGGCTTTGCCAGCAGCCACGCCAGGGATGTGGGACCCCTCCAACCCTCCCCAGGGTGACCTTGGGCGGGGGGAGCACGGCGGCAGAAAACTCATCGCTCTTGTGTTTCTTTCTGCTTTCTAGTGGTTATTGAAGATGACAGAATTGATGATGTGCTGCAAAACCTCTCCGAAAAGGCCCCTCCCGGTGTTTAAAGCCTCCCTGGGGACGCTGGGCTGAGGCCCGGGCTGGGGTCGGTTTACAATGGCACAGGTGACCGGCGCAGGATAACCCCAGCCCCGCAGCGAGCGCCGAGCGCCGGCAGCGCCGCCCGCGGCCCCGCGGCTCGTCCTGCCCTCCGGAGATGCGCGGAGGGGAGGGCGGCGAGCGAGCCAGAGCCCAGCCGTGCACTCAAAAATGATAATAAATTAAAATATATCTGTGTAATCGGGAAAATAGTCACCTGCTTCGAACCCCCCACCCCGAGGGACGGACGGAGGAGGCACGCCGCGGCTCTGAATTACTCGGGATGGCTTTTCTCGGGCTGATGAACCTTGTGCAGCGCTAGATCGGGGGGTAAGAGGGAAGGGGGCAGCGGGAGAGGGGGGCAGCGGGGGGAACAGCCCCTGGAGTCTCCCTCCGGCCAGGGTTGTTCCCAGCGGGCACCTTGTTTACATGATTTAATCTTGCAAAAATGAATCCGTGCACTTGGATGTACCACGCTATCCCCTTCTGTATCAGTTTCTTTTTTTTTTATGTTGATGTCTTTGGATGTTGGGAAATTATATAAAATAGATATATATATATATTTAATTTTAGTCACGTTTTAAGGTTCTCGAGGGGGAAAACCAAAACTTTTATAAAGGAAAGGCCTGAAGGAAGAATTGCTGGTTTATTTTTTAAAGCTTGTACTTCTTGGTTGCTGTGAGCAAAGGGACAGATTTTATATGTATGGGGGGGGTGGAGGGGCCGCTCAGCTTTTCTAACTACCATGCAGTCTGTAGTGTGGGTGATCTTGGTTTTTTTTTTTTCCTTATATTGTGGCAGTTTCCTCTCTTTAATAGACTGTATTAAAACATATATATAAAAGAAATTATTTAATGTAATCACAAGAGTGCCAAACACTTGGAGATGCTGGAGGGCAGCGATTCCCTCCCCGAGACGAGCAGCACTCGGAGCTTTCTGCTCTTTCCAGGGCTCGGTCGATCTCTCGTGGGGTTTTCTCTGACTTCTCTTTTCTAATCTTTCTTTTTAACTATTTTGCATGACGTGCATAAAAACAAAAGGGGAAAAAAAAAGTGGGGGGGGGGACAAAAAGCGCCTCTGGTGCCCGGGCTTGGTTCTTGTTTCTGTTTGCGATTGACTGACAGACCTCAAGGCAGGTTTTTCTTTCCTCCTTTTCTTAAATATTGTGTATGTTGCACTTTTATCCACTACACAGGGCTATTTCTGCAATGTCCGAATAAAAAGGAAAATGAAACAAAACAGAAAAAAAATTATAAATGCGGATCCGCCGTGTTTTCCCGTGGGCTGCCAGGGCCAAGCTGCATGAGCATCCGTCCCTGTCCCCCCAAATAATCCCAAAATAACTGAGGAAAACCTCCCCACTCTCTAGCACAGACCCCTGTTAATCTGAGTAACTAATTGTAATTAATATTTATTGGTGGGATTTTTTTGTGTGATGGGAAAACACTTCAGGGTCTCACAAATTTAATGGAAAAAATTCAACGTTGGGTCCTGAGAGTGGCTGTTGGGAATGGGGAATGAAAGGTGGCTTCCCCTTCCCTGATGGGAAAAGCTGTGGAAAATGGGCATTTCCCTTGCAGTATTGCCTCCCTTCCCCCCAAACCCCAAATCCCGGTGTTAAAAAAGGCCATTATCCCTTCTGCCCACGCCACCAAGGGCACAAGCCAATCTTTGTGCCCAGGGAACAAGAATATAATCACAGATGGGAAACAGGTCCAGGGGTGGGATTTTACTGCAAAGAAAATCATATACTGCAATAAAAGCAGGATATTGCTGAGCTGGGATTTGTACGGGATGACCTGGGGGGAGGTGGATTAATTTGGGGTGGCACAGGGAGCTGGGGTGTGAAGGCTGCACAATGCTCCTGTCCCCACCACCTTTGCTATTTATTGCTCCATTTTAAACCCACACAGCCTCTCCCACATCAAGGATGTGATGAGGAGCTTTGTTAAATTGCTCCCTAGAAAAATCCCCAATTAGTTTCAATTTTTCCCCAGCGAGTTCAGCTCCGAGGTCGTGGCTGTGTGGGTTGGACACAGCACACACAGTTTTGGCCCCCGAGATTTTCTGTGCTGGGGGCCCTGCTGCACCTCCGAACCATGAGATGGCCCCCAGAAGGAGTTTTTTTCTCCCAGACTAATGGGTTTTGCCTCAGTCAGCATCTGGGGGCGAGCCCAGGGCTCTGGGAGAGCAGGCACAGCCAGAGAGGAGCAAAGCATCCCGCATGTGGCAAGGACACAGCGCTTGGGAGCTCTTAGACACAAAACCATGGGCTGGATGCAGCACTGGGGTAACTAACTTCACCCAAAAACCCCTCTTTTTGTAAAAACCTGATCTGTGGGTCTGCCAAACCCAATTTCCCGCTTTATCCCACACATCCAAAGACCTCTGAGCACTTAAACTGCCCTGAAACCCAGGCCTGTCTATGGGTGCTCTGAGGATGGGGCGCAGGCACAGACCCAGGACCCCCCCAAAAGCACCTGGAGGCCCGGGAGGGGCTGGTAATGATCCAGAGAAAGCCTGAAGCCAGAGGGGGAAGGGAGGCTGAAAGAAGAGGAGATTCTGCTAAATTATGAACCGCTCTTTTATATGCATCTTTCATGCACGGAGCATTAATAATGGAGCAGGAGAGCCCAGCGAGATCGCGTACGGGAGGATGCGGGATGGAGGGGCGAGGAGAGAGGGATTCACGGGGAACGGTGGGGAAAGATGCACCCAAGAGACAGAGCCGGGCATCCCGCACGGCCCCGGAGATGGTATTCTGAAGGAGGATTTAGGGATTAAGCTGGCCCCGGGGCAGGAGTTTATTGCATACATTATTTAACAGATGGCCCAACGCAGGCGGCGGCTGCCTGCGGTCTCCCCGGTGACCTTGGCTGGGAGATGCCGGAGCCGGGAAGGGAGCCTGGTGCCATCACCACGCTCCGGTTACAGGGATCAGAGGGAAAAAAAAAATAACAGAACCAAACCCCAGAAGCCAGCACCCAGCAGCTCCAGAGCCAAATCCCCATGGAAACTGCAAAAATCCCCACCCAACCCTGCCCATATGGGCTGCTTGTTTTGGCAGGGGTGGGAAAAAAAAAAAAGGAGGAAAAAATAAAATGTATAGAAAAGAGCCATTTGCAGGTTTATTTACCGGAGGAAACTTGGCACCTTTGGAAGAGCAGGGTAGAGGAGGGACAAGTGAGGTGCAAAGGTCCCAGCAACACCCAGAGCACTTGAGAAATCCCACTCCCATGCCCAAACACACACTTTAATCCCATTTTCCCAGGGATTTTGGTGCTAGGGGAAGGTGCTAACACAGTTGCTCCTGCAGCAAAGCCAACCCTGACTGCTTACACCCAGAACCAGGTGTATCTTCACTCACCTCTAAAGCTGCTCAGTGTTCCACAGGCTTTGAGGCATCAGCCCCTGGAACTCCCCCGGCATGACACCAGTCCTGGGGGGCTCAGAGCAATGGACAACGATTTTGGGGCTGGATCAGTGTCCCCTCCACACATTTCCCACATCACCCAGGCAGCAACTCGGAAAAAGAAACCAAAATTGAGGGCAGTGTGTTGCAGCCAGGGCAAAGAGGAGCAGGGGGAGTGGGTGAGTCCCCCAAAGCTCTTCCCAAAAGGACACCCATGAAGCAACTGCCCAAAATAAATATTCTCTCTCTCTTTTTTTTTTTTCTTTCCCCTCCTCCATCAAAACTAGGGCATGTTAAACTAGGCCAGCACTCCTAAAGTAATTTATTTATCATGGCGGGGAGAGAGGAGGGACAGCAGCATGGGCTGCAGAAGGGGATGCTCCATCCTGCCCCCAAATGTTGTGGGTTTGGGGAATAAAATGGGTCCGTTCTTCCCTCTTCCCTTGTTGAAAAATCACAATTACTCAGAAGGAAGCAGCTTTAGTGACCTTTGGTGGAGAAGACACAAAAACGGTCATTTTTCAACGGAATCAAACCATTTTTGATCTGTTGGCTCGACTGTTTTCACCGCTGGGGTTCATGTTTTGTACTGTGGCATCAGACAGAAAATACACTTTAGAAAAATGAAAAATGGAAAAAGGCATGAAAGAAATTTTACATTCCTTAAAAACTTGGGGTCTTTTTTCTTGCTTTTTAACACAAGAATGAGAAAAACCCAGTGGCTGCCCAAAACTTCTCCATCCATCCCTGCCAGGGAATGGGGCCAAGAGGGATTTGGGATGCAGCCCCATCCTACTGGGTGCTCCCCATCAGTCATGGCCTTGCAGTTTTCTTGGGGGCTTTACCTTTGGGTGTCCCCATGGGAAGAGTGGCTGCTGGTGGGATGGACGCCCAGCGTTGCTTGTTTGGGGGGCTTGTGGGGCTGCGGGTCCCCCTGTCCCGGGATCTTTGTCCCACAGCCACTAGAGGCCACTGAGGCTCTGTGCTCCTGCCTGATTGACTCAGCCAGGACATTTGGACACACACAGAGGCGCCCAAAAGTCTGAAACAGGCAAATCCCCAGAGGCAGCAGAGCTGGGGGATGGCAGGGCAGGGGAGAGCTGTCCCTGAGCTCCGTTGGTGTCTCCAGGGGCATCCCCACACCCGGACCCCACGGGGAACAGGGGCACTTCTCCCAAATCTGGTCAAGCCACTCAGCTGCCCAGACTTGTGCGGAGCACTGGTTTACCCCGAGCTAAACACCTGCAGAGGACAGAGAAATGCTGCCCCGTGTGCAGCATCCTTCCTGGGGTCACCAGGAATTTTATCAGGGGTCAAGAAGACACTCCCATGATGTGGCATTCCTTACCTTGGGAATATTCTGCAAGAAAATCCCTGGATCCCTGCTGCTGCTGCCTCGGGGAGCCTGGGAGTGGAGCTGCCTGCTTCCCCAGGCTCCTCATTTTCATTTTGCCTGGAGTTAAAATTTTCTAGGATATTCTAAACAGTCGTTCCCACTTAGGAGGGAAACATCAGACATCTTCATTTACACACCTCTCCAGGTGTCAAACTGTTGCATGACAATAACAAGTGGGAGACACCTCACCCAAAAAACAGAGAATTTCCAGCTGCAGCCAAATGCAGCAGCAGATGCTCAGATAAATCTCAAACCTGAGAACAGCACCAGGCTCTGCAACCTGGCCAAAGCCTTCCCAGACAAACTGTCAGTGTTTGGGAGGGGGATTGTATTTTTTGGGAGGTTGGGATGTCTGTGCTGCCTCACATTTGGGTGTTTTTGGACCTTCGGTGAGCACGTGAGAATGGCCACTGCCTTCTCAGGGCTGCCTCAGTTCCCAGCCTCACTGGCTTGGGAAGAAGATTCCCTGCCACAGATTTTTCCAAGACAATTCCTCCCCTGAGTTTTGGCAGGATGTGCCTGTGATAGCAATTGCCCTGTTAAATTCGTGTTGGTAATGCAACACCAGCAACATGAAGGAATACAAAGAAAACCAGAGGAATTTGGGCTCCTCTCCATGCTACACCACCTCAATTATTAATATATATAGTATTACATTATATAATGCTATATAATATTATGTAATCTATATGGTATTATATAATACATACAATGGTATATATATCTATATCATTTTTGCAGAGATAAATGTGACACCCGCACGAGCCCTTTCCTTTGCAGGTGCCTCACCCTGCTCACCCTTTCCTGGGGCAAAGGGGAGCAAAGTGGGAACATCTCAGAGTCCCTGGAGCTCCATGTGCACGCAACTCAAAGCATCAGCCCCTTCTCAGGGTGGGGGGAATAAAAGAAAATAAAGGAAAATAACCAAACCGCAGAAATAAATCCCCGAACAGGCCATGTGACACAAGACTCTGAAATACCCGCGGTGAGTCACGGGTGTGGAGATGGGGCTGATCCAGCTCTGACTCAGCCCGGGCAGCCGGTGCAGCCTGTTTGTGTCCCCCCCACAACTCCTGTTTCCCGTTTTTGCTCCAAACCTGCTCAAATATAAATAAATACTCTGTGACTAAGAGACACGTGGTGGGGCTCAGCCCGCAGCAGCCCCTTCAAGCCCCCTAATTCCTGGTGGTTCCACAAGGGCTGGACACACCAGTGTCCCACAAAAGCCAGGCCTGGGGACCATTGAAGTATTTAAAGTGGTTCTTAAAATATGTATTTTTGGAGGGGGAAACACACTCACACGGGAGGTTCTTGCTGATGCCACGTCAAGGAAGCACTTGGGATTTTC
The DNA here is from genome assembly GCA_024865655.1 of Emberiza elegans. NCBI lineage: Eukaryota > Metazoa > Chordata > Aves > Passeriformes > Fringillidae > Emberiza > Emberiza elegans. The sequence continues at coordinate 7,550,392 of JALJVW010000067.1, read as the reverse complement.
CAACTAGCTCTAATTAATTAGTATTTTCTCAGCTTAGCATCGTTTTAAACACAAAGCACCAATTCCCATGGGTCACAGGCAAGGGAAGCCAACACAGAGCAGAGCCTGCCCAGGTGGGGCGAAGCCTCTGGGACACCACATTGGAGGAGCTGGAGCTGGTGGAGCTGGGATGAGACTCAGGTCCCACCTGGGTGGAATCCAGCCCCAGCCCTTTCTAAGCCACAGCATCCCACAGCATCCCCAGAGGGGTGGAAAACCTCAGGAGATGCCTGGGTTTGGGGGAGGTGCCTTGGGAAAGCTGCTCTTGGGTTATTCCCACTGCATCTGGACAAATGCAAAGGGGTGGAACGCCCCTTGTTATTTACAGCTGGGTTTAACCCCCCAGTGTTTGACCTCCCGGGATTCTTCAGGTTGATCGCAGCCTCATCCCGGGTTAGAGCACCATCACTGAGCTGCAGGGTAAGGAAAGGCAAAAGGCAGGATCAGGATGAGACCCTGGCAGCATCCTCAGCATCCGTAGCCAGTTTCCATAGCAACAGGTTCAGCCCCAGATCGGCAGCAGGTGCTGGGAAGCAGGAACGAGGAGGGAGCTCGGGGGGGACCCCATGAGCAGCAAAAAAAAGGGTTTGGTACAGAAAATCACTTTGCAGCTCAGCACCTTGGGAGTGAGGGGAGGCTGAGCTGCGCTGTGGCCCGACACAAACCCAGGCCAGCCCTTTCAGGGACACTGGGGAGCTGCCCCCATCCCACCACCCCTGCCCGGCACGGATCCCCATTCCAGGGGTATCCGCATTCCCAGTTCATTCCCAGCTGGGCACCAGGAGCTCTGCTGCACCCTTCCCTGCCTCTAGCCAGGAGCAAACAGCCACGAGACCCCAGAGCACCCATCCCACAGTCCTGAACGCCAGGGAACTGCACACCTGGGGAATGATCTGGAGGGACAGCCCGACAGGGACGCTCCAGGCGTGCAGGGCCAGGACAGGGATGCTCCAGGTGTGTGGGGCCTGGACAGGGACGCTCCAGGCGTGCAGGGCCAGGACAGGGATGCTCCAGGTGTGCGGAGCCTGGACAGGGACGCTCCAGGTGTGCGGAGCCTGGACAGGGACGCTCCAGGTGTGCGGGGCCTGGACAGGGATGCTCCAGGTGTGCGGGGCCAGGACAGGGATGCTCCAGGTGTGCGGAGCCAGGACAGGGATGCTCCAGGCGTGCGGGGACTGGACAGGGACGCTCCAGGTGTGCGGAGCCTGGGACAGGGATGCTCCAGGTGTGTGGGGCCTGGACAGGGACGCTCCAGGTGTGCGGAGCCTGGACAGGGATGCTCCAGGTGTGGCGGCCTGGACAGGGATGCTCCAGGTGTGCGGGGCCTGGACAGGGACGCTCCAGGTGTGCGGATGCCGGCGGGGCCTCGCCCCCAGCCCATGGCCGCGCCCCGCTGGCGGCACAGTTACACAAGGCTCCGGGCTCCCGGCTCCTGGTTCCCGGCTCCCGGTTCCCAGTTCCCAGCTCCCAGCTCCCGGTTCCCGGTTCCCAGTTCCCCGCTCCCAGCTCCCGGTTCCCGGTTCCCAGCTCCCAGCTCCCGGTTCCCGGTTCCCAGTTCCCAGTTCCCGGCTCCCGGTCTCCAGTTCCGGTTCCCGGCTCCCTGCTCCCGGTTCCCTGTTCCCGGTTCCCGGCTCCCGGTTCCCAGCTCCCGGTTCCCGGTTCCCAGCCCTTGCATAAGCAGCAGCAGAGAGTGCAGCCTCAAGGAGAGAGGAGAAGCGAGCAGGAGCCACGGCCCCGAGCCACGCGTGGGATGGGATCCCACAGGCGAGTGCCGTGTGTCTGGAGCAGGGCACCCTGCAGCCACTCCTGAACGAGGTGACAAACCCCCCTGCAGCAGGACTGGCCCCATCCCTTCACCATCCTTGTGGATAGACTGAAACCAGCAGGAATTCAACCCTTAACAGCCGTAAAAAGGCAGCCAGAATGCCCAAAGCCGGCGAGCAGCCTGCACACCAGCCCTGTGGCATCCAATACTCACCTGCTGCCATTTGCAGGCCTGGAAATGGGGTTAGTCCTGGGGAAAAGCATTTTAGAAAGCCTTTTAACCAAGCAGGTGTCAAGGAAGCATCTTGTAGGGCTTGGGGAGCAGGACACCCGTGGGTCAGCATCAGCCCTCAGCTCCCAGTCCTGCTCTGGGGACAGCGAGCACTGCCTTCAAACCAGCACCCATCAGCACCCAGGTGCCTTTGGCCAACCCCTGGTACTTTGGCACAGGGCAGCTCGCCCTAAAACACATTGTTCATGCCCTAAACCACGTTGCTTCTGCCCACTGTGGTGCTTTGGGTCCGGCTCAGCTCCACGGCTGTCAATGAGCACATGGCCAGAGAGGGTTTTAAGAACCTGCAATGCCAATCAAGTCACCTTTCCCAAGGAATTTACACCTTTACAGGCTTCCTTTCCAGGATTCCTAGGTGCTGTGCCTGCTGCACTGGGGCTGATGTTTTGACTCCAACTCCTTCCCACCCCACAACCCACATCCCTTGTTTTCCTGCCCAGTGCAAAGAAAGGATTAAAAACCACAACAAAAAGCAAAGAAATCATCTAATTTAATGAACAGAGAAGTCCACAAACCTCTAGCTTGGCTTTTTAAGTATGAGCAATATCATATCTGTGTCTTGAGGAGATTTAATTATTTTAACAATTAAAAGGGACCTCCCCAAGAGGCTGCACATAGAGGGCACAAGCACCTGCAGGACTCAGGAGCATCCCAGCCCAAACTTCCCGTGGCAAAGGTAACTTTACAGGTGGCACAGAAAGAGAAAACCAGAAAAGGTCATTGCACAAGAGGGGCTGATTCTCTTGGTTTAAATACAACCCCAGAAACCCACACTGCAAAGCCACAGGCACACCCAGAGCTGAAGCAAACACTCAAATCACCTTGGGCAGTGATGCTGCTTCCTTGCAGGCAAGGGGGGAAATTTCCATCCTCCTTCTTTGTATAGGGAATGACTCTGTGGGGACAGCAGCCACCCCAAAGGCACAACACTGGGACAAGTTCACCGGCAGGGTCTGATACCCCAGCTGTGTACCCATCCCTCCCCTGAGACACCCCCCAAACATCAGCCTCGGGCCTTTTATTGCCTTCAGGATAACAAATCCCAAAATCTCAGTGCAGCTGCCCTGCGAGGGGAAGCCACACGAAAGGACAAAACCCCAGGTGATTAGAGAGTTCCAAGCCCCGAGGTGAGCATCCAACCACCTGAGTGCCTCTGAAAACCATTGTTGAGGTGATTCTCAGCAGAGGACACGTGTGGCAGCCCCAGAGCCCCCCCAGAGTCTGCGTTGTGCTGGGGTGAGGCAGAGCTGCGGGAGGAGCGAGGGCGATGTGTGAAATCGAGGGGCGGCCACAGCTATTTCTGCTCCGTGTCAGCACCCACTGACAGCAGCACCCTGGGAACACAGAGAAGCTCCAGGCATCTTTTTTTCGGAGTGAAATTCACCTGTACACGACTGCACTTCCCCGTTACCCCCCAGCATTGTGAGGTGTGGAGCTCGCTGCTTCTGGGGGCAAAGCTGGGGGGCTTGGGGTGGCAGCGAGCTGCTGGCACCCTTGCCATTTCCATTTAGGCTCCTGAGATTCCCCCTTATCTGATGGGCAGAAGCTTCTACAAATCCTTTCTCCTTCCTTCTGCTCAGGGTCACTCTTTTTTTCCCCTTAATTTCTTGGGACTTGGAGCGAGACCCAGGCAAATGCGACTGATTGTGTAACGTTTTTGCTCAGAAAGCTTCTTAAACAGTCGCATATTTCTATTGGATTTCCCTTGCCCTTCACCGCTGATTACTGGAGTATTTATATATAAATAGAAGCTGTCTTCCCCATAATCTGCTTGTTTCTCCTAATTAACTCAGGGCTGCTCTCCTTGGGTTGCTCAGCCCTTGGGTTTTGGGGGTGCCAGCACCCAGCAACACTCAGTGAACCCAAATGTACCAAATTTCTGCTGAAATTGCTTTTTTAGCTGGTTTTAAAGATGCAAACCCCTCCTTTTCAAACTTTATGTGCTCAGTATCTGCCCCATCCTCCCAACTCCCAGCTCAAGGAAGTGCTCAAACGTGATTTCTTCATCTTCCTCCCTCCTCACAAAACTTTCCCTTAATCCAAGGAACGTCTCGATTTGATAATTATTTTAATCATTATTACTCATCTTTCCCCTTTCTTCCCCCCCCCCTCAAAACTTCGTCCTGGGCCTGTCAATCACTTTAATAGCTGTTTACAACCTATCATCAAGTCTTGCATAACATCCACATGACTTCACTCAGATGCCTCCGACACCCAAAAGCTGCCCCTGGGCTCTATTTCAGGAGTGATGGAGCCCACGGCACCAACTGGCTGCATCCCCCGCCGGCGTGCCCGGGGTCCTGCGATGGGGAAGATCAAAGCCAAGGACATGCCCGAAGCAAAACTATTTTGTAGTTGACACAAGGCAGCCCCACGCTGCTCTCCGGCTCAGGTTTTGGGGGTGAGGGTTGGTTTGGTGGGCTCGCAGCCCTCCCCAGCACCGCAGGGAGATGTTGCACCAATTTGGAGAGATCGGGAGCTGAAGGCACCGGAGCAGCCCCTGGATGGCAGCGCGGCCTCTGCCCCCCCCGCTCCCCTCTCAGCACCCCAAACGCGGCAAATTCTGTTTAAAACGTCGTTTTCTAGCGGAGTTCTGCACCCCGCGGCACCGCCCGCCGGGTTGGCGGGGGGACGGGGCAGAGGCGCAATCTGTGCTGGAACGGCTGCCAGCCCTTTTCCTTCGGCAGGCGGCGGCTGCCTCGTGGGGCGGGGGGGGACACGACGGCTCTTTTTTAAGCTCTCCCGTCCTCCCCCTCTCCCTCCGATTTCATAACCCTTCAAAGCACGGAAAGGCTCCTGCGGCTCCCGGCTAATGAGCCCCGGCGCAGGGGGAGCGCGGCCCCGGCCGGAGCGGAGCTCGGCAGCAAAGCCTCCCCAGCGCGGAGGGACGGGGCAGGGGGGACACGCAGGGGTCTCTGCGGGGTCTCGCCATGGCCCCAGCTTGGCCAGATCTCTCCCCAAAACGCCCCTGGCTGGGCACGAGGCTGCCCGGGATGGGACGCGTCTCCCTCCCCGTGCAGGCGCTGCACGAAAGTGTTTATTTACACAGCATTTAGGGGGTTATTTATTAAGCCACCGTTGACAACTGTATTCGAATTAATTTCTCTTAATGAGGCGTTTGCAGTCACCCCAGCGACAGCACCGGAGTGCCCTTCTTGAAGGAAAATACTTACTGGGGTGAAATCCCCTCGGATGCCAAGAGGGTGCTCTGAGGGGCCCCTGGAGATGCTGGGGCTGGAGACACAACTCCCTTCTTGGGAGATCTGCTCCATCCCCGGAGATGGAGTCCAGAGGGAGGAAAGTGGGCTAGAAGTGTCTATTTTATGTGGTATATGTATAGATACAGAGGCCACCAAAAGCAAGAGGGCATCTGAGGGGGTCCTTGCTTGCTAAGGGGAAAATAAGGGATGGCAGAGCTTCTATGTCCTGCTTTGGACTGGAAATCACAATGGCTGCTTTATCAATTCCTGTGATTACAGCACTAATTAAGGAAGGTGTGGAATGAAGGCAGGATTTCTGTTTCCTTGCATTGACCAAGGTGACAGGTTAAACTATGTAGAGAAAGACAGCAGATTTCTCAGCTCCATCTCTGCCTCAGAGAACAATCAAACCAAATTTCCCCTGGGGTTTAAAATCCTGGATGCATCCGTTTACCAAATGCTGTGCAATTCAGGGTTTGCAAAACACAACTCCCCAAAACTGGAAGGAAGCTCCTTATCCCCTCTGAAACCCAGACCCACACACTAAATCATCATGGGGGTTTTTTGGGGGGTATTTTACTGAAGAGGGGTGGCCCCAGGGAAACCCACCAAGAAGCCACCCCAAAACAAAGGATTCACACTGGGAATTAGAGCAGGCTGTGATTTACTGGGACAACAACACTTCTGCAACAACAGAGAACACGACTGTGCCGAGGCAGCCAGCCGGCAAACCTGCAGCAGCACCGAGCATTGCCACACTGGGGACCTCAGAGAGGTGACATCAAAGCAGACACTGGAGGGTGGCTCGAGGTTCTGGGGAACCCAGAGAGCTGACACTGAGAGCAGAGACCAGAGGGAAGCTCCTGGAGACCCGAGAGAGGTGAAACCAGAGCAGAGAAAGGATAATCCTGGGGACCCCGGAGAGGCCACACTGAGAGCAGACACCAGAGGGATGCTCATGGTCCTGGGGACCTTGGAGAGGTGACACCAGAGCAGAGCCCTCATGTGTCCCCAGCACAGGTTTCCCTCCTGTGTCACCCCCAGACACACAGACACGAGACAGGGGCCTGCTGGGACAGGCAAGGCTGCTACATGCCAAGGGAGGGAGCAGAAGGCAGCGGGTTCCAGGCGGGCTCCACGGGAGACGGTGGCACACAACTCCCTCTGGAGGCACTTGATCCTTCCCCGGGCACCCTGGCTCTGCCCGTGAAGCTCCAAAGGCACACGTTGGCTGCAAGGGATCCCACAAACTCCTGCTGGGATTGCAGAGAGCCTGAGGGAGCCCAGCGCTGTGTGGATGGGATGGGGTTTGGTCCCAGCCTCCAACTGGCCTGGCTGGGCTCGATCCTCCTGGCCGTGACAGCGGGGCTGCTCTTCACGTGCTCATCCCCAGCCCAGATTCCCTTTTATCCATGAGATGAGCATGTTGTCAGACCTTTGCCTTCTCTGAAAGCCATCTGAGATGGCAGGAGCCTCAGGAAAGCAGGGATTTGGGGCTGAGGGGCTGCAGTGGGGGCTTGGCAGTGATTCAGAGCTGGGAAGAGGCATCTAAGCAAGGACGGGGAAAGTGGAGCAGGCCACAGGATTTGCCCTGGAAACTGGGCTTGGACCAGAAGAAACCAGAATCAGAGGGAACTGCTGTAGCTGGAAATGCTGATCTAGTTGAAAATAAAAAGCATCTACTGCAGGCAGTGGTAGGTTCCCTTCCAGGGCAAAATCCTGACTGCTGAGTGCAGGATTTTGCCCAGGCTGCTCTGTTTGCAAGGTTTGCTCGAATGAACACACACATCCCTGCAGCAGAGGAGTTGAGCTCCTTGGAGGCATTTCCTTAAGGATAGATCCCTGCTCCCATGTCCTCAGTAATCGGCCCAAGCCTCCCTCCTCCTCCTCCTCTTACACACTGCCTGGGTTGTAGCACAGCAGGTTGAACTCCAGGTTCTCATCCCAGTGACGGAGCAGCACAAAGAGCTGCTGGGCTGCAGCTTTCACCGTGGCCAGGCTGGATCCCTCGGGGAAGCCCTGCCCGCTCAGCCACCTGGCTGGCTTTGGCAGCCACCAGCTCCCACTCGATGAAGTAGGAAGCTGAGCTGTGCTCCAGCCAGGCCAGGGCCACAGCCGTGGCCCAGAGCATCCCCTCGGGCTCCGTCTGCCGCTGCAGCTCCGCGTCTGAGAGCACAGCCTGGAGCTCGGAGCCGCCCCCGGTGTCCCAGGCGCTGCTGGCGGGCGAGGAGAAGCTGCGGATGGTGATGGCCGGGGGGCGCAGCTCCGGCTCCTGCTCGGCCCTCAGGGCTCTGGAGATGCTCTCGGCAGCGCTGCCCGACAGGTGCCGAGGGCGGCCCGTGTTCCCCATCACCGCTCCCCCAGCCGGGTCTGCAGCCGTGGGGCCCTTCCCCTGCCCGCTGGGGACCTGCAGCTGCTGGGGGCAGCTCAGGGCTTTGTGCTCCGAGGAGGAGCTGCTCCCCTTGCTGCTGTAGGAGCCGGAGGGGCTGAGGGACAGGCGGTGGCAGGCGAAGGGTGATGTCCACTTCAGCTTCTCCATGGGGATGTTGACGGCGTCGCAGAAGGCTGAATTCAGAAGGAAGGCACCACAGGCCAGCTGCAGGGACACCTGCAAGGGATGGTGGGCACAAAGGGATGCTCTGGCACCAACCACTTGTGGGTAGCTCGGGAAAAAGGCATGTATGGGTGAAACAGCTCTCCATCTCTGAGCAGGTCACTGGACGTGGCTGTCAGAGACAGCAGAAGGAAGATTTGGGGGATCCTCCTCTGCTCCCCTGCAGTGACCACACAACCCCAATCAGACCCAGGGAGGAGCTGCTCACCAGGGGAAGGTAGTCCACGCTCTCACTGTCACCCTCAGAGCTGGCTTTGCTCTCTCTGCTTGGAGATTTACTCATGAAGCCTTTGGCAGCTCGAACCAGCAGCATGGTTTTATTGAGGGTCAGCCTGTGCAAGGATGAGAAGGTGTCTGTGACCTCTGTGCTCATCCTGACACCCACCCTCCCCACCAAAACCATCCCTGCTCCCCAGACACCGGCACCATGCCTAGCCCCAGCTCCAGCTGCTATCCTTGGGTCCCTGCTCTCCGCCTGGCTTGTGCTCACACTGGACCCACACGGGTGAAAGGCACCTGCTGGGGTCAGAGGAAGGTCGAGCTGGCTCATACCTGGCAGCAAAGAGCCTCTCGATGGATTTTTGGGCTTGCGCAGAGGAAGCAGACAGGCTGTGGAGAGGCCCTGGGGAGAAACACAGTGCTGGGGTTACAAGGTGCTACAGGGGAGCATAAGAGAGCAGAATCAAAGTCCTGGCTCATTTGGCCACTGAATCTTTGGCAAAACCCTTCCTCTCCCCTTGCCTCATTTTTCCTATATGGATAATAAAAATTCTTATACCTTTTAAAAATGAACCTGGGGGAGATTTATACCAAAAGCCACATCAAGTTCCATCCTTTTCACCTCAGAATGAGTCCGGCCCTGTGCTCACAAGCCTAGTTTTAGGTCATAAATTTGTATAAAACTCCCCAAAACTCAGCAGAAGCCCAAACCATGGACTCGATGGAGCTGCACCAAGTGCCAGCAGCTCTTTCCCTACCTTCAGGGACATGGCAGTGCTCCCATGCAGACAAGGATGGGGTGCTGGAGGGTGAGGGGCTGCTCTCCTCAGCATCTGCAATCGAGGAACCACATCAGCAACAACCAACCCAGCCAAGGCCAGCACCTTCCCTCCCACAGCACGATGGGGTTAATGAGCCTCCTTGGGGCTCTGGTAATTCAGCTTCAGCTCTGACAGTGCCAGACAAGGTCCGATCCAACTCGTCTTCATTAGTGGAGGATTTGGTGACAAGTGAGTGTCTCACATCCCCCCTGCCTCTAATTACACTCGTTTCATCCTTCGTGTTACCCACGCTGGCTGCCAATTAACTCCTGAGCACTGCCAGCAGCACCCCCTGCCACACCAGGGCTGGGGGGGAAATCGAAGCTTCCTCGCCCTTCAAGGAGATGAGCCCCAGCCTGACTGGCGTCTGGTGAGCACCGCGTGCAAAGGGGAAGGCAGGGTTTAAAAAGACCAGAGAAGGTGTCCCAAACCACTGAGTGTCCCAGGCTCCTGCTGCAAGCAGGTTTGCCCCCGAGCAGGCTGCACGGGCTGGAGAGCTCAGTCCTTTATGGGGACAGACTGCCTGAAAGCCAAGCAGCTCTCAGTCACTGGCTGCCTTCGGCAAGCATAAGGGACGTCAGCTCTTTTGTGATTATCAGCTTTTTTGAGTTCAGCTCTTTCGCTTGCTAAGGCATCGCTGACTGGCTGGCAGACACAGAGAGAGAGAGAAGGCAGCTCTGGAGTTCCACAGCAATGTCTTTACTGGGGTCTGTGAAGGGTTCCATTCTAACCAGAATGGGCTAAAACAGCCCATTACATAGGGGATAGGGGCATCCAGAATTGTCCAACAGCAGGGGTTAAGGGAAAGTGACCTGTGGGGTTGCAGAGAGATAAGCTGGGCTCCGAAAGGTGGAAGACAGCGGCTTGCCATGACTTGGCATTTTCTATCTTTAGGCCTCTGCTCTCCACGGGGCCCTAGCAAGCCCACGGCCTGCTACAACTGAGATCTCTAACACCAGGAAGGAGTTTTTATAAAACCCCAGGCAATCTTACTCATGCCGTTCAATCCATAGTCTCCATTCTGGCCACATGCTGACTGAGGATGTCCAGGGGAGCAGCCACGATGCCTTCTGTTTCCCGAACTCTTCTGTTTCCTCTGGTTGCCTTGCTTGGATGCTGCCCCTTGGCACGAGAGAAGAGAATGGCCAGTTTTAGAGAGAGACTGGCACATGCACAATGGCAATGAAACCACTGAACAAGCTTGGTCAGGAACTGGAGTGACAGGACAAGGAGGAATGGCTTCAGACTGGAAGAGAGTAGGCTTAGATGGGCTATTGGAAAGAAATTCTCTGATATGAGGGTGGTGAGGCCCTGGCACAGGTTGCCCAGAGAAGCTGTGGCTGCTCCCTCCATGGAAGTGACCAAGGCCAAGATGGACAGAGCTTGGAGCAGCCTGGGACAGTAGAGATGGTGGCAGGGGTGGAATAGGATGAGCTTTAAGGTCTCTTCCAACCCAAAACATTATGTGATTCTCTGGTCATCCCTGGGTATCCAGACCTCAGAGGAGACCTATTCCCTGGCCATGGGAAGAGGTTTGTGCCATCAAGATCTTGACCACGGCCTTGGGTATGGGTCTGGTGCCAAATTGTGCTGTGGCTTCACAGGGTTTGCCCTGAGAGAAGCTCCTCAGTGACACCTTCCCTGCCAGGGCAAGGTTCCACCCCTGTGCCAGCCCCACGTTACCTGTGTGGGCGTACCGGACCAGGGTGGGCAGGTAGGAGCCAGTGCTCAGGTCCACAGGCACGAAGGCCGTGTACTTGCTGATGATGTTGCAGGCCTTGCTGGCGTGGACAGCGCTGAGCTGGAACCGCCGCCCAGACCCTGCCATGGGAGGGACAGCAGGGTCAGAGCCCACGGGCCCCAGGGGCCCCCAGCCCTCACACCCGGCTCCCAGACCCACCCCCACGCTTGGGGATCCGTGCCCAGCAGGATCTGGGCACTTTATTAAGAGTTTAGAGATCTTTATCTCTCTAAACTCTGCCTACTGCTGCTCCTGCTGTTATTTTACAAGGCCAGATGCACTTCATGGAGGACAGGGTTGACACGGCCCAGGGACATGTGTGGCCCATGGCAGTGACGTGCGGCTGCTGCTGGAGCTGGATGCCACTTCCCAGCTCCAAGTGACCAACTCCTTAAAAGTAACCACGTTACCTCATGCATGAAGCAGAGGGACCACAGAATCATGGAGCATACTGAGTCAGAAGGGACTCTCAAGGACCATCAAGCCCAACCCCTGCTTCTGAGGAGTGGGAAGGAACTTGAGTTCAGGAATGATCATGTGCAGCAAGGCTGCAGAAGCAGAAGAGCATAAGGCAGCTGAAGGGGGCTGTTATCTGGGAGTTGTGTGAGACATTCCCTAATATTTCACCACCAGCAGCTTTTGTTTTCACTCCAGAGGCTGCTGGAAAGCCCTCCCGAGGCCGGGCAGGGTCTGCCTGCAGCCAGCTGTGCATTACCATGCTCGATTTCACACTCCCTCTCAGCGAGCTGCTCCAAGTCCTGGATGAGTGACTTGGCTGCCAGGTGGTGGAAGGTCTCACTCCACAGGTCTGTGTCACCATCCTCCTGGCTCTCCCGCTCCCGGAACAGAGGGTGGATATCGAACGTGACCTCCCACTGCACGGGCTCGTTGTTCCTCAGCCCCTTCACCACCGCCCTGCCGAGGGCCCTGGGGCAGCGCGGGGAGCCGCAGGCAGCGCCGATGTCCAGGTCCTGGGGCTCCCAGTCGGAGGAGGTCTCCGTCTCAAAGGTGAGGGATGGATGCTGGGCAGACTCTGCAGAGAGGGGAGAGGAGGATCATTAATCACCGCCCTGGGAGCCGAATTCCCCACCGGCACCACAAAACCGTAATTAACCCTTCCCAATTGTCACACGGCGGGGACGCAAGGGCACCAGCCCCCGTCACGGACGCGTGAGGCTGGCCGTGCCTCCCCTCTCCCGCTCACCGGGATCCCCGGGGCTCCGGCTGTCCCACGAGGAGTGCAGGCTCCTGATGGCGCCGAGCGCTTCCGAGCCCCTCGCCGGGGCTTCCTGCAGCCCGCCGGGCAGGGCCGGGGCGCTGGCGTCGGGGCAGAAGGACACACAGCCGTGCTGGATGTGCTGGAGCAGGGCTGGGCGCCGGGCGCCTGTGCCGCGGATCCTGCCGGCAGAGCCGGGCGGGAGGGCCGGGAGGGGCTGCGAGCAGAGCAGGGGTTAGCGCTGGAGCTGGCTGCAGCCAATGGCACGGACCAGCTCTGTGCCCTCTGGTCCCGTGTGCTTCCATGTATGGATCTGCTCTGTGCCCTCTGATCCCGTGGGCCCCATGCATGGACCTGCCCTGAGCCCTCTGATCCTGTCTGCTCCATGTATGGACCTGCTCTGTGCCCTCTGGTCCTGTGTGCTCCATGCATGGACCTGCTCTGTGCCCTCTGGTCCTGTGTGCTCCATGCATGGACCTGCTCTGAGCCCTCTGGTCCCGTGTGCTCCATGCAGGGACCTGCTCTGTGCCCCATGTATGGATCTGTTCTGAGCCCTCTGGTCCTGTGTGCTCCATGCATGGACCTGCTCTGAGCCCTCTGGTCCTGTGTGCTCCATGCATGGACGTGCTCTGAGCCCTCTGATCCCATGTGCTCCATGCATGGACCTGCTCTGAGCCCTCTGGTCCCGTGTGCTCCATGCATGGACCTGCTCTGAGCCCTCTGATCCCATGTGCTCCATACATGGACCTGCTCTGAGCCCTCTGGTCCCGTGTGCTCCATGCATGGACCTGCTCTGAGCCCTCTGATCCCATCTGCTCCCCACCTGTGAGGGATGCAATCACACAGGTCCTTTCCTCTGCCCACCCCTGGCTGGGATCTGTGCCCGGACAAAGCTCTCCACCAGACCCTGGGGTGTCCCCAAGGGACCCTGGCCCCAGGGGCTCCTTCCCCAGACATACAGAAGGTGAAATATGAGTTTCATCCCTCCAGACATTTTAATGACTTCACTTGGGAACCAAAGAAAAGAAGAGAGACAGAAAGATCAAGGACCAGTTGCTTAGTAACGAAAGGAGAGAGGTGCAGGGGATGGGAGAAAGGAATTTTTATCTTTTTATCTTTTTTTTTTTTTTCTTTCTATGAGACTATTTCTCCACTTTCAGGAGAAATCCCCCACTCCAGCACCTCTGGTGCCACATTCCACAGAGATGCTCCCCTGTGCAAGGTCTGGGCTTCATCCCTGTCCCCAGGGCTGTGGGAAGATCCATCTAAACAGACAGACTCTATATTCCTAGGACATCACCAGCAAGGAACAGAGGTGGCAGAAAATGGTGGATGGAAGGATACTTTCTCTGAGTGACAGACATATATGACCTCCACCACCAGCACCTAAATTTTGTTGTTCTATGACACCACCAGCAAAACTGGGAGCCAGGTGGCTCCAGGCATGATTTACCAAGCTAATATTGACACATCCTGCAGACCCTTTCTGTTCCAAACCTGCTCCTTCTCCTGCCTGAGCTCTCTCCCAGCCAGGGGAAGCCAGCTGGGAATGGAGCTGCGGGTTTAAGCTGCCCGTGGCTGGTGCTGACCTTTCCTTCCCAGCATGGCAAGCGTGGAGATGAGCTGAGGGCTCGGCTTCACACCCCTGAAAATGTCAAGCCCTGGCAGCAGGACTGGGAGATGGGAGAGCTGCTGGGAGCCCTGGCAGCAGGAGGGATAGCAAAACCAGGCTGCATTTAATTAAGAGCAGGCTGCATGCAATTAACCATTTACTGCCCCCCAGAAGGGAGTCAAGTTCCATCCCTGCCCGCACACCAAGGGCAGGAGGATGCTCTGGGGACCTTCCCAATACAGGGAATGGTGCCAGCACCCCTAAAACCTGCTTGTTCTTGGTCACTGATGCTGTTCACCACCCTCACTGCTGTAACCTGAGAGCAGAGGTCTCATCCCTCCCTCTGGAGCCCCGGCCCTGCTTTTCCCCTTTGCTCCCTCACTTCCCCTCCCAGCCCTCACCCAGTGATCTCTAACCCAGAGAAGAGGGGAAATGAAAGTCCCTGCTCTGAGTTTCCATGGGAACACAAGTGCTGCTGGTCCTCCCAGCCCTGCAGATGCTGACTGCAGAGCAGAGCTATGCCAAGGATGAGAGAAAACTATCCCTATCCTTCCCAAAGATCAACTGAAAAATCTGCCCAAATTCCACCTGCTGCAGGTAGGGGACAAAACCCTGTTCAGCAGATGTATCATCTCACAGGTTCACATCTCATACCAGCGCTCTGTAAGGCAACAGATCCAGCTGGGAATCTGCTTTGGCACTGAGTTCCTTTTCCCTGCCAGGCACAGAAGTGCCACAGCCATGGACAGGTTTGAGTCCTAAATTGCAGGGGGGTAAGAAGGACCAGAGGAGCAGCAAGGCAAAGCACAGGCTGCTAAGGGGAAGGGGAGCAGGGAAAAGCAGGCTCCCACGGGGAGGGACCGCTATGGGAGATCAGGATGGCACTGTGCTCCCTGCCTGGCTCGTTTCCCCAGTGTTTGGGACGTGCTGCAGAGCTGTATCTATTATCTACACCTATATCAATATCTTAGGGCTAGTGTGAGTCAGGCCCTTTCCTTCAGGCTCTCATCCATCCACCTGATATTTTCCTCCTTCTCCTTGCTGCCTTCCACCCACAGGCAAAGCCTCTCGGGGGATCACCTACCTGGAAATCCACCTGCCAGGGCTCGGGGCTGAGCTGCTGCAGGTCCTGCAGGTGGGTTTTCCTCAGGGGGTTCCTCGCCAGGGCAGTGCCGGGGTCACTGGCCGTGGGCACCTTCCTGCGGGGCTCGTGCTCGGGGATGTGGGTGGTGCTGTACGCCCGTCTCCTGGACGGAGCCTTCACGTCCACTCCTGAACGGTGGGAGAGAGGATCAGCTCCGCTCCACGCCGGGATCAGCCAGCACCACCCCCCGGCTCACCGTGGGGGCTGGGAGCCCTCACCAAGGTCCTGCCAAAGCTCAGGGGGGCCCACGCTCAGCCCTGCAAAGTTTTAAGCAAAGCAACAAAGCCACAGAAGGCAATAGAAACACAAAATCCCCGGGGATGTCAAGAGAGCAGGTTGGGAAGGTTTTGTCTGAGGAGTTTTCAGCCAAAAAAAGCCTGACTGCATTTCCCCAAGCCTCCCTGGAGAAGACAAAGGGTTTACTAATGAAATTTAATTAGTGCAGACACGCTCCTGTCAGAGCAAGACTGAAATTTGCCTTGGAAAGACACGATTTCTCATTGCTTTTGACAAGTTTGAGGGGATGCACAGTACAGATCCTCTTGAAATAAAAGGGAAGAACATCCCATGAGTAACAGAGGTTTCCCCAGCTCCAGGGTGCAACCAGCTGCTTTATGCCACATGCTGCTGAAACAAACACCCAGGCAGGCCGTGGTGGGGAGGAGTGACACCCTGGGGAGAGGGCTTTGGATCCATTCTCCCCCTCTCCTGACTGGGAAGCTGCTTTGCAGGTGCAGGGATGGTCTAGCAGAGCTGCCCATTTGCCCACTCCACTCCTCCTCACACTGCTTGGGAAGCTTGTAAATAATTATGTGGCCAAAGCTAAAGCTGCTTTGAAAATCTCCAGGGAACCCAGCTCACCAGGGCTTCCCTTGATTTCCTGACAGGTTTGGATAAAACATCCAAACCAAACAGACTTGCTCAAGCCTCAGGAGATCTGTCATCTCTCCTGCAAACTCCTCCAGCTCTTTGCAGCTGAAGACATGTATAAATCAGGCAAAAAAACTGGGGGAGCAGCGACAGGAGCTTGATTAGCGAGACAGGGCATCACCCCCGCCATGTACAGAGGAAATTCTGACCCGTGTCCGTGTCCGACTCTCCCCCAGGGTCTCTGCCCACGCCCAGGTGGTCGGGGGAGCGCTCGGCGGGGCAGGACCCCTCTGAGTCTCTGGAGTGGTTCCAGCTCTCCAAGCCCGCTCCCTCCTCCTGGGAGTGAAAGAAAACAGAGCTGCCTGACTCCTGGGAATGCATCGCGCTGTACTGCCGCCTCTTGTCCTGGGGGGAAGCACAGAGAGGGAACGGGTCCCACCACAGCCTCTGTCCACCAGCTCCCAGCTGAGACAGGCTGCACCCTTAGCCGCTACTGCCCCCCGAAGTCCCACCCATCACCTCCCTTAAGGACACAGGTGGGAAGCAGGAGACACCCCCCGACCATGCACAGAGCCAAGACTGTTGTGTACACCCCAACACGCCCCACTCTGGGGACAGACTCACAGCTCTGGGGTTGGACAGGTACGGGGAGGTGTCACAGATGACGCTGTAGCTGACCAGGCGGTCACCAGGGAACAGGCAGCTGCTGCTGACAGGGCACACCAAGACCTCAGTGCTCTCAGGAAAGACCCACTCCACGGACACATCACTCAGGACCGGCGCCATCGCTTCTTCCAGTGACCTGATCATCTGCAAAGGGCAGGGGGAGAGGTTCAACACCAGCTGGGCATGGTGGGAGCCATGGTGCACGTGCTATGTGCCGCAGGGAAGGGGAACATTCCCTCAAACAATCCCATCAGCTGACTCCTACCCTCTCCTGACAGTCTGCTTCCTCTTAGTCTACTCTGACATCCATCCCAGCACCCCCATCTCCTTGGCACAGTTGTGCTCGACAGAGCTGGGTTAATGGTTGGTCTTTTCCGACCTAAAAGACTCCATGATTTTTTACCATGAGCAGATAGCGATGGAGCACAGGGCTGATCTCACACACACTGCCAGCCCAGGGCACCGTGGGTGCGTATGGCCTGAGGGATCTTTCCCTGATGTGAGGCAGCATCCCTTGCTCCCCTCTAGCACCCAGGATATGCCTTCACTGGTCTGAACCCCAGCCTCAGCCCTTGTCCTGAGCCCAGCATTCACACGCTGATAATTTTGGAACAGCTCATTGCTGGCACAGGCCACTGCCAGAGATCAGCAATGCTCTGCCCGTTACACATGTGGAGAAGACCAATATTCGTGAATACCTCATGGGCAAATCTCCCATGGAGCCATCCACATGAGCTCCCCTGCATGCCAAGGGAGCTGAACACCAGATTTAGAGACAGAACAGCTCAAATACTCCCCATTGTTCCCTGCTTTTCACAGGCTTGGGAAGACACACCAGGCTATGTTTTATAAAGCCATTAATTGATGCCTCAGACTGCTGAAGGCACCGAGCTGCACAGCCTGCAAAGCTCTTATTAATAGCTCTTATTAAACACCTCTCTCTTCACTGTCTCTGCTTTTAATTTACATCAGAAATGTTGGTGCCATTCTGTCTTAGAGAGGTTTTTGTGTGCTCCAGGCTCCTGCAGAGGGTGGAGTTGCCGAACTCCTCCTTGAGAGATCAAGAAAGTAGAAGCTGGCTTTTTGGAGATATTTAGGAGCTAAAGACCCAATTCTCTCTGGGTTTAGTCAAGCAGCAGGTGACAGGCTGGGCTCTGCATTCACCAGGGGACAGAGCCGTCCCCATGCCAGATTTCAAGCACACGGCTTTACTCTTCATGGGGAGAGAGGGAATGGAGAGGCTTTAAAGCCAGCTTAACAAGCAAAGCCATCACAGCGCATTCCTCTCGCTCCAAGCCCGAGTCCTTCTCGCCTGAGCAACGCCAGGGCTGAGCCCGACTTCAAACCTAATTGGCTGCTTTGATGCCGGTCCCGCTGCCCTCGCCGTGTCCGAGGCAGAGCTGCCTTTGAAGGCAGAGCTGCAGCACCGCGGCCCCAGGCGGGGGCAAACGCGCCCTCCGCTCCCTCGGCCGGACCCCGAGATGCTCTGCCATCCCTTCCCGCTCGCCCAGCTGCTGCGGGGGATTGGCAAGGCAGGGCCGGGATGGGGAACGAGCCCCCCGGGAGCCGTGGCCATCCCCTCGCTGGAGCAGAGCATCCTCCCAGCGCCGGGGAGTGGGGCTGTACCTTGGGCTGCAGCCGCTCGCCCTCCTGCAGGAACTCGGAGCCGCCCCTGGACACGGCAGCCAGACCCCGCACCAGCCTCCTGCAGGCCTTTGGCCCGAGGCCGAAGCTGTAGCACCTGCAAAGGGACAGGGAGAATCAGGATCCAAAGGGAAAGCCACCCACCAGCCCCATGCGGCTCACACACTCCCTCAGGCAGAAGCTCCCTCTGGCTTTCTGCCGCTGCTGTGTCCAGCAGAATAAACCAGTCCCTCTTTTAGGTATGTGGCAGGAAGGTTGAGAACCTCCCAGTGCCTAAAGGGGCTCCAAGAGAGCTGGAGAAGCACTTGGGACATGGTTATGGAGTGACAGGACAAAGGGGAATTCAAGCCAAAAAAGGATATTGGAAAGAAATTCTTCCCTGTGAGGGTGGCCCTGGCACAGGTTGCCCAGAGGAGCTGTGGCTGCCCCTGGCTCCCTGGAAGTGTCCAAGGCCAGGCTGGAGGGGGTTTGGAGCACTCTGGGCTATGGAAGGGGTGCCTGCCCATGGCAGGGGGGTGGAATGAGATGGGCTTTAAGGTCCCTTGCAGAGAAAACCATTCTGGGGTTCTGTGAACCACCAGCCCCCTCCTCTCAGCAGACCCCAAACCCCTTCCCCAAAGAGCAGCCTTCAGCAGTGACACTCAGGGGTTCCCAGAAGGACCTCAAGCCTTCCCCTCCTCTGCAAACACAAACAAACTGCTTTGCTCTCAGTTCAGCTCTTTTCCCTGCTGGCTGTGGTCAATAGCACTAAAGATCCAGTAATTATCGCTGCTTGCAATGAAAATAAACATTTTCCCAAGGAAAGATGCTCAAGCCAGGTGAGGCTGCTCCCCCCCTGCCACTGCCAGGTCTGTGAATGAGGATTTGGTTTGGGCTGAAGGCTGGAAGCCGAGCTGGAGCCCAGGCAGGGAGGGCAGTGCCAGGTGGGGATGGATGTGCCAGGAATCCAGGAGGTCGGGAATGGGTGGGATATGGCATTTGGGCAGGGCAGAGGAGTGCTGAGAAAGAAAGCACCTTCAGCAGCAAACTGCATCTGCACAAGGGGCTTTTCTCTTGGAGGGTTTTAATCCTCAGCTGCCCGCAAATCCTAGGCCAGCCTCACACCCCTCCTAAATAAGGCTCTGATCTTCTTTAAAGATGGGCCATGCCCAGCACTCTCCCTTCCAGGGTCACCCGAGACCACGCTCCAGCTCTGATTGCGTTTAACCCTCCCTTCCAGCCCTGCAAGAGCCAGGGGTGGGAGGGTGGCATGTCCCGGGAAACAATCAGACCTCTGTGCAGTTACAAACCCACGGAGCAGCTTCCCTGATAACCCCAAAGTCTGAGAGATGGAAGAGGAATCAGGATTTCTTACATTTTCCTCATGTTTTGTGCCCCTTAAAGAGGCAGAGGAGAAACCAGAACAGCCTGTGATCAGGGCTGGGGAGCCAGGCTGGGAGCTGGTGCACAATTAGCTGCTTTTTACATTGCTGCCTTTCAGCATATTCAATTCTGCACAGCCCCATCCTGAAAGCAGCTGGGGCCAGCCCCAGATGTGCTTTAAAAAAAATATATTAAAAAAGCAGGAGATGCTCTGCCATCCCTTCCCGCTCGCCCAGCTGCTGCGGGGGATTGGCAAGGCAGGGCCGGGATGGGGAACGAGCCCCCCAAAAGCCGTGGCCATCCCCTCGCTGGAGCAGAGCATCCTCCCAGCGCCGGGGGGGCTGTACCTGGGCTGCAGCCGCTCGCCCTCCTGCAGGAACTCGGGCCGCCCTGGACACGGCAGCCAGACCCCGCACCAGCCTCCTGCAGGCGTTTGGCCCGAGGCCGAAGCTGTAGCACCTGCAAAGGGACAGGGAGAATCAGGATCCAAAGGGAAAGCCACCCACCAGCCCCATGCGGCTCACACACTCCCTCAGGCAGAAGCTCCCTCTGGCTTTCTGCCGCTGCTGTGTCCAGCAGAATAAACCAGCCCCTCTTTTAGGTATGTGGCAGGAAGGTTGAGAACCTCCCAGTGCCTAAAGGGGCTCCAAGAGAGCTGGAGAAGCTCTTGGGACATGGTTATGGAGTGACAGGACAAGGGGGAATTCAAGCCAAAAAAGGATATCGGAAAGAAATTCTTCCCTGTGAGGGTGGCCCTGGCACAGGTTGCCCAGAGGAGCTGTGGCTGCCCCTGGCTCCCTGGAAGTGTCCAAGGCCAGGCTGGAGGGGGTTTGGAGCACTCTGGGCTATGCAAGGGGTGCCTGCCCATGGCAGGGGGGTGGAATGAGATGGGCTTTAAGGTCCCTTGCAGAGAAAACCATTCTGGGGTTCTGTGAACCACCAGCCCCCTCCTCTCAGCAGACCCCAAACCCCTTCCCCAAAGAGCAGCCTTCAGCAGTGACACTCAGGGGTTCCCAGAAGGACCTCAAGCCTTCCCCTCCTCTGCAAACACAAACAAGCTGCTTTGCTCTCAGTTCAGCTCTTTTCCCTGCTGGCTGTGGTCAATAGCACTAAAGATCCAGTAATTATCGCTGCTTGCAATGAAAATAAACATTTTCCCAAGGAAAGATGCTCAAGCCAGGTGAGGCTGCTCCCTCCCCCACTGCCAGGTCTGTGAATGAGGATTTGGTTTGGGCTGAAGGCTGGAAGCCGAGCTGGAGCCCAGGCAGGGAGGGCAGTGCCAGGTGGGGATAGATGTGCCAGGAAGCCAGGAGGACGGGAATGGGTGGGATATGGCATTTGGGCAGGGCAGGGGAGTGCTGAGAAAGAAAGCACCTTCAGCAGCAAACTGCATCTGCACAAGGGGCTTTTCTCTTGGAGGGTTTTAATCCTCAGCTGCCCGCAAATCCTAGGCCAGCCTCACACCCCTCCTAAATAAGGCTCTGATCTTCTTTAAAGATGGGCCATGCCCAGCACTCTCCCTTCCAGGGTCACCCGAGACCACGCTCCAGCTTTGATTGATTTTAACCCTCCCTTCCAGCCCTGCAAGAGCCAGGGGTGGGAGAGTGGCATGTCCCGGGAAACAATCAGACCTCTGTGCAGTTACAAACCCATGGAGCAGCTTCCCTGATAACCCCAAAGTCTGAGAGATGGAAGAGGAATCAGGATTTCTTACATTTTCCTCATGTTTTGTGCCCCTTAAAGAGGCAGAGGAGAAACCAGAACAGCCTGTGATCAGGGCTGGGGAGCCAGGCTGGGAGCTGGTGCACAATTAGCTGCTTTTTACATTGCTGCCTTTCAGCATATTCAATTCTGCACAGCCCCATCCTGAAAGCAGCTGGGGCCAGCCCCAGATGTGCTTTAAAAAAAATATATTAAAAAAAGCGAGGAAGATTGTTGGCGTGTCAATCTCTCCTAGCAGGAAGCATCAGCCGAGAGCTGTGAAGTTGTCAGCTCAATTATCCTGCTTTTGATTGTTTAAAAAGCATCTGAACTTCTGGGATTCGTTCCAAACCCTTTGAGGTTCTCCCATGGCTCACAGCAGCAATCTCTCCTGCCTGTGTCTCTGAAGTGGGGACGCCTGTGAGATGGAGCTGTGCTCAGGGGGAGGCACACAGCAGCCCGTGCCAGGTTTCTGGCCCTGCAGGGCTGGGTCCGTACCTGGTGGAGCAGGAGTGGTCCCGCAGCAGCTCCAGAACCTTCCCGGTGTTGCTGATGGCCCCGGCTGTCAGCACAAAGAGCAGCCGGGGGTGGCCCCTGTGGATGGGCTGGCGGAGGAGCCACTTCAGGGGGGACAGGAGGTTGATGCTGCCCATATCAGCCCGGATGCTCCTGATGCTCTGGCAGGCAACGAGCAGGCTCTCCTGCCCAAAGGAACAGGGGAATTGTCAGCACCAGCACTCTCTGAGCACCAAGGAGAGCCGTGGGAGAGGCTGAGGGAGGTGAGGCTGCTCATCCTGGTGAAGGGAAGGTTTTGGAGAGACCTTAAAGCCCCTTCCAGTGCATAAGGGGGCTCCAAGAGAGCTGGAGAAGGACTTTGGATAAGGGCCTGGAGTGACGGGACAAGGGGGAATAGCTTTAAGCTGAAGAAGGGCAGGGTTATCTTTGGTATCATAAGGAAATTATTTACTATAAGGGTGGTAAGGCCCTGGCACAGGGTGCCCAGAGAAGCTGTGGCTGCCCCTGGATCCCCGGCAGTGTCCAAGGTTGGATGGGGCTGGGAGCGCCCAGGTACAGTGGAAGGTGTCCCTGCCTGTGGCATGTAAGATCCCTCCCCACACAAACCAGTCTGTGATTCTGTGGGTTCGCCCACCTCACAGTAGGCCTGGCTGACAGGAAAGAGGCTCTTGAAGGTGGATCCAAACCCGATGATATTGAAGAGACACGCTGGCATCAGGCTCTTGAGCATGACCAGCAGGGCATCCTGAGGGGTTGAAAGCAAGCAGACATGAGGACACTTGGATCCTCCCTGGCTGCCCCAACTTCACCAGTAAAAGCTCTGCCCAGAGCCATCCCATCTTATTCCCACCTTCACCTGACAACAAACCAACTGCTTCTTTCCCATGCCTCCATATGACCCAGCTCTTTTCAAAGTCCCTTGATGGTATTTGGGATGTGAAGCAGTGAGGAAAATGGGGAGTCTTTGGAAAAAAAAGACAACAAAGAACTGAACAATTTTTTCTGTTTGTTTTTAAGGGATTCAATTTGTGCTGGCAACACAGTGCTGCAGCACAGAGCTGGTGGGTGAGAAGCAGAGTGTGAAATTGAGAAGTGCGACACGCAATGCATCTCAATGCCTAAACTTGCAGAAAATAAACAAACAGCTTAAAGTTACACAAAAGGAAAAGCCTCCCCCATCCCCAATTCTCTTGTATTCATAGCTGGCTTCAATTAAAATAACTGGGAGACAACAGATTTAAGCTATTTTCTTTACCAGAGGTGGTTATCTAATGTGCCTATTCCTGGGCTTTACATAAGGCAAGAGCAACTTGAATTGTCACAGTGGTATTGTGGACAAGTCCAGGACAAAGCTTGTGATCACAGGAACTGGGCAAGAGCTGCTTAAGGAGCTCTTGAACTTGTAGGAGCAATTATGTGGCAGGAGAGGAGACCCATTTAAAGCAAAGTGTTTATTTAAAGCAAAATGTAAAGCAAAGTGCTCAGGAGCAGCTCAGTTCTATATAAATGCTGATCAAGGCAGACTCCTGCCAGTCTGCCAGGGCAGCAGAAACCCTCCAGCCAGCCCCTGGAGGAGCTGCCAAGGTCAAACAAGCAAGAATAGCCTCCTTGAGTTGTCCTACCAGTGGCAAAGACCAAGTGACCACAGAAGGACACAGCAAACTCCCTGCCTGGGTCCAATAGGGATCCCAAAAGCTCCTCCTTACAGGCTCCCAAAGCCTGTAAGACTCAGCAAAAACCCAGAGCTGGAGCACTGAAAATCAGTGGAATAATGTACAAGAACAGGGCTGCCCTTTAACAGGCTCTGGAGTACTTGAATCCAAGCTGTTATCTCAATCCTACGAGGATATATTTATACCACTGCTCCCAGATGGCTCCCGGGATGCTGGCTCTTCCAGATCTCAGTGCTGACATCCCATCTTGGAACTCATTACAAGGGAAAAAATACAAATTTCCAAATATTTCTCTTAAAGCACTTCCCAAAATGGGCAAGCGATGCCTGCTTGCTATTTCAGCAAGCAGAAAGATTTATTGCTTCTTATGGTAAATATTGATCTTGATCCTGTTGCACTCCATAGCTTTATGGCAACTCAATAAGGAGGGATGTTTGCTTCTAGAAAAGTCAATTCCCAGTTATTAGTGCAGTTTTGCCAGCAAGCACCATCACAGCCTGCCTCTTCTCCCTGGCTGCATCAGGGTGGAAAAGGAACTGGCTGCAGGAAATTTAAATCCCTGAATTTTCCACTACAGCTGCTTTGGATGGGTGCCCTCCTGCTCCGCACAGGCCCTTCCACCCCATCTCTGAGAGCATCCTGAGGCTGCACAGCTCCAAGACCTGTCATGCCACGCATCCAGGCAGCTGAGGGTGATGCAGAAGTTTTCACCAACCAAAACCCACCCAAACCCTCTCCAAACAGCTCCTGCAGTGAGGTCCCCAGTGTCTGTGAGTGACAAACAAGGACGGGACGCTCAAAAGAGGGACAGTGAATTTTTCCCTTGGGGTATCTGCTCCAAAATATCCCTCAAAATATTTCTTCCTGAAGGGGAACAGCCTTTTTTCCCATTTCTACAGCCCTCCTAAGATGGGGTTTCCATTTCAGGACCAATCAGAGAAGGGCTCTGATCCTGCAGGTCCCCATCCCCAGGGGACAATCCAGCCTCCACAGAAGCTGCAGAGACTGTGGTGCCCAGACCCAGCCATGCTGGGAGTTGGAATGCAAAAATCCACACTGGGACAAGATTCTCAGACTCCCAGAGATGCTGGGGGAAGGGGTTAACAAGCCCAGAGATATCCTATTCCCCTTGGGAACAGCCGCCCTATCCCAGGGGATGTGCTGCAGCCATCTGCAGGCTCTCCAGCATCCCAATCCTTGTTGCTGAAGGTGCCTGTCCTTCTTCAGCAGTTCCCATGGAAACTGGAGACAGATGGGAAAAGAGATGTGCTAGAAGATGGACAAGTTCAGGAGTGGGTCTGTGGGAACCTCATGAGGTTCAACAGACCAAGTGCGGGGTCCTGCACCAGGGCTGGCTCTGGGTCAGAGCCACATCTGACGGGGGAACCTCAGACCCACAGAATATCCTGACAATGCTATTTTTATTCAGAGCTCTCAGCACAACTCCCATAACTATCCACCGGGCTGCTGGTGGCCATTTGTGTTTGGAAAAGGGATCTCTTATATTTAAATCATTTCTGTAGGTTCACAGAGATGCCCAGCAGCAAAACCTCTCCTAACGCATGGTCAGCACCTTGCTACCCCCTTGGAGCTCCCTAGAGGCTTCCTCCTAGGCAGCCATCACCCAAAGCCCTCCTGGATACAGGAAGAGCTGGAAAAAGGATGCACAAAACATGCCAGCAAGAGAGGGAAAGAAAATAATTTTGCATTTTATGTGCTGATAGGAGGAAGCAGAAGAGAACAGGGGAGAGTCACCTTTGCTGCAGGTACCAGAGGAGCACCATGGTAGAGATGACTAAAATACAGCCTATAATTACCCCCATGCCCTGATAATGAACACCTGTGCTCTCAGCACCCCCCTGCAATCTCCCATTCATCCCTGTTGACAGGCAGGTGCTTCCCCTCCTGCAGGTACCTTGGCATGGCTGATGCTCGCACCACTCATGCTCCTACTGCGGTCCACCAGGAAGATGAACTCGCCCTGGGCTTTCCGGAGGCCTGGCTGCACAGTCCTCAAGTCAGGGCAGAAATTGAGCATGATGACAGGGTGGTGGGGGATGTCCTTGTTCAGCCTCTTCCTGATGATTTCCATCTGAAAGAAAGCAGGAGACAGCTCCGGAGGTTGATTTTGAGAGGTTGATTTCTCCACCCCATTTCAGTTTGAGGGGAATCAGAGCAGGGCTCCAAATGCAAGTGCATGGCCTTTCGTGGGCCAGAACCTGCTTGTTCAGAGGTGAGTGACAACACCAGGGTGGGCCAATATCCAGGTGTCCTGTTCTGTCCATACCCACAGTATTCACCATCCCTGCAAGTGTCCAAGGCCAGGCTGGACAGGGCTTGGGGCAAGCTGGAAAAATGAAAGGTGTCCCTGCCCTCAGGAGGGGTGGGACAAGATAAGCTTTAAGGCCCTCTCCACCAAACCATTCTGAGATTATATGGAGCAACTGCACACTCAGATAAAAGCCTGGAGAAGAAATCAAAAGACCTCACCCTACCCAGCACCTTGCAAATCTGATTCTCCAAACATTTCATTAGATCCTTCCCGAAAACCTGGTTCATTAGCACAGCTTAGCATCCCACCAAGACACACCAGAGGTTTTCTCCATGGTCACTCACTAATGAAGTGTGAGATGCAGCCCTTGATCTGCTGCATTCAGCACTCCAATTCACTCCTGCTGCCTCTGGTTTGCTGCTTTTTCTGCCCATTTCTTTTATCACTTTTCTTTGTAGGGATTGAAAGGCTTTGGAATGCTGAACCGTTTGCTCCAGCCACGGCTCGATAGGAACCTGCATGATCTCTGCACTGCACACAGCTCCAACGGCTCTCCACATTTTCTCTCCTTCTATTTCAAGTATACATTACAAATGGGATAAAATAAAACTGGCGAAAACCTCTTGTGATGGGTTCATAATGTGCTGTTACGTGTGTGTCAAGCAATAACGGGTTCATGGCCTCAGCTGCTTTGGAGGGAGCTCCAGGACCCCACATCAGCCCAGCCATGGCCTTTCATCCCTGGGTCTGAGTGTGGAAAAAACTCCTCAACAGCAGCTCGATCCTCAGGGGCTTTGTTTGCCTCTTCTCTCCTCTTTCTGGCTGCTTTTCTCGTTGGTTTCACAGGGAGCAAAACAGACCCCAGATAACTGGCCTTGTTTTCTCCAGCCATGAGTCACATTCCTCAGTCTATGAGCTGATGATCAACCTTTGTTTTCTAAAACTCACTAACTCCCTGTGGCTCAACACACACACACAAGCTCTGCTTTCAGCTCCCCTGCCTGAGCACAGCTTCTCTGACCCAGTGAAAAGACAGGTCCCACTCAGAGGAATAAGCCAAGCTCCCACTCATCCTCCTGCCTTTCCCTTCCATGCTATGGGGCATAAATTAATCAGCTGCTGAGAAATCAAAGGGCTTTTTCCATTTCCATTTCCCTCCAGCCATGTGACATTATTTTCTTTAACAACTTTTTCCAGTTTATCACATTCCAGATTAGAGTGGTCCTTGCTGCCTCTGTACAAATACTGAATCATGGCCCCGGACCCATCCACAGAACTCCCTGGAATACTCCTGGGTATCCATGCCATAAATTTCCTGTGTGATCAGGATGAGCCCATACTCTGGGATTTCTCACTGACTGGGGGGAATTTTGGAGGCAAATCTTCAGTAAACAGCTTCAGTGGAGCTGCTACAGGGCAGCCAGAGAAGAAAACATCTCCTCACTTCCCTTCCGTTCCCCTTCACCCATTCTCCAATTACAGTAAACTAATCAGACTTTGTTGAGTAAAGTTGATTCCAGTGTGCATCCATCCCCACCAACCTGCAGCTGACAGCATCCTTTTGCATAACAAACAGAGGGAGGAGAATTACTTATCATTTACTGCTGAAATTTCTGGGCTAATTTAATTTAAGCTGAGAAGTGGCCAATGTCCTGCTCTGAGCAGCAGCAATTCCAGCCCATCATCTACCCCAGGTATTCCAGGTATTTTCTCTGCTCCCTGCAGTTGTTTCCCAGTCCTCCTGGGGCACAGGTGGCTTTCCTGCAGGGAAATGTCTCCAGAATGATCCCCCTTTAGATAATTTGACATGCTAAATGTGCAGAAATAATTAGGGAGCCATCCGAGGCGTAGCGTGGGAGTTTCATCTCGTTCCACCTGCCACACGCTGAACACAATTAGAGGAGACGCCTGCAGAGTCCCAGCCCTGCCAGAGAGAGCGGAGGGCAAAGGGAAGGGAAGAGAGGAGGGTTGACAAGTCTCTGGTGAAAGGAGAAATCTTACCAGCACAGGGAGACACCCCTGCAGCAGGTCAGGGACGTCTGCCAAAAGGGACCCAGGATCAGACACGTGGAGAAGGAGTTTAGGGGGAAATGAGCATCCCCGGGCACACAGGAGAGCCCTGGCTGTGTAAAACAGGAGCTGACACTGTCAGCCCCAGCTGTGGCCACACAAGCACAACCTGTCCCTTAGGGGAAGATGCCCACCCTGGAAATCCAGAGGGCTCTGAGCTGTCTGCTCCTCTCCGCTGATCCCAGACACACCAAAGAGTTGGGCTGTCACTCATTCCTTCAGAACTGCTGAAGACGAGGCACAAATCCCAGCACAGATATTTTTCTCTTTGCTGCTCAGCAGAACAAAGAGAAGTCTCTCCTACCTTGTCTTCAGTTCAGCTCATTATTCCCAGGAAGATCACTTCTTTCTCTCTGACAGCTACCCAGAAACAGTAAACATTTACCAAGCAATTAAAAGAATATTTTATTCTATGTCATTGCAATAATTATAATACCCTTAATGCTATCACAATGCACCTCTCTAATTATGCTATGCTAGACTAGCACTAATTATACACACAATAACCATCTCAGATCTCCTTCCCCTCTCAGTTTATCAGCAGCACTGCTGAATTTCCCCTTCTTCCTCCACACAAGCCCCTCTCTGAGGGAGGATGCTGCAGGTCTCATTGGGACAGTGTAATATCTGATGCTGGAAACATGGAATCACCTTCTAGCTCAGCTCCAGTCCACGGAAAGCCTCAGCTAACACCTGCAGCTTGTGTTTCTCACCTTTTTCTTGGCACTGGGGTCTTTCTTAGTGCCTTTAATGAAATCGTTCTTCCCCTTCAGGTATCGTTCGTACTCTGCAGGCGTCATGTCACCCTCTTCCATTAAGACATGGGGCATGTGGGGCTCTGTAAATGC
Organism: Emberiza elegans; assembly: GCA_024865655.1. Lineage (NCBI taxonomy): Eukaryota > Metazoa > Chordata > Aves > Passeriformes > Fringillidae > Emberiza > Emberiza elegans. The sequence continues at coordinate 7,522,108 of JALJVW010000067.1, read as the reverse complement.
AGAAAATTGTGTGAAGAACAGCTGTGGTTACACTTTGTGTCTGGCAGAGATGCAGGCACCCTTGGTTGGGAAAACAGCAGTACCTGTGAGCTTGGAGAGCTCAGAGAACCCTGAGAGAGGCCAGGATTACCACCTGGGAAGCCTAACCTTGACAATATTTGCAAAACCAGCACTAATCCAGCTGCCTCCAGAGCTACAGACGAAGATGCCAGGAAGGGGCAAGAGCAGCAGAGGGGAAGCAGAGCCCACCTACCACTCGGATGGATCAGGATCTCCACGGGTCTGTCGAAGGTGTGTTTGTTGGCCAGCGTGATCACGATGCTCTTGGCAGAGCGAGCCGAGGGGTCGGCGTCTGCCCGGATCTCGTGCGTGGGGCTCTCAACTCCTGCAGGGAAAATGAGGTGCCAGTAGGGATTGAGGGTGGGGGACACCAGGGAGAAGGGATGACAAGGCAGTAGAGGACAGGAGCCCACGTTAGCATCAATCCTGTACTGGTAAATCCACCCCAGCACAGTTAAGTTGCCAACACAGATTTACATTGAGGAGGAGGGGGAGTGTGGACATTGCCTTGGGGAGGTGATAAATCAGCCTGGTGCAGCAGGGCAGCCCCAGTGCTCCCACCTGCCAGCAAGCACGGCCCCCGGATCTCCAGGTGGAAGCTGAATTCATACTCAAAGGGGTTGGTGGCCTCACTGTCCAGCAGCTGAGTCAGACAGAACCTGCTCCCTTGCTCCGGGCTCCCCAGTCCACAGGGGTGCTTGTCCCTGTGGGTGAGATAAATCCAAACAAACCCTGTCAGCATGTTCTATGCCCCCAGGAACTGGAGGTCTGCCAGAGGTGAAGCCTGCAGCCACTCTCCAGCCTCCTGCAGCTCCTGCTCATTCAGCCCTGCACTCCCCAGGATCAATCCCAGACAGAGCCCACCCCGTGGTTTTCCGTACGTTTGGAGCTGGTGGCTGGAAAAGCTGCTGGCATTCTCCAGGCTGGGCTGGGGGACCCTGGGGACACACACAGCTGGCAGAAGGACCCTCACCACCCCGCTGGGCAGTGTCTGCAGCTCAGAAGAGGTGCTGATGAAGATGGAGACGCTTTCCAGGGGAGGAATCACACCCAGGTTGGCCACAAAAACAATCCTCTCCAGGTCCTCATCCATCATAAGCATTCCTGCACAGAGATTGGACCATGCCAGGTGTTGCAACCACAGAAAATGCTCCTTTCCAGGCCTGTCACAACCCCCAGCCCTGGATCAAATACCCAAAGCTGTCACCACTGCACGCATCAGCTTTCTCCAAAGAGCCCCAGCTTCTGCATCACTCCTTTGGCTGCCCAGAAGTAGCAGTGCTTTCCAAGATGGATAAGACTGACACTTTTGGCACAAGCACCGCAACCCCTCAGTTTCCCAAACGGAGCCCCCTTGGTGCAGCAGCATATACCAGCCAGCCACCCCCATCACCTCCCCACTCCCCTTCCCCTCCTTTTCTCCCTAAAACACCCTCAACCCCCTCACCACTTCCATCACCAGCTCTTCCAGGGGGGAGGCTGCAGCTGTTGAAGTAGGTGTCATCTATCTTGGCTTTGTCTTTGATCTGCACTGTCACGGTGCGCCGGGACACGGCCGCCTCGAAGCCCACGACAGTCGTGCCCTCGTCCAAGGGGTACACAAAGAGACCTGCCAGCCAGGAAGGGTGTCAGCAACACCCACCTCTTCCCTGGACCCACCAGCCAGGTCCCTCTTGGCACTTCCCAAGTGGGAAAAACACCCCACTTGTGGGATTTTTCACACCTAAAAAGTTTTAGAGTTGGACACAATATATTCGGTTGTGCTTCCCACCAGCATTTAAAGGTTGAAGGCAAGCACAGAAACCCAGCACTGCCATATCCTGACTTTAAAGTTCCCATTCCAAGCTCCACTCCTTAAAACTTGCCTTCCAAAGCCTGGGGGTCTGGGTTGTGGTAGGTGAGCAGGGCTGTCATCCCAAAGGCATAGCCGCTGACGCAGGATGTCACCTCGGACGCAATGAGGGGCAGCCGGGAGAGGGTCACCCGGTCAATCAGCCCTGGCATCCTCCTGGGGCTCTCTGGGTGATGTGGGGAGCTGGAGAGAGAAAGGTGAGAATGGACGTGGAGTCCCAAGCACCCAAAATGTTTGCACGGCTCTGCCACCTCCTTCTGAAGCCCTGAGGACAGAAAGGTGAGTGACCTGGGACAGGATGAGACCTGGGTTTGATGACTGCAGCGATGGGGATGAAGCAAGACCCCGATGGGAAGACAAAGCAAAGCTTTGCCCCAAACCCCCACTGGCACAAGGGAGGAGGTTCAGATGAAACCTCCCTGGCTGGGGACACAGCCCTGGAGGTGCATAATGCCCACCTCCCACACTGCTGTGGTCTGAGCAGAACAGGTTAGCATCTTTTTCTGTCCCTCATTATCCTCCAAACCAACAACTTTCTCCAGGATAAGACTCTGATCATGAGAGTTCTCCTTTCTGCTGGGGAAGGAAGAGTAGGCAGGCAGAGCCATACATTCTCCTGCCCTCCCATGCCCTTGCCCAACCCCATCCTTGCTGATTACAGGGAAGTGCCATTGCTCTGCTGTCCTGCATCTCCAGATCCTTCCTGCACAGGCTGACTCATCCCTCCCCGTGCTCAGCCGACACATTCAGATGCAAAGTGACTCCTTATGCCAATTACATTCCAACAATTTTCCCTAAGCAGGTTTTCCTCCATTATAGCTCCTCTCCCGCGGGCCTCAGGGTTTTAAAGGAGACTTTTCAGGTGGATTTCAGGGCCCCATCCCACTCCCCCAGGGAACCAGGAGAAGTTGCTAGGCAGCAGTTCTCCCTGGCTGGCTCTGCAATGCTTTATGCAGTGATTTATGAGGCCCAGGAGAAGCCAGCAGCACTGAAATACATCAGTTTCTCATTCTTGCGTTATTAAAACCCACCTTTATATGCAAATGCCACAGAAGACATCAAGGCCACGAGCTCGATGAGTGCTCGGGCAGGAAAACGGTGTTGAGAAAGGACAAAGGGAGAGCCAGGGAGAACAAGGAGGGCTGTCCAGGATGGGGGAGAGCAGCCAGGGAAACTGAGCACAGGAGACAGCAGCAAAGATGCTGATGGAGGGCAGTAATCCCAAGGCACGCCCCTGAATCCTGGCCAAAACCCTTAAATTCCCGATTTAATCCACCACTCCTTCCAGCACAAATGCTGCTTGTGCCTGGAGCTGCCCAGGGAGGTCGGGGTGCATCCATGGGGATGCAGCCCCCATGGTCAGGAGATGGATGGGGAGGCCATGCCAACCAGGATGCTCCAAGCCGTGCCAACAGGGCCTGGGAAGGCAGGAGCTGGCAAGGGTTCACCTGCCACAGGGAGAGATAGTGAAGGTCCCCTCGCTACAGTATGTGGCAGAGGCCATCAGGGTAGGAAGTGATTGAAGGGCAGGTGGGGGAGGAAGGAGGGAGAATGGTTTTATCTTAGGGAAGAAATAATAACAGGAAAAAGCTCTCTAACAGCTTGGCACAACAGGAATTCATTATGGGACTGCCAGAGGGCTGAATTTGGGCTCCAGGAGCGTGACTTCAGCTTGGAACTGGGGACTTAGTACAGAGACCCAAGCCCCTCACATCTCCTGCGCCCATGGAAGATTTGGGACATAGCTCCCATGGGAACCACTTGCCAGCAGGGATTTCTGCATCACCTGGGCCAGAGCAAGCACTAAGGGAGCCTTGGTGAGATGCAGAGCCCTGTGCCATCTCCTGCTTAATCCAGCCAGGAAAGCTGCACCTCTCCTGCAGCTCCGAGGTGGTTCAGAGCCTGGCACCAGCTCTCACTGGTGTGCCAGCCAAAAAATCGGCCCCACAAGGACAGGGAGGGCTCGGAGGGATCTTCCCAGCAAAAACCCTTTGACAGGGGACGCCGCCAGCAGAGCCATGGGGCTGCTCCACACAGCTTGTGTCACCAACGCCATCAAGTGACTGCAGCATGGAAAGGGAGAGCAGCAGAAAGGCTGGAGGGAGGGAGAGCAGTGGAAGGCTGGAATCTCTCCCCTGTGCCACCCAGGAGCTCAGCACTGGCCTCTTGCCTGCTCCCATCCTGCCTTTGCTGCTCTGGGATGTGCACTCAGTCTCCGTTCAGGTCACGGGGCCTGGACTCTCAGGATGGCACCTGGCAGGACCCTGCATCCCAAAAAAATTACCAACAGCTCAACACTGCACAGAGCACCCCTAGACACACCCAGTCCTCAGTGTGTCCCCTCAGTGCCACCAAACGCGTCCTGCCTCCCACACACAGCAGGCACAGGGCCATCCCACAGACCTGGCCAGGTGCCTCCCAGCCTCACACAGCATCTGGCATCCCAGGAAAAAGGGAAACCACTGAGGGTTAACACCTTCAGCCCTAAAAATACACCTGTAATCCCCTTAACTGGGGAGCACCTCAGGGCTGGGGGCAGACACTGTCCCTTGGCCAGCTGCGTTCTGGACCAGGCTGCTACCAGATCGATCTTTTTTTTTTTTCCTCCCTTCCTTCCCATGACAATCCACTGCTCTTCCCGGCCACGGAGGGGAGGGAGACACGGGGGCGTGATCGTCCCAGTGCAGGCAATACCCTGGGCCAGACCCTGTGCCCGACTGGCGGGGAAGGCGCTGCTGCTGCTGCTGCGGTGTCCCCGCGATGCGCAGGGAGCGCAGGGCTGGCTGAGGGCCGGAGCACGGGCTCCAGCCCCTCACAGGGCTGCAGCGTCTGTCCCAGCACTGCCGAGGAGCTGGGGCCGGATTTTATGGGATGGGGAAAGGTGTTAATGCGCCTGGAAAACGGGGGTGGGGCTTGAAGCGCTGCTTGGAGCTTCCTGGGTGTCCGTCTGTGTCTCTAAGCACTGACGTGCCCTCAAAAAAATCTGTCTGAGCACGTAAAGTAAAGACAGGGACAGAGTCGTATTCCTCTAAGGTGAATTTTCATGCGCTGAAAAGGAAAATAGAGCTCAACTGTGCGCACACAGCCCGGCTTCTGGCAGGACCCGACTCCCAGGAGAGGGCTGGGGTCCCAGCTGTACCACAGCACAGGATCTGTGGCATCCACAGCCGACAACAGGATAGGGAGAGTCCAAGCAGGAGCCGGGATAAAACCCGACGCAGCTCCACCCAGCCCTGCTGCCTGAAGGGCAGAAAGCAGTGCCAGCCCCGCTGCCTCTGCCCCCCAGCACAGAAAGGCTGCCGTGTCAAGCCCAGCCCTGGTGTCACACCTTGCATCAGACGCATTTTTGAGCGGCTGAATCACTGCCCCGCCCTGCTGTAACCCCTGACCGGCCACAGGCCGCTTCCCTTGGAGATCTCGCCTCCAGCTCCGAGCTAGACGTGGGGCGCATCCCCACTGCTCAGAGGACGCCTGGTTTTCTGCAGCTGGGTAAAATATTCCTTCCACGTCGTCTGTCTCAATCAACACTGACATCCAGTGGCTCGCCGGGATGACGGCAGCCGGAGCGCCCTGTGGAGATGTGCAGGTGGACAGAGCTGGCCAAGGATGCCTGTTGCACCACAGCCTCCCACCAGCACTCCTGGACAATCTCCACCGGGAAAAAAACACCCCCACTGTTTGCAAATCCCAGACAGGAGAAGCTTTGCACTTCCCAAACTGTCAGGGCTCTCAAGTAGAATCACCTTTGGGAATTCTCCCTGGTTTTCAGGGGCAGCAAGGCTCAGGGAGCTGCTGAGGGAGCCCTGACTTCACCTACCCGATCCACATCACTGCAGGTCATGACTGAGACATGCAGGAGTTCTCCAGCTGCTTTCCCTCAAAGCACAAGGCTCAAACCTGGCTAGGAAACTGGGATCAACCCCCTAAATATCTCTAGGAAGAGAAGGAAATGGGGTTTGAAAGAGCACCCATAGCACTGTCCTATCTGGAAGAGCCCTGGACTCACCATGGCAGACCTGTGAGATACTCTCAGCAAAGGCTAAGGAACTGTTCTCCCATCTCCAGCCTCCCCTTGCCTCAAACTGCAAGCAGAATATCCCATTTAATGGAAAACTAGGAAAACAGCCACTGCAGGCCCCCAAAAGGTGACAGCAAGGGGCCCCACTGTCACAGCAGTGACAAGGATTGCTGGCCCCAAGGACGCCCTGAGGCCTCAGACATGGAAGCTGGGGAAAGGCTGGGAAGCAACTTCTCCTGCCAGGACCCAGTGGAAGCAGCCAGGTGCCCCTTCCCAAGGTGGCACAGTGCCAGGCTGGGCCACGACTGACAGCCCTGGCAGAGACGGACTTTGGGGACTGTCAGCCATAACCCTGGCAAGTGTCTTGGACCACCAGCCTGGCCCTAGAGTTGGGTGTCAGAGACCTGGATTCCCATCCCAAGGCCCTTCCTAGAGCTGTAAATCACATATTTCTGACACAGGGGTTAGTTAACCCCCACTTTGCTGGGCTCACAGCTGGGAGGAAGACCCCTGGGCTGAGCCAGAGGGGAGGTGTTGGCCCAGACACCACCTAAACTTACCAGGCAGCCTGCTTGGGGTACATCCAGATCCAAGGAGACACAGGGCCCCAGGAGCAGCACAGCCCTTCTCCATCCACCCCTGTCCTGCCCTGCCCCAGCCCGTGTGGTGGATTCCAGCCAGGTCTCAGTGTTCTGACCCTTACTGGGGGATCAGCCCCCCTCACCCTGCCAAAGTCGCTCCTCCTTCCCCAAACAGTGTGTCCACAGATGGGTTATCCCACTTGGCTGCTCAGGACTGCAACAGCCCATCGCCCCTAGCATCATCCCCCATCCATCCCTGTCCTCTGCCTGCACAGAGACGGACACAGTCACTGCTAAAGTCTGTACAATTTTTGGGGAGGGATGGGATGTTCCAGGACTCACCATCCAGCTGGGAAAAAGCAAGGCTGGGAAGCAGCAGCTTGCAAAGTGTGGGCTTGTGCCTGCACAAATATTATGACAGGGATCTCTTCAGTGAGCAGCTTTGTGCTGGGATCGTGCACAGCCTCGGGAAGTGACACACACACGCACCCCTCACACCCACCCCTGCGGAGCTAGAAAGGTGCAGGAGCAACTGGAGAGTAGCCACTGCTTTTCTTACCTTTCCTGGGAGAGGAGGAGGAGGAGGAGAAGGAAGAAAAGGGATGGGGGGGTTGGAGCAACTTCACCCACCCTTCCAGCCCCTCTGCGGCTGGGCTGGGGAGGGCAGGAGGGGCAGGAGGAATCCCGAAGGCGGCAGGCGCGGCTGCGGAGCGCTGTCTCTGGAAGACAGGGAGAGAGGGAGATGAGGAGAGAGGGAAAGGGAGGGAGAGAGGGAGAGGAGCAAGCGCCGGGGCTCGGGGTGGGGGAGCGCTGCACAGCCAGCCACCTCAGCAACCGGTGGCTTCACCCCCCGGACCCTCCCCACCGGGCGGCGGGGCTGGGGGAACCCGGGGAGTCCGGCGGGTGCCGGGGGGCGAGGAAGGGTCTTACCGAGCCGGCTGCAGCAACATGTGCCCCGGCGGGGCGGCTCTGCCCGCAGCCGGGAGGGGGTCGGGCTCCCCTGGCATGGGGGGCTTCTGCATCCCCAGGGTGGGGCTGTCGCCCCCCACCGCTGATTCAAAGTGTCCGGAGCTGTCTGGGTGACCATCACCATCACCCAGTGGAGCCATTTGTTTTGTCACGGAGGTAACCATGACAATCCCCTCGAACACCCTGGCGGCTCCCCCTCCGCTCGCTCCCCTCCTGAGCCCGGGGGCTGCGGGGGAGAGAACGGGCGAGGGGCGAAGCCCATCCGGGCGGAGGAGATGCCCCTGAGCTGGGCAGGCTGGTGGACAAAAAGAGGCTGAAACTCCCCTCACCCTTCCCCACGATTTATCTCCCCGGGATTTTCCGCAGCAGCTGCCGGGAGGAAGAACCCACCGCATTCACCTTTGTCATCCCCTTTCTCTTTCAAAGGAAGGAAGGAAAGCACCCTAAAGCCCCCCAAAACCAGGATGCCTCACTGCTCACTGGCCTCCTAGGCTGGATCTCCCTTCCAGCCTTGCTGTTGCCCCCATTCCCATCTCAGCTCCTGCGTCCTCTCCTCCCCAGGAATGCCCAAAGCCCCCCAGCCATGGGGGTCTGGAAGGACCCTGCCCACAGGAGCAGTGCTGTACTGAGGGATGAGCCGGGTGGGATACAGTCCCTGCCCCAAGCAACTTACACTTAAACCCAGGAAAAACAACTTGTGGAAAGGGGAAACTGAGGCAGCTGGGGGGACACAGACTTGGACTTTGTCCCAAAGCAGAGCTGGACACCGAGCCTGGGTCACAGCATACCGAGGGTAAAAGCTCCTCTTTGTCCCCTTGGCCTCCAAGGACACATCCACGCTGCAGGATTGGGATGACCAGACATGTGGCACCCCTAATGACCCATCCTCTCCCCCAAGAACAACGTGTTTTACAGGAAATGGCGAGAAACTCCACAAACAAATGCCTGTCAAGAATTTTTTCCTAAGCCCAGCTCCCAGGGCTGACTTCAGATCTGACCCTCCAGAATTTATGGTTCTTGCCAGACAAATAAGTCAGCCATGGAAAAACGCAGGTCCCGTGTTCCCAGTGCCTGTAAATGTTTGTTTACCACGGCTTGTGGCTTCTGGGGAGAAAATAACATATGTCAGGAGAAATCCTGGGATTCAAACCAACAAATGTGGTAGCAGCAGGGTATTTGTTTGGAAGATAAAGCAACATCTGACATGGTGGATGAGGCAAGTGTGAGACCTCAGGAAGACACACATGGAGTTGTTTGGGGGAATTAATATTTAGTGCTGATGCTGAAGCTGCATCACTACAGTGATCAAAAGTGCTGCCCAGAACAGCTCACAGGGGCCTCCAGCAGGTGTTTGTTCCTCCTCATCTTCTCCAGGCTGGCTTTGCCCAGAACACCCCACCATGGATGAGTGTTGTATTTATCATATTTCTAGAGCCCTGTACCTTTCCGGTGTTTCCTCGTGGGCAGCAGATCTTCACAGCACAGACTCTGGCTCTTCCTCAGTCAGGGCTCCTCCAAGGCTCTCCCTGACTGGCCAGCCCACCCCCTTTTATCCCAGTTACCTTGACTGGCCACAGCTGCAGCCCATTGAAGGGCATCACAGCTGCAGCCCATCAAGAATAACTGGGACCTACCAGGGCAAAGATATTCAGATACAGTACAGATATATTTTACATGGACTCAAGGGCCACTTACACAATACATGGATTTTTAAGGGCCTCCTATATTTCCCCCTTTTGCTTTACAGAAACAGGTCTTACATATCCTTTGACAGTTATACAGATATTCAATTGCAATACAATACATTTTCCCACGACTCAAAGGCCATGTACAACACACACACACACACACACACAGCTCTTTGCTCAAAGGCCATTCTTTCCACAGCTCCTGGCTGTCACAGCTCCCTGATCCAAAGGCCATTGTATTCTCACAGCTCTTGGCTGTCCTATTCTTCCAGTTCCTCTGTCCTGGCTCAAAGGCCACCACAGCTCTCGGCTGTCCTATCTTCACTATCACATCAGGGTCACCAGATGTTATATTTATAATATTTCACAAGTCCTGTACCTTTCTGTTGTTGTCTCATGGGCAGCAGATCTTCACAGCACAGACTCTGGGTCTCCCTCAGTCAGGGCTCCTCCAAGGCTCTCCCTGACTGCCCAGCCCACCCCCTTTTATCCCAGTTACCTTGACCGGCCACAGCTGCAGCCCATTGAAGGACATCACAGCTGCAGCCCATCAAGAATAACTGGGACCTACCAGGGCAAAGATATTCAAATACAGTACAGATATATTTTATATGGACTCGAGGGCCACTTACACAGTACATATATTTTAAGGGCCTCCTATAGATGAGGGCCAGCCCCCCTCAGGGTCCAGCAGTGGGGAATGGGATGGGTATAAATGAGGCAAAACTGGGGAGTGGACAAGCTAAAAGTAACATTTGAGGTCACCTAACTGCCATCTCAAAGCTTGTGGCTTTATCCACCTGGGGCCAGGAAACAGCAGCACCTGCAACCACCACAGAGGAGGATTTCCAGTCCTGGTTCATGCCTGGGTGGATTCTGGGACTGGCCAAGCACAGGACAGGCTTCCCAGGCTCATTACCCAGCTCACTCAAGTGCGCAAGTGTGGTGCTCTTGTGCTGGGAGATTCAGATGGGCTCAAAACTTACAAAAAAACCAGAAAAAAACAATACTAAACCAAATCTCCTGCTGGATGGAAAGCAACAACCATTTCCCATTATCTCCATGTGTGTTCTGTATGTAAATGCCATTTTCCTCAGCCTGGAATGCTCTGAAGAAACAAATAATCACTCTGTTGGGAGACTGTGATGATTAAAAAGTGATGACACAGGGCTGGGCAGGGATTGCCTCCTCCTCGTCATCTTTCTCCTCCTCCTTTTCCTCCTTTCCTTCTTCCTCTTCCTCCTCCTTGCAGCAGGTTTGTGTGTGGGCAAGGAAGACTCTGACCTGTTTGGGGCATAAGGACCAGAGGTAATTTTAATGAAATTCCACCGTCCAACCTCCACCATTGTGAGCTCTCTCATTCCAGCACAGCCAAAGTCTGCTGGTTTAAATAAATAAGCCTTTATTTAAACTAATCTGGATATTTATCTCATGTTTAAATGAATGAATATGTAATTGTATGACAGCAGAGTCCCCAGCAAAATCAAGGACCCTGCATGGAACCCACACCTCCAGGAGCCCATCCCTGCTCCAGAGACTGAGGAGAAAAGTCCTTCCTCATGGACAGGACAGAGAAACACCCACCCCAGTCACACCTCACTGACAGGCTGCACAGCCCTGAAACTCCCAAGGAATGATTGCAGCCAAGGTCAAGGAGCAGAAAGGAGGCGTTGGAAGGATCTGCCCCCAGCCAATGTTGCCTGATCACAGCTGTCTTCTTCTCAGTACCTCTGCTTTCCCCTCTCTAAAATGGGACTAGTCCCAATTAAATGTATTTATGGGAGGTGTGTCTGCAAGAAAACATTAAACTGGAAGCATGAGCCTGTCGGCCTCTGGGATTTCCCACATTCATCTTTATTTTTACCCTAATTAACTAATTAACATCTCAGGCTTGCCTTTGGCTGCCTGCTCTGTTGCCATTGAAAATCTCGCGTTCAGCTCCAGTGTTCAGCATCCTCCTGTTGCCATGGGATAAAACGCCATGATGCCACCTCCACAAATACAGCTTCAAATACAGACCCCAAAGCTCACGTGTGGGGCTGGGGAGGGATCCCCACAGACTGAGGGACATGGGGCTACCACCTCCATGCAGGAAACTGAATTAGATGGAAAAGTATCAGATGATAATATTTGATAATAACAGGGTTTAGTTTTAAGGAAAAGCCTCAGACACCCGGATCTCACTCCTCACCCCCGTCCCCTCTCCCGCCGCCCCCGGAACGCGCTGTCCCCGGAACGCCGGTGCGCGGCCGCGGTTCGCGGGTCCGGGCGGTGCCGGGGCGGTGCCGCGGGCGCGCAGGCGCCGCTCCAGCCCGGCGCCATCGCGGCTGCTGCGGCCACCCCGGGCCGGCCATGGCCACCGACTCGTGGGCCCTGGCCGTGGACGAGCAGGAGGCGGCGGCCGAGTCGGTGAGTGCGCGCCGGGGCCCGCGGGGGCTCGGGATGGCCCGGCCCGGCCCGGCCCGGCCCAGCGGCGCGGGTCCCCCGGGCCGCGCGGCCCCCGCCGCCTCCTCACAGAAAATTGCGATCGAGAAACCCTTTTAGTCCCGTTTTCTGCCGTGGGGGCAGGGAGGGCCCGGGCTATCCGATTGTCCCTGGGCTTGGGCTCTTCCTTTATAAGCAAAACCCCCAATTTTTATTTATTTATATATTTATTTATTTACTTATTTACCATTATTTTTAAAATTTCTTCGCCTTCATGCATTTTTTGCGTATCCAAAGGGCAGAGACGTCCCTGCGATCCCACTCACCCTCCATCCAGGCATTGCACAGCTTCAGGCACTCACCCAGCCTCAGCTCTGGGTCCAGCATCCAAAAAAATTCCTCTTTCTCTCATATTTTTTTTAATGAAAAGATGTAACTTTGTACCTCAGAAAAAATGTTTTCTGTTTTTTTCTGTGCTTAGACACAGAACACTCACTGAGGATGTGGGGAAGACCCTCGGGGCTGCTATCCCTGCACATTTCCCCACATTTGTGGTGAAACAAATTCATCCTGGGGCAGCTTGTGCGGGCCAGGACAGGGCACAGGGCACAGATGCTGTTTCCATCCTGGATTGCTGATTTTTCTCCCATTTTCCATCAGCAGAGCTATTGGGGAGTGGAGAGTACAGGACAAAAAAAAAAACCCCTTCCCTGTGTTGTCATTACAGTTTAAAAAACTTGTATTTCTGTTAAAACTCCTGCTTAGAAATAGTTGTATTAAAACTCTTGAAATCGAGTTCCTCTTGTGTCTTCATCCCTTCCAGCTGAGCAGGGTTTATGCAATACTTGATAAATCCAAAGCTCAGGTTTTCCTGGCTGGAATTAGAATATAGGGAGCTGTATTTGAATTTCTCTGATTTTGTGTTTTTCCTCATTTCTAGTTGAGCACTTTACACCTGAAGGATGAAAAAACCAAACCAGATGCCAATGGTGAGTTCCAGCTGCTCAGATGGCCTTGGAAAGGGGGGAATGTTTCCCTGTGGGGGTTCAGAGCACTGCTGCTGAAGTAAATTCCTGGTAAATCATGAGATTCCAGGAGTGCTGAGATTGAACAGCAGCACAGACTAAATATTCTGGTGTCTCAGGGAGCTGTGTGAGCAAAATCCATTGGTGTGGTTGCTAAACTGCACTTGGAGCTGGTGCTTGGGTTTCCTCTGCACAGCAGTGGAGCAGGGCAGTTCTCCTCAGGAAAATGAGCCGTTTGTAGATTTTCAGGATGTTCCAAACAGCTCCTCAGGAGAATGAGCTGTTTGTAGCTGTTCCCGGGATGTTCCAAGGCTCTGGGGGCGTGGGCTGCCCCCGAGGCCTGAGCTCACCTGTGCCCCCCTCACCTGTTCCCATCCAGGTGCCGTTGTCAAGGCAGATGACAATGTGGAGAAGACGGAGGATGAGGAGAAGGGTAAGCGCCTTCCTGAAAAAAGCTTTGGCAAGGAAATTAATTTAATTTAATTTTAATTATATTGATTTAATATATACTTAAAGTAAGTCTGCCTTATGTCTCAGGACCGCTGATCTTGTATCCTGCCCCAAGGACTTAATTGTAAGACATGTCCTTCCTCCATAACATTTTTAAAGGCATTGTGTCCTGTAATAACTTGGGAGACTCCTGGATTAGAGTGGAGAGAAATAAGGGGATAGCAGTGTCCTCAAGGCAGGACTGGCTACAGGAGCAGTTGGATAACCTGGAGCTGGGATTGCTGTAGCAACCAACAAGTTGCGTTTATGCACTGGCTGCTCAGAGGTGGGTAAAGGCTCACATTCTTTCAGAAGGTGGTTTTAGGAACAGATTTAGTAACAAAACCCCAAAGTGCAGCAGTTTAACCTCATTTGGATCTCTATTATCCTCAGCCTTTGTGTTTCAGCTCTGAAATCTTTTAAAGTACCAGTTATCCTCAAACCTGCCTTAAAAATAAAACCCTGGGAGGTGTCTGCCCACATGTCAGAGTGAGGGTTGAGAAGGCCTTATCTTGTCCCAGGTAGATGCTAAGCTAAAAAAATTTTAATAAGCAGAGATCTGGATGTGTTAAAGTCCCCCTTAGAACAGTGCTCATTTGATTTGTCTTCCTGGGTATTAAATGGGGGAATCTCTGGGATCTCTCAATGTATCATCCAGGAGGTTTGGGCTCTTCAAGCCATTACACTCCAATGAAGAATTCAGTATTTGGAGGGATTTTGTCCCTTTTAAGTGGCTCAGGAGTTCAGTGGGAGCGAGACCTGGAACAGGCTGTGACTGATGGATTCATGTTTTCCACCTCCTTTCCCAGAGGACAGAGCTGCCCAGTCCTTGCTGAACAAGCTGATCCGCAGTAATCTGGTTGACACCACAAATCAGGTGGAGGTGCTGCAGAGGGACCCCACATCTCCCCTCTACTCTGTCAAGTCTTTCGAGGAGCTGCGCCTGTAAGTGCCTGCTGGGATGAGCCAGAGCCTTCTCTGTATGGAGCTGTCAGATCCTGGGATCAGATATATTAAATAGGCTCCCTTATAACTGGATTTTTCAGTTTGTCATGGGGAGCCTTATTTGTAACTTCTGAGAGAGAGAAGTTTTGCTATAACTGCCAGAGCAGATATGAGTTTGGAGCCCATCAGGTAGTTGGAACTTGTCCTCATGTCCTGAAAAATTCCCTGGTGGCATAGGAGATACCACTTAAAAGTACATGGGTTTGTGTATCAGGTTACTGCCAACCTGTCATTCATAAGTGAGTGTATCATTTGTATTATTTAAGTGCAAGGAGAGTTGGTTTATCTGGGTGCCTGGTAGGGGTTTCCATCTGGAGCAACAGCAGTGAACAGCACAAAGGGAACAGCTTATCCTTTCCAACAACACTGGATTTATGTACTGGAGACACCAGTGTTTTCTGACTTGTTCCCTTTGAAAACCTCTACCAGTGCAGCTTTCAAGGGATGATAACTGTGTTTAAGGCATGGTTGATGGGTATATGTATTAATGTGCTCAAGAGTGCATCCTGTTGGGATTGCTGTGCTTGCGTTGATCTCAGGTTTGTTGCTCTACAAGCTCTGCAGCAAAATGGGAGCTAAAGAGCTTTCTCCCCATGAAATGCCAGGATGTTTTGCTTTGTTAGTGTTTGTGGTTGAGTGTTTGCAAAAAGAAGCTGAGGTCCTGCAGTGCCTGTTAGACTAATTCATTCCTGTGTTTCAAAAGGCAAACAATCCCAGGGAGTTAATGACAGGGGCAGCCAGCCTAATTGAGTCTTCATTTTGTTATGACTCGGGGTATCCTTGGCAACTGGTGCAGAGTTGGGCTTTGTCTGTCCTTGCTTGGAGCAGCACAAGGTTACGTTTTCAAAGAGCTTTTGTTCCAGCCATCGTTGGAAAACAATACAGGATTTTTGCAAAATTATATTGAGCTGAATGGGAAGTTACTGCAGTGGGAAGTGTGGGCAGGAGACCTGTAACCTGCTTGGAAAGCAGAGCCCTTCTGAGAACACTCACAGCATCCAGGGAGCACTTGAGGGTCATCAGCTGAGAATTTCCAGCACCATAACCCGGGTTTAGGTTGTTCTGGGGTCTCCTTGTCTACACAAGTGTCTGCTGAGAGTAGAAAGCTCCCTGGAGAGGAAGCAGCAGATGAGGGTTTGCTGGCCAGCAGTGTCACCACACAGTTCTGGGTGTGAGGGCTGGCTTGCAGCCACAGATCACAAGGTGTAGTCACAGCAAACTGAGCTAATTATCAGTAATTTACCTGAGCCAGCATCACTCAGCTGTAGTACAGAATCCACAGGACCTGCTGAAGTCCTTGCAAGGATCTCATGATCCCTTCATCCTGTTCCTCACGCTTTGTCCCACGTTTGAGTCATCAAGGAGTGATAATTTTGGCACCAAGATTAGGCATGGCTGAGGAAATGGGCCTGGCCTGAAGGACAGGATTAACACTTTCTGCTCTGTGATTCCTGGATTGTCTGAAAAGCTGCTTTGGAACAAGCAGTGCTGGCCTTAGACACAGGCTTTGCCCTCGAGCTGGGACAGGCAGGCTGACTTATTAAATCCAGGGGTTTTTGCAATGAGGATTTTAGTCTCCCTATCTAGACTTCCTGCTGTCACTTATGGTTCCAGATGCTGACCACAGTTGTTTCATGGGTGGGATTGTAGCAGACACAGCTCTAGGATGTCTTCTCGAGGGTTTTTCTCACCTTTTTGTACACAAATGAGAACTAAATGGACTTAAATAGATCATGATATGAAAATTTCTCTTTTCAGGAAACCACAGCTCCTGCAAGGAGTCTATGCTATGGGCTTCAACAGACCATCTAAGATCCAAGAGAATGCCCTGCCCATGATGCTTGCTGAACCGTATGCACACATTCTTCCTACTCTCTACCAGAATAGAAGGATTTGAAAGGCTCAGTGTGCTGCTCCTGAATTTTGGGTGGGAGGAGGGTGATGGAGAAACTCTCAGGGTATGGAGAAAGGGTTCCCATGTCAGAGTGTTTCTGTGGTTATTAACTATGTGACAGCAGCCCTGTATTTGTCCTTTTCCTAGGGCTGGTACTGGGCATGCAGTGCTGTGGGGTTTGGGAGGTTGTTGCCATTTTCCTCATTAGTTTGGGAAGAAATAATACAAAATGGCTCAGAAATCCTGAGTGGGTAGGAGTAGCTGAGGTGCTGATTGTCCTCTCCACAACCCTGAGCTGGAACGTGTGAGGTACTGAGACACTGGGGAAGTGTGAAATGGGAAATTACTGAGAGATAACCACAGCTCTCCTTCCAAATCTCCATAATTGAGAAACGCTGAAGGAGGGTGTTGAGCAGGAAGAAATTCCTGCCCCATGGAGCGTAGCTGGGCAGGTTGGCCATGGATGCAGAGCAGGGGTGAATGTGACAGGACAGGATGCAGGTGCCCCCGTGGTGCTTCACCCTCTGAGCTGTGCCTGCTGTGCCCGCAGCCCGCAGAACCTCATCGCACAGTCGCAGTCCGGTACCGGCAAGACAGCTGCCTTCGTGCTGGCCATGCTCAGCAGGGTTGAGCCTGGGAACAAGTATCCACAGGTAAACTCCGGGATGGGGCTGTCCCAGGGCCTGTCTCACCCTGGCCGTGCGGTGCCATCTAGTGAGGAACCCGAGCTGCTGGGGGCCTTCAGATGCAAAATCATGGCTTGATGGAGCCATGGTGTTATTTCTTTAAACTACTTTAAGGGGATGGAGGTTTGGGGATTTATCAAAATGCCTTCAGTGCAAAAGATGTGGATTTTGCTCAAAGGTTGTTCCTGTCAGTCCTTCCTGTGCATCACACAGGATGCCATTGCTCTGTGAGTGTGTGAAGGGTGAGATAATACAGATCTTAAAATTCACACTATCACAATCAGAAGCTAACTATTTCTTAATTACAATACATTATAAGCATTTCTTAGCTTATCAGCTTTTATCACACCATACTACAAATACCTTAAAACTAATCAACTAAAATCACCCCTCATAAGTCTTACTACAATATATCTTTCATTAGTTCTATTTCTCCAAAATATCTACTGTTATTTATAAAGTCATTTTTTAAAACTTGTTTCTCATTCAGTTTCTCTCTCAACAATGTTTGTCCTATTTTATAATATTTTTAAGTGAACATTTCTTATCTCAAAGTTTACATACAAATGTATACTATGTGAACCTTCTGTCAAACTTTGAAAATTTTCTACAAATCCATTTCCCACATGTGAGTTAAATTTTTCTGTGAGGATTTAAATCAGAGAAATAGTGCAGGCTGAAGGGGGGTTGGGTAAGTGGCTTTGGGGTGGAAGAGAAGGTAACTGTGACAATAGAGCAGACAGTGCCTGGAGAGGGACTTTTAAAATCAGATTTCCTCATGAGCTGGTTGAGAAACTGTTCAGCCACTTGCATCTTTGTCTTGAAGAAAACTTCAACAAGGATTTTAAAAAGCAAGTGTGATAGTTTTGCCCTGGATGTTGATCACCTCACTCATTATCCTTCTGTTCCTCCAGTGCTTGTGCCTTTCCCCAACATACGAGCTGGCACTTCAAACAGGAAAAGTGATTGAACAGATGGGAAACTTCTACCCGGAGCTGAAACTTGCGTACGCTGTCCGAGGCAACAAACGTGAGTAAGGGGAAGCACCACAAACAGGAATGAGGGAATGATGCTCCTCAGGTGCACCAGAGCAGTCAGGTGGTGAAATGGCTCAGTCAGAGAGGGCCGAAACATTTCCCTGCAGAGCCACCCTAGAGCAGCCCTTCCTTCTGTCTCGGCAGTGGAGAGAGGACAGAAGATCTCAGAGCAGATCGTAATCGGCACACCCGGCACCGTGCTGGACTGGTGTTCCAAACTGAAATTCATCGATCCCAAGAAGATCAAGGTGTTTGTGTTGGATGAGGCGGATGTGATGATTGCCACCCAGGGGCACCAGGACCAGAGCATCCGCATTCAGAGGTACGGAGGGGCACACAGACAGCAGGGCTGCAGTTGGGATCGGTGTCCTCACCAGTGGAGCAACAAGCTTGAAATGACAGATTAGCTCTAGTCCAGGGGGGTCATAGAGGCACAATGTCAGGGGATGACAAGCAGTTTCATTTCACAGAATAACACAATCACTAGATTGGAAGAGACCTTCAAGATCATCCAGTCCAACCCAGCCTGAACACCTCAGCTAGAACATGGCACCCAGTGCCACATCCAGCCTTTGTTAAACACATCCAGGGATGGTGACTCCACCACCTCCCTGGGCAGGCCATTCCAGAACTTTACCACCCTTTCCATAAAAAACTTTCTCCTAATATTCAACCTCTGTTTCCCTTGGTGCAGCTTAAGGCTCTGTCCTCTGGTTCTGTCAGTTCCTGGAGAAAGAGACTGACCCCCACCTGACTACAAAAACCTTTCAGGGTGCTGTAAAGAGTGATAAGGTCACCCCTGAGTCTCCTTTTCTCCAGGCTGAACACCCCCATCTCCCTCAGTCATTCCTCCCAGGGTTTGTGTTCCAAGCCCCTCACCAGCCTCGTTGTCTCCTCTGGACGTGTCTCAACGTCCTTCCCAAACTGAGGGCCCAGAGCTGGACACAGCACTCAAGGTGTGGCCTCACCAGTGCCCAGTGCAGGGGCAGAATGACCTCCCTGCTCCTGCTGGCCACACCATTCCTGATACAGGCCAGGAGCCATTGGCCTTCTTGGCCACCTTACAGAATAAAAATCCTGTCCCTGGAGCAGAGTTTATTCCTCTTTAAGAAGGTAAGTCTGGATGCCTGTGGTCTATGAGGGAGTGATCATGGGTGGGTAAGATTGGTTTTTCTTTCCAGCCAATGAAATAACTGGTTCCAGCATTGTGGTTTTCCTTTGCCTGTAGCATTCCATCAGGATATCAGGAGATGATAGTGTTGTGTGGGAACCTTCCCTATTTCTCTCTCTCTTTCAGAATGCTCCCCAGGGACTGCCAGATGCTCCTGTTTTCAGCCACTTTTGAGGATTCTGTGTGGAAGTTTGCTCAAAAAGTTGTTCCTGACCCAAACATTATCAAACTGAAGCGCGAGGAGGAGACCCTGGACACCATCAAGCAGTATTATGTGCTGTGCAATAACAGAGATGAGAAGTTCCGGGCTCTCTGTAACATCTACGGGGCCATCACCATCGCCCAGGCCATGATCTTCTGCCATGTGAGTGCTTCCAGGGAATGTTAGTCCTAGGGACCCCTCAGAGTCTGCAAGTGCTAAAACCAAGCCAGATACGGTTTCCAGAAAGGAACTGAGAGCAAAATTGCCCTTTTTGGCTTCTCTGGCTCCATCTTTGAGTGAAATCCTGAAAGCCATGTTAGTGCTGGCTAGTTTGATTCCCTGGGTTTGTCCATCCAGGAGACAACATTGGACTCCTTTATTCCTGATTGATCACTGTTATCCCTGAAGTCCTCTGAAGCAAAGATCAGAGTAATGCATGTTCTTCCAAAACTCTGAACTGAAAAGAAAAAAAAAGTGGTGTTGGAAAATGGATGAAAATAGGGCATAATGAGGGATTGGGAAGTCTTTTGCTTCTCTAGCTGATACAGAGCTGTTCCTGGGACTTCATTTCCCTCAGGTAATTGAGGATACACCTCTGGGATGTCACTGTGAATCATACTGAGACTTGGTTTTCTTTTTCTGGAAGCTGCCATAATAATTTTTAGGGAAAAATCAGTGCTGACAGCACCGAACAGCCAGGCAAAGTGAGCTCAGACAGGATGAAATTGTTTGGAATCTGCTGCAGCAGTTTGCTTTTAGGCTGTCTCAAGACATAATTGGAGCTCAAAAAACTGTTTAATTCAAGGCTGTGCAGAGCTCTGTGGGATTTCACAACTACATTCAGGTCTGACCCTGCCATTTTCCAATCCGAGTACTTGTGGTTTTATGACAAGTTTCATGGGTTTTCAGTGTACACATGTAGTGCCAGTCTCCAGCAGAGTGAAATCCAAGGAGCAGAGCACAAAAAAAACCTGTCTTATTAATCAGGGGCTCCTGTGGTGGCTGAGGTGTATTGTCCTCCTTCTGATACAGTTTGTAAGGGAGACAAAAACTGAGCAGCCACGGAGCTTCCAGTGGGCCCCCAGAGAGGTTCACTGTCGCTTTCCAGCATTAGAACCCGGTCCCCCCCGTGGGGCTGGCTGTGTGTTGCAGACTCGGAAGACGGCGGGGTGGCTGGCGGCCGAGCTGTCCAGGGAGGGCCATCAGGTGGCCTTGCTCAGCGGGGAGATGATGGTGGAGCAGAGAGCGGCCGTCATCGAGCGCTTCCGCGAGGGCAAGGAGAAGGTGCTGGTGACCACAAACGTCTGTGCCAGAGGTAGGATATGGAGGAATGGGCCAGGTGATGCTCTAGGGTTTTGGCTTTCATATGTTTCATGTATTTGTGATCCTGCAGTTCTTTGGTGTAGAACTCTAAACTCCACATACAGTGTTAGCTACTGCTTTCCTATTATGGGCACACTCAAGGACACCTCACTGCCTCAGGCTCCAAGAAATTAAACAAAAGGGAGTTGGGGGGAGCAAACTTGGGGTAAATAACTTCATTACCTGAAGCTGTAATTGGAGGATTAACCCCCAATATGCAAATGGACCAAATTCATAAAAGTGAAAAGTGAAAACCCATGGTCCATTTTTGAGTGTGGCCCCTGGGGTCTTTGTCTGCTTGAGATGTACCTGAGGGCCCCCTTCAATAAATACACCCACTTTTTATTCCCTTTATTTTGTCTGGCCTCTGTTTTTAGGTGGCCTGAAAAGGCATCCCAGGGAGGGCTGAAGCAGCACTTCCTAAGATAACTTATATTCCTGGCCAGCTCACAGGGACAGTTCACATCCTCAGGTGTTCCAGCTGGGAGAAATTGGTGTCCTTACACTTGCTGGCTTCCTGCTGCTTGAGATGGAAAAGTCCATCCTGTGAGAGTCTGGCACTAAGCCTGCCTTGTGCTGCTGACATTCAGGGTTTGCAGTGAACGTGTGCCCAAGTACGGAAAACTGAAAACCATTGAAATCCAGTTTACTGTCCCAGTAGGAATTTGTGGTGTAATTTGACATCCTAGAACAGTTAAGACAGGATTGTACTTGGAACAAAACAAGTGGTCTTTAGAGCTTTGCAGGGAAGGAGAGCATTTCTGAAATAACTTGAGTGCTGGTAGAATTTCCAGAATATTTAAGTGCCTTTGGCTGTTTCACTGGGACTCTCTGCCCTAACAGGTCAATAGTTTTTATTTCCACCCCATCAGGATATTCTGTAGAAGCTCCATTTCAGAGTGCGAGGAAACTGTTCCTGCTGCACAAAGATTTAAGTGAAGTTGTGTAACCCGATGCTCTCTTTTTGTCAGGGATTGATGTAGAGCAGGTGTCTGTTGTTATCAATTTTGACCTGCCTGTGGATAAGGATGGCAATCCAGACAACGAGACCTACCTGCACCGCATCGGCCGCACCGGCCGCTTCGGCAAGCGAGGGCTGGCCATTAACATGGTGGACAGCAAGCACAGCATGAACATTCTCAACAGAATCCAGGAACATTTCAGTACGTACCCTCAGGCTTTCTCCTTTCTCTAAGCTGTTGAATCACTGCAGAATTTGACTTGTTGGATGCTGAGCAGGTCTCAGGGTGTTTGTTGAGCCTTAAACGGGTGGCAGAGGAGCACAGCAGGAGTGTTTGGTGTAGCATCACTTGGGATGGTGAGCTGCTGCCTGGGACAGGAACAGAATAAATCAGGCTGTGTTTGCTGTCTGCCTGGATAGTCCTTGAGGCGGATGTTCCGGGGTAACACTGGCGTACCCAGATGGGCCTTTGATAAAAGGGAACAGTTTTAATTTGTATTTTTAAAACCTGACTGAACATTTACTGATAAACCAGAACTCAGGTCCAGCTGAGGAGAGCAGCGTTTCCTTCTCTGCTCAGTGTTAAGAAATTTGACCTTTTTCTCTTCTTTCCCAGACAAAAAGATAAACAAATTGGATACTGATGACTTGGATGAAATTGAGAAGATAAATAACTGAAATAGCTGCTGGAACTGGTGTGTGCCCTGCTGTGGAAGCTCTCCCACTACAATTGGATCAGCGTTTGGATTGGCACAGCCTCTCGGCTCGACCCGAAAAGGACTCTTCAAGATATGAGTACACAAAAATTACCTCATGTTCAAAATTGCAGTTGGACTTCAAATTGTGCAACTATGAGGAGGAAGAGGAAATGTTTACAGAAGCTTTTAACATTTCTTAGTTTAGCCTTAAAATGGGATGATCTTTGGAATTCTGAGAAATACACTTGCCAAAAGAGAGGCAATAGGGAATACCTAAAATTTTAAAAGGAAAAAAAAATTACTATCTTTAATTTGAATTATGTGCAACATTAACCTGATCAGTTTAAATCCAACAGCTGAATATATGACGGACATAAGGAAAGGAAAAAAAAATAAAAAAAAAAAGAAAACCTAAAAACCCCAAACAAGACAGCTGGTTTTTGGCTAAATACTTAACTTGTACAAACTAGGATGTCATTCTCTTTGGCGCTGCCCTGAGCTCTTTAAGACTCATTTCTGGCTTTCTGATGGATGTGCCCTGCTTTTCCTTCCCTAAATTGTCCTGAGGATGTCTCCAGTAGCTCCTACTCGCAAACACAGGTGCCGTGTGGCTTTGCTGGGCAGTATTTTCTTTTCCTTTGTCCTGGCATGACGTGGGTGGTGGTGGCACTACAGAAGTTCATCCCAAGTGTTTAACCTGGCTGTGGTGTGGGTGGGTGGGTGGGGTGGGAGGGGCAGTATGAAGGGAACTGTACTGTAATGGATTGCCTGATTAAATTCACCTCTGAGAATGAAATTCACCATGTGATTAAATGCACCATGCTGCGAAGCTCAGCATGGGTAATGTACAGAGCTGTTGGGCTTCACCCATCAGATACAGGATTACAAGAACAAACCAATCATGATAATCTGGATTGACCAAAAAAACGTACCCTTAGTACACCAAATTTACCTGTTGCACGACATTTCAGTACCAGAGATTTGAGTCAAATTGCTCAGCCAAATTGCAGGTGGGAAGTGCTCCATAGTGCAACACAGGCTGTTGGTCCCTGCCCCGGGGTGCTGCATGGAGAAGGAAGGATGATGCCTCCTGTGTGTTGGGACCACTCTTGTGCACACAGCTGGACACTGTGGGCTGTTCCCCCAGCCCAGGCTCCAGGAGAAGGAGGCTCCTGAACCAGAACTTAGGGTGCACAGCTCTTTGTTCGGGGGAAATGGGACATGCATGAGCAGCCATGGGCCTGCTACTCAGCGTGGGAATCATGTCAAAACAAATGTATAAATTGTAAATTTAAACTGAATTGTTTTCTTTGCAATTTTGGCCATCATATTCTGTTCAAAGACAGGAATATGGATCCTTTTACCAAGTAAAAAAAGGCTCATTTAAAATGTACCTAAAATTTTAGGAAATAGTGCACCCTTTTATCAATTTGTATAAAGGCTTTAGTGAAGAAAAAAAAACAGCTTAAAATTAAACTTTTTGTATTCTGGGGTGTATCTATTTTTATTCTGTTGGAATCCTATTTAAAGTGGCAGGTGAGTGAGTGCTTGTGTGTGGAGTGGAAGACTTGATTTAATCACCTACTTTCCTAGTACAGTTGAATGACCTGGTGACAGCAGAGTATTAGATTGAATTGTCATGGAAGCTGCTGCTGGTCCTGTGTGCTGTTTCTAATGTACTTTTAATTGGAATTAAAGAACACATACTGAACAATCCCTTTGCTGACTTCTTGCTTGAATACTTTGTTGGTGTTTAAAAGCCTCAGTAAGGACATTCTCAGCCAAAAGTCCTGATAAGTTTTATATTTGTGACAGAATTAATTTGAATGCTGAAATTCTTAGAAGATTCCCACAAAGAAGTTTGTTAAATGGTGCCACACAATAAATAAGGTCAGATAAATATTGTTCTTCCCCCCGTGCTTCTTGTGCTGGACTTAGAATTGCTGCTAAAATCTCCCCAGAACAGTTCTGAAGGGAAGAGGAGAACCGAGGGAGAAAAGAGGTGTTTTCCCTGTGCTGTGCTTGCCCAGATCAAGACTTGATATTTTTTGCCCATCATTGGAGATGCTGTAGCCTGGGTGAGGTGATTAGAACCAAACTCACCCAGCTTTACCAGGAGGAACATCCTGCAGCGTGAGGAATCCACCGTGTGCCAAGTTACTCTGAACTGTCTGATTGTTCTGTTCTTGCTCAGAGCCCCCGTGCTCTCACAGCTGCCTGGTGCTCCCCAGCTCTGGTCACAGCTTGTCACCCCCGGCCCCGCCCTCGGGAACGGGGATAGGGAACGGTGAATGGAGATGGGAACACACAGGAGTGGGGCAGTCGGGATGTCCCAGGACAGATCCCGGGATCGGGGGCAGGAGGGAGGAGGAATGGTCAGGATGTCCCAGGATGGACCCAGGGATGGGGCAGCTGGGAAGGTCCAGGGTGGATCCAGGGCTGGGAAGGGCTGGTGTTGTATTTATCATATTTTAAGAGTCCCGTACCTCCTCAGTGTTGTCTTGTGGGCAGCAGATCTTCACAGCTTTAGCCTCAGGGTCCTCTCAGTCAGGGCTCCTCCAAGGCTCTCCCTGACTGGCCAGCCCACCCCTTTTATCCCCAGTTATCTTGACTGGCCACAGCTGCAGCCCATTGAAGGGCATCACAGCTGCAGCCCATCAAGGATAACTGGGACCTGCCGGGGCAGGGATATTCAATTACAATGCAGATATATTTTACTAGGGCTCAAAGGCCATTTATATAATACGTCCATTTTCAAAGGCCACCTACAGGCTGGGATGTTCCAGGGTGGATACAGGGATGGGGACAACCAGGCTGCCCCGGGTGGATGGAGCCAGGGCTGTGCTGTCCCAGGGGGTCCCAGGGATGTCCCCAGGCTCAGGGGCAGCCGTGACCCACTGTGGGCTCTGTGACATGGCCCCAGGCCTGGCGCCGCACAGGAGCAGCCCCGTGACTTTGGGAAGGTTCTGGAAGCTTTGTCCTGCTGGATGTGGACTGGGGGAAGCAGGGGGTGCCTCCGGGCCTCTCACAAACCCTGCCCAGAGGTGACCCTGGCACTGGGGTGTCCCATCCTCCTGCAGGAATTCCCATTCCTCCAACTGACCCAAAGCAAAACCACACCGGTGTCGCCCTGCTGAAACACCCAAATCTTTGGGGTTTTGCCCCAGCAGTTTAAAACCAAGGTGCTACAGCCCCTCCTGAACAAAGGCAGCAGGATGGCAGCACAAGACTGGCTTTAACCTCCCTGTGATTCAGTGGCCACTGAATCAAACCAGGCAAATAACCCCAAACTAATGAATTCTGAGGAAAAACACCTTTTTAAAATTACACTTTACACACAAGATCAGAAGGGGACCTAAACCAACTCTTTTGGGGGAGTTTCTTTGTGCTGGGAAAGCTGCAGCTGGGAGGGAGGGGGAGTCCTCCTGATCCCCCCTGGCTACAGTTTTCATTCTGGGAAACATCCCAGTTTTCCTTCTGGGAACACCCCACATAACACCAACCTTTTCCATCTCCCCCCGTTAATCCCTTTCCAAACCCACTCCTACTTCAGCAGCTGCTGCTCCTGCTGACAGACGCCCATTGAAGGCAGTGAGGAACAAGCAATAAATTTCCACCATAAACCTGGGGTCTCCACCCTGCAGGGTGGGAGGATCAAGGCAAACCTGTGCACTAAAAAGAAATAAAATAAGTAGGGAAATAGTTTCCTATCAGCTCACCGCAGCCCAGGATGTTTAGCAATGCTGCAGATCAAAGCACACGGGGTATTTACACTTCAGTAAGGGCCTGAGCAAACAGATGGGTGGGTGATATCCAGCCCTCCTTGCTCCATAGGAAACCTGAAAAGTTCCACATTTCCAATGGCATAATAACTTCCACAGGTGGTTTTTAAGCCCTCGAGTTTGTGGGTTAGTTAAAGACAGGGTTAACTTCATGTGGGCATTCTCCTGAATGGGTCCTCTCCAGAGAAAGAGGGCTTAAAATGAGGGGATTTGGTTAAACCCACGATGGGATCCCAAATCCCCACAATCCCAGCTCTCTGCTTTCCACACAAGTTTATCAAAACTCTACAGCAAAACCCCAGATTCCCCCCGCAAATCCAAGGGCCTGCAAAGCCACAGCAGGAGCAGCACTGACAGCAACTACCACAGTGAGGAAAATCTTCTGCAATTTTGGAAGTATTTTATGGAGGAGGGAGTAAAGGGATTGATTAATTTATTATTAGGGATGCCCTGGTTTTAAAGCCGGGGGGGAAAGCAGGGGTTGGGGTATTTTGGACTGGTTTCTCGTGCAGATGGCAGGTGGGGAGGCAGGTGAGATGTCACCCCCCATCCTTAACAGGCTTGGATGGGGTTTTATTCCACTTGCAGCAGGAAATAAAGGGTTGGAGGGAAGGAAAACCCTGGCACAGACAGCTCTGCCACCCTGGAGGGCAGCTGAGAGGTGACATCCCTTCCAGTGTCAGCTTTGGTGGCTCTCAGGAATTCCAACAAAGGTTTCTCTTCTTGACTCCAGAGCAGTCTGGAGGTCATTTCTTCACAATTCCCAGCCCCAAATTCCCTTCCCCAGGAGTGTGGTTAATCCCTGAGGGTGGGGCCCTGCATGCTGCCTGATACCTGCATTTGTGGCTGTGTTTGCTCTTGGCCCCACGGTTTCAAGGGAAAACAGCAGCTTTTGTTCCTTATCTTCTCTGCTTTTCTGTCTCCCCCGTGTCTCTGTATCATGTTTGGGCTGTGGTAATTAAATAAACCGTATTCCCAAAGCATTCCAAGTCAGGTTTTCATGGCTTTTCCTTTCCTTTCATGGCTTTTCCAGCCTTTGCTGCTGGTGGTGTAATTTCCCAGACCCCTTGCCTCAAAAACCTGAGGGCAGGACAGGAGAACTGCAGACCCAGGAACTGCCATCCTCGTGTTTGCTGTTCTCCCTTGCAATTTGGCACAGCTGGATTTGGATGCAGCCATGGATTTGGGGGGCAGCTGCAAGGAAGGAGCCAAGAGAAACCATCTCTGAGGCTTCAGGGGGTGAGTTGGTAAAACTGAGGAAATACTGAGCCCAAAGTGCTGTCTCTACACCTGGAACAAGGATCCAACAGCCTCTGAGGTGCCATCCTGAGTGTAAATCACTTTTGTCCCACTTCTCCAGCCACCAAATCCCATGGATTTTCAAACCATGGCCATGGCCAAAGCCTTGAGTGGCCTCATGCAGGGATGGAGATGGACTCGTGCCCAGTGATGAGCAAGATGGTGGAGGAAGAATTGGTGCTCACTGCAGTGGGAAAATTCTTGTTTTTTGGGAAAGAGAAGGATGGGAATTGGCTCCCTGTCCCAGCCTGGCTTAGGACAACTGACACCATCAGCACAGACAGGAGGGGGTGGGCCTCACGGGGATATAAACCCACCCTGTTGAGCTCAGCTGCAGACCTGTCAGCTTTGGTGGCTCTCAGGAATTCCAACAAAGGTTTCTCTTCTTGACTCCAGAGCAGTCTGAGGTCATTTCTTCCACATTCCAGCCCCAAATTCCCTTCCCCAGGTGTGGTTAATCCCTGAGGGTGGGGCCCCGCATGCTGCCTGATACCTGCATTTGTGGCTGTGTTTGCTCTTGGCCCCACGGTTTCAAGGAAAACAGCAGCTTTTGTTCATCTTCTCTGCTTTTCTGTCTCCCCGTGTCTCTGTATCATGTTTGGGCTGTGGTAATTAAATAAACCGTATTCCCAAAGCATTCCAAGTCAGGTTTTCATGGCTTTTCCTTTCCTTTCATGGCTTTTCCAGCCTTTTGCTGCTGGTGGTGTAATTTCCCAGACCCCTTGCCTCAAAAACCTGAGGGCAGGACAGGAGAACTGCAGACCCAGGAACTGCCATCCTCGTGTTTGCTGTTCTCCCTTGCAATTTGGCACAGCTGGATTTGGATGCAGCCATGGATTTGGGGGGCAGCTGCAAGGAAGGAGCCAAGAGAAACCATCTCTGAGGCTTCAGGGGGTGAGTTGGTAAAACTGAGGAAATAC
The DNA here is from genome assembly GCA_024865655.1 of Emberiza elegans. NCBI lineage: Eukaryota > Metazoa > Chordata > Aves > Passeriformes > Fringillidae > Emberiza > Emberiza elegans. The sequence goes on along the minus strand of JALJVW010000067.1, from coordinate 7,493,985 downwards.
TGAGCCCAAAGTGCTGCCTCTACACCTGGAACAAGGATCCAACAGCCTCTGAGGTGCCATCCTGAGTGTAAATCACTTTTGTCCCACTTCTCCAGCCACCAAATCCCATGGATTTTCAAACCATGGCCATGGCCAAAGCCTTGAGTGGCCTCATGCAGGGATGGAGATGGACTCGTGCCCAGTGATGAGCAAGATGGTGGAGGAAGAATTAGTGCTCGCTGCAGTGGGAAAATTCTTGTTTTTTGGGAAAGAGAAGGATGGGAATTGGCTCCCTGTCCCAGCCTGGCTTAGGACAACTGACACCATCAGCACAGACAGGAGGGGGTGGGCCTCACGGGGATATAAACCCACCCTGCTGAGCTGGCAGCGCTGCACTGCGGGTCCAGGCAGGGTGAGAGGAGGGGATTTCACTGCCCTGGTGCTCATCAGGCAGCTCAGGGCGGGGGGGGAGGCTGCAGGTCCTGAGCTGCTCCAGCAGCCCCGAGGAGGACAAGCCCCACATCCCAAACTGGGATACAGAGCAGCCAGGGCACCCACAGTGGCAGCAACATCACCTGAGGCACTGCCCGGGGGCACCCAGCTCCTCTGGGCACTGGAGAAGCTTCTGTCCCACCTGGATCATCACCCGTCCTTGTTCCCTCTCCAGGGCAGCCCAGGATGAGGAATCTCCTCCTTGCTGTGCTCCTGGCTTGTGGTAAGTGCCCTGCTGTCCCTGGCCAGGCCAGAATCCACCTACAAACCCTGAGCCTCTGTGCACAGTCCAGGTTTTTGTTTAAAGCTGGCAATTTCTCTGTAGTGCTTCGTGTAGAGCTGCTGCAGTCCTGGAGGGTTGGGGAAGGGGAGCCTTTGGGATGTCCAGGTTTCTTTTGGGAGGCCCTGGAGCCTGTTGTCACCCTTCCTGCCTGTGCCAAGCCCGTGGCCGATCCTGGTGATGGGGGATTGCAGTTTGCAGCACAGCAGAGCCGGTCCAGGGGGCAAAAATACCTTGTGCCAGACCAAATCCAGAGGCTGTAAAAGCCAGACTGAAAAAGCCATCCTCCCTGAGAGGAGGCTGTGGCTGCCTCAATCCTGGCAGTGCCCAAGGCCAGGCTGGACAGAGCTTGGAGCAAGCTGGGATAGCGGACGGTGTCCCTGCCCATGGCAGGAATGGAACAAAGCCAGATGGGCTTCGAGGCTCCTTCCAGCCCAAACCATTCCATGGTTCCGTAATTCCGGAGGAGGGCATGGAGCCTCTCGCGATGGCCGCGGGCCCCTGCCCTGCCCAGCCCCGCTGTGCCCCCAGGGCTGCTCCCGGCCGGCGGCAGCGTGCTGGAGCTGGAGCGGATGATCCGCGCGGCCACGGGCAGGAGCGCCCTGCTGTCCTACAGCTGGTATGGCTGCTTCTGCGGCATCGGCGGCTCCGGGAGCCCCGTGGATGCCACGGACCGGTGAGTACCGGGGCGGCCCTACCGCCCCCAGCTCCCCGAGAGGCGCTGGCTGGCCGCCTCCCACCGCCCTTCCCTTGCCACCTCCTCTTGCTGGGCGCCTTCAGCTCGAGGCTGGACCTTCCCCTGGCCTCCAGCTGTGCCAAGGGGGGCTCTGGGGGCCGCGCTTTGACCTGGTGTCCCCGCAGGTGCTGCCAAGCCCACGACTGCTGCTACAGGAGGCTGCGGGAGGGCAGCTGCAGCCCCCTGATCACCCCGTACAGCTTCACCTCCAGCGACGGGAACATCACCTGCAGTGAGTACTGACCGGGCAGCGGGCAGCAGCACCGCCCCATCCCAATCCCATTCCCAATCCCCTCCCCATCCCCATTGCCATCTCCATCCCCATCCCAATCCCATTCCTCATCTCCATCCTCATCTCCATCCCCATCCCATTCCCATTCCCATCCCCATTCCCATCCCATCCCCAGCCCCATCTCATCCCCATCCCATCCCCATCTCATCCCATCCCATCCCATCCCATCCCATCCCATCCCCATCTCATCCTACCCCATCCCACCCCATCCCCATCCCATCCCCATCCCCATCCCCATCCCATCCCCATCCCATCCCCATCCCCATCCCAGCCCCGGAGCAGGGCACACACGGGAGCATCCCCGGCTGAACCCAGCCCGGTTCCCGCCGGGCCGCGATCATTACACGGGCACTGAGGGTGTGGGCAGGCTGAGTGCCGGCACACGCTGCTCTTTCCCGTTCCCCCGGCGAAAGGCGCCGCAGGGCTCCGTGCTCCCCCCGCAGGTACCGAGCAGAGCCGGTGCCAGAGAGAGACCTGCCTGTGCGACACCGCGGTGGCCTCGTGCTTCGCCAGCTCCCTGCCCTCCTACAACAACTCCTACCGCTTCTACTTCAAGCTCAAATGCCAGGGCAGCAAGCTCCAGTGCTGAGGAGGGCGAATCTGCGCGCTGAGTTCCAGGTTTTGGTTTTCCCCAGCAAGAAAAGGTCGGGCTGGGGGCTCACTAAAGGCAGAGCCCCCGAGGCTCCCTGTGAGGTGTGGCTCGGGGTGAGAAGGGCACACATACCATGGATGGAGAGCCACCAGTTCCTGGAAAGACACACCAGCTTCCTCTTTTGTGTCCCTTCCTTCTCTCTTGATTTCATTTCCCAGCAAAGATATCAGATGCAATAAAAGGGATGCAAACTGGTTCTCCATGGTGTTTTTCTGCAAGGGCTGCTGAGATTGAGGCACTGCAATGGTGGCTGCTGAGTTCGGGGAGCACTTCTGCATCCCTCAGCCACACCATCTGCCTGACCCCCCAAACTGCCATGGCCCTAACAGGGCTGTAATTCACACATCTATCCCAATGTGGAGTTAAAGTTTGGGGAACAGGGTGCCCAGAGCAGCTGTGGCTGCCCCTGGATCCCTGGAAGTGTCCAGGGCCAGGTTGGACAGGGCTTGGAGCAACCTGGGACAGCGGAAGGTGTCCCTGCCATGGCAGGGGGGCACTGGATGGGCTTTAGGGTCCCTTCCAGCCCAAACCAATCTGGGATTCTATGAATTTCTAATTCCTAGCTCAGAGGGCACATCCCAACAGCTTTGTGAGGAATGCTAACAGAACAGTCCCAGGAATGCAGTAAGAGGCTTCACAGCACAGGGATTTCTAAGCTGGATGTCATTTTTCTGTTCCTCTTGCCCAGAGTCAGGACAGCCTGAAGCACAGCTCAGCACAGGGAGAAGCTCATGGAGTATCCCCAGTATCTTCTGGGATGTTTGGCTTGTGGCACATGACAATTTTACTAGGAATGACACAACTGCTCTTTTATATCTATTTCCTGCTATAAACAATTCCATATAAAGCATTCATAGAAACACATTTTGTTACGCAAACACACTAAAAGCAGGAAAACTGCACGAGTACATAAATTAATTGTAAATTATTAATGAGGCAGTAATTAGCCAGAGGAGCATTAATGGGCTGTGGGCAATTCAGATAAGCACAAGGCACATGCCAGCCAGGGAGCATCACTCGTGACACCAGAGACAAAGCGGAGCCGGAATCAGGGCTTGGCTGAAAACTTTGTCAGGGGAGAACAACAAAAAACTATTTTTCCAGCACGAAAGCCAAAAGACAGACAAGTCACCTTCTTTCCTTAAGTCACCTCCCAAACCAAATCAGTCTGGGATTCCATAACTCTTGGAAATAAGGGTTAAAGAATAATCGTCCACAGAGGAAGGAAGATTTCAAAGCCTTGATCGCTTACATTAGCCAAGTGCTAATTTAGGAGGGCAGTTGATGACTGAATGGTTTCTGCAGGAGGCTGTAAGGAGGGGGTGGAAAAACCACAAGGAGAGAAATAAAGGGAAGTTGGACTTTCTCACCTCAGAACATTAATTTTGCTTCTGTTTTCTCATGGTGTGTGAGGGTATAATCACCCAGTGTCTGCTCAACCTCGTGACTCTGAGAACTGCACATTTAGAGATGCTTTCAGTGCTGCCCACAGACTTTGCCCAGAGAAGTGATAACTCTCCTTGTGCCACCTTACACCGCCTTGAAAGCCCCAAACTTGCTGTGTCCATGCCCAGCCTGAACCAGAGCTGTACTTTTCCCCCTGCTGTGGCTCCTGGGTGCTGGGAAAGGCAGAGGAGGGGGCATCTCTGACTGAGGCAGAATGTGTCTGCTTCCTCCTCAGGCTGGAAGTGACGCTGCTTTCCCACCTCATCCCACCCAGCAGCCACCCCGTGCGTGGGGTACGGGGCTGGGGCCCCAGGGGATTTCTGGCATTCCTCAGAAGGGGAAGGATGGCACCTTCTCCTTTGCAGGGAAGCCCAGTCAGCGAGATTTGGGTCAAAAGAGACCCAGGCAGAGGGGAGCAAGCTTTATAAAGCAAGCAGAGCTGGCTGCAGGGCACTGCAAACCAGCAGGGCTTTCCCAAGGTAAGTGGGGATGGAGGATTGCTTTTCCTCTTTTCCTCCTTTCACCAGAAGCTGTGCAGGTGCCATGCTGGGAAGCAGGACTGAAGGAGATGCTGCCTGAGACACCAGCCCAGAAGAAGAGCAGTGGGTGCAGCCCTTGAGGGCTGGACATCCCTCCAATCTTCCTCCCTTTCTCCTGATTCTGCTTTTTCTCACCTCTCCCCCACCTGATTCCCATCGCTTCCCACCCCTGATGCTTTGTGCTGAGACAAGGGGGCATCTTTACCCCCTCACTGCTCCTACTCCCCAGAGAGAGGGAGAACCTCTGCTCCTGGATGGTGAGGAAAGACAGAAAGTGGTTGGTATAACAGGGAATGGTTTGGTTTCCTCTCCCAGAGCCATCAGAAGGATGAACTCTCTCCTCGGCCTCTTTGTGCTGTTTGTCTGGGGTAAGTGTCCTCTCTCAGTCCCAAGGCTCTCTGTGCAGTTACATCCATTGAAATTAGGACCAGGCTGGTGATTTCTCCACCTCTTCCTGTCACCAGCTCTCCCAGACATGCCACAACTCTCCCGTGCCAAGCTGGGAACACATTTCCTCTCTGTTGGGTTATAATTTCTAAGACATCCCCACCCTGGTGCCAGTTTGGGGGCTGGGGGGATGGAGCTGCTGTTGGGGGGCAGGGAATCAGCGTGGTCTCCCCGATTTCCCCCCTCCAGGCCTGTCCCCAGCCCACGGGAGCCTCCTGCAGCTGCACCAGATGATCTCGGAGGCGACAGGGAAAAACGCTCTTCTGCATTATGGCTTCTACGGCTGCTACTGCGGGCTGGGGGGCAGGGGGCAGCCCAAGGATGCCACAGACAGGTGCGAACCCACCTCAAACCCCCTGCCCGGACACGTTCTTGAATATTTTTAAATCTGTGGCGTGAGGGGGAGAAAACTCCATGCCCTAAAGCTGCGATCTCCTGTGCAGGTGCTGCCAGCTGCATGACGCTTGCTACGAAAACCTCCTGAGGTACGACTGTGATGCCAAGACGCGCCCCTACTGCTACAGCTGGCACTACGGCAGGCTCTCCTGCTGTGAGTAGGGCCCTGGAAAAGGGGGTGCCATCCCCCCAAAGCCGGGGCTGACCCCGGGCTCCCCCTGCCCCGCAGGTCAGGGCTCCCGGTGCGCTTTCCTGTCCTGTGAGTGCGACCGCAGCCTGGCGTTGTGCCTGAGGAGAAACGCCAGGAGCTACAAGAAACGCTACCGGCTCTACCCCAACTGGCTGTGCCGGTGATGGGAGCTGGGATGCGGCGCAGGGATCGCCCGTCATCCCTCTGCCCGTGCTGGCCACACCAGAGCCGCCGTGAATTAAATCAGCGCGAAAATAAACAATGCTCTTGTTCAACGTCCCCGGTCCTCTGAGAGCTGCTACTGGGCAGGGAGAGAAATCCCCGTAAATAACCAACATCTTCCCAAAACTTCCCAAGAACCCGGGCTCGGCCCCTGCGTCACCCGCGGCAGAGGGGGGCTGGCCGGGGGGAAGGGGCGTAGCACTCCCGGCTTTGGGACAGACGAGTCCTCCTGGAGCTCCCAGCTGGAGCTGGCGGGCTGCGCACGGAGGGCAGGCTCTCCCCGGCAGGACAGACGGACAGCGGGCAGGATCCCTGGTGAGCAACCCCAGCGCCCCTCGCCCCGCTGCTGTGGAAAGGAAAACCCGGGGTGGGGGTGCTGGGAGAGGCAGCGAGCGGCCCGTGCCCACAGGAAAAGTGAAATCGCTTCCAAAGGGAAGCGCTGCGAGGCTGCCCTGCGCGGGGAGAGCCGAGAGGTGCTGAGGGGTGGGACAGGAGCTGAGAGGTGCCAAAAGCGGTGGGACAGGAGCTGAGAGGTGCTGAGGGGTGGGACAGGAGCTGAGAGGTGCTGAGGGGTGGGACAGGAGCTGAGAGGTGGGACAGGAGCTGAGAGGTGCTGAGGGGTGGGACGGGAGCTGAGAGGTGCCAAAAGCGGTGGGACAGGAGCTGACAGGTGCTGGAGGGGTGGGACAGGAGCTGAGAGGTGCTATGGGGTGAGACAGGAGCCGAGAGGTGCCAAAAGCGGTGGGACAGGAGCTGAGAGGTGCTGAGGGGTGGGACAGGAGCTGAGAGGTGGGACAGGAGCTGAGAGGTGCTGAGGGGTGGGACGGGAGCTGAGAGGTGCCAAAAGCGGTGGGACAGGAGCTGACAGGTGCTGGAGGGGTGGGACAGGAGCTGAGAGGTGCTATGGGGTGAGACAGGAGCCGAGAGGTGCCAAAAGCGGTGGGACAGGAGCTGAGAGGTGCTGAGGGGTGGGACAGGAGCTGAGAGGTGCTGAGGGGTGGGACAGGAGCTGAGAGGTGCTGGAGGGGTGGGACAGGAGCTGAGAGGTGCTGAGGGGTGGGACAGGAGCTGAGAGGTGCTGGAGGGGTGGGACAGGAGCTGAGAGGTGCTGGAGGGGTGGGACAGGAGCTGAGAGGTGCTGGAGGGGTGGGACGGGAGCTGAGAGGTGCTGGAGGGGTGGGACAGGAGCTGAGGGGTGCTGAGGGGTGGGACAGGAGCTGAGAGGTGCCAAAAGCGGTGGGACAGGAGCTGAGAGGTGCCAAAAGCGGTGGGACAGGAGCTGAGAGGTGCTGAGGGGTGGGACAGGAGCTGAGGGGTGCTGGAGGGGTGGGACGGGAGGTGCGGGATGCTCAGGCGATGACACCACTCGCTCTCGGCCAAGAGGCAGCAACGCTGGTGCGAGGGGGCACAGCTGCTTTCCTCCCTGCAGATTTTGGGGTTGATCCGATTTCAGAGGAAGCGTCTCACGGCTGCTCCTATCAAAGTGGCCACGCTGCCTGGCTGAGCCTGTCCCCTGTTTCTCCTGCCAGGCCCAGGTGAGAGGAAGATGAAGGTCCTGCTGGTGCTGATGATGCTGTTTGCCTGCAGTAAGTGCATCCCCGACCCACAGATGGGAGCCAGGCTCATCCCCAAACTCCTGCGCACTCCTCAGGGAGACTCCCAGCAAAGCCTCCTTCCCTCCCCAGTTCCCCAGGCCTCATAACAGGCACATAACTTACAAACAAACAAAAAAAATCACATTTCACGGTCACTCTAGGTGTGTTCACAGCGCACGGGAAGCACCCACGCCCGTTCACACCGGGACTCGAGGGAAGCACCGTAGGAAACCTGACTGCGCATGGATGCTACAGGGGATGGGGCACCTCGAGGGCTTCGGTGGATCGGTACAGGCAACGCTGTCCCAGAGGGCTAACGCTGGTCCCAGAGGGCTAACACTGGTCCCACAGAGGGCTAATGCTGGTCCTACAGAGCTAACGCTGGTCCCAGGGTAACCCCGGGCTCTGCACCACCCCAGCAGCCCCCGCTGAAGCTTTGCAAAATGCAGAGCGGGTGCTTGGCAGCAGCGGGAAGGAATCAGGTTATCGGGAAGCAGGGAAAGTGATGCAGTGTTCAGCCCTAACTCCATCCCGGAGTGGGCAGGGCGGTGCTAGGGACAGCTGCCCGGTCCGTGGGATGGCACCAGAGCAGGGGGACGTTCCTGAAGCCGGGATGCGGGGCAGGGCTTGCATGGGGAGGCAGTGGCTTGGCGTGGGAACGGGCAGGACAGAGAAGCCTCTGAGCGATGCCGAGCAGGAGGAAGCAGAGCTGGCGGCGCTCCCGCCCGGCTGGCAGGGCCTGGGTCAGCCGGGGCGGCAGCAGCCGGTGCCATATGCAGGAAATAGATTTGCCGGCTGTCCGGGTGCCACGTTCCCGACGAGCCCAGGCTCTGCTCCGCCCGCAGGTGCTGCCTGCTCCGAGCCTGCTGCTATGCCAGGCTGGCAGCGCGGCGGTGCCCAGCGGGACCGGCCCAGCCCCTGCCTGCGGCCCGGGCAGGGATCCCCTCGTGCAGTGAGTGCTCGCCCAAAGGGGCTCGGGATGCCCCTTCCCGCACCATGCCCCGTGCGTGGCCCCTTTGCCGGGCTGCTCGGAGCTCTCAGGCTCGCTGTCGGTGCCCGCAGGCTCGGGGACGCGCTGCCAGCGAGGCGCCTGCCGCTGCGAGAGGGCGATGCTGCTGTGCCGGGTCCGGCTAGGCCGCGCTCGCCTGGGCCGGGCCCAGCTCCGCCGCCGCGCCCCGTGCCGGGGACGAGCCGGGCGCTGCTGAAGCACAGACTCCCTGTGCGGAGCCATCTCCGAAGGGACGGCGCCGGCAGCGCCCCCCAGCCCCGGCGAGCCTCCCCCGCGGGGCCTTTTGGCTTCCAGGCGAGCACAGGAGCCCTCCGGTGAAGCCGCCGGCGAGGAGGGGAGCGGCGCTCCCTGGTGTCCAGCACAGCGAAATAAGGGAGGAGGGGACCCCTGCCCCTCGACCCGGGAGGGGCGGGATGGGAAGCGTCCCCTGGGCAGCCTGTCCGCTCCCCGCTTCCTGCTTCTCAGCAAATTCCCTCCTGTTGCTCCAAAATAAAACCAGAGAGCCCAAAGCACCGGTTCCCAGCGTGCAGTGACTCAGCTGAGCCCAGCGACCACCCCTCGCTCTCAGACAGGTTTCCTGTTGAAATACCCAGCAAAAATGACACTTGGGAGGTGATACAATTCACCCCTGGCCTGCTCCAACTCAGCCCTAAACCTTCAGGCTCTGAAAATGTCCCGTTTTACGAGAGAGGGAGAAGGAGGCTGGTGGGAGGGCTGGGCTTGGACCTGGATGATCCTTGTGGGTCCCTTCCAGCTCGAGACGTTCTGTGATCCCCCAAATCTCTGCTGTGACACCATGGCCGGGAGCTTGCCTCACACCCAGTGCTGAGCAAAACAGAGTTCTCACCAGAAAAGAATGCTTTGGCCCAATTCTGCAACAACCCTGATCACATTCCTCAGGAAAAGGCAGCTCAGGCAGCGGCTGCTTCCCCCCACTTCAGCATCCCCAGGTTTTGTGTCCTGGGGTGCTGACCCCGGCAGGTCTCCAGGCTCCAAACCGCCTTCGGGGGGCTCAGCAAGGAAATCAAAGCCACAGAAACAGCAACAAAACACTGTTCCCTCAGGGGCTGATGCCCAGCTGGAATTGCCACCCTGGATTGCCCCATAGCTGCAATCAGTGGCACCAGGAAATAGCCCTGAAATCAGCGATGCTGCTGCAGCTGCCACCCGGGATCAGGGAATCCTCTGCGCAATCCCGGGGAGAGGAGGAAGGAGCCCTGTGCCCAGCAGCTGATAATTGCAGGGCATAAATCAAGGATCAAATCCTCACCGAGAGCATGGATATCCCAGACAGATTGCAGGCTGGGACAAACTGAATCACACTCTCCCTTTGTAAATTCTGGGTGAATTTTAACCATCCGTGAATTTTCCTGCTTGGACATCCGGCTGTACAAATCCATTCATGCAAATCCTCCAAATGCTGATGGTTTGGCTCAGGTGCTGCACCCCCTCAGAGCATTGCAATAAACTGGGCTGCAAGAGTTGTGGTTTTCATACTATGAAACAAAATCCACAGCTTCCCAGGAGGCGTTTGGCTTGGGGGGGGGCTTATTTCCCATTTGGAGAGGGGATCCTGCAAACCTGCCACAGGGAGAGGGGCTGGGGTGGAGAGGCTCTCAGTGGAGCTCAGCCAGTGATGGACAAGAATATCCCTGATTCCCCTGTGATAAAACTGGTTGTGGACTTGGAAAATCCTGGATTATGGCAAATCCTGGTTTAGCCAATTAACTCAACACCATCCCAGGGGACTACTTAAATTAGCCCAGAGAGCTGATGAGGCAAAGGGCCCATGCCAGAGGGGGGAAGAGATTTTGCTGAGCTGAGTTCCCTTCTCTCAGCACCTCTCTGATTCCCACACAAGTTGCATCCTTGTTCCCTGCCTCAGTTTCCCCACCAGCCCTGGGGGGATTTCCTCCCCTGCCTCAGTGCCAGCCCATGCTGGGGTTCCCCAAAAAGCACCACAGAGCAGCTGCAATCACTGCCAGAGGGTATCTGCTAACTGATTGCTCAGTACCACCAATTTAATCAGATTCTCCCCGAGCAAACAACACAAGCAACCTCTTTCCCCCCACTTTCCATCATACATCACTCGTGTTTTTTCTTCTCTGCCATTTGCCTTATTTTGCTTCTAAATAAAGGTGAACCACACACCTCTTGCCATGAGGTATTTGAGAGCAAAACACAGTGCCCAGCACACACGGGGAGAGGGATGGAGCATCCCCACATGCAGGGGGCATCTGGGCACTGAGGAAGCCCCACTATCAGGAAAACCACCAACCATGGCCTTTGCTCAGCTCTATCTCCAGCCACAGCCATTCTGGAGACCATGGGACCTTCCTCCCCTCCCAGTGCTGCATCTCAGCCACTCTGGTAAGTTGGAATGGGAGGAATCTTTGCACTGGCTGCATTTTCTCCCTGCCCAGCTAAGTCAGGATGGAAACAGTAAGACACAGAACGGTGTTTTCCAGCCAAGGCATAAAAAAACCTGTCATCCAGGAAGAAAGTGGATCATGGAATCACAGACTCCTCAGACAACCTCATTCCACCCCCTGCCATGGGCAAGGACACCTCATACTAAATGGTTCCTGTTCTCCCTCAAGTTCTCTCATTTTACTCAGGGAAGCACTGAGACACCCAGAGCCACGCATGCACTCAGCCCCAGGCTGCTGCACACATCGCAAACCTCCTGCCAAGACCCCCCACATCCACACCCTCCTGCCAAGACCTCTGCCACATAAGGCATCCCACAGCCTCCAGCAGTGCCGGGACACCTGCACAGCAGCGGGACCAGTATGGTGAGGACTGTCAATATTTGCCCACTTTGGGCTCCCCAGAGGAGGGGCCCTGCTGAGGGTGCACAGCCATAAAAGGTGCGACCAGCAGCACCTTGGGCTCACCAAACCCCAGAGCTGCCACTGCCAGGATGAAGCTCCTCTCGCTGCTCCTCTTCTGTGAGTATTCCCACCAGCTCCCACCCCGGGAAAGCTCCCAGGCCCTGTCCACAGCCAGGTGGGGATGGTGAGATGCCCATTTTTGCTGTGGAAAGGTGGGATGGGAGGTTGCTTTCCCTGGTGCTCTTAACCCACCTTCTGCAGTCCTAGGACTGGCCCTTGCCAGCTGCAACCTGGCCCAGTTTGCAGTGATGATTAAGCAAAAGACCGGGAAGTCGGCGCTGGCTTACAACGGCTACGGCTGCTACTGCGGCTGGGGCGGCTCCAAACAGCCCCTGGATGCCACTGACAGGTACTGGGACAGGGCAGAGCCCCCAGCCCTCCTCGCCTCCCTGGGTACAGCACTGCAATCTCGTTCCTGCTCCTGAGGGTGGAAAGAGCAATGAGAAAATTGTTGTTTGTCCTTAAAGCCTCTGTAGAAGTGGTTCAGCAGCAGCAGCAGCCGGCAGCAAAGATGCAGTGGTTGATGTTTTACCCTACTGTCTCACCTGTCCCTTGCCCTGACCTACTGTCCACCTGGCTCTCCTGCCCCCAGGTGCTGCCATGCCCACGACTGCTGCTACAAGAAATTGGTCGCCGCCGGCTGCAGCCCCAAAACGACCACCTACAAATACGTGTTCCAAAGAAACCAAATCACCTGCGGTGAGAGCGGGGCGGGGGCAGAGCTCTGAGCGGGGAGGCACAGCCACCCACACCCGGGGAGCTTGGCTTCCAACATCCCCTTTAGATCATCCTGGCCTGCAAATCACACACAGCGGAGTGGGTGGAAATACAGGAAAAGTGCCAGGAATAAGGCAAATAAGTATCTGCTGGATTACGGTGAAGTTTAGAGCTTGGAGACTTCCCTGAGGAGGGGCCCTGTCCTTCCCGAGAGGCCAAACACCAAGGGTTTGAGAGGACCCTCCCATGCTGGATGGGGACAAGCAAAGCTGCCCTGAGTGCTCATTGCAAAGCACATCCCAGAGAGCCAGGCAAACACCCACAGACACAGCAGAGAGAAAGTGAAGTGAATGCTCCACACCCCAGACACGAGACCACCTGAGAACCCCAAACTCAACAGAGGGGCTGTGGGGATGGTCAAAAAACACCCCCTGACCCTCACACCCTTCACCTGCCTCCACCCCCCCCCCCCAATTTTCTTCCAGGAAACGGGAACTCGTGCCAGAAGCGGGCATGTGCGTGCGACAAGAGGGCTGTGGAGTGCTTCCAGAGGGCAGCCAGCTCCTACCGCAAATCCTACAGCAACTACCCCAACTCCAAGTGCAGGGGCAGGACACCCTCCTGCTGAGCACTCCTGCCATGCTCCTGCTCCAAACCTGCCAGGAACCATCAGAACTGGGGGGCTCTGCCTTCCCTGTGGCCAGCCAGGTCACGGCACAGCCCTGAGGCACTGAAAAACTGTCCAGCAGCTTTCCCCAGAACCTTAGCACAGGGAAAAACTGCTGCCCATGGTTGAATAACTCATAAAAATCAGGTAAATCCTGCAAATAAAGATATGTTTCAAAGTATATTTCCAGTGTTGTGTTTTGAGAATCAGTGGTGGAAGGGGTAGGTAACAGCATGGAGCTTGAGGGCTGATTTTTTGAAGAAAACTTTCCTTCCTGTATATATTTTTTTCTTTAAAAATGATTAGAAGTGACATTCTAGCAGTCAACCAGTAAATCTTAAGAGCTCCAGAGAAAAAAAATAAAAGCCCACAGAAACAGCAAGTGGCTGCTGCACCTTAAGCCCAAAGCAGGCTCCAAGCCCAGCTTTGCTCCAGGAGCTCAGCCTCAATCCACAATCCAGCCCCATCCCACTGCTAATGACTGTTTAAGCAATTAATACTGACTGAAAGCACAGGGAAGCCCAGTGGGGGTGTCTCAGAGGCTTGGTGGCCCTTTCTTGCAGACAGAGACTCAGGCTGCAGCTCCGTGCAGCCACCTTGTCCCACATCACAGCTGCACATGATCCCAAATCAGCCCTAATTACCTCTAACAAGCCAGGGCTGGCTGCACCCTGAGCCTTGATGGAGGCACCTGCAGCTGTAATGCTGCCTCTGAGATGTGATCTGCCTAAAATAAAGGAGTTTTAAGAGTAACTTATTTGATTTCCACATCAGTGCTGAGGGCTCCTGCCTTGGTTAAGCGTTTCCACAAGCAACAGCACCCTTGCCTCAAGCTCCTACAGTAAATGTGGTATCTTTGTAACTCCAAACCAGTAATTTCTTCTCATTTTCTACAGGCAATAAGGATTCTAGAAGCTGAGACAGAGCCAATGCTGCCTTCTAAGGCTGGTGCTTGCACCCAGGAAGCTCCAAGGAACCACCCCACAGCTCAAACACCAGCACAAACCACCTTCTTTTATCCCACACTGGATTATGGATCATTCTTCATGCCCAATTTCCCTTCCTTTCTCTCCCTTTTCTCATCTTTTATCCCACACTGGATTATGGATCATTCTTCATGCCCAATTTCCCTCCCCTTTCTCATCTTTTATCCCACACTGGATTATGGATCATTCTTCATGCCCAATTTCTCTCCCTTTCTGCAGCTCCCAAAGCTCTGCAGGCATGGAGGCCATGGGTGACATGGCAAAAGCTGAGAGATAAACCAGAAAGCAGCTCCTAAGTAGGAACAAGGGAAAGGAGACACAGAGCAGCACAGGCAGAAAACCCTTCCCATACACAGCCATGCTAATGGAGGTCAGCCAGAACCTGCCTAAATGCTTACAACTTCCAGTTCAACTGAATTCCTGACCTGCAGGGGCAGGATTTGGGAAAATAAGATCAGGGAAGATGATGGAGGGAGACAGGAGGCAGGGAAAGTGGCTTTCCACATCCTCCTGCTGCGCACTTGCCCTTGAGAAGCTCACAGTGACCCTGCTGCAGGAACAGCCAAAACACCCTCCTATTTGTCAGCCAGCTGCTAGGAACAAACAGTCATCCTCCTCAGAGCCCAGGGGAACATCCAGGGCTTATTGTCCACCCCTGGCCCGTGGATTACGGAGCACTCAGCTCCACCAAGGAGTAAACACACACCATGGATGAATCATGGTGTTGTTCTTCTCTGCTCTCTTGCCTCCCTTCCTCCTCCCAGGAAAACCCACCATCAGTTTTCAAAGCAAATTCACTGCATAAACTGAGTTCTGTGAAGAATGTTGCACAAAGATTCCCCAGGGAAAAAATATACATTGGTAGGGTGGAAATTTCAATGAGAAAAACATCAAAGAGACAAAATCAGTTTTAACATCTTTGGCTATGGAATGGCTGTGCAGGCACAAAGCTACCCTGGCAAGATAAAGGGAATTTGACTGGTTTGTCAAGATTTATGAGCCCAGCACATTAAGAGTTTATTTTAATCATATTACACTTGGAAATGAAAGAATTTTCAGCCCCAGATTTTGTTCATGTATCAGAGGCCACGAGCTGCAGGCCAGTCTCTCCCTCTGCTGTTGGTGCTGCTGTTGCAGACCCTCCTTTCCTCCTGCACCCACGGGCTGAGGTTTGGGTCCCTTCCTTGGCCTCCAGACCAACTCCCTTCACAGCTCCCAGGCTACAGGCAACAATTAATGTCTTATCAGCTCTGGCTCCACAGGACAAAACCCCAATTCATTGAGATCAAACCTCTTACAGTGCACAACTGCAATTTCTTATCTCTTCAAACCTGCAGAACACACCTGCCTTTCAGACAAAACACAGGACAGGGCAGGACACGGGTGACACAGTCACCTGCACTGCCTTGCCAAACATGCTGTCACAATTTATCACCCCCTGAAAGAACGTGCACTTTCTCCCCACTAAGCTGTGACTCACCTCCCTTTCCACTACTGTAAAAATTATTGTCTTGGAGAAAAAGGAATTCCTACACCACTTTTTACAGGAGAGCTCCTTCCTTTTTATTCTTCAAGTACCAGCCCAGTTCTTGGCAGTTCAGTAAAAAACCCAGTAATATTTCCATGCTGATTTATATACTTTTAAGCACAGACAAGTTTTTCAAATGCAACACTCCTTACATTTAAAAAATCCCTTCCACCTCTGCCCTGGCTGATGAGGTGTCTCCTGTCTAAGGGCACATGTGCTTTCTTCAAGCTTAGTGCTTGTTACAAGCCCAAAAACCTGAATGGAGCTGAAACACTGGGAGCTATAAATCAAAGGTTGATCAATCCCACAGTCATTTCACCTCTATCCAAATTCTCAGTCCTACAGAGGAAAACATCACAGGAGTCAAGTACATTCTCTTTGGTGACCTCACTAAAATGGAATTTAAGAAGAAAAAAAAAGCTTGATTGATGAAGTGAAATAGGCAGGTTTCCCAGGGATCACTGCTGCTTGGGAGCTTCTTCCCAGGACTCTTGGTCCTTTGGCTATACTAATTTCATTTGGAGACTGATACCTATCCAGCTCATGACTTAGACTCAAAGCCCTGGAGTAGCCCAATAGCTCTGGAACAGGGCAAAGGGGACAAGACTCCAGGTGTCCAAGTAACAACACTCATCAGAAACTTGAAGCCTGTTCCTGTCACATTTTACCAGGTCAGAAGAATCAGCTCTGCGTTCTCATGAGTCCACTGGGATTATTGTTTTGTTTTTTTTTTCCTCCTACAGGTCTCATCATAAAGGAGCTGATCCCAAACCTCAGCAAGCATGGATGCAGCAATCCCCATCTCCCTCCATGTATTCATCACTTCTGAACCTGCTCAGTGCAATGCCAGCAGCTCTAGTGAGATTAAAACTTGTCACTGTATTCCTGCATGACAAACAAAAGAGGAATGTCATGTTTGAGACATGAGTGCTGGCTGACACACTTTGCTTTGGAAAGGATTCTGGGACTCTGTTTTCTTACTTTATTTTAATTTAAATAGAAAAAGATCTGCTAGAGATATTCCTGAGTTGAGATTTCTTAAGAGATTGTCTGACACCCTGACAGCAAGGTAAAATAAAGCTCCTCCAGGCATAACCAAATAAAAGAAAAGAAAACAAAACAAAACCAGGCACATCAAGAGATGTCAAAATAAATCTGACACCGTTGTGTGAAGAAAAGGTCCTGACCTTCATGTAACTCCAAGATTATAGACCCAAGTCTCTACTTCCTGTTAAGTTTAAACAACTCTTCTCACCACAGGTTGATGCAGAATCAATGAGCAATTGTCCTCCCCACAAGCAAAGGGAGAGGAAGTTCTCTTGTGTTTGGAAATCCCAGCAGAGATGGATTTCAAGATAAACACGGGTGCCTGGAAATTCTCCTGGGGGAATTTTGTCTTCATCAGTTTTATTTGCTTTTCTCATCAGAGCACTGAGTCATATGTTTAGGGCAGCCATGGCCTTGACCAGGGTGACATGGCTGGCTGGGTCTGTCTCTGTCCTGGTGTCTGCACTGTCCCCCTTGGTGGCCAGGACCTTCTGCCGGTGCCTCTCCTCCTGCCGCTTCTTCTTCTCCAGCCGCTGCTGCTCCTTCCTTTGCTTCTTGGCCACCTGAAAGGGAAGGATGAAAACACAAAGTTCAAACCACACGTGCTCTGCTCAGCTGGGGAAAAGTAATAAAGGAGACAAGCAGATAGCAAGGCAGCTGCCAGAGGACATTCCTAACTGTTTATCAGGACTTTATTCCAAGTTGTTTAGGGCAGAGTGCTGCATGTCACCAGGAAATGTCTGTGGCAGAGCACTCACAGCTGCAGCAGTGACAAAATGCAGTGAGCAGAAGCTCTTTTTAACTGAAAGGAGAAGAGAGCTGCTGGGGAAGCAATGCTAAGGCATCCCCCAATCACTGAGGGGTGCTCACATCGCTGCCAAACCCCTCACACACCTTCGGGTTTCTGCTGGCTCGGTTCTCTTCCCTGGATCCAGCTTGTCCCTTGTTGTTCTCTGCTTCACCTTGATGCAAGCTCGGATTTCCAAAGATTCTTGAACCAGTTCCATTCTCTTCCCACAGTGTCCTGCTGCAGGATTTCTGCTCCCTGCCCAGGGGCTTCTGCTGCTCCTCAGCACCTGCCAACAGCAGAGTTTTCCTCAGACATGCTCTATCCAGGAGCTGTAGCACTGTCAGCCAATTCTTTTTCCCAGAAATCCTGGGGCTTTTTGGAAGCTGGATTGAAGCTGCCCTCACTAACAACCTTCCTGAGCACAGGAAGCTGAAGTGGCAGCACACAAACCCCACCTCTCCTGCTCCTGTCCCCAGCACCAACATCACTGTCACCTGAAGCCCCAGGTGACAAACTGTGCACTCACCTATTCCTCCCCCTTCATTCATCTGCAAGATGGCAAATATTGCAGACTCCACGTTGTAGTCCTCCACCTCAAGAATGTGGCTTACTAAATCCATGTCCTGTCCACAAGAGGGGAAGGAGAACACTGAAGAAGTTCAAATCTCTGACCCACATACACTTAACAACACCTGCACCACTGAGAGGGGGCTGCTGCTTTTATGATCATTCACTTGGCCTGTGTTTCATTTCTGAAAGGGTGAGGGGGGAAACCTTAAATTCCTGAAGCTCAGGAAAGAGGAATACGCTGGTTTTTAGTGTAAGCTTCCCTTTTGGCCCTTTCTGTTCTGTGCACCTGCACAGTACCAACAGCCAAGAGTCACAGATTATCCAATTATCTGGGATCTTCAATACCCCCAAAGGATTTCAGAACTTACAGGATTTGTTTCCAAGTGAATTTTTATGAGAGCCTCAAGACAAACCTTCCAAAATTATCAGGCATCCACAGGTTGGTATTTCACCCGCATTAAAGGGCTGATTCTAGGATGAGATGCACCCTGATTTGATGGCCATGGTACTCAAGTTTGTACAAAATGAGTGGTTTTTAGAACTTTTCCCAGGACTACTTCCATGTATCAAGGTTTGAACATTAAGCCCAGAAAAGGCTCCTTGATACTTACTGAACACCCAGTTGCACTGCACACTTTTTGTACAGCATCTTCCATCTCCACCTCAGTCTCATCTTCAGAGTTGCCCTTCTGTGGCTTCACTTTCTCTGCCTTATTGGAATCGTTCTTGCAAAGCATCTGAAGAAGAGCAAAGCCCAGCAGATCACACTGATCACACACCCAGCACATCACACAAGCATGCAATCCAACCAAGTCTGACATCCTAACAACAGTAATTATAATGGCACACTTTCCTCAGGAACATCCTCAGGAACATCAAAACCTCTTGGAAACTGTGTAACTTCCACCATGGCTGAGAGCTTCCCACATCTCCTGCACTGCTGAACAAACTCCAGTGCACTACAACATCATAATCACAATAAATGAGCTTTTAAATTGAGTATTTTTAATACAACACCACACCTCAGCTGCGTGCAGAGAACCACAATTACTCCTCAACATCAAAAAAGGAATATGAGGAAGACAACTACATTCAGCTGTTTCATTTCCAGCTCTTTCCTCCCTTCCCCTCTGTTTTTCCATTTGAGGTGTGTGATTACATCATTTAGATGAGGCTGCTTCCAGACAGCCCACATCACAGCACCAGCTCTGAATTAATTTCCAGCCCAGAGGCTGAAATCCTCCTTCACAGCCCCTCCCCAGAGAGGCAGCAGCATGAGCTACAACCTCGGGGCTTTGCTCTCCCAGCACAACACGGCAACCCAGCTCCTCCCTCCATCCCAAATGAGGATGGAAATCAAGTGGCAGCATTGCCCAGCCCTGTGTGTCACCCCCAGGTGGCTCATTCCACCAGAACGCACCTCCATCCGAAGGTGGGCCGGCGCCTCCGAGTCGTCGCTGAGCCTGCGGACGCTGTCATAGTGCTCGCCGTGCCTGTAGGCGATGTGCAGCTCCCTGGCGCCGCTCCTGTCCGTGCCCCGGATCTCAACAAAACAAACAAACTGCAAATGAGCAGCTGCAATCAGCTTCAGCACCCGATTTCTCAGAGTGTTCGTTTTTTGCAGCGATGGCAAACACTGGGAAGGAGGCAGGTACGTGGCTGCTGAGCATTTGAAAGAGGAAGGGAAGAAGTATGAAAGCCAGATGTAAAATATAGGACAGTTACATCAGAACAAACAAAATGTGGAATGAAAATATTTTTCTGGAAAGCTCAGAACTATTTCCTGAACTTTCCACAGGAGCTATCTGTTTTCTGATCATCTTCCCAGAACCAGCTTCAGCAAGAACTCCCAGGGAATATACCATGTAATTTTACTCTCAAATACGAGGGAAGAGAGGCCATTCAAGTGACAGCAACAGTGGAAACAGTCACTCAGAGTAAATTTTGATTTGCAGCTGGGACAAGATGCTGTTTTAACAGCATTCCAAGCAGCTGTATTTTGTTTTTAGAAGAATGCAAATCTATGAAAATGTATTAACTCCATTCAGGAGCACTGTTAACAACCAAATCTTGCTTTGTCAGCACCAAGTTACAGCAATTTCCACAGAAAATTCCTGCTCGGAGTATTATCTGTACTGATGTGAGAATAGTTCCTACCCTGATTATCAGTGTCTTGAACTATTAGATAAGAGCTACATAGCATTCCAGCTCCTGCCAGGAATGCAGAAAATCCCACTGCACTTGCAGACCAGCTTGGCTTGACCTGCCAGCCCAAGTTCATCCAAAGCTCTCCAGACGTCAGCAAGCAAAGGACCAGAACTCCTTGCTTAGGGCTCCAGAGTTTCCCAACCCTTTTACGTCTGTGAACTGCCTTATCTCAGCTCCCAGACCACACACCAAGGCACCTTTCAGCCCTGCCTGCAGTCTGTGCTGCACTAATGACATCAGGTTTTCCAACAAATAATTCTCCATTCATCTATTTTACACTTGCTCACCTTCAGGTTCCAACTCAACACTTGGTTACACTTTACTCCTGCTTTCTATTCTATTAAATTATTCCACTGCAGAAACTTGGGTAAGATTTATTTTAAACATTTCTCCTCTGCCAGAGCTTGAATAGGTATCTAACAAATCCCAAAGCTCTTGAAAGATTTGAAAATGAGCCAATTTAGCTCTCATTAGGGAAGCCTCTTTCCACTCTGGAGTGGGCCCAGAAGAGGCCACCATATTGATTTAGAGGGATGAAGCAGCTCTTCTATGAGGACAGGCTGGGAGAATTGGGATTGTTCAGCTTGGAGAAGGCTCCAGGGTGACCTAAGTGTGACCTTCCAGGGCCTGAAGAAGCTGACAGGAAAGATGGAGAGAGACTGTGGGCAAGGGCCTGGAGTGTCAGGACAAGGGGGAATGGCTCCCATTGCCAGAGGGCAGGGACAAATGGGATACTGGGAAGGAGTTCTAGCCTGTGAGGGTGGGCAGGCCCTGGCACAGGTGCCCAGAGCAGCTGTGGCTGCCCCTGGATCCCTGGCAGTGCCCAAGGCCAGGCTGGACAGGGCCTGGAGCAGCCTGGGACAGTGGAAGGGGTCCCTGCCATGGCAGGGGTGGCACTGAAGGAGCTTTAAGGTCCCTCCCAACCCAAACCAACCCAGGATTCTCTCATTCCATGAACACACTGAAACTGGTAAGTAAATTAGAGCTGCAGATTAAAAACAGAGGGGAAAAAAAATCCAGCCTGTTATCCAAAAAGCCAATAAATAAATAAATAACCTACAAATCTCAGCTAACTTCAGTCTACAGTTGGACTCCATGATTTTAAAGGTCTTTTCCAACTTTAACAATTCTATAATTTTCAGTCACTATCAAAAAAGTTGAAAGTGTTCAAAACCAAAAGTTCCATGCAGAGATGTCCACCTGCCAAGAGCTTTTCATGATGGTACAACTACTCACAGTTCTCCTGACTCACACCATTCTCAAGGGCCTGAGACAACCCTTCACTAACAGCACTGCTCAGGCAGGACAGAACCTCATCACAAACTCTGTACTGACACCCTGACATGGTCACTACGAGCAGATGAAAGAATCAAGGACATTAA
This sequence comes from Emberiza elegans, assembly GCA_024865655.1. Classification (NCBI taxonomy): domain Eukaryota; kingdom Metazoa; phylum Chordata; class Aves; order Passeriformes; family Fringillidae; genus Emberiza; species Emberiza elegans. Next base: position 7,472,921 of record JALJVW010000067.1, on the reverse strand, counting down.
AATTGCAGTAAGTGATAACACTGAGAAATAACACACGAAAAGCACCCCTGTGACCTCCCCTACAGGTACTTCACCCACCTGTCCCTCTGCCCACGGCTGCCCATAAATGAGAGCTTAAACTTGCTTTATTTCAGGAATCCACATGAGGCTGTTTTAAATGCAGTCAAGATGTTACTGACAGCTTTCATCTGCTTTTTTATCTTTATTGCCCTGTTTAATCTATAAACTTCATTGGTTCTGTCTGTAAATAGAGGCCAGAAACAATCCTGGCTTGAATACAGGTCCTCACTTGCTCAGTGACCAGGCTGACTGAGCATGGACCCGTTCCACCTGCCATGGAAAAACAACAACAAAGAGAAAACAAGGGACCTGATGGATTACTTGTCTCAGGGCCCCTCTGTCAGAGGAAACCACACCACACAGTGCTTTCCATGAGCTGATTAAAAACATCACTTTAAGGTTTTTAAAATGTATTAAAAACCTCATTTCTCTATCTGTCAGAAGCCTTGGCATTCCACATCCCACTCAGAATTGATGGAGCTTCACTCCAACACAGTGCATGCCCTGCTATACCTTCATCTCCACCTTCCTGCATCTTATTGTACAGGTTTCCTTAAGCCTAGCTCAAACTCCCAGGGGCTGTGCTGCCCTTCAGAAGCACTCACCAGGTTAGAGATGGGCAGGGAAGAACCACCTGAAGTTCAACAAGGGCAATGCAGGTCCAGCCCCTGGGGAGGAGCAGCCCCAAGTACCAGCACAGGCAGGGTGACCTGCTGGAGCATCTCTGCAGGGAGGACCTGGGGGTGCCATGGTCAGTGAGCTGTCCTGGAGCCAGCAGAGTGTCCTGGGGGCCAGGGGCCTTGGGGTGCACTGGGAAGAGCACTGGCAGCAGGTCAGGGAGTGACCCTGCCCCTCTGTCCCTCTGCCCAGCCCTGGGAGGCACAGCTGAGCGCTGTGTCCAGCCCTGGGCTCCTGGGGCAGGGCCAGTGGAGGCTGCAGAGATGAGGAAGAGCCTGGAGCATCTCTCTGCCCAGCAAGGGCTGAGGGAGCTGGGGCTGGGAGACAGAACCAGATGATCCAGTATGGTCCCCTTCCAACCTGACCCATTCTGGGATTCCTGTCAGAAAACTCAGCTCAAATGCACTCTGAGCTTCAGGAGACAGAGCATGGCACTGAAGGTCATGGCTTAAAACCCAAGTAAAACACATTGCTCTGTCCCCACATACCCATCTCTCATGCACTCACTGTTTTCTTTCCTGCCCTCTACTCCTAACCAAAATCTCAAGTGTTCCCCTCTTCAAAAACCAGGCACAGCTCTGCACCATGCCCAGATCATTGCAGCTAATGCTCTTTTTTAATAAATCAGGATTTTCCCACAGTATTTATATCCCTCAGGTGAAAATTAGGCAAAAATGTAGAAGCTTTGTGTCTCACCTGCCACAGTGGAGTGTTGAGCTGATGAATAACCACATTCATTTGATTGTTCCTTGCAAAGGCCACAATAGCATCATTGCCAGCAAAAGTACCAGGCTTGGCCAAATTGGCAACTAAAGGAAAAAACATTCACAAGAGTTGGAACCTAATTTCTGATACTTCCAAAAGCAGTGGAGGGATAATGAGGGGTGAGATTTCAACATGAGCCCAAGAAATTCTGGAAGGGAAATCCCACCTGTGAAACAAGAATTTGGCTGCAACATGAGGTAATGCATTCAAAGGACCACAGAAATCTCTAAAATGGCACTCCACCCTTAGACAAAGCAAGGCCACTGGCTCTGTTAGCTCAGAAGGAGGAGTGCCATGTACTGCATGACCAAACTACCTTCATGCATCATCTCCATGGTACCTGGCACATCAAAGGCTGTATTTGTCTCTGGTTTGGATCCTCCCCTCGCTTCCCAGGAGGAAATACTGAGTGCCAAGGAGAAAGAAACCCAAAGAAATCAGCCACTCACCAAAACAGCCAAATACCCACCAATATTAAAGGAGGACGAGACAATTTTTCTTAAGTTCCTTTTGAAAACACCTAATTTTTATGCCTTGCCTTTTTGGTCTCTCCTTCCTTCTCCAAGTTTCTCCCAAATTTAAATAATGTCCAGGACAAATTCAGTGAGGATTAGCACAATTTTTACTCCTTGCCTTTTTAGTCTCTCTTTCCTTCTCCAAGTTTCTCCTAAATGTATATAATGGCCAGAACAAATTCAATGAGGATTCCCACAGCACCACAACAGCCCTAAACATAAAGTCCCTGTTTCTAAAAACTAGACAGAAGCACTAAGGTAATTCAGGGATGAGGAACTGCTTAGCAAGGAGCAGCATGACACAAGGACGCCTCCCAGGACGTCCCACGGAGCCCATACCATGCTTGTCAAAGGGCACATCATCCTCCACGAAGGGCTCGAAGTCGGCGCGCTGCCGCACCATGAACTGCACGGTCTCCTGGCGATGGCGCAGGTGGTTCCGGGAGTGCCCCTCCAGCTGATCGCCCAGCGCCCGGAACAGGCAGTTCCTGCAGAGAGGGAAATGAGGAATGGGTGTGTCACGGGCAGCAGAAGGAAAACAGGTCACAGGGAAAAGGGGCTGCGCTCATTCTGCCCAGTTTAGTGAGGCTGTGAAGGCAGAGGAGCGCTCACTCCCTGTGCCTTGAATGGCTGGGTCTGAGTGATCGCGTCACGGTAAAACTGCTGGGCCCAACTGTCCCACACTGACACCAGACAAGGGACATAAAAAGCAACGAAGGACAAACAAACACCCCACTGAGCAACTTCTCAGCAGGAACGTTTACTACCTTTTTCACCTTCTACAAAAGAAGGGGTGAAAGTATTCCCTAAGAACACTTATGGCCCTTCCTATGCTCAGCTCCGCTGGACACTGGAGCCCCCGGCCCCCTGGGCACCAGGGCTGGGACTGGCCCTGCAGAACTGCAGGGAACAGTGGAGATCCCTGAGGGTACAGCGGGGAATACAGCACAGGGCCCACTTCAACAGGGAGGGGAAAACCCTCGGCCCCGGGACACGGGCTCCCATCCCCCGGGATCCATGAAAGCCCTCGGCCCCAGGACACGGGCTCCCACCCGTGTGATCAATGAAAGCCTGGCCCCGGGACACGGGCTCCCACCCCCCGGATCAATGAAAGCCCTCGGCCCCGGGACACGGGCTCACATCCCCCGGGATCCATGAAAGCCCTCGGCCCCGGGACACGGGCTCCCACCCCCCCGGTAGGGGCTCCACCCCGATCAATGCCCTCAGCCCCTTCAGGGGCTCCCACCCCTGAGAGAATGCCAGCCTTCAGGGGCTGTCTGGGGACACCTGTCGCACCCGTCGCGGCGCTCACCCATCTCCCGGCACCTCCCGCAGCTTGAGGCCGAGGGCCCGGAGCTGCCCGGCGAGGCCGCCGCTGCCGCCCGGGGCCGGTCCGGCGGGGGAATGCCGGGGCCGGCGGCCCTTCCTGGCGGGGGCGGCGGGCCGGGCCTTGCCCGCCTGTTTGCGGGACATCCCCGCCGGGGCCGCCGCGCCGGGCACCGGCCGCGCCACGTGACCGCAACCGGGCGCGGCTCACGTGACCGCGGCGCCGGGACGGGGTCACGTGAGCGCCCGCCCGCCCGGGGAGCCTCGAGGAGGAGGAAGAGGAAGGAGAGGAAGGAGAGAGGGCACAGCGGGGTCCCGGGGGAAACTGGGGCTGCGCGTGGGAAAGCGGGAGCGGCGAAGGCAAGGATGGCGCAGCCAAGCGCCGGGAGCGGCGTGTCCGCCTGGAAGCACCGGGGAGGCGCCACAATCACCGATGTCGTACCAAAAGCCGCCGGATTCCCGCTAATTGGCCTCTGCTGTTAATTGCACTCCCCCCCCCTCCAAGAGCATTTCCCTGCTGCCGTGCACAGCTCCCGGCCCTGACCTCACGAGCGGGCGCTTTGTGCTGCCGCTGTGCACCGGGACACGCCACCGCACACCGTGTCTGCTCAGCCCCAATCCTGCTGCTCAACCCCAAATCACCGCTGCCCAGCCCCAGTCCCGCTGCTCAATCCCAAATCACCGCTGTTCAGTCCCAATCCCGCTGTTCAACCCCAAATCACCGCTGCGAAATGAACCCCCAGCGAACAGGGAGCTGAGCAGATGGAGTACCCGCGAGGTGGCACCAGGAGAACGGGGCTGACAGCAGCGGCAGGGCAGGAGCGGAGCCGAGACAGCGATGATTAATTAAATGTGATAAGTGTAATAAAGTGAAGCCCTGCGTCTTGCTTCCTCTAGCACTGAGGGAGACGCCTCACAGGATGCTGGAAAAGGGGCACAGCAAGATGGGTGATTTGTCTGGAGCAGGGCTCCTGGGGAGGAGTCCCTGCCACCCTCCTGCTCCTTGGCTTTCCCATGTCCCACAGGAGCCGGTTAAAGGAATCGCCCAGCAGCAGCAGCAGCCACCAGGGCATCGCTGTGCCCGTGGCTGTGGGTTCCTCTGCTGGCATCGTGGCAGAAACTGCCCGGGGCTGTCAGAACTGCTGCACATCGAGTCCACATGAGGCCAAGATGAGCAGGGGGATGGAGGCACCTCTCCCATGAGGGAAGGCTGGGAGAACTGAGATTGTTCAGTTTGGAGAAAAGAAGGCTCCAGTGTGACCTAATTGCAGCTTTTCAGTACCTTTCTTGTCAGGGAGCTGACAAGAAAGATGGAGAGAGACTGTGGACAAATGCCTGGAGTGTCAGGACAAGGGGGAATGGCTTCCACTGCCAGAGAGCAGGGACAAATGGGACATTGGGAAGGAATCCTTCCCTGTGAGGGTGGGCAGGCCCTGGCACAGGCTGCCTAGAGAAGCTGTGGCTGCCCCTGGATCCCTGGAAGTGTCCAGGGACAGGCTGGACAGGGCTTGGAGCAACCTGGGACAGCGGAAGGTGTCCCTGCCATGGCAGGGGGGCACTGGATGGGCTTTAGGGTCCCTTCCAGCCCAAACCAATCTGGGATTCTATGAATTTCTAATTCCTAGCTCAGAGGGCACATCCCAACAGCTTTGTGAGGAATGCTAACAGAACAGTCCCAGGAATGCAATAAGAGGCTTCACAGCACAGGGATTTCTAAGCTGGATGTCATTTTTCTGTTCCTCTTGCCCAGAGTCAGGACAGCCTGAAGCACAGCTCAGCACAGGGAGAAGCTCACGGAGTATCCCCAGTATCTTCTGGGATGTTTGGCTTGTGGCACATGACAATTTTACTAGGAATGACACAACTGCTCTTTTATATCTATTTCCTGCTATAAACAATTCCATATAAAGCATTCATAGAAACACATTTTGTTATGCAAACACACTAAAAGAGGGAAAACAATGTGAGTACATAAACTGACTGCAAATGATTAATGAGACAGTAATTAGCCAGAGGAGCATTAATGGGGCTGTGAGCAATTCAGATAAGCACAAGGCACATGCCAGCCAGGGAGCATCACTCGTGACACCAGAGACAAAGCGGAGCCGGAATCAGGGCTTGGCTGAAAACTTTGTCAGGGGAGAACAACAAAAAACTAATTTTCCAGCACAAAGTCACCCTTACTCACTGGTAGAACACAGAGCAGATAGACATGGAGCATAGATTCATCCCAACCAGTTCTAAACTTTTTATGTTGGGAGTGTAGTTGACCCTCTTGGTGTCTGTTCCAACTTCCAACATCTGCAAGGTGTTTTTATATTGTTCTAGTAATTACAAATCAGATTTTAAGACATTTCCATTTTGGACATGGGAACTGACAGAACAAATTTGAAGCTTCTAAACTGTTGTAATAGTGGCAAGTCTGTTTTCTGCTTTCCTGGATCTTTTTAACAGCATGAAGTTGCTGACAAAGAGTTATATGAAATGCAAAAGAAAATTTTCTTTTTAAAGATAAGTGAGTCTTGCAGCTCACCAGCCTACTTCCAGACATTCCTGCACTTTGATACCAGATTCTGTAACTGAGAGATACTCAGGCTCCTAAAATTTGGGGTAATCCAAAAGTCCATCAAGCACCACCATATGCCACATCAGCAAAAACACAGGAGAGCTCAGGCACCTTGACGAAGTTTGCTTACGACAAACCTTCTATTTCTCAGCAAATAAGAACAAGTTCTTCTCACCTCATCCCCCTCCAGCAAGTTCATGAGATTAGAGCCTTCCTGAACTCCCTGCCCTCCTCACCTGCAGTTGTTTCATTTCTTTCTGCTGCTCCTCTCTGGGAGGGAGACTTGGGGGCATGGGCAGTGTGAGCATTCAGGTGCACTTGAGGCTACCAGTGTGGTACTGTGTGTCTTCTGCTGCTAACACTAACCTCATCTGGCTTTTTGGGATTAGTGATCCTTCCCTTCCTTCTTTCATTCCTTTCTTCTGTGGGATTCTTGCTGAGAAACTATCTGTATTTTACTGCTCAAATAAAAAGGCAGAAAGAAATTAGAGACTGAGGGATTTTGTTCAGGCATTTTTTTCAGATGAGATGAATATTAACAAAATCACTCAAGAAGGGCATTCCCAAGTGCACAAGGTTGTTTGGTGAACACCACAGGAGAGAAGATGGTTCCACCCTCTAGGACACTGCTCTTGCTTTTAGTTTTCTGATCTCTTTCATGGACTCTGAGAGACCCTGTGTGGGCCTCAGTCATGTTTCAGTTTGTACTGGAAACCTTCTGATTACTAAAACAAACAGGACAAAAGAGTTATCCTAGGCTGAAAAAAGAGATACCCTAGGATAACAGAGCTAATAACAATTGGACATTCAGCAGTCAAATTAGTAATTTCAATCTCATTCTTCACTTGGTGCTGTCAGGTAGTAAATGTTTTTAAACCAAGAGCAAACTTCCTACGCAGAGAGCCCAAAGCTGTTAATACATATGCTTTAATTAAAGCACTGCATTCAGCACACCAGTGTCAGAAACAGGTAATTCCCCCAAGCCTGTCTAGCAGAGCACTGTTTGAAGAACAATGAAATTGCTTTCATCTAAGAGAGTTCTAATTTAATAATAATGGTAGTGTCTGGCTGTCAGAGTGGTCTGCTAATGCCATGGAGTCTGCTTCCGGACAGGAATTGCCCACTGATATTATCAGTCATTGTAAACTGTCTTGGCTGGGAAGTCAATCATTAACTCTGGTCCCCATGTCATAAAAACATCATATTGTAAGAGCATGACTGGCTTAAAGCTCTCACTAATCAATCAGGCATACAGCAGGAATACAGCAACACATAAAAGGAGCCAGAGACTCGGGAAATCCTTCAGCTAAGGGGAGACAAGCTGCACCGAGGTTTATCTCCATGGAGAAATCCACTGACAAGCCAAACAAGGAAAACAGATTGTCAGCTCCTGGAGTACTGCAGGCTGAGGCAGACAGTCCAGCACCCGTGGCAGGAGGTGCTGCAGAAATGAGCAGAGCAGGATCCATAACACAAAACTCAAAACACGAGAAGAGAGTGGGATTCACTGAAGAGTGTACTGAAGAAATGGAGAGCCCTTCAGGAACAGAGAGAGACAGTCCTGCTGCCTTTAAACCAGCAGGTTTGGAACAAGACTCTCCAAACTCACGGCCGCTTGCTGTGCTAACGGACACAAACTCTCCTGAAATGAGCACGTTGGACCTGAACCTCCAGTGCTCAGACACAGCCACCCTGGACATGGACTGCATGATCTGCTTCAACAAGTACAGCATCTACAGAGTCCCAAAGCTCCTGGACTGCCAGCACACCTTCTGTGCTGTCTGCCTCAAGCTGATCCTCAGGAAAGAGGAGAGCACCTGGACAATCACCTGCCCTCTCTGCAGAAAACCCACCTTCGTGTCAGGAGGGCTGATCCGCACACTCCAGAATAAAGAAGACATCCTGGAGCGCTTGGAGAACCTTGATTCAAACCCTGAGGTGTACATCTGTGCCATGGGGCTGGATGGCAACAGCTGGACTCAGAGCAGCCAAGACATTTTGAACCCAGAGGAGAGCAGCCCAGCACACAGCAGCCTGGCTGTGCAGAGACTCCTGCTGCTCCTGCTGCTCGGGGTGATCCTCGCCATGCTCATCCTCCCCTTCATGTACTCAGGGAGGGTGAAATGGGTAATTTGTCTCCTGCTTACTTTGGGGTTGCTCATGTCTATGGTGCTCTGCTGCACTCCTAAATTCCACTGCAGGTGCAAGAAGGACTCCCCTGCCTCCTGTGACAAGGAGATCCACATTGTTACTGTGGCCTGAAACAATTAACCTGGCTGTCCCACAGATCAGGGGCTGGGCCAAGGTGAATGCTGGACTTAAAAACAATATCTCAAAGAATAAATTCAACAGTTGGCTGAGCTGGCTCAATGCCAATGCACACTGTTGTTAAATCTCATTACTGCAAACAAAAGGAACTATTTATATGTTGGTATTTATGTGTTTTCACACTTTTTGGGGTTTTTTTTGTAATTGTGTTGGTTTGCTCTTGCCATTTTGTTCATGTCTGTGTCCCTCCTGATCAGCCCTGCAGGATGTTATCTGGAACACCTGGGAGGTGATGTCCTGCAAAACCCCGGGGTTGCTGCTCCCACTCTGAAAACAAGGACACCTTTCCTTGGGACAGAGTGGGAAATAAGGCTGCTAAATCAGGGAGTGGGTGTTTGGAAAAGAGGTTTTTTAACCCAGATTATCACCTCAATCCCTGGCAGGATGGGAAAAGGGGATGTCAGTTGATGTCATTTGAAGTTACACACAACATTGGAGAGGAAGAGGCAAAATCAACACTCCTGATCTTGGTTTGTGGCTTGCAAAGGGCAAGGCTCAAAAACCTCCTGACTCTCCAAATTCCCCACATTATTTAGCACTGAAATAGTTCCTCTCACCTGAATTCCTTTATCTGGCAACCTGCAGGACCTCTCTTCTTTCCCCCTTTACATTGTCCTTGAAGATGCTCACAGATGTAAACAGAAATCCACTGACTGCTGCACCACACCATGTGTGGTATTTTAAAATGGAATGTCTCCATTAAATTGGAATAATATGAATTGCTCATTGACTTCTTTGTTTCAATTCCTCATTGACAATTAATGTCAAAACAATTCCTATTTTCCTTATTGACAGGATTTGCAACTGAGAAAGAGTATTAGGGAGTCTGCAGAGCTGAGCTGGTGAGTAAAGCAAAGCAGTAAAGTGTTGCAGTGTCCCTTCCTTTAAAAAAATACTTAGTTGCTAAGAAAATACCCTGAAACCCAACTAAAATTAAACTGGGGCAAAAATAGATTTCTCTAGTTAAACTGCATGTTTAAGAGTGTCAAGGATCTCAGGAGACCTTGGATCAGGTAAATATTTGTGTTTGATAAGAATGGAAACTGATGTCCTGTAGTTGCTCAGTATATAAATACACAGAGTATCTCACAGCAGATAAAATAGATTAGACTAAGAGGGTAGGAGCTCTTGTGCAGCTAAAGTCTTGGAAAACACAGGTTTGTTTTCTGCCAGGAATGGGAGCCTTCAGGGGATATAAATCCTTTGGATTTTCTCATCACTTTGGACAGCAACAAGCTTACTGCAGAATACATATGACATTTGCTAATAACCAACCAGAAAAAAAGCTTTCCACCTGGGAAAAAAGGCAGGTAGTTTTAAACCCAAATACTGTATTATTCCAAATATAAAGACTGGACCAGATATTTAGCTGCACTGAAAATAATTTTAGAAACACTGGGCAAGTCTTAAAAGCTCACAGAGAATCTTGTTGAGTTCCCTTCACCAACACCAGTGGGTGACTGGTACTGTAAAGGTCTGCAAAAAATGAATTAATATTGGCCTGAACAGATCACTTACAAGGGATCCTGCAAGCCCATGTATGTTTTCAGCACATGGGTGTGAAGAAATGAAAACAGAATGAATATAACCAGTGAAATCTTATTATGCTTCACCCTGCCCTTCCAAAAGAATTGTTTGATTATACTACTTTCTACAGAGCCAAAAAATAAAGGTCAACAGGAAAGGGCAGCATACAGAAGTGTGATTTCCAGGGCAAGACTGGCCCTCTGAAGGAATCCTTATGGATCCAGAGTTCTTGTGCAGCACCTTCTAAGTTTTCCTTCAGGAGTTCCACTGAAATGTTTTTCAGCCTTAGAGCCACTAACAGCCAGGTGATTCAGAGTTCACCCGTGCTGGTGGCAGTCATGAGGCTCTGGAACCTGCTATGGTTTGAACACATTCCCATCTGACAAGATAATTAGGCTCAATAACCATGCAAGACTTTGAAGCAGCAATTATAGAGTTTATAGAGAAAAGGCTAATGGGATTATATTCCTATTCCAAAATGTAAAGGATTTGCTTGCACTCAAGTTTAATTCATGCTGGTCATTTTGTTAAGAAAGTTTCAGCTCTGAAGTCCCAGGCCCTGCTTATCTTACCTGGCTAGCTCCTGATTTCGGATAGTGACTGGGTAATACACAGTGGCCTGAGAGAGAGGGAATTATAAAGAGAAATGGGGCTAGGCAGCATCACCTCATCCCTCGCCATGCCCTCAGTCCTCACCATGCCCTCAGGCGATCGCGGGGTCAGCTCGGTTGGTTGGAGCATGGTACTGACAACACTGAGATGGTGGGTTTGATCCCTTCTGTGCGCCATTGACTTCAGGAGTTGGGCTTCATGATCACTGCTGGTCCCTTCCAGTTCCGAATATTCCGTGATGCCCCCAGTGCCCGCCATGCCCTCGGCCCAGCGCAGCGCCCGCCCTCACCACGCCGATGGCGCAGCGCCGGCGGGCAGGCCGGGCCGGGCAGGAAGGGGCGGGCGCTGACGGCGGCAGTTGGTGCTCGGTTCCCGATTCGCGGTGCTCGGTTCCCGGTGCTCGGTACTCGGCCGGACCGGCGACAGGTCGGGGCAGGGCCGGGCCGAGCCGGGCGGATGGGAGAGGAGCTGGGCGGGGGCAGCGCCGCGGGCTGAGGGGCGAGCGGACGGGACCGTCCCCTCAGGCCGTTCCCTTGCTCTGGCTGCTGCTTCCCTCCCCTCAGCGTAGCCAGAAGCGCCGCTTTCCGTAAATAAGCGCCTGTGTTGGAGCCGCAGAGACTTCAGACGTGAAGGACTTGTGGTAAACGTGAACACGGGCAGCTGTGGCGGTGGCCGCCCTCGCAGCTTCCCCAGCTGAGGTGCTGCCTTCACGCTTCTCGGTTTGCTGTTACCTCTCCGCAGCTTTACTCACCTTACTGTGAGGACATCGCTTGTAAGCCGCTGCTGTGCCAGCCTTAGGATTAACTGAATTAAACACGCTCACTTTTCCAACTACTTAAGCTTTGGGCTTCTCCGTGTCCCTGTCCCCTCGGGCTCTGATCCCTGTGGCCCATCCATAACGCACTTATGTGTTCTTGCATTGAGACAGAACTGAATTAACGGCATTCCGTGTTTATACCTGGTATCTAGAGATTAAAAGCAGAGGCTGTGGTGCTCCCAGCACCTCCGGAGCCATGTGCAGGTCCCCAAAAAAATCTCTTTCGCCCAAATGTTTCCACAGTCACAGCCTTGTGTGTGATGTGTAACCACAGCTGGGCTGTGCTACCCCCACTGTGCCTTACACGGAACTCTTTGGCCAGCCCCGTCTGAATAATTACCTACAACCTCTCCTCTGAAGTTAATGAGATGCCTCATTAACTTTGGGAGGTTGTGGAGATGATGGCTTGGTTGCCTTTGTCACAGTTTAGTACAAACACAATGCCAGCCTGTCTCTATTTCCTCTTCAGCTGCAGGGAACACGTGTATCGTAAAGCTTTAGATCCCCAAAAGAATTATCTTTCAGGTTTCCAAACAGGATTGTGTTATTTGCTGTATAAAATACACCATTTCTCAAGAAAACAAAGGACTTTGTCTGAAAAATGAGAGCTGGAAGTGATAAAAAATTCTCTTTCAAGTGGCAGTACAGATATGGCAATGTTGTTGATTGCTGACTACATTGTTCAAGGCAGAGATCAGAATTCCCGTGCCATGAGACTTAAAAACTTTCAGAATAAATAACTTTTGGAATATGTTTCTAACTCTCAATTCCCTCATCTTGCATTTGTTGCAAAACTTCTTGGTGCAAGTTTTGTTTAGTAAATCACACACTGCCCTTTTTTTTATGCTGTATGTCTGAAAATCCCAAGCCCAGTTTTTCCTATGTGTTTATAAGGAAAAAGATACCTGTGTAGAGGGGAGTACATTGATCTGAACATCTTCAGAGCAAAGCCTTCCAGAAACTTTCTCTGGGTATTTTAGCTACTCAGCACTCTGAATTATTTGTTGCATGCCAGAAGCCACTGTGGTGTTGCTCCATTATTGCTCCATATTTGATGTTATTAGGAAATTAGGTTAAACAGTTGTACTGCTCATGGATCTTTTTTAGCTGCTTCACTTTTCATATGAGCCCAAGTTCAGAACTCAATAAATCTGTCAGGGAAGGGGCTTTTATTTTCAGTGCTGTCTCCCATAATGTGTCCAGAGGTGAACAGTCATGACAAATAATTGTAAAATTATTGAAACTTTAGTGTTACATTATTCCTGGGAAAATTGGTCTGGAAGTTTGGATGTTTGGGGTTTCTGAGTGTGAAGGCAGGACAGACACCTTTCCTAAAGGACCGTGACAGATGGCAGGCAGATAATAAATTGTCTTTAAAAAGAGCAGCTCCTGTTGAAGGTTTTTCTTTTAGGGCTCTAAAACGATCCATAAATGGTCTGCATCCCCTGGGAGTCACTTGTAGTGTCATGGGCTCCTAGTTCCTATTTAGCCAGGATGTGAAAGAAAGGAAACATTTTAATTTGAACTATAAATTGAAATGTGTGATTTGGGCCCCTTAGAAACTGATTGGATCTTAAGGTAATCAGCAGAAATTCCAGGTGATGGAAGTGAGCCCTGGACCAGGTTGTCACCCAGGCTGAATTTGAAATGAGCTGTGTTGTCACCTCTGCCTGAGGTCTCAGTTTGCTGCTGGCACCAACAGGGGAGCAGCTGGAAGCCCATCACTTGGAAATGTGTGCACATCTACACTCTAAAAAATACTACCTTGGCCCAGCTCACGGTCCGTGTGGTGCAGGGATCTTATTTTTAGGGAAAGAGTGGTGGTAGGTTGTATAGAGGAGGAATATTACAAGCAAAGCACAGCAATGACTGTTGGACACATCAAAGTCCTTCTCAGAGACTGCAGCTGGACTCAACTTTCCTAATGCTGTCAGCAAAACAAACTGGAGCAATTTGGGCTGAGGATGAGAGAGGAAAATTATTTCCCAGGCAGCTGTACTCGTCTCTGCACCAGGGGCAGAACTTTTATTTCCATGTTATTTTTTTAGTAAATGTGGGCTTGATAGGCCTGAATGGAGCCCAGTCCTTTTGCATCCGAAAGGGAACTTGTCCTTTTGCAGGTTGAGATATTTATTGTTAGCTGATTTTGTGCAAAGTTTGAGAATTGATGAACATTTTGATGAATTGTTCATCTGTGTCCTGTTCCTGTGTCTTCTTTGGTCACAGCAGTGTGTTAGGGGCAGCAAACAGACTGGACCTGGTCAGACTTGACTTAATTCCAGCAGCAAGAGTGGCAGTGAAAACAAAGGCAATTTGCCTCCTCACTTCCTGGTTTCCAACTGTTTGTTGTTGGTTTTTTTCTGCTGCTTTTTCCTCCTTGAACTTGCAGGTGAAGATGGCTGCGGAGGAGAAGCGGAAAGGCTGGGCTCCGCAGCAGCAGGAGGAGGCTGAGCCCGGCGGGCAGAGGGAGCCGGGCGCTCTCCTGGGCCGGCGGCTGCCCGAGGCCGGCAGGTTCGCGTACGCGGCGCTCTGCGGGATATCCCTCGCCTGGCTGTTCCCTGAAAGCGAGCAAAGGTACAAGTGGAGCCAGGCCTGGGCAGGCCAGGGGGAGTTTGGGTGGTGGCTCAGCCAGAGCTGGTATCACGCTCTGTGCGGGGTCCTCTGAAGCTGGGGAGTGGAAGATCCTTTCTCTTGCACCTGTAAGGCTTTGACAATTCAGCACAAAACACATCTGTTAACACTGCAGACATCAAAGCATGTTCTGAAGCAAGGTCTAGTACCACTCAGATTATTTCCTTGTTTATTTAGCCAGTTGGTTTAGCAATTCACCTTCCTCTGACTCCTGAAGCTTTGATTTTTGTTTGAACCGATGTTTGAAACCAAGGACTGCTCAAAACTTCCAAAAAAATACCCAGTTGTGAAGCCTTAACTGCTTCTGTTGCCTTACAGCTCCTTCAGGACAGAATTCATCAAGGGCTTTGTGAAGTGGCTGGACCTGCCTGATGCTGTCTTGCCTGCCATGACAGCCTTTGCTGATGGCTTGGGAGATGAGGGCACAGAAACTTTCACTGAAATTTTGCTGAAGGATCCCATCTTGAAAGAAAATCCACTTCTCATTACCCAGGTAAGTCCATGTGCTCCCCTCGCCCTTGTTCACTTTGCAAAAGAGGTTTGTCATATCTGTCTGTTTGCAGCTGAAGTGATGTTTGTGCAGTCAGGGAAATAAAACCAATATTTCTGATAGGCATCTATTTATAAGCAGCTGTGGGGGCACTGGCAGTCTATCCATAAAAACTTCATGGAAATTATGAACATGAAGCATGGTCACTGTCTGCTGAGTTGTGTCTTTGGTGGTTTCACTTTACAGAACAGGGAACTGACAAAGTTTTTACTTTGATTGGGTTACTGCAGTGGTCTCCACTCATACACGCGTTGTACAGATTTTAGTGACACCCTGAACACAGTAGACACGATTCTCACTTGTTTGAAAGCCCCTTCACTATATATGTATCACAAACCACCTCCACACACGTGCTCCAAGGAGCACAATTTCCAAAGTCTTTTTCCCAGAGTACATTTTGACCAGAAGGGAATTATTGTGACTTTATTTTCTTTCACTGGGGAAGTGAAACTGGGACTGCTCCATAATGTTCTGCTGTAAAAGCTGGTGGAAAGATAAAATAGGTGAAGCATTTTGGCAGCATTTGCTTTTGCTGGGGAAGATCCCTTCTCATCCAACCTCATGTTATGCCATGCAGGGTGAAGAGAGAATTAGGCTGCCGCTGGTGCCGCACAGAACGTGGGCACTGTCACCCTGAGCCAGACACCCCAAGTGCACCCAGTGCTCTGATATTGGCTGATTAAGGGCTGTCACACACTCACCTTGAGCAATAGCCTGGCAGAACAGCAGATGTGAGAACTGGGCTGTGTTAGGGGAGATAAGAGTGAACTTCTCTGGTCACCTTGACTAGCTCCCATTTCCTCAGCCACATTTTCTCTCTCCTGTCAGTCCATGAAATGCCTCAGAGGATCTGCTCCTGGTCCAAATGTTCTAGTGACCAAAGTCTTACAATAATACAAGGACAGCAACAGCATAATTTGGAGCAGACCTTCTAAAATAAAAGTGGCTCTTTGGATGCTGTTTCCTCAAATTCAGTACATCCACACTCATTCTTTCTGCCTTGATGGCTTCCTGTGTTGTTTCATTCATTCTTCTGCCTCAGGATGGATTCTCTGCATTGAGGCAGGTTTTTCTGCCTTGCTGCTGAGTTTTTTAAGGATGAAATTTAGCTTGTGCTTGCTCCAATCTTATGCTGCATGAGGGCTCCATGTGCTTGTACAAAAGTGGCTCTGGATCAGCATAAGCACGTGGGATTTTGCCCTGACAGGAAACTGAGGATATCCCCTGGATTTTGGTGGAATACAGAAACCATAGACAACTTTGATCAGTTGAAAGCAAAGATGAGGAATAACTATCAGTCTAATACCACAGCAGCAATCCCTAACACAGTCATCTGCATGTGGGCAAGATGATTGATTTTGTGAGAGGAGAGGCAGAATGAAAGACTTCAGCAGAGCAAGGCAGCAGAGGTGTGTCTGGAAAAAAACCCTGGTGTGGGGCAAACATCAACAATAAGCTGAGATCAGCCTTTTCCTTCTTACCTGGAAATAAACAAGCTAGGGGACAAAGCTTTATGAATTATTGATCTTTTGCTTTATGGTTCTAGTGCTCCTTTGTATTCAGCAGCTGCTGATGCAATATTTACTGTTTATTAAGTATCTGCTTTAATTGCTCAGAGTGTTCAGTGGCAGGGCCTTGCTGGCACTAATGCTGCATTTTTGAAGGCTCTTCATGTCAAAGGAGCTGAAGAGATGATCCATGAAGTCAGGAGATTAGATGTGAGCTCACCATTGATTCAGTGAACATCTGAGAATTATGGATTGTTATCTTTGTGTCTTTTGTGTCATTGCAGATGACTAACACACAGGCAGATGGTGGTAACTGAATCCTTTCAAGATAGTAGTCATAGCAGGCTATGGGTGTCATATGGGAAGGCAGTGTAATAAAAGAGGTGTAGAAGCTGTGATACGTGATTACATGTTGAAAATTCTTATTATGAATATGTTTTTTCTCTCAGCATACTTGGAATACCCATATTCCAGTGGTTTCCTACCCACATTCACTGTAATGAGGCTCTCTGGTGTTAAGGAAGTGGGTTTTGAACTTGCATCAACTCAGAAAAAGCTGGCAAAGACTGAATAAAGACTCCCTTCTTTTGTAAGGCTTCTCAGTCATATGGGTGGTTGTCTTGTCATGGAATTTTCATGGAGATTCAAAACACTGACTTCACAATAAGGCTGCAATATAACAACTGCTGCTTAGGGAGGAAAACAAACCAGTTGTGAACTAATCTAATCACTGCTGGTAGGATTCCAGCTGCCTGCATGTGCAGTATGTGCACAGTCTAAACTGCAGCCTAAATTTGAGTTTGCTAACTGGCACAGATGCCATAAAAACAGTTGTTGCAGTTTATCACCTGTTTACTTACGTGCCTCCCTGACCTTTTGAAAGGCACATGTGTACATGCTTAGGCCAGATTTATTTGGGGTGGTTTGATATGAGGTGCCACAGGTGATACTGGGCAGAAAGGATGGGACCTCAGTCACAGCCCCAGCTCCCTGAGCCTCACTCAGGGAGAGTTTATTGCCCACAAACCATCACCTCTTCCAGAGGCAGCTTATGGCAGTCCATGCAAAATTGTGGCAACAAGGTCACAAGCTTCACCTTATTCCAGACTTGAGGCCCTTTGCTTGGTCAGCTTTTTGCTCAAGGCTCCCAGCCCTGCTGCATCTTCTGCTGGGCTTTGACACCTCTGTGCCAACCCTTCCCCAAGAAATGCACCCAGAGAAGAGGTGATGGTGCCCACATAGTTGATCCCTGGGCACTCCCAGTACTCGGCCTTTGGGAAACCAGTTACATCCCTCCCTCTGTACTGGTGCCTCCAATTCCCACACCCCACCAGCCAGCCCAGGGAGCAGTCTGCAGTTTGCCCCTCTTCTGGTTGGTTCAAGATGGTTTGTTCTGCATTCTGCACTTCTCATGTGTAGGACTCTCAGGTTAGAGACATTTTTACTATACAAACTGTGCTTGGGAGCTTACAGGACTAATAATCATAAACTCTTTGGCAGCCTCCTACATCTTTGGCTGCATTTTTTGTATTCCCAGAGGGCTGAAAGGATTCTGTGTAAAATTCAGCTGTGCTGTGTTTGTGTGTAGGAGAGGGAAGCAGCTCAACTGAGCTGGTGCTTAATGTAGTCACATAAAGAGCTTAGAATTTGTCCAGTGGCAATAAAAGAGGAGAACACAGTTGTAAAAACACTGGCCTCTTTTTCATGGATTTATCCATAGAAACCATCTATTGAATTGATTTGGTTTTCCATTTTTTATGGTAAAGAGCCAACACAGGAGTCAAGTCCTTCAATCTTGACAGATGTCCATAAATTCTGAGTTTTTTAACTCGCTTAATCCGAAATAATGTCATGCCAGTTCAGCCTTACTGCCTAAGGCTGTGAACTCCCAGAATGCCAAAGAAAATAGGGGCCATTAGAGGAACATTCAAACCTTTTAGTGATGTTGCATATGTGACTGTAGGGAGCAGAAGGCATTAGAGTGGGAGGATTAGAGCCCTGCTCCTCCAAACTTTAAAGTCTGGTGTAAGATCAGGGTCATAACAAAATAACAAAAAATGTGGGATATCTTAGCATATATCAAGCATTATCTGCTTCTGTCCAGCCCTTTGTACTGGCCTTCAGAGAATTTTGGACTGCTTTTGCTCTGTGCTGCCTCACTGAACTGTAACTTTCTGCTTCCCTATTATGAACTGAGCTGCTGCAGTAATTCAGTCAGTGTGATGGGTTTTATGCCTCCATTTTGATCCCTCCAGACCTACATAATCAATTTTAAATTGAATATTCCTTTTTTTTTTTTTCTTTAGGACCTTTTATCATTCTCTCTTCAAGATGGTAAGTTTACTTTTTCTTTGTAAGAATAATATAGTTGAGTTTACATCTGATACTTTGAAGTGCTCAAAAAGGTGCTATCCTATTTCATCTCAGCTTCCTCTCTGGCAAAGGCTGCACACTCCTTCCCTGCATCGCCTTCAGGAAAAACAACTCTTCTTTTAGGAATGGTCCACTGACAATTGAACAGCTCTTCACCTCCTTACCTTCACACACCATACATTGGCAAGCACATGTAAATGGTGGTGGAGTGGGGTGGATTTTCTCCAATGTTTCCAGGGAATCAGGTGATCTCTTCCTTTAGGAAGGCAGTAAAACTGTTATGAAAATCTCAGCCTAAAATATTTTCTGTTGGTTGCCTAAAAGAAAAAAAAATATCAGGGTATAAATTCCAGAGTGTCCTGTGAAGCCCATTATAAATAAATGTGATTTTTCTCATATATTATATTACACATAAAACAATTGTCTGGCTTGCAATCCATTACATGGATTAGTCTGATAAAATTAATGAAATAAGGACTGTCTGCTGAACAGAATGTTCATTTCAAAAAGAAGCCTGGATTCTGTCACTACTTGCATTTTTTAAATCTCTGTGTTTTAACATGTCCTCACAGGAAAGAACTCACTGGTTGCTGATAGCCTGTTGCACTGCAGAACAAAACAAGTTTTTGTTCTTGCTTTATTTTTAATGGAAAATTGACAAGACAGTTATTGCAAAACTGCTTATTTTGTGAAGCTGGAATTTAGGAGCAATCTCTTTCCAAACCTCGCTGCCTTCCCACCAGGCTGGTGAGGAAGGAGCCCAGCAGTGTCAGCAGACAGAAAAAAGAAGGGGGCTCGTTCCACCTGCCTGGCCTTGCAGGACGTGCCACATTTCGGGAAGGAGTGAAGATAAATCCTGTCCTCATTTCTCAACTACGCACAAACCTGATCAAGAGTGTCATTTAAAGCTACTAAATTAGTTTGGTATCTTGGTAATGATAGTAATAAATAAACAATCTTAATAGATTGCTCAATGCCCTATTTGATCTACGTGCAGCGGGTATCACAAACATTCTTTGTAATTGGGTCTTGCTGGTATCTTCACCCACCTTGAGAAAAACAATTGTGTTTTTCATCCCAGAGTGCACCAAGAACTCTTATAAAAGCCAAACATCAGAAGTAGTAGATACTGCTGAGAAAAAAACACATTAAAAAAGCAAGAGTTGGCACAAATCATTTAAAATCTATTACATTTAAGATATTTTTTGTTCTAAGATGTCTTTTCTTGAAGGACACCTGCTTACAAACCAGGAGTATTGAGTTCTGTTGTCTGCTCTTGTCTGAGTGCACTCTGCATCTCCAGAAGGGAGTGTAAAAGCAAACATTTGCCCGTGGTGCTGCTGGGGGAGCTAGTGTGCAGCTTTACACTCCTGAGCGCCTCTTGCTACCACCAAAGGAGAAGATAAAGCCTTTGCATGGAGGTGCATTTTTACAAAATGCCAGTTAAGGTGGGCTCTGCCCAGTTACCCACACAGACATGTTTGATATTTCCAGTTAGCAGTGGTCCTGCTGCAGCATTTCTCTGTTGAAAAGTTGCCAGCAGGCTTCTACCACAGAGGACAGAGACCAAAGGATCTGAGATCCTTCTCCTGCCACAGAGGCATTACCTGGTGTGGTGGCTCTGTTTGCAGGGAAAAAGGATTTTCCATTTATCAGTCTCCTCTCATGTTCCTGGAAGAAAAGGAGGGCCTGGGGGAAGGAGCTGCTCTGTGACACATTCCTTGAGTATTCTGTTCCTTAACTAAACTGTGTCATCAGACTGATCAGACTGATTTCCTTGGCTTTGTCTCTTCAAGGATCCTATGATGCTCGAGCCAGGGTGTTGATCTGCCGTGTCAGCTGGCTGCTGAGAATTCCCTTGGAAGATCTGGAAGTCCTGGAGGAATCCCTGCTTGAGAGCCTGAAGGAACAAAAAGAGGAAGAGTCAGAGTAAGAATGTTTGGGTTGATATGGGATCAAAAAACACTGCCAGTGCTCAAAAACTTAGCAGTAATTACTTGTGTCTAAGTCCAGTCTCTGATTATTCCCCACATGGCTTTTACTGTAATCATTTATGGCTTGATTAGGGTTGCAGAGCCCTCACAGCACTGACAAGAAAAAAAGCTCAGCATTCTTAAAATCAGAGCTGAGACCTGGCCTTGCACACTGGTAAAGGCCATTCTGCTCTGGGCTGCCTCCTTTCCTCTTTCCAGCTGCTTCTCAGAGGCTGTAGATTTTGCATAAATACATCACACAGATCTTGTTGTCTCTTGGCCCAATATCCTTCAGATAGAACCGCCTCTTGCAGAATGGAAGTTCCTACAGATAATCAGGATTAGATCCTCAGCTGTTCATTGTCTCTGGATCTGTCTTTAAGCATCTTTAAGAGACAGCTGGATAACTCCTCTTGAAGGGAAATTTCTGAGGGCAACAGTCTGAATCTTCAGATATGTACAGACCTGACTCATAATTCTATGTTATTAACATAGGATTAATTCTTGGTATCTATAAGAAATGTAGTATCTTTATATTCCTCTCATCAGGCAGGAATTGTGTGATGGTTTAGCAATATTTAAGGCAATAAACATGTCCATAGTGGACTTTCAAGGGAAATATTTTCATCTGTCAACTCAGCAAACAGGTTATGAGATTACCCTAAATGCTAATAAAGTCTTTAATCAACACCCTTGCCATGGTTCAGCTCAAATGTTTACCATGGGGTCCAGCATGTGATGGGTATCTTCCAGTAACAGCTGTGTTTAAATAATGCTTAACTTTATAGCACACTGTTAAAAGGGAAAGTCAGAATAATCTCGAAGATCGTGGACTTCTAAACATTTAGTGTGCAGGAGCAAGGGTTGGTATTAATGAGGACTGTTTTGTTGTAGTTCGTGAAATCAGACTCAGTGCTGGGCCTTTAAGCTGTGTCTGATAACAGTGAAAGAACAGTGTGGGTTTCAAACCCTGCTGCCAGCCCAGTGGGCTTCCTGTGTGTCTGCTGTGGGATTCCTGGCTTGTCCTTTGCCCAAATTGCAGCCATGGCAGTAAATGTCTGTTGGATAAAAAGAAAAGAAAATTCCTTGTGGTGAGAGGGGCCCAAGACCACGGTGTGAACACATTGTTGCTGTGCTTAAACAAGGCTGAGATTTGTGGGGAACTGATGACCCTTTCTTTGGTTTGAAGTCAAGAGTCAGTGGGGAAGGAAGCAAAATATAAACCTGTCACCACCTTGACCTCACAGATTTTGGGGCTGGGAATACCATTATGTGTTTGGGATGCTTCCAGCTTTGACCAGCAAGAGGTTTTGGAACAGAAATTACCAACCAGGGGTTTGGCAGCTCCTGCACAGGTGTTTTTACTGATATTTGTTAACAGGAGGTTTGTTCCTGCCTTTGCTGCTGTGGGTATGTTGGATTGAGGCCTAGAACCTATGAGATTAAATGTACAATACTCTAAAGAATAATGCTCAAACCACTTAAACACTTTCTTTTGTATGCAGTTCTGTAAGAAACTGGAAAACATCACAACATTCACTTGCTGATGTGTGCTCCTGCACCTTTCCTTATTGGAAAATCACCTGAAATTCCCCATAACAATCTCTGTGAATATAATTTGTGATTCAGGCTAGAAGCTGTACATCTGAGCTCAGTGAGGGTAGAGAAATAGCAGAAGCAGCAGTTAATTACCACAGTGGATAAAAGCAGTCTGGTAATCCAGTGATAATGGTAATGGAGGAGCCATTAGGAAGTAGCTGCTGGCAGCTCCAGAAGGGAAGCAGTGACAGGCAGAACTTCTTTTATTTACTGCATCAGCAGGCAGGATTTAGCTGCCACTCTCTTTCTCCCCACATAACTCAAATTGCTCGTTATTCCAACTGACTCCAAGTTAGACATGTTCCAGCTCTCTTGTCATTATTGTCAGCCTGAGACACACTGCAGTGACTGTAAAAGCTGATGAACCTCATGTAGAACAGAAATTGCTGGGTATTGCCAACTTAGGTATGAACAGCCTGGCTGCAGCACTCATATAAAGAATGCCAGGAGCAATTTTATCCAAAGCCAGGCATTCAGACTGGTGACTAAGGCACAAAGTAGGGCATTTGGAAAGGATGAGAGGAAATGGCCTCAGGCTGCACCAGAGGAGGTTCAGGTTAAATCAGGAGGAATTTCTTCATGGAAAAGGCTTTCCATGGAGGTGGTGGAGTCCCCATCCCTGGAGGTGTCCAAGGAACAACTGGACATAGCACTCAGTGCTCTGGGCTGGGTGACAGGGTGGGCATTGGATGCAGCTTGGACTTGATGGTCCTGGGGATCTTCTCCAACCTCGGTGATTCCATGATTCTCTGATAGCCAAATCCTGCTTTGTCTGTGGGGCTGTAGCTGTGGCTGTGCAGAAAAATTGGAGAGGTGTTGCTCTCAGTACCTGGTGAGATAATGGAGCAATTTATACTGAGTGTCATCATGTAGCATCTACAGGATGGCCAGGGTATCAGACCTAGCCAGCAGGGGTTTAGGAGGGGTGGGTCGTGTTTGACCAGCCTGGTCTCCTTTTATGACCAGGTGACCCTCCTGGAGGATGCAGGAAAGGATGAGGATGTGTCTATTTAGACTCCAGCAAGGCCTTTGACACTGTCTCCCACAGCACACTCCTGGAAAAACTGCAGCCCAGGGCTGGGACAGGAGCACTCTGTGCTGGGCTCAGAACTGGCTGGATGGCCAGCCCAGAGAGTGGTGCTGGTGAATGGTGCTGCATCCAGCTGGCAGCCAGGCACCAGTGCTGTCCCTCAGGGCTCTGTGCTGGGGCCAGCTCTGCTCAATGTTTTTATTGATGACATGGATGAGGGGATTGAGTCTTTCATTTGTAAATCTGCAGATGACACTAAGCTGGGAGCATGTGTCCATCTCTTGGAAGGTAGGAGGGCTCTGCAGGGAGACCTGGAACAGTTGGGCTGAGTCTAACAGGATGAAGTTTAATAAATCCAAGTCCTTAGTCCTGCATTTTGTCTCAATAACCCCCTGCAATGCTCTGGGCTGGGGTCAGTGTGGCTGGACAGTGCCCAGGCAGAAAGGGACTTGGGGTACTGCTCGACAGCCGGCTGAACGTGAGCCAGCAGTGTGCCCTGGTGGCCAAGAAGGCCAATGGCTCCTGGCCTGGGTCAGGAATGGTGTGGCCAGCAGGAGCAGGGAGGTCATTCTGCCCCTGTACTCAGCACTGGTGAGGCCACACCTTGAGTGCTGTGTCCAGCTCTGGGCCCTCAGTTTGGGAAGGACGCTGAGACACGTCCAGAGGAGGCAACGAGGCTGGTGAGGGGCTTGGAACACAAACCCTGGGAGGAATGACTGAGGGAGATGGGGTATAGGAGGCCCTTGAAAAGATATGTATTGTGTAAGTGGCCTTTGAGTCCATGTAAAGTATATCTGTACTGTATTTGAATATCCCTGCCCCAGCAGGTCCCAGTTATGCTTGATGGGCTGCAGCTGTGATGCCCTTCAATGGGCTGCAGCTGTGGCCAGTCAAGGTAACTGGGGTAAAAGGGGGTGGGCTGGCCAGTCAGGGAGAGCCTTGGAGGAGCCCTGACTGAGGAAGACCCAGAGCCTGTGCTGTGAAGATCTGCTGCCCATGAGAAAACATTGAAAGGTACAGGACTCCTGAAACATGCTAAATACAACACTGGGGGTGTTCAGCCTGGAGAAAAGGAGACTCAGGGGTGACCTTATCACTCTCTATAACTCCCTAAAGGGTAGTTGTAGTCAGGTCTCTTCCTCCAGGCAGCACTGACAGAAACAGAGGTCACCGTCTCAAGTTGTGTCTGGGAAATATAGGTGGATATTAGGAGAAAGTTTTTCACACAAAGAGTGATAAAATATTGGAATGGTCTGCCCAGAGAGATGATGGAGTCACTATTCCTGGATTTTTTAAAAAGCCTTGATGTGGCACTGGGTGCCAGGGTTTAGTTGAGGTGTTGGGGCTGGGTTGGACTTGATGATCCTGAAGATCTCTTCCAACCTTGTGATTCTGTGATTCTCTCTGCAGACACCACGTCTGCAGCTGCACAAGGTAATGAGCAATGGTTTTTTGGAGGGGCTCTGTGGAGACAAAGTCTCCATGATGTGCAGGTCCAAAGGAGTTCTGCCAGTGAGGGCAGTGACTCAGGGATTTCACCCACTGAGCTCCATTCCCCTCCTGCTGCGCCTCACAAAGCTGCATATTGTTTGGGACTCGTGTAAAATTGTCTTAATCAAAATTACAGTGTGCTTAGGGGGTTCCAGGAAAGATTAAGCAATTATGTGGATAATGAAAATCCAAAATTAGGCTAGGATTAACAGGGAAAATATCCAAGTTTGGAAGCAAGATAAATGGCACATTTCAAGGCCTGGATTAACTGCTGTGTAAACAGGCCAGAAGGAACCTTCCTCTTGAAACAACTTACTCAAGTATCCTCTGTTTCTCCTACTTTCCTCTGAAATGGAAGCACTTCTTGTAAGCAGGAAGACACTAACACTGGCAAGAAGTCAAAAGTAGTGGCTAATAACTGGTATTTGTTCCTTTTTGGTTTATTTACCTCTTTCTGATAAGCTTGTTAAAATACAGCTTAAATGCACACTGATGACTGTGTTTAATTCCTATTATATTATTATATTGTGATGTGCAATTGGAAAGCAGCTTGTAGTAAACACTGCTTTTGGAAAACATTTTAATTGCATCTCTGTTTGTTAGTACAAATTACCCCTATTCCCTTTTATTTCAAACACTTTTCCCTGTTCTTAGCTTTCTTGTGGTTTTTTTAGGACACTTAGGCAGCATATAGTTAATGAAATGCTTTTGACTTTTTGTTTCTTTCTTTTTTTTTTACAAGCTTCAGCCTTATTAGGAAGGGTTTTCTGAGTAAGTAAATCTGTTGGCTTTTGTCAGCAATTAAATTGTTTCAATTTAAGTCTGTGGTCCATTTAATCCATTCAATTTAAATCTCTAAATCCATGCTCATAAACCTCAGTGTGCTGTCACAGTCCACACCTGCACGTTCCTTTTTACTGTTCCTGGGAGGGAAGTTACACTGAGGAGAATAAAAGCAGATCCTGATGCAGCATTGTTATCCATTGGGCTTTTCCCTTAGTTTTTGTACTTTTAATTCCCCCGCAGAACTGCAGAAGTCTCAAGAAAAAAGAAGGAAAAAAGGAAAAAGCTGAAAAGATACCTGCTGATCGGTCTGGCAACTGTTGGGGGTGGAACAGTGATTGGTGAGGCTGCCTTTGGCATTCTGGGGACACAGCACCAGGGACAGAGAGGGGTCTGACTCCAAGAAAAGTATTTTAAGCCCCACAAAAATAAACATGAAAGAGTTAGCTGGAAAAGTTATTCCAGTGTAGCTTTACTAGCTGGGGAAGTTAAACTGAGGTTGTCACACCTTAAAAATGTTTTCTCCTTTTTTTGCTGTCATAAGAGGATCAGATCTTCAACTCTGAAATCAAGAGTGTGAGATTAGATCAATGTTTCCTGAGCAAACAGAGCACAGCTCACCCCAGATCATCACATAATCTTCCTTTGACTTTGAAATTATTCTTCATTTATCTGAAGTCAGTCAAAGAATTTGGGCAGAGATTCAGGGCCTGGGGAGGGTCTCAGAAAGTGTCTTTATTGGACATACAAAAAGCCTTCCAGCAGCAGTAGCAGCACTCTCCCAGCACAGAGGAAAGCCTGCCTGGGGCTTTTAAGGGATAATAGTTTGGTGATGTCTCTTGCTGCATCCTCAGGTCTGACAGGAGGCCTGGCTGCCCCTCTGGTTGCTGCGGGAGCTGCCACGATCATCGGGAGTGCTGGAGCAGCTGCTTTGGGATCCACTGCTGGGATTGCTGTCATGGCATCCCTTTTTGGAGCAGCAGGAGCTGGTCTTACTGGTAAGAGAGTGACCACACCATTCTCAGCCACTGGGGCACAGGATCACATCTGCAAATACAGTTAATGACCCCACTGAGCTCTCTGCAGAGTGAGGGAAGCGATTTGAGGTGTAATCCATGAGATTTTTGTCTCAGTGCTGATTTAGGTACTGTGTAGCCCCTGGTGACCAAATAGGGAAGGAATATTTGGTGTGTGGTTAATGAAGGAAATTAAAACTTCCTGCTTTGGGTTAGAAAGATGCTGCCATGGAGAAAAGCAGCTGTTACAGCAAAAAAAACCCTTTTGCTGGATTCCCTCAGATCACACAAGCTCAGAAAGATCATGTTAGCTCCTTACTAAGCTAGAAGTAATGCATGGGCTGACTGAGGGTTTTGGAAAGGGAAAAAACCCTCTCCAGATTACCCAATTAATTTCTTAACAAACTCCTACTGTTAGCAGAGGGTGTCCTTCCTGTGCCATCTCTGAGCTGTGTGTTTCTTCCTGGCTCTGTGTAGGATACAAAATGAAGAAACATGTGGGAGCCATAGAAGAGTTTGAATTCCTCCCACTTACGGAAGGGAAGCAGCTCCACATCACCATAGCAATCACTGGATGGCTGTGCACTGGCAGATATGGTAAGAGCATGATGAGAAGCTGAGAGGAGCTCCAAGAGCTGTGGCTATGTCCTACTCCAGGCTGTGTTGGTGCTCACAAAGCACCATGTCGGCCCCACATTTCCATGGCATGATAACTGAACCACATCAACTCTCACCATAAGACTTTGCAACTCAATCTGCAATCCCAGGCAAACAGAGGAAAAAAAATGAGGGCATTATGTTGGTGGTGGTAGCAGGACTCTGAGCAGCCATAGTAGGATCATTTCTGGTTTTGTTTTGCCAGAAAAGATCTGTCTGGAAGATGATTGCCAGCTCTAGTACAAAGTGTCTCTGAGACCTTATGTTTATCCACCAGGATTAACAGAAAATAGTGTGGTTTTGCTCTCTCCATATCTGCCAGCTAATGAGGTTTATTGGCAAGAAAGTTCTGTCAAGTAAATCCTGTTAAGCACAGCACTCCGGAGGTGACTTACAGAGGAAACCTTGAAAGGTCTGTAGTGCTTTGTTTTCCAGTGTAGCTTGTCATATAAAATATGTCACCTGTCTGCTAATGTGCTCAGCTTCAGCTGACTGAACAGCTGCCAGTTTATTGAGAAGCACCATAATTAACTCTGGATATCATTAATGCAGAAGGAGCCTCACCCTGTCACTTGCCAGGCTGCAGCTTGCTGTCACAGGGAAGTTCTCATTTTGCAGTGCTGTGCTTTGGCTTCTCTCTTCACTTGCTAGAGGTCCAAATCCTCAGAGCTGAAGGCTCCAAGGCATGGTTAGAGGGGCAAGTGTTTCCCTCCAGGAACATTTTGTGTCCTTTGCCCGTAAAAGGGAGTTACAGATGACACACATTCTTCTTCCATAACTAGCAATCTGCTAGAATGTTTTAAAGAACAAAACTAGGGTTGTCATCCATTTTCCTCCTTATAGCAGTGTCTGTCTGTGTACACGCTCCTTCAAACAGAGGGACCGAGGACAGGAGTTTCATGGAATTTGCCACCTTGTAGTTTTGGAGCTGCCAGTAGTTGCCGATCCATGTGTCCCCAAATAAGACAGACTATGGTGGGGATCTTGGGTCAGTTTGATCAGCAGCTGCCTCAACCTGACCTGCATTGTTAGGGGAAGAAACAGTGTGGGAAGGCTTTTAGTTAATTAAGATGACAGTTCTGCTCTGCCCTTCAGTGTTGATCTGTCATTAATAGCATTGCTAGAATATTCCAGTGTCCTGCAGGTTCTGTTCTGATCCTCTGTTGGGCTCCTCTTGCCAGGAATCAGCCACTGTGTTCTCTCCCAACATGAATTCCATCTTTGCAACCTTTCCCAGGGAGCTTCACAGCCCCGTGGAGCAGCATGTTGCACTCGAGTGAGCAGTACTGCCTGGCCTGGGAATCCAAGTACTTGATGGAGCTTGGCAACGCCTTGGATTCCCTGCTGAATGGCTTTGTGAACATGATGGCTCAAGAAGCCCTAAAATTCACTGTCTTGTCAGGTAAGAAACTAAATCCTGTCAGATCTGCTTGAGTGGCTCTTGTGCAGTTTCAGTGTTAAAGGGGCTTTCCTAAAGAAGGAATGTTTTGGAGGAGGCAGTGCTGGCATTGCCCAGAAGTGACCTGAGAACCTCCTCTACCACACCTGTAATTTAACTGTGCTTTCCTGGACTGCTGAGCCACCATGGCATTGCGTCATTCTGTTAAAGGTACAGCTGGAAACACCTTCCTTCACCTGGGACTGTTCATTTCCCTCTATTATTACACATTTACTGCTCTACAGAAACAGCCCAACACGTGGGTTGCTCGCATTCCCCCCGTGCCAGAACATCAGATTCTTTCTTATCTTTAGTCCAGCAAAGCATTTCTCAGTACAGCTATTAGGAAAGAAAAGCTGGAAATGACATAAACTCCTAGGCTTAGCTTTTAATTTCAGCGAACTCTCTTGCTTTTGATGTTTTCTAAGGAACCTCTGTGTGTTGCAGGGATTGTGACAGCCTTGACTTGGCCAGCATCACTCCTGACTGTTGCCAGTGTCATTGACAACCCCTGGGGAGTGTGTCTGCATCGCTCTGCTGAAGTGGGCAAGCACCTTGCACACATCCTGCTCAGCAGACAGCAGGTAACTTGTTACAGTTATCCAGGAGTAACAGCTGGAAGGGGCTGGCCCAGGGAGGTGAAGTTTTATAGTCATGTTGGTTAAATGGCTTCTTTCTAAGGGGACAAAAATTAATACCACAAAAACACAGAGAGTGCTGCGTGAAGGTGACCAGCAGATGTCTGGCTTACTGGGGAAAAGGAGGAGGTCCCAAGTGGATCAGAGAAATCCTGCTGAGTTTTGTTCCATTTAAGCTAAAGCTTGTCTCAGTGAGGAAGAAGAGATCCAGGTCATAAATCACCTGTGGCTTAACCATGTCACAACACAGCCAGGCCCACTCACCTAGTGGAAGTCAGAGAGCAGGAGGTGAGGATGGGTGAAAAGGAAAGGAGAATACAAAGTGTTAAAAATATTTATGGATCATTAAGAGGCACCTGCAAAACTACCTGAGAGAAAAGTGGGTGGCAGCCTATGCCCAGTGGCTCTGTGGCTTTGCCTGCAGAGAAGGGGAACAGGCTGGTACCTGACAGAAGTAACAGAAGTTTCTCTGAAAAGGCTCAAAAAAAAGACATTTCTGCCCCCACCCAGAGCCTGCCATCATCAGAGCTGGTGTTTGCTGGCCATGTCTTTGTCTCACACCAGTCACTGCTGATCATAGAGGAGCCCAAGGGGAGCTGTGGCCCCAGAGCCACATGTCCCAGCAAGGTGGAACAGCAGAGGAGGAACAAACTTGATTTCTCATAAAAACCCAATCCTAGAAAATTCAATAAACTTTATTTCATACAAGCCCTTTCTTTTGCTATGGGGCATTTGTTCTTGCCTGTTAAGCATTTACTGTTGTGAAAACACACATTCCAGTATGCTGGAGAGTCTAAAACTAGTTAATGAGATGTCTGGGGTGTCCATTGCACACCTGCTCCCTGGTTATTACAAAGACCATTTTTCATTGATGTTGGGATTAGGCTCCCTTTAATCTTACAGAAAATCTTATTAGGCTGTTCAAAATAAAAGCTTACAGCTGAAAAGCCACATCATCTTTTATAACCATCGCATGCTGCTGCTGTCACTCAGCCTGAAATCTGCAAGTGGTCAGTAATTTTGTACTACAGCTTCTTCTTCTGTGGATTGAAACATTTCTAGGAAAATTTGTTCCTTGAATAAGGTTTTTGGAAATTTCAAACGAACAACAGCATCTGTTCTGGTTCTGTTTGAAACATCCCCTTTGTTGTAACTTCTGATCACTAGATTGTTTTCAGTTGTTTTTCTAAAGATCAAAACATACAAAATACAAATATGTAGCATTTTCCATTTTGAACTGGGCATAACTTTGAGAAGACCTGATCCCTTTGGAACTGACCGGCTTGCTCCACTATTTCAGAGGTGATGCACAAGCAGGTGCCCTGTGTCTCAGGCTCTCAGGGATCCCCAGCCTGATTTCTTTCCAGAGAAAATACCATTTGGTGGCATTTTTTTCCTCTCCTCCTTTCTCAGGGCCAGAGACCTGTCACACTGATTGGCTTCAGCCTGGGTGCCAGAGTCATTTACTTCTGCCTGCAGGAAATGGCTCAGGAAAAAGGTAACATTCACCTTCTAACCATTTTTCTTTTATTTTCCTTACTCCTGGTGGAGAAATTTTTCTTCCAAGAGGAAGAACACAGCTTGGTTCTTTTAGAATAGGAGTAAAAAAAAACACCAAGGTTTAAATGCCTTTGGAGCCAAATTCTTCTGTCATTTCCCCAATCCAACAGAAAAATTTACTGTCTTCACTTGAGGGGTTTCGGTGGGTCATTTTGGTCTGTGAACAGCAATGTGACATTTGTGATCAGTCTGGAGCTGCCCGTGCACTGCCTGATCCCAGCAGAGGATGCTTTGCCTTTCTTGGGAGCTCTCTGCAGCTCTTGTATCTGATTCCCTGAGTCCTGCCTTCCATTTAAGTCTCTGAAATGCCACTGTCATCTGCTATTTTCATGGTAATTTTCCCCCAAAGTCAAATAAAACCATCTGCCAATTTATTACCCATTGTGGTTCTGTTTATTAATAGATTTCTATTTTTAATTTAGAAAAAAAAAAGAGTAAAATCATTATGATCAGTTGATGAAAATTGTATCTTGGAGTTGAGTCAGCAGTGAGCGTGTGCAGCCTGCTTTCCCCCCACATAGCAATTTAACTCATTAACCACTTACTTCACAGTAAATCATAACTAGGGAATTTTATAAAGGAAAATGTCCAGTAAAGTCCAAGAAAGTGGGAACAGAGTCAAGTGAGGATGGAGAAGGTCAGGATTGACAGCTGTGTGCCAGAACTTCATTTCTGATTTAAGATAAACGTCTTCAAATACAGGAATTCTGTTCTCAAAATAAATATAATCAAATCCAGAATAATCCTTATGGAGTTACACTGGAGCCAGAACCCAGATCCTAATCTGGCCCTAGATCTACACGTTTTGTGTCCTGAGAATGCCAAGGGCTGAGGTATTTCCAGGTTTTTATTTCAGTCTACAGGCTCTGGAATGACACGAGCCCATGGCTTAGGGAGGAAATCCTTAGGGGTCTGGAAGGTTGGCTGCCACTGCAAAGAAATCCAAGTACTGTGGTGATGTATCAGAACAGCTCCCACCATACACTGATTTTTCAGTTCCTTAATTGAATTCTGAAAGCTGAGCTGTTTGTGAGATGAAAAGCAGCATGTTTAGCACAGATTGCCAAGGCATTCTCACAGGCACATTCCAGAGCAAGCCACAGAAGGAGCAGAGCTGGGACCTGGGACAGCTGAGACTGATTTGGGTTTGGACTTGGATGTCTCACACGAAAGGAACATACGGCCTCGTCATGCAGGGCTCTGCATCCAGATGGCACTGGCATTTCTGAGCACAAAGAGCTAATGATGGATTGGCCAGTGAAACACCATGGCAGGAACACAGATTCTGTTCAAATGCTTCTCTGCAGAGCAATGGAACAACCTTTGGATACTTCATCACGGATCACTTCGGGAGCCAGAGCTCAGCAGGTTTCCAGAAAATGCCATTATGGCAGGAGCTGGAGTCAATGAGCCATCAGAGACACGTTACTGCGTGGGAGGATCATTGCTCTGATTTCTTCATCGTGATTCCCATGCCTTTTAGTAAATACTTAGCAATTAGCAAACTAATGCAAATTGATAATAGCTGTTACCACCAGAGACCAAACCTTGAAACCCAGCTGTGTGTGACAGGAGTGAGGTGTCACACACTGGTAGTTTGGTACTGGTCACAGCTCATGTGACCAGTATCCCACTGGGCTGTGATCCCTGCTGGGCTCAGTGTTGGGAATACTGCTGCCAGCTCTGCCCTGGAACATCTGCACACAGCCAGAGCTGCACTCCAGTGCTGTTCTCCCTCCAGTCAGGACTGATGTGCTGAGGTGCTTTCCCTTTCCCAGTGAGTTGCATCCCTAGGGCACAGCAAAGCCCAGCTCCCAAGATTGATTATGGTCTCTGGGACAGCTTCTTTCTTCCACACCTTTGCTGGAGAAATTATCTTAATCAGGTTTGAATTTTGGCCTCTCATTCTCACTCTGTTCTCACCTGCTTGGACTTAATTGGAAATTTTCCTTTATAAAACTCCTTGTTCATTAGCCACTCTCTATGAGGGTAAATGGTTAATTAAGTAATTTTTTTTCACTGCTTTTACAGACTTTATTGTTCTTCATCATCTAAAAGATTTACAAACCATTAAATAGATTTCATTTATCTCGAGCTTCAGCTGCCCTGCAGGCCAGTGATCTGTTCCCAGGTTTCTATCCTGTCAACATTCAAAGAAAATGAACATTTTTCAGCCAAGGCTAAACTTTTTTTTTTTCCTAAGCAAGCAGTAAACTGGACAAAGGACTGGAGAAACAAAAGCTTCCAACACCTTGCCCAAATATTCAGGACCCTGATGAATTAGCTGCTTGTTGATTCACTTGGCTCACACCACGGACATGGAATTTAGAACCTTGGTTGGGACAAGCTTCCCGCAAGACTCTGTGCTTCCTTTTCATTGCCCATAATTATGGGAACAGGGCTTTATTGCTCACAGATTACACTCACAAAATTGCTCTTTGCTCTTTTTGATTGGTGCAAAAATTGCTCTGCAATAAGAAATAATTCCAGGAGAGCTCATTTGGATTTGTCAGGCACAGGATTTACACAGCAGAGAAGGATGCAGGCACTGCAGGCAGCTCCAATCCTTTACTGCTGTCAGGGAAAGGAAGCAAAGTGATTTGCATTTGAAAAGTGGCCAGGCAGAACCTCTCCCTGAAATGTTGGGTTTAGCTCAGGTCTGTGGAGCCTGGTCTCCCACAGGTGCTGAGTATGGATTTGGAATGTTCTGCTCATGAGTCTTCCATTTAACTGCTGCGACATCAGAGGCTTCATCTCTCTTTACAAAGATTTATGGAAGATACTGATATATTGTTCAGGAGTTTAGGAAAGTAGCAGGGCTGCCCAATATTTCTCATTCCATCATTATTCCTCCTGAAATTGCCCAGCTGCAGCTCTCTGGTAAGTGAGGAAGATTTATTATGCTTAAAAGTTAACAATACTGTTCAGCAGATCAGGCCCTGAGCATTCATGTTACAGCAGAAGGAAATCAAAGCAGTTTGATGGATCTTCACTGGGTATTGGCAAGTGCCTCCATTGTTGCTACTTCCAAATCAATATTAACAATTTGGGATTTCCCCTTGCATGTTCAGGTCATGTTTTTCATTGAATCAGCTGTGGGAAGAACTCCTCATGCTTCACGTATGACAACATTTGCTCACTGTGTGGGATCTCAGACCCCTTCACCTGTTTCAAAGCTCTGTGCAAACCCACATCAGTGAGTCTGCAGAAAGACCTTTCCAGGGGTTTCCAGACCTTTCCAGAGGTTGGCTGCTTGAACAGCACCTTTCTGGGCAGAGGCCAGGCCGCTCCTCCCTCCCAGTGCTTGGTCCTTTGCACTGTCTGAGGATCTCAGTTTTTCACATTTACTAACTCCAGGTGAATTGTGGACACTTAAGATGTATGCAAAGTTTTATTTATGATCCTCCTTCCCATTGTTTCTATCTTTCAATCAAATTGATTTTCACCTAAATTATGATTTTTGTGCACATCTGAACACACTTCACATAAGAATATTTTCTGATCCATCTTCTAAATCTGAACTGTTCTGCTTTTACCTTGACAGACTCACAGGGGATCATTGAAGATGTTGTCTTACTGGGAGCTCCAGTGGAAGGAGAAGCCAAGCACTGGAGAGCTCTCACCAGAGTGGTGTCAGGCAGGATCATAAATGGCTTCTGCAGGTCAGTGTGAGCTCAGTGCCCAGCCTTGTTAGTCTGGGAAACGGTTTGGGGCATTTATCCCTTTCAAGTACCTTGTGAGTGCTGGTGAGGACATTGATTGAGCAGTGCCAGAGCCTCCTCCCTCCAGGCCTCTGCCTCGGATCCATTTGAGATGGCAGCTTGAGGAGGCACCTGGAGGCTGTTTGACAGAGCTCTTGGCTCTTTGTGCCACTGGAAGCCTGTGTTCACAGAGGGACAGTGTTCTACCACTCACAGCCTGAAGTAGCTGGGTTTGTGTGTGTAATCTGATGGATTCTGAAGGCCCTTTAAATCTCAGCTTTGTGTGAAGGACTGTAAATACAGCAGTTAAGTTTGCTGACTTAAAGAATGGGAATTAGAATCTATAAAATCTTTAAGATGCAGTTCACTTGTGGCTGCTTATGGGGAAAAATATCTGAAAAGCACAATGGAAGGGAAGGAACTCAAGCAAATTGCAGGGTTTTATATCTGGAGTGAGTTTCTGGTCAAGATAGTCCATATGAACAAGATATTTAATTTGCAAAGGAAGAGTAACTGGAGTAGCTGTAGCAAATTTAGTAAGGATATGAAAGAATACAAAGATTGCCTTCAAAACAAATACCAGCCCTTTAAAACCACATTGAAAAACTTTTTAGAAATAAAAGCAGACAACTGTTGTGCAGAGTTATGGGAGCTGCTGGGTGAGAAGAGGGAGGTTCAGAGGCCTGAAACAGCTGAAGCAATCTCAGAAAAGCTATTAAGTAGTCAAGTGACAGCTTCAAACCTAATGACTGTGTCTTGGAAGATAATTGTGGCAGGAACACTGCTTACCAGCACAATTAGATAAGGGGAAATTAAAACCAAGGAATAAGCGGGGAAGACTAAGAACATGGGGAAATAAATTGAGAAATAACCAGGCAAGAAAATTAGCAAAGAATCTTCAAGTCAGGACAGTTTATAAAGCTGTGAGCCCTCGGGTCAAGGGCAGGTGAAAATGCTGCTGGTGTTTTCCATGCATGCACCCACATGGATGCCTATGCACGTGTATGGAAGGTGGGGAAGTGCTGTGTTACAGTGATTCTAACAGAGTGTTTTAACTTAGAAAGAATAATTAAATAAATTAATTTAAAGTATTCAAGGTTAAAACAACAAATTATCAGTCCTATCTCTCAGCTAGGCTGGGAATTGTTGCTTTTGTCCTCTTTGGATCCCAGAATTTTCAGGGATGCCAGATATAAACACCACTTGCAGTGTTTCTTCCTGTGCCATAAGGAAAAGCTGCTTGCCTGGGAGCGCTCAGAGTTCCTCCAAGGAGCCATAAATCATAGAAATCATTGCATATAACTGAGTTTACCCAGAAAATATTGTTCCTATCTGTGTCCTACAAAAAGAAATTTCAGTGTATCGCTGCTCAGTGTATCCATTTCCTGTAACACATACACACACAGAGACACAAAAAAGATTTGTTACAGTTTCTAAGCCTGCCTGTGCTGTTGGAGTAAAATACCGAGAGTGTGTGTGTGTGTGTGTCCAGAGGGTTATTCAGGCAGCATGAGGGGCAGCTAGAGGAGGGAATTGAGAGATTTGGGGAATTTCTGTGAGGATTGAGGTAGATAGAAAGATTATACAAACATTTTGTGGTAAGGCCTCACCTGATTCTGATTTCTCTGGTCTCTTGCTTGCACAAAGAGTGGCCTCATTCTGTCACTTTAGGAGTAACTGTTTAGGTCGGATGAATTACACTGAATAGAATTCCTGTGAGATCAGATTTGAGTCCAGTTGTTGACCTTCAATCCTTGGTCTCCTTTGGCTTTGGAATGAGGGGACAGGGCTTGTGAGAGCCTTGTCAGCTCTTGGAGCTGTCCCCTCCCACTTAAACAGCAGGGCTGCAAATTCCCAGTGAGAAACTTCACCCAAATCAGTTGGATTGGCTCAGCTTTTGAAAGAACCAACACCTGAGCAGTGTGAATGTGTTGTAAAGGTTTTGCAGGACTCTGCATAGACCTACAACTCCTAGTGGGGATTATCTGGGAGTAGCCAGGAATGGGCACCTTTGCCAGGAGCATTTCACCTGCTGCCATCACAGAGCACAAATCCCACTCATGTCCCACTTAAATCTGCTCTGTAGAGTACAGTGGCATTTTGGTACCCAGATTTTATGCTGTTGCTCAGCTCAGAAGAGTTTTGTATTTCCTTCTCTCTTCATGCTACAGTTTACCCTGAAACTGTCACAATGACTTATGGCACTGCTTTAGAGCGGGAACAAACCCTTCCTAGTTCTGTCACTGAAGCCATGTATTTCTCCAGCACCTATAAATCAGGAGCACTCCCAGGAGCTTCACAGTCAATATTTATGTCCCAACATCAGTGTTGTAGGTCTCATCACTTTTACAGCTTTATGGCCTGGAGAACATACCAGTATGTTAAAAAGATGAAATATGTCAATGTGCAAACCCTGAGCAAACATAGAAATAAACAGAAGGGTCAGATTTTTAAACTCCCTGCAGGTAAAGACACAACAGCCATGGATCAGGATTCAGTTCAGACTTACAGCCCTGTGTCCCAGGGGTCTGCCCTGAATCCAGCAAGTCATTCCTGGTGTGATTGCTACATCACACAGACCCGCAGCAGGTCTTGCTCCAGACATCACTGTGCTTCCCAGCACTTCCACTCTCCTTCATGGTCTGAGTAGTAACACACTGGGAAGTCTTCCAGGTGAGGGTGGACAGGGCTTGGAGCAACCTGATCTAGTGGAAGGTGCCCCTGCCCATGCTGGGGGGTGGAACAGGATAAGCTTTAAGCTCCCTTCTAACTCAAACTGTTTGGGAATTCTTTGATGGCATTGGTTGGGCAACAAGACTATTCCCACTCTTCTCTGCTTCCAGGGGGGACTGGCTGCTGAGCTTTGTTTACAGAACCTCCTCTGTCCAGCTCAATGTTGCAGGCCTCCAGCCAGTCGACCTGGATGACAGGAGGATGGTGAACATGGATCTTTCCTCTGTGGTAAGTTCTCATATTCTCATTTTTTCTCCATCATTCTTTGCCTGCAGCACTGTGACCCCACACTGACTGCGCTGGGGAAGCTGGGGACTGAAGAGAGCCCCTCTAGGTACATTGTCCCTCTTTCCTGTCTTTGAGAGAACTCTTATCCACACTTCCTCTGGATTTTGTTGGCCCAGCTAATGCTCAACACTGAGCAAAACAATGTGAATCTGCCTCTCCTGTTGGATATGTTTGGGGTTTTTTGGTTCTGACATATCTCATAGTGGAGATAGAAAATGCTGTCACTCCTCAAGAAAGGCCTTGCTGTCAGAGAATCATGGAAAGGTTTGGGTTGGAAAGAGCTGAGTGCCAAACCTGTGAGTGTGGATCCTGGGAAGGTGGGATCAGCAGCTGGAAAACGTGGATCTCGAACACGCACCTGGCAGGTGCAACCCACTATCTTATCTTGGTGGAGCCTCCACAGTGCTCAGGTTCAGGCAGGGACAGGCTCCTGGCCCTTGTACCTTGGTCCCCAGGGCTGCAGGAGC
Organism: Emberiza elegans; assembly: GCA_024865655.1. Classification (NCBI taxonomy): domain Eukaryota; kingdom Metazoa; phylum Chordata; class Aves; order Passeriformes; family Fringillidae; genus Emberiza; species Emberiza elegans. The sequence continues at coordinate 7,435,291 of JALJVW010000067.1, read as the reverse complement.
CGGAACTGCTTTGGAATTACAGAAGCTCTGTGATAGCAACGGTTGGTTTGCCAGGTCCTGCTGCCTTTTCAGAGTGTGTCTCCAGGAAACAGGGAGAGATTCACTGGTATATCTGGGAAACATTTAGCTTCCTCAAAGCTGTCTGGTGTCATTAGTGATAAGCCACTGTTAGAACATCTGGCAATATATCTAAGCAATATTCAACTCAATTATCTTACACTCCTCACCACGTTGTTGTCTCTTCCACAGAAGAAGTGAGCTCTTCCACAGAAAACTAGGCAGAGCTTATCTTGTGTATCTATATCCACAGAAATCTTGGGCATGCCATTGTGGTTTTTCCATATCTTAATGTTTTAATTTATTGTTTACTCTCTGCAAACTGGAAGATGTCCAACACAAAGCTTGGGATACTTCCATGGTCGGCTCTTCTTCCCAAGTGTCCCCATGAGCTGGCAGGGACCATCAGTGCTGCTCTGGAGCTAAAGGCACTTTGAAGAGCTTTTAGATTTTTTGGAGCACCAGCTTGCTAAGCCTATAAATACCCAACTGTTCTCAACTAATTTCATTCATGATAACTGAGCTCTGCACAGCCCTTGGCAGCACAAGCAGGGCTTGGTGCTGAGCAGAGAGAACAGAGTCTTGGAGGAACAAAACAGGGGCTTCCCACGAAGAAGGGGTTTAATGGGGGCTGTTAAACATGGCCCATGCATCTTTGCATCTCTCTGAGTTGTCAGCATTTCCACACTCCCACATCCATTTTCTCACCATCCCAGAGCTGCCAGTACTCATTTGCTCTCTGACATCTGTTGCTGGCATGAAAATGGCCCAAGATGCCAAGTGGTGGCACAGGGGTGACATTTCCTGTCAGTCAGTCCATGCCACCCCTCTCTTTTTGAGTTTTCTTCAGAGACCCTCCTTCTCATGACCCTCTGCCTCCTGAAGCATGAAAACCCCCAGAGCCCTGCACACTTTATCCTGCCTGGATCACAGCAGCCTCTCCGCTCCCCTCAGAGGAGCAGGATTTACATTTCACTGAATGAATAAGGTTTGCAGAGCTGCTCTCTGCTCGTCTCCCAGGGCTGTGTGTCTGCATCCTGGCTGCCTGCTGCCAGCAGTCAGTCCCAGTGCTGCTCTCCTTCAGAAGGAATTGACACTTCCTTCATCTCACTGCAAAGCTTTGGGGAGGAAAAATGTATGTTAAGTAGGTGTCATTGCCTTGATCCATTTTCCAGACCATGGGAAGAAATACAGTGCATTCTGGTGAGCATTTTAGAAATAAAAGGAACAAGAATGGGGAAGGAAATATCCAGGGGCAATATTTTTTAAAGTGGCAAGAAAGCAAAGATGGATTTTGCTGCAAGTACAGTGCAGTAGCATAACAGAAAACTACAAAGTGATATTCAGAGATATATAGAGATACAGGTATTTTCTTTATGGGGACCAGCTCCACCCCTGCAGTTGCTCTTGTTGGAGGTCCCTGTGAGTGTCCTGAGAGGAGAAGGACAAGCTGTGATAGAACAATAAAGTATAGCTGATGCAAAGGTGCTCAGCATGAAGCACCATCAGTATTTTTGGCATCTCCTGGTCTATCCATAATGAAAACTGGTCTGTATCCAACCAGCTTGGTTCTCTTTACTGTAGCACCAGAATTCTCAAAAAAGTGGAGGATTAGGAGCCCTCAGTATAAACAGCAATTCACCTCCAAGGCCTCCATCTCACGTCTCTCTTGATTAGTGTGATTTTATCTGACTGTCACTAAAAAAGCAGAGAGAAAAATATCCTCCCACTCAGCAAATGCAGTTATAAAATCCTTCCTCATGGTTACAAAGGGGCTGATTTATTCTGTGGATTTATTTCACAGCACCTGTTAGAGACCAAGGAAGTTGTGGAGCTGCAGGGGATTATCCTGATTGCTGTTTGTTCCCAGAGGAGTTTGTTCAGTGCAATCTGAATTAATATTTGGATATTGCAGAACTGCTCAAGGAGCACCCTCAGGGAGGCTCAGGAGTCAGCAACAAGACAGGAATGGGCAGTTTCACAGCAGCAGCGGTTAGGGATGAACTTGCAGCTTTAGAGGCAGTGAGAATGCATGGCTGGAAGTCCAGGGGAGAGCAGGGATGGATCTTAGAATTGTGGAATTGGTGAGGGGAGAAAAGCTCTCAAGAGACCCTTGAGGCCAGTTGTTCCCCCAGCACTGCCAAGGCCTCCACTAACCCATGTCCCCAAGTGCTGCATCCACACAGCTTTTAAATCCCTCCAAGGAAGGGAATGCCATCCTTGCCCTGTGCCAGGGCTGAGCAGCCCTTTCCATGGAGAAATGTCCCTAATATCCACTCTAAATGTCCTCTGGCACAGACTGAGGCCATTTCCTCTTGTCCTCTCACTTGTCAACTGGGAGAAGAGACCAATCCCCCGCCTGGATCCACCCTCCTGTCAGCTCTCAGAAAAGGGACCAAAATTCCCATTATGAGGGAAGACAGATTCAAGGCAGTCAGGTACATCAATACCACAAGCAGATGGAAAGGCTGAATATTGTGAGATCCAATTGATTTGGCACTTCTATGAGTCAGGCTTTTTTTCTCCAAACACATTAGATTGTGGCTTTTCCCACTGTATTCCCAAGACTTGCAGCAAAGAATTAATTGTGGTTACAAAATGTGGATTAATTAAGAACCCTGGGGAGTTGGAAAGGCAAAAAAAGGTTGCCAGTATGTCACTGCTCCTTTGTTTCACTTGTTCCCAGTGAGCAGTGCCACCTCCCCAAGGGCAGGATCAGAGGAGCAAGAGCTTGGAGCAGAACTCAGCTTCAGGCAGCTGCCTGGAGGAGCTGGGAGAGCCCCTCTCCCCTCAAGGCAATATCCAGGGCCTTGTGGAAACAATTCCATCTGTCTGTTGGGCTGTGAGGTCACAGGGATGGCTTCCACAGCCCTGGAATCATCAGTGCCTTCATCTTCTGTGCTCCTCGTTGCTGTTGATTTGGGAGCTCCAAGAATCCCACATTAAATACATATTCAATATGTTTTTTTCCCTCTGGGACACAAGCAGAGAGTGCTGGCAGTGTCAGTGTGTTAGAACAGAGGAAGAAACCAAAAAAGCTTTTCCAAAAGAAAAGTGCAAAGGAGGCCATTAATAACTTGCAGTTTGTTTTTGCTTTGTGGCTGACAAACCTCAAAGGCTGATGTCCCTCCTCACTGCAGCACACACAGACTGCTCGAGCTGGATGTGCTTTGTGGGGGCCTGGGGATGCTCAGCTGCTTCTAAAGGCACAGAGAACCATTTTACAGAGCTCATGTTTCATAAGGTTGGTGCCCAAATTAATTCCCACAACTGGGAACAAGCAGAGAGCCACAATTTCCTGCAGATCTACAGGAGGGATTTTCCCATTCCCCCTTGGTGCCTGGAACATGTGTGTATCCTTCCACAGGGGATTCCCACATCATCTGTGGAGTGTGTAGAGTGCTCACAGCCCCCAGCTACCCTGGGCAGGGCTGAATTCCTGGGACTGCAGCTTCTCCTTCAGCTCCAGAAGAGCTGAGGGGACCAGTGCCACGTTTGAGTGACTCCCAGGTGGTCTGTATTTCCATCAAACCCAGTCCAACAGAGGAAATTCACAGTTCCTTTGCAGAGCCAGCAAAGTTGTGGAACATAACAACTGGCATCACAAATCACCTTTGACAGATTTTCTATTCCCCCTTAGAGCACTTTGCATGTGGAAATGGGACAGCTGCAAGTGCAGGCACTGCACCCCTGTTCTTTCCTGGTTTGCAGTGGGCAGGTCTGTGGCTGTTGGCTTTGCAGGCAGCTTTCCCCATCCCAGCCCTTTGTGGAGCAAAGCAGTGGGAGTTTTCCCAAAGTACTGTTCAGCTGGATTCGTCAGGAATGGCCACACAGAGCCCAGACAGGTGAATTAAGGATAGAAGATTCAGCTTTTAATGTCCTGTCTTCTGCTGGAACACAAAAACTGATTCTGTGTTATTTCTCTGCTTCCTTTGAGCTCCCATTCTGACCTTCTCAGCTAACATGGAAACAAAACCCCAGTGCAGCAGGCAATTAGAAGTGTTAATCAGGGGAAGGCTGACTCTGCTGACACCCTGTGCATATCATGTGTTTGAGATGCTGCAATTAGAGCAGCTGAATTATTGATAGGAGCTGAATGTCACTGAAATACCACAAAGGTGTCACTGCCCTGGTGACACTGGCAGAAGGGGAGGGTTTAAACCTACTGCAAATCCCCATGAGGTGGATTTATAGGGTATCACATTGCTGAGGAGAGGCATGGCACTGCTCCACAGCTCTTGGAATTTTCCAAATGCCCAAGACTTCTTGTCCAGACACATTATTGCCATTAGCTTATGAGGGATGAGTCAAGACAGGTCATTGTCCCCAAAATCAGCAAAAATTCCTTTAGTTAATCTCAGGTGACATTGTTTTGTGGGGTTGGGCTGAGAACCTGGTTTGAAAGCAGCAGAGATGCTGATGTTTGAGCTGCCAAATGTTGTGTATTCCTGGAGCAAGATGGGGAGAGGAAGGGTGACAGCCCCTTTGGGTGTTGCAGGAGTTGCTCTGCTCTGATGCATCCCTCTGGTTGTGGGCACCAAACCTCATCTCAGTGTTCTTGTGTGGAATCCTGAAGAATTTTCCATAATCTTGGTGTGATCAATATGTCCAGTATTTTGGGTCACTAGTGGCCTGCTGTGGTTTCTAGTGGCAGACACCTGGATCCCCAAAGCTCTTTTTAGGAGCACTCCAATTCAGTGTATCAATCCAGTCTTTATTTTTGGGATCTTTTGTCCTCCATGGCCCAAGACATTATGTCCAAATTATTTCTCAGTGATAATTATATGCACAGTTTATACTGGGTCTTTTAAAACACTCTTTAAACCATCGAATTTAAATAATTTCCACTTGGATTAGCACCAAAAAATGAGTATTTAATTGTAGCTACCTTGTAAATGAGTGGCAGTTGTTGGGAAGTGCATCAACAAAAAATAGTCAACAGCAGCTCCACAAACAGCTGAAAAATCAATGGAAGAGCTGTTTCCTTCAGGGAGATGACTTAGAGTGCATTACTGGCAACAGAGGGACATTTCTGAAGGCACATTTCCCTTGAAACTCTTTCAAGGACTCTTCTACTAATTCAGAATATTAATTCCCACTTTTGTGCTGCCTGTTGTCACTAACGTACAGCTGTTCTCCATTTGTCCCTTAGACCTTCAGAACTTGATTCCTCCATTTGCTTCCTGGGTTTTCTTGTTATATTCTGTATTTTACTCTTCTCCATCTTCCTCTTGGAATTGCTGAAAGTAAATTGAGCATAAAGCTGGCAGAGATTTTCAGCAATGGATGAATCCAGCAAAAGCCAGTGATTACTCAGAATTTTCAACATTGATCACAAAACATATCAAAGTTTGATGGAAAAAACTCTTGGAAAAAACTCTTGCCTTGGTGTAGAATTGCCTGAGGGTGTCTGAGGGGAACATCCCTCAATTACCACCCCAGAAGTGACAGTGACTGGATCAATCTGTTGTGGCTGAAAGATGATTGCAGGGAAAAATTACAGTCTGGCTCAAAAAATATCACTGCAATGAAAGGAGAACTTTTACCAGTCAAGTGAGTTTTGAAATGAGAAGAAAAATAAGAATTGAGTGACTTATTCTGTCCACAAGGACTGTGATTGTGCAAAGGGATGATGTGAAAGCAAAGCCTCTGAGCCTCAGCAGAATAATTCTTTATTCCCTCAATTTGGCAGAGCAGAAATAGAAACATTAAAGAGGAATAATGCAAATGGCATTGTCAGGATTTCCAAAATAAATTCAGCTCTATCAATTTTTCCTCAAATATATTTTTATTGGTTTCTCAAGCACTGCTGGTGCCCAGGATGCACCATTGCTGCAGGTGCCAAATTCAATTGGTGAATTAAATCAACTTTTTAATAAATCCATTTAAATTGTAACTTCTGAATTATTGGATGTATTCACTGTCCTTATTTTGACATTGTTTCCTGAGGATCCAAACAGAAGAATTTTATTCCTATTCTAACTTCATTCAGCACAGCCTGTGTCAAGTTATGTTGAATGGTTTCTCTTTCCTGCTGTCTCTGGATTTTCCAGCTCCCCTGCCCAGGCAGCATCAGGGCTTTGCCATGAGCTGTCAGAAAACTGTGGAGAAACCCAGGACGTTTTCTGCCAGGCTGAGAATGGGGATTGTTCAGCCTGGAGAGGAGAAGGCTCCAGGGAGAGCTCAGAGCCCCTTCCTGTGCCTAAAGGGGCCCCAGGAGAGCTGGAGAGGGATGGGGACAAGGGCTGGAGGGACAGGACACAGGGAATGGCTCCCACTGCCAGAGGGCAGGGCTGGATGGGACACTGGGCAGGAATTGCTCCCTGGCAGGGTGGGCAGACCCTGGCACAGGTGCCCAGAGCAGCTGTGGCTGCCCCTGGATCCCTGGCAGTGCCCAAGGCCAGGCTGGATGGGGCTGGGAGCAGCCTGGGACAATGGAAGGTGTCCGTGCCATGGCAGGGGTGGAATTGGAGGATCTTCAAGGTCCCTTGCAGCCCAAACCACTCTGGGATTTGTGGATGCCCTCTGTCATGCAGGAGATAGCCAGAGTCACAATTAAGGCTTTCAGAGACATGTGGGAATATCTGTGACCATAGGAGCCTGCCAGCTTGGCACAGCTGACTGGAGTTTGAAGGATAGCCTGGCAGAGCTTGGGTGCCTTGCAATCCATCAGCCTGTGCCACCGTTTGGGCTGTGTGGGTTCTGAGGCAGCAAACAGAACTGAGGAGTTTTTGGAAAGCAGCAGGGACATCTGAGCTTCTTCCCTTCTCCACTGTCTGCTCCCAGGCCTGGCAGCTCAGTTCAGAGCAGGGCTGGACTCCAGTGCTTGTCCTGGACATCACATTCACTGTAGCTTTGGGAAAGGAAGAGTGAAAAATAGCAACACCTGAGGGGCTGAGCTGGCTCTGCCCTTTGGTTTCACTCTGAGTGTGACACCCAGGGCAGGTGAGGGCTCCTGGGAGGTGAGCTGTGATTAACCCTCAGCTCACTCCAGGAACTCCTTCGGCCCCCATAAAATACCATTTGCTATGAAAACAGATGGTATTAGCCAAAGGGGAGTCCTGAAGGATCCCCTCCAAGGTTGTTGCTGCTCCTGCTGAAATAACCAAGCTCTGCAGAGGTGTTTGAACTTAAGGGGATCTTTTGCTGTGAAATAAGGTTGCTCTGTGGACTTGATGAGCTTAAAACACATCAAAGCAGTGAAATTCTCAGGTGTATGAGTGACCTGTGCATTTCCCAGCACACTGCTCGCCTCCACAGTGATTCCCTGTGAATCCATGGTGGGGTTTGGTGAGAGGGAACAGGAGGAAGGCCCAGCTGAGCTGCCCTGTCCACAGGGAGCAGAGGGGTGAGGGACACTCAGCTGAGCTCTGGCAGCTCCATAGCCCTGCAGAGCATTTGGAGCCATGTGCATGTTGGCTTGGGATGGGTGGAGGAGCTTTTATTGAAGGGCACTGGATGGGATCTGAAGGTTCTTGACTCTGGAGTGAGCAATGAAGTGTTATCTTGCTGTACTGAGCTTGTCCCTGTGACGTCATTGTGACATCAGTGCTGTGATATCAGTGCTGTGGTATCAGTGTTGTGACTGAGTCGTGCCTGTGCCTGAGTCTGTGGAGTGCCAGGATTGTGGGGAACGTCTCCTTTCTCCTTGCCCTTCCTCTGCCCTTCCCTTGGCATTGTGGGCAATGTCTCCTTTCTCCTTGCCCTTCCTCTGCCCTTCCCTTGGCAGCACCCACTCCAGGACATGCCGGGTTCCTGGCAGTCAAACCAGAGAGAAACCAGGATTCTTAATCCTCTGTATCTAACAGCAACACTGCCCTGGCAGTTTAATCATCACAACTGATTGTTCTCAGGGACTTTTTTGATACTTTTGGGAGGATTTGCACTTGAAAACCTTTCCAAATGTGCTGAGTTGACTGGCTGATGGATCCCCTTGGGCAAAGCTATCAGCTTTGTCCTCTGGAGATCCCCAGCGTGGCACTGGAGTCCTGCAGCAGCAGTGCTCATGGCTCCCAGTGAGTCAAAGCAACCATAAAGTCAAATGGTTGACTGGGATCAGTCAACCAAATATGTCTGGGGCAAGTCACCTAAACAATCCCAATAAATCCACCCCACTGCTTCCCTTAAAACAAGCAAAAATGTACTTGCTCTGGTGCCAAGCACACTTCCTTTTGTCCTAAATTCCCCCCGCACTTTGTTCTGACAAATATAAATGTAGTTCTTTATTTGCCTTTTAAGTTTTTATTGACAATGTTGTAGGTGTTCCCCTCCCATCTCCAGCACCACCTGCCCAGCAGAGGAATTCAGGCTTTCAGACTGAAGATGAAAACAGGCTTTAGTGAGCTGGAGTTGCTGGGGTTTCCCACCAGGATGGCTTTAAAGAGGCAAGGCAGTTTGTTTGCTGCTCTTTTGCTGGTGGCTCAGTGCAGCAGAGAAGAGTCCTCCCTCTTACACTTCTCAGGGGCTGCTCTGGTCCAGCTTTATGGAATCCTCTCCTCTGCTATCCTAGAGACAGGAGGGAGTTTCCTTGGAAGAGATTGAGCAGAGCTGCAAGAGGAACAGACTCTCACGAGGTCTCAGCTTTTCTTTCAGCTGCATGAGCTCCTCAGAATGGCTCATACCCAGCATCTCTCAGGGATCATGGTGCTCAGGAAGAGGAATTCCCTGTTGTTTTAGTGGAAGCTGCTGGATACTGAGGAGTAATGAAAATCAGTCCTTAGGGTGGCAGAGGAAATTTGTTCTCTCTGACTAATGACTCAGTAGCAGCAGGCTGATCATTCCCAAGGCAGGGCAGGCAGATGGTGTGACTGGAGAGGTTCTGAATGCAGCAAACCAAGAGCCTTCGGCCCCTGCTCCCAGTAACTCCAGTTCCTTCCTGTCTCTGCCCACTTTGCCCAAGGCCGTGCTCATTCCTTCCTACAGCCCCCCTGAGTGAGAAGTAAAAGGGTTGTACTTCTCCAGGGGACAATGTCCACAGCTCCCAGCCCTTCCATGGTTAATTACTTTAATTAACTAATCTGTTCAAAACATCCAGAGCCCGTTGAGCCATCTGGACAGATTCAAGTCACATATTTGTATTCCTGATGTGCTGATTAAATCCTTCCGTTTTCTCCAAGCCCTCAGTGCAGCCGAATGTGCCCCTCCAAAGCTGCTTCACACAAACAGCTCAGGGGGCTGGGGGTTGGATCTGTGGGGAAAAGGTTGTCTTTAACTTTGGGAGGGGTGTGCTGGGAATCCTGGTGCTGACACAGCCATGAATCCCACTGTGGTTTGCATTGGGAGGGACCTTAAAGCCCATCCAGTGCTGCCCCCTGCCATGGCAGGGACACCTTCCAGGTTGCTCCAAGCCCTGTTCAGCCTGGCCTTGGACACTGCCAGGGATGGGGCAGCCAAAGGATTGCTCTGGCACCAGGCAGAAACAAGCAGGAGATGAGCAGAGGGCCCAGGGCTGGGGTCTTTACAGAGCTCTGTGAAAAGCTCTTACCATCATCGTTCCTTCCTGGGGGTGTCATCCCTGTGTCTGAGAAGCAGGAATCCTGGGACTGAGGTATTCCCTGACGTGGAAATTCCCTAATTACCGGCAAGATTTGGGAAAATAAAAGGCCGAGACAGATCTCTGGCTGGGTCAGGAAGATTTAAACTGCTAAAAGTTGGATTTGCCAGAGAGGCTGAAGTATCTGGGGATGCTGTTGGTACATCAGCACTTGGGACACCTGGAATGGGGAAGGAATTTTAGCCTCTCCAGCCACGTGGCCTTTAGCAGCAAGAACAATCATGTGCAGAGGAGATTTCCTCTCCTCCTGTGCCCTGATTGGAAGGAAACCCCATCTCAGAAGGGGTTATCTTGACGTGGAATTCATTTAACAATAAAACTGTCTGGGTTTTTACACATACTGTTGACCTTTAATTGGTGTATGAACCCATAACTCCTGGGCTCCCAGTTTTATACAGGGCAGGATGGATTAGTGCAGCTCCCAGCTGAGAATCTCAGCTTGGGAGTTGTGTGAGCTTTAATGACTCTGCCTTAATTTAAATAAGATAATCTTGGCTTTTACAAGGGAGCTGAGGCACCTGGAGGACACCTTTTGCAAGAGCAGGCAACTGAACTAAGAGAACTCTCCTGTCTGGGTGTCTCTGCCCATGGCAGAGCTCCTTCTTCACCCTCCTGGCACCCAGGATTTGGGGGGTGGAACTCAGCCAGGCCTAGGCTTTTAAAGCTCTCAGAGGAAAAGTCATCCAGCACCAGAGTGCCCCAAACACTGCAGCCACTGCAGGCTGGTCGATGGACACTTACCCAGTGGTGATTCCACCACTCCTGGAAACATTCAAAAAACATGTGAATGTGGCACTTCAGGGCATGGGTTAGTGGTGGCCTCGGCATGATGGACTTGATGGCCATAAGCATCTTTTCCAACCTTAACAATTCCATGATTCTGTGATTTTTTCCAACCTCATTCTTTCCATCTGTCAGAGCCAAACCCAAGTCTCTCGGTGGTGGTGGCTGTTGGGATGAAGGACTTGGCTGAGCTGCATTCCTGTGGGTTCCCCCTTACAGGATCCTTGTTCCCTGCAGGTAAATGGCCACCTGGACTACATGAAGCAGATGGACACGATCCTAAAAGCCGTGGGCATTAAAACCAAGGACTGCCAGCTGGAAGAGAGGGGCAGTGGCAGTCTTTTTTCCCCTCAAGCCAAGAAATCCCAGCGGGTAGCTGGCAGCGAGGCTCGGGGAGAGGAAAACACCAGGAAAGAGGAGGATGAGGCTGGGAGTGAGGCTCTCCCAGCTGGCTGTGCTCACCGGCAGAATTCCTCCAGCTCTGCCCTGGGAGAACCCTCTCCTCCTTGCCCAGACTGCTCACACAGCACAGACAGCAAGGACCAGGCAGTGGGGAAGGGAGCAAATTAGGGCAGAGCTGCTCAGCCAGCACAAAAACCGCTGTCAGCACATCCGTGGCTCTGGGATTCCCAGAGGATGGAGCTGGCGCAGCTGCAGCTGCAGTTTCCAGCCCCTCCAGAGGAAAGTGTGGCACTGGCACGGCACCGGATCAAAGCGCTTGGAGCAGCCGCCCACGGCACCTCCCCGAAGCGAGAGAGGGCACATTCCTGCCGGAGTCTGCACTGCTCCAAGGAATCCGAGACAGATCCCATCCAAATCCTTGCGGGAAGCAGCTGCACCCTTCGGCACCGTGTCCCTGCTGTGACTGGGGGAAGCAGGTGGCACTGAGGGAATTTTAAACATTTCACAGGGAAAGGTTCATTAGTAGGAAATTAAAACCATTTTCCACTGGAGATGAGTTTGGTTTGAGGATCTCAGATGTGTTCCAGGCTCTACCTGCCCCACTCTGGACAGATCTGGATCTGGTCTCCAGCTCTGCTGACCAGGAGGGGAAAGGCTGGGGCTGCCAGGCTTCCTCCCCTGCCCGCTGGAGGTTTGCTGCCAGGGCTTGGGCACTTTCCCATCTGCAAGATGGCTTCCTTGTCTCCAGGCTGAGGTTGGTGGGTGTTAGAGGCCCTATTCCTGTTACAAACATGTTTGGGACTCTGGGGGAAAGCAGCAGGAAAACTAAGGGGGTTTTGGATAGTTTATGAAAATCCTGGGTTCTCCAAGCCAGCCACCCACTGAGACTTTCCTTTTGTGTCCCATAGACATCTCCGGCCTTAAAAGCTCCATCCAGACATATTTCTAATTGGCTTAGAACAAAACCAATACTTGGCACAGGATAAACATGGATCTGTTTGATTTCTGCCTCCTTCCATAAAAGTGAGTTGGCTCCACTCTCTTCATCCCCAGTCTCAGAGCAGAGGGAAGAACCCAGCCCTACACTCCCTGCCAGCACAGCTCTAGAGCCCTGTGGGAATGATCCACATCTTCCATAAAAGCCCCTTTTCTGGCCGGTTTTGCTGCTGAGCCCAGGCAAGTGCATCAGGTAGGAGTGTGGCAGGAGGGTAACCCCCCTCTGGGGTTTTATGCTTTGCCACAAGGGAGGGCTCAAACTCTCCCACCCCCATCTGGGGGATCCTGTTGACTCATGAGAGGAAAAATGCTGGGATTGTACCTTCCGATTTTGGTTCACACAGGGTTCTCCCCCTCCTCCTCCCCACTGACCCAACAGCCATGTTAACCCCCCCCCCTTCCATTCCCAGCTTCCTGCAAACCTTACCTGCAGATCATTCCTCATGGAGTCAGACACGGCTGCGTTTGGGGGTGATGCTGTGACCCAGCAAAGCACCGTGGTTTGGATGCAGTGCCTGGCAATTCCTGTCCCTAAATCCAGCACCCCAGGGGGCTCGGACCTGCCCAGCTCTGCCCTGCAGGGGTGCCTCGCTGCGGAGATGGGAGGGACTGGCTGTGGATCCCACAGGGATGGGGCTGTTCCACCAGCTGCTGTTGGTGTTGTTGGCTGTAGGGTTGGGATGGGATTCCTCTGCTCATCCGAGGCTTTGTCCACAAGCAGACAGCTAATTACACAGAACTGCCTGCATGAGACAGGAAGGAATTATTGCTTTTGAACATTTGGCTTGAAGAGGTGACTCTCCCTCTCTCTCTGTCCATCTCCCGAGGCTGTACCTAACAAACTTCCAGACTCACAGTACCTTTTTCTGCTCCTTTTTAACTCAGGTTGTAGTCCAAGCTTGTATTTATATAAAGCCATTGTGGGAAGATGCACATCTTGATCTGGGTGCTCAACACCAGCCCCAAGCTCCATCTGTGGCAAAATGCATTGAACAGTTTGAGGTTTGAGCCTGTGCTCAGCCCTCGGCGTGTCCTGGTCACTTATCCCTGGCTCCCAAGGGATTTGTGACAAAGAAATGCTGGGTTGGTCATACAAACTCCAGTTCAGTTCTGGGACATCTGTGGGCAACATGGAAAGAAAACTGAAAGCAGCCTGGCTTCTTCCAGCATCCTGGGATGCTCTGTGTCCATTTGGGTATCAGGGAGTTCCAGGAGAACAGTCTTGGAATTAGGCAGAAGGCTTGGAGCGAAGGGTCCAGGGAGGGCACAGCAGCCAACTGCCAGCCCAAAGGCACTTGAGAAAGAATTTACTAAAATAATCTCTTTAAATGATTTTTTGAAGTGCCCACTTGTCAGTCACATTTACTTGTCACATTGTTCCCTCTGCTTATGGCTCTGGGGAGGGGCTGGCATGGTCATTTAAAACACAATTTTCCTTTAGATTCTTATCTGAAGGAGGGGAAAAAGTGTATTGTCTAACTGCATCATCGAGGACGTGATGGATTGTCAGAGGGAAGGGAGATGGTCCCATGCCAGGAGTGGGCAGCTGTGGGATGGAGCCTGTGGGAGGAGCTGATGCCATTACTACTGCGAGACACGCATGGAGCCACCGTGAGTCGCACCCCACACCCCACTGAACATCCAGAAATCAGTGTTGGACATCCTGCACCAAGCTCAGCCCCCACAGTGCAGCTCTGCATGACGAACCACGGCGGTGCCGCTGAGCTGGAGTGCACTGTGTGACAGCAACCTGAGACAGACGCAGCTCCAGGGAGGAGATCCAGCCCCAGCTCAGGAAGATGTGATGTTCATGGGCTGAAGCAGCCCCAAACCTCAGTGTTCTGCTGAAGCAGCTCCAGACCTCTTGCCCATGAGCCACAGGATGTTTTTCCACCACTCCCCTCAGTGCACTTGGAGGAGATCTGCTGAGCTTGGTGTGTGCAAAGCCAAGCCTTGGCTTGAGGTTAGGGAGACACAGAGTCTGGAATCCAAGGTTCAGACTCACCAGAGATGGAAAGGCCACAGGAAGGGTTAGAGGATGGCGACGGTGAGGGGAGGGATGAAAGAGAGACAAAGCAGGTTAATTCAGCAGCCACACCTGGCTTTGCAGGGTTTGATCCTCCTTGTGATAGTGCCCGGGGCCACTGTTGCCTCCATGAGCTGCACCGTGTGCTGGAACAGGGAGCTGGGGAGATGGCTTGTGGCAAATCAGCTCCCAGAGGGTTTGTGTTGGGCCCTGGGGATCCTTCCTAGCACACAGAGCTGTGTGTGCCCGCTCAGGCCACGGGGGTGCCGAGCTGCAGCTCCGTGTCCGGGGGCTCCGTGTCCCAGAGGCTGACGGAGCGAGTGCCGGGGCCCCGCGGCGCCAGGAGCAGCCTGGGCTCGCTGCCCGGTGCCCCGGAGTCCATGGAGTCGGTCTCAGCCTGCAGGGTGAGCACGTTCTTGAGGGAGGTGCCAGCGCGGGCCCCGCTGTTGGAATTCCTCATGGACAGGGAGATGGCGCTGGGCCGCGGCTCCGCCGAGCGCCGGCAGCAGGGCAGGAATTTGCCCATGGCCCTCTTGAAGTCCCTCATGAAGAGCGGGTAGATGATGGGGTTCATGGTGCTGTTGCAGTAGCCCAGCCAGGTGAGCACATCGAAGAATCCGGCCGGGACACAGTCACAAACTGCCTGGGGGGACACAGCAGGGATCAGCAGCCTCCTACCTCAGCCCCAACCCAGAGGGGTTTCCCAGGCACACCAACATTCTCATTTCAGAGGAAACCTTCAAATCCCTTTTGAAGGGTTTTTTTCCTTGCTGTTGCTCCCTGGGGAATTGCATCCTTGGTCCCGGAGGTCCAGCAAGACCTTCCAGTGCCTCCAATTGAACCCAGCTGGATTCCAAAGGGAAAACTTCTGGAAACCCAACATCAAGCCCCCACAGGCTCTTACCTGAGCTACGTTGGTGATGAAGAAGGGCAGCCAAGCCACAAAGAACATGCCCAGGAGGATGCCCAGGGTCAGGCTGGCCTTCAGAGCCTTCTTGCTGTGTTTGTTGGTGAACCTCCTGCTCTCGCTGCCAGCCAGGGGCTGGCTCGGGACGCGTGGGACCTGCGGCCAGAGACAGGCAGTGGTGGGCAGCTCTCCCTGGCACCAGCACTGCCCTCTGCTCAAGAAAAGTGGCATTTGGTGCTCCAGATCCTGCAAAACCCCTGCCAGTAATTCCCTTCTCCGAGAGGCAGGAGCTGGGCACACACCATGAGCCCTGAAGCACAAATTAGAAAGGGGAAGTAATAGAAACCCTCAACAATGAGGGTATGATTTTATTTACTGTAAAAAAGTGTGTTTGTCATTAGGCTGCTCTTTAGAGAAAAACCCAGCTCAGTCCATGTGAGGATAAAGCCTGCCCTAAACAGGCAGCTCCAGCTGCTGATTACAGCAGCAAATTAATTATGGTTTTAAAAGGAGGACATGAAACATTTCAGCCTCCAAACACCATAACCCAGCCCTCCGTCCCCTCCCGCATTCTAAAATTAAGTGATTATCTCAGCCCTCCCCTGTAATTAAATGATGCCCTGTTGCAACTCAGCTTCCAGCCCAAAAAGAGAACAAAAACTGTCTAAAATTAGATGAAGATGAAAAAGGTTAAAAGATGAATCTGAGGGTTCCATGGCTGATACCTTGTTCCTCAGCCAATTTGGGTCTTCAAGGAACCTTTTGGGCCTCATCTGAATGAGAGGGGGATGGATGCTGCTCTTGCATGGCACAGCAAAGCCCTGAACATCCCCTGACTCTGTGGAGTCCAAAAACCTGGCATCCTGCGAGGAAATAAACACTTTATGATATTGTGTGTTTATTCTTTAATTCTCCTTTTCCTTTTGACCGTCTGGTGCAGTTTATCACATGTCAGAGAGCTGACCAGAGTCCTGGCTCTGCTCTTGGAGAGAATAAACTCAATCAAGGTATTTAAAGGCAATTAAGTTTGCCTTTTCCCTGTAGGATATGAGGTCAATAAAGCCTATTACAGGGAATTAAAGCTGTTAGATTTAGTGGCAATTACCTTCTCCTGGAGAAATACAAACAAGTGCAGCCACGTTTTTGTTATAAAACCCACACACTCCGGTTCCACCGGCGAGCACACGAGGAGGGCTTTGGCAGCTCCTGTTATAGAGCAGGTAACAAAAATAGAAGCTTCTGTTCAAAATAAGGTGCTCTCGGGAATCTGGCATTTGCTATTAGTTAAAATCCTTCTCCCCCGTATGTCTCACACCCACCACGGCCAAGATTTATGAGTGGAAAGTCAGATAAGATTAAACCCCTCAGGGATGACGCCAGCCAAGAGAGGGGGAAACTGCGTTTATTTTGCACTGCTGAGCATTTTTGCCTGAATCTTATTTATTTCTCTGCTTCTGCTCACGCTGTTTCTTTGCTCATGAGCAGCTTCAGAGCTCTCCCTTGCTGGGACAAGGCATGGGGCACCTCAGAGGATGTCAGGGAGGTAGCTGTTGCCCAAAATCTCCCTCCCTGCAGTTGTCAAAGCTGGCTCTAGCCCCGAGGCCATCCAGGAGGCAGA
The DNA here is from genome assembly GCA_024865655.1 of Emberiza elegans. NCBI lineage: Eukaryota > Metazoa > Chordata > Aves > Passeriformes > Fringillidae > Emberiza > Emberiza elegans. The sequence goes on along the minus strand of JALJVW010000067.1, from coordinate 7,418,949 downwards.
AACAGCCCAGGCACCCAAATTGTGGGGTCTGCCAGAACAGTGTCCCTGTGGGCTCCTTACCTGTGGCGTGACCTCATCAGTGGTGGCCACGTTGGAGGCCAGGGAGGCCACCTGCACGGCCTGCTTGCGCGCCGCCAGCAGGATGCGGCAGTAGGTGAAGGAGATGGCGGCGGAGGGCAGGAAGAAGGTGAGGCAGGAGGCCACCAGGGCGTAGGGCAGGCTGACCAGCAGCCGGCACTGCTCCTCGTCCCCCCGGCCCGTGACGTTCAGGGGCCGCACCTGGAACTCCAGCTCGTGCCACCCCATCTTGATGGGCAGGAAGGAGGCCAGCGCGGCCAAGGTCCAGGCGGCCAGGACGAGCCCCAGCGCCCTGCAGGACGTCATGCGCAGCTTGTACCGCAGCGGGGACGTGATGAGCAGGTACCGGTCCAGGCTGATGAGGCACAGGTTGAGGATGGAGGCGCTGCAGCACATGACGTCGAAGGAGGCCCAGAGGGAGCAGAAGTCCCCCCGCAGCACCCAGCGGCCGTAGAGCTGGTTGAGCATGGCCGGGGGCATCACCACCAGCCCCACCATCAGGTCCGACATGAACAGGGACACCAGGAAGTAGTTGGAGGTGTTGCGGAGGGAGCGCTGGGTGACGATGAGGAGGATGAGGAGGAAGTTTCCCGCCGTGGTCAGCAGGATGATGAAGCAGAGGAAGGCGGCCACCCAGCTGCTGCCCGCGAGCAGGGAGTGCTCCCCCAGCACGCTGGCATTGGGGGCCCCCAGGTCCCCCTCCATGAGGAGCCGGGGGCAGGGCTGGCTCTGGGCTGGGCACCTTCTCCAGCGTGGCCCGTGCTACGTGATCATCACCAGGGCAGGGGAAGGAAGATCATCTCTCTCTGCTCTGTGTCTGTCCTCCCTTCTCCTCTCCCTCTCTTCCCCCACTGTCTCTCTTCAGTGGCACTCAGGGCAGGGTGACATTCCCAGGAGCCGATCAGCAGGACCAAGGTTCCCTCCCCATTACTCACAGCAGTTCCTGTAAATCCCCCTGCTCTGGGGTGTCCCTGGATGCTGCTTCTGGACGCTGGGGACGAGCTGGAAGGCAGGGTTCCCAAGATGCCAGGGATGGCAGGATGCTCTGGATACCCTGATGCTCTGCATGCACCAGACCAAGGAACAATACAACACCGAGAGGCTCTGGATGCTCTGCACTTCAGATGCTGGGGATGCTCTGCATCCCAGGATATCCCAGATGCCAGGGCCGCTCTGTACCCAGGGTACCCTGGCCGCTGGGGATGCGCTGGACTCCAGGATGCTCCAGATGCTGGGGATGCTCCGGCCCCCCGAGGCTCAGGTGTCGCCCCCCAGCTGGGCTGGGCTCCCTGCAGAGCTCTGTCCCCGGGGTCCCAGAGCTCCTCCGCTGCTGCGGCTGCTGCAGCCGGGGCCGTCAGGAGCGGCAGAGCAGCCTCGGGCGAGGAGGACCGGGATGCTGCCAGCCGAGCCCGCCCGGGAGGAGGAAGATCCGGAGTGTGGCAGGGATCTCTCCCGCGGCAGAGCAGCGTCCAGCCCACAGGGAGGGGTGGGAGTGGGTGTGTGCAGGTGCCAGCCCGACTTCACCTGCTGCTGTGGATGCACACAAAGGATGCAGAAATGCCGATCGAGGAGGTGGGGCTGGGGGGGAGAGGAGGAGATGAAATGGAAGCGCTAATGAAAACAGGGATCTGGGCTAAACTCCACAAAGTGGCAGCCAGAGAGTTCCCGTTTCTGCCTTAAAGAGACAGCCCCGTGCTCTGCCATCCCCGCCATCCCTGCCATGTGTGCCAGCGCTGGAGCCTGGCTGGAGGCACCTGGGCCAGCAGCTCAGTGGCCAAACCCGGCTGGCAGCTCTGAGTTCCAGGCTCCATCCTCCACATTGGGCAAGAAAAAGCAGCAAAGTCAAATAAAAAACCAAACAGCTGCCCACAACAGCCCCCAGGCAGCAGCCCCAGGACTCTCTGGCAGAAATTGCAGCAATCTGCAGCCAGGGATGGAGGAGCAGAGACAAGGGAGAGCCTGCCTCCTCTGCTCCAGGGTTATTTGGACTGGCTCAGGGCAGCCCAGCTCCCTGCCTGAGGGGCAGTCCTGGATGGCCCCACAGCAACCTGCCCTTTAGCAAGAGGGAGGCAACAACGGAGAGGAGCCAGCTCAGAAAACCCTTCTGAGTCTCTGTGTGCTGCTGGGAATTCTGTGCTGCCACCTCCACACTCCGGGCAAACACCTCAGGGTGCTGGGCAGGGGCTGCCTGGGGTTTTTTAGTTACCCAGCTGCCCAAAGGTGGGGTTTTCCCAACCAATGGCTGTGATTGCTGCTGGGGGTGACCAGGACTGAGGGCAGTGGCTCCAGCACAGACCAGAGCTGAGGGTGTGCTCCTGGCACCCACCCTGTGCTCCCAGGGCCAGGCCCTGCCCTCCCCAAGTGCCCACCAAAGCTTTCCTTGGCACGCCTCCGTGGGCAGTTGTGCTGCAGATGTGTGGGTGAGAGCCAGCTGTGCACTCCACACCCCCAGCCGCCCACCCCGGGACAGAAATCAGCCTCTTCACCACGTCCTGCTTTTCCAGTCACTTTTCCAACACATCTGTTGTGCTTTTCCCAGTGCCTGAATGGGCATTCCAGGCCTGGAAACCATCTGTGAGCAAGGCACAGGAGGTGGAAGGCAGGGACCCAGCCCAAACACACACAGTTATCCCCCCAGCATCTCTGGGTCTGGGAAACAGCTGCTGCCACTTGTGCCAGGACAGGCTCTGCCCAGGACCCTCTCCTTGGATGCTCCCAGCCAAACCTGCCTGGCCACCTCAGTGTGGCAGTGTGCTGGCAGCAGCCCCAGGGCAGCACCACGTGCGAGGCTCTGTTTGCAGCAGGAGCTTTCCTTAGAAAAGCCTTTGCCCCAGGAAAGCCTCACCTCCTGTCTGTGCTGGGAGCAGAGAGAAACCCCACCCTGAGCAGCCTCCCCAGGCAGCGTGAGTGAAGCAGCAGCTCAGATTTATCCCAGCTGGATGCACAGGGAGGAAGTGATGTCCCAGTGCAGAGCCAGCCTTCCTTCTCAGCCCTGCTGCACACCAGGAGCATCCCAGATTGTCTCCAGAGCTTTTGCTTCTGAGGGGGAGATTGGATCAGAATCATGGAGTCCTGGAATGGTTTGGTGTGGAGAGTCCTTAAAGGTCATCCCATTCCCAACTCCTGCCATGGCAGGGACACCTTCCACTGTCCCAGGCTGCTCCAAGCCCCGTCCAGCCTGGCCTTGGGCACTGCCAGGGATCCAGGGACAGCCACAGCTGCTCTGAGCAGGCTCTTCCAACATCCACAGCACGTCCTCCAGGCATGGGAGGTTTTGTACACTTGGTTTGGACGTGTTTGCTGGGGCAGCAAATGTGAACTGATTGAAACAAAATGTGTTTAAAAAAAACTGCCGTAAAATGAAGACCAAATCCTACCATTGTCCCTGCAAAAACTTTTCTGTTCTGGCAGCTGTCCTGGCCTGCCTGTGCTCTCTCCCTGTGCTGCATTTCTGGACACATCTGCAGAGATCATGGACTTCACCAGCTCTGCTCTCCAGTACCACTAGCAGGGAAAGCAAAACCAGGTTGTCAACAGCCAGCCAAGTGTCAACATGGCAAAAAATAAGGGTGAGACAGGGGGAGTCAAACTGGGAGCTGAGAGACTTCGTGAGTCTCCAGCAGTCCGGGGCTGAGCACAGAAACATCCAACCCTGCAATGCTCTCTCGAGATGTCCTTCCAGGCTGTAACTGGGATGGCTCCCTGGGTTTGAATTTGGGCAGAGCCTGGCTAACTGCCTTGATTCATGGTTTCATCTGCACACCAGCCCTCACTGCCTGCCTCTGCTGGAGCTTAGCTTGTGTGGAATGGAGGTGGAGACATCCTGCTCCAAACACCTTGAACTGCAGCTCCTGGAGTTCACAGGAACAGCCCCCTGCTGAATCCAGCTTGTTTCCTCTGTACACCAGTGAAAGGGCCCTGTGATGGTGCTCAGTGACACCATGGTTTCTCCACCTTTGCCTGGCTCCCAGGTAAAGCTCCCTTCCTTGGGAAGACACCTCACAGCCTAAAAACATTGCAGTAACACCCAGAGCCCCTCTAGCCCTGCCAGGCCCTCCCTGGTCAGCCCAGCCCCTCCACTGTGGCAATTCCTGCCTAACACAAACCCTCTCCCACTTCCCAAAGCACAGAGCTGCTCTCCCAACCTGTGCAGAGTCCCCAGAGCCTCACGGAGGGGGGCAGTGAGAGCTGAGCTCAATAAAGGGGCAGTCAGAGCTGAGCTCAGTGAGGGGCAGTGAGAGCTGAGCTCAGTGAGAGACAGACAGAGCTCTCTGCTGGCCCAGCACAGCCTCTGGCCCCTCCAGGAGCTGCTGGACCTTCCCCAGGGCCAGGCTCAGACCAAGGAGCATCACTGATCACTGCTCAGGGCACATCCACGCTGGCACCAGTGGGAGCAGAGGTTTGCATGGGCACAGGCAATGCCCGATCCAAACCCCCTTGGGAAGAGCCCGCTGGCTCCAGCCACGGTGCCCCTCCGTCCCCCGAAGGGATGTCCGGCCCTGTCCGAGCTCCCTCCTGGAGCATCCCGGGGCCGTGAGCGCGGGGATGCCGGGGACACGGCGGAGCGAGGCTGGCACCTAGTGGCTGTCACCCAGAGGCTGTCACCTACCGGCTGTCACCCAGCGGCAGCAGCAGCCCCGGAGGCTCCCGTGTGTCACAGACATCTTTTATGAAAAATCCTTTCCTTAGGATTTTTTCCTCCTGAGAAGCTGAGAGGCCTCAGAAACAAAATGTAAACAATGGTTATCTGCTGCTGTGGAAAGCTTAACAGGTGCGTCTGGGATTGGTCTCATAGAGTTGTTTCTAATTAATGGCCAATCACAGTCAGCTGGCTCAGACTCTCTGTCCGAGACAGAAAGCTTTGTTATCATTCTTTCTTTTTCTATTCTTAGCCAGCCTTCTGATGAAATCCTTTCTTCTATTCTTTTAGTATAGTTTTAATATAATATATATAATAAAATAATAAATCAAGCCTCCTGAAACGTGGAGCTAGATCCTCGTCTCTTCCCTCATCCTCAAACCCCTGTGAACACGGGCACACCTGGGGCAGCTGCAGCACCCGCCCAGGCAGGACTCACAGCTGCCAGGCAGCTCCCCGTGCGGGCTCCCCCAGCACATGCAGCCCATACCCTCAGTATTTGGGCTCGCTTTTCCTCCCAGCAGCTCTCTGCTCCTTTTCCCAGCTGGAACGTGGCTCAAAGCTGTGGGAACCACGGTTCTCCCTGCCCTGGAGCCTCCTGCCTGTCCTGGCATCAGCACCGCCAAAAACCAGACAGGTGTCACAGCACTGAGCAGTGGAAGTCAGAACTAATTTATTTAAGAAAAAAAAACCCAAAACTTGTCAAAAGGAGGGGGAGGCATTCGATTACAAGCTCTGGAAGCTCTTGTCAGGACAATGCCAAGGAATCAGCTTTATACAGCAGAGAGAGGGGCAGCAGAGGCCGTGCCCACCCCGACCCCCAGCCCTGCCCAAGCACTCCCTGCACAGGGACGTTCCAGCCCTCAGCCCCTCCTCCCTCCACCACAATGAAGCTGCAGCAGGGAGAGGGGGGACAGGGGCGGAACCTCCCCCAGACCCTACTCAGCTCTTGGCCTTCTCCTGCAGCCCCAAAATGTGAAGCCCCAGCGCCCACGATCCAAGTCCCTCATCCCCAGGGAGCAACGTGGTGGCCCTGGGGACAGCAAGGTAAGGGTTGTTACCACCATGGTTCCCAGTGCCCTCGTGTACAGCCCCAGAGACACATCCTGGGGCAAAACCGTCCCCAAAAGCCACCTGAAACAATGGGTTGGGCTCGGACCAAGATCCTGTGGGTGGCAGGAGCATGTCCACACTGAGCCCTTGTGGGCAGGCAGGGGGAGAGGAGGCAGGAGGGTGCTGCTGGTCCCACCACCCCAGAGAGATGTGGGGCTGTGGAGAGGCTGCTTCCCTTCCTCCTCCACACTGGGCATGAGGAGAACCCAGCAGGACTCAGAGGGATCCCCCCAGGGCCAGGAGCCTGCAGAGAGCCCCGGGAGCCTGGCCCAGCCCCTGCTCTCAGCCAGAGCCCCTCGTGCCACTCCTCTCAATATATTATCATCATTATTATTATTATTATTATGTGCATCTGGGAAGGCCAAGCCCTCGTGTCTCAGCCTGCAGCTCCAGCCTCAGCCCTGCCTGTGCCCCGTGGGGTCGGGGGCGACGCGAGGGCAGCGATTTGACAGGAAAGACTCCAGCACCCCCCTCCCTCCCCAAAGCCCGGCCCAGCCCTCACAGCCCTGCCAGGACAGTCCACACGGTCACTCCTCGCCCTCCTCCTCGTGGTGGTGGTGGCTGGAGGGCGGCTCCTCCAGCTCCTGCTGGTGGTGGGGGTAGTGGTGGGGCGCGGGCCCCTCGTGGGCCATGTTCTCCTCGGCGTTCAGGTACACGTTGAACAGGGCTCCCTCGTGGCTGGGCTCCTTCCCACAGGCCTGGCAGCTGCAGTGCAGGATCTTCTCCACCAGCTTGTCCACCCTGGGGATCTCCTCGTTGCCTGGGCAGTCCAGAGTCACCTGGGCAGCGGGACAAGGACACAGCGGGTCAGCGCTCAGGCTCCCCTGCTGGGAGGTGTGACCTGCCCCAGACCCTGCAGATTTGGGGTGGTTTTAGGGTTTCTATCCACAGAAACAAACCCCTGGTCAGTCTGCAAGGTGGGAGTTCTCTGGGAATGTCTCATTCCAGACACTCAGGGAACATCACAGGAGCATCAAGACTGGAAGAGACCTTCAAGCTCATCAAGTCAAACCATCAACCCAGCACCACCACAGTCACCTCTAAACCATGGAATCACTGAATCATTAAGATTGGAAAGGACCTCCAAAACCAACCTATGACCCGTCCCCACCTCGTTGCCCAGCCCAGAGCACTGACTGCCCTGTCCAGTCATTCCTTGGGCACCTCCAAGGCTCAGGGACTCCGCCACCTCCTTGGGGAACTTTTTCCAAAGCCTGACCACCCTTCCAGTGACATTTATTTTCTTATTACTAATCTGAACCTCCCTTGGTGCATCCTGAGGCCATTTCCTCTCTTCCTTTCACCTGAGACATGGCAGGAGAGACCAACCCCCCCCTCACTCCCACCTCCTTTTGCCACTGACTCCAGCAGGACTCAGCTCCCAGGCGCTGCTGGCACTGGAACATCCCTGAGACAGCAAAGGCCACCCACAAGAGATGATGCCAAGCAGTTCAATTTGGGCTAAACCCTCTCATCAAATGAGAGCTGAAGGGGAAACAGAGGGCAGAGCCAGTTTCCTGGGCTCTGGGCTGCTCTGGGACCTGGGCTTATGGCTCTGCCAGGATCAGAGGTGACACGGAACTGTGAGGTCTAAGGATGAACTTCCGGACATCAGACACAGCCAGATCTCCCAAGGGGGTGCAGGTGGACAAAGGGAGCAGTGGAGACAGCAGGAATGTGGATAAGCATAGGGATAAATAATGCAGAGACTGACAGGGGATGGTTCTGCAAATAGAGGGATAATGGATCATTCAGCAGAGCTTCCAGCAGCTCCTTCCACCCAGACCTCTCAGGACATGGTACAGCCACCTGAGAGATGCCCCGGGAGGAAACTCTGAGTGGGAAAAGCCCAGAGAAGGAGGAGGACTGGCCCTGAGGTGGTGTCAGAGCAGAGCTGGGGCCCCATGGAGCATAGCAGGATACTCACGATTTCCCACATGGACTGGGCTGGCATGCAGGAGTCGCAGTGAACCAGGGACTCTGTGGACTGGGGGAAGGTGTTGGGGACACTGTAGCTGAAGCACTGTCCCAGACAGGCCCTGCAAAGACAGCAGCAGTGGGGCTCAGGGGAGGTGCTGCCCTCCCCAGCCAAGGCAGAGGTTTGACCTCCCCTGGGACAGAGGCAGGACGCCGGGCCTGGTGCCAGCCACAGCCCCAGGGGCACTGCAGTGCCAGCAGCTGCCTCCAGCCCTGGCCTGAGGGCAGCTCTGTACCTGTTCTGGATGGATTTGGACTCGCAGCCGCTGTGCCCCACGATCTGGGTGATGTTCTTGGCCTCACACCAGGCGCTCTTGTCCGGGAAGAGGGCGAGCTTGTTTATGGGCGGTGGGGCAGCCAGGAGCAGCGCTGGGAACAGGGCCCCCACCAGGAACCATAACATCATGGCCAGCTCTGCCAAAATTCTACACCTGCACACAGAGAACACAACGTTAGCAGCAAGGAAAACTGGCCAAGCAGCCCATTTCTCCTACCGCAGGGAGTTCTTGGGTGTTACAAGCACAGGTCCAGCCCCACTGGACCTGGTGTGTCCTGGTTTGATCTGCACGCCAACTGGATTTCTTCCTGCACAGTATTAATGCTATTTCCTAATGCTATGTCCTCAGCACTGCAAGTTTCATTGTAAAAGTCTGTTGTAATTAGATCACACTGCTGTATGTATAACCAATTTCTCACTTCTGCTAATCAACCTATGCGCTTTCTTTTGCTTCTCTTCCTTAATGATGCCAAGGGCCCTGTTCTTTTGTCAGCCTGCCTGGGGCTTTAAGCAGAAGGCTTAATTAATGTCTTCAGCTGTGATCTGGAAAATGCACTCTCTCACAGACAGTTGGATAGATCCCTATGATCCCCTCTACAGCTCCCAGAGCTCTGCCCGGGGAGTGGGATGTGCTGCTCTGCCTCTTTCCTCTTCCAAAGGAGCTCTGGGCCAGCCAGAGACCTGCCTTGCCTCTCCCAGGCTCTGTGCCTGGAACAACAGCAGGCTTTTCCTCATTTCCCACCCAAAGCTGGGCTGGGAGAAGTTTGCAAACCAAAAGTGTCACCGCCACGAGTCGAGCCGGGCTGGGGAAGTCCCACATCACAAGAATGTTTTTATTTGAGGAAGGAACAAGCTTTCCCCCTTCCTTTTCTCGCGGCTGGGAAGGCTTGGGGGGACCCCTCTCGTCCTGGGAGCGCGCAGCAGGTGTCGCTGCAAGGCAGCAGCAGAGACGGGGAAGCCTCAGCCCCGGGCTGGGAACCCGCGGGAGGAACAATGCAGCGTTTATTTATACAGAGCCACTCAAGTTCTGCACAGGGTTACTCCGAGGACGGGACAAGGGGGGGCCTTGTCACAAGGACACGAAAGTGGTGGACTTGGAGGTCGCTGCCCACCCCCAGAGAAATCCCCCCCGGGTTTCCTTGCTCTGCTCTCCAGCCGAGGTGCCTGAATTAACACTCCCAAGTCGCTGGGGAAAGGCAGCTGGAAAAGCAGCACAGAAACAGGGAGATCTTTTCCTGTGTGGGGTTTGGATGGAGTCATGGTGAAAGGCATTTATACTTCCTAAAATATTTGTTGGAACCATGTTATTTGTTATTTCCTTCTATTTATTTATCCAGACGATGATGCACAGCCCACACTGGAAAGACTGCTGTTGATTCCCATGGCTCCTGGGCCCAGCCCTCTAACACTTGCTGGGAGGAGAGGAAAAATGCCCTGTTTCTCTGGAGCCCTCATCCACACCCCCTGGGCTGCAGCACCATCAGATTTATCTAAATGACTGAGACACCTCCTGAGCACTCAGGGATTTTAAGGTGGTTATGGGATTTTGCCCTGTTATCCCTCCACTGAGCTCAACCTCCTGGGTCTGAATCAAGAGACAGACCAGAAAGATTCTTCCCTGTCCTCCAGCCCACGGCACGCAGAAAAGAGCATCCTTACTCACAGGATCTCTGGAGGAATCTTGTGGGGTCTCTGCTAAATTTCCTCATTTTCTGGTGATACAAGAACCACAGTAATATAATGCAGCAGCACCTGCAGAGCCCTGGCTTTGTAATCCTCCCAGCACTTGTGGGATGTGGATCCCATGGCTCCCTGGTGGGAATACCTGCATAAAGGAGACCTTGCAGGTGTTGGCTGGAGATAAGCAGAGGGTTTTAACTCCTGAGCTTGCATTGCCACTAATGAGAGTTGTGGGGTTAAATACATCTGTCCCGAAGAGGACTCTTCTGCCTGAGGTTTTTTTCCCATTTCAGTGGGGGAAGTCTGCAATTTCTGAAGGATGAACATGGCTAAGCTGCACACACAAACTCACGCACACTTGGTTTGCTTTCTGAAACAAGCATCACTCATTCCTCAAATGCCAGCAGCTCTGTGCTGAGGAATCCTGCTCCCAAAGGAAAGTCCGAGATCAGAGCTGGGATGTGACCCAGAGAGCAATCACAACCCCCTGGGGAACAACCCAAATTCCTCTGGAGTCAGCACACAAGTTCACTTCCACATGCCCGATTAGAGAGCAATTTCCTTCTTTCCTAAGAAAGATGGGGTTTTTCCAGGTTTCTGTGCATCTCATCTCTACCCAGCTGCAAAGAGGCAAAATTCCTGTCAGTGCTGGGGTCCTGTTTCCTGGGGTCTGTGTTCCATGGAGGTGTTTCTGCTGCTCAGAGCAGACCCAGAGGCACGAGGGATCCTCTCCCAGCATCCCGTGAAGATGAGTGAGGCTGTGCTCTGCTCAAGCACAGGACCTGGCCTGGATTCAGGAAAGCACTTAAACATGTGCTGCAGCTTCTCCTTTCCTGAGCAGGGCGTGTTTGTAAGCAGGGCCCCACGGCCGCTGTCCCTGTGCAAGGGGTGGGGAAGAGTTGGGGAATTCCCAGCAGGGGAAGGGAGCACCCCTTTGGAGCTGGAGCAGTTCCAAGAGTCCCCCATTGCTCAGGGCACCCCGGCCCCAGCACTGCCATCCCCCACTGCCCTGCAGCCCTGAGCACACCACATCCCCTGCACATGGTGTTTTCCTTCTCCCAGGAATGTCCTGGAACCCGCAGGGCTACTTTTCTAGTAAGTAACGAGGTTTATGCCAGTGCCTAGGAAAACATCTGAGGCAGCTGAGTTTGGGAGGGAGCCGGGGCTGGGAGAAGCGTGTCCATAGCTCAAACCAGTCATGCGGACAGAGCTGCCACCAGCACCATTCATCTGACAGCAGCCACGGAGACAAAAGCACCGTGTTCCTTCTCCCCCCCGCCTGGGAAGGGAAGGGAAAAAGGAAGACGAGGCACCCGAGCAGGTTTGCAAACTCCCGATTAAATAAAGGCATTGAGCACATTCCTCCGTGACAAGCTAAATTACACGTTGCAGCCCAAAGGAACAAGTGTGTTCCCCGGCTGACCCGGCGGGAGCAGCCACTTCCCGGCACACAGGGGCTTCTTTCTCTTCTCCGAACCGAGGCACATTTTTTTCCCCGCTAGTCAAAGCTCTTCAAGCAGAAAGTTCAGCTCAGTTCCGGCAGAGCCACCGGCCCGTGAGGGTCTCCCCCCGCTTCCTCTGCAGGGAGCCCAGGGCAGCTTCCCCTCCATCCCTCCGGCAGCATTTGGGAAATAAATGACTCAGCCCTGAACCTGGCACATCCCAGCTCCCGGCACAAACAACCTCTCAGCGCAGGCACAGCTGCAGCCCCGTGCTCCGGAGCCTTTTCCAGCCCGTGCCCGAGGAGCTGAGGGGCGGCTGGGGCCAGGGTTCCACCCCGGGACCCCCAAACTGGTTCCACGCCAGTTCTGCCAGCAGCTTCCCGGCATGGAGATCTCCTGGGACCACCTCAGATGTTCTGTGTCACCTGAAGAGCTCCTTCCTCCCATGCCAGCAATCCCCGCACGCTCAGGAGTCTCCCCAGCAGGACAACACCAGCGCCTGGGAGCAGCTGGGAAAATCTCCATCATTCCATGGGCCGAGGACAATCCCTGGAATTACCTCGGAGGCCACGTTCCCACCATCCAGCCCACAGCTGTTCCCAGACATTTGGAAACCAAACACTTCTGGAGGAAAATAAAACAGATCTAATCAGTTTTACCCTCTTTTTCCATTGGGAAGTTTACACCATAACACAAGACAAGCTTGCAGGTGGACATGGGGAACATTTCACGAGTTGTTTAATGTGTTTATAGGTATTTTTCTTATCCAGGATCTTGCAATTCTGCCAAATACAGAGAACCACAAACACAGGTAGGTTGTGCTCAGGGCCACACACGAGGCACCGCAGGCTCTGAGAGACAAGAACCCCCAAAGCTTTCCAAACATCACCGGGGCTCCCAGGCTGTGAGCACAGCACAGACACGGGGCCCATTCTGTGCTGTGCCTCAGGGATCCCAGCCCTTGCACACGAGCTCTCAGCAGAGATGGACAAGGGGAAGGGTTTGGCTCCTGGTCTGGGTCAGAGCTGGGATCCCCTCCCCTGTCCTGCCCCCCTGGTCACAGGGCTGTCCTTCCTTTCCAGCTCCCCACCCAGCTGTGCCCTCGCTGGGCCGAGGAGTGACCCCAGGCTGGTGTGGGACAGGAGCCACAGCCCTCTGTGTGCCTCTGGTTATTTGTGCTGTTTGACAAGAGCTGCCACACGGAGCAGAGGAAGGCCCAAAGATGCTCGGTGCCTCAGTTTCCCTGGCTGCAAGAGGAGCAGGGGAGCTGATGGGTGCAGGGAGCGTGGGAAGCACAGGGAGGTGTCTGGAGACCCCTGGAGAGAAGGGGCTGCCTGGGCAGCAGGGAGGCCTGGGCTGGTGCCAGCAGCCCTCAGCCCACAGCCCTGGTGCACAGGGCAGGTGGGAGCCAGGTGGGGACAGCCAGGTGGGGGGGAGTCACACCAGGACACGGCGCTGCAGGCAGGGCAGGGAGCTCTGCAGGGACTCGTGTGGGATCACTGCTCAGGAGAGATCTCACTGCAGGGAATGCTCAAAGGAAAATTATTATTGAGGCACCTAAAAGGATGCAAAGCCAGAGTAAAGTGTCTGCTTGGTGGCAGCTGGAAAGAAACATCCCAGGAAGATCCAGGGCACGGCTCTCCTCAGGGGCAGGATTAGGTCTGTAACTGCTGAACACCACTGGGGATTGGCTCTTAGGAAACTTAGCTCAAATAATATTTGCTTACATGGAACAAAACAACTTATAAGCCAGTGTTATTAAGAGGGAAAGCTTAAATCTCAACTGCAAAAATGGAGAAGTGACAGTGTATTGAAAAACAACTATCAAAACAACAGATGTTATTTAATACCTGTTCTTATTTAATACTTCCCCCTTTTTGAAATTTGCATTTAGCTAAAACTTTACAATTTTGTGGTCCCTTACCGTTGTGACTGTAACAGCCCAAAAGAATCTGACTAAGGTATGATATGGGCAGGGGAGAGGGAAGAGAACTCTGCACTGAGAATGTCTGGAGGTAATTCTTCAGGATAGCAAGACACAAGAGTGCTTAACTGAGCACAGAAATCTCTCCCGAGCTCAGAGCTCCAGTCTTGCTTCGCTGAGCTGCAAAGTCTGGGGAGAAATTACAAAAAAATAAACAGGGAACTACCACAGGAAGACATTTGATATTTAACAACCACAAGAATCCATCCTAAGAACTTTTTGATAGTGGAGCAAAAGCTGTGTTGTTTCTCACTGTGGACCTGGCTGTGTCTGCTCCTTTCAGAAGCAGATGTTAGAGCTTCCCTTTCTGTAACATATTAATTTCCACTCAAGCATGGTTGGGCAAGTTGCAGAAATAAAGCAGAAATAAAGAAAAGCAGTGCAGCATTTTTAAAGCCTTCTGCCCTCCCCACATTGGCCAGAATGTGAAAAGATGTTGGTACATTGGGAGTTTTAATTTGGTTCCTCAACCATGCACTGAGCTCTTGGGAAACTCATTTTTTGCAGCTGGAAAAAAAAAAAATTCCAAGATGCTTTATCTACAAAAGTCATTGGAAATCTACCTCTGGACTTGGACTTGGGATGGGGTCCTGAAGGAGCTCTGCTGGAAAAGGGACCCACTAATGGCCTGTAGAAGAGGCAAGAGTCATATAAACAGTTTCTGGTCATTTATTTCAATTGCTCCATTTCTTCAGCATTAAGAACAATCACAGCCAGGAAAACGCATCAGCCTAAAGCTCAGGAGCACATCCTGGCGCCACACCTGCACTGCCCCTCTTCCTGAGGCACGGGGGCTCTGCAGCCCCCAAGAGCAGCTGAGGAGTGGGATGGGAGCAAGGATCAGCTGTGTGGGGAGCTGGAAAACGAGCCCGGGACCGGCCTCCGGTGGCTCCGGGAGCAGCGGGCTGGGCAGCCCCAGCTGGCCGGGCAGGGGGTCCGGGCTCTGTTCAAGCCCTGCACGGGCCAGGACCGGTCTGGAGCCGTGCCTGGAGCATTCCCAGCCGGGTCGGGCCCGGTGCAGCTGATCCGAGCCCAGCTGGGAGCAGCGTTCCAGCCCCGGGCTCGCCCGCATGCCCGGGCCTGAGCGGGGCCTGGCCGCCTCCTGTTCTCCCCGGGGCTGGTGCTCCCCACAGAGCCGGGGCCGGTGCTCCCCACACAGCCGGGGCTGGCGCTCCCCACACAGTCGGGGCCGGCGCTCCCTACACAGCCGGGGCCGGCGCTCCCCACACAGCCGGGGCTGGCGCTCCCCACACAGCCGGGCCCGGTGCTCCCCACAGAGTCGGGCCCGGTGCTCCCCACAGAGCCGGGGCTGGCGCTCCCCACACAGCCGGGGCTGGGGTTCCCCACAGAGCCGGGCCCGGTGCTCCCCCCAGAGCCGGGGCCGGTGCTCCCACAGAGCCGGGGCCGTTGCTCCCCCCAGAGCCGGAGCTGGTGCTCCCCCAGAGTCGGAGCTGGTGCTCCCCCAGAGCCGGAGCTGGTGCTCCCCACAGAGCCGGGGCTGGTGCTCCCCCAGAGCCGGGGCTGGCACTCCCCACAGAGCCGGAGCTGGTGCTCCCCCAGAGCCGGGGCTGGTGCTCCCCCAGAGCCGGGGCTGGCACTCCCCACAGAGCCGGGGCTGGTGCTCCCCACAGAGCCGGGGCTGGTGCTCCCCCAGAGCCGGGCCCAGCCCGGAGCCAGCCTGGTGCCGAGGGCAGCCCGACGGGCATGAGGGTGTCCAATAACTCCTTCGGAAATCCCGTGGGTAACAGGGATTGTGCTACTCTCTCCAATGCCATCCCCGACCCCTGCGAGTTCCCCACCCAGCGTGGACAGGAGCACCTCCTCCTCCCCAGCACATCCCCCCCAGAGCACCGGGCTCGGTCCCTCGGGCCCCGCAGGCACAGCCTGGCCTGTCCTTGTGCCAGCACAGCTCTCAGGAGGGCAGGAAAGCCCCGGAGCCTCGGGAGCCGTGGCTTTTCCCGAGTGGATCTGCGGGCAGGCACTGGGCACTGCCCCGAGAGGGAGCTTCTCCCAGCAGGGCCCGTTCTGCCTTCGCTTGGAGTGAGGTAAACTGGGACTGGCTCCTCCAAATGACTCCACTGGTGCAAATGAGATCAGAATCTGGCACTGCTCGTCTTACTCAAAACAAGCCTAACTGGAACCAGATAAAACCAGTTCCAGTGCAGAGTGGCCACCAGGATGATGATTTTTTTAATTCCTGCAGGCAGCGAGGGGAGCTGTCTCGGATGCCAACCACGCTGGCTTTCCCTGGCTCGGTCATTCATTACCAAACTTGCATAAAATCCCAGCGCAGCAGGGTTGCGCCTGCAGGATCAGGTTCCCAGCTGCTGGAGCAAGAAGGGGAAAGAGCAAAGGAGAAAAGAGCTTGTGGATGGAGCTGTAGATCTTTCAGGATCCTCCCTGCTGTCTCCCTCTCCCTTCATACCCCTTCAGGCCATATCTTTGTCACAGCAGCAGAAATTCACTGATCTGATGCGTTTTTGCCCTCTTTTAATCTCTGCTTTACACCACAGGAGCCTCCTCAGTTCTGATGGCACAAACCCAATGTCTATATTATTTACCCATGGCACTGGCCAAAGCAGAAAAACCCATGGAAGTGCAAGGCCAGAGGGGTTTGGAGGCAATAGAACAGCCCACGGCCCGGCTGGTATTTTCAGTCGCTACCAGGGCTGACCTCACACTTGACATTTAGACCATTTCTCCAAAAACTGCAGGATTGGGCCCACAGAGAAATCCCACTGTGACCCCAACAGCACTCCCTTCCCCTCTCTGGACAGGTTGCCTGAGCTCTGTGTCAGAGAATAAGGAGGCTTTAACCAGATCTAAGAGTGACCCTGGCAAGGGCTCCATCCTGACGCCATTTCCAAGGCTCAGCTCTGCAGGGCTGTGATCCTGCCTGGAACGGGGCAGCAGCCCAGCCCAGCCCAGCTCCACAACTGCTGTGATGGGTGCTGGGCTGTTCCCTTCCCACCCTCGGTGCTAATTTATGTCCAGGAAAGCCCTGGCCCCCACGGCCCTCCCTCCCTAAACAGCGCTGCACAAGAAACAAAGGTCTGGAGAGCAGCGAGCACAGCCCTGCCAGGGCTAACAGAGGACAGACCACCCCTGGCTCTCACTGCAGAACTCCCCCAGAAGTACAATTTTATCAGCTGTTTGGGTTTTTAAGAGTCTGGTTTGAGGGGGTGTGAAGTTTCTTTGCCCTCAGCCATGCTGGACCCCTGTTACTGTGCTCCTTGCTCTGTCACAGGGGCTCTCTGAGCCCGTGCAACCACAGAGGAGGGTGATTTTTTCCAGCGGACTTCAAAACAAAAAGAGCAGGAGCAAGGCCCAAGGACAGAGCAAGAACCTGGCTCTGCCCGCCCCGTGGTCGGATATGGGATCTGGCAGAGGAACTGCTAAAGCTTTAATGGGAACAGCACGGAGTTTGGGCAGGAATAACTGCCCAGGAGTTTCCTTTGCTCCTTGGGCAGCTTTCCCATGGCTGCACCAGCCTAATCCGCCCTCGGCAATGCCAACGCATGCCGCAAGCAAAGTCACTCCAACACGAGCAGCTCTTCCAGGCTCCTTGAAAAGCACTTTGGCTCAGGGCCTGATCCTGCACCTCCAGAGCACCCAAAATTCCCTCCAGCTCCACTGTTTTCCCTGCTCCGGAAAGACGAGCGGGCACTCGGGAGGACTTTGCTCGTTTGCCCTTTTTGTGAGACCGCAAACTCCCCAAGCTGGAATCCAGCGCTGGGAGGTCACGCCAAGAGCCTAGATTCTTCTCAGGGCTGTTTGCAAACACTTGGGATTTTTATACTGAAGGCAAATTCCATTTCCCATCCTGCGGTTTGCAAATTTGAGGCGAGCAGCCTTTTACGAGATGGGAGCCTGCCTTCAAAAGGCACAAGTGCCCAGTGGATGCAGCTGATTTTTGGCTGGCTGGACATTGTAAAGAAGGTACCGAGTTCTTCAGCTAAAAACACAAGGGGCAATCTGGGTGTCTCCATCTTGCTAAGATCTTTCCCACTTGTTTCAGCAGGGTTCAGATTTTTCCCAAAAAAACATGCATGGAAAAGCTACCGTGTCCTAAATCCACCAACACTTCACAGAGGCTGAATTTTTTCAGGCTGAATTTGATGGGGCTAATCCTATATATAAAAGTTAGATTATGGAGTGGAGCAGAACTTGCTGGTGCCCTCGTTAGAGAAATGTTAGTAGGAAATAAGGGATTGTCCAGATCAACTGTAATGCAGCCTGAAAGCAAGCTAAAGCATGTTCTGTTCCCAAAACATCTACCAGAGAAAAAGAGAAATCCCCACTGATCTTAAAATGCAGAGACTATTGTATGGAACAATTAAAACCTGCTGCAAATACTGAAACAAATTGAAATGCTACGCTGGGGTTCAAACAACAGGTAGGGATATATCAGATATAAGCTTTACAGTAAGTGCCTAAAGTATTTCCATGAAACAAGGATGTAAATTAATCCCCGGGATGAACTCTTCAAGGAACAAAAGTTTACTGCCTTGCCATCGGGAAAACTTCTTTCTTTTATGATCGTTGAACTACCCTGCGTCCGCTGTGGTGTGGTTAATCGATACTGAGCGTTCCCGTTCTTCCCTCGGCACTTTTGTTTCAAACCCCGACAGGGATGGGAAGGAGGGAAGGACTCTGTACCACAGATGTGCGACCGACACAGCGCGGCTCCCCGGCTTTTATTCTACTCGAGCCAAAGCAGCGGTGGAAATAGTTTAACGATTGCAGAGCAGATCCCCCCAAGTCCACCTCATCTGCAACCGATTTCTGTCCGTGGCAACATCCTCATCCTCCCGGCCATCCATCACCGGCGCGGGGGAGAAGAGAAGCGAGAGGAAAGGAGACGGAAAATCTGGTGAGGGGAAAAAGCGGCAGGTCCGGGGCGGGGGCGGGGGGCGCACAAAGCCAAGGGCTACTCACCAGCCAGGGAACGGCGGGCGCATCCCATGGGGTCCGGGGCCCGGCGGTGCCCGGCGGCTGCCGCATCCCCGGCGCGGCGGGGCGGCCACGGAGGAGGCGCGGGGCGGGCGGGAGCGGCCGCCTCCCTCCCCCCGGTGCCGGGCTCCGGGCGGTGCCGCCGGCCCCGCCGCTCGCGATTGCACAATCGGGCTGGGAAGGGAGAGGAAAGGAGGGGAAAGGAGGGGAAAGGAGGGAGGGACGGCCGGCGGGAGGAGGGAGCGGCGGCAGCGGCAGCGCCCGCCCGCCCCGCCGGGCTCCGGGCGCACCGAGAGCCCCGCGGAGAGGAGAGCCGGGACCCCAGGAACACGGGCACGGAGCTCACCCACCGACCTGGGCCGTGGAACCCCCGGCAAGGGCTCGAACTAACGGGGAGAGCCCGCTGGAAGCGCCCGGGCACGAAACGAGGGGGCTCTCTCGGCCAGGAGAGCCCAAGGGAATGTCCCAGCACTTGTCTTGCGGTGGCATAAACAGTCTGGACTGGGCTCACTGAACGCCAACAACTCTTATTGAAACATAATTCGTGATAGAGAATCCGTGGGGCAGAGTCCCAGCTGCAGAAAAGACTTTGGGAAAGTTTTCCAGCACAAGAGACGACAGTTTTCTCTTTTCCTTTCTTTTCCCTTCCTCTTTCTCCTCCTTTTCTCTTTCTTTTTTCTTTCCTTCTTTCCCTTTCCCATTAAAAAACAGCCAAACCCCAGTGAAGCCCCATTCACAGCTCTCTTTCAGATAGGATAATTGCTGTAGACCAGGGCTCTGTTTCTGTTAAGGCACAATTAATCTGAAAAGGCCCCCACATTAAACATTACCCAAATCAAAAGATACCTGCCAGGCTTGGCTGGGTTTTGCTGGCTGCTGTTGGTGCGAGGATTTGCATAGAGATCAGAGAGGCAGGAAGGGGAGATGGCAAGAAGCAGCAGCTGTGCTGGGAGAAGCAGCTGTGGGGAGAGGCTTTGGGGCTGGTTGTTTGCTGGAGGAGGCTGCAGGCTGCCATGAAGAAATGGTTTCCTGCTGCCCAGCTCCTTCCAGCTCCAGGATAACAGGATTTGTAAACAGGCTGGCAAAAAGCTGCTTCCAACATCACCTTCTTATCCTGCTAAATGCAACCTACCCATCCCCAAACTGTACTGCACTGCTCAACTCCAAAATGGCCAACAAGAGGAACAGCCTCTAGCCACGACCACACAGCCCAACAGGAGCCAAAATCTGGTTTGCCAGCATTTTCACCCACTGCTGAATCCAGGCCTTTGACCAATGCTCTACCTGCTCCCCAGGGCCCAGCCTGACCAGCAGTAAACTGCTGCTTCATTCTGAATAATATGAGTGAAATAAGAGACATCTGAAACTTTGAAGCAAATTCTCACAAGGAAAAGTAAGATGTAGTTGCAACCAGCTACACAGCAAACAGACCATGGGCATTGTGGTGAAATTCAGCCGAGTGTTTGGGGTCCATGGTTCAGTATTTGGATGGGATTTGTGGGATCCTCAGCACTGGGGTGGGATTGCTCTGCAAGGAGCTGTGAGCCAGCATGCAGTTCATTCACTGCTTCCTACTATTCATCCCTGTTCCAGTTCTGTAAACAGCATGAAAGGGAAACAGCAATCAGTGGATCTGGGGGTGGGGAGGCAGGAGGAGCAGGGTTCAGGTTTTCTGGTGTCAGGAGGAACAAGCAGAGGTGCTGTAGGACAGAGCGGCTTGGCTGGGGGATGAAAGAAGCTGCTGAAAGGCTGTCAAAGCCCTGGGCCAAGACTTTTTCCCTTCTCCTTGGCAATGTGATATCACAGCCAGAACCAGGAGTGATGACCTGGTGCCTGCAGATGTCATTTGGACAGACTGAGGCACAGAGCAGAGACAGCAGCTCTGCAGGGAGGGCAGGAGCTGAGCTCAGCAGCCAGCCCCTCTTCCCCAGCCAGGGCTCTGTCCTCAGCAGCAGCTTTGGGCTCCTGCTCCACACATCAGCCAGTGTTTACCAGCTCCCACTCCCCTCGGGCTGGGGGGGTTTGCTGCCTGCGCCTGAACAGCCAAAGCACAGTGATGTTTACGCACGGTGACACAGCTCCTCTCTCTCCCTCACAAACAGCCCATTCCATGCTGGTTTTCCACCAGGTACTGCACAGGATATTTTGTGCCTCACATCCACATCCCCCCCATGCCTTCCCCTCAGCCCTTTCCCTGTTGCTGGATCACCAGGGCTTTGTGCACTGGGACACAGCAGAAAGCCAGGATGTCCCTCCTCACCCTCTGCTGCTGCTTTGGGCTGCTGACAAACACCCACAGCGCCAGGGGCTCCCCGCTTGTCAGGACAGGACCTGGCACTGTGGGCGTGAGAATGAAAAGGGTGGATGTGTAAGTCAAAAATAAAACCATTTCTTTTATTTGTGTCAGTGCAGAGCCCAAAGCTCCCACAGTGGGAGGCAAGAAAACACATGGGGGGGAAGGTGGGTGGGAAATGGGGGGGGAGGGAGTGTGTGTGCCCATGAAGGGCTGCAGTGTGGGGACAATGGCCCTGCACTTACCCCCACAGCTGAACCTGAGTTCCATCTCCTCCCCACTGGTGTTCTGTTCACTATCCTTGAGATAAACCACATGGGGTCCAAGGAGGGGCTCTCAGGGGATAAAGCCCCTTGCACGACCCATGAGGGACTTGGGGGCTATGGACCACCCATGTCAGAGCAGCCCCTTTCACCTCTGCATCTGATCTGCAAATGGGCACAGAACTGCACTGCTGCTCCCTGAAATAAAGACAGCTCTTTATCAGCTCCCTTCTGAGGGAGGCTGGATCAAAGCTGGTCAAGGCCAGGCTGGACAGGGCTTGGAGCAGCCTGATTCAGTGTGAGTGGCACCCCTGCCCTTGGCAGGGGCTGGAACAAGATGATCTTTAAGGTCTGTGCCAACCCAAGCCATTCTGGGATTCCATTCCATGATTCTCTCACCACACCATCACCTTCTGGGGTTAAACTCCAGCTTTTTGGTTCCTAAATAAACAAAAACACATCTCCAAGATACCAGGACCCCAAACTGCTATGTGTAAGGGCATGCACACCCTGGGTGAATGGAGCAGCACTGGTGTCAGAAGAGAGACACAAAGATTTAACAACCAAAAAAGCTGAGGGATGATTTCCCATCTCCACCTCAGGCAGGAGGAGGGAGGGACAGTGGTGGCAGGAAGGGTGTGAGGGCCACGTCCTCTCAGTGCTGCAAGCACAAGCCCTCCCATCTGTGCAGCCCCAGCACCTGGGGCAAGGGTGAATCTGACCTTACAAGCACGGCTCTTGCTTCCTGAGATTGCCCCAAAACCCAAGGGTACAACAGCCCCCACTGTAAAAATAGGTTAGAAACTGTTGTAAAATCATTGATAGATTGTTAAGCATGTACTGTTAGTTCGGTTGTTATATTGTGAAAAAGGGGTTAAAGGGTAGTTATAGGAAATATGGTACTCAGTGTACCATAACACACCTCAGTAAAAGTGCACCACGAGCCAGCCTGGACAGAACTGTAATGGGCCAATCAAACGCCTTAAACCTTCATGCAAATGAAGGATCCAAAAAGAAACCAATCCAAAGGGACAAAAAACAGGATAAAAAGGGGCTTCTCACCCAGGGAACCTGTGCTGCTCTACCTGGAGCATTGGGGCCAGCGCTGCTGAGCAGCCCCAGCACCAGCACTGCTCCATCCTCCACGGGAATGCTCCTGCTCGGCCCGTGGGCCCCGTGCTTTAGGCCTTGGTTTTATTATAATGAAGGCTGAAATCACTTTAGTACCGGGAGCCTGCTCTCATTTTTATCACCCACTGCTCCTTCAGACCCCCCCAAGCACCCCCTGAGCTTCACAGTGTGCAGGGAGGGAAGGAGAGGCTGGAGGGGAGCCTCAGACACAGCAGGAATTGTGGAGCCATGGAGGGAAAGCTCAGCCAGGGCAGGAATGTGGGGAGCAATGGAAGGAAGGCTCAGCCAGGGCAGGAATGTGGGGAGCAATGGAAGGAAGGTTCAGCCAGGGCAGGAATTGTGGAGCAATGGAAGGAAGGTTCAGCCAGGGCAGGAATTGTGGAGCCATGGAGGGAAGGTTCAGCCAGGGCAGGAATTGTGGAGCAATGGAAGGAAGGTTCAGCCACAGCAGGAATGTGGAGCAGCCTCCATCAGGTTGAGGAGCCCAGACTGGAGCTCTGCGCTGGTTCCCCCGTGCAGCAGAGGAAAGGCAGCAGCCCTGGAGGGAATCTGGCTGGATTGGGCTGCAGGGCCAGACCTGGGGGCAGACCCAGCTGGCAGGGACTGCTCAGGAGTGAAGGAGAAGGTTTCTCATCGGGCCCATTAGCAAACATCTGGGCTCAGCAGTGCCCTGGAATGCGGCTGGGCAGCGGGGTGCTCCTCTCCTGCCCGGGCCGGGAATGCAGCTCCTGCAGGCTGCGACTCCAGCCAGCTGCTTCCTCTAATCCCATCAGCCCTGCCTTGCCCTGCCTTTCACTCTGCAGAGAGTCCCGTTCCCTCCCTTGGTCACTGGCATTAGTGCTTTCTCTCTAGTGCTGTGCCAATGCGTTTTGGGGCCCTGGGGCAGCAGTAAAAACCTTTCCCTCCCATCCCTGAGCAAGTCCAAGTGTGTTTAATCACTCCATTTTCCACCTTGCCCAAGCACTCTCCGTTCCCAGGCACTCCAGGCCCCTCCATCCCTCCCTCCCCAGCAGCTCGGCCATGCACAATCCTCCTCTCATTCAGTTCATGTCTGCAGGGGCAGTTCTGAGCTGCTGGGCTTCATTTGCAGGTGCCCTCATCCCTATGAGTTCAAACAGCTTTTTTTCCTTTCTACTTCAAAAATAACCAGTTTCCTCTACCTCCATCACAACCAGTTAAATCCCCTCTGATAACCATCTTATTCTCTGCTGCACAACTTCCCCCTGCTGTAATCACTCAGAACCTCTTATTATATTAATTATTTTTCTTGCAGCACTGCCTGAAGGCCCCAGCCAAGCTCAGGCCTCGTCACAATAGGTGCTTGTGTGTGTTCAGAGACAGTTCTGGCACCAAAGCTCCTCCAAACTGTCAACCAGCAGGACAAACTTAGAACATCCACATGTGTGCAGGGAACATTTTGCACATTACTGAAAGGAAACCAGCACCCGCCTGAACCGGGGTGACTCACAGAGCAATATTGCACTGCTCTTGCATGGGAACAGCCTCATGCACAAACTCTCTGGCCTTGAAGAAAAGCACCCAAAATCAGAGGCCTTAAAGTGCCAGTTTTTCAAAATCCTGCTACAGCAAGTGTCAGTGTTGTTTAGACTTAGCATGACTAAGAAAAAAGAAAAAAGAATATATCTGCATTTGTTAGCAGATTAAAGCCCTCAGCTCATGATCCCCCCACCTTCCAAAATACAAATGCAATTACTATTCTTAAAGTGATAATGTGATTTTCATAATTTAAAGGGTCTGGTTCATAACATCAGAAATGTGGGACCCTGAGAAATCTGCTTATCGCCTCCCTCTCCTCCTGCCCTGGAGCAGGATTGGGATTTTTGAGATTATTACTGCAGTTTATGGAATGAAATGAAAGTGGCCATGAGTTCTCAGCTTATCACAGCTTTCCTGAGCAGGCTGAGACATCTGTGTTAGACCAACTTTGCATCATTCAGGTTTTGATTTTGGCAGCAGTGGCTGATGCAGTGCGTGACAAGAGTTAAATGTGCAGCCCCAGTGAAATAATCGTGGGCTCATCCGGTGCTCGGAGGAGTCACAGTGACCTTGCCTCTATCTGCCAGCCTACCTCTATTTATACCTAATATGGATATAAAATCCATGACTCTGCAGATAGTAAACTGGAGCCTCCCACAAGCATGTGGCCTGCTAGGATGCTCCCAAAGATTTAAAGGAATTATTTCTCAGGCCTTAAAAGAACCCGGTGCAGTCACTTTGCCTGCCCAGCCTGTGTGCAAACAGCAGGACCATGTGGGCTTTCCCGCAGCCATTCCAGCACCTCCACTCCCAACCCAATAACTGCCCTGCAGCTCCAGCCCCAGGCCTCCATCCATCATCCAAAGATGTATTTATTGACATATGAAATACCCATCTCCTGACAGATTATCTAGGGAACCATGGCATCTTCAGGGAGAATGAAACAGAAAATGGGCCCTGTGCCTGGAAAAAGGAGCAAGGGGAGTCACACCATCAGCCATTCCCTCAAACAAACCCAAGGAAAACAGTCCAAAAGGGAGGAGCTGAGGAACAAAGCAGCAGGAACAGCACAGAAATAGGTTGTGCTCCCTCTGAGGTCCACAGCAGGGACATCTTCAGGGAGTGTCTAACGAGCAGGGTCCTCCAGCTAAAAACACTCTGCCTTTAGTTCAGATTCAGCCACGGGGCAGAGAGCAGGAATTCTACAGGCAACCTTTGTGGCCTTACAAGTTTCAGAGAATTTACAGCCAACAAACATAGTTGGATCATCAGATCTGGATCCATGTGTGTTACAGCCATTTGATTTCACCCAGTCACTCCCAGGTGGAGCTCAGTAACTTCCATTTAAGACCTCGGGAGTTGGAAAATCCTCCCAAGGCTCTCCCAGCTCATCCCAGTCTGTAATTCAGTGCCTCACTGTTCATCTGCAGGGGTCAAGCCTCAGCCTCCAGCCCTTGCTTCTCACTGTGCCTCTCCCCGTTTGCAGCAATCCCTTCAGTTCCCAGGGTTCCATAACCCCTAGGCTGTGCCATCTCCAGGTATTACCAGTGTTTGTTGCACCTGGATGCTGAACTTCACATTTGTCTGGGCCAAGACCTACATTGCCCCACTTTCTTTTTCACTTACACAGCATCCCAACCAATAGCAGTTATTTGTCTGCCACCCTTTTATATTTACTTCCAGATAATTAGTTAAAATTACAAACACAACCTGCTCTATTGCCTCGCCACCCTCACAGGGTAGAATTCCTTCCCAAGACCCATCTAACCCCTGCCCCCTGCCCTGGCACTCCAGGCCCTTGCCCACAGTCTCTCTCCGTCTTTCCTGTTGGCTCCTTCAGGCACTGGGAGGTCACACTTAGGTCACCCTGGAGCCTTCTCTTCCCCAGGCTGAACAATCCCACTTCTCCCAGCCTTTCCCCATAGTGGGGCTGCTCCCTCCCTCTGGTACCCTTGGTGCCTCCTCTGGACTCTCTCCAGCAGCTCCAGGTCCTTCAGTCCAAATCCAGAGGGAATGCAGAGCTCAGGGGAGCAGTCATGGGTTTGGGTTTAGCTGTTTATCACTGCTAACAACTTCAAGTGCAGCACTGAGGGGGAGGAAGAATATCCTCTAAAACCTCTAAAAAGAAACACACTCCTTTGCATGATTTATGAACTGAATTTGAACTGATCAGGGCGTGACCTTTTCCAGGAAGGGGCATCCACTCCTAACGCAGAGCTGGAGGCTTTACAAGCACCACCAATAAAGCTTAGAGATGAAGAGTGATTTATTAGTCACCAGCAACTTTCTAAGCATCTTTATAAGCTCCAGGAGGTGGGTATCCAGCACCATGAGGAAAATGCAGCTCCAGCAGCCTGCAGTGCTGTACAGCAAAGTGCTGACAGCCAGAAGGCACAAGAGCACAGCCATCCACAGCTGAATTTCCATAAACTGTGCTCCCATTTAGCTTCAATCTCAGTTAAGCATTTCACTGTGGGTGGGCTATAGGCTGGACTCTCGGAGCAGTACAGACACACTGCACATTGCATCCAGCTGCCTACAGAGCTGGCATGCCAAAATTTGCACTAGTCCTACTTCTAAAGGCAGGAGTGGGGTGGGAGACGAGGAGAAAGTTTATTTCTTACTGGGGGTGTGTGTGGTGTGGGGGTAGGTACCAAACCCTGCCAGCCCAGAGTGAAAGAAGGGTCAGCAGTGCCTTGCTGGGTCAGAACCTGCTGGAAAATGGGGTTTTCCCAGCAGGTCACTCACAGATCAGGGGTTTCCCAGCTCCACAAGCCTCTCCCTTCCAGCTGCAGCATCACCTGTACCTCATGGCACATCACCACCACAACAACCTGTCACCTTCAGTCCCCTTGTGCACCCACTATTTGCATTTGAAACCAGCACCTTTGTCATTTCCTTTGCATTGCTCCCAAACTTAGAGGGAACCCAAGAAAAACAGCTGGGAAACCAATTCCTCCTCCTTTGGAGAACCATCCCTGTGAACTCTCTGGAAGAGTTGAGTTACACCATCACTGCTCTGTTTCCACTACTGGAGAAGGACTTTGGACACGGGCCTGGAGTGACAGGACGAGGGAAATGGTTTCAAACTGGAAGAGAGTTAAGTTTAATTGGATATTGGGTGAAATTCTTCCCTGTGAGGGTGGGCAGGCCCTGGCACAGGCTGCCCAGAGATGCTGTGGCTGCCCCTGGATCCCTGGCAGTGTCCAAGGCCAGGCTGGACAGGGCTTGGAACAACCTGGGACAGTGGAAGGTGTCCCTGTCATGGCAGGGGTGGCACTGGATGGGCTTTAAGGTCTCTTCCAGCCCAAACCACTCCATGATTCAATGGTACTGGAATGCTGCTGTCTCCTTGATCCTCCCTCTTTCTCAATCTGTTGCCTGAATTCATAGTTAATGTAGATTTACTAAGACATTGACTTTCTCCTGGTATTGTATTTATGTTCTGATAGCACTGCAGTGTCCTTGTCCATGAGGCACAAAGGACTGGGAATACATTTCAGTATTTTCTCTGCTTATCAGATTCAGATTATCACCAAAGTCAATATTGAGGATCACAGTGGTTTACACCTACTAGTGATTCCATAAGATATCAGCCTCTGGACAGTAAAACATCATTCCTAACTTTCTCAGGGATTTGCCAGTAAGAATTTGGGGCAATTTGAAAATAGCAAAGGGTGGCACAAACACTTTTGGAGTCTCCCAGTCTGTGAAGGGCAGCATTCCCCGAGACTCCACCACCACATGAAAAACCAGTTGGGAAGGATGTGCTGCTGGACTGCAGTCAGGGTCCTGGCTGCACACCACATTCCCCGCACGACTTCTCCCTGACCTTGCCTACAGCTTCTCCCATCTCTACAATGGGAATTACAAAGCCTCCTACCTCCCTGCAGCCCATCTGTTTAGTTTGTAAATTCTCCAGGGCAGAGGCTGGTTTTTATTTGTGTGTACAGCACCACATACAGCCAGGTCCTGCTCTTGGCCACGGCTCCAGGCAGGATTGGAACACAAAGCAATGACGGTATCTTGATCAAACATGAACAACTCGGATAAACAATACAAAAGCAGCTTGATATTTTTTTCCCCGCTGTCTCTGCTTTTCCGTGACTTGTTTATTCATCTCAAAGCCTCAGCAGACATCTAATCAAGCTGTTAAAGAGGCAGATTTGTGGTCAGTCGAGCGCTTGGGGAGTTGTTAAACGTTCAAAACCAGTTCTAGTCAGCAAACAGCTTCTTTTTTTTTCCCCTTCTCCTGGGTAGTGATATGGTTTCCTTACTCACTGTATGCTCCAATTACAATTGGGATACAAGTTCTCTCCTAAAAGGTCTCATTAAGTTTGGGTAGGGACACCTGCCTTTTTCAGCCCTATCTTGTTTGCACTTTTTGGTCCTGATCCAAATCACGCCACAGATGAAGCAATGATTTCAGCAGGCTTAAGAAAGAAGGAAAAATGTGATAGTTTCCAGATGAGTGTATTATACTAAATTTAACATGCCTTTTGGTACTTAGAATTTCCACTTTTCCCCCTTCCATTTATGCAATTAGAAATTAAGAGGCAGGAAACCATTCCTACTCCAGCCTCAGCTGGGAAGGGTACAGGCTCCTTCCCACAGAAGGAAAAAGGAGACTTGTCCTCACAAGAAGATATTTTGCACAGCTTACATGGACAGGTTCAAAAATAGGTTTGGGATAATACATCTTTAATTAAATAAAGTAAAACAAATACAGACTCTTCAAGTGGTAGTTATATGTGCATATACATATATATATACATCAACACAGACAAGAAGCAAGGCAGCTGTGAAGAAAACCCAAAGGTTAAGCTTTTATCCTATTTAAAGAGAAATGACAAATTTAAATTCCACTTTTAGAATTGTGCATTTTTTCCACACTCACCCATGCTGACTTGATCACCTTTGTTCTGATTGTTCTCACTCTAGCAGTAAGGACACTCTGGGAATTGATATCTACAATGGATATCTCTGAGTTCCAGGGCCAGAAGAACCCCCTGCCCACAGGCACAGCAGCCCACAGTAAGAATTAGCTCTGGGAAGTCACATTTGAGCTGGAGCAGAGCATGTAAGGGCAGGGTGACTCGTTACCAGGGACACCAAATAAAAATTGAACTCATCATCAGCCTGAAGGACAGAGCAGGAGCCGAAGCTCTCCCTGCACACTGACAGTCACTGTGTGAGGTGCTGCCACCGCCTTTGGTTCTCCTGGGTCTTGCCCAGGCTGCTGCTCCTCTCTCCAGCAGATGCCACTGGCTTCCCAGGCCGCAGCACACACACAGAGAACTCAATAAAACCCCATTCCAAACCACAGAGGAGCTATGGCTCCAAAGTACATAGCTCAAATTAAAAATTGGGGCTGGATAAAATGATTCAAAATTGGGAAGAAAGATATCCTGTTTTCAATAAGCTGTTTTGACCTGACTGATGAATGCAGTCCGGCAAGGGAGGAGGTGGAAAAACAAGGACATGCTGGAGCAATGGTCCTGGATGGTATCATGCTCTGACAATCTTAATGCTGCTCTGGCACTGGAGCTCTTTTATTTCACAAGTGCTTTGCTCCAGGCGAGCTCCTCAGCGTCTGTTGACTCTGGGCACAGCTCAACACGTTCCTCAGAGCACAGGACCCACAGAGCAGGGCCCAGGAGAGGTGGGCATGCAGGGCTGCAGCAGCACCCACACCTCAGGCCTGGAAGATAAGGAGTTTCTCAAGCCCTATGAACTCCAGCTTGCCCCTCAGTCCATCCCCTTCCTTTCCTGGCACCGTTTGAAAAAAACAACTATCACACAACTTGTTTTCCTTTCTCCCATTTGCTGTGCAAAACAGGAGGAGTTGCTCTGTGACTTTCCCATCTCTCAGCACTCACCATGCAGCACAACAGGCTCTCAGTGCAGGGAAGCTCTGCACCAACCTACACCACTCCCCTTCCCTCTGGAGACACGCACTCACTCCTGGTGCTACATGGACAGCATGCAGGTGTGGACAAAGAAGAAAGATCCTTGAGAGGATCTCCATAGCTAGAAAATGGTGCTGAGTAAAGCAGCGCAGACAAGCTTCTGAGCCAGGGGAAGAGCAGCAGCAATGTGCCAACAAGGCAGATCAAGGACTGGGGTGGGTGTAAAGAAGGGAGTGCTTGGAGCAATGTCCTGCCAAGGCAATGAAGAGCTTTAAGTAGTTGTGACCCATTGCCAGACACTGAAACCTCTCTGCTCTCCCACAGAAGAGGGGTGCAAAAACAATCAGCCTAAAGGGTGAGCTGAGAGCCAGATGGCACGAGGATGTGTTTAACTCACCCACTGTCCTGGGAAGTTTCAAACAGGGGTCACTCCGTGACCCAAAGCTACAAGAGACAGCAAGGCCTTGCTGCATCCGTCACACAGTTTGGATTCTGCCTCTTCTGAGAGGACAAAACTCCAATTTTAAAGGGCAACTGTACAAACAGGACATAGTAGTATTTATATTCCTCTCCAAACACCGACACAAGCAGCAGGGGTCTAGTGGGTGATTTATGAGGTGGGAATGCTTCTTTGAACTGGATGGTGGATGGGGGTTGCTCTCAGGCCTGGGGAGGAGTAGAGGATGCTGGCTTTGCTGAGGAGCTCTCCCAGTGGCCCAGGTGGTCCCAGCTGCTGGCTACTCCACATGAAGTTGTCTCCTTCCATTCTCCCTCTCTCTCACTCACATACAAAGTCAACACACCAGAGAAGGCCATTTTTCTTTTATTTATTTCCCAGAAGAGCTCTTCCTTGCACTTTTCAGACACGATACAAAACAAGCAACAGATCTTTGTTTCATAGACAGAAACAGTTTGTTGGAGTATAAAGAGTTACTGGTGATCGTTACTGAAGAATGTTGGCTTATTCCAGGGGCACTTCAGTATTCCTGAGGAATAATCATTGATTTCTCCTTCCTTCCCACTGGGATAGTCTTAGCCGTTAGTCACTGTTCCTGTAAAGCAAGAAGGCTTATATTATTAAAAAGCCATTTGGGTCCTTTACATGGAAGGTGCTGCAGGATGTAAAGCAAGTCATGGAGCTCTGTAACATTTCCAGAGGGTAAGGGAGAGTGTCACCCTTTGCTAAAGCAAGAGGTTGTATAAGGAGGAATGAAGCAGCTGTTTTCATGCATAACCCTCCATTCTGATAAACTGGGTACTTCAAAAAACCACATTATTGGTCAGGTTAACTCTTCACAGGCTGAAATTAAAGCCACAAAGAGCAAGAGGAAAGGCTACAAGTTGTCTTCTTATGTTCTTGCACATCAACATAAATCCACATTCCTATCAAAGCACAAGATGATGAGGTTTGGGTGGTAATACAGGCTAAATAACCTGAAAACTAGGACATTTTCTATTATGCAAGGATATCTAGGCTGTGTAATTCACAGCCATAGCATTTGAAGCCTTGGAGTAATTGTGACATGTTGACTTTAAATTCTGCTGAAGTCACAGTGAAAACCACTTGATCAAATTACTTTAAAAGCCTCCGAATATTCTGACCACAAATTAGAACTCTGCTGCAGTTTAAGTATTGTTTTGGTCTAGATGAATGGCTCCTGCACTGGGGTTGGGGTTTCATGGTGGAATTTCTAACCCAAAGGATGGGCAGTGTGATGACCCAAGTTACAGCCACAACAGCTGCAAACTCACTATGACATCTCCTTATTATTCAGTATCTTGAAGGTCCTCTGTCCTCTCTCATTCTCACTCAGAATTAAGAACTTGATCCTGAAAAATCAACAATCCCAACTGAGTAACCTGGTCTGACCTCACAGCTAACCCCTATGACCTCCCTGCAGTCCTTTCCAACTCCAGTTCTCCTGTGATCCTGTGAACTTGACAGGCTCAGAAAACTAGAAATAATTTTGACCAAGTTAATCCATGTTACATTTCCCTCTAATAAAGGCAATTTTCTTGCAGATTCTATCATTTTGACAGGTTAGCATTTGAACAGAACTCAGTTTTGTAAAGGAAATCCTACAAAGTTTACTTATAGCAAATTTTTCTAGGGAAAAAAACAATGAGTGATAATGCAACAATATCTTCCATGTTCCTAACCAAGAGAAATGAAATAATTTTGTTGTAATAACCCTGGAGCCATTACCCATTACATGACATTTGGGAGGGAATTAATGACATTAACCATTAGATGGCTTCATCTGTGTTTTCCCTCTCTCAGCCTCTTTGTGCCAGAGAAAGTCATGGAGACAGTGCACTGGAAACTATTTGTCTTGTGCCCTGCATGTCCTTCCAGTTAGCTCATGCTTCCAAGGACCACCCTGCTCCAGATCAGTCCTTAATCCAAAGAAAATCCCTTCCTAGGGTGACCAGACACTGTTTTCTGCTGCCCACCATCCCTAGGAACATGCATCCTTGAATGAAAAAGGCTCTCTCAGAACATGTGAGCAGTGCATTTATCACTCACATGAAGCCACAGACATGTCACCCCAGCTTTTTTTTTTGGAGACATAAACTGGAGGAACACCCTCAGGATGGTGCGGATTACTAACACATTTTAATGTTAACACATCCAGCCAGAAGAGCTACAGATTTTTATTCTAGGCAGTAGCTGGCAATGCTGATCAGCTGCATCCAAGTCAGTCTCTCTATACTGCTCTCCAAAGATTTTATTTGTTGAAGAATCTTGTTACTATTTCTCTTTAACAGGCAGCTGGACAGAACATGTGTAAGCAGGTTTGTCTGGTGGGGCTGCAGGAGGCTGGCCAAAGCTCATCTGTAAAAAAGTAAAAAAGGAGGACTGTAAAAAAAGTAAAAAAGCTTATCTGCAAAAAAAAGTAAATCAAGGAAGACTGGGCTCAACTTGCATCCCTACAAGCACCAGGAGAAGCCTGGAAATGCCTGCAGGTCTCCTGAGCAGGCAGAGGAGCCACACAGGACGGAATTCTGCCCTCTGGCTCCTGCATGAGAAGCTCCTGGCAGAATATTTTACCTCGGTACTTTCTGAAGTGCTAAAGTAACTGTAAATATGTCCTGGTGATGCCCCTCCACCAGTGGCACTGAAACCATTTAACCAGGCCATGGCTCTGTGGATCCAACACACACACACATTCCTTTTGTTTCCAGTTGCTACAGGGATAAATCACCATGAGAACAGCCCCAGCTCTGACACATGAACAAATCAAGAAAACACTAATGGAGTCAGTTTGTGGACTGGTGCACTGCAGCCAGTTTGTGACTGCACAAATGGTTCCTGCTAATTAGTTCATTCTTAAAAATTTTACTTCAGCATGGTAAAATATTTTAAAACATTTTACTTCAGTGTTAATACTGAACTCATTGAAATTATCCTCTTCAAAACTGCTTACAGGGTACAACTACTATATTACTATGCAGACAAATAAGCCACAAAACTTAAAAGTGATCAGTGTCTTCACATTGAAAAAAAAACCCAAAACCCAACAGAAGATCAAAGATCTGCTTCCACAGGCAGATCTACCTGACGTGCCTGATGTGATTCTCAGTTTCTTCCCAGCTCATCTCTTTTAAAGTCTGAAGAACCTTAATACCAGTTTAGTTTATTTTTTCTGCTTTTCTGGCATGTATTTTTATTGTGTTTTCAAGTTGTGGGAAAAGCTACCTGCAGGATCTGTTAAATTAATTCCATGTATTCAGTCTAGTAAATTTACTGTTAAACACACCAGATATTAAAGAACAGGGGAAAATTCCAGCTTTGGCAACACAAGCTTCTTCCTATGAGCACTCCTCTGGGAAAGGCAGAGGAATATCCATGTAAATGGATAATCTGTCTTATAGTAAAGCAGCTACCAACCAATGGCAGCTAGCATTGTGTGGTGGTTTTGCACAGCCTGTTTTTTGGTAGCAGGGGGGCCACAGAGGTGGTTTTTGTGAGAAGCTGCTGGAAGCTTCCACCATGTCTAGCAGAGCCAGTCCCTGATGGCTCTGAAGAGGAACAGGCTGCTGGCCAAGGGCAGGCCAGTGAGAGATGATGGGAATGCCTCTGTGATAAGACTTAAGAAGAAAACCAAAACAAAGGTGCACAGCTTCTCTTCCAGCTAAAGAAGAGGAGGAGGAGGTGAGAACATGTGAGGGAAAAACATGGAGACACCAAGGGCAGTGGAGAAAGAGGGGGAGGAGGAGCTCCAGGTGCTGGAGCAAAGACTCCTCTGCAGCCATGGTGAGACCAGGCTGGAGCAGGTGCACCCCTGCAGCCCCTGGGGACCCATGGTGGGATGCAGAGATCCACCCCCAGCCCCTGGGGATCCATGGTGGGATGCAGAGATGCACTCCCAGCCCCTGGGGATCCATGGGGGATGCAGAGTTCCACCTACAGACCATGGGAGATGCAGAGATGCACTCCCAGCCCATGGGGATCCCCAAGGGATGCAGAGATCCACCCCCAGCCCATGGCAGGGTGGATGCCTGGCTGTGTTCCAGTAGAAGACCCCATGGAGAGGGCCCTGCTGCCAGGCTGGGGCAGCCTGTCCTTGGAGGGCTGCACCCCGTGGCAGTGACCCACTCTGCAGCAGTGTTGGGAGCACTGTTTGCCCACGGGAGGGACTCACACTGCAGCAGGTTTGGGAGCACTGTTTGCCCACGGGAGGGACTCACACTGCAGCAGGTTTGGGAGCACTGTTTGCCCACGGGAGGGACTCACACTGCAGCAGGTTTGGGAGCACTGTTTGCCCACTCACACTGCAGGGTTTGGGAGCACTGTTTGCCCACAGGAGACTCACACTGCATTTGGGACCCCCACAGGAGGGACTCACACTGCAGGGTTTGGGATGGAGGAGGGACTCACACTGCAGCAGGTTTGGGAGCACTGCTGCTCGTGAGAATGGACCCACGCTGGAGAGGTTCATGGAGAAGTGCCTCCCATGGGAGGGACCCCAGGGTCTCACAGGGGAAGGACTCCTCTCCCAGAGCAAGGGAAGAAAAGCTCGGGTGAGGAACTGACCAAGATCCACACCCTTCTGTTCACCTGTGCTGTGGGTGGGAAGGAGGGAGAGGCTGGGGGAAAAAAGGTGTTTCAAGGCCTTGTTTTACTTCTCATTATCCTTCTCTAATTTTGTTAGTAATGAATTCCAACTTTAAGTTGAACTTGTTTTGCCCTTGAAGTGTTTTTCTCCCGGCCCCTATCTCAACTCATGAACCTTTTGTTAATTTTTTTCTCTCTCCTCTGCCCAGCTGTGACAGGGGAGGGTAATCCAGGCTCTCCTGGGTACCTGGCATTGGGCCAGTGCCAAACCACACATGTTGATACTTACTTTTACAAATTTACCATGGAGAAGATATGGAGACTGGAAGTCGTGTTGACAATTGGAATAAGCCATTCCTAACCCCATCCCTGACCCAAATGCAATAGGCCATGTCTTTCCTGTGGAAGAGGCAAGCACAGAGGAAAAAGTGAAGCCAAGGAAAGCTGTTTGTTATATATTGTTCTATAAGCACCAAGAAAAAACAAATTACTAGAAGATGCATTTTAGACATTTTCAAGTTCTAAAATCCTCCAAACAGGCCCACTACAGAAGAAAAGGAACAGTAAAATGTGTTTAGAACTTAACAGAGACCAATGTCTGAATTCAAGGTATTACTGAGACTGATTCTGTTTTAAAGCCCAGCTGAAGAACTAAGATCAGTTTTAAAGCCCTGGCAAGGCTGGCATAAACTGATGTCCAGACACAGCTCCAGGGATTTGGCTCAGGCTCTCCTGCCATTGCAGGATCTGAGCTGAGCACAGGAGGAGCTCAGGGAGGTGCCATGGATAACAACCTTGTTACACAACAGCTACAAGTTTTGGGAACTCCACTTCAGTGGAAAAGACAGGCCAAACAATGGAAGAATTGGTCTAACAAGCTGATTAACTTCTATGGGCCTCAAAGGCTTCCAGCTGTACCTACAACAGATGGACAGTGGGGAGGCAGGCAGCCAAGATTAGTGCAGGGTACTTACTCTTGAAGAAGATGACTGAGAAAACAATTCCTAGTCCAAATCCAGCACCTGTAAGAAGAAATGCAGTGGGTGAGGACAAAGGTAAAGCAGCCATGGAAAATGATTTCATTCTTTACAGTAAGTCTTTATTCCAACTCAGAATTATCAGACTATGACTATCCAGCTACATGTTATTTCAGCACACCCAACCAGAGAGTTCTTACATAAAAAATCTGAAAAACACAATTCTTGTTTTCTTAAGTAACTGTAAGCAGCTAATTCACATTAGAATCTCAACATATATAATAAGTACATTATCAGAAATATCTGGGAAAAAAACAGATTCTCCTCCTAGAGAAAGTTTCTGAATTTCTGTCACCATCTCTAATGTGGAATTAAAATTTATTTGGCTCATTGTCAGCAAATGAGAAACACTTTAAATGAAAACTTATTGTGTCCTTGAGCTTCAGATTCTGCAGATGAATATCTCATTGTATTTCGTTTATCTCACTACTTTAAGTGCTTCAATGTGTGTCCCGAGGGCAGCAGAACTTTGAAGCTTTGTGTTACCCTATACCTTACAAAGAAAGCTCCAGGCTGCTTATCTTTCACATCCCCAACATTCATTATGGAGCATATTTAAACACTTTAGGAATGAATGACTTTTCACATCCTTATATTATACATAGAAATAACTGCAGCAGTTGAAACAAAATTATTCAGCACCACTAAAAAAACTCGGCATATTTAAAAATAATCTTTTGCTTTCCTTGGAAGGTGAGCTAATGATTTTGTGTAAGATGTCAGGCAAGTTCTGCGAAACTCCTCTCAGGACCCAATAAATATCATAGTGAAAACCTGCAGCTGAGTGGGCAAATTCTACCTTTAATTATGTCCAGTGAAGAGAAGAATTTTAGATAAGGCACAGAAGTACAAAAGTTTGAAAAAAGAAAAAAAATCAGTCAGGAACATCCTCATTAAAAAACCAAACCAACAGCTTCAGGTTTATTTTACAACCAACACATCCTGTTATAGGTTTCAATTCTCTCCTTTCAATACAAGAAATTAAATATTATGAGTTTGTTAATTAAAATACATCATTTTTTTATATTCCTAAAAGCACATGGTCCTGTTGAATGCATTAGTAAGTGAGCTGAGTACAGAACAATGCCAAGGAATCCTGTACTCTTGTGGCATATAGGATGCTGTTTCTTTTTTTTATGCTTCCTTGTGATCATCAAAAATTTTTCCTTGTAAAAAGTACATTGCTAGTTTCTATTGAAGAACAGATTACGCAAAGAATACTTTTCATCCTCAGTACATTAGGACAGACCACCTTGTACATTAACTAAGCATCCCACGGTTTTTGTTGATGATAAGCCCCTGAATATTAGGACAGAGGTAAGCAAACATGATCTGAGCAAAGCACCCCACATGCACTCTCTGTCAGCACTTTACTCTCTGTACTTAGTGAGAGCTGGAAAAGGCTTTGAAAACCCTTTTCATTTTACTACAGATTTTCAGTTGTGCCAGAGGTAACTGCTTTACCAGGTCATTCCAACTCTGGAGTAGGCTTACAAAACATGCAGGAAGAGCTCTGACCGCCCGCCAGGCAATCCTGACATAACTCCCCCAGACATCTCAGAGCCCGAGCACTGCACTGAAGATCAGGCTCTCACCCTAATCATTTGCACAGCTAAGGCAAAGCCTGGGATGCTCAGGTGTCTGCTCAGAGCCTCCGGGTTTTGTGCCTTTCACACAGTAAGAGACCCCTTGGAGCAGCTCGTTCAGAGCTGTGCACTGAGCAATGCTCACCCCCAGGCCCCTCCCAGCAGAGCCCTCCTGCCCTGCCTGTGCTGCAGTCCCGCTGGTGCTGGCTCTCCCAGTGTTTATGCCATCAAGGATAATTACCATCCTCCAGGATCCATCCTGTGTGGTGCCCTGGATCCTCTGCCAGTCCATACTGAGCTGGTTTGCTTTGGGCTGCTCAGAGCTGGTGAGGATTTGTGGGGGGATTCTCTCTGCTCAGACAGCACCAGGACTGTCTGCAGTGCCCAGCTCAGCAGCCCTGCCATGAGGGAGCAATCCTTGTCCTACACTTCCTGTCCCTGGCAAGATCCCCTCTGCCAATCCAAACAGCTTAGCTAATCAATGAGAAATGATTTACAGGATGGCAAATCCTGCATCATCTCCATGCACAGCCTGGGCAGTTTCTAATGTCACCACATTTTCCATGTTACCAGTCAAACCCACATTCTTCTCACCAGCCTGGTGCTGAACTGCTTCCTGTCTTGTCTTAACCCTGCACTAAGGAAGCAGCTATAATTAATAGTTTCTTTCAATTTACTTCCAGAAATTATCATTATCTCATATTCTCTTCAGCTCCTTCAGATGTTCTCTGGCATTACAGCCCCTCTGTAAGGGCTGCGCTCACATGCCATCAATGCTGCTTCCTGTTGGCCACGGGGGAAGCTACAGGATACAATTAAAAGGTGAAGAATTTATTATTTATGTCAACTGCAATTCAGACTAAGTCTAAAACACAAACTAGGCCTTCCCCCACACCAACACCACTGTTAAACAGATGTGGTCCAGCATGACTGGCTTAGGAAAACTACTCTGCCTTAAGAAAGCTTTTTCTGAAGCAGTTTGTTTGAAGGGATTGCTCTTCATGCAAATGCATTTTTGTGCAATTTTAGAGACTATCACTGCACTTTATTCCACCTGTAAGGAGTCTACAGTGACAATGAGTACCAAAAAATGAGGGGAGGATAGCTAAGTAATTTAAGTAATGAAAATGTATTGAGTAATGAAAATGCTACAGAGAAGTGAAGGAGGAGATCTGACAGCTAATGTGTTCTGGCCTTCTGTGCAAGAAGGCAGTTTGAGAACCAAAGCCAAAAAAGCACCTGAGCTTTCCCAATCTCACAGGCATCTTGGGTCACCCCTCTCCTGCCTGAGGCACAGCCTGTGCCCAAAGCTGCTGTGAACACAACACCTTGCCCACGAGGAACACCAGCTCTGCCCCCCACACCAGGCATTGCATGCACAGCATTTGCTCTTTTCTGCTTGGTTTGAACAGTTAGGAGTTGGTTTTAACTTAAAACCAGAGCCTTCAGCTACATTTAATTCCTTAGCCTGCCTGGCTAAGAACCTCTTTCTGCGGGAAGTTTGTCACTCATCTTCATTCCACTAGAAAGTATTTGTGGTTATGTGGTCATTTCCTGTGTCTCCAAGACCAAGGGGGAGCAAAACCATCTTGCCTCGGGAGCAAAGTAATGCATTTCACTTTAATTCTATATAAAGTTACAGCAGAGATAAACAATGGCAGAGCTGATGATGAGTTTTACAGGTTTAAGTTCTCACATGCTCCATTTCCTCTTAAAGAGGCAACATGTCGCTTCAAAGAGCCTCCCACCTGAGCAGGGGATGCTCCAGCTGCTCCTCCTAAAGATCAGCACCTCCAGGCCAGGCTTTAACTTCATAACAATAAAACATGAAAGGTTTATCTTACAATAAAAACAAACGAACATGGAAAAGCAAAGGGCTTGATCCACGCCAGGCACATTTTCCCTCCCTTTCTTGCCTGACAGACTCTTTGGAGGAAAAGGCCACAGGAAAGAGTACAACCCATTTTTCACCTTCTCTGACAGTTTAAAATGTTTAACTAGAAAAACAGCCTCTTCCACCCCACATTCATCACTCCAGCCTAAACTCATTTACAGTGTCAACAGGGGACAGGACACTTGTGTGGACACCTCAGCCCCGCTCCCCCCTGTGCAGCACAGCCACACGGAATTGGCATTAGGCAGCAAGCCCAGGCACCAAAACTTTTTCTTTCTCCTTTTTTGGCTCCTACACCTTCCAAGAAAAACCTCCCGGTACCTCCAATCAATCTAACACACAGGAGAGCACACGCTGTATACCCAACAGGACATCATAAAAGTGTCTCAGAGAGAAACACAAATCTTCAGGATGGGCTCCTGCCCCGTAAGAACATCTGGGAAAAGCTTTTTCTATAAATTTAATCAGCAGTCGCTCCAACAGTGATACTACACGGTTCTTTCCTAGGCTACCCAAGTAGCTGCAGGCTGAGGCAGCTACTAACACAGCCACACCTAGATGTACTTTGCTTCAATAGCTTGAAACTTAAAATAGAAGGATTAAAATATGCTCATTGACATCTGGCAGATGTGCTGCTGTTACTATAGCAGCTGGAAGGCTTTCAATTACTTAATCCCAAAACAAAAACTGTTATTTTCCTTTGCCATTCCACACACACTAATACAAAACTGAGAGCTTCAGCCTCCAACCCCACTCTGACAAGACATATAAAGAATTGCTTTGTAAAAATGTGGAGGGAAGTTGCCTTCATACACCAGGGCCTTCACAGGGCAGCACTCAGCACCAGTTAGAAATCCGAGACCATGAAATCACTTATTTACGGAGAGAATTAATTTTAAGCAGACTCTTTGCAAGGTCTTAGTGGCAGGAATCAGATTTTCTTCAAACACCAACTTTGAAGCTTTCATTCCCATCTCCCCTGTGGTGTGGATTGTTTGCAGAGCAGATAGAAAAATGAGCACGGACACTAGAAGAAAACACAGTGAAATTATATACCAAGTACTCAAGAAAGAAGCAGAAAAAAAGAGAGTTTTGTTTTATACTAGCATCTAACTGTAGTAACAGAGAAAAAATGGAATAACAAAATATTAATATCCAAATTCATTATAATCAAAAATCCCAACATGCTTTCACCCTTAAGCACTCAGGGTCAGGTCAAGTGCTGCTCAAAGGCAAACCCTGGGTAAACACCAGCACTGCTGCAGAGGCACAGGCGGCAGCACCAAGGTCTGATGTCCCAAGGAACCATGGTGACACCAGAAACGCCAGCCTCACATCACAGGGACCCTGCCTGCACCAGAGACTCCAGCCTCACAGCACAGGGACCCTGCACCAGAAACTCCAGCCTCACATCACAGGGACCCTGCACCAGAGACCCCAACCTCACAGCACAGCATAGGGACCCTGCACCAGAAACCCCAACCTCACAGCACAGGGACCCTGCACCAGAAACCCCAACCCACACAGCACAGGGACCCTGCACCAGAAACCCCAACCTCACAGCATAGGGACCCTGCACCAGAGACCCCAACCTCACAGCACAGGGACCCTGCACCAGAAACCCCAACCTCACAGCACAGACTGGTGAATGAACTGAGTCCTGAGGGCACAAATGTTTTCTCCCTCCTTTAAAAGGGGAAGGGGACAGGCGTGGAAGCTGCTCTCACACAGTGCAACTTCCCTGTGAAGGTGGGGAGAACCTGGCACAGATGTCCCAGAGTGGAACTGCCCCATCCCCGGAAGTGTCCAGGGCCAGGTTGGACTGGATGAGCTTTGGATGCCTCCCACCCCAAACCATTCTGGGATTCTGTGATCAGCGATGCACCAAGCTTTTAGACAAATCAGGGCTGTGCTTGCTTTAGAAGCTCCTGGATAAGAAATCGGCAATATTCTCGTAACACAGAAAATACCCCTCTGACAGGAAACTCTACCTTACTGCAATTACATGTTCTGCTAATAAAAACACTAACCATTGCTGAAAAGAAAGATTCAGCAGGAGTAAACAGCACTCTCAGGGCTTTTGCAGCCCAGCTGTGAGGGTTGGCAATGCTGCTGCTTCACACCCACCCAGCACAGGCTGGCCAGTACTGACGTCTGCTGGCCCAGCTCAGAAACAGAGGCAACTGAGAGCAAGAAGAGTTTCAGGGGTGTCTCACGGGCAGGAGTGAACAGAAAAGGAGCCTGATCCTTCTCAAACCTCTCCCTGTTCATTTATTATCACCAAGGATGTGCCAGCAGCCCTGAAAGGATTTTCTCAGAAGACTGCTTCTGATATAAAAGAACAGCGAAGTCTTGTTCCCACCTACTGCTCTAAGTTCTCAAGGAGCAAACTTCAGGATATCCCTTGGCTGCAGTCCCCCTCCCCTGGGCACTGCCACTGCATGCCACCTCCACAAAAGGCAGAGCTGGCATCTCATCAATGCACCAATGCCGAGGCTCAGGAAGCTGGGGTGCTCTGGGCTCACTTCCCGTGGAGCAGAGCTCAGGAGGTCTGGGCTTTGCAGAGATGGATTGTCACAGCTCTGCTCTCAGGTTCTCTGGTGGCTCCAAGGGCCGCCAAGAGCAGGCTGGCACAGCTGGTGGGGCACAGCTCCACAGCTCCCTGACCCACCCAGAGCCAGCCAAGGGAACAGCAGGGCACAATGCACTTAGGAGGAGACCTGGGTTCCTGAAGAGTTTCCTGTCTTTCTCTTCCAACAGAAGATAATACCCCTTAATTTGTAAATTGACATTGTGTTCAGAGCTCTGCTAACATCATTACTAAAAATTGCTGTTAGATTTTGGACTAAAAGCCTCTTCTCAGAACAGCACTGCCCACCTCTTCCAAGGAAAACATTTTTTATTGTCTGTACTGCCTCCCTGCACAGCCTGAGCCATGAGCAGTTCATATTTACACTACTTGGTCTGCTGCAAGGCACAACTAGTAGAGCTGGATCTTCTGTAAGACCAGGAAAAATAACTTGGGGTTCCAACAAAGCTCACACAACAATGCAGCTGTGTGCTCACAGAATATCCATGTTCTCCAGCATTAAAAACAAAACCCCAAAGGAGTTTGGAACAAACCTTCTGGCCTGGTAGCCAAGACTGGATGGCCATGATACAACTGCCAAGCAAAAAAACACTTCAAAACAGGAATTTCAGGATTTTTGTATATTTAGACAAAGTCTAATCCAGTTTTCACAAAGTGTAATCAAGTTTTATCATTATATAGACTGACTTTATCCTACTCATAACCATGTGAAGGATTATTTAAAAATACTGACATTACAATCCATACAATGATTCTTTCTGAAATATTCAATCTGTGGAATGACACAAACAATACAATTTCATCCTTGCCATTAACAGAACAGCTATTCAAGCAGACCAGATGATGAAAGGCAGAAGAAATCATGTTAACAGTTGCAGAATTCAAAGTGCCCTTTTCTTTTTAAAAAAATCCCTATTAAATGGAAATTAGAAGCATTTTATTTTCAGATGTCAAAACAGAGGATTAGAGGAAAATGAAATCACTACACTGGGTTATTTACAAGCTTCCAGGCTGAATTTTGGTCAATCACAGACATACATCAAAACATTTCTCTCCTGAAAAAAAAAATTGACTTCAACACAGCAACTTCACACACGCAAGTCAAGAAGCAAACAGCTACCCTAGGATTACCTTCCAGTATCAGGAAAATTACAGCCGTCAACTCATTTAAAACAACAACAGCTTCAAAACAAACCAAGGCATGAGGGCACATAAACCTCCCTCTCTTCCACACTGCTCTTTATTGCCTCTCTGTCCCCTGGAAACAGCACATAATAATAATTTGTCCAAAATTACAGCCTTTCAACAAAAAAAAACCACCTCTGTCAATCTTCTGTGAGTAATTGTCCTTCCAAATAAACAGCCATGAACTATCAATCAGTTAAACAAACAAACCAACCCTTTGAACAGGGTTTGGAGCCTGCAGGGTGGAGGAAGACCATGGCAGGGTTTACTTCATCTGCCCCACTCTGCAGAGCCCTACTGAAGAAAAGGAAGAAGTGGCTGTGAAGGCTGGAGAGGACACAGGAACTGAGGAAGGTTTGCAAGCTGGGAAGGAAAAGAAAGCCAGGCAGTTCAAGTCTCTGTTCCCACCCACCAAACAAACAGGTTTTCTGTAAGAAAGTAACAAGCAACTCTTCTGCATCAAAAATCAGTATTGGAATGACAAAAAGGAACAGCAAATTAAATTATTTAAATGATTGCCTGGGTGAAAAGCCCTGAGGATGGTGCAAAGCCAGAGCCAGCAGGACCTGGATTGTCTGTCAGAAACCCCCAGGTGAGCTAAGAAAGCACGAGCCAGTCCTCTGCACACAAACACTGAGCTCACAACTACCTCTGGAATGGAAGAGGAACAAAACCACCTGGATACAGCCTCATCATTAAGAAAACAAATAAATATCATGCTAATAAAAACGAGGTGACCACAAGCTCCATTTAACAATGGCTCAATGTTCTGAGCAGGCATAAAAAGGTTTACCTACTCTTTGAAATGAAATCCTGTCCTAACAACGCCTGACAACATCCTCTGTTTGGAGCTAACAGGAAAAAGTTAATACTAAATTACAAGATCCACACAGGTAGTGACCAAGAACTCAAAAACATAATACAGCATTTCAAAAGATGCAACACAAGATAAATATTTATTTTGGAACCTTTAGTGGCAGGAGATCAAGTTTTTTTCGGGAGCCTTGTGTCCAACTAAAACAGTATTGCACAACTACAAACAGAGCTAAGGACAAACCCTGACTTACACAGGGAATCCTGATGGGCTAAGGACAGGCAGCGCAGCCCCAGCTGGAATTTAAAGCACACTTCTGCTAATGAAGCCAGCCTGGGAGCTCTACCTCCCCTTCTCACCCTTTTCTGTTTCCCATGTCCCACCAGCCCTCAAACCAATCCACAGGAGTTATCTGCCCACAGCTCTCACAGACACTGGGATATGTTGTGCATGCACAGCTCCAGAAATTCAGTGCTTTCCTT
Source organism: Emberiza elegans (assembly GCA_024865655.1). Taxonomy (NCBI): domain Eukaryota; kingdom Metazoa; phylum Chordata; class Aves; order Passeriformes; family Fringillidae; genus Emberiza; species Emberiza elegans. The sequence continues at coordinate 7,375,066 of JALJVW010000067.1, read as the reverse complement.
TATTTAGAGAGTCTGGAATGGGAAAACACTGGGCTAATCACAGTGTTTGTTTTTCCCCAGCCATTGGCTGGGGAGATCTCCCTGGCTCTGGCACTTGGGAAGGACATAAAGGAGTGTTTGGGAAGGAAATCGTGGCCACCAAAGGGAAAAGTCTGACAAAGTTTACCAAGCCCTGTATCCCATGTAACAACTAAATCCTCAAGTAAAAGAAATTATTTCCTTTCCTTCTTTCTTTCCAGTACACCACCCTTGATAATTTATACTGGAAACTCCAGCAAAGTTTGCAGTAATATTACAAAACCAATCAACCCAACCACTCACTGTTTTCTCTGCAGGGACATTAAAATTATCATTCCCACTGGGATACCACAGAAAAATGTGTGTTGTCAGCACACAATTCATGCGGGAGGCCACCAGCACAAATGCTTCAGCTACTGATCAACTGTAAAAGCACACAAACCAGAAAAGCACCCTCACCCAGGAACAGAACCACGTGTCTGAGCCCACCCCACTGGGTTTGGTGGGAAGATAAAGAGATGCAGCACAGGTGACCCTTTTGGGCAGCCTGATGGAAAACACGACCTTGACTGAGATCTCTCCTCATCCTCATGATGCCAACACTGGCAATCCTCAGACCAGAGCCCCAGTGCACAAGGCAAAGCAGGTTCTCCTTCTTTGTTGCCCCTTCAGGCTGGAAGAAAACACCAAATCCAAACAAAAAGCCACAGCAGAGCCAGGAGTGCAGGGGACGGGCACCAGGCTGAGGGCTGCACACACCTGAAGGACAGGGCTGCGCAGAGGGAGCTGGGCAAGCTCCAGGAGTGCCCCATGGGAATCCCACGAGGTTTAACAAGAGCAGGTGCTGCACGTGGGTCAGGGCAGCCCCCAGGATCAATCCAGGCTGAGGGATGAAGAGATCAGGAGCAGCCCTAGAGAGGAGAACCTGGGGGTGCTGCGGGTGAGAGCTGGACATGACCCAGGCAGAAACTCCCTGTGCCCTGGGCTGATCCCCAAGCGTGGGCAGACTCTGCCCCTCTGCCCCACTCAGGTGAGACCGCAGCCCTGGAAGGACCTGGAGCTGCTGGACAGAGAAGATCAGAGGGATGGAGCAGCTCTGCTGGGAGGAAAGGCTGAGAGAATTGAGATTGTTCAGCCTGGAAAAAAAATAAGGTTTTGGGGTGACCTCATTGCAGCCTTCCAGTACCTGAAGGGAGATGACAGAAAAGAGGGAAAGAAATTGTTTGCAAAGGCCTGGAGAGACAGGACAAGGGGGAATGGCTTCCCAACGACAGAGGCAGGATATGGTTGGATAACGTGAAAAAATTCTTCCCTGTGAGGGTGGTAAGGCTCTGTGAGGATTTCCCAGGGCAGCTGTGGCTGCCCCTGGATCCCTGGCAGTGTCCAAGGCCAGGCTGGAAGGGGCTGGGAGCACCCTGGGACAGTGGAAGGTGTCCCTGCCATGGCAGGGGTGGGACAGGATGAGTTGTAAGGTCCCTTTCAGCACAAACCACTCTGGGATTCTGTGAAATCAACCCTGTATCCACTTCCTTCAGCCTCCAGGGCAGAGGATGTACAGGATTCTGACATGTACAGCTGCAGCATGGAACAAGTTCTTGTTTATAATTTGGCATACTTAATATTTTATGATAAAGCAACCAATGCTATGGAAACATAAACATGTCCAGATATGTTTGTCAGACAAACCTGAGTAGAATTTCATAAGGAAAAACACTGCTCTGGAGCACTTGACACTTTTCAAAGGTCTGTTATAAACAATGGAAGTTTCAGTTTACTTAAAATTATTAAACATCTTTTCTAATGGAAAAGTATTAGGCAACTAAAACCCCCGAGTTCCTCATCAGCTTTCAAGCACAAGGCCCCTGCAGCCTCAAGAAATAAACATTCACATTTCCCAGATATTATTTATGGTTCTAAAAGAGACATCTGCACCAACATGGAATGACACGTTGTGTCAGACACTGCATTTGAAGATTTGGGTTTGTAAAAACATTTTGTGAAGCCACAGGCTCTGCCTGGAGTCACTCTGCAGCCGGTCCCAGGGTGAGCGTGGTGCTGCCACCACAGCCACCGCCACTACCCCACACCTCACAGCGCTCAGTGAAACCTCGGCAAAGCTTTGCTGCAGAAAACTGAGGCACGTGCACAACTCTCGCTTTAAGGGCAAATAAATACGGGAAAAAGCCACCAGAACTGTTCCCCTGCTCGGCGAAAAGGCAGAGCTACAGGGCTGGGACAGGGACGGCGCTTCTCAATGTCACACTCCACACGCTGTACAAGTGACACGTGCCAAAGCCCTCAGCGTGTCACGCTGCCTATTGCCTTTAATAAACGCAGCCCCTCGCACACGGAGCGCGGTGAGCAGCTCTGCACGCACCGATCCAAACCCACCGGCGCCGCAAAGCCGAAGGCGGCCGAGGTCGGGCACGCCAGGAGCCACTGGTGCCTGCCCGCCGCTCATTCATTCCTCCCAGCTTTCCTGCGGATCCCAGATTTCCCGCGGACACCTCTTGCCTTCAGCACAGGGAGTAGCCAGAGGTCAAACACGGCCGGAGCGCGGTAAGCCGGGGCCGGGCCGGGGCGCAGGGCTGGGAGCGGGCCCGCCAGGGGTCCGAGCCCGCGGCCAAGGTCACCTTGCCAGGCCCGGGGCCGCCGGCTCTACCCGCCGCCGGGGGCAGCCATGAGAGCGGATCCTCCGGACACCCCGAGCCCCTCGCGGGCTCACAACCGCCCTAAGGCGAACCTGGGGCGGCGGGGGACAGTGGGCCCCGCGCCGCGGGGACACGCCGGCGGCCGCTCTCCCAGGTTCGGGGAACCCGGGAGGACCACCACCGCTCTTCCCCGAGCCCTCCCGCTCCGCCGTGTCCGTCCCGCCCTTACCCAACTTGACGGCGGAGTCTGCCACACACCGGTCCCACTTCCTGCCCAGGTCGCCCTCCGACGCCATCTTACCCGTCCCCTAACCTCCTCCCCCGCGCAACTCTCGCGAGACCTGGTGCTCCACCTATCGCTCGCACAGGCAGATCTCGCGAGATTTCGCTGCCGCTGCCATGGTAACCAACTGGAGGGTGTCATGGCCGCCGCGCCCGACCTTGGGCTCGGCCCAAAATCCCCTTTTTCCCCGTGAGATCCGGCCCAAACGCCATTTGCCCCCGTAAGAGTGGGCTCGCCACATCCCCAGCCCGTCCCGGACTCCATCTCTCCGTCTAGTGCTCCCGCTGTGTCCTTGTTAGTCCTCGTCTCCCTCAGGCTATGGCAGCATCCCTCCCTCCTCGCAGGCGGCCGTGTTGGGCCCGCGCCCGCCGCCCCCCTGCCCGCAGGGCTCTCGCCTCATCCATGGTAAGAGCCGGGCTGTGCTGCAGGGCCGAGTTTCTCACTGCAGCGGTGGGTACAGCACTGCACACACACTCCGTGTAGGTTTTCCCTGTCCTACGTCCTGCACAGCTCCTGCCTCACCTCAGCAGGAGAAGAACGCTCCGGGAGGGTGGCGGAGCTCTGGACAGGTGCTCAGGGAGGGCGGGGAGTCTCCCTCGCTGGAGACATTCCAAACCCACCTGGACGCATTCCTGTGTCACCTGCCCCAGGTGTGCCTGCCTTGGCAGGGAGGTTGAAACGAATGATTTCCAGAAATCCCCTCCAGCCCTAATAATTCTGGGATTTTTACTCTCTGGCCTCGGCTGCTCTTCAGGGCCTGAAATGAGATACAGGTGTGTGACAGCTGGTGTCAATGCCTATCAATATCCCAGGAAGAGCAATCTGCCCCCCACATTCCTGTTTATTTGAGAAAAGAAGCCAAAAATTTCAGCAAGATCGTACAGTCCCATTCAAGAAGTTATTCCACACAGTAGGTTGATAATGAGAATCACAGAATTGCAGAATGGTTTGGGTTGGGAAGAATATTAAAGTTCATCCAGTGCCACCCCTGCCATGGCAGGGACACCTTCCACTGTCCCAGGTTGTTCCAAGCCCTGTCCAGCCTGGCCCTGGACACTGCCAGGGATCCAGGGGCAGCCACAGCTGCTCTGGGCACCCTGTGCCAGGGCCTGCCCACCTTCACAGGGAAGAATTTCACCCTTAGGTATATTTTCATATTTTTAAATTTCACTCTACAGGTATAAATACCTATCTATTTCCTAATATGTACCTATATATTTCCTAATTTTGGGGGAGGAGGCTGTGGGAAGAGTTCCCACTGTCCTCTGGGGCTTCAGCCCTTCCTGCTACAGCTTTGTGGGGCCAGCAACAACTCTGGATGTCTCCAAAGCTCCTAGCATGAATTGTTGTGTTGCAAATGGTGTGTAGGCTGCCTGGAAGGCATCCTCTAGAAGCTTTTTGAAAAAAACCCAGGGTGTTTGTCAAGTGCTGATGTCCCCGTTCACACTGAGAGGCAATTTTTAGCTGTGATTACTTGTCTTGATTTCTTCAAGTTCAATTTTCTTCATGGAGGTGGAGGAGGCTCTGCTGCTTCATAAAACTGGAAGTTCTTTTGCAAGTCAATTACAGAATAACGCCACAAACAGGAGTGAAAAATTCTTGAAGTTGGCAAAAATTTATTAAGTTATTGTTGGTAAAGGTCTTTATCTTAAAAGTACAATTGGTTTTGATCTAGAATCAGGATGGAAAGGTTTTACTTTTCATTGGTTTGGTTCAATTCCTTCACATATCACAATCACAATTAACCATTATTTTTTCTCTTCCTTATGAAATCTAAATGGCTTTTAAAAACTTATCTTAAAAGGCAGAGTTTAAAGTGAGCCCCTGGAGGTTCAGAGGTTTCCCTGGAGAAGGCAGCCCTTGTTCTGCAAGGGGATCTTCCTATTCTCTTCCTCCCCCTGCAATTTGCTCAGATCAATCTGCATTGCTGCAGAGTTGGTATCCAAAATAGAACCACTCATCAAGTTACTTATAAAAATACCAACATGATCCAGCAGTTTTTTCCCCAAATAGCTCCAGAAGTGCTTTCTGAAACCACTGGCCCAGCGGTGCCAGCTCCACCCTCCCGTTTCCAAACAGCTCTGGAAAATATCATGAGGGGAAAGATAACTTGAAGCCTCCAAAATAATTATTTAATTTTCATCTTGAAAATTAAATTCCAGAAGGCAGTGTTTAAAACCAGCCCAGAAATGTGGTCTTCTGTTGGCAAAAACAAATGCTCAGTGCAGGCCGGTGTAGTCTCACTTCACACTTACTCATTTTCAGGCTGCTGGGCTCCCTGGAAAACACTGATTTTGGGGATGAAGGAAGCACTGGGGAGCAGCTGCATTGTGAGGCACTTCATAAAGGGCTGTGTTGCTGTGTCTCAATGGATCCTGACAGCCTCACCTCAGGACCTGGTGCATTAAACCCTTTCCAAGGGGATGGAATAGTTCAGGGTAATTGTTTTGAATGTTCAGCTTCCTTTGGAGAAATCACTCTGCTGCTTTTAAATCCCAGAGTCACCGAGTGATCAGAGGGGGCTCTGGAAAACGTTATCCATTAAGGATCTAGAGCACATTCTCTGTACCCCTTCCCCACCCCAGGGACAAATTAAGGCAGGAGGGAATGTGTGCAAAGCCAGGCTTTTCTTTTCATTGCTATAGTTACTTGGCAGTTGGGCCCTTGCAGTGTAATATCAAGTATTTATTATTGTGGGACTCCAAGGTGATGTTTGGAACATGCGGTTTTGGAAAACCTCCTTTGCATTTTACAGCCCAGCATGTGCTGTCCCAGGATTCCTTCCCTCCCCTGTGCTCTCCTCTCCTTTCTTTCCAGTAAATAAGTGTATGAATAAATGGAGGAAATGAAGCCAGAAAGCTTCAAAATGAGCCCTGTATTTCTCTGGAAGGTGGAAGTCACCTTCTAGTTGAAGCAGGTTCAGCCCTTGTATCCCCAGTTTTGTTAACAATACCTGGCTGAGTTGTGTGTGGAATTAAGAGCTGCTCACTAGGAGTTAGGCACAGGTTGGGTTTGCACCAGAAAGCCGTCAGATAAAGCAGAGGCAGGACTGGGGATCTCAGATGAATTAGTACCATTATTATTCTTCAAATTGCTGCTTCCTTGGTGTCCTGTGGAAGATCCATGCAGAGGCCATGTCCAGTGCTGTGGAGTTCTGGGCCCTCACCACAAGAAGGACCTGGAGGGGCTGAGTGTGTCCAGGGAAGGGAACAGAGCTGGGAAGGGGCTGGAGCCCCAGGAGGGGCTGAGGGAGCTGGGAAGGGGCTCAGCCTGGAGCAAAGGAGGCTCAGGGGGCCCTCGTGGCTCTGCACAGCTCCTGACAGGAGGGGACAGCCAGGGGGGTCGGGCTGTGCTCCAGGGAACAGGGACAGGAGCAGAGGGAATGGCCTCAGGCTGGGCCAGGGAAATCAGCTTGGACAGCAGCAGGAATTTCCCCATGGAAAGGGGGCTCAGGCCTTGGCAGGGGCTGCCCAGGGAGGTTTGGAGTGCCCATGCCTGGAGATGTCCAAGGAACACCTGGACATGGCACTCAGTGCACATGGCACTCATGGCACTCAGTGCTCTGGGCTGGGGACAAGGTGGGGACTGGTCACAGCCACAGGATTGTCTGGGAAGGCTTTTCCAACCAGAAGGGTTCTATGGTTCCACTGCTGCCTTGGAGGTGAGGAGCTCCTCTGGAACTGCACCAGCTCGAATTCAAACTCTTTTCAACAGAACAGACTTCCTTTCAACTGTTACCTCTGGCTTGTCCATAGAGCAGGATGAGTTTTTGTTTCAAAAGTTCCCAGCAAGTTTCTTTTAAATCTTGAACCTTCCCCAGCATGAGAATATCACCTCTTATCCTATTTTTTCAAAGACTCCTAAAGCATCTCTTGTGTCATTTCCCCACTGGATACTAATACACTCTTGCTCTCCTCTTTTCCAAAGAATACACATGCAGCTTCTCCCATAGATTTAAATAACATGAATCACCTCCCACACATCTATTTTTTATTTATTTTTCTGCCAAGATCTGCACAGGAAGGCAGCAGTGTAGGAGTTATCTGCTTGTAATGGTTGACACAGCCTCAGTGTGGGCCCCCACTCCCTGTTTCCTGTACTTCCAGAGCAATTCTTTCATGTTACAGAGAGCTCAGACCTGGGTGGGAACCTCCAGCTCTCAATCTCCACTCTGGTGTGTTGGGTTTTTCCTCCAAACATAAACCACATTCACCAAGAGACACTGATGCTTCTTTCTCTCTTTGAAGACCTTTTAGCTATCCAAGCAACAACACCAACAAAAAAAGTCTGAGAAGAAGCCCCTCCTCAGCAGGACTTTGCCCTGGAATGGGAAAGGTGCCAGCAACTCCATTAAGCCTCCTGTGCTGTCCTTATTGATTTTCTGTGGGCAGCATGTGGATGCTGTGGGGTGAGCAATGCTCTGAGGCTGAGCTGACTGCGTGAGGAGGGACAGCTTGTGCTGCAGTGAAACATCCCTCATGTCACAGACATCTTTTATAGAAAAATCCTTTCCTTAGGATTTTTCCTCCTGAGAAGCTGAGAGGCCTCAGGAACAAAATGCAAACAATGGTTATCTGCTGCTGTGGAATGCAACAGGTGCATCTGGGATTGGTCTCATGTGGTTGATTCTAATTAATGGCCAATCACAGTCAGGTGGCTCAGACTCTCTGTCCAAGACAGAAAGCTTTGTTATCATTCTTTCTTTTTCTATTCTTAGCTGGCCTTCTGATGAAATTCTTTCTTCTATTCTTTTAGTATAGTTTTAATGTAATATATATCATAAAATAATAAATCAAGCCTTCTGAAACGTGGAGTCAGATCCTCATCTCTTCCCTCATCCTCGGACTCCTGTGACACGGTCACACCCTCAGGCTTTGCATGGGGCCACATCCACGTCCATGAGCACGGTCTGTGCTGCTGCTGCTGCATTTCCACACCACTCTGCTTGGATTCAGTGTGTGCTGCTGCTGCTTCCAGCTGTCAGGTGTGGCTGGTTGAAGCAGAACTTGGAGAAATGGGACAAGATGTGGCACAGCTCCTTGTGCTAATTCTGCTCTAGGCTGCTTTTGCTGTGAACATGAGGTTTGCCCCAAAAAGCTCGGCAGGAGAGCACTTGCATGGAAACACTGACCGGAGTTTTTGCCAGCTCTGAAATTCCAGGCAAAAGCAGTGCTCTGACATTTCGTGTCTTTATTTTCTGTACTATTTTGTGCTCATTTTTTAGAATACTAGAAAGAGAAAACTTGTGCTGTATTGGTGAGGTTTTCTAATGAATCAGCCCATGAACAAGTGCTGGTTTTTAGCCTTGTAGTATGTTTTTCCATTCGTCCATGTCTCTGGCTAATTCCACACAGATTCTAACTACTGAACCGTGACCATTGTATTAAGAAAGAATCCAGGCAGGCCCTTACAATTCTTTTGGCTGGTATATTAGCAGGCTTCAAATGAAGTGCAACGTGTCAAGGAAAAAGTAAGGGAATGGAAAGTTTTGTTTCTTTCTGCTGTATTTAATCAGCTTCTCCTTGATTGTTTTTTAATGAAAAGCCACGGACATTATTGCTAGTTGATGACCAAGTTTGACAAGAATGCCCTCAATACTCTCTTTGCTCAGGGTAAAGTCTCTGTCTCTCACGTTTTTTGAGCTGAAAATACAAAGTTAAAGGAGCAACTGCAAGAAGAGGAATGAACAGTGTCCTGGGGTCTGCAGCTAAGGGGGGTGTGCTGGAACAGAGGGCTCCCAGCAGTCCTGCAGTGTATGGACACCTCGGGTGCTGCTGGGTTTATCCTTTCCATTAACCAAAGGAGCAGATCTGCTTGGGTGCTGCTGGAGTGGAAAAAAGTCTGGTTCAACATTCTTAGTGCTGGGAGGGGAATGCCTCAAACCTCACACTAAATGGGTGATATGTTGTTTTTCATTAAACCTGGTATTTGGAGTTACTCATCAGTTGGTGCAGGAAATGGGGAAATGCTAAAAACTTTTAAATTACAAGAATACACTCAGCAAAATTGCTTTGGATTCAGGATGGGGGACTTTTTTATTGTTTGTGTGCTATTTTGACACTGTGTACAAAGATCTCCATAGTGAGAACTATCTGTGGCTTGAACATAGAATTCCAAGACATTGGGTAGTGTTGTAGGTACCTTTTTCCTATATTAGTTTCCAAGAAACACTTGGTTTTCAGCCTCAAACCAAGTGATGCTGCTGTTTTACTGACTCTGACTAATAAAACCCAGCAAGCTAAACTTTACCATTGCTGGAAGACTCTTGCAGCAATAAATTCAATTTATGAGAACTCCTAATAAAAGTTTACATATCTTTCAAGTGCCATGAAAGAAAATAGGCAATCTGACCAAAAAAAAAAAAAAAAAAAGTCAAGATGTTTCTTTCTTTATTACAAAAACTGACTATTCAGTGAAGCATGGAGGTTTTCTCTCAGACCTTGTTCCTCAGCATGTTCTCATAGTCACCCTTGGTCCTGGATAAATGCTGGAATAAACAAAATAAATAGCATTTCACCACACATGCAGGAGGATAAAATAAAAACCACATCGTGCTGGACCACAAATGCTTCAGGAAGTTCTGGCTGAATGTGAAAAGTACTTTGTAATGCTAATAAGTGTTTATCCTTTTGCTTCCTCGAATGTAATCAAATGTACAGGGAAAGCACATGGATTTTAGAGCTGCTGATTGCAGGATCAAAAGCCTTGTTATTAATTGCACATGAATCTGATGTTGTGGGGCCGTTAAGATGTCATCTGACATCACTGTTTGCTTCCTTTGTTTATAGACCCTCCTTTTAGAGAGGGGCAGTGCCTGCCAGGAGCCTTTGGGGAGCTCTTTCCTGCAGTGGGTGCTCCATGCCAGCAGGTCTGGGAAATGCCTGGGGCACAGGGCACCTGGATTATGGAATATCCCTGAATTTGGTGTCAGCCCCTCCACAAATCCCAGCAGAAGGTGGGATGGTGGTGACAGTCATGGACCTTCTGCCTGCTGGGATCCACTCCCCGACACCAAACTGCAGCAGTCTGGTCCTACATCTTAATAAACAAACAACAAAAAATCCCTGAAACATGGCCTGCTATAAACAAGCAAAGCAAACAGCTGGTCCTCATTTGAAAAAAGATGTGACATCAATTTCAAAATGAATCTGCAGATCTTCTTAATGCAAATATTTTTGGGCAAACAAAAAGCAGCTGTTTATTCTTCTTTATACCTATTAGCAGGAGAACAAAGTCCAGGATGCTTGTATTTCTTCCACTAAGAAAAAACATCCTCTTGGCCTTGACATTCATTTAGAACTCAAATTGTTTGAAATATACTGGGTTGCCTAATTCTGCTATTGCTGTGCTGCTCCAGCCAGCAGCTAGGAGCCGTTTCTGTTCAAAACTAAGAGCTGCTACAAGTAGAGTTGTCATTGAGTACTTTGCATGAATTTTGTGATAGAAAGAGGGAATTTTAGAACAGGCATTTTCAAAATTATCAGTTCTGGCCTCCCAGCCCTGAGGAGCATTAGATGTGTGGATCCCTGGAAAAAGAATAATTTGGCCTGTGTAATGAACAGGTTTGCTTTTCTTAATTACTGCTGGGAGGCAGCTTGGAGGGAATGCAAGGACTGAAAGAGGATCTGGGAGCTGCAAAATAGGAGCCATTTGGGATTGCTCCATCTTACAAAGCAGAGTGAAGGAGGTTAGGCAGAGGAGTAGTGGCAAAGAACTGAATTTGGACTCTCTTGAGCCTTCTGAGGTCATGTGGCTGCTCTCCCAGATGGGGAAGGATAATTTCCCACCTTCGGGGTTGTTTGGTTCTGGCTCTGGATGGAGTTTGATGTGGTTTTGTGTTTCTGTGAAGTAATACAGCTCCTGTTTTTCCTGACATCGTTCTACTGTTTTCTCTCCACCCTTCCGGGCTCATTTTGTTCCTGCCACCACTGAGAGCTGTCCTGTGTGCCGGGCTCCATTGTGGTGCAAATCCGTGTGCTGCAGTCCTGGCTCTGCCTTTGTAACCGGATCCGGGGCCAAGCTGTGCACTCCCCTGGAAACGGGGGCTGTCTGTGACACCCGAGGGACAGCCCTGTGTGCCTGTCCTGTCTGTGACATCCAGGGACGGCCCTGTGTGACTGTCCTGTCTGTGACACCCGAGGGACAGCCCTGTGTGCCTGTCCTGTCTGTGACATCCAGGGACAGCCCTGTGTGACTGCTGTGTCTGTGACACCCGAGGGACAGCCCTGTGTGCCTGTCCTGTCTGTGACATCCAGGGACGGCCCTGTGTGACTGTCCTGTCTGTGACACCTGAGGGACAGCCCTGTGTGACTGTCCTGTCTGTGACATCCGAGGGACAGCCCTGTGTGACTGCTGTGACACCCAAGGGACAGCCCTGTGTGACTGTCCTGTGACATCCAGGGACAGCCCTGTGTGACTGTCCTGTCTGTGACACCCAAGGGACAGCCCTGTGTGACTGCTGTGTCTGTGACATCCAGGGACAGCCCTGTGTGACTGTCCTGTCTGTGACATCCAGGGACAGCCCTGTGTGACTGTCCTGTGACACCCAAGGGACAGCCCTGTGTGACTGCTGTGACACCCAAGGGACAGCTCTGTGTGACTGCCCTGTCTGTGACATCCAGGGACAGCCCTGTGTGACTGTCCTGTCTGTGACATCCAGGGACGGCCCTGTGTGACTGTCCTGTCTGTGACATCCAGGGACAGCCCTGTGTGACTGCCCTGTGACACCCAAGGGACAGCCCTGTGTGACTGCTGTGACACCCAAGGGACAGCTCTGTGTGCCTGCCCTGTCTGTGACATCGAGGGACAGCCCTGTGTGACTGTCCTGTCTGTGACACCAAGGGACAGCTCTGTGTGACTGTCCTGTCTGTGACATCCAGGGACAGCCCTGTGTGACTGTCCTGTCTGTGACATCCAGGGACGGCCCTGTGTCACTGCTGTGTCTGTGACACCCAAGGGACAGCTCTGTGTGACTGTCCTGTCTGTGACACCCAAGGGACAGCCCTGTGTGACTGCCCTGTGACACCCAAGGGACAGCCCTGTGTGACTGTCCTGTCTGTGATATCCAGGGACAGCCCTGTGTGACTGCTGTGACACCCAAGGGACAGCCCTGTGTGACTGCCCTGTGACACCCAAGGGACAGCCCTGTGACTGTCCTGTCTGTGACACCCAAGGGACAGCCCTGACTGCTCTGTGACACCCAAGGGACAGCCCTGTGTGACTGTCCTGTCTGTGACACCCAAGGGACAGCCCTGACTGACTGCCCTGACACCCAAGGGACAGCCCTGTGTGACTGTCCTGTGTTTGACACCCAAGGGACAGCCCTGTGTGCCTGCCCTGTCTGTGACATCCACAAAAAGCCATTTTTTCACCCCGTGTTGGCATTCCCAGCTCCTGCAGCAAAGCCAGGGAAGGGCTTTTGGCTCCCCAGGGCCCAGTGTGCAGCACAGAGTCCCAAAGGAGTTTTTTGGGGTTCTGGCAATAAAACCGGGGTGAAACACAGCCTGACCTGTTCCAAAAGCTGCAGAGGAAGCTGTTGGTGCTTAATGAATCCTTATGTTTTCCTGGGATCATTGTCTGGTGTACCTCTGAGATTCCCATATTGAGGACAGGTCAGGAGTCTGCAATTGGGATGTGTTACCTGAAATCACTGTAGTGGGAATTATTCCAGTAATAGGAAAAAATGCTTTATTTTGGGGCAGTCTGAGCAAAATATAAATGTTTTATTAGTACATATACCCTGATTTTAGAGATCCTGCTTCAGGTCACTTCCAGGGGACTCTGCCTTGGTGGGGGATTGGATTAGATGTCCCCTGAGGTCCCTTCCAGCCCTGACAAATCTGTGATCCCGTTATCCCTGGCACAACTGCCTGAGCCCCGAAGGCCTCCAGGTATGTCAGCATCTGCCTGGCTTCCAGCAGGTACCTCCCAGCCCAAACAGAACACTTCCTTTTAGAAATAACTAATAATTCCTTTTAAAAATAATTTATCATTTCCTTTTTAAAATAATAATTACACCTGGCCTTAAGCAGCTGGAAGCAGTTTATTCTTCCACATCACTTCAGACCTGGCAGATGCATTAGAAGCATGTGGAAAGTGCAGTTCACCTGTGTAAAACGCAGCTTTAGGGTTACGAGTTTGCTACTCGTTACCTCTTCTGGGCGGCGTTTGCCATGCAACCCGCCTGCCTCGTGCTGCCTTTGGTTTAAACTTAAACAAGCGTGTTTAAGGGAGCGATGTTCCCGCGCAGAGGCTCCGGGACCGACTGAGGGCCGGGCCCGAGCTGCGGGCGCGCCCCCCGCAGGCCCCGCCCCCGGGCCCGCCCCCGGGCTCTGATTGGCCGCCGCGCTCACCCCCGCGCTGCAGTTGGTGCCGCCGTGCGCCGCGTCCCCCCCGCGCCGGTGGCGTGGTTCGCTCCGCCCCGCCCTCCCGCCCCGCCGCCGCGCATCCATACTTGGCGATGGCCGGCGAGCCGCGCGCTGATTGGCGGGGAGCGGCGCGGGGGCGGGGCCGGCGGCGCTGACCCGGATGTTCACTGCCGGGCGGCGGCGGAAGCGGACGGGCCGCGGCGTCGAAGCGACAGGGACGGACCGGGAGGCGCCGCCGTTCTACCGCCCCGCGCACCCGCCCAGCCGACATGGTGAGAGCGGGCCGGCCCCGCGCCCCCGCCCGCGGCCTCCGCCCTTCCGCACCGCCCCCCCGCGCCGGGCCCCGCGCCCACACCGCCCCCTCGCACCGGGGGGCCTCTCCCGGCCTCCCCCGGGCGGCGGGGACGGAGGGAGGGACGGCCCGGGCGGTGCCGCCGGGACTCAGGGAGGGGTGTCCCGGCCTGAGGGCGCTGCCGGGGGGGGCTGGGGCTGGCGGAGGCTCTGCCCGGCGCTCCGCAGGGCCCGGGGGCGGGGGGCTCGCCCGGGGCTCCGCTGCCCGGTCGCTGCCAGACCTCCGGTCCCAGTGCCGGGCGGTGCTTCCAGGGGGAAGGATGTAGAATTACACGGGCAATGCTTCCGCTTTGGCGGAGAACGGTGCCGCACGGGGCGCTGGGAGCGCCGGGCCCGTGGCCGTGGCTCCCGAGCCCGAGCCCGGGCTGTGTCCCCCGCCTGGAGCTGCCCCTGCCCTGCCTGTGCTGGGCTCGCCTGGAGCTGCGAAATGCGGGCGAGCAGAGGGGCTGCAGCCCTGGGTGCTGCTCCTCCACAGGGCTGGGAACTTTCCTTTCCCCCGGAGAAGCTCCAGTTTCCTCAGCCGTGTGGAATGATCGGTCTCGCTGTGTTTCCTGAGTGGATTAGCCCGGGGCACGAACCCTCTCGATTTCCCTTTGGTGCTGTGCAAAGGGAGCAGCCTCCAGGAGCTGGCCCGGGCCCTGCTCTGCTTCCTGCCTTGTGCTCAGGGGCTTTTCCCCAGCCTCCTCAGGCATGGAGTCACTTGGAGGGAATCACATCACTTCATGCTCTTGGGGATTTGTGAGTCAGGTTTTCCAGCATGACAATTCAACAATGTTCAAATGTGTTTAGCTCACAAAAGAACAACCCAGAGCCTGGCTCTACAGCAGTGTAAAGGCTGTTTAACCACACAAGTGTAATCCTTTACTTTTTGCCTTCATCCATAGGAATTTCAGAGGCAATGCCTTATGTTCTTTCTCTGGAGCTGGAGCCAGCTGTATCATGCAGGATAAAGATTTTAATGTCAGGTGAAAGGTGATGAAAACTTATGATCAAAGTTCTGTTCCCTGCTGGTTCAAACAAGAGCAGGTGCTGTACCTGAGTCCTGGCAGCCCAGAGCATCTCATTCCAGCTGTGGGCCTGATTTTAACACACTGACATCTGTGCGTGCAAGACCTGCCTTGGAATCTCAAACTGGGATTCCAGCAAACTCTCCTAACTTATGCCACTGCAAAAATTGTGACAGGAAGAGAGCTCAAAGAAAACAAGGAGGCTTCCTGGAAAATGACAACAGTGGTACCAACTTCTTTGAAGGGATATAAAAATGTGCTGTTAGGAGAATCCAGTCAGGGTTTAAATGTAACTGTGCCAGTTGTTTGGAGGAGGTACAGCACAAATCCTTTGGAAATTTCCTGAGTGTTACCAGGTTTTGCTGCCTTCCGGTTTGTTCCTGTTTAGTTGTGGAGACCACTGGGCATGGGAGAAATTGGAGCAGAAGTTCCAGCACTATTGTGGTGGTTTCCAATGTTGAGTGGACTCCAGGGATGAACCTGCAGCCTCCAGTTTGAGCTCATGTGCAAACCCAGTGTTGAGGTTTCTTCCAGGATCTTTGCTTTTAGTAGTCTGAGACCAGAAGTGGAGCATTGAGAGGATGGAATGGCCCTTCCATTGCAGAGAGCAGTTGGTGTGGTGCAGGATATTGGGTGAAACACCTTCCTGGTACCTCAGGGTCATCAATATTTGTGTAGAGCAGAGCTGGGAGCCTCTTGTCACCTTGGAGAGCTCGGAGCTGTGCCCACATTTCAGTCAGGTGCTCAGGGAAACAGGGCAGGGCAACACACGAAGCTTGAAAACTGCCTGGATGGATGGATGGTGTCTCCTGTGCTAAAAATAAATGGAATGCACAGTTCAGGGCAAAGCAGGACTTGGGAGAGTGGATCTGCTGAGATTTCTGGAATTGTGCGTTATGAATGGATGGAATCCAGTTACTCTTTGTAAAAATAAAACCCTTCGTTTCCAGGTTATGTAAACTGGCCTGATCATGTTAGCAAGGATTTCTTCTGCTATGCAACTCTTGGGGAAGAGGAGGACAATTTTAGCAAAATTTATGATTTAATCATCCATAAATTCAGGCTGTCTAGTGTAGTGCTGGCTGGGCATCATCCATCTAGGATTTGTGAGGCAGATAAGGAGCAGTGAAGCACAGCCCCGGGTGTGTGA
Organism: Emberiza elegans; assembly: GCA_024865655.1. Taxonomy (NCBI): domain Eukaryota; kingdom Metazoa; phylum Chordata; class Aves; order Passeriformes; family Fringillidae; genus Emberiza; species Emberiza elegans. The sequence goes on along the minus strand of JALJVW010000067.1, from coordinate 7,359,239 downwards.
TGTGACAGTGACACCAGCACAAACCTCGTGTGCTGCTCAGGGTCACTCAGATTTTCAGGACAGGAGTTGTTTGTGTGGACTCAGAGCCCATCTGTGACCTGCCATGTTCTTTTTGGCCCTCCACCATGTGCTGTGAGGCTGGGGGGATGTTTTCAGTACCCACAGCAAGTCCTTTGCACCTTGTGCCTTTGAGAAACACCAACTTCAGCTGTTTTGTAGAGTCTGTGTTGTATTAGGCAAGCCAAGTGTGTGAGCTTAGCTAAATGTTATCTTAAACAGCAAATGCCCAAAATAATAAAGTCAGAGGACATCTCTGGGAGGGGGAATGCTGCCATTGCAGTGATGCTTCATCTGTGGTTTACTGGGCAGGGGAAAGCATTCACCAGCTGAAGTTGTTCAAACAGGATTTCCTCATATGGTAAATATATGTGCTGATATGGGACTAGTTCACATCTGGGAGTGAAAGAGAATGAAAGTGCAGCTCAGCTCTTTTGGGGGACTATTTTTAGTCCTTATTAGTGGAGTTGAGTTGAGAAATTACTTTCTTTGGGAAAACGACGATGCTGCCCTTCTCAATTTCTGCTTTCACAGCTGTCAGCTTTGCTTTCCATCCATCCCTGACTTCCCTGGGTGAAGGATGGCTGGGGAGCTCAGGGTGCTCATCATCATCATCCAGCATCCCCAGTGCTCTCTGCTGGTCCAGTTTGCCCTTGGTGCATCAGAGAATGTGGAATGGTTTGATCTGGGAGGGACCTTGAAGCCCATCCCATTCCATCCCTTCCACTGTCCCAGGCTGCTCCAAGCCCCATCCAACCTGGACTTGGACCTTGGACTTCCAGGAGTTCCAGTGCTGCTCTGGGCACCCTGTGCCAGGGCCTCCCCACCCTCCCAGGGAACAATTCCTTCCTTCCCACCCATCCCTGCCCTCTGGCAGTGGGAAGCCATTCCCTGTCCCTCCGTCCCTTGTCCATAGTCTGTTGCCATCCTTCCTGTCAGCTCCTTCAGGCACTGCAGGGCCTCAGTCAGGGGCCCAAAGCCTTGAAATTCAAATTTCGGCTCAGGGTACTTCTGTAGCCTGGATGGGCAGTGCCAGTGCCCCTGTTTTTCTCTGTGCCTGTCCTTTGTGAGGATGTTTGGTCAAATCCAAGGAGCTCCTTATCCTGCAAAGTGAACTTGTAGAGAAGTGTTTTGCTGCAATTTGAGCTGGTTCACACTCTGACAGACCCATCTCAAGGTAAAATAAAACTCTTTTCAGTGCCTGCTGAAGGGAGCAATTTTACTGGAGAAATGTGAGGTTCTGCAAGGTGCCTGTACCCAGTTTAGGGCTGTGGAATCCCAGGATAGTTTGGGTTGGAAGGACCTTTAAGGGCCATCTGGTCCAGCCCCCTCTGTGAGCAGGGCCACCTTCCCTGGAGCAGGCTGCTCAGAGCCCTGTCCATGCTCAGCCCTGTTGTTTTACCCTGCTCTGCTCCAATGTGCTTTAATAACCTTTCTTTCCAGGTGAAGGAGATGATTGCAGAAGTAGAAGATACTCAAAGGAGATGCTGATCTTCTGTTTTGATCAATATGTTTTAGTCAATCACTTTCTAAAGTGATTCATAAACTGATTTTTAAAGTGCATTATAAAATTTCCTGCTTTCCCACTGATTCATGCTGGGAGTCCTGAAGAATTTAAAAAGCCTCAAGCAAATAAATCTTTGTGTCTCTCCTTAATGCAAGGAGAAAGGCCCAAGGCTTGTGTATGCTTCAGTTCTTCCTAAGCCTTTGCCATTTCCAGGAATAAGGGCAAAAAAAATCTCACTTGAAAAATGGGATTTCAAATTTGAATTTCTTTGCAGCACAGAGGCTTCATCCCTGAAGGAGTAATTAATATGTCTGACCAACACAAGGCCTTTTCCCAGGCTTCCTGCTCTCTCTGGTTGGGCTTTAGCCCGAATTATGTTTGCTGATAGGTTGTGGTAATTAAAAAGCTTCTCTAACTTGAAGATCAGGAGCTCAGGCCAGTGCAGTGGGAGTGTGGCCACTTCACACTGGAGTATAACTGATCTTTTCCTTCATCTTTGGTGTGATGCCTCCTTAAATATTTAATAGTGTGTGACTGAGGGGTTCCTCTGAGAAGTGACCAAGCACTGTAGTGGGAACCTGGTTAAAGTGGGACTGAAACACTGGCAGGGTGTAAAGCTCTTGTGACTTGAGCTGAATAATTCAGGGGTCCTGGACCTGATCCAGTGGCCAAAATTCCCTTCTTAGTCCTGTGTCCTGAAGCAGGATGGGAGCAGATGTTGCAGACAGGCTGTGCTGGGGAGTTGGAGCTCTTGCCTGGGTGGTAGATGAGACATTTGCTTTTGAGACTTCCTTGGTGTGGCACGAGGGGAAATGTGATATTGAGGAAGTTTTAAAGCTCTGGTAGTTTATATGGGAGGGTTTATCGTTTGAGGAAGGAGCTTTGCTTGTTTCTCAGCTAAATCATTGTAATTCTCCCCTGGAATGCCAGATGCAGTGGAACCCTGTCCTTCTGTGCTTTTGATGCAGTGAAGTTTTGAGTGAGGAATTGCAAGCAGGCTCTATTCTGTTGTTTAGTGCCCAAAATTATCTTCTATTTAGGATGACTTTAGTTGCATTAGGTAATACCTGGTGCTGTGTTTCCTGGAGTAGTGGTCTGAGCCTTGGCACCAAGCACTAGATTAATTTCCTTGTATTCTCTGGTGCTGTTGTTTTGCCCTCCCTCCCTCTCTTAGGCTTTAGAAGGAAATATGCAGCTTGCTTTGAGCTCCTGCTCTTTGTGCCACACCTTCCAAGCTGGGCTGAAGAATTAGGAATGGATTTTCAGGCACTTGACTTATCTGGCTGCCCTGCTTAGAATTGCCTTCTTTATTCCTGCTCTGTGCAAATTAAACCTCACTAGTTCATATTTCATCAGTGGCCCTGCATTATTTCAGTGCAGGCTTGGTTTGGGAGCCCTGGCTCTGGCTTTAGTCCCTGGGGACAGGAGTCCAGGTGTTGCAGCCCTGCTGCAGAGCCTGTCCTTGTCTGGCTCTGGAGGGGACTGGACTGTCCTTCCCTGTTCTGCGGGGACATCCTCCACCCAGAGTGGAGCCCAGTCCTTTCCTGCTGCACTGCCTTGGAATTTCAATCACGTCCTTGTTGCAAAGTGGGTGTGTTACGAGCCTGGGTGAAAGCAGAACTCAGGAGCTCAGTTTTAGCAGCATCAGCTGAAACAAGGCTGAAAACAGCACTTAAGTAAGAGGATTTTGTGCGGAAGGAAAAATGTTTGAGACTGCACTGAAGACAGAAGCTTAGTGGTTGCCTGAAGCCACCATAAATAAAATACTCTTTATTCTCTCAGGGAATTTTGTTTGTGTTTCTTTAGGTGATACTTTTCTCTTTTCCATTAGACAAACTGCTGAGTTTGACAGTGATGTTGTGTTACCTGCCTTCCCTGGACATTTTTGCCTTGGTAAATACCAGGATTTAAAAAGCTTCTCCCAGCCCAGGCAGTGGGGGCCTGGCTGCCAGCCTGGGCTTGCAACCTGAGACAGGCTCAGGAAACAAGAGATGGGGCTTTTGGTGTGTTAATTCAAGGGAGGAGAGAGGCATGAAATGGAGGAATGAGGTAAAATATCAGCTGCATTGTGCTGACTACAGCTGTATTTATCCATCGGGTGCTGCCACCCTGCAGATCCAGGTGTCATCGAGAGAGGTTTGGGTGTGATCTTGGCTCAGCATTGATGGTGCTCCACTGGGTGGCCAAAAGCAGCTTCAGGTGGCCATGAGTCCAGGCAGGGCTAATGCAGAGCTTGGTAAGGTGCAGAGTGGCCAGGTGGAATAACTGTTAACTTCAGGAAAAACCTGATGGGCATTGAAGCTGGCAGGGGTCTGCCAGGTGAGCCCTGCCTACAGAAAGTGTCACCCCTGCTGGGGTGTGATGGAGGGCTACCTCAGGTGCGTTCAGAAGTGATGAGGAAGGCATGAAAAACCTGCAAGGATGGGCAGGTCTGGGAATTCCAGCAAAGGAAGGAATTCTGGCAGGTGTGAATATGTTGTTAGGTGTGATATTCCTATGGCTATAGGTAGGCAAAACCAGGAGCTTCCTGGTTTAAACCTTGAATTCCTGGGGCAGAACTGGACTGTTGGGAGCCCTGCAGGGCAGTCACTGAGGTATGTCATGTGTGACCCAAGCAGAAGGCATATTAACCTACTTTTCTGACCTTTGAGGAATGGGAGAACTTTCAGGGAAGAGGCTAATGAGAGATCCTCTGTGCCTCCTGCCTGCCTTGCCAGGCATCCAGTTACTTGCCAGAGTTATCTCCTGAATTTACAACCCTGGCTGCAGCCTCCAGGAGCTGGAAAGTGCTGAGTTTGCACCTAAAGCCAGGCAGCTGTTGGCTCCACAGAGAGCTGGGATAGAGCAAATCCTGAATTTGGGATGTTGACACTGTTAGTTCTGCTGTCAGTAAGCACAGAGTGTTTGCTGTCACCTTCAGATACAGTGCATGCTCCCTGCTGCTCTGCAGTGTGTATTTTCTCAAATGTTTTTGATGTGATTTCTCACAAAACTGAATTGAAGTTGCAGTTGACTGGAAGGGGAGCCTGGATCTGTCAGGCCAAGACCAACTTGCCCAGCTTTGCCCTTTCTGCACAAAAAAACTTCTGCATTTTAATTGAGCAGTTCCAAAACTTTTGTGACCAGCCTGATTGGAACATAAAGCAAACAGGAGTGCATAGAAGAAAAGAGCATTTGTAAAGGTCATTGGGCATTAGCAGGATTAAAAGAAAGCATCACAAATGACATGTTTGCAGATGGTCAGGATGGCAAATGGCAGTGCTGAATCTCAAGAGCTGCTGTATTTGTAGTAATTATGGTTTCAATTAAAAAGAATTAAATAAGTGACCCCTGTAAAAATTAGGCAGCCCTTCTCTAGGGATGGACTGGGGCTCTTCCTCAGAAGATTGGAGTGGAAGGCAGGAAGACAGTGTGAAAAACAGGTCACCAGACTTGTGAACTGACTCAGACCTACTGCATTGGGTGATTTCAAAACATTTTGGGGCACAAACACATTTGTTTTCATCTCTCCTGGTAGTGAAACCAGGTGTTGCAGCTGCCTCAGGAAAGTTTGCAAAATCAGGCCAAGTTCTTGTCCCTCTGTGCTGTGCTGTAATGGGTTATTTGCATTTTGTTTAGCTAAGATTTCCTATCTGTAGTTAGAGCTAACAAAGAAAATATTATTTTTGTGAAATTGAGACTTAAAATGGGAAAAATCCCCATTTATTAATCATAAAACCTGTTGGCAAAGTTGGTCAGTTCTGCAGGCAACTTCAATGTCTTCAATCCATTTATTAGAAGTGAAGCATGGTTTTTTTTTGCAATCTGTGCAACTTTTATCTGTAGCCCCACTTTCCTCTTTCACGTGGGGCTAACAGATTGCGTAGTCACTCAGTGCCACGATTTATTGGGAAGTGACTTTTTGCAAACTTTATGCTTCACAGGAATTCTTGGCACCAGATGAAAGCCAGTAAATTGCATTGTCATGTTCAATGACAAGTTTAATAAATAAAACATTGTTTCTGTTACCCAGAAGACAAATGCTAGTGCAGAAATCATTAGTGATCCTGGCAGAAGGTCGGGATGAGAAGCTGTTCCCAGAAAGCCTTGGTGCTGCTCCATCCTGCTCTTCCGGTGCTGTGTGATGGCTCTTTTCCTTGGGCACATGATGGAGACCTGCCCTGGATTTATATAAACCAAAGGGATTCATTAGTTTTGAGAGTAGACCCAAGTTTGTGCCACCTGGAAATCCATCCTTGCTGGGAAGGAGGTGCCAAGGAAATGTTCATTTTTCCCTGTGTGCTGTGCACCTGTAGATGTGCTAACAGGAACTGCATCTGGTCAGAAAACTCCTACAGGGCTGGAAACCACCTGCAGAATGTGCTCCTGGAGATGCCTGATCCTTATAAACAGTTAAGGAATTACAGACAATTGCTCTGCTCCAGGCTGTCAGGGGTTGTAGTTCCTTCTCCCTGGGTGTAAAATGTTTTGAACAGCTGGTTGGTCCATGAGATCAGGCTGCAGGCAGCTCTGGATTATTTAGAAGCTCACAGATGGGAGTGCCTTCAGTGTATTAGAATCCACTTGATAATTGTTTTAGAGCTGGGCTGGGGTGATGGGGCTTGTCCTGTGGGCAGAGAACTGGCCTGGTTTGGAGGTGGGAATGAGGAAGGGAAATCAGGCACAGGATGCTTGGAAGAGCTGCTGGAGGCTAAAGGGATAACCAAGGATTTGGCAAAACACTGAGCCTTGAGTTGTCTGGAGGAGGGGAGGATCTCTTTGGTAGCTGCCCTAGAAGCCCATTGCTGCTCCTTTAATCTGTGCAGGACTTGCCCTGGCTGGGTTGGCAGCCTAAAATGGTGAGAAGCATCCTGTGTCAGCAGCACTGTGGTGCCAAAGAAAGTGAAGCTGCCTTGCCTCTCTCCTGCCCATGGATTATTTTAGTTCCTCTTCACGAGGCTTCAGGGCAGATGTATGAGCTTCTTGTTCCTAGAGAACCTCTTTAAAGAGGTCCCTCCTGTCCCTCTGAATTTCATCTGAGTTCCATTCCTGGAGCAATGGAGGACAAAAGCTGCTCAGTGTTTTTGTGGGTTTTTGGCTGTGTTTGCAATGTGTACAACAGCAGCACCTGAACTCAGGGAACAAGTTGTGAGAGTGTGTTCTGTCATTAATTGGGGCTGGTACTGCTGTGTGCTCAGTTGTACTCAGGAGTTGGAGCACTGCAGAGTGCGATGAATAATGTGCAGGAGAACATCTCCAAGGAGGATTCGCTGACTCAGAAGCTGTGACGTGACTTGTACAATTGCTCTGCAAATAAATACAGATTACAGGGGACCTGGGTGAGCCAGAGCACAGCAGCCTCTGCTAAGGCCTTCTGATCCGTCACTTCTTGATTTTGTTTTAATCTCTAATCCTTCTCACTTGGTATTCCTGGAAGGGAGTGGTGGCAGCACTTGGGGCTGTTTGGGCTTGACCACAGCAAATTGGGCTGAGCTTGTTCCTGAGCATTCCATGTGCTCAGAAATGTTGGAGATAATAAAAACCACTGCATCCATCCCAACCAAAACCAGACGAAGGTAAAAGTGGCTGAAGAGAAGGAGAATGAGGTCTGCATCAGTGTCTTGTTTTATAGGAGGCCCTTGAAAATATAGGTATTGTGTTAGTGGCCCTTGAGTCCATGTAAAGTATATCTGTATTGTATCTGAATATCTTTGCCCCAGCAGGTCCCAGTTATCCTTGATGGGCTGCAGCTGTGGCCAGTCAAGGTAACTGGGATAAAAGGGGATGGGCTGGGCAGTCAGGGAGAGCCTTGAGAGGAGCCCTGACTGAGGGAGACCCAGAGTCTAAAGCTGTGAAGATCTGCTGCCCACAAGAAGCCACCGGAAAGGTACGGGACTCTAGAAATATGATAAATACAACATTGTTTTTTAATAATCTTTGACCTTTTATGATAGTGCACAGCAGAATCTGTGTTCAGGTTTTATTACCTTTGATTGTTTCCTAAGTGTGCTATTGCTGTTTCTCCCCAGCACACCTTGTTGTCACAGAGCTGTGATTTATGAGTCCATTACAAATGGTTTTAGATAGGATCTGCCAGAGGAGGGTTAATAGTCAAGAAAAAATCATATGGAAAAACAGATTGCAAGGAATATGTGCAGCTGATGGAAATGTCATGAGTGCAGAACTTCTCTGGGCTTTCCCAGGTCAGACAGTTCCCATCTAATATCCTAAGAAGTGAATGCTGACAGCTGAGAAGGGAACCTTGCAACTTAACATACTACTGTACTTTTTATTACCCAAGGGTTACCATAATTCAAGCCTTGCTGCAGCTTCTAGCAGTAATACTATCCTATTGTGTAATTGGAAAAGGGAATCTTCTGCCCTTGCAGCTCTGGAAGTTGGCAGGGATTAAAATGACAAGCAGGAGGGGAAGCTGGGTATCTGTTTCAATTAAAAAAACTTAAGTCTTGTAGTACCACAAAGCTGAAACATTACTCAGACATTCCTGTTGGGAGAACTGACAGGAAATATGTGATTTACAATCTTGGGTATGTCTGCAGCTTGAAAGGAAGGAAAGAGAGTCATTTACTGGTTGTGTACTTCTGGCCCTGGATTAATTTACAGAGATATTTTGCCTGCAAAGTGACCAGTGACTGGAGTGATCTGATGTGTGGTTGCTTTGAATTGCATGGCAGATGTTCTGGTTGCAGCGTCTCTTGAGGTTTTTACCTTATATTTTTGCTGTCTGAACACTGAGATTCTGCTTGTACTTTGAATTTGGGTAACCTTTTCAGATGCTGGTCTTGGCTGAAACTTGGGTGTGAACTGTCCCAAGATGTTTTTCTGTCACATCAGTGGTGTGGTTTTTTTTTCACCTGCAGTGATTTCTGGGTCCCCCAGTTGTTCTCAGCTGATGTCAGAGATGGAAAAGGGGGTTGGGAGCACCATCATGCCTGGAGCAGAAATGTTGTACTGGGTTTGCTGGTGGAAAAGATTTGGTGACCTGAATTATTGTTATTGTTATTATTTTATTTATTTTATTGTGTTATTATTATGTTATTATTTATTATTTGTTTCCCAGGAAGGGCTGAAGTGGGAGGAGCTCCCACTGCTGTAGCACGGAGCTGTGTCAGCTCTTGGCTCAGGGAGTTGCAAGTGGGGTTAATACAGAAATAGAGCCCAGAAGTGAAACCAGCCTGGGTTTCTGTTTGAAAACACTGCCCAGCTCTGTTTGTGCTCAGCAATAACAACCTCAGATGAGCAGGGTGTCCCAGCAGTGGTGTGGAGGGAGATTCAGTCCACAGGGGTTTGTGACAAAGGGAGCAAATTCCTGCAGACTGCCAGGCCAAGAGCTTTAAATGAGTGTTTTGCCTCTTTTCAAGTGGAATGGCCTTGGGAGAGCTGCAGGTTTGTGTAAGCCCTCCTGGAAGATGGAATATAGGTGAAGTCTCAGGTAACTGGCAGTGGAGAACTGTCCATTGCCACATTTGGGAATGAAGCCTGTGGGTTTCTGTGTGTGCAGTCAAAAGCACTTGTAAAAATATTTTAGAAATGCAGAATACCTGTAGTAACTCAGGCAAGTGCTGGTGTCTGTTGAAAAGAGCAAACAGGTGAACACTTCAGTGAAGTGTTCCTGGTTCTGCTGGAGCTGGAGAGGGTCTGGATGTGCCTCCTGGAGCAGAAGAGCTCCTTGGTCTGTGCCAGGGCTGTAGGTCGGGTTTGGTGCCAGGGCCGCTCTCTGCTCCCAGCTTTGGGTGGGCTTGGCTCAGCTCCTGTTTGCTGGGGATTCCAGCCCATCCTGTGCCCCAAGGGGCTCTGGGCTTTAGACATGGCGAGTGGGAGTCAAAAGGAAGTGCAGCTTGCTGCCTGATTCATTTTTTGTGATTTCCATGCCTGTAGGAACTACCTGGGATTTTTTATTTGTGTTTTCTGTACTGAATGACATCTGCCCATACTCAGCCCTTAAAATCAAGGTGCGCAGCTACGCCCCTTTACAACTGCACATTTATACAATTATGTTTATTAATTTTTCAGCACATTTGAGCTTTAACACAGAGCGCCCAGATGACCTGTGGCTGTTGTGAGAGGGTTTCTCTTTTGTAAATAAGCTAAATACAGCAAAGAGACCAAATGGAAGAGGAGGTGCAGACAAAGGAGGCTGTAAAATAACTAGTACAGACATCCTCATAACCTTTTTCCCTGGGGCAGTGCCATGGGAATGCTGTAACAGGTGCTTAAGTGGAGATTCTAGATAGGCAAACATCTTTAAAGGAAACTTATTAAAGAGCTTTCATCTAAGCTAATATTTTTAGTCTTTTGAGATTCCTATGATCTCTAAATCCTTCAGTGACTTCAGCTGTAATAAAACTTCATTTGGAATTTCTGTCTGAACTCCCTGCTCCTCCACAGGAGGTTCTGGGCTGGATGAAACAGGAATGATGGAAAAGGACCTCCTGTCAGGTAAACACTGAGCTCATTAAGTGCTGCAAGCTCAAAGAGCTTGGCTGTGGGAGCAGCCCAGCCTGGGAGACAGCCTGTCTGATCACCTGCTCAGAGAGCAGGAGCCTCTCTTGGGTAAAGGCAGAAATTCCATGGAAATGTTTTCTCTGGAGGCCTGGTAAGAAACCTGGTCTCCATGAGCATGTGATTTTACAGAAGAATTAAGCAAATAGGAATCCAGGACAGGTGAAGTTGAGAGAAGTAGGTGGGGTGTGGGGGTGTTTGTGGGTCTCCAGGATGAGGGAAGAGATGAGAATCTTGACTCTGTTTCAGAAGGTTGATTTATTATTATATTACATTACATTATACCATACTATACCATACTATATCATTATTTTATATTATTATTTTATATTATACTAGATCATTTTATATTTTTATATCATAGTATATTACTTTAAATTATTTTATTTTGATATTATTTCATTTTATATTATTGTATATTATCTTATATTACTTTATATTATAATTATATTCTATACTGAAACTATACTAAAGAAAGAGAAAGGATTTCATCAGAAGGTTAGAAAAGAATGAATAATAAAATCTTGTGACTGACCAGAGAGTCTGACACAGCTGGACCATGATTGGTCATCAAGTAAAAACAATTTACATGAGCCCAATCAAAGATGCACCTGTTGGTAAACCATCTCCAGACCACATTCCACAGGCATCAGACAGTTATTGTTTACATTTCTTTTCTAAGAGGCTTCTCAGGAGAAAAATCCTAGTAAAAGAGTTTTCATAAAATGTGTCAGTGACAGTGGGGGTTGACGTGTCCTGAGCTCCCCCAGAGCCCCTTCCTCTGACAGCTCTGGGGGCTTTCAGCTCCACTGATCCAGTGCCGCTCTCAGAGCTGCGGTGGCAGCACATGCTGGGATTGTCACCCTCTGTGACACGGTGAGCTGTGTGCTGCTGGCACCTGGGATGTGCTCCCTGTCCCTGTGTGTCACTGCTGCTCCATCTCCTCCAGCTGGCCAGGGGCTGGGTTTGACCACGCACCTGCCTTTTGAATCTTCACCTGCAGAGGAGGAGCAGGAGGTCCTGGTTCACTTCCCTGTTCAGCTCTGAACTAGGATGTACCAGATGTCTCTGATACCCCAAGGTACCACTTTGCTCTGTCATTTGTCAGCTTGTGTTGCCTTTTTGACCATTCCAGCTGGATTTATGCTGCATTAAAGTGGCTGAAAACCATGGATTTAGGGACACAACTGCAGCAGAACCTGCCTTTATTTTGGTGCTTTAGGAGATCTGCTGGCAAGCTGTTTAATTAGCTGAATGCTGTGTGAGAAGCTGAGGAGTCCTGCTGCTCAGCCTTGCTTTTCCCTCCTGGTACCAGGGAAATGCACTGTACCAGGCACTGTGAGGACCTGCATATTTTTGTTTTTCCATTGCACACAGCCATGGATGTCAGCTGTGTCTGAACCCCTTGGAGGATCTCTGCCTTAAACAATCCTGCTCCTGTCTTTTACAGCTGTTACTGAGTATTTTGGGTAAAAATGGTCACTCCAGGTTCTCTTGGTTGATCCATAAACACTGCAAGTGTGCATTCTCCTTCATGCTGTGTACTTTATTTGCAGTTTGCCTCCCTGTAAAATACTTACTCTGCAGTTGCAGCTTTAGTGGTGGTTTTAACATCCTTCCCTAGGCTTTTTTGTCTTTTGAACAATTCCAGCTGGCAGAGGAGGACAGAGCACTTCCCTGAGTGTTCCCATGATCCACAGGTGAGGGGCAGGACCCTGGGACAATGTCTGTGACAGTGTGCCAGGTTTCCTTCCTGGGTGCAGGGGACAGCAGGAGGTACAGAACATACCTGGGAAGGGAGATCCCTCCTGGCCTGGCTGCAGGAGCTGGGCAGGCACAGGCCACCTCCAGAGTCTCTATCCTTGGGTCTGAGAGCTCAGTAGCTCAAAGTGAGGGGTTCCCTTCCCATGGCCATCTCATGAACAGCTTCCTAATGCATGCCCACGAAACTCCCTCCTTCCCTCATTCCACAGGTTTGGCTTAATTGCAGGAAACTTGGCTTCCTGTTTCTCCCTGTCCTGGGGGCTGCTGTGCTGGATAATGTGATAATGGAACTGTGTTAGTATTGAAGCTGTTTTTAAATAAGACTTTGGGAGCTTGACAGAACACAGGAGGGTGAAATTAAACCTCAGCTGGTGGGATTTGGGTGGCTGGAAATGGCAAAGAGAAAAAGGAGGGGAGGAGCAGTGAGAGCAAACTGGTTGTGCTTCGCCTGACCTGGGATCAAAGGAACTTGCGCAGATTTTGGGTGCTGTTAGGTCAGCAGGAAAGTGTCTGTTTGTGTCTGTTGGTGGAAAGGACAGCTAAAGGTTATGTCTGGACCGTGGTTCAGCTCCTCAAGTGTCTGGGGCACATTTTCTGACTCCGAAGTGGCGTTTAAGGTTGTTTCTTTGTGTCAGAGTTGGTGTGAGAGCAGCTACAGTGGGCCCTTTGGAGAAGGCTGCTGTGTTAGCTCTAAATAACTGACATCCCTGATTTCTTAGATACAGGCAGCTCTTGGTGCGTGTTTTGTGGGAAGAGGGAAATAATGGATAATACTTTATGTATGCATTTTATTCTGGTTTTCTGATAAAGCTGCAGGGGAGAGGGAGCTCTGTGGTGGAACAGAGTTTGTCTTGGATGCTGGTTATCTCAAGCTGATCAGTGCAAATAGGGAAGTGTTAAACCTGCTTTGGGAGAAGGAACTTTCGGTTCCCTAACCCAGGTTATTATTGAAATAGTGTGGAAAAACAGCACATTAAACACTTACAGAAACGTTGGAAGGAGTTTGGTGAGGTAAGGACTGCCCTCCTTTCTATCAGCTGCACAGTGTTAAGTTGCCAAGTCAATAATCCACAATCAAATGTGAATTTTACTTGTATTAATGCAAAGCATGCTGCTGCTGGGAGCTGTGTGTTGTGTTTCCTGCCCACCTTTGACCAAGGGCTCTTCTTGTTCCTGCAGAGTGACCAGCAGCTGGATTGTGCCTTGGATTTGATGAGGCGCCTGCCTCCACAGCAGATAGAGAAGAATCTCAGTGACCTCATTGACTTGGTGAGTATTGGGTGCTTCCCAGGAAGGGCCTGGTTACAAAGGGCTGGTGTGTAAGAGCTTCTGGGGCATCTGGAAGGGCTACTGTGGTACTTTCAGGATCCCCAGGAAGAAGGAGGAATTGAGAATCTGACTCTATGTTCTTAAAGCTCCACTATGCTCCACTATGCTCCACTATGCTCCGGATACAGACAGAAGGTTACAAAGAATGATAGTGAAAACTCCTAATTGCTTCCCGAGTCCCAACACATCTGGCTGTGATTGTCATTAAGTCAAAACAATTCACATTAAACCAATCAACCAACCACCTGTTGGATAAACAATCTCCAACTACACTCCAAAGCAGCAAAACACAGGAGAAGCAATCAAATCATTATTATTTTTATTTTTCTTTGAGGCTCCTCAGCTTCCCAGGAGAAGAAATCCCGGTGAAGGGATTTTTCCAGAAAATATGGCAGTGTCAGTCTGGTGATTTGTCTGTCCCCTTGTCTTTGGGCAAGGTTGAACAAACAACCACTGGCCAAGCAATGTCAGGAATCCAGGGATTGTTTTGGGCTGTGTGTGCAGGGACACTTAGTGAGTGTGAGCAGTCATTAGCAGCTCTCCTAATGAACTCAGCCCAGGTGCCAGCCTGCAGGCTGCTGTTGGAATTTGGGACAGTGTGTGCAGATGGATGCAGGCCCTTGCACCTGGGTATTATCTCCTGATAAACAGCCTGCTGTGTGCAGCTCTGGGAGCTGCAGTGGCTGTGCTGCCCCACAGGCTGCAAAGACACTGCTGAGAAGGTCTGGGCATCTGGAGAACACCCAAATCTATTTATAATTTGTGCTCTCTCAGATGTTCTGCAGTCTAGTGTCAAAAACCAAACCTGGCTGACCATCTTGTGTCTGATCTCTTTTTTTCTGCTTGTCCCTGGAACTTTTTGTTGTCTTTTACACACTGCTAGGGAGGAAAACTGATGTAAGAAGGATTTCCAGGCTTGTTACGAGTGGCACACCCTGTGATGCACGTTTGGGCTGTAATAACCTGGTCAGTGCCAACTGTCCCTTCGAACAGAGTGTGGCACAGTTGCCTCTGGAGTAACTGAAGGTGTTACTGAAATATGGGTTTAATCTGCACAGAGTCTGCTAGTGGGAAAACTGGATTCTATTGTCCAGTGTAAATACATTGCTTATTTCTGACCTAAGCTTCTAAATTTGTGCAGGAGAGCAGCTGCTCACCATGTAGAGGTTTGGTTGGGAAGTGCTTCTAAAGCTGGTGTTGTTAAGCTGTGGTCAAAAAGTTGTGGCTGACTTCAATTAATCAAACTCTAAACATTTCTTTTACTTATGTAAGCCAAGGTAAAGGTGAGAGAGTTCTGGGGGTCAGGAAAGAAATTATTCCCTGCAGGAAAGGATTATTTCTCTCTCTCGAAACCATTTAATAATTGGCTACATCTGTGCCCCCAAACCCCTTGGCAACCTAAAGCATCATTTTTGTGGCTGTGGCTGGAGGTAGGACACAAGTAACTAAATCACTGATCTGATCTGGTGTGACATGGTTGGTTTTGTGATGAAATTGGGAGGACTGAGCTGGTGTTGGGGTCTGAACAGCTCCCAGGACCACTCAAAACAAGGAGTTGTTTGGTCAGCCATGGTAAGCTTGACTGTGTAATTGGTCTGAGGTTTTTTAATGACTCAGAAAATTGCTGGATACCTCTAAATGCTGGAATTACTTTTGGATGGTGCTCATTAGTGCTCTACATGCTTTCCATCAGCAACACACTCCCTGGGCTCCTTTTCACAGTGTAACATGAACCAGACCAGTTTGGGGCCTGTTAGGAGGAGGGTCTGTGTCCCCCACATGAGGCATTGCAGCCCCTCCTCTGGGGCTGAGATGAAATAATTTATTAAATCCAGCATGATTCCTTTATTGCTGAGACACCTGTAGAGCTGTTCTGCAGCCACTCTCAGCCTGAGCTCCTGGAGTGTGCACTGGTTAGACAAGAGCAGTGTGTGCTCTGCCACCTGTAATGGCTCCAGAAACATCAGGAGCCAGACTGGAGCAAACAGATTTTTGACCTTTTTTTGGCAAATTCCATCCCGACCTTTACATCTGTCATTTTGATTCTGCTGCCTGTCCCATTAGCAGGCAAGAACCTCCTTGAGGAAAAGGGCAGACTCCAAATGCTCAATGAGCATAAGCAGGTTCATTAAACTGAGGAGAAGAACTGTAGAACATGGCACCCTGACTTGTTGGCTCCCTTGTGTTGGGTCTCCTTGCTCAGTCCACTGCCACAGTGGAGGAGGTGGGAAGCAGGGGCTCATGTCAGTGTTTGGGGTGAGCTTTAGGGTGTTGCTTGAAGTCTGCTTGCAGCTCAGTGTGCACCTCATAGGATTTAATCTCCAGACTGATGGTGGCTGCTTGCTTAAGATCCAATGAAAGGAGAGAAGATGGCTCAGAAATGTCATTGTATGTAAAGAGTTATCCAAAACTGGCAAAGTAAGGAACAGGCATCTCCTTCCCAGAGTCCCAGAATGGTTTGTGTTGGGAGGGACCTTAAAGCTCATCCAGTCCCATGCCCTGCCATGGCCAGGGACACCTTCCATGAGAGCACCTCACTCCCAGCCCTGTCCAGCCTGGCCTTGGACACTCCAGGGATCCAGGGGCAGCCACAGCTGCCCTGGGCACCCTGTGCCAGACCCTCACAGGGAGGAATTTCTTCCCAATATCCCATCTAACCCTGCCCTCTGGCAGTTTAAAATCACTCCTGGGCTGGTGTTCCTGCTGGCAAGGATAACCACACTAAGCTCCCTCTCTGGGGTCCCTCTGACTCCATCCATGTTCTGCTGCCTGTGGCTCATGCAGGAGCATCTTGGTACCCAGCTGAATTCATGGAGTGTGTCCAGGGCTGTCCATGACTGCCCCCAAGTGTTGTGCTGACAAGGGAAGTGGCCCAAACTTGAACAGAAGTAAAAGGGTGGGTGGAAGAAGAGAATTTTTGGGTCACTGGCCCTCACCAGCCCAGACACTTTTCATTCATTAGCAAAACAGTTTGTGGTTTGCCCTTTCACCACATCTGTTGTTGGGTTTTTCAGACTGCTGAGGCTTCAATTAGAGTTCATTAGAGACCTTGTCAATCACAGCCCTCCAGAAGTCTGCCTGAAAGAAGCCGTGCATGGTGCTGGAAATGGGCCTTGGCATGAATGCTCTGCTAGGGTTCAATTAGTCATTATTTGTAAATGCACTGCTCAGAGGCTGTCAGAATGTGCAAGAGGATTTCTGAATCTTTACAAAGTTTGCTGTAGGCCCATGCCTTTTAAGCACAACTAATTTAAACTGGAATAATTTTCCATGGAGCTCCTCTGGAAACTGTGAGCCTTGGAGCATCTACCTGTGGGCCGAATCCAAGCTGAAAGGAAGTTCCCAGGGGACAGAGAAAGGTGATTGCTCTGCTCTTAATGTGTTTGTTGTGAGGATGCTTCAGGTCAGAGGTTGGACTTGATGAACTTCAAGGTCTTGTCCAACCTAAATTATTCTGTGTGTAGTGACAGCACTTGGAGCATTAGTTCAGATGTTGAGTGAGTCACAAAAATGCTGTGTCACCTCCTTGCTGCCTCCCATTGTCCCGGAGCTGCTGATTCACTGTGCTTCCCAGGGAACCCTGTTGTGGATCACATCTGTTCTCATCACCTTCTGGAAGGGGACTCTGGGGTGTTCTCTGCTTGGAAATGTCCTGGGATCAGCTGAGGGAGTTTTGTGTGGCTCATGGAGTCACTCTGAGTGTCAGGTGTGAGGGAGGAAGCTGGTGGAGCTCACTTAGAGTGGCCAGCAGCTCAGCCTGGAAGGTCAGAACAGTCCATGGCAATTGTTCTCCTTCTCTGAAGGTCAGCTGTACAGAAAGTCAGCCCTCTGTGCTTTTAGCTGTGCTCTTTCCAGGAGAAATCCCAAAGAGGGATCAGCTCCTGGGCAGTGCTGCCATGGAGGGTCCCTTCCTGGGACATCTTGGCAGCCCAGGACAAGGTGGGTGAGGGGTGTCTGGGGTTGCAGCCTCCAGGGTCATTTTGGGGTATTTTCTTCAGACAGCTTCAGTGACATCTTTGAGGGCTGAGGTGGCAGAGGTGGAAGGAAAGTGGATTTATTGTCCTCATGGGCCATGTGCAGCACCTAAGATCTGTGACAGGGTTGCCTTGGGGCTTTGACTGGAGTGTGGAAGAGAATGCACTCTTAGTCTTGGTGAGAGTTAAGCAGGTTCCCTTAGCAAGTACAAATTTCCTGCTGAGTGTTTAATTTGGATGTTTGCCTGGGTGTGTATAATACAAATTAGATGAAGAATCTCGCTGACTCAGGAAAATCAGCTGCCTGGCATGAAGTGGGGACAGAAAATGGTCCTCACAGGATGGACAGGCTCTCCAGGAGAGGGAGGGAGGGAGGGTTGCTCACAGCCACAGCTTCTCCCGCTCCTCCCTGCTATTGAAGGAGCAGTCATTCCCAAAAGTGAAAGCTTTCCTCAAGAACAGAACCAAGGAATGCTGCCATTGAAGAATTAAAGTGAGAGCTCTTTATAGACACAGCAGTCATAACTTTGCTGGTTATTTTTGAAGGCTCTGTTTGCAATTAAAGATCTGGGAGGTGATCAGCTCTCCTTTCTCATCACAGGGGAATACTGAAGTGTTTTTAGTAGAATGTGTTACTTTTTGGAAAATCCTGGAGTGATGAATCTTAAAATGTATAAACTGATGATTTTGAAATATTTGAGCACAGTTCAGGCTGTTGCTTCATGTGAGCTCCAGGCAAGTCCCAAATCTGCTTGCATGCCTTCAGTCACTGAAGATATATGAAGCTACAGAACTTACCCCCAGGCAAACTGCTCTGCTTGGGCTGCACAGACCATAAAGAACATGAGAATGTGACTGGAGCTTTTTGTGTTTGGAGTCCAAGAGCCTGAGCACTGAGCAGCATTGCAGGGAGAGATAAAATAATTGGATGCAGATGGCCAGCTGAGTGTCTGGTGAGGCTGGAAGATGTTTCAAACAAAAAATCAGATCCAGTGAAAGCTGAAAAAGAGGTGGTGGAAGCAGAAGTGCTTTGACAGCGCTGTGGGCTCAAAGCTGAGTCTTTGACCTGCTGTTCTGCCTGGACTTGGTGACCTGTGGGATGAGCTCCCAGCAGCCAGGCAGGTTTCTAACACAAGGATTGTTGGCTAAAGAAAGGGGCTCTGGCTCTCTGAATAAATGTATGGTGGTTGAGAGCCAGTTTTTCCATTTGGTGAGTGGCTGTAAGCAGGAGCTTTTCCAGCCAGCAAAGATTACCTCTGAATATCTTGATGGTAGTTGGAGATAGCAATTAATATATGTAAACTGTTAATGTGATGCTTGGCTTAGAGCTAGCAACCCCATTTCCTGGCATGAGATTGGAAAAGGGAATTTCAATTCTGGCCTTATATCACTTATTCTTTCTATTTTTAAGCCTTTTTGTCTTCCAGGCTCCTGCCACTGCACCGCTGGTGTTAGAGACCCTTAAAATATCTGTTTAAATGTCATTTGAAAGGAGTGTGTGTGAAGATGGAAACCTCCCTAACCTCTCTAAAGGATGGAGGGGAAGCTGGGATGGAGAAATACTCACTGCAGAGAGAATGTCCTGCATATCCCTAAATTGTTGCTGGATGTCTCCAGCCCCAGCTGCACCCTGACACAAACACTCAGGACTTCCCAAGACACTGATACCCTGTGATGGCTCCTGGGGCTGGTAACAGGATCCAGGAGCCCTCACCTGCAGGTCACGGGCACAGCCCAGGGCACTCTGGCTGTGCCTGCCAGATGGCTGCCTTTGATTCACAAGGGGAATCCAGCGAAAGCCCTGTTTTATCCTGCAAGGCACAGGAAGAAAGCCAAGGATCCTGTTGTATGAATGGTTCTCACCTTTTTAAATGGAGTTCCTTGAGCTGAATTAAAACAGTCTGTAATTAATGTGGCGTGTCTGCTGTGACACAGTTAGCTGGACAAACCTGGATTTGCAACGTTGTTAACATCTGTCTTTTTTCCAGAAAAGCTCATTTGGCTTAATTTTGGTTTTGCCAGTTCTTGCAGTATTGGAATTCAGTGCAAGGACATGAATGACACTGAGCTGTTTCCAGTATCAATTATATCTTGTCTGAACACAAAAGTCCATTTAAGTGTCATTTCATAAACAAAGCTTGGTGGTTGTGTGGCCTTTGGACCTGTGATGGATCCAATTAAGGTTTAGCACTTGTGGATTTGTGGGAGTGACTTCACTGGTGGCTTCAGGCCCAAGATGAGTGGAACCAGGCTTCCTTCTGGAGCTCCCACAACATTCACTAGGCTGTGCCTGCCTTGTGCAGGAACAGGAAATTCTGGGGCTGTGCAAGGACTCTGAAACATCAGAATGATGCTTTATTAGAGGAAGGATCTGAGCTGGAGGTGTGCCAGAAGGGTTATTTTGTGGGAGGGTCAGGGCTGTTGTGCGTTTGAGTGGTTTCCCCAAATACAGGAGCAGCTCTTCCGTCCTCTTTTAATGTTGAAAATTCACAAGTGATAAAAATACTCATCTTCCTGGTGGGATGGGGCTTTCTATTAAAAACTGCTCACCTCACAGGCATGTTCAGATACCTGCAGGTTCAGATTCCTGCACCTTGCAGATGCAGATTCAAAACAGGATGCATCTGAATGACTCCTTAGCTAATTGAAGTTTGCCTCATCTTCCCAGAACTGTAGAAATGTTTGGGTTGGAAGGGTCCTTAAAGATCAGCCAGTGCCACCCCTGCCATGGCAGGGACCCCTTCCCCTGTCCCAGGCTGCTCCCAGCCCCATCCAGCCTGGCCTTGGGCACTGCCAGGGATCCAGGGGCAGCCACAGCTGCTCTGGGCACCCTGTGCCAGGGCCTGCCCACCCTCACAGGGAACAATTTCTTTCTAATTTCCAAAGTAAACTTAATCTCTGTCAGTTTGAAGTCATTCCCCCTTGTTCCTTCAGCTTCTTCAAGGAAAAAATATACAATCTTTAATTTTGCTGCATTTAGCAGAGTTTACCAGTGTGTAAGATTCCTGTGGAGGTCAGTAATGCTGACCTCTGAACAAGCATGGAAAAAGAACTGGTAATTAATTAAACTGGTGCACCAGGAATGTTCCTGTTTGAGTGGTAGATGTGGTACATTTCAGCCAAGGCTGAAGAGAAGAAAACAGCCACCTGGGTGTGCTCAACTGGAGTGGGCACAGCCAAAATCCTGGCTGTCCTGAGTGTGTGAAGTGCAGAATTTGATGCAATTCAGTGTGGTCAAAGAGAGGATGGGGGCTGTGTGTCACACATGGGGAACTGAGATATTACTCCTCTTTCCTCTTTGAATTTGTTTTTAGCTATTGTTTAAAAGTACTTTTAAAAATAATGCAGAAGCAATTGTTTAATTGCTAATAAGCTCCTTGAACCATGAAGTGAGTCCAGAAGGAATGACTGAGCTTAGCTTCTCCAAAAAGGGTACAGTTTCCACTTTGGCACAAGTGATTATTTGTCTTGATAGCAGAGCAGTTGCCTTAATTAAAACACTGTCCACATACCTGGGCAGCTCTGCAGGAGAATTTGGTTTCACAGGACAACAGGATCCTTGTTCGACACGTTTCCCTCACTTTCTCATCCAGGTTTTCTTTCCTCTGCACTACACATCCTTTGTGTATCTCCTTGGAAAAAAATACCCCCAGACACTGTGCCCTGTTGCTTGTGAATGATGCTGCTGTTCTTCCAGGCTGAGCCCCAGGTCTCCTCCTTTTTTTCTTCCCAGTTCACAGTGAGGGTGGTCTCACTCCCTGAGTAGCCAGAGCCCCCAGAAGAGATGGCTGGGAGCTGATCTGGGGGAACAAGGGTGCCCTAGGGCCAGGTGACATTAATGCTGGCCTCTAGCCGGAGATACAAGGTGCAGATTGTGTTCTGCATGTGACCTTGCAGTGCCTGGAGTGGGAAGAGATTGTGGCAGAACAAAGGTGGGAGCCCAGTCTTTGCTTATGAAAGAACCTCATCCTCCAGTGTTTGCAGCACAGTGACATTCATTTGTAGTGCAGTGATGGATGGAACCAGATCACTGCTTTGCTGTTTCAGTTTGCCCTGAGGAATGGCTTAATTCCCATGTTTCTAAATTGAAGTTAAAAATCCACGTGTGATGACTGCTGTACATAAGTGCTCAGGCACCTGAGTGAGTTTTGGCTCCTCAGTTAACGCAGGACAACCTTAACGAGAAAAATTAACAACACAAATCCACTGTTGTTGAAAACTCAGAGCATCAGTTGCCTTCCAAGTAGAGTTGCCTTTGCTGGGATCAGAAGATAAACTGAATCCTGCAAGAGTCTGAATGTGCACAACAGTAATTTAAATGTTTTAGTAAGATTCAACACTCGATATGGAGAAGAATCCAAAGGACCTAAATTCAGTAGGAATCATAGTCTCATGAACATAAACCTGAAGTGTTTAAAGCTGCAAATTACCTTGTTCAAATTGCTGCCGCTGCCTTGTAAGCAATTTTCAAGAGTAGCAGAGGAAAGGCAGTGTGCATAAATTGTAAATTCATTCTTAGGAAGTACAGTTGATGTAATAAATGGTATAAAAATAACATTCTTGGGGTAACTACCACACTTGGGTGCTTTTCCAATAATTAGAATTACAGTAATAGTTGCATCAGCTGGAATATCTGTTCTTTTTATAAATACTGTCAAAATTCTCTAATATTTCCAAACTAGATGAGTGGGTTTTCTTGTGTTTTATTCTGAAAGATGAGAAGGGAAAAGAATAGATTGCCTGAAGTCCTGTGGAGTGTCTGTACCAAGGAGATGGGATATACAGCTTGTTTTACAGTGGAGGTTATAATACAGTGCAGTATTATATTGCAGTAAGCGTGTGATATAATGCAGTCACTGTTATGGCTGTAGGAATAACCACAGCCCTCAGAAACTGGGAAAGAGACCCTGCTCACGAATATTTGTTACCAAATCATCCACAGATAAGTTTAGTTCAGTAGATTGTATCTTAAAAAAACAATGGGTTACAAGTTCCTTGTAGTCAATATGGGATTGTGCTCTGAGCCCTGCAGAACCCCCACAGCAGGCATGTGCTGTTCTTAAAAGAAAGTTAAATCTAGAAGTGACTTGTGAGGGGTTTCTTATAAGGGTTGTAAATTCAGCTTTTCTGCAGGGGAATCAGCTCAGCCTCGGGTTGGAGCTTTTGTGAGAAGGCTTTGTGTGGATGTTTGGGGTTGGAGGAGTACACAGCGAGGCTCTCCTGCTCCCTTACCACACACGTAGTGTGGGCTGTGCCCAAAGAACGAGCGTGGAAACAGAGGCTGGGGAAAAGCCACTTCGCCCCAGTTCTGTTTGCATCACTGCTGCTGATCCCAAAGGCAGGTCAGAGGCAGAGTCTGTTCTGGGCACGTCCCTGTGCCTGTGCTGAGGGGCTGCTGGCCAAGGGAGGTGTTCACTGTCACCTCTGCATGCAGCTCCAGGGCAGGGCTGGCTGCGCTCTCTCTGAGGTCAGGCAGGCAGATTGAGATGCTGTCAGCCTGAAGAGTCAGCCCAAAACGAATGGTCAGTGGGGAGGAGAAGGAAGGACAGAGGGGATTCCACCAGATGTGCTCACAGACACAGATTGATCATTTCACCTGCCTTGTGCCCACACTGCTGATTTGGATCACCCCCTGGAAGTATTTGGGTTGTTTGGTCTCAGGAAAAGGAAGAATTTCCCTAAAAGCTGCTGCTGCTTGTCCTCTTGTGTTTGCCCAGGAATGTGTTGTGGGTTTGAGGCCTCCTCAGCCAGACCTGCAGGTACCAAAGGAGGAGCTCCCATGAGAGCACCGAGCTGGGTGAAATCCTGAACTGTCCTGCTCTTGGTCTGGGCTCTGCAGTTCTCACTCATGGCCACGTTACAGTCTCTAGAGACCAAAATAAAAACACTCAGATGAATATTTCAGCTTTTTCAGCACTTTATCAACCATGTCTTGGTTTGCCTCTGATTTTTTGTGTATTTAAGGATTGATTGTGTGGATCAGGTGTTGCATCACTTGATGGTCTCATCTTAGAGCCATGGAATGGTTTGGGTTGGAGGGACCTTAAAGCCTATCCAGTGCCGCCCCTGCCATGGGCAAGGATATCTTCTATAGGAGGCCCTTGAAAATATATGTGTTGTGTAAGTGGCCCTTGAGTCCATGTAAAATATATGTGTACTGTATTTGAATATCTTTGCCCAGTTATCCTTGATGGGCTGCAGCTGTGATGCCCTTCACTGGGCAGCAGCTGTGGCCAGTCAAGGTAACTGGGATAAAAGGGGGTGGGCTGGCTGGTCAGGGAGAGCCTTGGGGGAGCCCTGGCTGAGAAGACCCAAAGTCTGTGCTGTGAAGATCTGCTGCCCGCAAGAAAATGTCAGAAAGGTACAGGACTCGTGAAATATGATAAATACAACATCTGGTGACCCTGACGTGATAGTGAAGATAGGACAGCCAAGAGCTGTGGTGGCCTTTGAGCCAGGACAGAGGAACTGGAAGAATAGGACAGCTGAGAGCTGTGAGAATACATGGCCTTTGAGCAAGGAGCTGTGACAGCCAGGAGCTGTGGCAAGAATGGCCTTTGAGCAAAGAGCTGTGTGTGTGTGTTGTACATGGCCTTTGAGTCATGGGAAAATGTATTGTATTTGAGATAAGACAGCCGAGAGATGGGGAAAATGTATGTACTATTGTATAACGTGAATATCTGTATAGTTGTCCATCTAAACATGTTTCTGTAAAAGAAAAGGGGGAAATATAGGAGGCCTTTGAAAATAAATGTATTGGGTTAGTGGCCCTTGAGTCCATGTAAAGTATATCTGTACTGTATTTAAATATCTTTGCCCCAGCAGGTCCCAGCTATCCTTGATGGGCTGCAGCTGTGATGCCCTTCAATGGGCTGCAGCTGTGGCCAGTCAAGGTAACTGGGATAAAAGGGGGTGGGCTGGGCAGTCAGGGAGAGCCTTGGAGGAGCCCTGACTGAGGGAGAGCCAGAGTCTGTGCTGTGAAGATCTGCTGCCCACAAGAAGCCACTGAAAAGGTACAGGACTCTAGAAATATGATAAATACAACAACCTTCCACTATCCCAGGTTGCTCCAGCCTGGCCTTGGACACTTCCAGGGATGAGGCAGCCACAGTTTGTTTTGTCATTTCCATTTTGGATTTTTTTTTTTTTAATCTTTCATAGTCACATTGGTTTATGTGTGTCCCTGCTCACTCTGACTGTCATCCTCTGTGTGTTACTGCCTTGTACTTGGGATTAGGAATGTTTTTGTTCCAGGCAGTTTGATCTCTTCTGTCCTGTCTGGTGCATTAAAATCATTTCGGGGCTGTTGCACCCCAAATTTGTTTTTTCTCCTCCAGGCTTCTTTCCTTTGAAATGGTGCTAATCCATTCACTGCATCAATGGCTTGAAGAGAAGAAAGCACATTTCCATGTTTTCTTTATTCCTCCCTCCCTCCCCTTTTCATTTCTTATGAGTTGTGAATTCATCACTCCATGATTAATTTTGCCCTTGATTGCCTTTTGTCCTCATATCTCAGTCAGGTTTTCATCTCTGTGATGCAGAGTGATCTGTAGAAGACATTCCACACTGCTTATTCCTTTCTTGTTTTATTAGCACATTGTTACCAATCTGTTCAAGGACTTACCAGTTGTGCTGTGGTGTCACAGACATCTTTTGTGAAAAATCCTTTCCTTAGGATTTTTCCTCCTGAGAAGCTGAGAGGCCTCAGGAACAAAATGCAAACAATGGTTATCTGCTGCTGTGGAAAGCAACAGGTGCATCTGGGATTGGTCTCGTGTGGTTGTTTCTAATTAATGGCCAATCACAGTCAGCTGGCTCAGACTCTCTGTCCGAGACCAAACCTGTTGTTATCATTCTTTCTTTTTCTATTCTTAGCCAGCCTTCTGATGAAATCCTTTCTTCTATTCTTTAGTATAGTTGTAACATAATAGATATCATAAAATAATAAATCAAGCCTTCTGAAACGTGGAGTCAGATCCTTGTCTCTTCCCTCATCCTGGGACCCCTGTGAACACCGTCACACTGTGGTTCTGTTGTGCTCTTGGGAAAGGACATTTTGCTTCAGTCCATTTCCCTGGCAGTGAGATCTGGGCTGTTGTTCCAGCAGGAAACACACCTGCCCTGCTTGTTCGATGCCAGCAGCTGCAGCAGTGACTGGTGGTGGTCCCTGGGCTGGGGCACAGGGTGCCCATGGCCTGAAGTGTGTGCAGGGACAGGGAGCCCCATGTCCCTGCAGGGCACCACAGGCCCTGTGCCAGGCTGCGAGCAGAGCTTGTCTTTGTCCACGGGCAGGGCAGGGGGGCAGCTGGTCCTGGATCCATGGGGGGCTGTGCAGGATGCAGGAGATGTGTTGGATTTGACATGTGTGCACACACAGACATGTTTGTTCTCCTTAGCCAGCCTGGCCATGCTTGGCAACTGGAAACTGCTCTGAGCTTGGGAAAGCTCACTGCAGGGTATGGATGGTGGATTCCTTCAGCAGCTCCCTCATTCCCATTTCTCTGTAAATATTTACCTTTATCCACCAGCCCTGGACAGCCACTGCCCTGGCACAGAGTGAATTGGAGTGTGTGTGTCTGTGTGTCAGTCTGTCTGTGTGTGTGTGTATGTTCAGGTGTGCAGGGCCACACCAGTACTTTGGTCATGACACCTGAAATTACTGGAGGTGGGAGCACAGGGGTGTGTTGTGAAATGATTTCTTGAAGAGTTTTGGCTTTGGGACAGGTGTGGGCTGTTAATAACCAGAGCTGTTCTCAGGGGTGCCAGTGCCTTCCAACCTTGACACGTTGCCCTCTCTCCCCTCCCTGTTGCCTCCCTCCCTGCAGGTCCCCAGCCTGTGTGAAGATCTCCTCTCCTCTGTGGATCAGCCCTTGAAGATTGCACGGGACAAGGTGGTGGGGAAGGATTATCTATTGTGTGACTACAACAGAGATGGGGACTCCTACAGGTGAGTTCCCCACAGCTGGGGCTGCCTGCTGCTCTCTGAATGGCATCCATGGGCAGGGCTTGCAGGCTCTTCTCCCTCTTATTTTCAGCCAAAAAAATATTAGTAATTTCAAGATTTAGATTGCAAAATGTGCTGTTGTTATCGTGCTAAAGGGGGTGACTGATGTATTTCTCTTTGTTTTCTGTATTCTGGATTGAAACCAGTCCATTCTCTAGCAGAAATAGCCTTGATAGGAAATTAGACCATTGCAAAATTATAAAATCTCTGGAATGGATAATGACAGAAAAGAGATGATGCAAGCTGTGGGTTTAAACAAAATCATCTTCAGCTTGTACAAAACAGGGTGGATTTGCCAGCTGGGAAAGGCCCTTTCAATCAGTATTTTACAAGGAATTGACTGACTTTGGACTCAGTGTCATCAGTTCTGTTTGAAAATCTTGGCCCAAGTTTTCACCCAAGAAAAGGAATCCCCATCTACCAAAATAGCTGATATATTCTGAGGACTGGAGACAAAACCAATGGAAATACTTGAACCCTATGAGCTGTGTATAATTATAATTAATTTTGAAGCGGGAGGGGCTGTAATACTGGAATGTACAATCAGGTTTCAGTGTTTTGGCTGCCACATTGAGCACAATCTCTCTTTTAATATATTTTCCTCTACCTTGCCATTAGGATGATGTTTTTCATTTATGTTAAAATCATCCCTTCTCTTTCTCACATTGCCTGACTTTCCTTAATGGCTGTAGTGGCAGTGGCAGAGTTCCAGATATTTAATATAAGAATCATGAGTTTACAGTCCAGAAACCTTTGTGACTCCTGCAGCACTTCTATTCTTTCCCTTAACAAAGAGTGCTGGGCTGTGAGGTAAGGACCCCACTCATCTCCTGCCCTGGATTACCAACTCAGCCATCCTGCTGCTTCTGGGCATGATTCTCAGGCTTCCACTTGTCTCTCCTTTCATAATTTACATTTTAGTGCTTGGAATTATCTCCAGGAAGAATCTCACTTTGCTCTGTGTAGATTTGATGTAGTGTTTTACATTCATCTGGCCAGAATGTTTCAAGAATTGTGTTTCAAAGTGGAGTTTCAGAAAACATTTTTTAACAAATCTTTTTTCTTTGGCTCAGCATCACTGCAGAAGCGGTTGAGCTTGCAGAGGATTTGAGATGAATTGGTTCAGTTGCTGTGAGTTGCAGGGAAGGTCCCTCTCTAATGTGAAGCACGTGTGTGTGTGGATGATTTACACAGAGAACATGCTGAGATACATTTTGTCCTAGAAACAAGAGATGGAGAATGAGAGTGGATGCAGAGTTTGACAGTGCCTCTGGATTGTGGCTGAGTGTAAATCCTAAAGAGTTGTTTAAAATATAACCTATTGCAGGGGCCAGCAAGTGAGCAGGACCCCAAGGTGGAGTGTCACTCACGTTCTTTAGGGCACTAATCTCATATTTACAAACTATTCCAACCTTCCACAGAAGAGCCTGGTGCCTTCTAAAAGCATTTTGCATTAATTTTGTGTGCCCCAGATGGTTAGATCCACGTTAGCAGCTACTTTCATTTAATCAATTCTGAATTAGTAGATAAAATAGGAGTTGAGGGCTTCTGCCCCCCATGAGATGGACCCACAGCTGCAGCCCCTCTGGCACATGCAGGAGGGGGGTTAAATCCTGAATTTCTTGTGGGTCTTTCAAGAGATGCTTTCTCCCTGGAGCTGTGATGTTTCTTGCAGCCCCTTTGCATCCTGCTCAGGCTGCTGATGTGGACACAGAGAGCTGGAAAAGGCACTGGTTAGACACTAATGGACATTGTGCAGTCACTAATAGTCCCTGTGTTTAATTAGGGCACATGGCAGTCCTTCCTCTAAGGTCAGTGTCACTCTTGCCTCTGAAATTTGCTCCATCTCTTTCTGGGAAGGTATGAAATAGCTACAAGGAAGCAGGAGGAATTTGGTTTTTAAAATCACTTTGAAATTTTCGGGACTTATTAAGTAATGAGGTTTCAGAAAAGCTCTTTCATTTGTTCCTCTAGAACAGGCACCATGTGTTAATTGCTGGCAGGAAAGAATCCTGCTCCTAAGGCTTTTGATTCAGGCATTCTGGATTGAAGTGATTCTTCCTTCTGGAATTGATTGGGCCCAGCTCTGATTCATGAAGTAAATTCTTTCCTTCAGCACACAGCAGAAGCCTTTGAAACCCCAGCAGCACTGCCCTGTGCATGTTAATCCCATTCTGTGCCTGTGTCCAGACACTGCTTCACCTCATCAAATCTGCACTTGTTACTGGGAAGTGCCTCTTACACTAATTTAATCAATTAGGCCAAGATCTAGGAGGAGTTCACTGGGCTTTTAAAAGCTTTTGATATTTCCACAGCCATTTTCCAGAGCCACACGCTCGATTAGAAGTCCCAGGGAATGTTATTCCCTGCCTGACACATGCTGCATCCCCAATTCCTGCACACTCCCAGCTAAACACCTTTCCTTCCTACTGGACACGTTGCTAATTGCATTTCTTTTAGCAAGAAATACTTTTAATCCAAGCATTTCCAAGCAGTCCCTGATCAGCTGAGCCTCGCTGTCCTTCAGGAGGAGAGGTGGGGCTGGGTACTCAGACTTTCTCATGGGGTTCCAGTTTTACAGGGCTGGGTTTTCCCAGTGGCTTTGCAATTCGACTGGGAATTTGCCTGGAAAAAAAGCTGCTGTGGGAAGTGAATATCCTAATGCTTAGCCCATCACAGTTTAGTCTTTCCTTATGTTCAGACAGATTTGGTTTGCTCCATGACAAATGTGGATCAGACTAAAAGGTGGATTTTGGAGTCTCCTTGGATCTTCATAAATAGATAATTTTTATTTTCTTCATATTATTAAATCCTGCTTGTGGGAGTCTCACAGGTACTTTGGTGAGTGCTCCTGGAATAACAAGGGTTTGTGAAGGATATCAAACAGTCGTGGAATCCACATAGTGAAGGCAGAGCTTTTATTAATTTTATTTTTTAATATTAGACTTCAAGGTCCCTGACTTTGTCCATACATTTCCACTCGAAGTGTGTTTGATCACTCTGTTAAATGGAATCCTTATGGGGAATTTGGGGCCAACAACACTGAAACCTGTTAGCTGAAACACAAACCATTCTCTTTTGGGGAAATTAGAGGTCTGACTTTTGAAATTTAAGTGCTTGTCCATCTGTCTTTCTTCAAATAGCCTCCAGTTAAGTGTTTAAATGTGTTGAGAGTGCATTTCCACAAAAATAAAAAATACAGAGCTGTGTTAGGAGGGGTTTTTTTTTTGTTGGTAAAGCTGCTGCTGGCTCCAGCTGGAATGGGATGAAAATGGCACAAGCTGCTGGCTGGAAGGGTCCGTTCTGGCTGCCCCCCAATGCCATTCTGCAGCCAGGGGAAGAGTTTGGAGTTTGCACTTGCAGCATCTCCCAGGGGTTCTGCAGCAGCTCTGGGAGCACCAGGGGGGTTTATGTGAATCTGCCCCAGATTGCAGAGATTTTAGGAGTGAAGAAGGAGCTGAGAAGGGAGCTCATCCCCGTGTGTCCCTGTCTGCAGGGAGGGCTCTGAGCAGGTTCTGCTCCCTGGGACCCTGCAGTGGCACCAGAGGAAGGGGCAGGGACTGATCCAGGGAGCTCCACCTGAGCATGAGGAGGAGGAACTTGGGACGCATTGCCCAGAGGGGCTGTGAGTGTCCCTCCCTGGGGATCTTCCAGACCCATCTGGGCTCAGTCCTGTGCCCTGGGCTGGCCCTGCTGGAGCAGGGAGGTGGCACCAGATGAGGCCCTGTGGGCCCTTCCAGCCTGACCCAGCTGGAGCCTGTGGCCGGTGACTCCTCTCCAGAGTAACCACATTTTAAGCAGCTGTTTAAAATCACAAAACCTCAGAATTACTGAGGTTGGAAAAACCCTCCTAAACCATTTAGTCCAACCTTGACCAGTCCCCAGCCCAGAGCACTGAGTGCCATGTCCAGGTCTTCCCTGGACCCCTCCAGGGATGGGCACTCCAAACCTCCCTGGGCAGCTCCCAGGCCTGAGCCCCCTTTCCATGCAGAAATT
Source organism: Emberiza elegans (assembly GCA_024865655.1). Taxonomy (NCBI): domain Eukaryota; kingdom Metazoa; phylum Chordata; class Aves; order Passeriformes; family Fringillidae; genus Emberiza; species Emberiza elegans. Next base: position 7,329,106 of record JALJVW010000067.1, on the reverse strand, counting down.
CCTGCTGTGCCCACCCTGAGCCTGCCCTGGCCCAGCCTGAGGCCGTTCCCTCTGCTCCTGTCCCTGACCCCCCCCCGGCTGTCCCCTCCTGGCAGGAGCTGTGCAGAGCCACAAGGGCTCCCCTGAGCCTCCTTTGCTCCAGGCTGAGCCCCTTCCCAGCTCCCTCAGCCTCTCCTGGGGCTCCAGCCCCTTCCAAAGCTCCGTTCCCTTCCCTGGACACGCTCAGCCCCTCCAGGTCCTTCTTGTGGTGAGGGCCCAGAACTGAACACAGCCCTGAGATGAGAACCATGGCCTGGAAACATCACTTGGGTGGATGTGACACAACAACTCCACTTTCTCTGGTGTCACTTTTCCTGTCAGGTGTGTTTGGGAGGAATGAAGGGAGCACAGCAGAGGCTGGGCTTTGTGCTTTGCACCACACAGGTGCCAGACCCCGCTGCCTTTCTGAGAAATGAGTGACAAAGAGAAAAAACCTTTCCCTGTGGCCAGCACTGGGACCTGGTGCTGCAGCCAGGGGCTGGGAGAGGGGAGAGAAAGGGTAGAGGTGCTTTTCTTTGAGCCAGCAGTGATATGTGTAAGTTGGTTACTCCAAGGGGAAATGAAAAACAAAATGCAGGTTTCTAGAATGGGAGTTATAAAAGCCTCAAGCAGATGGGCAAAGGGTTCCATTAATCTTTTAATACCAAATCTTTCATTAAGAACACAAAAATCTCTTCCGCACCTGCAGAAATTGTAGTAAAACCTGCAGCTTTACAAACCCTGTTAAATCCTTCAAACTGTTCAAAGGGTTTCCCAATGTTATGCTAAAGGTAGAGTTTATTTCAAAGCAGAGTAGTGGAGGAAAATGTGGACCTTAATCATAGCCAGCAATGTTTGGCTCAAATACTGTCAGATCCCAAATAAACTACACAATCGATTTGTATTTGCATGAAAACAGTTTTTAATATTTAATGTTCAACAGATGAAGCTTTGTTGTTGAATAATATAAGTATAAGAAGGAACAGATTGAAACCTGATTTTTCTTAATACAGAAAACCTGAAGCCAGGGAATGACCCCCAGGTGAGTTCTGAGGGCTCAGTGTCCCCTTTTTGCCAGTGTTTGAAATGGCTGTGGAGAGTGCAGCTCTTACAGGTAGATCGCTCTGGGCACATTCTGGGTTTTTTAGAAGTTCAGGATCTGTGGATGAGCTCAGACTCACCAATATTAAACCTTTCAGAGCCATGGCATACCCTGGGCTGGAAGGGACCCCCAAGGATCATCCAGGCCAACTCCTGGCCCTGCACAGACACCCCAACAATCCCTGGGAGTGTTGTCCAGGTGCTCCTGGGAGCTCTGGCAGCCTCGGGGCCGTGAGCAGGCTCTGTCTCCTTGTCTTGGATTGAAAAGCCAGGTGTGTGCTGAGGAAGGCAGGAGCCTCCCCTGAAATGGAAAATGTAAACCACCTCCCTCCAAATTATTATAATTTTGAAATTAAAAGGCTCTTAGGTAAAGATATGGGGATAGGAATAACAGTTCTTTACTAGGAAAACTAAAAATACAAATGTAATAGTACAAAGGAAAAAAACATGACAGAGTCAGAGCAGGCCCTGCCCCCCTGTGTGTCAGGGCGGGGGCACAGCCCCATCCCATGGGGGCCCAGCCCTCCTGCAGTGCCAGCTGTGGCTCTGCTGCAGCAGGGATCCTGCACAAGGGGGGAGTTTTCCTCTGCAGCTCCAGGGCTGCTGCAGATGGGCCTGGGCTCCCTCTGGCAATGCAGGGCAGCAGAAAGCTGCTCCTCTGGCAATGCAGGGGGCAAAGGCTGCTGTGCTGTGCCAGGCTCAGATTGGATCCAGGTAGGAATGCTTGGCTCCTCCCCTGGGCGGGGCATCTCCCCATGGATGCTGGAATTGGATCAGCCCTGCAGGGACACTCAGTGGCCATGGACAGCAGAGATCTCCTGGAGGGAGGATTGGCTGTGGGAGAGAGAAAGGAAACTGCCCCATGAACAGAAGATAACTGCCCCACGGACAGAAATGGAACACACAGCCCCATTTCCAGCCTAAGACACCGCTGTCTGTTTCTCCTGTCCCCTGGTGTGACTGTCCCTTGCCTTTGTCCCTGCAGGTCACCGTGGAGCAACAAGTACGACCCTCCCCTGGAGGACGGTGCCATGCCCTCGGCTCGCCTGCGCAAGCTGGAGGTGGAAGCCAACAATGCCTTTGACCAGTACAGAGACTTGTATGTCAGTCCTACCCTCTAAGCCCTGTCTGTCTGTGTCCCCTGGGGCGGGCTGGGGGAGGCAGCGCTGGGTTTGTGATGCCAGACGTGATGAAATGTGTCAGCTGGTGCCAAAGGCAGGTGCTGAGGTGCTTTCCCACCTCCTTCCCCCTCGAACAGATTGATGCTGTCTCTGTCCTGGCATGACCTGGCTTCTCTTTGATCTCTAAGTTCTGGCTTAAACCAGCTGCATTTTCCATTCCCTCGAGGCTGTACTCTTAAAAATCTCTATGTGCAGCAACAGCTCTCACATCTGCCAGTGAAAGGGCAGGCACTGAAGTGCAGCAGTTGGGCAGGGATTGATGTGCTTCTGCTGCAGGATGCTTGTTCAGGCCCTGTCCTATGAAAGAGGTGTAAAACAAAGGAATTAACAGAACCTGTGTGGGATCACTGTAGATTAGGCAGTGGCTTTTTAAAGCAGCAAGAGGAAGCTGTCTGGGTGAGTTACCAGTTGAACAATTTTTCTGTAAATTGGGGCTGTGTATATGCTGGTCCTGCACTGCACTTCCCTCCACATCCTTGGGATGGGATCAGCTTCAGCTGTGGGCTCTGTGGTCTCCTAAGCAGTGCTGGGGTGGAAAGTGGTGCTAAAACTGCACAGCAAGTGAGTGTTGGAAAGCAAAATGAACCAGTGTGTCCTTTACTGGGACACTTTCTTAGGGAGGTGCCTAAAGCCCATGACAAGAAGTGAACAAATTTCATTGCTGCTTCATGTTGCCTGAAAAGGGAGATAAAACACAGCCTTAGATGTAGTTTATCATGTTACAGTGCTGACAGAAGCACATTAAAAGGAACTTTTCTTGCTGGGTTCTGTGGCTCAATGTAAATGCAGCCTGTCCAAATGTGTTAAACATCACACTTCTGTTACAGGTATCAAATCTTTACTTCTTTTCGTGCATTATTTTCATAGCTCTTCAACTTCTCTTGTAAGTAACAGTTGTTATTGTTATCTGAACTGACTGGAAGAAAGGAATTTTGCATATTCAGCAAAGCCAAATTTGCAGTTACTCCCCAGATGCAGAACAGAGCAGGACCAATAAGATTTTTAATACCCTGAGACAAAAATGGGAAGGTTTATGGAACCAAGGTTGTCTTTTTAAATCCCTCTCTGCTCAGATGACATTGAAGTCATGGCTGGATACAAAAACTTCTTTAAACAGCTTGAACTGGCTGAAAGGAAAGCACAGGGCAGGTTTCTGACTGAGGTGAATCTGCCGAGCCCTGCTCAGTGTGGGGTACAGCAGTACCTTTATATAACAGTCGTCATGTATTGCGTGGAAGGGAAAGGTGAGCTTGTTCCAAATTCCATCTTTCTGTTTGTCAGTGCAGCTTTTACAGGCAGGAATGGTCAGAGGGGGCCCAGGAGGGATCACAGCCAGGAGGACAGGTCAGACTATGGGCACAGGTGCCAGCACAGAACACTTCAGTGCCTGTTGTGATCCCAAAAGTGGAGGAGGAAAAGAGGACAAGGGTGGCTTAATGTTTGGCTGAGCAGTGTAAAAAAATTGTGGCATTTGTGGAAAGAATTTGCAAAGTTAAGGAAACTTAACCCCAGTGTCTGAAGGGTTTGTTGTGCTAAAAATCAGGATTTGTACTTTACCTCCAACAGAGATATGGAGAGAAACAGGCTTTTGTTCTTGCAGTTGGGCTCTGCAGTTTTCTGAACAAGACAACTGGATTTTTGTGTTTTGACAGCAGAAGCTTAATTTTTACTTGGAGATCAGAGGGTGGAAATTCAGAGGTGGCAACAAATGCCAGCTTCTCTCAGTGCTGCTCTTGCCAACACGTTGGGTTGGGAATGGCTGCAGCAATTCCTCATGGAGCAGCTGCTGGAGCTGCCTGGGCAGGGCTGTGGTGGAGGGCTGGCACTGGCAGGGGTGTCACTGCCTGGGCAGGGCTGGCACTGGCAGGGGTGTCACTGCCTGGGCAGGGCTGGCACTGGCAGGGATGTCACTCCATGGCTGCTGGAGCTGCCTGGGCAGGGCTGTGGTGGAGAGCTGGCACTGGCAGGGGTGTCACTGCCTGGGCAGGGCTGGCACTGGCAGGGATGTCACTCCATGGCTGCTGGAGCTGCCTGGGCAGGGCTGTGGTGGGAGGGTGGCAGTGGCAATGGCAAGGATGTCACTCCATGGGTGGCAGGGGTGGCAGTGGCAATGGCAGGGGTGTCACTGTCTGGGCAGGGCTGTGATGGCAGGGATGGCACTGCCTGGGAGGGCTGGCACTGACAGGGATGTCACTCCATGGCTGCTGGAGCTGCCTGGGCAGGGCTGTGGTGGAGAGGTGGCAGTGGCAGGGGTGTTACCCCATGGGTGTCAGGGATGTCACTGCCCTGGCAGGGCTGTGGTGGAGGGGTGGCAATGGCAGGGGTGTCCCTCTGTGCTCTGTGGGTGGCAGGGTGTCACGCCATGGGTGGCAGGGGTGTCACTGCCCTGGCAGGGCTGTGGCGGAGGGGTGGCACTGGCAGGGTGTCACCCCATGGGTGGCAGGGGTGTCACTGCCTGGCTGCTGGAGCTGGGAGCTGCCCCTGGCAGTGTCTGTAGAGCCAGCAGCGGGGCTGGGCCAGGCAGGGGCCATGCAGGTGTCACTGCCCTGGCAGTGTCACTGCCCTGGCAGCTCCTGCAGCTGGGCAGGGAGGGATCAGGGCATGTTGGGCCAGGAACCAGTGTCCTCCTTCCCAGCTCCAGAGCCAGGCACAGCAAAGCTTTTCCAGCACTGGGAGATACTTCAGGCTCCTTGATGGATTAATCAAAGAGCTAAGCATGCTGGCAGCCCTCAGGGCTGTGTCTTTTGTGGAAATTCTGGTTTCTGTTAGATGGGGAGATCTATTCCAGGTTCACCCTCCAGGAACAGGGATCAGTCTGTAGGCAGCGTGCAGAAAATCTACATTTTGGGTTGACCTGTAGAGGCTTTCATTGTTTCTGCTCACTCTGGTGAGGTTGCTTGCCCACACAGATCGTTCACAGGGGACACCAGGCTAATTGATACTTCACATTACAAATTCTTTAAAAATGCCAGTTTAAGTGCAGCGGCTGCAGATGAAGAGGATGAAAATGGTGCTGAGGGAGAAGCCTCAAATCTGACACATCAGCTCCTCACCAGCAGTCCCTTCAGAGGCTCTTCTGTCCCTCTGTGGGGCAGAGAATGTTCCTGAGCTGCCTCTGTAGCCACAGCTGCTGTTTTATGAAAGACAGGTAACAGTGAATACAAAATTAATCACAGCACTCACAGGGAACACCAGATCCAGCCTGCCTGGATTTCCTGGGCTGTTCAGGCTTTTTATTCCTGTAATGAGAGTTTCTGCTGGGTTTTTCAGAGCAAGTAGTGCCTTTGTGTCCAGACTTGCTAGACAGCTTCTGCTGTCCCAGGCTGCTCCCAGCCCCATCCAGCCCGGCCTTGGGCACTGCCAGGGATCCGGGGGCAGCCACAGCTTCTCTAGGCACCTGTGCCAGGGCCTGCCCACCCTCACAGAGAGGAATTTCTTCCCAATATCCCATCCAGCCTGCCCTCTGGCAGTGGGAAGCCATTCCCTCTTGTCCAAGGTCTCTGTCCATTTTCCTGTTGGCTCCTTCGGGTCACCCCAGAGCCTCCTCTCTCCAGGCTGAACAAGCCCAGGTCTCTCAGCAGTTGCTGTGCACAGGGCTCACTTCACTCCTGAGCTTCCACACACACCTGGTGCAGGTCATCCCAGCCTCTGCAGTTAAATGGGCCCTTTTGGGAGCATCTCCTCCCACTCTGCTCTCCCCCTGTGGTCCCAGCCTCCCCTGGATCAGCTCCCCTTTTACCTTGAACACAGAAAGTGCTGATATCTCACAGAATTCATCTCAGGCCTCTCCCAGCACTTCAGATTGCTTCAGTTCTTCCTTGTGTCAGTCCCATTTGGCCCACACACCTTTCCTTTTTAGATTTCTCTTTTCATCAGGTGTGGTAAGTCTCCACCTACGTTCAGTGAGTCACTGCATTGTGTTTGCCATTTCCCAAGGGGCTGGCACCTGCTGCCGTGGGTGTTTTGAGGGAAACAGCCTGGTATGGGTCTGTTAACAGTTTGTGTGCAATAATCCAGTCAGATATGCTTGCTAGGAACCTTAAAATTCAATTTTGTCCCCAAAAGCTTAATGGCCACTGAGTGGCTGTAGCATGAAAATGAGTTTGGGGAAGTCTTGTAGCATTGCATGTAATAAAATCATGTAAGCTGGAGAACAATTCTGCTGAGCCTTCAGTGCCTGTGAGCCAGGGCTGAACTGGCCTTAAGTGTCTGTTTCAGTGCAGACTACCTTTAGTATCTCTGGAGTTTCCCACCTCTCCTTTCTGGAGGTATTTGGGTTAAAGAGGAATTACACCAGGTTTCAGTTCCCTCTCTGTCCTCTGTGTTAAACAACAAGCATGTTTCCTGGTTATCTGTTTTACCAAAATCCATGTCACTTTCCCAAAAAACAACTGTTCCATTTGCATCTCCTGCTGCCAGCTTTAACTCCAGCGGTGCCTGGAGCTAATGCTCTGGCATGTTTGTGTTCAGTAGGTTATTATTCCCAGATGGAAGTCTAATATCTTACACCACTCACTTAGAGCCTTGGCTTTCCACTTCCAATATGGTGAAGATAATTTCTTCCAACACATGGTTGTAATTTATTGCCCTTTGCTTGACGTGTGTGTGCTTGATTGAAATCAAAGCGTAATGAGGACCAGGGCAGCTGCTTAAATCTCTCTATTTTAGATTCTGCCTTCCCTTGTTTTGGGTTGGAGATAATCAGGCCTTTAATTAAGTAATCTAATGGCTCTTTGTTGTCTGGAAGAAATAATTTCTGAAGTGATTAAATAGACCTCCCCTGGGAAGGATGCTGCTGATCTGTCTGCAAACAGGATGAGTTTTGGCAACTTTGGACTGGTTTAGTGACTGACATACATTTAGAAAGCTATTCTTCCTTTTTTTCTGTGGCTTAAATTGGATTTATCAGTCATTTGATTTTTAACAGCTTTAGAAAAAGATAAAACATCATCTTAATCATTCTGCTCCTGGAAAATGTTTGTATTGATTAAGATTTTGAGTTTCTTCAACAGAGTGAGAATGAAACCTTTTGAACTTCTGCTTCTGTCTCTGTTTTGATGTTGATCCGTTTTCAGTTTGTTATATTAGAGCTCTGGACCAGGAATTTGGTAGGAGTGGAAGGAGGTCTGGGAGAGGATTGACCTCTGAAATGTCTTTGTTGTGTGTAATCCTTTTATTATTGAGTTTTGATTGGAATCTGGTCCAGAATAGTTATTCCAGGATAGCATTAGCAGTGCTGAGGGTGGCACCCAGGGCTGTGCTCTTTGCAATGTGGGGATGTTCCCGTCCTGTGGATAGAACCCAGGGGTTCTTTGCAGCCAGGTGAGCATCCAGTGCCTTTCCCTGCTCTGCAGGAGGAATTCCTGGGCCATGGGCCTCAGGAATGTGTGGGTTGAGGAGCCCTTGGCCAGAGTTTGGGCAGGTACAGCAGTGATGTGCCAGGGACAGATGAGTTTGCCCTTGCATTTTTAGAGTGCTCAGGGCTGAGTGTATTTTTTTATTTTATTACTCTGTTTAATCTTGTGGAACAGCCTGGCTTTGCTGGGCTCAGGGATGTCTCATTTTGTGCCATCGTCTGCACTGAGCATGTTCAGATGTCCCATAAACTGCTGGATAGTTCGACTTTCTTTAGCTGTTTTTACCCTTTTTCCTGGTTTATTTTGGATTGTGGGCTTGAACAACCTCTGGCACTGCCTTAGTCCAGTTGTCCTGATAAGATAAAATGGAAACCTCTGTTAGTGCTGCCCTTGGGCTGTGGCTGTGTCTGAGATCTGCTGTAGTGCCATCTGAGTTCTCCTCCCCTGAGAGACCCCAAGAGCCTCTCAGAGGAGCTCAGGCCAGCTCACAAATTGCACTTCTCACAGGGTTTGTAGCAACTGCTGCATCCATCTGTGACCAGCCTTGCTGTGCTTTGTGCATGGAACAGCCCCAGCTCCACCAAATAAGGAACAGATACAAGAGCTGTGACCAGGGGGTTTAGAGCACAGGGTGCCCAGAGAAGGAAACTGTGGGTGCCCAAGCCCTGGAAGTGTCCCAGGCCAGGTTGGATGGGGCTGGAGCTCACTGAGGGGTTTGCAGCTGGGAGCCCTTCATGAGCCCTGTGCCTGTGTTCAGCTGCAAACCTGGGCTGCCTGAGCTGGGAGCCCCTGGAAGGCTTTGAAGTGACTTTATTGCCATCAGCTCCCTGTTCCTCATTACTGCTGCAGCCCTTTGTGCTGCCTTTCTCCTGGGCATGGGAGTTCCTGGGGCTTGCACAGCCAGGGCCCTGCAGATTGAATCCAGATGGGTTTGTTGTGCATCCCAGCACTAAGGAAACTGCCTGGGGATGTGCACCATGGGCTGGGACAGCAGGGGAGATTCCTGCCTTGGGCCAGCCTAATAAGGGTGAGATGAAATCTCCTAAGACAGGTCTAAACCATCAAGACTTTCTCTGCTTTCATGTCTGTGTGCTTTTACAGCTACAGCCATGCTGCTTTCCCAAGGAAATTATTTGGATGTGGAAAGCAGAACAGTGTTGGGATCCCCTCCCCAGAGTGCCCATGGGCAGCTCAGAGCAGAATTAATATTGAAGTTGTTGATAAATATTAGAGAACCTTCTAAGAAAGAGGGGAAAATTAAATGTACTGGCATGCTGGAAAACTAAATCAGTTGCTTTTCATCTGCATTTTCTTCTTTGGGAGTTCCATTTTGGAGCAGCTCTGCACACACTGCATTCTTATCTTCTGAATCGGAGATGTTGGGTGGAGGAGGAGTTTTTCCCTTGGGTTCCCACGGTTCTCTGTAATTACATAAAAACTGAACACTTGGATTAGGAGGTCAGCATTGATGATGCAGCACTGTCCTCAAACACTGCTCTCTGAAGCTTTAAATCCCTAGGAAGAAATGACTTACATTCGAAAAGGAGATGAAATGTTAAACTGTCAGTTCATTGTGATCTGTGATTTTTGAACTGATTGTCTCTAATAATGAGACAACCAGTATTGTATTTGTGTTGTATGGACAGAAATTTACCTCATGCCCTCACAAATGTACAGTGCTTTATGATGGAATTTGAGGACAGAGTAACTCAGACAGCAGCAGCCTTCTTGTGGCAGATCTGATACAGAATTCTGTCACAGAATTGATGCCACGTGAGATCTGCAGCCTCCAAAGATTTTGCCAGACTTAAACCACAACACAGAAGATTTCTGCTATTTCTGCTGTCTGTTCCCTGCTGTCCATGCTTGGATTTCAGCGGGCAGAGTGTGGAATGTGGCAGACTGGGGGTGCCTGAAGCAGTGTCTGTGCTGCCCAGGGATGGCCATGGGAGAAGGGTTTGGGAGCAGTGGGAGCTTCCTGCTGTTAATGAGGCTCTCCCTCCTTTGGACACATTCCAGAGTGACCCCTTGTCCTGCTCATGAGGTGGCTGATGGAACTGTTTCCAGGTGACTTCTCCAAAGGGATTTGGTAATTTATTTCCATCTGCCAGGAGCAGTCGGATGGGAAGGAAAACGTGAGCAGTGCACTTCTCATTAAATAATGAAAGGTGCTAGAAAGACAAACTGGGAAGTTCTGGGAGATTTTTGGCCTTCAGGATCCCATTGTTTGGGTACTGTTGTCCTTCCTTGCAGAGTTCCTGCACTTCACAGCTCTGCTGAGCAGTTTGAGTCATCCCACCGTGGTCCAGATGTGCTTTTAAGTACAACTGGCATTGAAGTTACACATACCTAAGTGGATTGGTATGTTGGCTCCAGGGATTTTTGCACCTGTGTATGCTGGAAAGAATTCCTGTAAAATACCTGTACAGAGCCCCCAAGCATAATTTGGGCTGAGTTCATCAAGTGGGGTGCAAAACCCCTGGGCTGTGCACAGGCATTGCACCTTCATTTAAATCTCTGGGTGGGATTGTGGAAGGGCTCCGCAGTTGTGCTCCTGGGGCCAGGGAAGGAGAGAGGAGCTGTAAATCCCCTGGACTCCAGCAGGGTCACATCCTGCTCATTCCTGGTGCCAGCCTGTCCTCTCATTAAAGAATCCTGAGCCTCATCACTCACAGCTGCACGGAGGCAACAATTATTGAGGGACAGCCGATCTCCTGAAGAATCTGTTCCCTCCTCCTTGAGGTGTGAGGTTGCAGGGTGTTTGTTGAACACCTGAGCAGTGTTTTGGGTTTGATGAAAGGTGGGTTGCTCAAATTTGCCACTTCCTTCATATTTCTGTTGTGATTCCTGTGCTGGTTGGAGATGACAGGGGAAGGGCTGGGTGGGAGTTGTGCCACGTCACTTGGCACTGCAGTTCCTGTTCCCAGGAGAGATGGAATGTGCTTCCTCACCTCAGCATTTAGGAAATGTTTTGGGTTGCTGTGAGACACCAGCTGCTCACGCTGTGACTTCAGTCATTGTCACTCTTGTAAAAACATGTGAGCTGAATGCTCAGTATTTTCCTTTGGGGTAGGATTTTTAAATGCCAGTTTTCTTGGAAGTCTGTTGATGTAAATAGCTGGAGACTTTTCCCTTTCTGTGCTGAACTTCTGTAGCTGGAAGAAATAACTATGTGACCTTTAGGGAATAAAAGAAAATATATTTTTCTGCTTTAAATGAGCCAGTTTGAAACCCTGTGCAAGCCTTTGGAAGGTTTCGGAGCCAGGCTGAGGTTCCAGGTGCTGGTGCTTTGGCATCAGGGGGCTGGGAGAGCCATAAGCCACAGACTTTTTGTCTCTGGCTCTCAGCTACTTACTGGAAAATACACAAATGTTTTTACGGATGAATGATTTGGTTCTGAGGTGTAATTGAAAGTCAGAGCTTGTTTTTATTGCTGTGTGGTGGAAAGTCATTTTCTCCACACAGTGTCCAGGATCTCTTGGTGAGGCTTGGGGAGGAGGGAAGTTATCAGGAGGGTCATGGGACCTTCCTGGGCTGTCCTTCGGTGCTAAAACAAAGTGATTAATGTGCCCTCCTTCCCTGAGGGATGTGCTGGAAGCTGGGGGATTTCCTCCCCTATCACATCCCTCTTGAAGCTGCAGCTTTGTTCTGGCCACAGCCTCTATTTCATGGGTACAGCTCCTGCTCCTCAGACAAGTTTCCATCCTGTGTCTCCACCCGCTTCAACTTCAAACACTTCATAAAGCTTTGGATCACTCTTAGCTTAAATATTTTCTTTTATTCTTGCATTTGTAAAGTAGGTCAGTCTTAAGTGTGACATTTTTTGTATAAAACAGCTTTTTCCAGGAGTTCTGTGGTTGATGAGTAACAGATATAAAAACTCAGTGTTTGATCATGACATTAAAACTATAATTGATTTTGAGTGAACTGCTGTTCTGAATTCTGTTAAGAGAATGAATTATTACTTTGGGCCTTTTGCCTTTTAGTCACCTTCTTAGGCAGCCTTATAAAAAGTTACTTTCCCAGAGATAGAGCACTGGCTGTTCTCTCCAAGCACAGGGGTGTCACTTGGTCTTGATGATCTTTTGAGATCCTCCTAACTGAACCCACCTATGATATCATTTATCATAGTTATCAACTATGATATCAGTGTTTTCCTTGTTAATAAATGGATATGACAACCATAAAACAATTTTTCATTGTTTTGTATCAAAGTTTTGTCTGTAGGTAAAGCCTGATTGATCTTGATTGAAACATCCTGGGCCGATGGGTGTCCTTAGGCAGAGAGCAGTGATTGCTTTGCTCTGAAGCTGTCCTTTGAGAGTGGTTTGTCCCTTGGGGTGTTTCTGAGGTACCACAATAGGAGTTCCTCCTACTGGAGGCCTCCTGAGCATCCCAAAAGCATCTGCTGGTTGCTTGGCTGCTTCGGGAGAGGTCAGTCTGTCCAGGTGGGGCTTGGTCTCTTCTCCCAGCTTGTGCCAGGGGAGGTTTGAGCTGGATGTTAGGAAAAAAAATCAGGGAAAGGGTTGTAAAGCATTGGAACAGGGTGTCCAGGGCAGTGGTGGAGTCACCAGCCCTGGAAGTGTTCAGAAAACCTGTGGGGCTATGCTGAACGTGCTGGTGCTGGGCTGATGGTTGGGTTTGATGCCCTCAGAGGGCTTTTCCAGCCTCAAGGATTCTGTGATTCCAGCTCTCAAAGACAGATTGCCTTCTCCAGCCACAGCTGTGCAGGAGGATCAGGGCAGGAACGTCCCACCAGGACACTGAGGCAGGAGCTGTGCTCAGTGCACTCTGCTGTGTGTGCCTCTGGGGCTGTGCTCTGCCCTGTCCTTCTGTTTCTTTGCCAGAGAAGGTCCCAGTTTGTGCCTTCCTGGGGTCTTTGCCAAGCTGGTTCCTCTCCTGCTTGGACTTCAGTATGTGCTGCATTTCAGTCCATGGTGAAGGGGTTTCTTGGAGGGAGCCCAGCCCTCCTGCAGCAAATCCAAATCCACCAATGTCAATTTAAATTCCTCCCAATCTATCATCCCGTTTTCTATTATGGACCAATTAGCCTGTGGCACCTCTTTATTTTTATTTTAAAAAACCAGGAATGTTCCCCTCGTATCCAACTGTGACTTTCTGAGGTTCAGAAATCCCACTCCAGTGCTATTTGAAGGTGAAAGGCAGTGCAGTGATCAGTTCTATATATTTCCTCGCCATGAAGGAGGAGGGGATTTGGGAGCCTTTGGATAATGTATATCCTGGCGTGCCTTGGATTCAGTCGCTGGCATTGTTGTTCCAGCCTCCAGTTCCTGGGCCTGGCCATGGCAGAGCAGCTTTATTGAAATTGCATGTTGGTATTTAAAACAATATTAATTCTATATTTGATTCATTAGCTCTCCAAAGGCACTGAAAGCGTTTCCATGTGTGCGCTGTTGGTTCTGGCGGGAGGTTCTTCACATGGTTTTATGTGGTTTCAGACAACATTTTAGCACATTCTTAAAATACCCACAAAAGCCTTTATGTAAAAGCTCATAAAGGTGAACCACATAAAAATTATTTTTTTCCTGTTTCATGTCATTAGGATCAAAGTACAGTAGGTAAGAATAAATTTCCCAAAACCTTGTTTCGGTCCCTCTCTTAATTAATGTTTCATGCTCGTAGCAAGGTCATAAAGTGGGTAATGGGGAAACTGTCTGTGCACACTGTAATATTCTCAGTGGCTGCCAGCTCATTTTGAGTGAATTCACTGATTCTGTAGATGAAAAAGAATATATATAATATATTTTTTAAAGCAATCTGACTTTGAGAAGGGACAATAGCTGCTTCTCTCTGGCCTCTGATTCCCACTGCCGAAGGAAGGGTGGCTGAGGTGGGAGCTGAGGTTCACTGCAGGACTGGAATTTTTTGTGAATTCCCCAGGGGATGTAAAGAGGGTGTTTGTTGGTTTGGAGTTGCCTGTTGGAAGCCTGGCTTCAGTGTGGCTGGGCTTTGCTTTTCCAGTGCTGCGTTATCAGTGGTTGGCAATGCCCCAGGACAGTGGGTCCTGGGCTGGGCTTGGTGAGGAGAGGCAGAGCCACCCATTAGAAATAAAAGGCTGTGGTGAGTTTGTAGGAAATTATTTACCCCTCCTGGTGTCAGACGTGGTTTGGGTAAAGGCTTGGGTGTCTGCAGTTAAAGGGAATTGGGGCTCTTTGGTGACTCTGCCCTCTTGAAACAAGTATTGAGCTGATCTGTGGGTGCAGGGAGTGTGCTGGAAGTGTTGGAAGTGTCACTGGAGTTCACTTCCAGTGTCTTTTCTCCTGACTGCTGGCAAGGGAGGCGTTGGTGTGCTTTAATCCACAGTTCTTAGGGGTAATCCATGCACTCCAAATTGCAGTAAATTGCCTTTTAAGCACCATTCCCAACTGGAAGGCCCAGGGTTAGGAGGGAGGGAAGCACAGAGTGGGAAGGGTTGATGATTTTTTCATGTTGGCCGTGAGGGATGATTTCCTCTGTGGCAGAAGAGGAGTGAGTGGTCACTCTGAGGAGTGTGTGACAGAGGCAGAATGCAGACAGGTTAATCTGCCTGGGAGCTGGCAGTCCTGGCAGCTCCTCATGTCTTTGGATGATGAGATTTTGCCCTCCTGCAGGCAATGAAAAGTCTGACTACCAACATTTCATGTTGTTGGTGAAGTTTGTGAAGTTTCCTCTCCTCCTTTCACATGATGCTTGTGTGCCATGGTCCCCCCTGAGATGTGAGAGTTGTGTGCCATGAAGGAATATTTATTCTTCCCTTTTCCTTCATCCTCCTCATGGCTTTGGTAACTTGAGAATGGAAGGGTAAAATGCTGTGGTTGCAATTCCAGCCTTCTAAAAGACAGAATTACTCCTTTCTTCCAACAGATGGGTTGTTTACCACTGTTTTATGAAGTGCATTTTCCATCTGCATCAGTGTCACCCAGAGGGAATGGGGCTCTACAGATCCCATGTTTTGGTTGGTTTTCTGAGTTACTTCCAGCAGAAGACACCTGAGATCGAGGCAGTCTGGCTTATTTTCTCTTGTTCCCCATACCTGATGGTGGAATAATAAAACCTCAACAGCATCTCCACATTTCTGAGATCCCTGGTTCCAGTTCAGCTCCCTTTGCAGTAAATCAATGTCAGCTTCACACAGACTTTTGAGGCAGCAACATAAAGTTACTAACTTGCTCCCTTTTGTCTTAATTAGTGAACTTTGCTGTAAAGAACTTCCAGACTTTGCCAATAGCAAGGGACAAGAGGGGGAAAAGACCAGATTGTAAAATAAAGCCTTACTCTCAGACCGCTTTGTAGCTCGTGCTTTTACCAGCTGTTGTAGGTAATTGGAATCAGAGGAGTTGTTTGCTCAAGTCCTGTAGAAATCTGTAAATAGCTCTGGTTCTCACCAGACCTTTATTCTCCTTCAGAGACATGTGCAGTTGTTTTGTAATTAAAGTCTCTGCATTATGAAGTGATTTGAAGTGCTGTGTTTCTGGGTGTGTAACTGTGAGAGTGTGCTGTCTTGAAAGAAAAAAACAAATCTGTATTAGGACTTAGAAATTCTGCTTATTTAAGATTGTTATTATTGATATCTGATTCTGGCTTGGGTCCTGCTTGCTTTTAACTTGCCTTTGGGTTGCATCCTGCAGGTATTTTGAAGGTGGAGTCTCCTCTGTCTACCTCTGGGATCTGGATCATGGCTTTGCTGGGGTGATCCTCATTAAGAAAGCTGGAGATGGATCAAAGAAGATTAAGGGATGCTGGGATTCCATCCACGTGGTGGAGGTTCAGGTACAGCCTCTGGGGCAGCTGATACACCCCAGTGAAAACAAAACCCAGTTAATTCCAGACAATTAGGGAGCACAGGTGTTCCACTGAACAATGCAATACTGTGTCAGGGCTGTAAACTTCTTTCCCTTGTTAATTTTTGAAAATGCCCCGAAGCAATTTGGATAGAGATAAGTCAGGGCTGTAATCAAAAAGAATCCCAGAAGAATTGAAAGTATGTTACTTTCTGTGCATGTGATCCCGAGATGTGGGGGTTTTTTTAACATAAAGAGTTACAGATAAATATCACTAATTAGGTAATAAAAACAAGGTGTTAAGAGAGTGAATTGCTCTAACTAGATTTGCTTTGGGAAATTAGAGGAATGAGCACACTTAGAATTGTCTGTAAGAGACTGTGCTGCATGAGTGGGGTTAGACTTACCTGGCCTGTTGCTTTTGGGGTGTGCCAGCCCCCACTTAGGTTTAGGAGGGATTTTAACCTCCTGCCTCTGTCCCTCTTTGTTCCCTTGCCCTTCAGGAGAAGTCCAGTGGCCGCACTGCCCATTACAAGCTGACCTCCACAGTGATGCTGTGGCTGCAGACCAACAAAACTGGCTCTGGTACCATGAACCTGGGGGGGAGCCTCACCAGACAGGTAAGGCTGTGTCCTCCTCACACCTGGGCAGCTCCAGCCAGGCACAGAGCCTGGGCTTTGTGAGGTGCTGCATAAACTTCTCTTCTCCTGCTGCTCTGCAGCCCAGTGAAATGGTGACTGCAGTGGGTAATTGCCAGAGAGCCCCTTGAACTGTGCTTGACACATTGGGGCTTGCAATTAAAAATACAAAGCATCCAGCAGGAGTTCAGACTTGCTTGTCTCAGTGTGTCTTTTGGTATTCCTGAGTTTTTATTCTTCCATGTGTGTTGCAGATTTTTTTATCTGTAAGGTTTGCCCACTTTCTCACTGGAAGATTCCAACAGAATTATAAAAATAGAGGATGACATCTTTTCTTACTCTCTTTGAAAAGCCAGCTAAACCACTGAGAACAAACCTGTATTTTGCATTGACAGTAAGATTTTTTAAGGACATCAATTACATGGTGTCTTCCTTTAGTGCTTTCTCCCTGCAGTACCAGAACACTGATTTTAAAAAATCTCCTAGAACAACAAGATAAATGTGTCCTAAACATCTGGGGGGTTTGTGCCAGCATTAATGACCTCGTCTGCCTCCTGAGAGCTGCTTTTCTCCAGGGAGGTTTTCACCAGGCTGGTGGATCTCAGCGGCGCTGCATCCCTGACAGGCAGGATCTGCTGAGCTGGGCTGCCTTGGATGAGGCTGCTGCTGCTGCCCCACCACCTGCCAGGGGCTTCTCCTCCCTGCTGAGGAGCTGGGCTGCTCTGGCCTCTGGAAGGCAGTGACTGGAGCAGAGTAATAAACTCTGCAGGACAGGAGGCACATTGTAAGGTCATGAGTGACTGGAGAGATTGGCAGCAGCTGAAACTCCTTTATGAGCCTTCCCAGGGCAGACTGGGGCTTTCCATACAAAGGACAATGCAGACTCTGTTGAAAACCTCTGGTTCTGAGCAGGTTTGAGCCAGGTGAAGCCAAGGAGGGTCTGGGATTGCAGAGAGGGACTGAAACTGGGTTAGTCTTGCACAGCTTGCCCCAGCCTGGGTGATTTTTCTTTCCATGTTGTTGACATTGAAGAAGCTGATGGAAAAGCAAGTGAAGGAAAAAGGCATCTGGAGACAGTTTTGAGCCTTTTTTTGACTCTTTTAGCAGTAATTACACCCGAGTTATGGTGACCCGGACAAATATTTAATCCCAGGCCCTGCTGATGCTGTAAATGGGAGCTGTGAAGTGCAGGCCAAGGGCTTGACTCTGGCCATGGCCCCTGCAGCAGCAGCAGCTGGGCCAAGGCAAACACGGGCCTGTGCACAAGGGCTGTCCTCAGTGCACCTTGGCCTGAGTGCTGGCCCTTGCTCGGGCTGACTTTCCCTCTCCAAGCCTCAGGGGGAGATTGGTGCCTCTGTCACCATTCCCCAGCAGAGCACTGGATGCAGATGTGGTGCAGGAAGGCAGGGCCTGGTGCAGGAGCAGTGCTGGGTGAGGATGCACAAACAGGAGCCTGGGGCACATCCCAGCCTGGGCTCTGCTGCCTGGGGAGGGACAGGATCCTGCAGAGCACTGGGGAACTGGAAACTGCAGAAACTTTGCCTTTCAATTACCTGCAGCCTCCACACTGCCTGCAGCTGTTCTGGGTGAGGAGGAGCTGTTTGTCCCCAGCTGAAATTCACCTGCAGCTGGACTGAGCCTCTGAGTGCAGGGCTTGGACTTGGCTCTGAATCCAGTGTGCCACATCACCCGAGCTCTGCAAGTTTTACTTCTCCTTTTTTGATCAGCCTTTTATGCAGCCTGCAGAAAAATGAGCCACCAAGAGTTGGTTTTAGTTTCCTCTTGAATATTCTGTTACAGTTTCACTTTGACAGGTATCAGTAATGTTTTGAAAAAACTTTGTCCATGGTAAATTTACGTGGTTTTGGTCAAGTCAGCATTTACTTGGCCACCTTTGATCCTAAACGAGAGTAGCAGATGTGCTTGTGTTTGAGAGGAAGCTTTTGAGGTGTTGCTCATGGCCTGGCTCACAGCTGATGGCACAGACAGCTCTGCTCAGAGCCATTCCTCCAAAACCACCTTGGCCTCCTGGCTGCACACAGGGCACTGCCGAGTGCTGATGGGGATCGACCTGGTGGCCAGAGGAGCAGCTCAGGGGATGCCACGTGCTGGGGCTGGGCTTGGAGCTGCCCTGGGGCTCTAGAAAAAGCTGTTTTCTGCAGTCACTTCCTGCAAGTGAGATTGTTCCCCTGCACCCGCACAACCAGGGGGTTTTGTTGCTTTTGTCAAGGCCATTTTGGAAAACTCTGCCTGTCTTGAACATCCCCAGGCTCCTTCCTGTAAGGCCCCCACTTGGGCTGTTCCTAAATGTTGCACTCAGTTTTTGAGAAGGATTTTTCCCTCTCTCTTCAAGGCCCTCTGTTTGTTGCTGTGGCTGCCCCTGGATCCCTGGGGGTGTCCCAGGCCAGGCTGGATGGGGTTTGGAGCAGCCTGGGACAGTGAGAGGTTCCCTGCTCATGGCAGAGGGTGGCACTGGGTGGGCTTTGATCCTCCCAACCCAAACCACTCCAGGATTGTGGGATTCTCTTGGAGTGTTCCTACAGCTGCCTTGGGGCCCTGTGCTGGTCCCTCCTGGGTGGATACTGCCCCGAGGTCACATCCCTGGCCTGTGTCTTGCTTTGTTTTATACACTGGAGTTGACATCTCTCTTCCAGTGCCTTCAACTACTTTTCCTTGATTTCCCCAGTGCAGTATTTTGTCTGCTACAATAAGAGTTGTCTCTGTTTCTAGGAAGAAATAAACATGTTACATTTCTGAGTGGAGAGAATAAGGAAAGGGGGAGACAGAGAGGATTCAGCCTGTTTTGGGAAGCTGAAAACTCCCCTTGGTGTAGCATTAATTTACTTGACCTGTTGCATTTTGGGGTTTCAGGCTTTGGCTGTATCAGCTCAATTACAGAATTTCAGATTCTGTCCTGATCCAGTAGAGCAATGGGTGTTTATACACACTCAGGAGTGTGCAGCACAAGCCCCTGTGTGCTGTCACATCCACTCCTTTATAATTTACCTGCGTGCATAATTGCTTCATGTGCGTGCAGGGGTTAATTTACCTGGAGGGAATGAGATCAGTCCTTAGGCAGCTCCAGGCACTCAGGATCCGTGGATTAATTCTGGCCTGAAAACTTTGGGATGTTAAAGCTGAGGTGACATCTTGACACTGGAAGCTCATTATGTCCTGGCTGCAGAGTGCCTCTGTGTGGCACAGCCTCTCCTTTGCCCAGGGGGTTTGGCTGGAATTTTTAGGAATAAATGTTGTTCTGCATAAACAGTGCCAGAGAGGACGCAGGCAGCAAGGCTTGCAGGGAAATGAAACGTGCCAGCAGCTTTTCAATTACCTTGCACGTTCTCTGGGGACTGCAGGTACCTCCCAGCCCTGCTGATTGAGGCCAGATGTTTGGCAGATGTTGTTCCCTGGCAGCTCTGGGGCTCCTGGCCCTGTGTGTACCTTGGAACCGCTTGTGTCGCTCGCGCTCGGGGCTTTCATTGGGCTGCAGCTCCATTGGAGGGCAGAGCAGCCGTGGGATCCTGTTTGCCTTGGTGCAGAGGAGATGTGAAGGGCTCCCCTCCCCTGGCAGACAGTGAGCCCTGCACAGAGTCCTGCAGGGGCTCTGCAGCCCCTCCGAGCAGGAGCAGGAGCAGGTGCCTCCCCGCGCGTCCCCAGCACAGGCCCTGGGTGTGAGTGTGCTGAGCAGGAGCTTGGCTCAGCCCTGGAGTTCATCTGCATGGGGAGAGGTGGGAAGTCACGGGGAGCTCAGTAGAGGAGCTAAGATAATCCATTCCTGAGGATGATGGTGAGGAGGAGGCTGATTCCTGAGGGCTGAGATTTGGCATGAAAGGAGCACGGAGGTTGATTTTTGAACTTGGAACACTCTCTAGCGAGGGCAGAAGGTTTTGCAGAGCTGGAATGAAGGCTGGACTGTGCAGACAGAGCAATCCCTGCCTGCAGGAAGAGCTGCCCTGGCATCTGCTGCTGCTCAGTGAAACCCCAGCAGAGCCATTCTCCATTCATCATCCAGGGAAATCCCTGTGCTCAGCAATCAGGAGACTCATCCATTTCCACCAAGGGCAGCTTTCATGGAAAAGCCCATCCCACCAACTTCCAGATGTTGTAACTTTTGTTTTTCCACCAGTGGGATCTTCTTGTGATCCTTGAGCTCCCCCTCAGCAGTTACGGTGCCCTGGAGTCTGCAGTGCAGGGACAGCGGGGATGTGCTGGCAGGGGCTGTCCAGGGAATTATTTCTGCCTCGCTTCTCCATCATGAGGGTGGGCAGGCCCTGGCACCTCCCAGGCTGCCCCTGGACCCCTGGCAGTGCCCCAGACAGGGCTCAGAGCCACCTGGGGCAGGGGAAGGTGGCCCTGCCATGGCAGGGGTGGCACTGGATGGGTTTTGAGGTCCCCGTGGGTTTCACAGAGGATCAGTTCTGTAAGAGGGGAGAAGAAGGGAGCAGAGGAGGGGAGGCAGGTGAAGGTTGGGCAGCATCCCCAGGTCTGCCCATGGTTTTGCCTGGACAGCTTGGCAAAGGGAATGGGAAATTTGGTTACACTGGTGAGAGCAAATCTCTGTGGAGGGGTGGGCTCAGTCCTCAGCTGGTTCCTGCAAAGCTGCAAGCCCTGCAGAGATCACAGCCTCCCCTTACTGCTTGTAGTTTGAAATAAGTGCTGGAGGGGCAGGCCACATTTTGCCTTACTGATATCCAAATAATTCCACATATTTTCCACCTGGAGCCTTCAGCCTGCCTGTGGCTTTGGGAGCCCTTGGCACACATTGCTGTTTGTGTTTCATTAAAGGGATTTTCACTTTGCTCCATGGCCAGAGCAGCTGTGGGTGTTGTTGGCTGTTCAGAGCAAAATGGAGGATGAGTTCCCTTCTACCTTTGCTGGTATTTTCAGACACTTTCACGATGAAACAAAGTGTTTATCCAGCTTAAATGTCCCTCTTCATATTATTCCTCCAAATAATGTTTACAGAAAGCCCAGGCAGCTGCTTTATTCCGTGCAGGAAACATCCCGAGTGAGCAGGGAGCCCTGGAGATGGCCCAGAGCCGTGAGATTAGTGAGTGTCCCTGTGAGTCAGCCTGGAGCAGATGGCTGGGGGAGCCAGGAGGGGAGCTGGGACTGGGTCTGCTGCAGGAGGGCTGCGACTGGGACTGGGACTGGGACTGGGATTGAGCTGGGACTGGGTGAGACTGGGACTGGGACAGGGCTGGGACTGGGACTGAGTGAGACTGGGACAGGGACTGGGTGAGACTGGGCTGGGACTGGGCTGGGCTGGGACTGAGCTGAGGTAGAGCTGGGACTGGGCTGGGCTGGGACTGGGATTAAGCTGGGGCTGGGCTCAGCCTGTGCTCCCCCTGGGTTTGGCTGAGCCCAGTGGGCAGTGCCAGAGGGAGGATGAGCTGCTCCTGAACTCAGCCTGTAGAGGGAATTTCCCCTCAGAGCAAACCCAGCTTTATTTAGGCAGCAGAAGTGCTGCTGCTGCTGCCTGAGCAGTGCCAGCCACAGGAAGGAACCTTTAAAAACCCCAACAACTCAACAAAACCCAACTGTTTGTAGGACAGGGCTGATCTTGACTCTGCACTCCATTAAACAGCCTCTTGTAACATCTGGCCTTCCAGAGCACATAAAAATGTTTTCCTTCTGGCAGCAGTTTTTATGGAGATGTAATAATATACGGGGTTTTTTTATTAAAAAAAAAAATCTATTTTCAGATTCTGCTTCTTAACCAGAGCTGGGGCTGTCCAGGTGTGGAGGAGGCAGGCAGGGAGCCTGTGCAGTGGCTGCCCCTCTGCCAGCTCCCAGCTGCCCCAGGCTGGGGTGGTTTGCTGAAGGTTCCCAGCTCCCCGTGGGGTGTGGATGTGTTTGTGTGGGTCAGGTCTGCATTGTCCCTTCTCCAGGCAGTGTCTCAATTCCATGGAACAGTCTGAAGGCAAAATGAAACGTCCTGCTGCTCTTTCTCCCCCTCTTCCAGGTTATCTTTTGCCTTCAGGGGTCCAGCTAAATTACACGCTTCCCCAAGCCTGTTCCAGCCTTGGCTTATTAGAAGAAACCTGTGGCTGGCCCAGATTTTTAAACTCTGCCCTGAGGGAGGGATAGGAGCAGATGGATGAGAGAATTCAGTGGGATTAGTGAAACCCTTTGAAGACTGTTCTTCCCACTGCATTTGTCTCCCAGTTTTGTTTTCTTGCTGTCTCAGCAAATCTTGCTGAGGTTCCTGGCTCTGATGCTCACAGTTCAGCACTTGGCTGTGTCCTGGCCACAGTTACACCTCAGAGCTGGGGAGGATGGGCTTTGCTGAGCACACTGTGCAAACCCAGGGCACTGGGAATATTTCTGTGTCTGCTCTGGGGTGCCCTGACCCCCAGCGAGCACTGACTCTGACCCTCATCCATGGAGAAAGTTTCCCAGACTTCAAGATAGACTGGAATCCACAAAAGTGGGAAATAGATTACAGAGAGCAGTGTAGGTGCATCACTTGGTGAGAAAATGAGGTTTTGGGATTTTTAGTGTGTTGTGGATGGAAGCAAGATGGAGGGCACAGGGTGCTGTCCTGGGTTTCTTCTTCTTCCTTCTTCTCCATGGGTTTGGGTGGCATTTTGTAATTGGGCAGAAAAGTCTGCATTGGGGGCTCTGTGGGATCAGTTACTGGGTTAAAAGGGAAAATAATCCAGGTGTCAGCTCTTAATTGGACAGTTTAGTCTTAAGAGACCTTGTACCAAGAAGTTGTTGGCCATTTTGTGCCTTCTAATGAAAAGCTGCCAAACTCACAGCAGTGAGGCTGTTTTACTGATAAGGAACAATAAACATCTGAGTGTGAACATGAACCACTGTCTCAGTGCCTTCAGTCCAGAGCCAGGGAAACCCACAACTGGTACCCCAGAGCACACAGGCCATGGAGGGCCAGGGCTGGGTGCTCTGTCAGGCACAGCCAGAGGGAATCAAGGGAGTGCTGCAGCTGCTGTGAGAGCTCCCAGTTCCGGTGTTGGGCTGGAAGATCTCAGCTGGCTCAGGAGCTGAGCCCTGTCCAGGTCCTGCCCTGGGGCTTTGCTGTCACTGCACTCCTGGGTTGTTCCAGCTCTGAATTTCTCCTGCAGAGGACACTTGGCTGTTCTGTGGTGGGAGGGAGTGGCTCTTGTGGGGCCTGTCTGCAGCAGGGGCTCTTTCCATTCCCGGCTTTTCATTCCACCACGTCTCCCCTGCCATCCTGTGCCTGTGGTGAGTGCTGGGGGTTTCTCAGCACCTTCCCCTGTGTTTGCACATGGGGGAGTTGGTGACGCCCCTGTCCCCAGCTCCTGTGATGGATGGATCTGTGCTTTCCTTTGCAGATGGAGAAGGACGAGACTGTGAGTGACTCCTCCCCACACATAGCCAACATCGGCCGCTTGGTAGAGGTGAGTGCAGCTTCTGCTGCCACACTTGCTCCCATTCCTCAGAGTTTTGTTGCATTTTTCTTTACAAATAACTTAGTGATCCCTGTTGTTGCTGGGTGTGTGGTGGCTCAGTGCTGCTCCTTCCATCCCTCCCAGCTGTCTGTGGTACAAAGCCACCCTGTGCCCCTTGTCTCCTGCCCAGCGCTGCAGTGGTGAGAAAATGGGTGTTCCCTTCCAGAGCGTCAGTAAACAGCTTCCTACCCTCAGATTGGCTTTTGCAGCCACTTCTGGGGAGAATTGTTTGGAGTCAGGTTGCTACAGCACTGTCCCTTGCACTGAAAGTTCAGGGTGTGCCAAGTGCTTATGAAACCCCCTGGAACTGGGTTTGCTGTTGGTTTTGTGGCAGCTCTCAGTCCTGGAAGCTCAGCACAAGGAGTGGAGCTGCTCAGAAGGTGTAGCACCGCTTCGCTGCTTCACTGCACTGTCCTGACTGAAGGTGTTCCAGATTTTCTTCATTGTTATGGCCAAGAAAGGAGGAAATTCTCAACTCTGATGCATCTTTAGGGAACTGGGAAATTAAAGAAAGGCAGCTGCTTCATTTTTGATCCATTTTTAAAGTTGTTTGCTTGAGTGAAAGCAATGGAAAAAAAGCTGCTTTGTTACAAGATCTCTCTCAGAGCTCTGTCGTGCAGCTGTAAGGAACAAGTCAAGAATTCCAAGTCACCCCTGAGCACCGAGCTCTGGGTTATCCTGAAGGACGGGCTCGGCTCCTGGAGCCGTGCAGGGCCAGGAGCTGCACGGGAGGGTTGGGCTGGTGCATTTCCCTCTGTGCAGAGCTGGAGAGAAGCTGCCCTCTCGTGGTGCACAGAGCTCCCAGAGCTGGGGAGAGCAGGAACCCTGAGGTGTTTGCTGGGTCCCCAGGACCAAGGAGGAGTTGAGAAATCTGACTCCATGTTCTTAGAAGGCTAATTTATTATTATATTATATCATGCTATATATTATATTATATTATATTATATTATATTATATTATATTATATTATATTATATTATATTATATTATATTATATTATATTATATTATATTATATTATATTATATTATATTATATTATATTATATTATATTATATTGCTATATCTTGCTATATTATATTATATTATGCTATGCTAACACTATACTAAATAATAGAAAAAGGATACAGACAGAAGCTTATAAGGAATGATTATTAAAACTTGTTACTGCTTTGAGTCCTGACACAGCTGGCTGTGATTGTCATTAAGTCAAAACAATTCACATGAAACCAATCAGACATTCACCTGTTGGATAAACAATCTCCAGCCACATTCCAAAGCAGCAAACACAGGAAAAGCAATGAGATAATTATTATTTTCCTTTCTCTCTGAGGCTTCTCAGCTTCCCAGGAGAAGAAACCTTGGCAAAGGGGTTTTTCAGAAAATGTGACAAATCCCCAGTGCTGGGATGGGAGCAGGGGCTGGCCCAGGGTTTGTGGGCTCTGAGTGCTCCAGGGGCTGTGCTCAGAGTGCCCCTGGTGCTGCAGCATCCCTGCAGACACAGACCTGAGTGCACTGAAGAGCTGCTGTGCTACTTTTCTTTTCCAGGACATGGAAAACAAAATCAGAAGTACACTGAATGAGATTTATTTTGGAAAGACAAAGGACATCGTTAATGGGCTGAGGTAAGGGACCCACAGTGGGTGGGGGACCCTTTGCATCCCTGCAGTGCCACCCCAGCCTTGAGCTGCTTGGTTTTCCCCTCCCTGTGCTGGGGCACAATTTTTGTTTTGTGGAGTTCAGGGAACTCTTCTGCTGCAGAAATCTGAAGCAATGTTTTAATCCCTTGTTCCTTCACCAGGAGTAAAACAGCCCAACTAACACTTGTATTTTTGGATTATTTTTCATTAGTTTTATTCTTCACAGTCCTTAAATTCTGTCTTCTCTTTCTACTGTCCTTAAAAATATTCCCAGAATTAAGTCCTGACACGAGTGGTTTGTGGTATTGAGACTTTGTTTTAAATTATGTCTCTCTCTCAACACCACTGGTCAAAATGCAGTGTATGAGAAAAGATTAAATTCCCTGTGCCTTTCTGTGGGGAAACTGTGCTGTGCTGTTCAGCCCCTGCTCATTCCTGGACAGGATTTGGACATGGAAATCCCAAGCTGGTGATTCTTACGCTCACAGAGGAAATCACTGTGATGCCAAATCACTTCATTTTAAAGTACAGAGAGACCTCCCAGCACAGTGTGGTAATGTAGAATAACCAAAGGGCACAAATAAATGCTCTGCTCTTCCCTCGCACACTTAGATGTGGGAGAAGAGAGAAAAAATGGTGTTAATTAAACATTGGTGCTGCTGTGTGGGCAGAGGGAGCAGCAGGACCTGTGGGAGGGGTTCTGCCCCAAGCCCAGCTCAGACCAGCCTCAGTTTCCTTTGTGCTGAGCAGGGTTTAGCCAGGAAGCTTTAATTACATCAGAGGGAATCTGTAATTGAGCCTTTCTCTTGTGAACATTGCCTTGAGCTGCTGCGGTTGGATCTCTGCTGTCTCCCCATCCCTCAGGTCCTGGCCCTGTGTGCAGGAACCACCCAGAGCCCCTGGCTCCCCCGGCCTGTCCCTGCTCCTTCTCTCCTCTTGTGTCCCCTTCTCCTCCCTGGAGGTTCCCAGGCCCCAGCTCTGTGTTACCAAGTTCTTCTGACTGTTCTTTTCCCTGTTTGCTCCCTGGTTTCCCACTGCTCTCTGTAGATCTATCGATGCTATTCCTGACAACCAAAAGTATAAGCAGTTGCAGAGGGAACTTTCTCAAGTGTTGACCCAGCGCCAGATCTACATCCAGCCTGATAACTAAACCAATCCAGGTACCCCTGCTGCCTGTGAGGTGTGAGCCAGCACTAAACCAGGACTCACCAGCCCAGCCCCTGCATGGTAACGGGAAGAACTAACCCCTAATCCCACAGGGAGCAGCCAGCCCAGCCTCCTGGGGCTGGCTCCGTGCTGGGGTTCTTGTTTTCAGTGTTTTCTCCTCCCTCATGGAATCCTCACGCTCGGAACTGGGGCAGGATTTACTACTTTGCACTCTGGCTCGGGAGCAGGAAAGGAGCACGTGGAGTGCTGTGGGATTGCCTGATTCCATCCAGCATTCCCAGGACTCTGTCCCTTGGGCACCAGCAGTTCTTTATGCCTGTGGTACTCCACTTCCATGAAGAAATTCCCTGTAATCCCAGTGTACTCCCTGCAGAATGAAATCCTGGGAGTGTCACAGTTTGGAAAAAAAAAAAAGATTCTGGTTCTTCCCATGATTTCAGAGTAAAGGTGTGCTCACCCACACACCTTCCCTGTGAGCCTGGTGGAGTTTGAGCTTCCTTGCAGCTTGAGCCTCCGTCCTGCTCAGGCTCACTCAGACATGGCCAGCCTCCCCTGCTCGTGCTCTGGAGCCTCCAGAGGGATCTGGTGCTGTGCTCATGGCTCTGGAGCTCTGAGTGTCAGGGCAGTGACTAACCCTGAGCCTCCCTAACCTTCCACTCCCGTTCCTAACCAGTTACAGATGGTGTTTCAAACGCACTCAGCTGACGAAGGGGGAAACTCAACTCACTGTTTGTCGATAGTGGCCAAGAACCACTTCTTCAGCCTGTGACAAATGCAAATATAAATGTATATGTTTTTATTAAAGCAGCAGAAGTCTCCAGAGACAAGAGAATGGAAATACTGTTACAAAAATGGTTGGAAAATCACCACCACGAAGAGCAGCCTTGTTTACAGGAGACAGCAACCAGGGAAAATGAGGTTGCTGTGAATCACAGAATCCCAGACTGGTTTGGGTTGGAAGGGCTCTTAAAGCTCATCCAGTTCCAACCCCCTGCCATGGGCAGGGAGAGCTTCCACTATCCCAGGTGCTGTAAAGGCTGTGAAATGTGGTGGGGAGAAATTCTACCCAACTGCATCCTACCGCTTCTCTGGGGTAGCCACTCTGGAAAAGTTTGGTCCTGGATAGAACCCATTCTATCAATTTATTTAAGAGGGGCCTTTTTAAAAGTGGAAATTTCTTATTATCTTACTGAAATCAGAGGTTCCTCCACAGGCATCTCCCAGGACAGCAATCCCAGGTGATTCCTGACAGGTGGAGCTTTTCCTCTGTACTTTCAGGCAAAGGGAATCCCTGCAATAACCTTGTGACAGTGTCTCTGTTCTTCAGCTG
This sequence comes from Emberiza elegans, assembly GCA_024865655.1. Lineage (NCBI taxonomy): Eukaryota > Metazoa > Chordata > Aves > Passeriformes > Fringillidae > Emberiza > Emberiza elegans. Next base: position 7,301,455 of record JALJVW010000067.1, on the reverse strand, counting down.
CTTTGATCACTCATTCCTTAGGGAAGGTACCAAAAAAGGCAAATTTGAGAGCAGAACCTCCGGCTGCTTTTCCCAGCGGTGCAAAGGCTGGTGCGGGTGTGAACAGAAGGGTCAGAGCTCCCCAGCCCAGCCCTTCTCCGGGTGGGGCTGGGTTTTCTCTGGACCTGGGGGCAGCAGGAGCTGTGACCCCCCTGGCTGTGGGATGCTGGGCTCTGCAGTCTGTAACAGAAACCTCGGGAGCCTCCCTGCGGCAGCCGGGGCTGAGCGGAGCTGCTGGGGCAGCCTTGGGTGCCTTCCTTGCCAGAGTGAGTTTGGCTTTGTGTTCTCACTGAGTGGTCACTTCACTTCTGCTTCCCGGGCTCCAGCAGGCAGCGCTGAGCCTGGGCTCAGGGGCTTCTCCTTCCTCCTGACTCCCAGGACTGCTCCCAGCCCTTCCCTGCCTCTGACCCCCCTTTCCTTCTTCCCCACAGGTCTGTGCAGACTTTTGCAGACAAATCAAAACAAGAAGCTCTTAAAAACGACCTGGTGGAGGCTTTGAAGAGGAAGCAGCAAAGTTAAAGTCCTGTCAGTGCTAACCAGCCATGCCATGCACTCTTAGATTCCTTTCCTAGAGAATCATCCCTGCCCTTTTCTGTTGGTCACGTCACGATTTGCATCCAATACTCTCCATGCAGCGCCATCCTCTCCCCATGAATAAAGCTGTACAAACTTTTTCAGTCTCTGAGGCCTACTTTGCACCACATTTTACTATTGAGACCTTAGGCTCTGTTCCTGTAGAAGTCCATGTATTATTTTTTTCTCCTCCCCCCTTTCCCACCCTCCCCCATTTATATGCATCACCACAGATCATTGTTTGTCTTTTCCTCCCTCACCCCTCCTGCCTTTTGTTACATTGGTGTAAAAAATGTAAAACAAAAATTTATTAAATACTGTGGTGTGTGAAAGAGGAAGAACTGGAAAAACAAAAAAAAAAAAAAAATAATCTATTCCACGTATGTTTGGGGGCTGGGCACAGGGGCTGGCTGGAGGGAGGGAGGGAAGAGAGGGTGTCCTGGGGGTTGTACAATACTGAGTAACCCAGATGTGCAGGAGATGGTGATTTCGAGACCTGCTGAAAGTTCTGCTCTTCTATAGCCTGGTTCCAAGGCGCTTTTCTGTCAATTTTTATGGAATGCAAAAGGGGTTTTTGTTTTGATTTTTTGTTTTTTTTGTAAAGCTTAAATTGAATCTACATCTGATACTTGAGCCTCCATACTAAAAAATGGAAAAAAAGAAAAGGAAAAAAAAATACTAAAACAATAAAAACAACAAAAAAAATCCCAGGAAGATGTTTGTGTGATCGTGTCCTCCTTGTTTCTCTTTCCTTCCTTGCAGGATTACTTGGGGTTTTTGTCCCACTGCAGAAATGTTTGTCTGGAAGGGGGTGTGATGTCCCTCTGCTCTTTGGCCTTGTGTTACACACTCTGGTGCCCTTCCAAGGTGCTGGGATTGGTGCTCCAGGCATCCAGCACCTGTATATCCAGGTGTGTCCAGGGGAGAAGGTGGATTGGGGCTCCAGGCATCCTTAACCCTGGGCAGAGGGGCTGTGCTGGTGTGGGTGGGTGCTCCACTCTCTCCTGCTGGAAACAAAGCTGCTCCCAGCCCAGCCCTGCTTCCTGACCTTCCCTGCTCGAGAAGCACTGTGCTGAGTTCAGGGCCCCCAGAGGGGCATAAACCCATCAGTGTTGCAGATAAACTCAACAGGTTAAAGGTAAATTCATCAGACTGAGGATAAATTCATCAGACTGAGGATAAATTTGTCAGGTTGATAAATTCATCAAGGATAGAGGGCAGGAACTGAAAACCAGAGTGAGCAGCTCTGCTCTTCTGCTGGGGAACAGCAATGGAGCAACTTCCCCAAGGAATCCACGCAATTAAAACATGGGTGAGGCAAAAAATGAGAAGTCAGAGAAATGGGACTGTGAGACTCATTAGGAAAAGGCAGGAGCTGCCAAGCAAAGCAGCAAAATGAAACCAAGGGAGGCAGGTGGGGAAAGATGTGTTTTATAGATGGGTGAGCCGTGCTAATTAAATAAGGTGTGGACTGAACACTTTGGTTCTGCTGCTCCTTCCCCACTGGATCCAGCCCTGTGTGTCTTCCAGAAGGAGCTGAGGGGGCAGCTGTGAGGTCACAGGGTTGTGTCTGAGGCAGGTCAGTCTTCCTGTCCCCTTCCCACTCAGGCTCTCCCCACATTTTTCAGCACCATGGAAGTTCCAGATCACCCCTGGCAGATGCAGCAGTGAGCGGGCTCAGCTGTGGGGCACCGGAGCAGCGAAGAGCAGCTGAGGTATCCAAACATTCCCTTTGATCCTGAAAGCATCATTGGTATCCAAGAGGCACCAGGTGTCCCAGCAGCATCCTCTGCCACTGCCTTGGCAGCACAACGTGTCACCCACGGGCTCAGGGCCTCTTCTGCCAGGAGCCACCAGGATGGAGGGGCTGGTCTGGCCAGCCCTAAGGCATGTGCCTTCCTCATGTGCACCCTCCTCCTCCTCTCCCTGCAGGGCAGGTCCCTCTGTCAGCTCTCTGGGCTCTCATCTGGCTCCCCCAGGAGGGCACCCCTCTCCTCGAGGGTGCCAGGCCGTCCTTTCCTGTAGGCCAGGAACTGGAAGGAGATCTGGGGAGAAGTCAAGGCTCTGCACACTCACAGGGGGAGCTGGGGATGCTCTGGGTGTCGGCACCCCGAGATTGTGCCCGGAGGGCTGGGAACGGGACAGGGAGCTCAGTGCAAAGCAGGGGCTGAGGCATTTGCCAGCCAGAGCAGCACCACAGATCCCCAGGGCGCAGCACCACCACCCTCCTGCCCAGCCCTGCCCAGCCCTGCCCGTCCCGCTGCCCTGCCAGGCCCTGGCAGCATGGATCCCAGCCCAGGGGAAAGGATACAACCACGTCCAGGGCCAGCACGCCCAGGCTGCCCACCAGCCAGGGCAGGTGGTGCAGGATGTAGTCACCTTGGCCCTGGCCTGGCTCTGGGTTCTTCAGGAGGACACTGAGGCCATACAGGGAATTCCCCAGCATCACCAGGGCAAAGAGAGAGTAGGAGACCCCACTGGTGGATTTCCTCTTGTACTGGGAAAAGAGGGAGAGGAGAGGAGCTTGGGTGCAGCTCTCCTAAATCTCTCTACAACTATTAATTTAATCATGCCATTAATCATGCTCTGCCCCAGCATTAAAAAAGAGAAGTGGTGACTCAGTGCTGGGAGTCTTTTAGCTCTCCTTTGGCTTGTAAATTAGACAAAACGAAAGCCCCACCCCCAAAATGTTGGTAGGTTAAAGGGAGGGGAGAAAAATAAATACAGGAAAGTAGTCCCTTATGGAATGATCAGAGATGGGGCCTGGGACCTCCGAGCAGAGAGGACAAAGGAGAACCCCCAGGGAGAAAGGAGAACCACGGGGAGAAAGGAGAACCCCCCCAGGAGAGTCCCCAGCCCCCGGGGAGTGCCAGGTGAGGAGCCCCAGGCTGGGCACTCACGTTGGTGCAGATCTGGGGCACTCGGGAGCACAGGTAGAGCACGGAGGAGATGGAGCCGACGGTAAATCCGATGATTTCAGTCCTGGAGAAAGGCTGCAAGGCAGGGGCGGGGACAGGGACAGCCCCAGGGCTCAGAGCCCCAGCACGGCCACACCCACCCCGCGTGTGCCCCGCTCCCCTCCTCTGACAGCCCGCCGATAATTACAGCTGGTAATTAACACTTCACCTTGCCACAGGAGAATACCCAGTGCGGTCTGTTATAACGGGAATTGGGTTTGCTTCGCTCAGAGAGGTCCTTTTCTATTGCCAGAGCAAAACTTTTCTGCAAACCTACTTTCAGTTTCAGCCAACTGATGCACTTCCTTGTTTTGATTTTCAGTAATATATATAAATGTGGATAATTGGAAGAAGAATTAAAGGGGAGTAGTCTTACAAATTTCCTCAACACAGGAACCACATTTTTTAGTCCATCCTATGCAGCTGCCTGAGATAAAGTCTGTTTGCAAACAGAGATGTGGGAAATGTGAGGTTTGCTGACTCTTGAGCAGGCCCATAGAAGTGCTTGAAGTGTCTGAAATGCCCTGAAATGTCTGAAATCCTGCAGCAAAGTGTTCCTGGATTTTAGAAGAATCTTTGAAAAAGTTCTCTTGCCAGTGCCATCTTCCTAGACTCTAACAGCCTCCTGGAGAACAACTTGGCCCTAAAATAGGAACAGCCCCTAACCCCAAAACACGTGGTGGGGTCCAGGGTGGTTTTTTTGGGATCACAGCACCCAGCAAGGCATCCCCACCCAGACCTCGATCCCATCTCCCAGATTTAGGAACTGGCTCACCTTTGGTCCAAGCTCATCCCCAGGAGCTGACAGCAGAGACCTCCCCTTGAAAGCCCCTGGAGCCTCGGGGCTGGCACTGCCCAGGAGGGAGAGGCTGGGCAGGGACCCCACGGAGAGGAACACAAAGGCTGCATTGATGGGAGCAGGGACTGCAGAGAGGCAAACAGAGCCCGATCAGGGAGAGCCCAGCAACCCCCAACAGCCCCAGGGTGCCAGGACCCTCTTGGGGTGAAGAAACCTCCAAGCTCCTCCTTATCTCACCAGGGACTGAGCAACCTCTGATCTCTCCCTTATCTCACCAGGGGATGGGGCAGTGGCTGCTGTGGGTGACTGGTGTGATTTATCTGCCAGTGATGTGCCCAATTTGTGCCTTATCAGGGAGGAAACTGCTCCTATCTTTGAGTTTAGGGCTCTATAGAATCATCCCCACTAGCAGATTCCACTATCTTAAGTCACTCTCAAATCCCTGCCAGAGCAAGCCCTGCTGTGGCTTATTTGTTAGTAGTAATTTACTATTTCCCAGTAATTTTTAGTGATTATATTCAGTAAGCAAGCTCTCCAGCTTAACAAAACCATGGATCTGATGGGTCAAATACCAATTGGCAATAACTTTACCTGTCTTTACTAAGTTAAACAATCACCCCAGTCCCAAGGAGCCCATTTGGGGTTCAGCAGTGCTGGAAAGGGGATTTTCTCTGTTTTCTCTGTCTGTTTAAACCCTGCAAAAACTGCTCAGATTCCCTTTTCACTCCAGTTGGACAGACAGAAACCTCCCTGTCAAGTTTTGGCCCCAAAACAGTGGGGAAACTTTCCCCCTTTCCCTTCCAGCACTGCCCAAATCAGGAGTTCTGTGATTCCCAGCTCTGAGGTGGAGTCACCACATAACTGGGGGGATTTATTTGTTTCTGTGCCCCCTGAGGCTCATGGGGGGGTTGTTTTCAGCCTGGACACCACGGGGAGGTGGGGGTTGCAGGATCTGCAGAAGCCCCAGGCCCAGCCTGTAGCTGTTTGTTGGCTTTGGCTCTCCTAGGGGATCAAATTATCCAAGGGAAAAAAAACCACAAAAAAACCCCACCGACCCAGCAAGCAGCAAGAGGCATCATCTACTGACTGTGCCTGGAATCTCCCAGGCTCCCAGAGTCCCCTGGAATCCCCCGCTCCCTGCTCCCAGTGCCCAGGGCAGCAGAGGCCCCCCGTGCCCCAACTCACAGGCTCGGCCCCTGTTCTTCACCCGGTAGTAGCAGTAGAGGGACAGCATGGCCAGGTCTGCCAGCACGTAGTAAACGGCCGTGTACACCTGCGGGGAGGGGAAAGCTGGGGACACCCACGGGGACCTGGGGGGCTCCCACAGGGCTGCTCCCTGCCCTCCCGGTGTCCCTGGGGACAGGGGAGTGTCCTGGGGGGAGAAGGGAACAGCCCCAGAGGGAGGGAAAGGAGGAACTCGGGGATGGAGAAGGGAGCGTCCCTGGGAGAGAAGGGAAAACACCAAGAGGGGGAAAAGGGAGCATCCCCGGGGAGGGACAAGGGAGCATCCCTGGGGAGGGACAAGGGAGCATCCCCAGGGAGGGACGAGGGAGCATCCCCGGGGAGGGACGAGGGAGCATCCCCAGGGAGGGACAAGGGAGCATCCCCGGGGAGGGACGAGGGAGCATCCCCGGGGAGGGACGAGGGAGCATCCCTGGGGAGGGACAAGGGAGCATCCCTGGGCAGGATGAGGGAGCACCCCCAGGGAGGAACAAGGGAGCATCCCCGGGGAGGAACGAGGGAGCATCCCGAGGGAGGGAGGAGAGAGAATCCCAAGGGAGGGAGGAGGAAGCATCCCTGAGAGAGAATGGACCACACCCGGAGGGAAAAAGGAGCAAGCCCAGAATGGGAGAGGGGAGCATTTCCAGGGGGCAAAGAGGGAGCATTCCCCGGCAGTTTGGGTCCCGGGTTCCCAGCGCTGGATACAGCAGCTGCCAGCCCCTCCCTCCTCCCTGGAGCTGGGCTGTCGGAGAGCCGGCCCGGTACCTGCAGGGGCAGCTGATCAGCCAGGAAGGAGCCGATGAGGTTGAGGAGGTCTCCGCCCAGCCATCCCAGCAGGAAATAGATGGAGAGAGCCTGGTCCATGATGCCCGTTCTGCAGGCCTGGTAGAACTGCCTGCAGGGCATTGGGCAGGGGAACAAACATCACCTCAGCGCCTTCAGCGCTACCGGGGAGCCATCCCCAGGATTCCTGTGGATCCCAAAGCAGTCGCGGGAGGAAAAGCAAGGCCACACGCTCCCCTGGCCCCAGGGAGAACTCCTGAGCCCCACCGGCGCCCACCGAGCGCCCTGTGGGAGGAGCAGGAGGATGATCCCAGGGAGGGGAGGATGATCCCAGCTCCAGGATCCTCCCCTCGGGTTGCGAAAGAACCGTGACTCCTCATGTGCCTCTCTGCCACCCCTGTGTCAGCACTTCCAAGTACCCCAGGGCTCCTGGGGACGGGACATTCCTTCTGCAGTGTGACCTGTCCTGCCGGCCCTGCACGTGCCTGACGTGGGACATTCCGGCTGGCGAGCACAGCGACAACACCGCGGCCACCGCCGGGCTCCGGGGCTGCGCTGCCGGCTGCCCTCACCCTGCCGGGACCTCGCTGCTTCTGCCGCGGGGATTTAATGATTCCGGCACCCTGCGCTTGCCAGAGGGCGTCTGCCATCCCGCGGGAAGGGCTGCCTGGATGTGGGGGCGATACTCGGGGATTTGGGAGCGGTCCCCAGAAATTCGAGAGCGGTCCCCAAAAATTCAGGAGCAGTTTCTCATAAATTCAGGAGCAGTACTCGGGGATTTGGGAGCGGCACCCAGGGGTTCGGGAGCGGTCCCCGGGGGTTCGGGAGCCTTCCCCAGGGATTTGAGAGCCTTCCCCAGAAATTCGGGAGCGGTACTCAGGGATTTGGGAGCGGTCCCCGGGGATTCGGGAGCGGTCCCCAGGGGTTCGGGAGCGGTCCCCAGGGGTTCGGGAGCGGCACGCCGGGGATTCGGGAGTGACCCCCGGGGATTCAAGAGCGGTACTCGGGGATTTGGGAGCGGTACTCACGGGAAGGCTGCGGCGATGAAGCAGCCGATAGAGCCCAGCCCCAGCACGATGCTGGCGACATCCCGGCTGTCCTGGGCACACTCATGGAACACATCCATGATCCAGCGGGAGCCGTTGGGACAATCGGAGAGATTCCCAGAGGGGAGACCCCTCCAGCGCCGCGCAGCCATGGAACTGCTGGGATAACAGGGAGAATTTAATGACACTGGGGAACGAAAGATCTGTGGGAGGGACAAGTCTGGGGATGCTCCGGGTACTGGCTCATGTTGGAAAAATGCGTCGTTAATAGATAATTCACCTTTATTGGTTTTGTTGCCAGCCTGGCAGCGTCTGGCCTCAAAGGAGAAACAGAAGAAATCAAAGAAGAAGAAGAAATAAAGAAGGGGAAATAAGAGGAAAAGAAGGAGGGAAGGGAAAAAATAAAAAAAAATTTTAAAAAGGAAAAGAAAAAAAAAAAAAAAAAAAAAAAAAAATGAAATGGAAGGGGAAAAAAGAAGCAGAAGAAAAGGAGAAGTGAAAAAAAAGCTGGGGGAGAATAAATAAAAAAGCCGGAATCAACCCAACCTGTCCTCGCAGCACCGGCACTCGCCTCTTCACCGACGCGGTTCGGAACTGTATTTTTCCTTGAAAACCCGCTCGTTTTGAAACCTGGGCTGTTTTTCTTTGCGAATCCACAACTCCTCAGACACCCGCCGGGTTTCCCTTGCCGCTGTCCCAGACCCTGCCCAGTTTCCTCCGCTGCTCTCGCAAACCCTGCCGGGTTCCCTTTAACGCTGTCCCAAGCCCGCCGCTCCTCTGCCGCTTGCTCAGGAAGTTGCCGGACACCGGCAATTTTTCAAAGTGTGAAATCAGCGAGCCTTTTCACAGAGTCGCTGCGTTGCCCCGCGCTGCCCGCGGGTTCCCAGCCCTGCCTTTCCCAAAGTTGCTGTTTTTTCCCGAGCTCGGTGTGCCCGGGCCCGGCCCCGCCGTGTGAGGGGCCGGGCCGGGCGGGGCCGCGCAGGCGCGATGGCGGGGCGGGCAGTGAGGGCGGCGATGGCGGCGGTGGCGGGCGGCGGGGCCCGGCCCGCGGTGGTGCTGGGGGCTATGGAGATGGGCCGGCGAGCCGGGCCCGAGGCGAGCGCCGAGCTGCTCCGCGCCTTCCTGCGCCGCCGGTACCGCCTCGTCGACACCGCCTTCATGTACGCGGGCGGAGAGTCCGAGCGCATCCTGGGCGCGCTGCTGGCCGGCGGCACCGAGCCCGGTAGGCCGGCGGAGGGCGGGCTGCCCTCGGGGAGAGGGGCTGCCCTGAGCAGAAGGGGCTGCTTTGCCAGGCTGACACTGTCCTTGAGGAGAAGGGACTTGGCCAGGGGTCTCCCTCTGTGAGGGGGGGGGTCCTTTCCTGAGGAGAAGGGATTTCCCTGAGGAGAGGGGACTTGCTGGGAGCCGTGCCCTGAGGAGAGGGTCCTCCCTTGAGGAGGGTCGTGCCTGAGGAGACGGGCTCATCTCTTCTGCCAGGCTGACACTGTCCTTGAGGAGATGAGCCTTGCCCAGGACTCGTTCCCTGAGGAGCGGGGTCTTCCCTGTTAGGCTATGCCCTCCCTGAGGAGATGGGACTTCCCTGTGTGTTCCCTGTTAGGCTATGCCCTCCCTGAGGAGATAGCACTTCCCTGGGGAAGGAGAAGGGTCTTCCCCGACCAGTCTGAGGCCGTTCCCAGGGGCAAGGGCCCTCCCCAGAGTCCATTCCCTGAGGACAGGGATCTTCCCTGCCCGGCTGACTCCCTCCCCAAGGAAAATGGACTTGCCCCAGGCCCATCCCCATAGACCAAGAGTTTTCCCTGCTGATGCCATGCCTGAGGGGAAGGGACCCCTGTACTAGTGCTGACCCCAGACCTTGAGGAGCAGACCTTCCCTGCCTGGGGCAGACCCTCTGCTCTGCAAGGACTGAGCCCCCTCTGCCAGGCTGACAGGATTCCTGAGGAGAGGCACCTTCCCTGAAACACCTCAACACTTAAGTCAATTATCCCCACCCCTCCTCAAGGTGGAAACATCCTTGCTCATTTTTCCTCTCTCTGCCAGTGGAAGTGGCCACCAAGGCCAACCCGTGGGATGGGAAGACGCTGAAGCCAGAGAGCGTGCGCTCCCAGCTGGACACATCCCTGCAGAGGCTGCAGAGGACGAGTGTGGAGCTCTTCTACCTCCACGCTCCTGACCACAGCACCCCAGTGGAGGAAACCCTGCGTGCCTGCAACGAGCTGCACAAAGAGGTGAAGTGCAGAGTCCAAGCCTGGACAATCCTTGATTCCCTCCTTTCCACTGCTTTTTTTTAAACCAGGGCTGCTTGTGCCCATCTGCAGTGCTGGGTTTGTGCAGCTCTGCAAAGGGGAGCAGAGCTGAGCAGCCACTGCTCTTTGTGTGCTCACGTGGTGCACTTTGTTCCCAAGAGCTCTTGGAACATCTGGACTTTGCTTCCAGCCCTGTTAATAGTCTGGGTTAAGATTAGTGCTGGTAATGGGTAAAGAATTCCTGAGTTTCATTTATCTGGTTATATCATTTAAACAAGAAGGTGTGAATTCCAAATGAACAGAAAATGGGGAATATTTTTGTCACATCTTAATAATTCATAGTCTGTCAGAAAAGGTGGACAGGAATTAACCCTTCTGCACTAAAATTTGGTGTCTGTCCTTTTCACTGTACCTTTTGTGCTGTCTGGGTCCAGATGAACTTTGAAACACTGGAACTGAATTACCTTTTATTCCTCTGCAGGGGAAGTTTAAAGAGCTTGGCCTGTCAAACTACGCTTCATGGGAGGTGGCAGAAATCTGCACCATCTGCAAGTACAACAACTGGGTGATGCCAACTGTGTACCAGGTGAGGGATGGGGGAGGCTTGGATTTGGGCTCCCCAAATCTAGGACCAGCCCCAGTGTGCCAGATTTAAACGCAGAAGGAATCTGCTGCAGTTAGTCTGGGAAGTCACAGTCACTGAGGTTGGAAAAGACCTTCAGTCCCAGCTGTGCCCAGTGCCCACCTTGTCACCCAGCCCAGAGCTCTGAGTGCCATGTCCAGGCCTTCTTTTGACACCTCCAGGGATGGGGACTCCAACACCTCCCTGGGCAGCCCCTTCAAGGCCTGAGCACCCTTTCAGTGAGGAAGTTCAGGAAGCTGAGCGAGGTCGCTGCTCAGAAACAGCTCAGTGTGTTCATTGCTGGAGCCGGCGACTCCCCTGCCATGGAACTTCAGTAATCTGCAGTCCTTCAGCGAGTCTGTTCCTAAGCACATCATCACCTCGTGTGACCTGAAGCTGCTCTCTGGGATGGGCATTGCCAGGGAAGGGTGGGAAGAGGCAGCTGCTGTGCCCTGAGCTCTGTGTGAGGCTTCTCCCACCCCATGCAGGGAATGTACAACGCGACCACGCGCCAGGTGGAGGCCGAGCTGTTCCCCTGCCTCAGGCACTTTGGGCTGCGCTTCTACGCCTACAACCCGCTGGCAGGTACAGGGACAAGGCCTTGGGACAAAGCTCTGAGGAGTGGGGGCTCTGCAGAGCCAGCCCATCCCCAAACTGCTGCTCCCTTCCCTCCCAGGGGGGCTGCTGACCGGCAAGTACAAGTACGAGGACAAAGACACGCGCCAGCCCACTGGGAGATTTTTTGGGAATGACTGGGCTCAGGCCTACAGGGACAGGTATGTCCTGAGCTGACAGACAAGCAGGAATGGCTGCATGAAAAAAACACTCTAATAGTCAGCTGAGAGGAAGCAGAATTGACCAAAGCTTGGGGTTATGTCAGCACACGTGGTTGGGGCTGTGGTGTGTGACTGAGCTCTGCAGGGTGGTTTTTAGGCTCAGCATCCTCACAGCTCCCAAGGGAGACTGCAGAAGTCCTCAGAGGCTACAAAGAGTTGTATGAGGCTTCCTGAAAGCCTTTTGATTGGAATATAGATGTGCCACTGACTGGAGATCACCATGCCAATAACAATGATTTTTTTTTTGGCAGGTACTGGAAAAAACACAATTTTGAGGGAATTGCACTGGTAGAAAAAGCTCTGAAAGAGGCTTATGGCTCCACTGCACCCAGCCTGGCATCTGCTGCACTGCGCTGGCTCTACAACCACTCCAAACTGCAGGTGAGAGCTTGGCTGGGCACTGCTGCCAGCACTCACAAACAGGGACATTTCAGCGTAGGTGTCTTTTAATCCTGTGGGATTGTGGCATTCCAAAGTGAATACTGGTGTAGACTCTGCCAGGCAGCAGGAGTGAGGCAGCTCTGCCTTTTCCTATGTGGTGAGAGCTGGAAACTTCAAGTGGAAAATTTTAGGTGCCAGTTACTGGGGTCTTGGCTTCCCTGCAAGGAGAGGACTCACCTTTCACTGGACTAGGAAACTAATGCTTAGTGTTCCTGATGTTCCCTAAATGGTCCCGTAGCCCATCATAAAGTAGGATTTGGCAGCTTCTGAGGATTTGGGGTGACTTGGGAATGTCCTGGCCTAGTGAGCAGAATTTGTGGTGTCAGTTGCTTAATTCCATCAGAGTACCCCAAGGAGATGGGCGAGATCAGCTCCAAAACCCCACACCTGGTTCCTGAGTGGGTTAATCTGAGCTGTTTCCACTGGAAAAGGGAAGGCATTCTGCAGAAATATGGGAGCTTTACTCAGCCTTTGACACAGCACAAGGACAGAAGGAGTTCTAGCCCCAGCCCAACAAGGACAAAGGTGTCCCTCAGGTTTTCTCCAGTCCCAAATGCTGCTCTGTGTGTAGCACTGTCCCTCAGGGATCCCAGCTGCACAGCCACCCCCAGCCTGGCCCTGCTGTACCTTTCTTCAGGAGTTCTTTGGTGGAAAGAAATGCTTTGTTTGGCCCACAGTACTCAGGAGGTGAACTTCGAGATCAGCAACACCTCCCATCTGTTCGCAGGGTTCTCTTGGAGATGCAGTGATCATTGGGATGTCCAACATGGAGCAGCTGGAGCAGAACCTCAACTACAGCGAGGAGGGTCCCCTGCTGCCAGCTGTGGTGCAGGCATTTGACGAGGCCTGGAACCTGAGTGCCCACGACTGCCCCAACTACTTCCGCTAGGGAGGGAAGGCTGGCACACCTGGCACAGGCTCTGGAGACTCGGGAGAGGTACTGCCCAGCCTGCCCTCCCATCCACGGCTGGAGGGCTGTGGGTGTTTCCTGAAGCAGTGAAGCTTTGTAGGATCCACACCCGTGCCTTATCCTCCCTGCCAGCCCCTCAGCTCCCCCAGCACAGCCCGTGATTCAGGATGCAGCTGATCAGGAAAATGAACACCTTAACGAGGTGAAGACCCCTGTTCTGCTGTAATGTGAAATCTTAAATAATTACATAGAAGAATAAAATCTCTTTCTAGTGCAGAGCCCATCTCTGACCTGTGCCTGGAACCTGGCATCTTTTTGGCAGCACCTGGGGACTTTGAATCACAGAATATCAGGGTGGTTTGGGTTGGACAGTCCTTAAATCTCATCTTGTTCCACCCCCTGCCATGGGCAGGGACAACTTCCACTATCCCAGGGTGCTCCAAGCGCCATCCAGCCTGGCCTTGGACACTTCCAGGGATAAGGCAAAATTCCAAGGGTTGAGCTAAGGATCTTCTGTGTCGGAATAACAAACCTCAGCATCTTTTCCCTTTGTGCTCTATCAAAATTCCATTACATTTACACCCTTCCTGCCCAGTTTTCATGTCTGAGCTGGCATTTCCTCAGATCCCAGGATCCACCATCACTAAACAAGAGCAACAGCAGCAACAACTGTCTGAAGTTTCACATAGATATTTATATAAATATAAAAAAAAACATAGGTCATTTTCTATAAAAATCATCCCAGTCCAGGTGTACCCAGGGAAGGGAAATATCCTCCTCTTTTTGTCCCTAAAATAGAACTGTCTGGTGGCCAAGCTGTTAGTCCTCACTGCTGTCATCATCATCATCATCATCCTCATCTTCCTCCTCCTCTGCTGCGTCTCCCACGAGCTTCTGGAAGTCTCCTGTCTCAGAATTCCACACAAACTTCATGGTGACTTTAAACTCTGCCATCTCGTAGCCAAAGAGTTTCTAGGAGAGGACACAAATGGACACAAAGTAAATCAGGAATGATGGATGTCTCTGTGCCCAGCCTAGCAAAACAGTAAATTCTGCTTCCAGGTAGGAAGTGGAGCAAAGCAGGAACCAAAATAATTACTGCTGAGTTTTAGGAGATGTGTTAATGAATTATTTTGTGTCAGGAAGCAGGGCTGCTGTGTTACTCACCAGCACACGGGCCTGTTCTGGGGTGAGAACGTCCCCTTCCTTGCACACTTCATAATCCGACAGCAGCGTCACCACTCCTGCAGAGCAAAACCCCTGGAAATGGGATCCCAGGCCCTGGGGGCAGAGCCAGGACTCCCTCCAACACCACCCCTTGGAAATGACACCTTCCCATGGAGCATCAGAGCACCCCAAGGAGAGAGATCAGCTCCAAAACCCCACACCTGGTTCCTGAGTGGGTTCTGAGCTGGAAAAGGGAAGGCATTCTGCAGAAACCTGGGGGCTTTACTCAGCCTCTGACACAACTTTGGTAACAACAGCACAAGGACAGAAGGAGTTCTAGCCCCAGCCCAACAAGGACAACAAAGGTGTCCCTCAGGTTTTCTCCAGCCCCAAATGCTGCTCTGTGTGTAGCACTGTCCCTCAGGGATCCCAGCTGCACAGCCACCCCAGCCTGGCCCTGCTGTACCTTTCTTCAGTGCCGTGGGCAGCCCCAGCTGCCGCAGCTGCGGCTCCATGGAGTGGGGGAACTGCTCCAGGGGCCCCGTGTCCAGGCTGACCCCGTAGGGAGCCTTGTTCCCAGCACGGGCAAAGTCCAGCTCCCGGAACTTGGAGAACCACCTGGGACATGGGGGGGCAACAGGAGCTTCAGCTGGGGCAGGAACAGCCCTGGGCTCACACAGGGACTGGGGCACGGCCTCCCCAGGGTCTGGTCCTGCTTAGGGAGGTTGTGGCTGCCCCTGCATCCCTGGAAGTGCCCAAGGGGGTGGAATGAGATGGGCTTGAAGGTCCTTCCCTGCCCAAACCCTTCCATGATTTCTGCTGTCGCAGGAGGGGCTGACAAAGGCCCATGAGACCATCCCTGCTCTAAGGGAAGCAGCAGGGCCTGCTGGGGTTTTGTGGCAACAGAAAGGCTGTGCCAGGCTGGTACTCACTCATCCACCTCGTCCCTGGTGCGGTTGGTGAAGAGCAGCCCGACCTCCCCTCTCAGGTGTTTGCTGACCTGGAAGAAAGGAGCATCCATGGGGATTGGGGAGCAGCAGGGACTCACTGCAGGGGCTCAGTCCTGCACTGCTGCACCCAACAGAGCCCTCCTGGCAGGACATGGATGGACTCAGTTAACATCCCCACAGAACAGTGACCCGGGATGTGATTCCAGGATGTTCCTCCGGGATGTGGAATGCACCAGGTGAAGCTTTGGGACACCCAGAGGAAGCTCAGCAGGTACCTTGTGCAGGTTCTCCTTGTACTCGCTGCTCGGCTCCCGGCCCAGCGCCACCATCATCACCTTGTTCTTCCCGAAGAAGATCCTGCCCAGGAGGAGGAGGAGGAAGATGTCAGCCCTGGAGCTCACCCCTTGGGCATCCCCACCCCGCAGCACCCCCTGCCCACCTGCTGTGCTTCCAGGCGTTCCGCACATCCTTCAGCTTGTTGTTCCTCATGTTGGCCACCGAGAAGACGAAGATGTACTTGTAGGTGTCCACACAGCGCCGCAG
This sequence comes from Emberiza elegans, assembly GCA_024865655.1. Lineage (NCBI taxonomy): Eukaryota > Metazoa > Chordata > Aves > Passeriformes > Fringillidae > Emberiza > Emberiza elegans. The sequence goes on along the minus strand of JALJVW010000067.1, from coordinate 7,286,325 downwards.
CTGCGGGGGAGCCGTTACCGGGACCGGGACGGGCACGGGGGGGAACGGGCAGGACAGGGGAGGGCACAGGGGAGAGGACTTACCTCGGCGATCAGCGCCTGCTTGGCTTCCAGCCCCTTGCGGGGCGTCCGCGTCAGGGACACTGCGGGGACAGGAGGGAGAGAGCGTCAGGGAGCGGCGGGGATGGAGGATGGAGGAGGGATGGTGATGGAGAAGGAAACGGAGATGGGCAAGGAGATAGGGATCGGGTAAAGGAAATGGGAAGGGGACGGGGAGAGGGAGGGGGCGATGGATGGGGCCGAGAAATGAGCAAACGACAGAGAAGGGGACAGGAGTAGGGAAGGGGCCGGTGAAGGGGGTGGGGAGAGGGAAGGCGGCGATGGGGGATAGGATCGAGGAATGAGAAAGTGACGGAAAAGAGGGCAGGAGTAGGGCAGGAGACAGGAACGGGGAGGAGAGGGATGTGCCCCTCAGGGACTCGGCGCGGCCCCGCTCCCACCTTTGCGGTCCCGCTTGGACTTGGGCATGGCTCTGCCGTGCTCCGAGGCCCCCGCGCCGCGCGCGGCCTGCCGGGAGCGGCCGGGGCTGTCCCGCGCGCTGCCTGCGCGCTCCCCGCGCCGCTGACGCCCTTTCACCGCGCAGGCGGCTGCGCCCGGCGGCCTCACGGCGCAGAAGGCCCCCGGGCGCCGGGGCCGCTGTCATGGCGGCAGGGTCGCTGCCGGTCCTGGGCCTGCTCTTGCTGCCTTTCCTGCTCTTGCTGCCTTGGGTCGCTGCTGTCTACGAGGACCAAGTGGGCAAGTTCGACTGGTGAGTGCCGGGGTCCAGCTGGGCCGGGTCCCCGCTCCCGCGGACAGGCCCCGGTCCCATTTCAGCGCCGCTGCCGTTCCCTCTCGCAGGAGGCAGCAGTACGTGGGGAAGCTCAAGTTCGCCTCCTTGGAGGCCTCGCAGGGCTCGAAGAAGCTCGTTGTGGCTACGGAGGAGAACGTGGTGGCCGCCCTGAACTCGCGGAGCGGCGAAATCCGTGAGTGGCCGCTTTGACGGTCCCTGGGGGGCTGGTGGTTTTGCTCCGAGGGTCCCCGCGGCGTGCCGGTGTTTGACTGAGGGTCACTGCTGGGTGCCGGTGTTTGACTGAGGGTCCCTGCGGGGTGCCGGTGTTTGACTCCGAGGGTCCCTGCTGGGTGCCGGTGTTTGACTGAGGGTCCCTGCTGGGTGCCGGTGTTTGACTGAGGGTCCCTGCGGCGTGCCGGTGTTTGACTGAGGGTCCCTGCTGGTGTTTGCCGAGGTTTGACTCGTGCCGGTGTCCCACTGCTGGGTGCCGGTGTTTGACTGAGGGTCCCTGCTGGGTGCCGGTGTTTGACTCCGAGCGTCCCTGCGGCGTGCCGGTGTTTAACGCTGAGGGTCCCTGCGGGGTGCCGGTGTTTGACTCCGAGGGTCCCTGCTGGGTGCCGGTGTTTGACTCCGAGGGTCCCTGCTGGGTGCCGGTGTTTGACTGAGGGTCACTGCGGCGTGCCGGTGTTTGACTCTGAGGGTCCCTGCGGGGTGCCGGTGTTTAACGCTGCCGTGCGGCCCTGGCGGGCGGGAGGGCTCGGCCGGCGGCTCGGAGCCCTGTCTGAGGGCTGGCTCCGTGAGCAGCCCGGGTTTAACCCCTGTCGGTAACGCAGGGACGCCTTTGCGGGCACAAACGCCCTCTGCCGTGCTCTGTCTCTCGCAGTGTGGCGCCATGTGGACAAGGGCACCCCGGAAGGAGCCATCGATGCCATGCTGATCCACGGGCAGGGTAAGGCTGTGACAGATGAGTAATGCCGTGGTGGACGCTCACAATTAACAGACAAATAACATGTATATAGGTTAAGAAAAGTTTTATAGATCTATAGTTATGTTTTACCTCCTCGTGTGGTTATCAAGGCACAGCTGGGGTTGGGACATTTGGGGAAGTTGTCACTATGGAGCCCCTGAGCTCCAGTCAGGATTTGAGGACATGAATTCCACCACTGGACAGTGAAGAAGGGGTCAATGGACAGAACGTTGGGAAGGGCTAAAGGGTTAAAAGGCCAAATCTCCATTGTGTGGGTGAGCACTCCCAGTGCTGTAACCTTTTCTCTGTTCGGCCTTCTGTTGTATTTTTGATAAGGTTTAATCAACCTTTCTAAATTTCTGCAAAGTGAGTGGCTGTTTCTCACAGGGGCATGTGCTAGGGCTGGCAGGGCTCCTGGAGTGTGGAGCCAGCCTTGGAGCACAGGCTGGGCATGCAGAGCCCGTCCCTTTGCTGGTCCCTGCTGGGTGCCAGTGCTGTGTTTGTCCCCTCCCCTCCTCTCCAGATGCCATCACCGTGTCCAATGCTGGGCGGATTCTGCGCTCCTGGGAGACCAACATCGGGGGCTTGAACTGGGAGACCTCCCTGGACACTGGCAGGTGGGGGTCTGTCTGCAGGGTTTGTTCTCCTTGCAGGGCTGCTCTGGGAAGGAAAAAACAGGTCATGGACTCAGTCTGGGTTTGCATTGTAGAGAAAGGTTAGTCAGATGTAGAGGTTCCAGAACAAATGTTGAGTGAATTCTTTGTGAATGGCTGAACCTTGCAGAGAATCACTGAGGTGGGAAAAGCCCTCCCAGCCCATGGAGTCCAAGCTGTGACCAATCCCCACCTTGTCCCCAGCCCAGAGCATTGAGTGCCACGTCTAGGACACCTCCAGGGATGGGCACTCCAAACCTCCCTGGGCAGCCCCTGCCAAGACCTGAGCACTCTTTCCATGGGGAAATTCCTCTTAATGTCCACCCTGCCCCTGCCCTGGCCCAGCCTGAGGCCGTTCCTTCTCCTCCTGTCCCTGTTCCCTGGGAGCACAGCCCGACCCCCCTGGCTGTCCCCTCCTGGCAGGAGCTGTGCAGAGCCACAAGGGCCCCTGAGCCTCCTTTTCTCCAGGCTGAGCCCTTCCCAGCTCCCTCAGCCTCTCCTGGGGCTCCAGCCCCTTCCCCAGGGTGAAATAGGAAAAGGATTCCCTAACTGCTGGTGCCTGTGCTCAGTTTCCAGGGGGCTGCTCTGGTGGGGCTGCCTGAGGCAGTGAAGTACGTGGCAGTGCTGAAGAAGGCAGCCCTGTCTCTGCACTACCTGTCCAACGGGCACCAGAAGTGGGTGGAACACCTGCCTGAAAGGTGAGAACAGCTCTAAGGAGAGCTGTGAGCCCCTGGCACGGGGCTGCACCTGTCTTGTGCTTCTGCAAACTGCAGTGTGAGTGGGAGGGTGATGTTTCATGCCTCTCCTGTCTTGCAGTGAGAGCACTCAGTACGAGCTGCTGTACTCCCGTGGCACCGGGGTGATCCACGTGGTTGGCATCGTCCCCCAGAGCCACCTGAGCGTGCTGACCTTCAGCGTAGAGGATGGGGAACTCACCAGACAGGTAGGGGAGCCAGAATGCTGGATTTGATGTGAACAAATGCATTTCCAACCCTGTGGTGTGGTGGGCAGAGAAATCAATTGTTGTGCCACAGAGAACCCTCCCTTTCCCTGAGGCATTGCCTCCACACCAGGGATTTCCTGGCTGAAATGGAAGCCAAACTGAGCCAGGCTGGCAGCTGTTAGCCAAGATTATCCATAACCCTCAGGCTGACAGGCAGGTTTTCTCATCTGTGGCTAAAAATAACTGACTTAACTTGCCTTTGTGTGCCTGTGGGTGCTGTGCAGGCTGTGCGCTCTGAGCTGGCTGTCTCTCTGCAGGTGAGGGTGGCAGCCCCGTGGCTGGGGGGCCTGCAGGGCCCCTGTGCCGTGGTGGGGGAGGCTGTGCTGCTGTGCGTGGACGCGGCCACGCGCTCGCTGCACGTCTGTGCCCTGGACACGGAGCAGGACATGAGGAGCATCCCCCTGCAGGTGAGCACTCCTGTCATTCCTGACCCAGCTGCTCTGCTTCCAGCTGGAACTGGTTCCCTGTGGTGACAGCCTGGTCAGAGAGAGAGAAAGCTACATAAGTTTTCCTAGGATCAGCCTGGGGAACAGGAGGGAGCTGGAGAAAGAGAATTCTAAACAATCTGCACCTGGTGTTTGTAATAAGCTGTATTGCCCATTAGTTTGTTTACCAAAGGGTGGGTTCTTAATTAGCCAGTGGTGATGTTGTTTTAGTTAAAGGACCAATCACGTCCATCTCTATAGGGTATAAAAAGCACTGGGTTTCTTAAAGTGAATTAGCCTTTTGTGAATGTCTTGAGAGTTTTTGTCACTCATTACCTGGTCCTGATCCATTATGGTGACATGTCCCCAGTCTGTTGGTGAATTGTGGGGTGGTTGGCGATGGGAGGTCACGCTCTGTAAATTAAGGGAAGGGTGGGAAAGCTTTTTGTCTGTTCTTCCTTCTGGATCAATGTCTTCTGAGCTTTGCTCCAATAGAGCCTCAGCCTCCCCTGCTCCTGCTCTGTCCCCTGACTCAGGGGATCTCTGGCTGCTGCTGAGGGAGGGAGCTGTTGGTCCCAGTGAAGGATGACTCCCCAGCACATGTGCTTGTCTCCCCTGCAGTCCCTGGAGCTGGAGTTTGCAGATGACTTCCAGGCCAGGATCTTGGCCACTCAGCCCAGTGTGACCTGTGCCTCACGGACTCAGTTCTTCCTGCAGCTGTCCCCAAGCCACTTCTCCCTGCTGCAGTACAAGCAGGGGCTGCTCAGCCACCTCCGGGACTTCCAGCAGGTGAGAGATGGACCAGGAACAGGGCCAGGTGCAGCTGAACATCCTTCACCCTGCTGGGCCAGCTGGCAGGTTCTGAAAGTCTCAGTAACTCCGGGCAGCATGGCTCAAATCCTGAGCAGGTCAACTGCTCCCATCTTTAAGAGAAGTAGGATTTTTCCTGTATATACAGTTTTAAATTTGGCAGTGACACTTCACCTGCTTTTAATTTCACTGTGGTTTTATTTAATTCACAAGAACTTTTTGGTGAGGTTTGAGGGTTTCTTGACAGGTTTTTTTTTGTTATGATTTCTTGCTATTTTTTTTCCTTTTCCAGGCAGCTCTAGTGAGTTTTGCAACGACTGGGGAGAAGACGGTGGCTGCTGTCCTGACATGCAGGAATGAACTGGTGAGCACAATTCCTGTCCTCTGGGACCAGCCCAGCTCTGGGGATGTGCACTGGGGCTGGGCTCCACTGGGGTTTCACAGGCCCAGGGATGGGGAGCCCCTTGAGGAAGAGGAGGATTTGATAAGTTCCAGTGATAACACAAGCAGGGCTTGATTATGTCCAGCTCAGTGAATATCCTGTTTCGGGAAGGTGGGTATGTGACAAGCATTGGCTTTCCTGCCCACAGAGGATTTCAGTTCTTGGGGATATCAAGCATACTTTCATTTTTATCAGAAACAGAATAGAACAGAACAGAGCTGTTTCCTGCCTGATATCACAGGCAAGCTGAGATTTGTCAGGCAGTTGAAAACCAAATTTTTTTATCCTTTACTGGTATCTGAAGCTGTGTTACATCTTCTCTCATCCTCACTTCAGAAACCTGGAAGCTCTGATGGCCTCCAAGCTGGCAGCACTCTGGAGGATGCCCGGAGGCAGGTATGGGGTGCTCTTGTTCCCAAGTTCTTGTCAGTCCATTTTATTCCTTCACCTGCAGGAGCAGAATGACAGAGGTCTTACACCAGTTGTACAACCTAAAATTACAGCCTAAAAATATCTTGAAGCCCCAGGTTCTGGTGGGCGTGGAATCCTGCTGCAGGATTTGGTGTGGTGTGGGTGTAACCCCTGTTTTCTGCCCACTGCTGCAGGATTCCTTAACCTGCTCCAATCAAACCTACAACATAAACCTCTACCTGGTCGAGACTGGGCAAAGATTGTTGGACACCACAATCACCTTTACCCTGGAGCAAGGAGGGGCCAAGCCACAGCAGGTGAGCAGGGAGGGGTTATTTCAGTCCTTGCAGTGCTCCCCCTTCCCTGGTTTGGCAGCCAAGGGGAAAAGCATTCCAGGGATTACAGCATCACTTTGCTCTGGTTTCACCTGGTTTCTGCTGTCTTTAAGGAGATGATGTGATCATTAATCTTGCTGTTTTCCTTGCCTTTTTTTTCTTCTGTTTTGTTTTTTTCCCAGCTGTACATCCAGGTTTTCCTGAAGAAGGATGACTCCGTGGGCTATCGAGCCTTGGTGCAGACAGAGGACCACATGCTCATGTTCCTCCAGCAGCCAGGTGACTCCCAAACCCAGCTTCCTCCCTTTGTAACAGTCACCAGGAGAAAATTCTGTGTCCTCAAGGATTGTATTTTATCATTACTTTCCTTGGAAGCTGAAAAAATTAATTTAACTCTCCTGAGTCCCACAAAAGACACGGGAGACTTTCACCCTCACCTGGACAAACAATTCTGCCCTGCTTTGTGTGGGCAGAACCTTTGGATTTCAGGGGGTTTCTCCAAATTTCAAAACTCTTTTTGTAGTATGAGAGTGTAAATTCTGGTGTAGATCTTTCTCAGAGATTTTCAGAAAAGGTCCTCGTGTCAATAACGTTAATTTGCAGAAAGGGTTGAAAGTCCCATCTCAGTGACAGGAATTTTGTGGGGCTCTAAAGGAATCCAGGAGTTCACACTGTGAATCTCTTGTTTTAAATAGACTCAATGACTGGAACCCTTTTAAAGCACCAGATTGCTTTTACTGATCCTGAGGTTTTTTTCCAGAAGTGGCTCCTGTTGCATGAAGTTATTATCTTTTATGAAAAAATTGATTTAATTATATTAAATATTTATACACTGCTTTGCATTTCATTTAGAGGTGATTGCATTTCAGGGTTGCACTGAAAGATACTCTTATATGGAGTGAGTCAATTCCCAAATATTAAGTTGATTTTTCCAATATTCTGCTCTTATTTCTTTCCAGGAAAAGTTGTGTGGAGTAGAGAGGAGTCACTGGCAGAAGTGGTGAGCTTGGAGATGGTGGATCTGCCTCTGACAGGTGCACAGGCTGAGCTGGAGGGAGAATTTGGAAAAAAAGCAGGTGAGTTTAACAGAATTACCTCTATGAGTTTGCTTTCCTTCCTAAATAAATGTGTTTATTGTTTTCTTTTTACTCTGAGATGAGAGATTAATTTAAATCGCTGCTGATGCCAATTAAAATGAGCAGAAATAAATCCTTTTCTCTCTGAACTTTGGAAATCCAGTCCAGATTACATGAATACATTGCATTGTTGCATTAAAAATAACAGTCAGCAGCAGTAGGAGGGATTTTGGTCATGTCTCCTGAATGTTTCCTGTGACTCTTTCTGGAGGACTCGTTTCCAATAGGTTTTTTTTTGCTTTGTTTTGTCTTTCCTTGCTGTCCTGGATGCAGCCATCCAAGGTAACCCCATCCTGCATGGAGTGTGCTCTGCTCCTGCACAATGCTTCTGGTGCCACTGCTCCCCTCTGCTTGCTCTCCTCGGGGGCTGAAACAGAGTTGAAATCTGGTGTTTTGGTTACTTTAAGAATTTGAATAGAAGCCCTAATTGGGCAGAATTAAGGATTTTTAATTGCTCTGAGGGATTTCTGTAGAAGTGGGGGAGCTGTGGCTGGGCACAGTGAGAAGGAACACAAAATCCTGTGCATGAAGGTTTGCTTTCAGTTGATCAGAGCGTATTTTGGAATGAGTGTGGAGTGGGAAAGGTTGGTAAATGCCAGAGTCTGTGACAGAAATGGCAACTGTAACTTACTGCAGAGGGGGAGGCAAGGAACCAGCCCAGGTTTGTGCATGGCAGCGTTTGACAGCACAGTTTCAGCTCTGGGGTGGGGTGGGTGTGTTTTCCCTCCTGCTCTCACTGTGGTGCCCCTTGCAGATGGTTTGCTGGGAATGTTCCTGAAAAGACTCTCATCCCAGCTCATCCTGCTGCAAGCCTGGACTGCTCATCTCTGGAAGATGTTCTATGATGCCAGGAAGCCCCGGAGCCAGATTAAAAATGAGATTAACATTGACAATTTGGCCAGAGATGAGTTCAACCTCCAGAAAATGATGGTGATGGTCACTGCCTCGGGCAAGGTGAGGAGGCCAGGGCAGGAATCTGTTTCCAGGCTGGAGCAAAGAATCTCAGCTCTGAATTCTCAGCCCTGTTTTTAGCCAGGCTTGGGCAGAAATAACGGGAAGATGTACAGGATGTTTGTGGTGGCTTTAAAGGGAGACTAAGACTCAGCTTTGTTTGGGATATGACAGAGAAGGATGTAGTGCTTGAATGGGAGAGGTGTTTCCTAAACTTTGGCTTTCCTATGTTTCCCATGTGTTTTTCCTCAGCTTTTTGGCATTGAGAGCAGTTCTGGCACCATCCTGTGGAAGCAATACCTCAGGAATGTGAGACCAGGCTCCTCCTTCAAGCTGATGGTGCAGAGAACAACAGCTCATTTCCCCCACCCTCCACAGTGCACTCTGCTTGTCAAGGACAAGGTGAGGCCCTTTCCTGCTCCTCCATGGGCAGGGCAATCTGTCCTTGGATAGGGCAATAAAACCATCTTCTTGGGCATCATCTGCTTGTCACTGATGGGGGGATGGCAGGGGAGAAACATCTGGAGGGAAGCAGACACAGAAGCCTAAGTATGATCGGGTTGTTTTGGACAAATGAAGGATAAATGTTTGGACAAACGTGTGTTTCCAAACAGAATATTTTCAGGATGGAGTAGCTGAATGCAGAGTATCAATAGTCAACACCAGCAAGTAACAGTTAAAAAACACCCTTTTTTTTGGACTTAAACAAAAAGAGGCAAAACTTACCCTGTTTTTCAGGAAACCAAGATGAGTTTTCTGTATGTCTTTAACCCCATCTTTGGGAAGAGAAGCCAAGTAGCTCCTCCTGTTCTGAAACGTCCCATTCTCCAGACTTTGCTTCTGCCCATTATGGATCAAGACTATGCCAAAGTGCTGCTCCTGATTGATGATGAGTACAAGGTAAATTGCTTTGCCTGGAGGCAGTTTTCTTTACATTCTAGTTAATTATTCCCCTCCCTTTTGGAAACAAGATGGAAAAAAATGCCATTGAGCCAGATTTCACACAAAACCATGACGTTATTCTGGTAAGACAGAGTTTGTCTTGATAAACATGTTAGAAATAATCTTTCTGGTTTATTCTGGGGGGGGTGTCTGTATCAGTTGTTTTTAACCTATTTTTTCTTTTGTAGGTTACACCTTTCCCAGCCACTAAAAACGTCCTGCGCCAGTTAGAAGAAATAGCCCATTCCATCTATTTTTACCTAGTTGATGCCGAGCAAGGAAAACTCTCTGGATTCAGGCTGAAAAAGGTATGGAAGGCCCATTGCACTTCCCTGAATGCTCTGTGGGTAATGGCAGATTGCAGTTCCCTTCGTGGAGCTTTGCTCAGCTGAACCTTCAGCCTCAAAACACATTGAAGGAACTTGGGAAATCCCAAAACAAGGGAATCTGCATCCTGCTGGTGGAGATGGTGTCCTTGGAAGATGAGATCCAAGCTCCCTCATGCTTTTTCCCTGCAGGACCTGAGCACAGAGGAGAGCTGGGAGGTGGCCATCCCCACGGAGGTGCAGAGGATTGTGGCTGTCAAGGGGAAGAGGTCCAACGAGCACGTGCACTCCCAGGGCCGCGTGATGGGCGACCGCAGTGTCCTCTATAAGGTGCTGCTGCTGCTCTCTGCTGGCTTTTTGTTGAGGGTTTATCCCGTGGGAAGATCCCAGTACCATTCCCTACATTGGGATGAGCTGCCCTGTGGTGCCAGTTTTTCTCTCTGGGCACCAGTGTCTCTGTGGAAGAACACTCATTTTGATGTTTTAATGCAGCAATTAAGTCAGTCAAAGTCTGAAATTGTGGAAATAGCAGCTTGATTTCTTGAGGTGATTTATACTAATTGGCTCACAACATGGCCCAGTGCCAGATGAAGAGAAGGAAGGAGGTGTCTGTGGCACTGACAGGGTTCTCAGCTGTTTCTCCTTCATCCCTAGTCCCTGAACCCCAACCTGCTGGCCGTGGTGACCGAGAGCACGGACACGCACCACGAGCGCACCTTCATCGGCATCTACCTCATGGACGGCGTCACGGGCAGGATCATCCACTCCTCCGTGCAGAAAAAGGCCAAGGGGCCCGTGCACATGGTGCACTCTGAGAACTGGGTGGTGGTAAGCTGCTGCTCCTTTGGGGGTACCCCTAAAATCACCTGCTGGACAATGTTAAGATGGTAAAAAGCAGTGACCTGTAATGAAGGTCCTTCATGGTGCAAATATGGCAAAATACACGTGTAATGGCAGACTCTGCCAGTTTTGAAAGTTTAACAAATTAGCATACTGTCACAGTTTGACGCTGGCACAATGCCAGTGCCCCCATGAAAATACACTCTCCCTGGTGTCTGCTGTGAGATGTGACCAGGAATAGAGCAAAGCAGGCTCCAGCTTAGGAATGAAGAAAAAAACTTTATTAACCTACAACTATATCTAAAAAGAAACACACAGAATATTCAAATCTGAGCACCTATTGGTTTGACCACAGCATCCCAAAAAACTCACTTCCTCTCAAACCAGGACACATAATTAAAGAAATCATCCAGTTAGAGGGACAGTGAATGAAGTAATCCCCCATTTCAATTCTGCCCCCACTGAAGCCCCTCCTAGCTTCTAGCTCCCCATTTATTATGTCTGTGGTGGAGTAAACAAGATGTCCTTGGCTCACTTTATAGCAAAGACTAAATAAGATTCCAGCAAGGTTTGCTTATTGTTCTGAAATCTAAGGGAGGGGTAGGAAGGTGCTACAGTTACTTAAGGAGCTGTGTAACTATATAGTAGCAATCTACAGAGCTACAAATACATGGAAAACGTATAAAAAGCAAAAATCTTTTTGGCATGGAGGCAGTTTAGTGACCACCCTCTGTGATTATTGGATATTCCCTGATCCCCTGGAACTCCTGCTTGCAGTACCAGTACTGGAACACCAAGGCCCGGCGCAACGAGTTCACGGTGCTGGAGCTCTACGAGGGCACAGAGCAGTACAACGCCACAGCCTTCAGCTCCCTGGACCGCCCCATCCTGCCCCAGGTCCTCCAGCAATCCTACATTTTCCCCTCTGCCATCAGTGCCATGGAGGCCACCATCACTGAGAGGGGCATCACCAGCCGCCACCTGCTCGGTGAGTGCCTGCTCGGGGAAAGGGGAGCTCTGAAATCCAACCAAATGCACTTTGCTGCCAAAACGTCCTGCCTGGGGGCTGTGCTGGACTCCTGCAAGTGCAGGGATAAGCACCAGGAGTGTGTCTGTGTTGGCTATCAGAAAATGCTGTCAGGAATGAGGTGCCAGACTGCTTCCAGTGGTGCCCAGAGCAGCAATGGGCATAAACTAAAACCCAGTGAGTTTCACCCCAACACGAGGAAGAGTTTTTCCTTGAGGGTGGCAGAGCAGTGGCACAGGTGCCCGGGGAGGCTCTGGAGCCATTCCAAACCCACCTGGATGCATTCCTGAGTCACCTGCTCCTGGTGACCCTGACTGGGCAGGGGGGTTGGACTGGGTGATGCCCAGAAGGCCCTTCTAGCCCTGGCTTTTCTGGCATTCTGTGAGTTTTGAGATGCTTTTCCTTTAATGCACAGTTGGGCTTCCCTCTGGGGCCATCCTGTCCCTTCCCAAGGCTCTGCTGGACCCTCGGCGCCCGGAGATCCCCACGGAGCAGAGCAGGTAGGGAGGGATGAGAACCTCTCTCTCTGCTGGGCTCTGGGGAGGGCTGGGTTTTGTGGGAAGAGGAACAACCTGTCCTGCCTGGGCTCAGAGGAGTCTTGGCACAGAATGAAGGGAAGCTCCTTCAGGTCTGAGGTTGGACTTAATGATCTTGGAGGTCTTTCCCAATCTGAGGGATTCTGTGCTTCTGTCCCCGGTCAGTGCTGGTGGGATGCATTTGTCTGTATTACAGCAGGTCAGTGGTTAAACCAGCCTGCTGTCTGTATTCTCAGGGAGGAGCTCTCAGAGGAAATGGATTTTTGAGTTACACTTACTTGTAAAACTTAACCTGACCCAGCTGATAGATTTGATTTTCCTCCTGCAGCAATAATGAACCTGCACTGGGAAAAGCTCCCAGATTTGCTGGTTTAGAGTAGCTTTTGGTAATCAGGAGACACTGGAGGCATCTGCTGTGTGCTGCCTGGCTGGGGTTTGATGTCTCGTGGTGCCTTGCAGGGAGGAGAACCTGATCCCCTACTCACCAGACGTGCAGATCCACGCCGAGAGGTTCATCAACTACAACCAGACCATCTCCAGGATGAGGGGCATTTACACAGCCCCCTCTGGCCTCGAGTCCACCTGCTTGGTGAGTGCAGGGGGAGGCCTCAGCGTGTAATTTGGGGGTGGATCTGAATTCTGTAACTCCCGTAACAGCTGCTCACAGTGTAACCATCGCTCCTTCCTGTTCTGTCACCCTGAGGGGATCATTTTGGGCTTTTATGCTCCAAGCTGCATCCCCAGCTCCTGATCTCCCCCCCTGCAGGTTGTAGCCTACGGGCTGGACATCTTCCAGACCCGGGTGTACCCCTCCAAGCAGTTTGATGTGCTCAAGGATGACTATGACTACGTGCTGATCAGCAGCGTCCTCTTCGGGCTGGTCTTTGCCACCATGATCACCAAGAGACTGGCCCAGGTGAAGCTGCTGAACAGGGCCTGGCGCTGAGGGAGGGATCCCACCCCCCAGGGATGGATCCACAGGCCTCTATTCCATTGGGCTGGAAGATATTTGTGAGGAAAAGCTGCTGGAGGAACAAAACCCGCACTGCCCGCGTGTCCTGAGAGGAGAAATGGAAGAGATGAAAAACAGAGACTTTTTTAGTCTGGTCTGACTGAAAAAGAAGCTCCCAAACCTCCCCTAAAGCCCCAAAATCAGTGTCTCCCTGGTGTTGGTGAAAAGAATCCTGAGCATGTGTGTCCTGCTCATCCTGGGCTCTCCCTTGCTGCCAGCTGTGCCCCACATCTGGCAGAGACAGGAGGGTTGTTGGCTGTGCCAGCTGTGCCCCACATCTGGCGGAGACAGGAGGGTTGTGGCTGTGCCAGCTGTGCCCCACATCTGGCAGAGACAGGAGGGCTCTTCCTGCTGTGAGGAAGAGACTTTGGGCGATTTCTGTAGGACAAATGTTGGGATTTGGGTGTCTGGCAGTGGGAAACAGCCTCATGGAGCCACTGACGAAGCTGCAGAGCAGGAGGAAGAATTTGAACCTAAAGCCTCTCCATGTTCTTTATTTATTATGACAACATCAGCTCCTTCCCATTTGTTTCTAAATTTTCCTGCATTTTTTTTGTGTTCAGAACTGGGGTTAAGGTGGGGTGGTTCACGGGGAGGAGCCTCTCAGCATTTCCATCGGGCTCTGAGCACTGTGGGTTTGCACTGTTTAAGGTCCAGTTTAACATCGAGTTTGTCCCCGGGAGTGGCCGTGTCCCCACATCCCCCAGTGTCCAGATCCCAAAATAAAGCTGCGGAGCAGGGAGCGGGCTTGGGCTGCTGAAGTGTTCCTTGGGCTATTTGAGGGGCTTGGGCGCTATTTAAGTGGGCATTTGCGGGTGTTTAAGTGGGTTTGGGGGGATATTTAGGTGGATTTTTAGGCGTTACTTAGGTAACTTTGCAGGGATATTTAGGTGGGGGTTTGGGGCTATTTAGGTGGATTTTGGGGCTATATAGGTGGGTCTTGGGCGGCTATTGAGGTGGTTTTTGGGGACTATCGAGATGGGTTTTGGGGACCATCGAAGTGGGTTTTGGGGCTATTTAAATGGTTTTATGGGGCCATTTCAGTGGGTTTTGAGCTACTTAAGTGGGGATTTTGGCTGTTTAAGCGGGGAATTTTTTGGTATTTACGTGGGGGGGTTGATTCCTTATTGAGGTGTTTAGGGGGACTCCTGAAGCGGGTTTTTTTTGCTATTCGGTGTTTTTGAGGTTTTGGGATGATTTCTCGGGCCGCTCCGAGCCCTCCCTGCCCCGGGGCAGCCGCGGGGGCGGGGTGCGCGCACGGCGCATGCGCGGAGCCCAGCCCCGCCTTCCCCGCGCCGCGCACGCGCCGCGCGCCAAAAGTTGCTGACTCACGCAGTGCGCACGCGCCCGCGCCGCGGGCCAATGGGGCGGCGCGACGTTGCGCGGTCGCCGCCCCGCCGGCAGGGGGCGCTGTGCGCGCCGCGGCCCCCGGCCCAGCGCAGCCCAAGATGGCGGCGGGCGGCGCGGGGGCCGCGGCCGGGCCCGGCTGGGACGTGGCCGTGCGGCCGCTGCTCTCCGCGTCCTACTCGGCCTTCGACATGAAGGAGCTGCCGCAGCTGCTCGCCTCGGTCATCGAGAGGTGAGCGAGCTCGGGCGGGGGCTGCCGCCCCTCGGCGTCGCCCGCTCGGGGGCAGCGCCGGGGGTGCCGCTGCGGGAGCGGCTGCGGGGCGGCTGAGACGGGGCCCGGCCGGTGTGCGGGGCCCGGGGCCGGGCTCGGTGCCCGGCGGGGCTGCGGCTGCCCGGGCAAAGCCCCGAGCTCTGTCCCCGGCTCCTCCCGCTGTGCCGGGGCCGGAGCTCTCGGAGGTGCCCTCGGGCCCCATAACGGGCTGAGGGTGCTCGCCCGGCCGCAGCACCTCGGACAGGCGCCCGCCGAGAGGCTTCGGGACTGTTCTTGTGGTTTTGCTTTTGTCCAGGCGTGTCACGGTTTGCCCGGTTGGGCCGTGGGAAGTGTTGTCTCACCGGGCTCGGGGGTGACCAGACTTCCCTCTAAGTCTTTTCCACTGCTGTGCTTCTCCTATTTTAAGTCGAAATAAAGCAGAACCAAATCAAGTCTACCTTGTCTTAACCACACAGGTTGGAGTCAGAGCCTAAGAGTACCCACTGCAGCTACTTAATTCAACTTGCAGTTTGTTTTATGATCTAAAACACGAGATGTGAATGCCACAGCGTCGTGCTCAGTTACAGAGATATAACTCCGGCCACAATAAGTTGTTAGAAAACATAAAATAACCATTGCACTGGGAAGGTGGTAAAATAATGCCTTGAGGTGTTTTGTTCAGTGTACAATGGCTGAGTGTGCAGTGGATGATGCTGCAGGTTCAAAGAGTGAATTGGAGGAGTTCTGTGCCTGCACACACAGAGCAGTTGTTCCCCGGGAGCTGCCCCCTCGGTGTCCATGGGTTTGGGCAGTTCTTTGGCCACTCTTTGTTGTAGGAATCATCCCAGTGTCGCTTTTCCCCGAGCAGCTCTGCTGTCCCTGTGCCTAAAGCTCATTAGTGGAGCGTTCCATCCGACTATCCCAGGGACACTGGAGTGGATCCACTTGAGTTCTGGGAGAGGGCTGTTTCCTCCTTTAGAGGCAACGTTGGCTCTATTTTCCACTTGAGACAGCAATTTGTTGCCTCCAAGCAGCTCTGCCTGGGGCTGGAGTTGTGTGTCTGGTGGTCTGGCAGGATTTGGGATCTTGCAGGATGGTGTTTTTTGTTTCATGCCTTGGTGTGGTGTGCTAAATGACAAAGGAATAAATACAACTTGGTCGTGTCTGGAGCTGTGCCTTTCTGTGCTGCACAAGAATCTATCTTTAGATTTCTCACAGAAAATCTTTTATGTGTTCAAGTTATTTTTAGGAGGCAGTTGTTCAGCTCTTGATGGTGTCAGCCAGCCCCAAAGTGGCTGGATTTCCCCTAAAATAAACTTGGTGCAGTGGACCAGTATTACTCTTTTCAAAATAAAATAAACTCCTCTTTTAAATACTCTGATATTTCATTTGTAAGTTATCATCATGAGGTTACCAGTATTCCTCTGTTAGCCAGTATCTTCAAGAATTGACAGAAATTAGGCCCTTATTTGACATAAATGATGGAAATGCTGGCTTGGAAAGGTGCAGTGGAGGGGAACTCCAGGTCTGTGAAGTCTCTCCAGGCTGGTTTTTGGGGAAGGGCTTTCCACAGGGGGAACTCACCAGGAGCAGTGCTTTCCCCAGGAGGAGGAGGAGGAGGAGGAGGCTGCTTTGTGCCCACTGCCCCAAGGACGGGCTGTGTGTGGGGCTGGGGCCAGGCTGTGTGTGGGGCTGGGGAGCCAGGCTGTGTGTGGGGCTGGGGTCAGGCTGTGTGTGGGGCTGGAGACAGGCTGTGTGTGGGGCTGGGGCCAGGCTGTGTGTGGGGCTGGAGACAGGCTGTGTGTGGGGCTGGGGCCGGGCTGTGTGTGGGGCTGTCAGGGCTGGGGCCAGGCTGTGTGTGGGGCTGGAGACAGGCTGTGTGTGGGGCTGGGACAGGCTGGGGGGGCTGGGGCCAGGCTGTGTGGGGCTGGGGGGCTGGGGCCAGGCAGGCTGGCTGTGTGTGGGGCTGGGGCCAGGCTGTGTGTGGGGCTGTCAGGGCTGGGGCCAGGCTGTGTGTGGGGCTGGGGTCAGGCTGTGTGTGGGGCTGGGGCCAGGCTGTGTGTGGGGCTGGAGACAGGCTGTGTGTGGGGCTGTCAGGGCTGGAGACAGGCTGTGTGTGGGGCTGTGTGTGGGGCTGGGGTCAGGCTGTGTGTGGGGCTGTCAGGGCTGGAGACAGGCTGTGTGTGGGGCTGGGGCCAGGCTGTGTGTGGGGCTGTCAGGGCTGGGGCCGGGCTGTGTGTGGGGCTGGGGCCAGGCTGTGTGTGGGGCTGGGGCCAGGCTGTGTGTGGGGCTGGGGCCAGGCTGTGTGTGGGGCTGTCAGGGCTGGGGTCAGGCTGTGTGTGGGGGCTGGGGCTGGGGCCGGGCAGAGCTGGGGGGGCAGGGGCTGTCAGGGCTGGGGTCAGGCTGTGGGGGGGCTTTGGCTGTGTGTGGGGCAGAGGCTTGTGGGGGCTGTCTGGGGCCGGGCTGTGTGTGTGACACTGAGACTGTCAGGGCTGGGGAGCTCAGCCTGAGCAGTGAACACTGAGACTTCTCCCAGCCTGAGCAGTGAACTTCCCTGGGAAGCAAAACCTCTCCAAGCAATAAGGCCCAGTCCAGAGGCTGAAAAGTCATTATTAAAGCTCACTGTGTGTATAGTGAATAACGCTCCAGCACATCCCAGATTGAGCTGTTATCTTCTGTCCATGGTTATTTGCAAGGATTGATGGTGACTTGACTGCTGCCTTCCACTTTGCATTATCATAACATCCACAGTGTGTTTAAGTCAAACTCAAACCTCCCATTGCTCAATCCCTATCTGGTGCTGGATTCTGCACCTCTGTGTTCTTTACACCCTCTGGGCACTGTGTGGTGCACAGCTTGACCTGTGCAGTAATTTAGGAGCTGTCAGCCTCTCCTGTACTCTGTTATTCCCAAATTGTTCTCATTTGTTCTCCTAACAATGCTTACATACATCTACTGCTGCTGGCTTGGAGTTGGGCCTGAGAGGAGGGTGAGTGAATGTGTGAAAAGGAGAGAGCAGAGGCTGCTTTGCATGTTCAGTCCCGGGGCTCCTTCCTCACCAGAGCAGCTCTGGCAGGGAGGGTGAGCTGAGGCCTGAGGTGCTGGAACTCGGTCGTGTGACGCTGTTGAATATATTCCAGTAAAGCCTCTCTTCATTTTCTATTTTTCTATTTGTATTTCAGCTTTTTAGGCAGACTAAATAAAAACTCAGACCTAGGAAATCAAGCTACAAAGCTGACAAGTATTTATTTCTGCTCGTTTTTGTGGAGAAATGGTTCTGTTCCAGAGTTGGTTCTGTTCTAGCTGCACCTCCTGTTACAGCTGGAAACGATGGTTTAGGGTGCAAGAAGGAAAGGGACTGGGCATAAACTGGGCTTTGTTCAGGTCAGCAGGGAATGGTGCAATCATGGCTGGAGCTGGGTACAGCCTGTGCCAGGGGCTGCTGCCCTCTGCTCCCCACCTGCCCTCCAGGAATCACCTCTGGCCCAGAGCTGGAGAAGCCTGGCTGGGTTTGGAGAGGCAAAGTGAAGCTGAGTCTGATTGTCTGTTCTTCCAGCTTGCTTGTTTCACTGCATGAAAACGTGAAAGAAAGTAAATTGATTGATTTTGAGACACCTATACAGGTCCCTTAGTCTTGTCACAGGAAAAACAAGCGCAAAAAGTCGGTGAGGAGGCAGAGCAGTTTGTGTTCTCTGTGTCTGTGCAGGAGGGATGTGGTGGGACACCTTAAGGTGTCACCTCTGCCATAGAAGGCTGATCTCTGAGGGCAGTGGGTGTAGCTGAGAAGCCTCAGGGACTCTGCCTTACCTGCCCAGACCCCCGCAGGTGCTGGGCCTGTGTGTGCTGGGCCTGTGTGTGCTGTGGTTGTGCTTTGATCCCTCTGATCTGCAGCCCTGCACAGGCTCCAGTTGGTGCCGTGCCGGGGAGGGAATGCCCATGCTCCAGGCCTGGCAAATCCTGCCAGCCTTAGCAGAACACACAGTCCAGGCTCTCTGGGCAGCTGAGTTTAGAACAACTTAAAGGTTAATGAGCCTCTGGCAGGGAGTGTGGCTGGTAGAGCCTGACCTGTTGATGCTGCGGAGGAGAAACACTGGCAGCACAGTATTTCCTTACAGTTCCTGTGTGGGCAGTGATGCTGATGCCATGATGTGGCTGCTGCTGGGGACATGAGGGTTGTGTTCCCAGAGCTGTCACCTTGCCTTGCCCCTGTCATGGGGCACATTGGGGTGCTGGGTGCTGCTGCTGCTGTGCTGGGTCCTGCTGACCTCTGTCCCCTTCTCCCTTGCAGTGAATCTGAGATCCTGCACCACGACAAGCAGTACGAGCCTTTCTACTCCTCCTTTGTTGCACTTTCCACACACTACATCACTACTGTGTGTGGTCTCAGTAAGTGTTCCTTTGCTTCTCTTGCTCCTGTGTAATGACTGGATGCAGTACAAGTAAATCAGAACTGTTGAATTTGTATTTGTTTTTTGCCCTCTTGCTGAATCAGACTTTAGGGCCAGCATTGCTGGCTTTTTTACCACGAAATGTCAGCTGTGATGGAGAGGGAAGCTTGTTCATGGGAGCGTTTGGCCACCAACTCTTGGAGGCCGTTGCCTTTTTGGCTGCTTATTCACTGACCCAATTGAATTTTTGGTCAAGTGTTTAAATCAGTGTTCAGGATTTTTAGACTATCCTTCAGCACTTAGAACGCTGCCATCCCTGGAAATGTCCAAGGTCAGGTTGGATGGGGCTTGGAGCAACCTGATCAAGTGGAAGGTGTCCCTGGCCATGGCATGGGGTGGGACAGGATGGGATTTAAGGTCCCTTCCAACCCAAACCATTTAGGGCTTCTGTAGTTGCATTACTGTGTTGGAGTTAATGATCAAAACATTGTGACTCAAAATATTTTCTGTTATTTAGGCTGACAATTTAGCAATTTCAACAAAAAAAAAATGGGCTTTGTGAACTTGTTTCATGTTCTTAGAGCTTCTGTCAGCATTAAATAATGTTGCTGGGGAAACTGCTTTATCTGTCTGCATTCCCCTGTCTGGCAGAAGGAATTATCCTCACTTTGCTGACATTTCTTGGGTTACGTTGTAATGAGCCTGAGTTTATATTGCATCTGTGTTAGGCAGGAGAGATTGAGTGTGTTCCCACACTGCAGAGCATCCTGCTTTATGGACAGCATTGAGAGCTTATCACAATGGGCTGTTTTCAAACTTACTGTGAGTACAAGGATGTGCTTTTTTCAGTACCCAGGAACCAGTTGCAGTCAGTGGCAGCTGCCTGTAAAGTCCTGATTGAATTCTCCCTGCTGCGGCTTGAGAACCCAGACGAAGCATGTGCTGTTTCACAGGTGAGACAGGGTTGGACCTCCTGGGCCAGCCTCAGTGGGAGATGGACTTTGGGCTCCAATTCTGAAATACCTGCTCTGATGTTGAATGCATAAAGCAAAATTAATGAAACTCTTACAATATTTAAGGTGTACAGTTTGGTAGACTTGATTCCTTCCCCTTTGCATTCTATAGTCAGAATCAAAGCTCCTCACAACTCGAAATAAAGGTGACCTGAAACCTTGGTTAATTCAGTTTGTTTTCTGCACTCTGGTTTGGTTTTGTGCAACAACCTGGGTCACAGCTGTCTGTTGAGTTTTTAAAGATGTTTTTTGCCTGCTTGTGTTTCTGTCTTGTGGGAAAGCCTTAAATATATTTGAAAGAGGGAAGGCCAGTGAGGAGTGTTCCTGTAATGTGGTGTGGCCCAGCAGAGAGAGCTTTTCCAGGTGTTTTCCATGGGAAGCACAGGCAGTGTCAGTGACCTGGATTAGCTGCAGTCAGGGATGTGTCTCCATCCTCAGGGGAGATCAGAGTGGCTCAGAGCTGTTGCAGTGGCCTCACCAGCTGAAGTTGCATTACTCTTAATCCATCTGCTTAGAGTAAATGATATGGAGGAGGGATTGGAATTGAGAGAGTTTAAATGGTACTTGAAATCTCTGTTTTCTGTAGAAACACCTCATTCTGCTGATCAAGGGGCTGTGCACGGGCTGCAGCCGCCTGGACCGCACAGAGATCATCACCTTCACAGCGATGATGAAATCAGCCAAGCTGCCTCAGACTGTCAAAACGCTCTCTGATGGTAGGGAGGGGCTTCAGCTGTGTGTGTTTCACTGCAGCACTGGAGTTAGGCACAGAAAATCTGAGGTTTGCTCTCTGAAATGGGGGTTGTTGTTTTCCCTGCAGTTGAGGACCAGAAGGAATTGGCCTCCCCAGTGAGCCCAGAGCTGAGACAGAAGGAGGTGCAGATGAACTTCCTCAACCAATTGACATCAGTCTTTAACCCCAGAGTCTCGTCATCACCATCAATCACAACAGAGACACAGGTAAAAAAACCTCTAAAACAGAAACAGTCTGAACTCCAACATTATTAATGCAGTGCAGGGAAGGACAGAGGGCTCTGAGTGGTACTTTTTGATACAGGTGTAAAGAGAACCTTCCTTAAGTACATAAATCCTGCTTGCATGGGATAAATGGCAAACACTCAAATACCGATTGTGCTGCATTGGCAATACTGGATTTGTTTCCTCATGGAACGCAGCGTTCAGTGACATCCATGGCTGTTTGGAGTTGTGCTGCTGATACACCTTGATCTGTATCAGAGACTTAGAGAAATACTTAGAGAAATTAAGATTACTTAAGAGAAATGCTATGTATTTTTAGTGCTTCCATAATATATTTAGTGTGTGCTTGCTTTAGGTGGAAGGAGAGAGCGAGGATCAAGCTGCCACAGATCAAACCTCTGCAACAAAGACCAAGAGCATATTCATTGCTCAGAATGTGGCCAGCCTGCAAGAGCTTGGTGAGAAGCAGCTTTCTAGCTTGGGGCCAAAAAAGTACTGGAAAAATGTCTCTCCAATGTTACATCTCACAGCTCTGAGTGGGAATAAACTCTCTGACCTAAAGGGTTCCCTGAATTGCCTGGTCAATCACCAAGGGAGATTGAGGCTGGAATGGAGTTTTTATTGCAGAGATGAGCTCAGTGTACTTGTGTTTGGAAGGGTAAATTAGCTGGACAGTATGAAATATCTCATGGGATGGATTGTTGAGTAGATGTGGAGATCATCAAGTCCCACCAGCTGCACCTGGTGTGTCCTGTAATGTGGACACAGAGCTTTGTGACCCCCGTTTATAAGTGTGGGCTGCAAACTTCAGCAGCTGCTGTTGTAAAGCACTCTTTATCCTATTGCCTTTTCTCACCACCAAGAGCAATTAAGTCAATGTCTGAGGGCCGTTAGGGCTGGCTGAAGCAGTGACACAGCCCTGCTGCTGTGCTTGGCAGGTGGCTCCGAGAAGCTGCTGCGCGTGTGCCTGAACCTGCCCTACTTCCTGCGCTACATCAACCGCTTCCAGGACGCCGTGTCCGCCAACTCCTTCTTCATCATGCCGGCCACCGTGGCCGACGCCACGGCCGTGCGCAACGGGTCAGTGCCACCCTGCCTGCACTGTCCCCTCGTGCCTGGGGGAGCGCCCTGTGTCTGCCCAGGGCTCACCCTGTGTCCTGCCCGCAGGTTCCACTCGCTGGTGATCGATGTCACCATGGCTCTGGATACGCTGTCCCTGCCCGTGCTGGAGCCCCTGACGCCCACACGTCTTCAGGATGTGACTGTTCTTGCTCTTAGCTGTCTCTATGCGGGTGAGTGGATCTCCTGTAGTTTTTTGGAGAATTTGGCTGTGCTTTGTTACCTGCATGTTCGAGGCTCAGCCCACAAGTAGCCTTTGTTTCTCGTGAATTTGAAGCTCTGCAGCACAATGTGGTGATCGGGTTAATATTGAAGCTGTTACTGATATGTTCTGCCACTGTTCCTGTCAGTATCTAAGAACTGACTGAAAGAATGACTGCTCCTGTCAGTATCTAAGAAAGACTGACTCAACATTTTCTTAACAGCCTGTAATTTCTGCTCTTTCTTATTATATTCAGAGCATAATACATTTTTACTTTAGGCTTCAGCTTAATTTGTCATAGCCCCAAATCAGCCTTGTTTCCCAGGAGTGGTTTAAGCACACCAGAATCCTGAATGTTTAATTGGTATGGGGGAGACTTTAAGGAACTGTGGCACTCGAGTCTAAAGATTGTCTTAAAAATGGTATTGAATTACATGGTAAAACATTACCTCCTTTAACTGCTCCCATGTGTTTCTGTAGAGGAAAACTTCACTCTTTTGAGGGTATTAAAGATTTTTTAATCTTTCACTGTAATACTGAGCATTCCCAGCTCCATCAAGTTGATGGACACGTTCAATACACATGTCTTAATGTGCTAAATAGGAACATTTTGTCCCAAGACTGGCTCTTCCTAAGAATGTCCCCTGCACTTATTTTCCCTGAGGTGTGAGTGTGGCCACCTGCATGGCCATCCTGCACGTGGGCAGCACCCAGCAGGTACGAACCGGGTCGACAAGCTCCAAAGAAGAAGATTATGAAAACTGATGCTGCTACTATTGTACAGAAATGTGTAAGTAAACCACAGGGTGTTCATTGTTTTCCTCCTCAGCAAGCGAAGAGCGCAGAATTTGTGTTTATTTGCATTGCAATACACAGTTATGATTTTGGGACATAGCCATTGCTGGTAAAGGAGTTAAAGGGATAGAGGGTAAAATAGAGTTGCATTTGGAGTTTTTATTTTTGTTGCTGTCTGGTGGGGTGCCTTACTATGGTTTTGGCTTTATTTGCAGCTTGAAATCTATGAAATGATTGGACAAGCCATCAGCAATTCACGCCGTGCAGGGGGGGAGGTAAGATTTCCATCTCAGTACCTTTTTCACCCTTTTTGTGCCAGTGTCCTTTGGCATTTGGATTGATGGTGTTTTGTCTTTTTGGTGCTTTTTTCTCCCTGCTTCTCCACGACTTTGGGCATGATAGCATTATCAGAACTTCCAGCTGCTTGGGGCTTGGTGTTTGCTGAACAGCCTCTTCCTCATCTTGAACCTCAGCCCCATGGCCTTGGCTGATAAGGGGAAGGAGAAGGATCCCTTGGCTGCTCTTCGTGTCAGAGACATCATTGCTCGCACTAAGGAGGGCGTGGGGTCTCCCAAGCTGGGACCTGGGAAAGGGTATGTGACACCCCTGCAGGGAGCACTGGCCAGGGGTCTGACCAGCCCCAGCAAGCAGCTACTGCAGGGTCTTGTTGGTCCTGTGAAATTTTATCTCTGTTTGCAATTCAAGTCCTGAGTCTTGGAAGGAAGAGAAGTTGTTGTCTCCAGTTTAGCAAAGCGGTCACTTAATTGAATATTTATTATTTTCCCCCTGAAATGACATTCTGTCCTTTCTGTTTCTGCAGGCATCAAGGGTTTGGGGTGCTGTCAGTGGTGCTGGCAAATCATGCCATCAAATTGCTGTCATCTCTTTTCCAAGATCTGCAGGTGGAGGCGTTGCACAAGGTATGCAGGTAGCACAGACATTGTCCTGAGACATTCTGCCTTCTCCACTGATGCACACTTGGAATTCTCCTACCAATTCCTTTTTCTTTCAATTCAATTTGAAATTCTGTCCTCCAGGGCTGGGAGAGTGATGGCCCTCCAGCAGTGCTGGATATCATGGCTCAGAGCACGTCCATCCAGAGGATCCAGCGGCTCATAGACTCTGTGCCACTCACTAATCTGCTGCTGACTCTGCTCTCCACTTCCTACAGAAAGGTAGGAACTGGCACACAGCTAGAGAACTTCTGGAGCTGAGCCACTCCAGATGGTCAGCACTTAACAAATGGGCTGTGCTGAGAACATACAATTCTTCTTTCAAAAATCATCGGCCCCCTAGGGCCTTTCTCTTTCCTCTTTTCAGAAATGTAAATTTGACAAACTTGTGCTAATGGAAACGCACTTTTTTATAAGTTCAGTGGTACTTGTGATTTTAGTGGGAAGATGAAAGGGCTGCATTGGTAACAGATGATTTTGTATTGGAACTGTTACTTTAAGTGTTCCTTACAAGCTTGGCATAGATTGTTTATTTTCAAACATCCTTTGTGTTTTTTAGTACAACTGAAACCTTGAAAAACTGTTAATAAACTAGTTGAGACAAATTTGCTAGAAGAAAATTAAAAGGCATGAGGAAGTTACTCTTCTTTCCAAATTACTATCTTTTATAATCCCAGAATTTTCCTGGTTGTGCTGTTCTTTAGGCCTGTGTCCTGCAGCGCCAGAGGAAGGGCTCCATGAGCAGCGATGCCAGTGCCTCCACTGACTCCAACACTTACTATGAGGATGACTTCAGCAGCACAGAGGAGGACAGCAGCCAAGGTAGGAGAGTTTGCAGCAGCTCAGGATTTTACACTGCTTTTCACATTTAATGGAAACCTGGCTACTGTGCTGTTGCCTGCTCAGACAGTGACTTGGAACACTGAGAATGCAGAGCAGTTTGTAAGGTCTGTGTGGCAGAAGTAGTGCTGACTGCACTCTTTTGTGTAAACTGAAGCCTGAGTGGCTGGGATTTGACAGTATTTGCTTAAGAGGAGAGTGGAAATAATTTCATTGTGTAAATTCCTGCTGGACCTCTGTGAAAGGGCTTTGCCTTGTGATTTGGACCGAAGAAATGAAGCTAGCAGACACCTTAAGGCTGCTCAGTGAAATTCTGGTTTAGGCCTTTCTCAGGCTGGGTAATTTTGTGAAGTGTTTGCTTATAACAGTATGGGTTTGTTGTTCCTGCCCTGTGTGCTAGATGATGACAGCGAGCCAATCCTGGGGCAATGGTTTGAAGAGACAATCTCTCCCAGCAAGGAGAAAGTGGCCCCACCACCGCCCCCTCCACCCCCTCCTTTGGAGAGCTCGCCGAGGGTGAAGAGCCCCAACAAGCAGAGCGCTGGGGAGAACGGGAACATCCTGGCCAGCCGCAAGGACCCCGAGCTGGTATGGCCAGAGCCTGCCCTGGGGGGCTGGGAGAGGCACTGCTGGGCTGGGGCACCCTGCTCCTGCCAGGGACTGCTGGGCTGGAAACAGCAGCGCCTTCTGCACTGCTCAGGGCAATCGGGAGAGTTATCACTGTGGAGAAGGATCCTTCTCCCCTCCTCCTCCTTCTCCTCCTGCTCCTCCTGCTCCTCCTTCCCCTTCTCTTCTCCTTCTCCTGTAGAGTGTCTCAGGATTTTTGCTGCCAGGGAAGCAGAGGCTGGAGATTGTATCTGTTTGGGTTACAGAGGGAGAGGGAAAATGGGGGCAGAGCTGCAAGTGAGTGACTTGCTGATACAATGCTTTTAGCTCCAACTCTGTTGGGTAAAGACAAAAATAAGAACTGCAGTGGAGAAGTTGGAGGCCTCCAACCTTCTCAGAGAGTTCTGGAATCAGTCCTGGTGCAGACCACAGTGCAGAGAGCTGGATTGCCATGAGTGCACCTTTCCTCTACTGCAGGGGGGTGCAGTTTAAGGGACTCGATTTATTTTGCTGGCGGTTTAGTTTTTGTTTAATGTTGTCCCTCTGCTTTTGTTGTTTCTATAGTGTGTTTCTCTTTTCTTTTCAGTTTTTGAGCCTAGCTTCAAACATTTTGAACTTTATCACTTCTTCTATGCTGAACTCCAGGAATAACTTCATTCGCAACTACCTGAGCGTGTCCCTGTCGGAGCAGCACATGGCCACGCTGGCAAGCATCATCAAGGAGGTGGACAAGGATGGCCTGAAGGGTGAGTGAGCAAGCCTAGCTCTGGTATAGCCCAGAGGTGTCTCTTTTTTTAATTTCAAAGTTTTAAATACTGGAGAGCAAAGGTAGTAAGGGCTTTCAATCCCTGTCTTACAGGCACATCAGATGAGGAGTTTGCTGCTGCTCTGTATCACTTCAACCATTCCTTGGTGACCTCAGATCTTCAGTCCCCTGCCCTGCAGGTGAGCTGGGATTGAATGCATAAATAAAATGAAGAAGTGTTGGTGTCTGTTTATGCCTCTGTATGGGTTCTCAACACCTTGAGTAGTGTGTCAGTTGTTCCATTTGGCCTCGAGTATATTCTGCAGAAACAGGTTGGAATATCTTGAGTCCCATGATTTGAATGACCTTTGCAGTCATCCAGCACAAAACATCCTGCGCAGTGTAAACTTAACATTTAGAGTTCAGACTAATCCACTGGACTTTGAAGGTGATGAAAGCTGAGAAGGAAATGAGTTTGTGTATTTTGTCTTGGAGAGTTGCCTCTATCCATGAGTTTATCAAGAGACATTCCTACAGATTTGCTCTGATGTCAGGACTCATGCCAAAAGGCCTTGGAATTTCTCAGGAGACAATCAACTTAATCCTTTTGCTTTCATGTCCTAACTTTGTAGCCTCTAGGTTTCTTTGCTGGGTCACGGGCTGACCTGACTTAACCCTGTCATGGAGGTTGTGAGCCTGCTTCACCCATCACTGAATTGAACTCCTATGTTTTGTGGGCTGTTATCTACTGTATTAAAAAACACTCTGTTGTTTGTTAATTTTTAAAAGCAGTTGGACTTTTCATCCATCTGCCTATTTATTACATTTGAAAAGAAAGCAAATATTGCTGTGATCAGCCAAAGGGCTGTTCTTGCAAATGCACAGATACTGAACACAGTAGCATATTCTCTCTGGCTCTGATATTGCAGTGAATGAGAAAAAAAAAACTCATTAATGCCATTTTTTTGCCTTGGTGTTGAGACTTTGTTGTGTTTAGGTGGTGAAGTGACAGCTTTGAGTGTCTGTCAGTAGCTCTGCCCTGTATCTGAGACAGGAGAGGCATTGCTGTGTGAGCAGAGCTGAGAGCCCTGCTGTTTATTGTCAACTGTATGCTCAGATCCTGCTTTAATTAATTAAAGCATCAGACAGGACTTGCCTCTTTCCAACAAGCCTGTTTTGTTCCAGAACACACTTCTCCAGCAGCTGGGAGTTGCCCCTTTTTCTGAAGGTCCCTGGCCTCTCTACATCCACCCTCAAAGTCTGTCTGTGCTGTCCCGACTCCTCCTGATTTGGCAGCATAAAGCCACTGCCCAGGGAGATCCTGATGTTCCAGAGTGCCTTAAAGTCTGGGAAAGGTGAGATCATTTTATGTTAAGCTGGAAATCAGTCATCTCTTACCTCTCTAATTTCCTGTCAAGTGAGAATTCTCTAGCCCCAGCATTCCAAGTGGGTGTGTTCACTGATCTGGGATCTGTGTGGTGCTGCGGGGAGCAGAGGGTCAGTCTGCTGTGCTGGGGAATCCTTCACCAGAGCCCAGGAAATGATTCCTGCACTCAGGAGTTAGAGGGGAGGAGGCTGAATTGCAGCAAGGCTGGCTGCAAAAAGGGAAGGAGGATCTCTTATTTTTTATCAGGTTTCTGATAGGTCCTGTTAGGATGGTGCTGAGATTGTTCCTCTCTACCATTACCTGGCTTTCACTGATAGGGTTTAGGTGGTTTAAAGCTCTAATGAACAGGTTTGAATCACCCCTTCTCCATTTGAATGATTGTTCCTGTTCTCCACTAAATATTTTTGCCACTGATTTAATTTCTGTAGGTTTTACTGCTCACACAGTCTCATACATAATGTAGTGAACATTTGTGAAATTGCCAGTATTAGAACAGTAAGCAGAAAAATATAATTATTTCTAGTTAAAGAGATTTTGAAGAGGGATCTAAACTTGGCAAACTTCCTCTCCTGTTGCCAGGTTTGTGGGCACCCTGAAGCAAAACGCCTTGCAGGGGACTCTCCCCAGTGACACAGAAGATCTGAATGTGGAGCATCTCCAGCTGCTGCTGCTCATTTTCCACAATTTCTCGGAGAGGGGCCGCAGATCCATCATGATGCTCTGTATCCAGACCATCGTGGAGCTGACAGCAAACATGGAGACCCAGCAGTGTTCTGTGCCTCTCATCGTGGCACGGCTGCTGCTGGTGTTTGACTACCTGCTCCACCAGTATTCCAAGGCCCCCATGTACCTGTTTGAACAGGTAAGGCTTTGACAGCTGGATCTTGAATTGGTCACCCAGCAGGAATCTGTAACGGGCACTCATTTGGTGTGTTCCTTCCGTGACCCTTGTGAATAAATCAGTTTTGATGTTACCAAACCTCAGAGTTCCAAGGATGATTAATTATGGCTGCTTCCTAGCAGCAGGTTCAGTTGGAGTGTAAATTCCTGGTGTGAACTGGTGTCTTAATAAATCCTAGCAAGGACAGGATGATTGTCCCACCATATCTTTAAAATCTCGGGTATTTGGCTGTTTATTTTATGAATACCTTTTGTACTTCCTTGATTTAGTGTTTGACCATGGAGGTTTTTGGCACTGTCCTCATTAATGGGACAAGATGGTGCTTTGTGCCTGGCTTTTCCAACTGTGGGAAGCTTGGCCAGGGATTTAAACTGCTCAGTCCAGAATAAAAACCACCAGGGAGGGTCCAGGGCCTCCCCCTGAAGAGTGGAATATTGTGCTTTGAGTAGGACTGTTTCTATTTTGTGTTTCTTTCCCTGTGGGGTGGTATTTTCCCCCCTGCCCCTCAGTGACAAGGATGTCATGGGTGGGGTTTTGTTTGTTTTTTTAATTCAGGTACAATATAATTTGCTGACTCCACCCATTGGCTGGGTGAGTGGATCCCAGGACAGCAGCAGACGAACATCTGTCCCACTTTATCATGGCTTTAAAGAAGTGGAAGAAAACTGGACCAAACACTGTTCATCAGGTAAGAAAGAAAATGTAAGGAATTTTTTATTACAAGGTTTGCTTTTATAAATAAATGAGAGCCTTTTCTGTGCCTTGGTTTTCCAAGGCATCTTTTCCTGCTTTTAATGGCTATAGTTACAATAGGTAAAAATACATCTAATAACGCAAGAATTGTTTTATTAAACAAAATTCAAAGTTGTTCTCTCCTAGGAGTATGCAACAAGTAATTAAGAATAAGTGTGTGTTTATTTTGCCAGGATTGTAGGAGTAGGAAAGCTTTGGCTGCCTATCCCACAGGTTAGAGCACCTATAACGTGTCATGGAGCTGGCTGGGGATCTACTAGGGGTCATACAATGCACAAGGTTGTGGGGATGGAGGAGAGGCTATAACACAATGTGGCCTGTTTAAACTGCCACTTTGAAGGTTTTTTTTTTTCTCACATTCCAGACTCTGCTCCACAGCCCAGGTTCTACTGCATCCTGTCTCCAGAAGCCTCTGAGGATGATCTGAACCGTCTGGATAGCACGGTATGGTGCTGCTGGTAGAGACTTTCTGGAGGGCCATGGGGGTTTGCCAAGTGCTGGGGAAAACAGACAAGAAGGAAAGACTTGATTAAAAAGAGGGACCAGGAATCTTTCACTGAATGGAGAAAAGAAGAGGGACCACATAAGATAACATGGGATTCCTTCTTACCCCCAGTTGGGTGTCAGGGCAGTCACTGTGCAAAATCTGTGAAGATCTGTTCTAGTACTTGCAGGAATGCTTGGGATTCAGACAAAGACACATTAGAGTTGTTTTCTCATCACTTTGCTCCAGCGTGTCCCTGGGTTTTGCTGCCATCAGGGTTATGGGCTCTCTCTCCTGCCTGCTCCTTATCCCCAGTGCATTGATCCTCAGTCCCAACAGAACCTCTCCCTGAAGTTTATTCTGCAAGGTTTTGGGCTGTGGGTATTCTGAATGCTTAAAGAGCTTTGCAAAGCAGGGTCCTGGTTTCTCATCTCCTGCAGGTGTGTGAGGTCCTTTTCTCCAGGGCTACGAAGTACGATGAGCTCTACGCAGCCCTCACCTCATTACTGGCTGCGGGCTCCCAGTTTGATACACTCAGGAGGAGGGAGAACAAAAATGTCACTGCACTGGTAAGACTGCCTGGCTGCCTGTGTGGAGGAATAACAAGTTTTCAAACTTAGTATTTTCAAGCAAGGTATTTAACTGAAGTATTTTGGACTGTGCCTGGGGTAATGAGGAACTTAAAAATTTCATAGCTAACCATAGTGTTTGTGGTGGCTGCACATCTCTTGAGCTTTTAATTCATATTGTGCTTCAGACTTGCTGTAAGTCCATGGTAATTCCAGGAGATGTGGCTAGAACACGATTAAACAGGAGAAAATTGTATCACTTTTCCTTTTTCTTTTCTCACTCCTGTGTTGCATATTTTATTGTTTAATATGAGAGAAACTCAGTCCAGAATGTGTTGATCTGGTTTGGCACATCTGCAGGAGTGTGGAGCCCTGAGGAGATATTTCAGTAGCTGTAATGATGGAGACTGCAATCTTTCTGTACTAATTTTTCCACCTGTTCCTCTGTTTAGGAAGCCTGTGCCCTTCAGTACTACTTCCTGATCCTGTGGCGCATCCTGGGGATTTTGCCTCCCTCCAGAAGCTACATGCACCATTTGGCCATGAACACCCCTGAGATGAGTGACTGTGACCTCCTGCACACCCTGCGCTGGTCCTCCCGCCTGCAGATCCCGTCCTACGTCGTGTGGATCAAGGTACAGCCTCAGCTCCGTGGGGTGGTGACAGTGACAGTGACAGTGTCAGTCCCTCCTGACTGCACATGGGATTTGTTTTGGGGGAACTCGTGCCTGTCTTTTCTAAACTGGTTAATTCCAGAGCACTGTTCAGGTGTGATGGATCTGGGTTTTGGCATTTGTAGGATCACCTTATCAAGCAGGGCATGAAGGCTGAGCATGCTGCTCCTCTCATTGAACTGACCTCCAGCAAGTGCATCTCAGTGAAGTACGACGTGGAGATAGCAGAGGAATACTTTGCTCGACAGGTGAGGTGTGGGAGTGCAGCTGGACATGGAAACTTCTGCTTCTGTGGGATGATCTGCACTTACTGTTCCATCTTCTGTGCTTGCAGATCTCTTCTTTCTGTGCTGTCGACTGCACAACCATTCTCCAGCTGCACGAAGTCCCCAGTTTACAATCCATTTACACCCTTGATGCTGCCATCTCCAAGATCCAGGTTTCTCTAGATGAGCACTTTTCCAAGTCAGCTGCAGAAACTGATCCCCAGAAGTCCTCAGAGATAACCAAGAACCTCCTCCCTGCTACACTGCAGCTCATTGACACTTATGCTACTTTTACCAGGTACAGTCCTTGGGATTTCCAGCAGCAGTACAACTTCCTGCTGTGCTTTGGGCTTCCTCTGCATTTTGTGTGTTGTTTTCTTAGAAGTGACCTGGGAGTTTTATAGTCTGAAGTAATTACTTTGTGTCCTCTATAGGGTCCATTGCTTTAAAAGAATAGCAAGTAGCTTCTCAAGCCATGCATGGGACTTTGTTGTTTCTGAGTAGCCTCCTTGTCTGATCTTCCAAGGCTTCCTTGCAAGTTAGCAAAACCATCTTTTCCTCCAAAGATAAAACCACTCTCTAGGATAGTGCTACTTAAGGTTATTTCTCTGGCATAGTACTGAGGCTGTCAGACCATCAAGAAAGAGGGGGGGGGTTTAATTCTTACATTAAAAAATCTAAATTCTTCTAAACTCTCGTTAGAACCTGTGTAGAAGAAAGCAAAAATAAATCAGCTTTTTCTTTTTGGGCACTTCTCCTGGTAAGTAGCTTAGAGGGGATAAAAGCCCAGAAGTCCATCAGTGGTGTGAGATGAAGTGTGGGGCAGAGCTTCAGAAGTTTGTGTTTTATCTGTCACTCCCCTGTCACACTCAGCTGTGAGCTGCAGAGCTCGTTGCTGAGGTGAATCCCCTCCCTCCCTCCTGCCTGCAGGTCCTACCTGCTGCGGAGCCTCTCGGAGGAGGCGGCCTCGGACAGCAGAGCCTGCGAGGAGAAGCTGCGGGGCTACGCCGCCGTGCTGGCCATCGGCTCCGGCCGCTGCAAGTCCAACACTCTGGGTGAGGGCTGGGGCCCTGCTGGCCTTCAGGGTGCCTCCCCCGTGGGGGAATCTTCCCCAATGCTTGCAGTACCCAATTTCAAAGTGATCTCCACCACTGTTCAAACCAGTGAGTTGCGCTGCCAGCAGCACACTGCAAAGTCTCCTCAGTATCCTGCCAGCTGAAACAGTTGGGCAAACCTTGAAAGGATCATTATCTTGTGGGCTCCTCTGGATCAGTGAAATGTTTTTGTAACCATATTGGAGCTTGTGGCATGGAATAACAAGGGGAACTACGAAATGTTGGTGTTAGTATTTGTGCCATGTTTTCTGCAATTTTAATGAAGTGAAAGAAGCTGGGATGCTCTTAAACACTTAGGGATGATTTTTACTTGTAGATTTTTGAATTTATTCAGTGCCTGATCGTTCTGTGTAACTGCAGGTCCAACCCTTGTCCAGAACTTGCCATCAGCTGTGCAGACCCTGTGTGAATCGTGGAACAACATCCACACCAACGAGTTCCCCAACATCGGTTCATGGGTGAGTCCAGCCTCAGGGCCTGCTGTGGTGTGAGTGCAGCTGCAGGCGTTGCTGGGAATGGGGACAGTGTGTGCCTCTGTCCCAGATGCAGGGCTCTGATGTGTGTGTGTGTCCCTCCCCAGCGCAACGCCTTTGCCAACGACACCATCCCTGCAGAAAGCTACATCAGTGCCGTGCAGGCTGCACACCTGGGCACCCTGTGCAGCCAGAGCCTGCCCCTGGCAGCCTCCCTCAAGCACACCCTGCTGTCCCTGGTCAGGCTCACCGGGGATCTCATCATGTAAGTCAGGCCTCTGGGTGTTCCACACACTGCTGGGTGCTTTGCTCTGTGTCCTCCAGGGCTGTGTTTGTGCAACACTTACTGACCTGGTGCTGGTTCTGACCCCAGCCTTCCAGTTCACAGTTCCAAATACCAAATGAGTGACAGTCTTTCTGTCTTCTATGGTATCTCCAAAAGTCCACCTCCCTGAGGGAAACCTTTTTGTCAAATATGGACTTGAAGAAAAGGAGATATAAACTGATATGATATGGATCTAACTAATTCATTTGTGTTTTGTTGTCATTCACTTGTGTGAAGATTTTAATGTTTAAGGAAAAGTGAAATGCCATTTTTTTTTCCAGGGACTTAGTGTAAAGTACTCTGAAACCAAAAAGTAGTCCTTGACTCTGCGGACAAGCCCCAAAGTCACAATATATCATAGTGGGGCTGTCTAGGCAGATGCTGTAACTGTATATATGCAAAAGTAACATCTAGAATTTTCCAAAGGGTGACTTTTTTTCTGAGGGGGAAAATGGCTGGGCCAATGTTTTTATCCCACCTTTCCAAAAAGGGTTTCATCACTGACTTCCATCCAGAGTTGTGCTTCACTTAATGTGAATTCTGGTTTCTAGCAGGGATGATCTGTGATACACCATGCAGAGAATTAACTTGTGTCTGTTTCTTTTCAAGCTGGTCAGATGATCCCAACCCGCCCCAGGTGATCCATTCCCTGCTGCCCCTCCTTCTGGAGACCAGCACAGAGAGTGTGGCAGAAATCAGCAGCAACTCCCTGGAAAGGATCCTGGGCCCAGCGGACTCGGATGAGTTCCTGGCACGTGTTTATGAGAAGTTGATCACAGGCTGCTATAACATACTGGCCCATCACTCTGACCCAAACAGGTAACAAAGCTGTGTGCAAAGATTGGCTACAGTGGGGTTGCTTCTGGAACAGAAAAAATCAGCTTATTTTTATCTGTTGAAAACTTCTGTACTTGTATACTATAAATATGAGATATTTTTTTCACATTACCAGAATTGTGGAGTGGGGGTGCGAGCAAGAGAGAATGGGGAGGAGTAACAGTAGAAGAGACTTAAAGTGTAAAAGGAGCAGCTCTTTATAGGAATTTGTGTGTGAGGTGTCAGAAAGGTCTGGGTTATTTTGGGTTTCTGGCTGGGACTTGCCTTACAGCATCACGTGTCCCTTTGTTCTGACTTGGTGAATTTGTTGGTGTTTATGTAAAGTTGTTCATCAATTGCTTTTCTCCTGTCTTGTTGGAAGAAGAGCTGCTTTCAATTAGTGGAAAAATTACTGGAATTGTAATAGCAAATAGATCACTTCTGGCCTCTCAGAACTGGTGTGATTGTTGAAATTGTTTCTAGGTGTTCTTATTTCATCCTCATGTATTTGATCCTTATCTATTCCTCTTTTAATCCTCAGTGGCCTGGATGAGTCCATCTTGGAGGAATGTTTGCAGCATCTGGAGAAACAGCTGGAGAGCAGCCAGGCCAGAAAAGCCATGGAGGAATTCTTTTCAGAAAGGTGAAGTCACCACGGAAGTTGTATTCCAAGGACTTCATTTCTCATCCTTGTTGTGTTAGCTTGTCAGTGTAGACACCAAGGTGATGTTAATGCCATTGTGCAGGAAAATACAGACTCTGTAGAGCCAGGATATCCTTCAGGCAGTTCAGGAGAGTGGGAAGAGACTCTGAGGGGGAGAGGACCTGGATCTTTGTCCAAATCAAATACTCAGCGTGGCCTCACAGTAATGATCAGTGGGGAATCTTGCAGGATGATTGTTCTGCCAGAGCAGGTTTCTGAGAGATGCTGCTCCAAGCTGCAAATTCCCAAATTCTCTCAGTGCTTCTCTGTGGCCACAGGTTGATAATTTTAAGAGGGAGGGGGGGGAGGATTGGCCTGACTTGGAATCATAAAGGTAAATTGTGCTGGCAGCAGTCTAGAACAGCTAGAACAACTGTGATAGAAACAGCCTAGCACAACCACAGTGTTCTGAGTATGAGGTGAGCAAGAGGAAAGGCTTTCTCCATCAGAAAGCTGACCATTACCTGGTTTTTCTCTCTACCTGTTGAAAGTTCAGAATGAAAGCATCCTGGTGGCTGTACATTGTTAGTGTGGAAGGGAAAGATAAGCAAGAAAATCTGTTTTGGAGCCAGTTAAGGCCCTTTTGTGACTGGATATGTAGAGAAAACTGAAATGCTACTGAGGAGCCCATTTAGGTGTTTTGGTCTGAGCTGGGATTGCTGTTTGGCTGAAAGCAGTTTCTGTGGTTTGGCTGCTGAGCAGTGTTAACACAAAATCCTGTCAGTCTGAAACATGAGGGTGGAGAGAAGTGGAGCAGGTGGGAACAGGGAATGGGCTGCTCTTTACAAAGCTGATTTAATCCTCCCCTCTGTACAGTGGAGAGCTGGTGCAGATCATGATGGCAACGGCCAACGAGAACCTCTCGGCCAAGTTCTGTAACAGGGTGCTGAAGTTCTTCACCAAGCTCTTCCAGCTGAGTAAGTGCCAGGAGGATCTCCTCCCTCCTGCCTTTCCACTTCGCACTGTTCTTGTGTTGCCTGAGATTGGAAGGTGCTTGGGAGAAAACCTGTGGGAGGGAGTGGGATCACAACTTCATGCTTTCAAGGAAAGCCATTCCCACACGTGTTCCTTGGAGCACCTGTCACTGACAGTAACTTTCCCCCCAGCTGAGAAGAGCCCCAACCCCAGCCTGCTGCGCCTCTGCGGCTCCCTGGCCCAGCTGGCCTGCGTGGAGCCCGTGAGGCTGCAGGCCTGGCTGACCAGGATGACCATGTCCCCACCCAAGGACTCGGACCAGCTGGACGTGGTGCAGGAGAACAGGCAGCTGCTGCAGCTCCTGACCACGTACATTGTTCGGGAGAACAGGTAAAGCACAGCCCTGGTCCCGTCTTGTGTGTGCTCTGCGTTCCTCTTGCTCTCTAGAACAATCTCGTGTGAGTTGCTGCTGGTTCTTTGTGGTACCTGTGTGAAACTCTCCTCTTTTTGCTCAGCCAAGTGGGGGAAGGCGTGTGCACTGTTCTGCTCAGCACTCTGATTCCAATGGCAACGGAGATGTTGGCCAATGGGGATGGCACGGGCTTTCCTGAGCTGATGGTCGTCATGGCAACTTTGGCCAGTGCAGGACAAGGGGCAGGACACCTCCAGCTTCATGGTGCTGCTGTGGACTGGCTGGGCAGATGGTAAGAGTGAACTCTGTACTGCTGATGCTTCATTTGTGGGGTTTTTTATTTATTTTCTGGTGTTTTGGGGACAGAAATTTGTGTTTACAGATAATCCCTTCTCTCTTAGTTTATTGTTTGTTGTTTGGGATATAAAGTGTCTGAGGGAGGCAGTTCTGGGTCCATCTGTTCCAAACAATCCTGTTTTTTTCTTTACTTTGGATGGTTTAGTTACTGCATTTGTGCATTCCCTGTTGTTAATCTAAAGCAAACTGAATGCCTGAAGCAGTTGGTCAGGACTGAGTTTGTACTTCCCAAAGGCTGTCAGCTGGAGTGAGGGGTTTTGGACTCCCCATCCCAGGAAGTGTTCCAGGCCATGTTGGATGGGGTTTGGTCCAGCCTGGGATAGTGGAAGGTGTCCCTGCCCATGGCAGGGGTGGGATGAGATGGGCTTTAGGATCTCTTCCATCCTGAACCGTTCTGTAGTAATTCCCAGTGTTCTGTGTTGCAGCAAGAAATACCTGTCTCAGAAGAATGTGGTAGAGAAAATGAATGCCAATGTCATGCAAGGCAAGGTAAGGCTTGTGCTGGTGCTGCACTTGCAGGAATGACTCCCAGGCGTGGGCTCAGCTGTCCTGGTTTGGCGGGACAAAACCTGGTGGCAATTTTAAAGCAATTTGGCCAGGGGGTGTCTGTCCTGTGTTCGTGCCCTGTAGCAGCTGTTGTGGGCTGTGAGCTCCGGGGCTCTGATTTTCCTTGCCTTGTGCTCCCCAGCACGTGACAATCCTGGAGTGCACGTGCCACATCGTGTCCTACCTGGCCGATGTCACCAACGCCCTGAGCCAGAGCAGCGGGCAGGGCCCCAGCCACCTGTCTGTGGACGGCGAGGAGCGCGCCATCGAGGTGGACTCGGACTGGGTGGAGGAGCTGGCCGTGGAGGAGGAGGACTCCCAGGCTGAGGACTCGGTAGGCAGCAGCACAGTGGGTGCTGCAAAGGACCCGAGGGTTTGTTTTACACCTCCCAAATCACTCAGCTTACCAGTTGAGATTTTGTGTTCACTGAGTGAAGGACCCTACATGTCAGGCCTGGAGGAGAGGATCTGTTGTTCCTGTTAGATGTGTTGACTTTGTGATGTCAACAAAATTATAATATTTATTTTATTAATATTATATATTTATTTTAATAATATTTATAAATATTATATAATTATTTTTAATTGAAAGGAAGAAATGGAATAAAATGGTTTTGTTCCTATTGGTTGGCTGGCAATTACTAGTTTTTGTGTCAGCAAACAACTTTGATTAATACTTTAAGTGCTGTTGGGTGGTGAAAAAAAACTGTTTGGGTGTGTTCTTTATTTTTTGTATCAATATTTTTGTTACTGTTTCTTTTTCTTGTTGACCATTTCATGTTACTACAATGTGTCACCGTCCCTTTCTCCCTTTGGTTTGATACCAGCTGCCTTCTAGTTCTATTGCTAAAATTTGCTGTTAAAATGTACCTTTGGTTTCTTGGGAATTTATTCTGTACATGTACTTCACTGTAGCTGCAGTTATGACACCTTCCTAAAACAATTTTCTTCTGGATAGGATGAAGATTCTCTCTGTAACAAACTGTGTACCTTCACCATCACACAGAAAGAATTCATGAATCAACACTGGTAAGAATCTCAAGCTTGTGTTCAGAGTTTCAGCCTGGTATTTCTGGCCATTGGGAAGGAAACCAGTGTAGTTTGTGAGCCTCAAGACACTGCCTGTCAAAACTCACCTGGCTTATTTTGGGCAGGTACCACTGTCACACTTGCAAGATGGTTGATGGGGTTGGTGTTTGCACAGTTTGTGCTAAAGTTTGTCACAAGGATCATGAGATTTCTTACGCCAAGTACGGATCCTTCTTCTGTGACTGTGGAGCCAAGGAGGACGGCAGCTGCCTGGTAAGTTCTTTATGCCTTCAGATTTTCAATCCTTTTCAGTTTTCTGTTCTGCAGTAAGTTATGTCAGGATTTGTGTACACAGGAGTGCTAAGACTTGAGGGCTTTGACTTTATAATGAACCCTCAGAATTTATAGCTTGCCTGGAAATTAATTTTTTTGCACCAAATAAGAGCATTGGTAAATCTGTGTCCTAGTGACTCCTGGGATTCCACCTGCCTTTACAGAATTTGCTGCACAACAAAGAACACCTTTTCCCATGTTTTCCACTAGCAGCAAATGAAATAATTATATCTTAAATATGGAAAGTTCTTAATCCTTGGGCGGAGAGTCACATGCAGGATGTTATTTCTTTAGAACTGTGCTCAAATTGCTGCTCTTCCAATCTGTATTCACTTCATCAGTAGCCAGGTTGAGCCTGGTTTGGGATTTCAGTGCTACTCTGTCATTCCCAGGCGTTGGTGAAGAGAACTCCCAGCAGTGGGATGAGCTCCACCATGAAGGAATCAGCCTTCCAGAGCGAGCCCCGCGTGCCCGAGAGCGTCATCCGCCACGCGAGCACGTCCCCAGCTGAGAAGGCCAAGGTCACCATCAGCGAGGGCAAGGGCCCTGACGAGGAGAAGCCCAAGAAGAGCAGCCTGTGCAGAAACGTGGAGGGCTGTCGAGAGGAGCTGCAGTCCCAGGTATAATTGTCAGCTGCTAAACAGAGATGGGTTATCATGAGGGTCTTGGGCAGGCTGCGTTGGCTGTAAGCTGAGATGAGAGGGTCAAAAAGGGGGTGTCAGCCTTTAAAAAGCAGTTTATGTGCAGCTTCCATCAGGAGCATCTTGTTCCTCATTTGCCTGATCTGTTTCTTGTAGGCCAACTTCTCCTTTGCACCTTTGGTGCTGGAGATGCTGAATTTCCTGATGGATGCCATCCAGGTCAACTTCCAGCAGGCTTCAGCCATGGGGAGCAGCAGCCGTGCCCAGCAGGCTCTCAGCGAGCTCCACACTTTGGACAAATCAGTAGAAATGACAGATCAGCTGATGGTAAGGAACAAAAGGAATTAACAGAGTGTGGATGGGGGGAGCGGCTTCGGAACAGAGACATTGCAGTGACACCCTCTGGATGCTTTCCCTGGCTCAGGTCCCCACGCTGGGCTCGCAGGAAGGCGCCTTTGAGAACGTGCGCATGAACTACAGCGGGGACCAGGGCCAGACCATCCGGCAGCTGATCAGCGCGCACGTGCTGCGGCGCGTGGCCATGTGCGTGCTGTCCTCGCCCCACGGCCGCCGCCAGCACCTGGCTGTCAGCCACGAGAAGGGCAAGGTGAGCCCCAGCGGGGCCCTGGGCTCCTCCTGAGGGAAGGGGAACGGTGCTGGAGCTGCTGGGCTCCCATGGGAAATGGAGCAGTGCTGGAGCTGCTGGGCTCCCACGGGAAATGGAGCAGTGCTGGAGCTGCTGGGCTCCCAGGGGAAATGGAGCAGTGCTGGAGCTGCTGGGCTCCCGAGGAAATGGAGCAGTGCTGGAGCTGCTGGGCTCCCAAGGAAATGGAGCAGTGCTGGAGCTGCTGGGCTCCCGAGGGAAATGGAGCAGTGCTGGAGCTGCTGGGCTCCCAGGGGAAATGGAGCAGTGCTGGAGCTGCTGGGCTCCCAGGGGAATTGGAGCAGTGCTGGGCTGCTGGCCCCAAGGAAATGGAGCAGTTCTGGGCTCCTGGGGTTCCTGGAGCTGCTGGGCTCCCAGGGGAAAGAGAACAGTGCTGGGTTCCCAAGGGAAATGGAGTAGTTCTGGATCCTGGGGTTCCCAGGGGACATGGAACAGTGCTGAGGAAAAGGTAGGACTGTGGTTTGTTTTGCCTGTTTTGAGATCTGGTGTGAAGTGTTGTGTAGCTACGGAGAACCTCTCATAGGGAAAACTGTTAAGGAAAAAGAGTTTCTGCAGCAGGAACAGTGAGAATAGCTCACTGCCATTACCCACCACCCTACAGCCACCTGAGAGGAGGCTGGAGTCAGGTGGGGGGCCGTGATTCCAAGAGGAAATGACCTTAAGGTGCACCAAGGGAGGTTCAAATTAGTTACTATAAACAAAAATTTGTCTGCAGGGAGTGGTTGGTTAGACATTGGAATAAGTTCCCCAGACAGGTGGTAGAGGCACCAACTCTGGAAGTGTTCAGGAGGTGTCTGGACATGGCACTTGGGGATGTGGTTTAGGGGTGATTATGGGGGTGCTGGGGTGATGGTTGGACTCAGTGATCTCATGGATCCCTTCCAGCCTTGATGATTCTGTGGTTCTGATTCAGAATCAACTGAACAACTGTGGGATCTGGAATTGAAATGCCTGACTCCCTTCAGTTACAGTCAGATAACCAAGTTCAGTCTGTGGTTCTGGTTCTGTAACTGGGATCTGGAATTGAAATGCCTGACTCCCCCCAGTTACAGTCAGGTAACTGAGCTCATTCTGTGGTGCAGATCACAGTGCTCCAGCTCTCTGCCCTGCTGAAACAAGCCGACTCCAGCAAAAGGAAACTGACCCTCACCCGCCTGGCATCGGCGCCCGTCCCGTTCACTGTGCTGAGCCTGACTGGGAATCCCTGCAAGGAGGATTACCTGGCTGTGTGTGGGCTGAAGGTGAGTGCCTGCCAAACCCCCTTCCAGGGAGCTGCAAACATCAGCTGAAAGCCAGCTGTGTTTGTTTCCTCTGAGGAGTTAGCATGGAGCTGCCTCCAAAGTTCTGTCACTAATTCAGCTCCTGATCCACTTTCCTACTAGATAGATAAGGTAAAAGAAGCAGGACCTGGATGAACAATATAATTAATGAGACAGTGCCTTGAAATCATATTTCTTAATGTATTTAAGCTGATTTTGTTTTAAGAGTCAATGTTTAGCTCTTGTCTTAAAACAAAACACACCCAAACTTAGTGTGTTAAAACTAGTCTGTAACAATTAGTGTTCTTTGGCAAGGACTCCCCTTTTTTGTATTCCCCCAAATTTAGGTTCAGCTTTCCCAGTGCAGAATCTACAGATGTGTTATTTAGCTGAGAGAAAACTGCTCTCTGTAGCTTTTTCTTTTCAAATCTTCATATTATTTATCTTCAGTGCAGGACATTGAGATTTAAATTCTCTGAATCGTTATTTGCTGTAAGAAAAATGTTGACTTTTTATCCCATTCTTGGCTTCAAATATTTGCAAACATTTTGTTTTAATATTTAACCAATTTTCCCCATTACTCCAGGATTGCCATGTGTTAACATTCAGCAGCTCTGGGTCAGTCTCTGATCATTTGGTGCTTCATCCCCAACTGGCCACTGGGAATTTCATCATCAAAGCCGTGTGGCTGCCAGGATCCCAAACAGAGCTGGCCATTGTCACTGCAGACTTTGTGAAGGTATGTCTGGCCATGATACAGCTTCTGGCAGGCATCAGAGTCTGGATCCTCGGGGAGTTGCATGTGGGAGAATGTGGTAATATTCTTAGAAATGAATTGGAAATAGAAATTTGGGATGTTTGTTGCAAGGAAAAGCAAACCCAAAGAACTTAAAGAGGAAAAAAGCTCCAAAGTGTAACATCTCATGGGGATTCCCTTATCTCAGCTCTTGTTCATTTGCACTGTTTTGTATCATAGCAGTTAATTACTGCCTTGATAATCATTGTGGTTAATTATTTCCTTGGTTCTTCCCACAGATTTATGACCTCTCAGTAGACGCCTTGAGTCCAACTTTCTACTTCCTCCTACCGAGTTCCAAAATCAGGGATGTCACTTTCCTGTTCAACGAGGAGGGGAAGAACATCATTGTGATCATGTCCTCTGCTGGCTACATCTACACACAGCTCATGGAGGAGGCCAGCAGTGCCCAGCACGGGCCCTTCTATGTCACCAATGTGCTTGAAGTCAACCACGAGGACCTGAAGGTGCTGGTGACTTCCCTTTCTCTCTTTTTTTCCATCTTCCATTTGAAGGCAGAAGTTTCCTTTTTTTCCTTCTCCTTTTAAGCCCCCTGATCTAGATCAAGGAGCTTTCTCATTCCTCTAAAGAGAGAAATATCCTTACAGTTAAAGGAGGTGGGGATGAGAATTAAACCCCTTGATCCTTTCATCTAGAAAATGGAGCATGTTTTCCATGGCTGGCTCTGAAGTCATGCCCAGCAGGATTTCTCAGCAGGGAGATGGCTTCAGAGCAGTGCTGCTCTCAGAGCAAGGCACTCCAAAGGTGCAGGAGCAGAAGGGATAAATCACCATGGCTGGGGCTGGAGAGCTGCAGTCAGCCTTTGTTTCTTCTCTTGAGGATGACCTTTAAAATCTCTCCAGTGTTTTTACCCTAGCCTGCTTCAAAACAGGAATAGATGAGAAGGAGGCTCTCAGGAAGGTCTTTTATGAGCTGGGCATCCAAGGGATGCTCCATGTGACAGTGTCACACTGAGCTGAGGCTCACAGCCGCGGGAGCTCAGGGTGTTACCTACAGCCTCCGGGTGTGCAGGCTCAGCATCCCCTCCCAGAGCCTTTGAAGTGTCTGATGGATGAGTTCACCCAGGAGTTCAGCTTAGAAAATTGTCATTTAGGGCTCTGTTCTCTCGCTGCTGGGGAGGAGGGGCAGCTTTGGGAATAATTCCATCTTAAATTCAAAAGCCTGACAGAGTGTGTGGGGATATTTGTGTTTATGTTAAATGTTGGCATTTCTCTGCATCCCCCAGGACAGCAATGGCCAGGTGGCAGGAGGGGGGGTGTCAGTCTATTACTCCCACGTGCTGCAGATGTTGTTCTTCAGCTACTGCCAAGGCAAATCCTTCGCAGCCACCATCAGCCGGGCCAGCCTGGAAGTGCAGCGGCTCTTCCCAATTAACATCAAGAGGTGAGGATCCTGGGGGACACTCCCTGTATTTTTATTTCTTTCTTTTTATAATAAATATTGCTTATTATTAAACATCCCAGCTCTGAATGGCCAAACTGTGTGTTGAAAATTCCCTGTTGGCTGATATTTCTTGCCACTTTTCATGGTTTTTGTGTCCTAATGGACTTGGATGATCCTTTGGGTCAGGAATTCCATGATATCCCAGTTGCAGGATAATTAGAAACCAAAGCTGGCTGTTTCAGCAGTGGGCCACGCATGCATTTTGTCCTCCCAGCAGGATTTCAGAGCAGGAAGGTGTCTGCAGAGCGGTGGAGCTGCCCAGAGTGAGCTGCCCGAGGTGCAGCCGCTGGAACCGATGGGATTATCCGCCCTCACCCAGGCGGCCGAGGAGGGAGCCTTTGTTTCCTTTCAGCACCACTGCTGCAGTGGACCTTGTGCATTGTGCATGTTAAGGCTGATTTTCAGACTCCCTTGAGGGAAACCAATCTCTTACTTTATGAATGTGGCAAGAAAAAGACAGGTCTATTGTGTGTTCTGCTACGCAGTGCTGGGCACTCAGGCCACAGACTCTTCACTGGCCTGACACAAAGCCACTGTCACGAGTGGGCTCTGAAGGAGGTCAGGTTCAAGAGCTCCTGAACTCCAATTGAGTTTGGCTTCGTCTTTTTGCAGCTCTGTTTCCACTTTTTCCAGTGAGCAGACACTGATTCTCTTGCATTAGTCTTTGCTTATTGCTGCTGGGTGTGTTGAAACATGAAACTGTTCATCCATTCAGATAAAAACATTGCTGAAAGCCATTTATAAATTGCCTCCTTGATTTGGGGCATTAAATGCAACACTAAGCCAGTTTTTCCTTGAGTTTGCAGGGTAGGGATCAGGGCTGAGGACTGAGAGGCTTGTGGTTTCTGCCCACTGTGGTGACTGTTTCAGGCTGCTCACCTGTGAACCAGACACTGTTCATTGATGCAGTGCTTGAGCCCCTGCTCAGGACAAAGCTTCAACTGATTTGAGGACAATGAAATTTGTGTGGTTTTCCTTGTGCTGCTCCTGAAATGAATGTCATCGTGCCCTTTGTCTCTCACAGTTCCAATGGTGGCAGTAAGACTTCTCCAGCCCTGTGTCAGTGGTCTGAGGTGATGAACCACCCTGGC
The DNA here is from genome assembly GCA_024865655.1 of Emberiza elegans. Lineage (NCBI taxonomy): Eukaryota > Metazoa > Chordata > Aves > Passeriformes > Fringillidae > Emberiza > Emberiza elegans. The sequence goes on along the minus strand of JALJVW010000067.1, from coordinate 7,242,472 downwards.
CTGGTGTGCTGTGTCCAGCAGACCACGGGTGTCCCACTGGTGGTGATGGTGAAGCCAGACACCTTCCTCATCCAGGAGATTAAGACCTTGCCAGCCAAAGCAAAGGTTAGTCAGGGTTCCCTGTATTTATGACTCTTAAAATTTGGTTTCTTCTTGTTCTGTCAACCAGATCTCCAGTCTTGGCAGCTTTTCTAATACAAAGAGTTTGTTCCTCCAAGAGAGAGTTGCCAAGCCCTTCCCTTGCCTTGCCTTGCAGATCCAGGACATGGTGGCCATCCGTCACACGGCCTGCAACGAGCAGCAGAGGACCACCATGATCCTGCTGTGTGAGGATGGCAGCCTGAGGATCTACATGGCCAACGTGGAGAACACGTCCTACTGGCTGCAGCCCTCTCTGCAGCCCAGCAGCGTCATCAGCATCATGAAACCCGTGCGCAAGCGCAAGGCAGCCGCCATCAGTAAGGGCTCCTCACATCACCTTTGTCACTCACTGTCCTGGACTGCAGGATAAGTGTGTGTTCTGTCTGCCCTCTGTTAGAGGTGTGGCAGTTATCCACCAAAATCAGTCTTGGATTGAAAAGACAGGTGTCTGCTAAGGAAGGCAGGAGCCTCCCCTGAAATGGAAAATGTGAACCCCCTCCCCTCTGAATTGTTATAATTTTGAAATTAAGGGACTCTCAAGCAAAAATGTGGGAGCAGGAATAACAGTTCTTTATTAGGGAAGAAAATAAAAAATAATTAAATAAACAATGGAGTAATAGAAAACAACACTGACAGAGTCAGAGCAGGCCCTGACCCCCTGTGGGTCAGGGTGGTGGCAGCAGTCCCATTCAACAGTGGCTCAGCCCTCCTGCAGTGCCAGCTGTGGTTCTGTTGGAGCAGGGATCCTGTACAAGGGTGTAGTCTTCCTCTGAAGATTCAGTGGTTAGATTAGATGGGCCTGGTTCCTCTGAAGATTAGATGGGCCTGGTCTTCCTCTGGGAATCCAGTAGGAAAAGGCTGCTCCTCTGGGAATGCAGTGGGAAAAGGCTGCCCTGGTGTCCCAAAATCTCAGATTGGATCCAGGTAGGAATGCTTGGCTTCTCCCCCTGGGTGGAGCATCTCCCAATGGGATGATGGAGTTTTATGAGCCATGCAGGGACACTCACTGGCCCATAAACAGAAGATATTTCCTGGAGGGAGGATTGGTTGTAGAAGAGATAAAGAAAACTGCCCCACCTATAACAGATGACAAATAGAATACACACTTATGACAATTACATAGGTACTGGCTAAGTGGATAAAATGTTTCCATAGATGGATGTTGGAACCCTGGTTACTGAGAATTTTAGGCTTTCTGCATTGATAGGCACTGAGCCTCAAAAGAGCACTACATTTGACCTGAAGTCGTAGAGAAAGCTTCCAAAATTAAACAATAAAACTAAGATTATTAGTGCATAGTTTAAATAAAAGTTTATTATTCTTTAGTAGAAAACTTAGAGTTTAAAGTTTTAAAATTCAGTAATATATATAAAACAAGATAGAAGTTTTAAGACAGAGACTAGTCCTTCTTTTTCACCTTCTTCTTCATAAGTTTGAGTAGTAAAAAATCCAACAGATGCATACAGAAATACTTTCCAGAGGAGGCGAGTTGTTTCTGCAGGTGTTTTACAACTTTGCCTGTTCAGGACATCTTTTGTCATAAAGATCTCTTTCCCCTTTTAGCAACTCGCACATCCAGCCAGGTGAACTTCCCCATTGACTTCTTTGAGCACAACCAGCAGCTCACAGACGTGGAGTTCGGGGGCAATGACCTGCTGCAGGTGTACAATGCCCAGCAGATAAAGCACCGGCTCAATTCCACGGGCATGTACGTGGCCAACACAAAGGTGAGTGGGGCAGTCGGGGGACTCTCTTGGCCTTGTGGGTGACATTACTGTTCATGTTGTCACCGTGCCTTGTCTTAAGGAGTCTGCTTTGTTCAAATGGCCCCGCACAAGTACTGTAGCTGGGGGTGCTGGCTGACAACAGACTGAACGTGAGCCAGCAGTGTGCCGTGGTGGCCAAGAAGGCCAATGGCTCCTGGCCTGGGTCAGGAATGGTGTGGCCAGCAGGAGCAGGGAGGTCATTCTGCCCCTGTACTCAGCACTGGTGAGGCCACACCTTGAGTGCTGTGTCCAGTTCTGGGCCCTCAGTTTGGGAAGGACATTGAGACACGTCCAGAGGAGGCAACGAGGCTGGTGAGGGGCTTGGAACACAAACCCTGGGAGGAATGACTGAGGGAGCTGGGGGTGTTCAGCCTGGAGAAAAGGAGACTCGGAGGTGACCTTATCTATCACCCTCTATAACTCCCTAAAGGGTAGTTGTAGTCAGTTGGAGGTCGGTCTCTTTCTCCAGGCAACACTGACAGAACCAGAGGACACAGTCTCAAGCTGTGTTGGGGAAATACAGGTTGGAAATTAGGAAGAAGTATTTCACAGAAAGAGTGATAAAATATTGGAATGGTCTGCCTGGGGAGGTGGTGAAGTCACCATCCCTGGATGTGTTTAAAAAAAGCCTGGATGTGGCACTGGGTGCCAGGGTTTAGTTGGGGTGTTGGGGCTGGGTTGGACTTGATGATGTTGAAGGTCTCTTCCAACCTTGTGATTCTGTAGCTCAGCAAACAGTGGAGGCACTTTTGTACAGTGTCCTTGGCTTTGGAGGGAGTTTTTGAGCTGTGGTTTGTTCTCTGCAGCCTGGGGGTTTCACCATCGAAGTGACCAACAACAACAGCACCATGGTGATGACAGGCATGCGCATCCAGATCGGCACGCAGGCCATCGAGCGCGCGCCCTCCTACCTGGAGATCTTCGGCCGCACCATGCAGCTCAACATGACCCGTGCCCGCTGGTTCGACTTCCCCTTCACCCGCGAGGAGGCCCTGCAGGCTGACAAGAAACTCACCATCTTCAGTAAGGCCGTGTGCCCTGCTTGGTCTGAGCAGCTGCTGGGCTGCTTTGGGTGGGATGGAGCTGCTTCGCCTCACAGCTGGGAGTTTCCACAATCCATTCGTTTGTCCTGACTGCAAAACCAGTCTGAGGGGGAACTCTGAGCATTTGGTAACTTTATTTATGGCCCAGTTTCTTGCTGCTGTGAGTGAACATTCTGTAGTTCAGCTCAGTGATTTTGTGCTGAGGTGAGAGAAGGGAAGTGGCCTTGCAAAGGAGATGGCACTGTCTGTGACGGTGTCACAGGGGTCTGAGGATGAGGGAAGAGACGAGGATCTGGCTCCACGTTTCAGAAGACTTGATTTATTATTTTATGATATATATTATATTAAAACTATACTAAAAGGATAGAAGAAAGGATTTCATCAGAAGGCTAGTTAAGATTAGAAAAGGAAGGAATACAAAGGCTTTTGTCTCAGACTGAGAGTCCGAGCCAGCTCACTGTGATGGGCCATTAATTAGAAACAACCACATGAGACCAATCCCAGATGCACCTGTTGCATTCCACAGCAGCAGATAACCATTGCTTACATTTTGTTCCTGAGGCCTCTCAGCTTCTCAGGAGGAAAAATCCTAAGGAAAGGATTGTCCATAAAATGTGTCTGTGACAACTGTCAGTGGCTGTGTATTAATGATAGTGTAATTGCTGTGCTGGTCCTGTGAAGTGAGGCTGGTTTGCATCCAAAAGCAACAGTTCTCTCAGTTTTTAAGAAATTTCTCTCATTGCTACAGTTGGAGCTTCTGTGGATCCTGCTGGAGTCACCATGATGGATTCCATAAAAATTTATGGCAAAACCAAGGAGCAGTTTGGCTGGCCTGACGAGCCCCCCGAGGACTTCCCGTCTGCTTCCGTGAGCAATGTGTGTCCCCCAAACCTCAACCAAGGGAATGGCACTGGGGACGCCGAGTCAGCTGCCCCTGCTGCTGCCAGTGGGACTGTCCTGGAGAGGTATTTCTACAGTCTTTCCCTTATTTCTCCTTGGAAATGGGTTGTTGTTGTTGTGGTGGTGGGCACTTGGGTGCACTTGTGTGCTTTTCCTGACTTGGAGAACTGGAGGGAATTAGTGAGTTGTTCTCACTGCCTTACAGCAACAGCTGAAAACAGAGGTTGATTATCTTTGTAGGAGGGTTTGTGGTGCCTCTTGGTTGATCTGGTGCAGTAGATGGGTAGATCTGTGTGCTTGCTTGTGCTGCCTAGTTCATGTTTCAGCAGTCTCGAGGCGCCCAAAGCAATTCCTGCTGCCAGAATTCAGCAAGTTCTGGTACATTCTCTCATTTCAAGTTGGCCCATTTTTGGTCTCTGGAGCTCACAAAGGTCAGGCCTGTCTGAAGCTGAGCTTAGTTTTGAGGAGGGCTTTGTGTGTGACCCTGCTTTAGGCTTGTGGCTCCCACAACTTGCCTTGTAGCCCACGTGCCTCAGGCTGAGCTGTTGTGCCGGGGAAGGTGTTGGGTTTTCCCCCATATTCCTGCTGAGAGCCAAACCCCAAGGGTGACCTGGACATAAATGTAGTGAACAAACAGAACTTGTGTTCTTTCTTTCTGATGTCTGTGCTGTGTTTTCCTTTGAACTCACACAATCTCTATCACAAGGGTTGTAAAAGCAGCAAGGACAGGAGGGAAACAGCTCAAAGAGGAACTGGTACTGCTGAAAATGAGCATTTCAGTGAAAACAATCACTGCTCAGCTGTGAAGAAGTGCTGGTTAAGTTTGTCTGACTGAAATTCTCTGTTAAGAGGCTCAGGGCTTGAAGTGCCACTTAGGCCCAGTTGAAGGACCTGTTCAGCCATTCTTTAATATTTTGTCTAACAGTTCATGGGATTTCCTCCTGTGTTTATTTTCCCTTTCCTTCCCTCCTCTGCTGTGGCATCCCCACAAGATGTCCCTCTCAGCACAGACATGCTCTCTGGTTTTTCAGAGCAGTGGGATTATATTCTAAAATTCAGATATAAAAAAAAATTCTTCCTATTTGGTGTTCCCTTCTGAAGGGCCTCTGGAGTAGGAACAGCTGAGGGCAGGCAGGAGGCAGCTTTTCTATCCAAGTGTGGTGTCTGCACTCGAATTTAAGCCTGGGTGGTGCTTTAAGTGGTGCTTGGCTTTTCTGTGTGAGGTGACCTGGCTCATCTCTGTCTTTGTTTTGCTCCAGACCAGTGTGTGCTGCCCAGGTAGAGACCCTGCTTAGACTGATGCTCCCCCGGCTTCCTGATTTCCCCATTTAATTTGCCTTTTGCTTAGAATGTGTTCTAGGGAGTTTTTCTGTGAGCTTTACACATTTTTTTTTTTTTTTCCTTTTTCTTTGCTCCCCCAAAGTTCTGACACTGAGTCCCTAACCACCCTGGACCGGTTAGTATGGCATCCTTTTCTCTGCACGAGTGAGTGTGTGTCAGAGACAGAACACATGGTGTGGCTTTTGGTGACTGGGGTTTTTTTGTTTTCCAAGTGACATTTGCTTCTTTACATTCTGGTCATTGCATGGCAGATGGTTTAGCAAATGTAAAGATGAGGTGGTTTGCAGATTTTTGCTGTACACAGCATAACTGTTGCTTATTTGACAGACTCCTCTCTGCTTTGTTCCTTCCTTGTGCCTTCTTATCCCACTTCTGTTCCCTCCAAGCTTTATGAGGGTGGCTGTTGGGAGGGGGATGTTATTTATCACCACCAGACCAGACAATTGTTCCTTCTGCCTTCCAATCCTACACTGCTATTTTTCCCCTTAGTGCTCTCTCTTCCCTGCTTTTTCCTGTATCTTCCTGCTCCTTCTGGTGTGTCAGATGGCATTTCAGGTGGTTCCACCTGGGGGCATGGAGTGCTGCTTACAGGGACTTTGCTGCCACTTGTAAATCAGGTTTTCCCTCGGGACAAGTGTTCTCCCAGCCTGCTTGAACCTCAGCATCCCTCGCTTGGGGTCACCCCCAGTGCTCTGAGTTAATTTTCCTCTGGAATATTTTGTGCTGAAACTCCAAATTGGAAAGAGCAACCTGTGTGAAAATAGCAAGCGAGTAGAACGTTGCTCCCTGAGCAAAGTCGGTTCCGCTTTTTCCCATGTGTCATAGCCAGCCTTGATCTGCAGTCATCTGTACGTCTGGGGGCCATGGTGAATTGGGACTGTCAAGACAATCCAAGTTATCCCTGCTGCAGGCTGCGTAAGGAAATGTTTTATCCTCTTTGGGAGAGAAAAGCCCCTGTCTTTCAGCTGTGGATTATTAAAGCAGTCCTAAGTTTGTCTGTGAGCGTGAGCCAGGTTTAACTCTGGTCTGTAACACAATGAAATGATATGCATGGTGCCTGTGGCAGGTTTTATCATGCTTTGATTTTGTACTTGGCATTCGTTAGCTGTCTCTGAGCTACTCATGACTGTAGCCCGCATAAAGCAAAGTGCTAAGGAGAGAGAAGGGTTGCTGTACTCAAGCCTGCTTTCCTCTCTCCCTCCAGGCTAGTTGTGAGTTCTTTAGAAGCGCTGGAAAGCTGCTTTGCTGTGGGACCAGTCAACGAGAAGGCAAGTAACTTTCTGAATACATTCCTGAGCTTTGGAGCCGGGGGAGGAGGGGCCAGCTCAGCACTACCTCCTGCAGCCCCGGGGGCCTGATAGGAGCAGAGCCGCATCCCTTTTGCTCAGAGCACTGATCTGAAAGTTGCCTTAGCCAAAAGCGTTTGAAACTAGTTTAGAATGACAATTGACATTTGCATTTAGCGCTGGTGGGCTTTTTGTGCTGCGAGTGACCTCGTTTACAGAAACAGCAGGGTGGGAGCCCATAAATCTCAAAAGGACTTTTTCTTGTGGAGACATGTGAAGTGTTCCCTAAATGTCAATAGTAAATGAAGGGAGGCTATCAAAAGGGTATTGAGGGAAGGGAACTGTAGGTACACCGAGTGATGGTAAATATACTGAATAATGGGGTTTGTCTGTTCTTAGGAGAAGAATAAGATTGCAGCTCAGGAACTGGCTACAGTGCTGCTGTCCATGCCAGCCCCTTCCAGCGTGCAGCAGCAGACCAAGAGCCTGCTGGCCAGCCTGCACACCAGCCGTTCAGCCTACCACAACCACAAGGTACTGCCCAGGGCATGGATTTGGGGCTCCTGGAACCTGCCAGGTCATGGCTGAGGTGCAGCAGAGCCCTAGAGAGCCCTTCCTCCACGCAGCACAATCCTCCTGCCTCATCTCCCTTTAGCTCCTGCTGCCTGCCCTGCTGGCTGCTGTGTTTCACCAGAGTTTTGTGATTCTGTCACCTTGTAGCATTGGTTACCCTTCCTTAGATGAGGAGTGCTGGATTTCCCCAGGATCTGTCCTGTGGTTGTGTTTCAGCTGCTTTCTCGTGCTGCAATCAGTTGGGTTTTTTTGCCTGTGTTATCTCTCACTCTACAGGATCAAGCACTGCTAAGCAAAGCCATTCAGTATTTGACTTCCTCAACCAAAGAAGGAAAGGACCTGGATCCTGAGGTGTTCCAGAGGCTGGTCATCACTGCTCGGTCCATTGCTATTATGAGACCAAACAATCTCGTCCACTACACAGAATCAAAGCTGCCACAGCTGGAAACAGGTAGATAAGTCTGTAATATTCTCTAAGTTTCTGTTGTGATAATTGAAGCTGTGCTGGGGTGTTGGGTTCAGAGTGGCAGAGACTGTATTGGACACATTTGGTAGGTGTGTGATATCCTGCTGATGAGAACATCAAAGCCTCTGAAAAAAGCCATTTCAAATAAACTTGGTGTTACCCTCATTAAGGTTTTCCCCTGCACATTTCTGAGAGGTGTTTTTTAATCTCTGCAGAGAGTGAAGAAGGGCAGGAGGCCCAGAAACACGTGGAAGGAGAGGGCTGCACCTTCATTACCCAGCTGGTGAACCACTTCTGGAAGCTCCATGCATCAAAACCCAAAAACGCCTTCCTGGCCCCTGCCTGCCTGCCAGGTGGGAGAGCTCTTCCTTTGCTACTGGCAAGCCTGTGGCTTCTGAAGGGGCCTATTTTAAGTTTGTAAGCAGAGAACATGACTTTTCAATGCTAGTGCTGCACTGAGGGCTTTGTGATGTGGAGCTGCAGATTCTGCTTCAAAGCTTTTGTTCAGGGACACGTGTATTGTGCCAGGAAGAAGGGACTGATGATTGATTTACCCACATTTGTCTTTGTGGGTGGTGTTACAGGATATTCAGTGGTGCTGGTGTATGGAGTTCACGATGTTCCATCAGACAGACAAAACTGGCTCAGTCTGGATTGAAAATCAATGTATTTGTGCTGTTAACATTGTGCCTTGAAGTCTGCAAACAAAAGATGCTTCCTGCAGTGCTTCACTCTGTGCTGAAATACAGAGAGAGCTGATTTCAGTCCTGCTTTTATTCCTGCTAGGTCTCACTCACGTTGAAGCCACAGTCAACGCTTTGGTGGATATTATCCATGGATACTGCACGTGCGAGCTGGACTGTATCCATACTGCATCCAAGATCTACATGCAGATGTTACTTTGCCCAGTATGTCACCTTGTTCTTCTCTGCCTCAGCCTCCAGTTGCACCAGGGGAGGTTTAGGTTGGGCATCTGGAAACATTTCTTTGTGGAAGGGGTGTTCCAGCCTGCCACAGGCTGCCTAGGGCAGTGGTTGAGTCCCCACCCCTGCAGGGATTTAAAAGTGTAGATGTAGCACTTGGGGACACGGGTTAGGGGGATTGGCAGTGTTGGGTTTATGGTTGGGCTTGATCTCAGAGGGCTTTTTCAACCTAAATGTTTCTATGATGCTATAGTGGGGAAAAAATTAAATGTGGGCAGAATGTGAATACATAGTACAGATACAAAATACAGCCAAAACCACCCAGCCAGAAGTGAATGGAGGAGAATTCTCCCTCTCCTTTTGTTCTGGTAATGTTTGTCATGTGCTGCATGTGGAATTGCAAGTGTTGCTTTGTGGGAGGTGACCCGTGTCCTACATGAACTGTGACTGACGAGAATCACAAGTGCATTTCTAGCCATCTTTCCAAATGCTGTGAAAAAGGACTTGGAGCTTAAGGAGTGTAACGATGAACTGTTCACCCTGCAGGACCCAGCAGTGAGCTTTTCCTGCAAGCAAGCTTTGATCAGGGTGCTGAGACCCCGGAACAAGCGGCGCCACGTGACCCTGCCCTCGTCCCCCCGCAGCAACACCCCCATGGGTACGCCAGGGCTCCCCTGCTTAAACCAGCATGGCCTTCTTCACTGGTCAGAAAGGACAGGAAAATAAAGTGGTCTTCTTAGAAACTGAGACTAAAAAAGACTAAAATCAGCCTTTTTCCTTTCTTTTGCTCTCCCTTGTCCCCTAAACCCCTTTTTGTTTAATAAACTCTCACCTTTTCATTGATATTTTGGGATTCACAGAGGAGATTTCTCTGAGATATTCCCCTTTCAGTGAACAGGAAAATCTGATCATTTTATCTGGAGAGTAGTAATCTAGGGTTAGTATTTCTATGCATGTTCTCAGGTTCTAATAAATCAGTCAAAGATGTGTGCAGCTCAAAATTATCAGAGCTCTGTCCAAGAGAGGTTTTTCAATATTGAAGCAAATTGTAGGTGTCAGGAGTCTCTTGGTAACTGAGGGTAGTTTGGGATGGGATGAGGAGCTGTGCATTTATGAACTCCTGCTTTGCCACTCAGGAGATAAGGATGATGATGATGACGACGATGCAGAAGACAAGCTGCAGAGCTCTGGGATAGCAAATGGAGAGCACATCCGACAGGAGAGCCAGGAGCAGAGTGAGGTGGATCACGGGGACTTTGAGATGGTGGTGAGTCCAGAGCTTCTCCTTGGAGCCTTTGAAGTGTGCCAGGACTTGAGTTAATTTAGTTCTGATGAATCTGCTTGTAGTGCTCCCTTAGTGGTGGTGGTCTGGGCAAAGCTCTCACTGTGTTTCCTCTCCATAGTCTGAATCCATGGTTCTGGAGACTTCTGAGAACGTGAATAATGGGAATCCTTCTCCTCTGGAGGCTCTCCTGGCTGGAGCAGAGGGATTCCCTCCGATGCTGGATATCCCTCCAGACGCAGATGATGAGACAATGGTGGAGTTGGCTATTGCCCTGAGCCTGCAACAAGATCAGCAAGGTCAGATGTGGGCACTGTTGGCAGGCAGGAAGGGGATGGAAACTGGGAAAGAAATGAGGCAAAGCTGTTGGTGTCATCACCAGTGAACGAAAGATAGCAGAACTATGAAATGTACAGAAAATGCCAGAGTTAATTTATTCTCTCAAAGAAAGATGCCCATAAGTTGTTCTCTGCTTGCAGGGAGCAGCAGCAGTGCCCTTGGGCTGCAGAGCTTGGGACTGTCCGGCCAAGCTCCCAGCTCCTCCTCTCTCGACGCTGGAACGCTCTCGGACACAACAGCATCAGGTAACTGTTCACTGCAAGGCATCTTCTTTTTCACATTCTGACCTAAGTCATACCTTAAAATTGGTTTGCAAATACGGTTTGGAAGAGCCAGTTATTACTATTGGCTTCTTGTATTTTTGAGTGTGTACTTACGGCTTTTTCCTGCTTTGATTGACTCTTACTGTAGAATTCTGAGGAAAGTTATTTCCTCTCTTTAAACTAAAGCAGACAAAACAAAGCATGTGCTGTATTTCCCTTGCATTTATTAACAACCAGATGTGGTTCTTTAAGTAACTGTGCATGCCTGTGTGTTTGATAGAGAAGCTTTTCTCTCGGGATATCTCCCCTGCACTGCTTTAACTGTCCTGCTGGTCACCCCAAGCTCCCTTTCCCTTTGTAGCCATCCCCAAGCCCAATCCCCGCAGCCTTTCCCTGGTAGCGAGAGCGTCGTTTGCAGTTGTTCCCAGGCAGTGTTTTTACTTGTAACAGCTCTCTTTATTCTCTTAGCTCCAGCCTCCGACGACGAGGGCAGCACGGCGGCCACGGACGGCTCCACGCTGCGGACATCGCCCGCGGAGCACGGGGGCAGCGTGGGCTCGGAGAGCGGCGGCAGCGCCGTGGACTCGGTGGCTGGGGAGCACAGCGGTGAGTGAGCCCTGCTGCAGCCCTGCTGCACCCCCTTCTGCACCCCATCCTGCATCCCTGCTCCTTCCCTGCTGCACCCTCTGCTGCATCCCTGCTCCTGCCCTGCTGCACCCCATCCTGCATCCTCTGCTGCATCCCTGCTCCTGCCCTGCTGCACCCCATCCTGCACCCTCTGCTCCTTCCCTGCTGCACTCCCTGGTGCACCCCTGCTTTCACCCCTGCTGCAGCCCTGCTTCACCCCTGCTCCTTCCCTGCTGCACCTCCTCCTCCCTCCCTGCTGCACCCTCTGCTGCACCCCTGCTCCCTCCCTGCTGCACCCCATCCTGCACCCCATCCTGCACCCCATCCTGCACCCTCTGCTCCTTCCCTGCTGCACCCTTCCTGCTGCACCCCTGCTTTCACCCCTGCTGCACCCCTGCTGCACCCCCCGCTCCCTGTCTGCTGCACCCCCAGCTGCACCCTCTGCTGCATCCCTGCTCCTGCCCTGCTGCACCCCATCCTGCATCCCTGCTCCTTCCCTGCTGCACCCCCAGCTGCACCCCTGCTTTCACCCCTGCTGCACCCCTCTTGCACCCCCTTCTGCACCCCTGCTCCTACCCTGCTGCACCCCATCCTGCATCCTCTGCTCCTTCCCTGCTGCACCCTCTCCTGCATCCCTGCTCCTGCCCTGCTGCATCCCATCCTGCACCCTGCTGCACCCCTGCTGCACCCCCCGCTCCCTGTCTGCTGCACCCCCTGCTGTAGCCATGCTGCACCCCTGCTGCACCCCATCCTTCACCCTGTGCTCCCTCCCTGCTGCCACAGCCTTGCCCACCATGGGAGCATGTCAGTGATCCCTGGCACAGAGGGAATCTCAGTTCCCAGTGGCTGCTGCCATCTGTTATTTCGTGGGCTCTGCCCCACTGCCCACAGAGGGAATGTTGTCTGCCTTTTGTGGTTCTCTGGAAGTGTGGAATCTGCAGCAGATTTTGCTGGGCTGTAATAACAGAATCGTCAAATCCCAGAATGGTTTGGGTGGGAAGGGACCTTAAAGATCATCCTGTACTAACCCCAAGGCAGGGACACCTTCCATGATCCCAGGTTGCTCCAAGCCCTGTCCAGCCTGACCTTGGACACTTCCAGGGATGGGGCAGCCCCAGCTTCTCTGGGCACCCTGTGCCAGGGCTTCATCACTGTCAGAGTAAAGAATTTCTTCCTAATATCCCATCTAATCCTGCCCTTGTTCAGATTAAAGCCACTGCCCCTGGTCCTGTCACTCTCTGCCCATATAACAAGTCCCTCTCCCTGCTTTTCATGACTACCCAGTACTCTATAAGGTATGGGAGGCCACAGCAAGGTCTCCCCAGAGCCCTTGCCTCTCAGAATGCCTAGAGCAAGACTGAAACAATTCACTATGCTGCTGGTAAAGTTTGAATGAGATGGGATTAATTACTCTCTTTTTAGTTTGGGACTGATACCCAGGTAAAATAATCACAGACTCTTATTAAAAATTGTCTGCCCTGCCCATGCAAGCATTGTCTGACTGAGTTTGAATTACTGCTGTGGGACCAGTTCAGTTTGGGCCACAAAGATGAGGGTGGCAAAGAAAAGATTTCCACAAAAGCATCTTCAGCCTCTCTTGTGGCTTTCAGAAGAGAACCAAAGCCAGCATCTCCTTTGAGCCACGATTCATTCCAAAGTGCAGCTCAGCTGTGCTGGTGGATATGAAGCAGGCAAGGTGCTTGTTGAGTTGCTGGGGCTGTTTCCCTGTTGAGTTGCTGAGGTTTTCTGTGTTTCCCTGTTGAGTTGCTGAGGTTTTGTGTGTTTCCCTGTTGAGTTGCTGAGGTTTTTGAGTTGCTGAGGTTTTCTGTGTTTCCCTGTTGAGTTGCTGAGGTTTTGTGTGTTTCCCTGTTGAGTTGCTGGGGCTGTTTCCCTGTTGAGTTGCTGAGGTTTTCTGTGTTTCCCTGTTGAGTTGCTGAGGCTGTGTTTCCCTGTTGGGTTGCTGAGGTTTTCTGTGTTTCCCCTTTGAGTTGCCGAGGTTGTGTTTCCCTGTTGAGTTGCTGAGGTTTTGTGTGTTTCCCTGTTGAGTTGCTGAGGTTTTCTGTGTTTCCCTGTTGAGTTGCCGAGGTTGTGTTTCCCTGTTGAGTTGCTGAGGTTTTCTGTGTTTCCCTGTTGAGTTGCTGAGGTTTTCTGTGTTTCCCTGTTCAGTTGCTGAGGTTTTCTGTGTTTCCCTGTTGTCCTGTCCTCCCCAGTGTCCGGCCGGAGCAGCGCCTACGGGGACACAGCGGCCGAGGGCCACGCGGCGGGGCCGGGCAGCGTCAGCTCCAGCACGGGAGCCATCAGCACCACCACGGGCCAGCAGGAGGGAGAGGGCTCCGAGGGGGAAGGAGAGGCAGAGGGGGACGTCCACACCAGCAACAGGCAAGAGGCTTTGTTTTCTCCTGAGGAAGAACAGCCGTGCTCTGGGGGATGGTTGCAGAGGAGGGGCTGCAGTGCCAGGAGTGTGATTTGTGACTGGCGGGTAACCAAAGTGGAAAGTCAGAAACACAGACTAGAGCAAACATAGAGTGTCCTGAGGTGGAATGGACCCACAAATGTCATCCAGTCCAACCCCTGGCCCTGCACAGACATCTCCAACAATCCCACCCTTTGCATCCCAATGTTGTCCAAACACTCCTGGAGCTCTGGCGAGCCTCAGGGCTGTGCCCATTTCCTGGGGAGCCTGGGCAGTGCCCAGCACCCTCTGTGCCATCATCATGTGGTGTGATAAATACACCCAGTGTGTGTCCCACAAAACTGCTGCCTCTAGGAAGCGATGAAAAAATGCTGCATGAGTCTAGTTAACACGGAATCCCTGAAATCTTGGGAGCCTGTGAAATTCACTGTTAGGACAAAAGCGTGTGCAAGTGTCCTTTTGGAACATGGGCACTTTTCCTTGTGTGGGAGTCCCCTCTCCAGAGCAGTGTGGAGCGGGTTTGCAGGATGTTCCCATGCAGTTGCAATGCCCAGGTGGCCAGGCCTGGGCAGTGTGGCTCCATTGTCAGAGGTGCTCTGCATCTTTGGTGTCATTCCCCTGCGAAGTCTGAGCAAGCCCTGTCCTCCCTGGGAGGATTTGATGGCTTAGGGTTTCTGGGGCAGATTGCAGTGCTCTCCTGCAGACCCTGCTGGGTGTGGTGTGTTCTGGGCTGTGTCTGATTGCTGATTCCTGAATCCCCAGGCTGCACATGGTCAGGCTGATGCTGCTGGAGAGGCTGCTGCAGAACCTCCCCCAGCTGAGGAACGTGGGGGGGGTCCGGGCCATCCCTTACATGCAGGTGAGTGAGGAGGGCTCACACTTAAGCCCAAATCAAACAGTTCAGTCACTGATTTCTATTTGCATGTGCTTTTCTCCTTCCTGCCCAGTCACAGTGTGAGTCCATCTGTTGCACAGCATTCCTTACCCACATTTTTGCTGGACTTGTGCCCTTTCTCAGTGTGACATTACAGCTGGCTGAGGAGCCTGAGGGCTCCAGTCCTTGAGCTCCACTGTGTTTGGGAAGGTCTTGTGGGTTTATGCTGAATGTTCATATTAGGATGTGAGGCACAGGCTGGATTTGGGAAAGAACACACATAAATCAAGATAAAATCAGTGTTGTTTCGTGAAGGATAAATTGTTATCTTGCTAATGTGGAACCTGCCCTCTCATAATTCTCTGACTGCTTTTCCCAGGTTATTCTGATGCTCACAACAGACCTAGATGGGGAGGATGAGAAAGACAAGGGAGCTTTGGATAACCTTCTGTCCCAGCTGATTGCAGAGCTGGGCATGGACAAAAAGGTAAAGTGCAGTGTGGGCTCATGCTCTGAATTTACTCCTTTTAGACAGGGTTTCTTTCCTTGGAGGAATTAAATGCTTGGGGGTCACAGAAACATTGCTGTGTGGATGTGGTCAGGCAGTTCATTCCTCTTCCTCCTTTCATGTAAGGTAGAAATGACATGAGTGGAACTCCCACTGTTTCCTGGGTCTGACATCCACAAGTGAGCATGAAAATTTGTTTTGCTGGAATTAAACTCTGAGAAGAGCCATGATCAGTAAATGCATGATTGGCATATGTAGCTTTTCATTTGTGTGGGACTGTTCTCTGGCAGCCAGGCCACTGCCTACCCTTCTGTTGAGGCATTTGTGCTGCTTTTTCAGTCTCACTGCTTGAGCCTAAATTAGAAATGCTTCCTGAGGATCAGAGCACTGAACTTGAGAGGCCTGGGACACTGCTCAGCTCTGGGATTGAGCAGCAGGATGTGTCTTTTCCTGCAGGATGTGTCCAAGAAAAACGAGCGCTCCCCTGTGAACGAGGTGCACTTGGTGGTGATGAGGCTGCTCAGTGTCTTCATGTCCAGGACCAAGTCAGGATCCAAGACTTCCATTTGTGAGGTACATTCTCCAAATTGCTTTGTCAGGGCATGATTTTCTCCCCTTTACCCAGCTCTCACAAGACCCCACCTGGAGCACTGCACACAGTTCTGGTGTTCCCAACATGAGAACTCATGGAATTGTTGGAGCAAGTGCAGAGGAGGCCACAGAGGGTTCTGGAACACCTCCCCTGTGGAGACAGGCTGGGACAGTTGGGAATGCTCAGCCTGCAGAGGAGAAGGTTGTGTGGAGACCCCACAACACCTTCCAGGGTCTGAAGGGGCTACAGGAAAAGCCAGAGAGGGACTTTTCATCAGGAGCTGGAGTGACAGGACAGGGAAGAAAGGGTCAGACTGCAAGAGGGGAAATTTAGGTCAGATATTGGGAAGAGTGGACAGGCCCTGGCACAGGGTGCCCAGAGCAGCTGTGGCTGCCCCTGCATCCCTGGCAGTGCCCAAGGCCAGGCTGGACAGGGCTGGGAGCAAAGTGGGACAGTAGAAAATGTCCCTGCCCATGGCAGAGGGTGGAATAGGATGAACTTTAAGGTCTCTTCCAACCCAAACCATTCTGGGATTCCATTATGTGCTTGGGGGGCTTTTGTTCATCAAAACCAAAACTGCTAACTGAAATAAGAGGTGTAAAACTGAAACATCCTTGAGAGGGCTTTGGAAAAAATTTATAGGGAACCTGTAGTGTTACTGAACTCCTGTGGAAAAAGAGTTTTGAAACTAGGGCTGGAGGAAGCAGCCGTGTAAAGACAATTGGATGCTCTTGTTTTGTGCATGGTTGCAGACTGAGCTCAGGGCAGCACATTAATGATGGTACTTAAAACGGTCTGGCAGATTTTTCCCTTGCATCTCACCAGTGCTGAAGGGGTTAAAGAGGATTTGTAATGTGATTATTGGAAAGCAATATGCTGCTGTGTCAACGTAAAAGTCGCTAAGAGGATTCCTTAGATATTTGTTGCTAAAAGGTACAGTAATAAGGCATAAAAAGCAGTATGTGTGGTGGGAAGGAGATTAATAAAAAAGCATAGAGGTTAAAAAATTTAGTCTGAACTGCATCAAATTTTAATGAGCTTATGAGCTGTGGGGTTTGTTTGGATTTACAGGGCTGCTTTAATAGTTTTATTTACAGTAGCTTTTTCTCCAGCCTTTGTTACTCACTTGAGCTTCCCACAGAAATCAAAGCTCCTCGTCTTGCAGAATGCAGGTGGAGCAGTACCTGGGTGGAGCAGAGCCTGTGAGCGGCAGCTGCAACAGGGACTCTTTCTCTACCGGGATTCACGCCCAGCTGGCCAAATCCCAGATAAACAAATAGAAATCCCAACTTAAAAACAAAAAAAAGAAGGGGGAAAAAAAGAAGGGAAAAAAGCCCTAGTCGTCTAATCCACAGCAGAGTGGCCTCTGGCACATGTGTCGAGGGGAGATTAGACTTAAGAGGAGATTTTATTTGTTTTCCTTTACTAAGCACTTGTTCAAAAGAGTCTCTGTAAATATTTGAGTTGCTTTTCATAAACACAAAAAAAAAATCCAAAAAAACCCAACCTCAAACAAACCCCAAACTTAAAAGCTGCCTGCAAAGTTTCATCCAGACCTGTTCTCTTGCCCACACTGTCAGCAGGTGCTCAGGGCAGCCCAGCTCTCCCCACTGCAGGTTCCCAGGTGTGTTCCTGATCCAGCTCCTTCCCTCTGTTCCAGGCTTCCTCCCTGATCTCCAGTGCCACAGCAGCTGCCTTGCTGAGCTCTGGTGCTGTTGATTACTGTCTGCACGTGCTCAAGTCCCTGCTGGAGTACTGGAAGAGCCAGCAGAATGATGAGGAGCCTGTGGCCACCAGCCAGCTGCTGAAGCCTCACACCACCTCCTCTCCCCCTGACATGAGCCCCTTTTTCCTCCGCCAGTATGTGAAGGTGAGTCCTGCCCTGTGCTGGGAGCTGGGCAGGGCCTGCGCTGAGGGCAGGCTGCACAGAGCTGGGACAGCAGCCCTGACCAGGAGTTCGCCCTTAGAAGAGCCACCAAAATCCATCTCGTAGCACAAAGTTACAACTGGCAGTGCTCTGAGTTCTCACAGGGCAGCCCAGCTCCTCTCCCATCTCTCCCTTGGTGCACTCCTAACCCAGGAGTTCTGTGGAGCTGTTCCTGGTGGAATTGTTAATCATCCTGAAGGGAAGCTGCTCCAGCCCATGACTCCCTGTGCTCGGCAGGCAGAATTCCTGCACTTAGTGTGCCAAGGAAGTGGGATGGGAATTTCCACAGTAATTCCCAGGTTTGTTCCACTGCTGTGGTGCCATTATGCCATGGTTTGGTGTTTGTACAGGTGCAGTGCAAAAAGCCTGATTAAATGTAAGAATGTCTCCTGAGTTGAACTGCTTTATTACTCCAGACTAGCTTGGTGCATCCTCATAGCTGCCATCCAGTTCAAGGCCTTTGCAGCTTCTTATTCATCATTTGGGAACATTCTTTGGGCTGCAAAGGGGCAGAAATCCCTTGTTTTTACAAAATCAGCAAAAGCACCCTGTCATTCATCATGGCACCGCACTGGGTGTGCTCAGAGCCTGAGGGATTTCTCTTGCTGCCAGGGTCATGCCGCAGATGTGTTTGAGGCCTACACTCAGCTCCTGACAGAGATGGTGCTGCGCCTGCCCTACCAGATCAAGAAGATTGCAGACACCAACTCCCGCATCCCCCCGCCCATCTTTGATCACTCCTGGTTCTACTTTTTGTCTGAGGTAAGCAAGAACATGAAACACCTGCAGATTTCCACAAGAAAACTCTGATAATGATTTCTTTCATGGGGGTGATGAGCTTTTGCAGAGCTGATCTCAGCTCCATCTTGTATTTTTAATCCCCTTGAAAGAAGGTGAACTGTTGGCTTTGTGCATTCCTGTTGAACAGGAATCCGTAGGAAAACATACATGAAAAATGAGGTTGCTGTTATTTCTTGAAACCCAGTGGTTGCTGCCACAAAGCTTAGGGAGAAAACCTGCTGTGAGATGGAGAAATGTAACATCATGCTCAGCTGTTGGTACTTGGGCCTTAAAAAAGAAATCAGAAAGATATTTGGTGTTTGTCTTCTCAGTTTGCTTCCTACTTTACATAACAAGTTATCTTACATTTACACGAGTATGAGTTAGGATTTCTTAATTAGCCTTGGTTGGGTGTTTATTTGAGGTTGGAGATGACAAGGGATGGTTTCCAGCAAGTGGTGCAGTGCTGCTGTGCAGTGTCTGTTCTGCCTGGGACTTACAGGATTAAAGCTGGGTGAAGGCATCTCCTGTCTGTTTACCTTTTGGAAGAAAAGCCTCATTTTTGGTGGCCAGTGTGTCCCTGGTGAGCTCACTGTGCCCTGGCTTCCCCCCCTGCAGTACCTGATGATCCAGCAGACGCCGTTCGTGCGGCGCCAGGTGCGCAAGCTGCTGCTGTTCATCTGCGGCTCCAAGGACAAGTACCGGCAGCTGCGGGACCTGCACACGCTGGACTCGCACGTGCGCGGCATCAAGAAGCTCCTGGAGGAGCAGGGCATCTTCCTGAGGGCCAGTGTGGTGACAGCCAGCTCAGGCTCTGCCCTGCAGTACGACACCCTGATCTCCCTGGTAAGGGCGGGAGCAGGGAAAGGGCCTTGGGGTGGTGTTGGTGTGACAGGAGCGCTGATGTGCTCTGATCCCGTCCCTTTGTGCCTGCAGATGGAACATTTGAAGGCTTGTGCAGAGATTGCCACGCAGAGAACAGTGAACTGGCAGAAATTCTGCATCAAGGATGACTGTGAGTTCTGTCTCGCAGGGTTTGGGGGTGCAGTGGTCTCGTGGTTGGGATCAAGATGGCTCGGATGGGGAAGCTCAGCACAGATGAGGGTTTTGATAGGACTGAACTGTTTCCAGTACTCATTATCCCAGTGCCCTAATTGCATCTGGTCCTTGGCTAAAGAGCAAAATGTGGTGTAATGGATAACTTAGAGGAACAGGAGATCTGTGTTCTCTTGCTTGTGCTGTCATTGTGCCAGGGAGTAATTTGGGATGAGCCACTGTACCTGGTATGCCCCAGTGTTAGGCTTCTATGGTCCAGGGACAGGACAGTTCTGGGAGTTTGGTTCTTGTGTACAAAGGCTTTTGGTTTAGGCTGTTTTGGTTTTTTTTCTTTTTTGTTTCTTTCTTTTCTTTTTTAATTCAGACTTTAGTGGCATGGAGCTGTGTCAGGGCAGGGTTAGGTTGAATATCAGGGAAAGGTTCTTTCCCCAGAGAGTGCAGGCACTGCCCAGGCTCCCCAGTGAATGGGTACAGCCCTGAGGCTGCCAGAGCTCCAGGAGCATTTGGACAATGCTCCCAGGGATGCCCAGGGTGAGGTTCTTGGGGTGTCTGTGCAGGACCTGGGTTGGATTCAATCCCTGTGGGCCTTTTCCAGCTCAGGATGTTCCATGATTGTGTGACTCAAACATTTTCCCCTTTCCTCCACAGCGGTTCTCTATTTCCTGCTCCAAGTCAGCTTCCTGGTAGACGAAGGAGTGTCCCCAGTTCTCCTGCAGCTGTTGTCTTGTGCTCTGTGTGGCAGCAAAGTGCTGTCTGTGGCTTCATCCTCTGGAGCTTCCAGCACCTCTTCCAGCTCCGCTCCTGCAGCATCAGGCTCCGGGCAGGCGGCAGCACAGAGCAAATCCTCCACCAAAAAAAGCAAGAAGGAGGAAAAGGAGAAGGAGCGAGAGGGTGAGGGGCAGCTGGGCCCTGTCCTGTGGTTTTAGGAGCGAGTCTGCTCCTCACAGCCTTTCTTATTCTGTTCAGAGAGAGCTGGATGATAAATCCTGCTGTTGGGAAAGGGTCATGGCTCATGGCAAGGGCACCCACAGCCACAATCAGGAGAGAGGAGCAGTTTTCCCATGTGCAGATGGGATTAAGGTGAAGCAGTGTGTCCTGAAAGTTGGGCTGAAACCACGTGCTGAGGACATCCCAAACCCACAGTGTTTATTGCCTTGAGTGGGTTGAAGTTGTCTGATGGTGTTACCTAATCTAGTGATGAAGCAGCTTCCACTTAACTTGCCTGTCCTGGGTTGTAGGAGGCTGAAAGGCTCACGAGGATTAGAACAAATCCTGGGGATGCACACCCAGTTAGCTGTGCTCTGCAGTGATTGTGTTCAGACTTGTTTCCTCTGGCTGCCTTGGAAGCTCTGCTGGAGCCAGGGCTGCTGCTTAATGAATATCCACAGTCCTGGGAAAGTAATTAAGCTTCCCTATAAAAGTCACGGGCATAAATTCTCTCTTGGCTTTTCTTCAAGGAGCCGCTTTGGCTTTCACCATCAGATGGTTCTCTGTGAGTCTTTTCATTGCCTCGTGGTCAGTCCTTTCCTTTTTATCAGGATGTGTAGCACATTTCTCACGTCCTCACTGGCAAGTTCTCCTGCAGTTTTTTTCCTGTTAGTCAGGAGTGCTGGGTTATATTTTTGAACAAGACAGGAATATTAAACTTTCTTGTTACCTGAAACATAATAATTTGTCCCCATTATCCTGACTGTTTGAAATAGCCGAGTGGCCTGCCTGTGAGGTGCTGCGTTTATGGTCTCCCTAAAGCCTTCCCTGTGTCCCTAGGTGAGGGTTCAGGCAGCCAGGAGGACCAGCTGTGCACAGCCCTCGTGAACCAACTGAACAAGTTTGCTGACAAGGAGACCCTCATCCAGTTCCTGCGCTGCTTCCTGCTGGAATCCAACTCCTCCTCGGTGAGGTGGCAGGCCCACTGCCTGGCCCTGCACATCTACAGGTGAGCCTGGGGCTGCCTCAGGGCCAGAGCCTCTCCCCGAAGGACACTGGAGCCTGCAGGTGTTGGACTCCTCTGGAATTGCCCTCATGGGGCTGGAGGTGGAAATTGTCACTTATCCATGATTGATCTCAGTTGTCACCTGCAAGGAGCACTTTATTTCTGCCTGCAAAATCTGACTCCTGTCATGACCAGGAGCAGGTGTTTGTGGGCAAAATGAATTTCTGAGGCAGATCCAGACTCCCAGCATGAAAAGTTGGGAGCTGTGTGGGGAAAGGAGTGCTTTAGGGGGCTGGACTCCTTCAGAGCTCCCTTCAGTTATTGCAGGACAGCTGCTTTTGTTTTGGAGTGCTGGAAAACAGATGGGTTCAAGGGATGGTGGGATTTAGCTCTGTGAGCTCTGCAAGATGATGGTTTTCCACTTTGGTGGACTGGACCTTATGTTCTTCTTCTGCACAAGAACCCTGATTGTCTGTAATCCACCCAACAGGAATTCCAACAAGTCCCAGCAGGAGTTACTGCTGGATCTCATGTGGTCCATCTGGCCAGAGCTCCCAGCCTATGGAAGAAAGGCTGCCCAGTTTGTAGATCTCCTGGGATACTTCTCCCTGAAAACACAACAGACTGAGAAAAAGGTACAGTGACACTCCAGAAGGGAGGTTCAGCATCCCAGGTGCTCATTTATGA
This sequence comes from Emberiza elegans, assembly GCA_024865655.1. NCBI lineage: Eukaryota > Metazoa > Chordata > Aves > Passeriformes > Fringillidae > Emberiza > Emberiza elegans. The sequence continues at coordinate 7,220,752 of JALJVW010000067.1, read as the reverse complement.
TACAGTTGGCACAGATTTTCTGTCAGAAGAGCTTCTGCTGGAAATTTTTCATGTTATTAGAACTTTAATGTTAAAAAAAGCAGGGTCCTTAAAGAATTTGGAAGTGTGGTGTTTTGTTTTATTGTTTTGGGGATGGAATTGTGCTAGTGAGTTTTTTATTTATTGAGAAAAATACCTCTTCCCCACAGGAGGCTTTTGTGGATCTGGCAGCTCCAGTTTATAGATTTTTGACATTGCAACTCCTAGAAATCTTTTGTAACCATGATTTTTGAGCAAAGCAAGTTGTGGCCTCTTTTAGGGGATCAGTGGGATTGAGAACAAATAATTTAGACCCATTGATACTTGCATGAATATGTTTAAAGAGTGGGGAATGCTGTACAAATCTTGGCAGGCACTTGCTGGGATTGACTGACAAACAACACTTACTGTGTAAATCTCAAATTTTAGGATCAATTACAGTCCTGGGTAATGATTTAAACACATAAATTCCTGTGGGTGTGGTGTGTACTTCTTTTGGGGCACCTGGAACACCACAAGATGAGGATGTTTGTGTCTGTGTAACAGTAAAATCATTGTTTTGAGGACTGCCTTTGCCTGGTTTTATTTCAGCTGAAGGAATATTCCCAAAAGGCCGTGGAGATCCTCCGGACCCAAAACCACATTCTCACCAACCACCCCAACTCCAACATCTACAAGTGAGTCACTTGTGCCTTTGGTCCATGGCGCTGCAGGGCTTTCCAGCCGAGCTCCATCCATGGGGAGTGCCCAGGGAAGGTGCTGGGGATGGGCCCTGCTGAGGTTTGTGCCTGCTGGGCTTGGGGGAGCAGCAGAATCCGTTCTGCCAGATGCAAACCTGATGTTGTGCCCTACCAGCAGAGCTTGGCTTGAGCTTTTCTGCTTTCAGTCAGTAAATGTTATAAAATCTTAGGCCCAGCTGGAGAATAGAGATTTGCAGTTTTGAGTGTTATGTCCTGTCCCACCTTGGCCATTGACAATTACAGTAAAAATGCTTATTAAAAGCTGTTATTTCCAATGTGGTTTACATTGTAACAGTTCTGTTACACACTGGGACTGGGAACTGGGGGAAGTTCAAGTGATTCTGGTTGAATGGCCCGGGTTTAAAGCAGCAAATGCCCAAGGTCTGTGTGTCAGTGTTGTTCCTTCATTCCAGCACGTTGTCTGGGCTCGTGGAATTTGATGGCTACTACCTGGAGAGTGATCCTTGCCTTGTCTGCAACAACCCTGAGGTGCCTTTCTGTGTAAGTAATCCTGGAGTCACACAGCCATGGAATATCCTGGTTTGGAAAGGGCCCACAAGGATCAAGTCCAACCCCTGGCTCTGCACAGACATCCCAACAGTGCCACCCTGGGCAGCCCTGGGAGTGGTGTCCAAACACTCCTGGAGCTGTGGCAGCCTCAGGGCCATGCTCATTCCCTTGGGAGCCTGGGCAGTGCCTGCACCCTCTGGGGGATGAACCTTTCCTCATCCAGCCTCCCCCCACTGGCAGAGCTCTAGCTGTGCATGACACCAGCACTAACTGCACTTATTAAATCCTTTCCAGTGGTGAGGATCCCAACCCTTTCCAGGTGGGGTTTCCCCTGTCCCTGAGGTTTTGGGGTGCCCTCAGACAGGCAGTGTGTCCTTGCTTTGTCTCCCCAGTGCAGCAGGGATCCCAACCCTTGGTTTCCTGTGCCCCTGAGGTTTTGGGGTGCCCTCAGACAGGCAGTGTGTCCTTGCTTTGTGTCCCCAGTGCAGCAGGGATCCCAGCCCTTGGTTTCCTGTGCCCCTGAGGTTTTGGGGTGCCCTCAGACAGGCAGTGTGTCCTTGCTTTGTGTCCCCAGTACATCAAGCTCTCGTCCATCAAAGTGGACACGCGCTACACGACCACGCAGCAGGTGGTGAAGCTCATTGGCAGCCACACCATCAGCAAGGTGACAGTGAAGATTGGGGACCTGAAACGAACCAAGATGGTGAGAACCATCAACCTCTACTACAACAACAGGACCGTGCAGGCCATCGTGGAGCTGAAGAACAAGTATGTTCATCAAGTTTTGTGTGCAGTCTCTGAATCAGATTCGTTCCCTTGGCTTCTTGTTTTTCCCCAAGGTTCCTCCTTAGACTATTACTCATCACTCTCAGCCCACAGTGGGTGGGATTGTTCTGAATCCCCTACAATTGTTGAAGCAAAGATCCAGATTTCCTCTGAAGCTTGAAGAATGCCTATAAAATTTGTGGATTCTGATTTTGTCCAGGCTCGCTTTTAAGCACCTGACTTAATTGTGTGGGAACCAGCAGTAATACTGAGAGCACTTCATGGGTAGTTTGACTCCAAAAGGGATTTGGACTTTGCAGCATGTCCAAGAATGCTGAAAGCATTAACATTGTTTCTTTGAAGCCATAGAGTAGAATTAAAATTAGGAGTTGGATGGTCTCACTCCCAGCTCTGCTTTACCTACCAGAAATGGCTCCTTTTCAACACACTGCTCAGTCTGGAGCCAGTCCTGCTTATGTGCTTCCCCTTCTTACTTCTTGAGATGTTCTCACCAGAATCAGATCTCTCTGGCTTAGGGATTAATCTGTGCCCGCCGCTTATTGCTTATTTGAAGTCTTAATCCTCTGTGACATCACAAGTGGCTGCTGTGGAGAGGATTATGATGTCACAAAGAGAGGATTCTGACTTCAGGTTGAGAATAAGCAGTGGGAGCAGATGAGATCTTTAAGAAATAAATATCCTGTTTTCATGCAAATGTCCTTACTAATAAAAAAATTGAGGTGAAAATCCCTAGAAAATGTCTGTAGAATTAAAGTTTTTCCATGAGGCATCAACAGCTCTTTAATCCCAAACAGTCTCTCTCTATGAAGAGGATAAAGGCTTAAAATGTATTTCTGGCTACATATCATGTCAATACAGAAGCTAAGGAAACGAATCCTAGAACTGCTCTCCATTCATCCCAGTTAAAGGAGATTTGGAGCCGAGACGGTTGCATTTGGCTTTTCCTCACACGTGGGTGGGAAGGAACTTCCCTCTGGAAAACCTTCCTTTCCCTTCCTTTCCCTTCCCTTCCTTTCCTTTCCTTTGCTTCCCTTCCCCTCCCGTCCCTCCTGCAGGCCGGCTCGCTGGCACAAGGCCAAGAAGGTGCAGCTGACCCCGGGGCAGACGGAGGTGAAGATCGACCTGCCCCTGCCCATCGTGGCCTCCAACCTGATGATCGAGTTCGCCGACTTCTACGAGAACTACCAGGCATCCACCGAGACCCTGCAGTGCCCGCGCTGCAGCGCCTCGGTGCCCGCCAACCCCGGCGTGTGCGGCAACTGCGGCGAGAACGTCTACCAGTGCCACAAGTGCAGGTCTGTGTGTCCCCAGTGTCACTGTGTCACTGTGCCCCCAGAGCCACTGTGTGTGCCCCCAGAACGGCTACCAGTGCCACAAGTGCAGGTCTGTGTGTCCCCAGTGTCACTGTGTCACTGTGTGTGCCCCCAGAGCCACTGTGTGTGCCCCCAGAATGGCTACCAGTGCCACAAGTGCAGGTCTGTGTGTCCCCAGTGTCACTGTGTCACTGTGTGTGTCCCCAGTGTCACTGTGTCACTGTGTGTGCCCCCAGAGCCACTGTGCATGTGCCCAGAGCCACTGTGCCTAGAGTTACTGTGTGTGCCCCCAGAATGTGTACCAGTGCCACAAGTGCAGGTCTGTGTGTCCCCAGTGTCACTGTGTGTGCTCCCAGAGCCACTGTGTGTGCCCCCAGAACGGCTACCAGTGCCACAAGTGCAGGTCTGTGTGTCCCCAGTGTCACTGTGTGTGCCCCCAGAGCCACTGTGTGTGTGTGCCCCAGAGCCACTACCAGTGCCCACAACTGTGCAGGTTACTGTGTGTCCCCAGTGGTCTACCAGTGCCACAAGTGCAGGTCAGGGTGTCAATGAGTGTCACTATGTCACTGTGTGTGCCCCCAGAACGTCTGCCAGTGCCACAAGTGCAGGTCTGTGTGTCACTGAGTGTGTCCCCAGTGTCACTGTGTGTGTCCCCAGAGTGTGTAGAAGTGCCACAAGTGCAAGTCTGTGGGTGTCACTGTGTGCCCCCAGAATGTGTAACAGTGCCACAAGTGCAGGTCTGTGGGTGTCACTGTGTGCCCCCAGAATGTGTAACAGTGCCACAAGTGCAAGTCTGTGGGTGTCACTGTGTGCCCCCAGAATGTGTAACAGTGCCACAGGTGCAGGTCTGTGGGTGTCCCCAGTGTCACTGTGTGTGTCCCCAGAGTCCCTGTGTCCCCAGAACATCTACCAGTGCCCCAGTTGCTCTGTGGGTGTCACTGTGTGTCCCCAGTGTGTAGCAGTGCCCCAGGTGCAGGTGTGAGTGTCCCCAGAGCCCTCCCGGGTGCCCCACACCCCCTGCCATGTAAATCCCCCATTCTGGTTAATACAAGCACACAATCAAATTAGTGGGGAAGTATAAAACAGGCTTACAGGGATTTAATGTAATGCAGGCTAACAAAGGGAGCCTGGGAGCACAATTCTCAGCCAGCTGAAGTTCCACATCCAGCCCTCGAAGTTCACAGCACAGAATTCCCCGGAGCAGGTTATTTTTGGCCTGCCTGGGCTGGAGGCTGGAGTTCAGCTGGGGGATTGCAGGGCTTCCCCCAGGATCCCTGGCTGGGCTGGACAGACAGTTCTATTCATGGCTTTTGTTGCGCTCTCCTCATTCAGAGCAGGCTCAGGGGTAATTTGCTGTGTGCTATTCACACTTCTACTACAGCCTTAGAAATCCTTCTCTTTTGTCACTTTTGTCTCCTTATCTGGTATCTCTTTCCCTTCATTGTTGTCCCTATTCCTCTTTAATTCTCATGGGACTCGAGGTGTTGGGTAGGCTCTTTCCTGGTGGTGGCTGGTGTGTGGAAATGTTTCCACATCCCTTCTGGAGCTCTGGGAGCTATAAATCAGTTCTGTCTGCTGCCCTGCTCTGCAGTGGGGAGAAGTGCTGCAGTCAATCCCAGTGCAAAGGCCAAACCCTACAAACCAGAACAGTTCCTTCATCTGTGTTCCCCCAGCCTGACTTTCTACTTTCTACAGAATTACTGTCATTAAAGTGGAATTGTTAGGAACAATTTCTGTTCCTGCTTTTTCCAGCCAGAACGTGGCACTGCTGGGAGGACTTTTTTTGTTGCCTGATCTGTAGGTTTTGATTCTCAAGTATTTCCCTTCCCCGGGGCAGTCTGGTCACTGAGGTGTTTAAAGTCACCCATCTCTTTTACTTGAGCCTGTTCAGTTTGTTCCATTGCCTTGAGCTGCAGGTTTTGAGCTGCTGCCTTCCCTGCAGGTCCATCAATTACGATGAGAAGGATCCCTTCCTGTGCAATGCCTGTGGCTTCTGTAAATACGCCCGCTTCGACTTCATGCTCTACGCCAAGCCCTGCTGCGCCGTGGACCCCATCGAGAACGAGGAGGATCGCAAGAAGGTGGGGCTGGCAGGAGCTCCTGGGGCTCTGGGCTACTGTGGGCACAGCAGGGCTCCATCCCCTCTTGTGGGCACAGCAGGGCTCCCATCGCCTGTCAAAATCAGGGCTCCATCGCCTGTCAAAATCAGGGCTCCATCCCCTGTCAAAATCAGGGCTCCATCCCCTGTCAAAATCAGGGCTCCATCTCCTGTTAAAATCAGGGCTCCATCGCCTGTCAAAATCAGGGCTCCATCCCCTGTCAAAATCAGGGCTCCATCCCCTGTCAAAATCAGGGCTCCATCCCCTGTCAAAATCAGGGCTCCATCCCCTGTCAAAATCAGGGCTCCATCCCCTGTCAAAATCAGGGCTCCATCCCCTGTCAAAATCAGGGCTCCTTCAAGACTCCTCACTGACCAATGCGTTCTGAGTTTGTGTCTTGCTCCACCAGACAAGTAATTCATCATTCAGAACTGACTGCATCTCCTTGGCTTGGTAGAAGGGGATGGATTTGGGTTATTCTGTTGGCTTCCCATCCCACCTGAGGAGCCCTGCTAATGAATGAAGAACCCTGTGTGCTCTGAGTCCTGTCCCAAAGGATCAGTGTGCTCAGTGTAGTGTCACAGGGTGTGCTCAGTAGTGTCACCACAGTGTTTGTCAGGGCAAAACCAGGCTGCATGGTCACAATTTAGTGATTTTAACCCCCCAAAAGAAAAGCAAAAGAGAAGACTTGGAGCTTGGTGGTTGTGGTTCTGAAAATGAAATAAGAATTTCTTTTCCTTTTCCCTGGGTAGGCAGTGACAAACATCAACACTCTGCTGGACAAGGCTGACAGGGTGTATCACCAGCTGATGGGACACCGACCACAGCTGGAGAACCTCCTGTGCAAAGTGAACGAGGCAGCCCCTGAGAAGCCCCAGGTAAGCAGGACCAGGTGGGGCCTGCACAGAGCTCAGGCTGGGCACACACCTCTGTCCTTGCCTCAGGTGCTGCTCTGCTGCTGTTATTTTTGTGTGGAGCCTCCCTTTGTGATTCCTCCTTGCTTTCCCCGTTCCAGGATGAGTCTGGCAGCAGTGGAGGGATCAGTTCTACCTCAGCCAGTGTGAACAGGTACATCCTGCAGTTAGCCCAGGAGTACTGTGGGGACTGCAAGAACTCCTTCGATGAACTCTCCAAAATCATCCAGGTACAACGTGCTTTGGTTTGCATTTGGGCCAGGTGTTTATTAGAAAAAAGAAAAAAACCAAGATGTTGCCATTGTTCATTTAATGATATCATTAACAGCAGGTGATCAGCTGCATATTTTCAGAGAAGTAATAATAATTTCTAAAAGCTATGTATTAATTACTAAAATTTCAGCTAGCTTGTGAAACTGGTTCTCTCAGCAGCTACATCATGAAGAGCAGGAGACTGAACAGATGGTTAATTAAAGAGAATTGAATTTTTGCATGTATCCAAGTGTTTGAAAACACACAAATCTGAAGGGTGACCTAGAGAAGTGTTTTATAAATTAAATATGTTTATTTGTGCTCAACAAGTCACATAAACACTGGAAAACCTGCTACATCATGAATGCCCTTTTGGCTGATATTTAAGCATATTAAATATATCTGTCTCTCTCTATAAATAATAAATTACTCTGCCAGTATTAATACTAATTAATACTACAGATTTGTCACATTTCCAGCCTTACATTGCATGTAGTGTAAACAGCAGGGAGGATAAAGTGATAAAGTTCTGGAATGGCTGCCTGGGAGGTGGTGGTAGAGTCACCATCCCTGGATGTTGAACAAAGCCTGGATGTGGCACTGGGGGCCAGGGTTTGGTTGTAGTGTTGGGGCTGGGTTGGACTCGGTGATCTTGAGGGTCTGTTCCAACCTGATTCTTCTGTGAATTCTGTGAGAAATCAGAGTTAGGCTGATATTCCTCATAGATTTCCCAAGTCTGCTGTTGTCATGAAGGATTTCAAGTTTGGAAACACTTGGTTAAAAATGTCAGGAAAATTAATCCGCAGACACCAGAGGTGTATGTCCAAAAAGGAGACAGAGGAGTCCTTTTTGGCTTTATTTGAATAAATGGAGAGGCCATGGGGCATTCCCCTGGGGTCTCTCAAATATTTGGAGGACCCAGCCTCCTTTTTATCCCAATTTCCCAGCTGCATTTCCCTTCTCTCTTTCTTCCTTGGCTGAGGTACTTGAGAGGTACAGACTCCCTGATACGCCTGATCACAAAAATTTCCCTCTAATGTATAACCCTCCCTTTTAATTTTTAATTATTATGGAATTTAGGGGTTTTCCCCATTGTTTCTTTATCTTTCAATATCCAATTTCATTGGATAAAGTTTATTTGTAAAAGCAAATATCTTTTTCCAATCAGTGAAATCCTTCTCATTGTTTCTTTTATCTCTCAGTGCTAGTTTTATCTACCAGCTTGTTTGTAAAGACAAATCCCTCATTCCTCTCAAAAATATTTCTCCCTGAAATACTCTGTGAAATTATTAGGAAAATGAATTCACAAACACCAGAGGTGTATGTCCAAAAAGGAGACAGAGGAGTCCTTTTTGGCTTTATTCAAATAAAGGGAGAGGCTATGGGGCATTCCCCTGGGGTCTCTCCAATTTTTGGAGGATGCAGCCTCCCTTTTTATCCCAATTTCTCTCTTTCCTCATTTCTGAGGTACTTGAGAGGTGCAGACTTCCCAGAATGCCTGATGCCAGAGATTTCTCTCTAATGTATAACCCTCCCTTTTAATTTTAATTTTAATTCTTGTTGAATTTAGGGGTTTTCCCCATTGTTTCTTTCAAATATCCAATTTCATTTATCAGCAAACCTAAAGTTTATTTCTAAAAGCAAATATGTTTTTCCATTCATCAATCAGTGGAATCCTTCCCATTGTTTGCTTGATTTCTCAGTGCTAGTTTTATCTACCAGGCTTGTTTGTAAAGACAAATCCCTCATTGCTCTCCAAAATGCTCAGTGATGATAACCTGTGTCTGGCGGTGGTGTGCTGGCTCACAGTTCCTCCTGTGTGTTCCCAGAAAGTGTTTGCCTCTCGGAAGGAGCTGCTGGAGTACGACCTGCAGCAGCGCGAGGCGGCCACCAAGTCCTCACGGAGCTCGGCGCTGCCCACGTTCACGGCCAGCCAGTACCGGGCCCTGTCCGTGCTGGGCTGCGGCCACACCTCGTCCACCAAGTGCTACGGCTGTGCCTCGGCCGTCACGGAGCACTGCATCACCCTGCTGCGCGCCCTGGCCACCAACGGCGCCATCCGCCACATCCTGGTGGCACAGGGGCTCATCCGGGAGCTCTTCGACTACAACCTGCGCCGGGGCGCGGCCGCCATGCGCGAGGAGGTGCGGCAGCTCATGTGCCTCCTGACCAGGTGAGGGCTGCTCGGGGACAGCCTCCTCCTTGGGAGTGCTGCCTGGGGGCTTCTGCTTTGTATTTTCCGTGTATTTGTGACCCTGCAGCTCTTTAGTGTGTAACTCCAAACCCCACTCGCAGTGCCAGCTGCTGTTCTCCCATTTGGGGCAGACACAGCAATTCCTCTCAAGGCCTGGCAATCAAGGACACCTCACTGCCTCAGGCCCCAGAGATTAAACAAAAGGGAGCTGGGGGAGCAAACTTGGGGTAAATGACTTCATTACCTGAAGCTGTATTTGGAGGTTTAACCCCCAATATGCAAATGGACCAAAGTTATAAAAGTGTCAAAACCCATGACCCATGGTTCATTTTTGGGTGTAGCCCCTGGGGGGCTTCATCTGCCCAAGATGTACCTGAGAGCCCTTCAGCAAATACTTTTTATTCCCTTAATTTTGTCTGGCCTCTATTTTAGGGTAGTCCCTAAAGGCATCAGGAAAGCCCCCTCAGGAAGGGAAAGCCTCATAGGGAGAGTTACCTTAGAATCACAGAGTGGTCTGGGTTGGAAGGGACCTCAGAGTCCCACCCTTGCCATGGGTGTGTTGTACACCAGCAAAGTGTAACCCCCAATTCCCTCTGCACTTGTTACCAGCTGGGCTGAAATCCCAGGAGCTTTTGGCATTTAGTACCAGCAGAGCATAACAGTGTTGTCTTTTTCCTCCTGGAATCAGGGACAATCCAGAGGCCACACAGCAAATGAATGATTTAATCATTGGGAAGGTTTCTGCAGCTCTGAAGGGACACTGGGCAAATCCTGACTTGGTGAGAGACTCCAGTGTTTTCCTGTTTCTTTGTTCTGCCCCTCTGCACTGCTGCTATATTCTAACCATTGCATCTTCTCTCTTGTGGTCTGTTTGTCAGAAAAATGATTGAGGAGTTTCAATAGGAAATTGTGGGGGTACCATTTGCTGGTTTTTCTGGGTCTGGATTGAAGGCACTGAGACAGTTGTTCATGTTCACACTCAGGTGTTCATTATTTCTTATCAGTAAAACAGTCTCACAACCATGAGTTCAGCGGCTTTTCATTAGAAGGCAAAAAATGGCCAACAATCTCTTGGTACAAGGTCTTTTAAGAATAAATTATCCAATTAAGAAAGGACACCTAGATTATTTTCCCTTTTAACCCAATAACTGATCCCACAGAGCCCCCAATGCAGACTTCTGTGCCCAATTACAAAATGCCACCCAAACCCATGAAGAAGAAGGAAGAAGAAAGCCAGGATGACACCCTGTGCCCTCCATCTTGCTTCCATCCACAACACACTAAAAATCCCAAACCCTCAATTTCTCACCAAGTGATGCACCTACACTGCTCTCTGTAATCTATTTCACACTTTTGTGGATTCTGGTCTATCTTGAAGTCTGGGAAACTTTCTCCATGAATGAGGGTCAGAGTCAGTGCTGCCCTGGGGGTCAGGGCACCCCAGAGCAGACCCAGAAATATTCCCAGTGCCCTGGGTTCCCACAGGAAATGACATAAATGTCAGAGTACAACACAAAATTTTGTGTACAGGTACCTGCTGAAGCTTGCTCAGGCCGTTCCCTGCCTTGGCTTTGCTGCTACCTCTCCAGCAGGTCACATCCCCCAAGCGTGCATGGGATTAAGCTAACCTGGATCCATGTGTTTTGAACCTGAGTTGATTAAAGCTGGGAGGGCAGCAGGGAGTGGGGCACCCCCAGGAGCTGGAGCTGTGTGTGTTGCAGGCGAGCAGCCTCCAGTACGAGATGCTGCTGCTGACAGACTCCATCTCCAAGGAGGACAGCTGCTGGGAGCTGCGCCTGCGCTGCGGTGAGTGCAGGCCCCAGCAAGGGCAGTGTTTCCACCTCCAAACCCACTTCAAGTGCTGCCTAGAGCTGTGCAGGTGTGTCCTGTCTGCAGCTCTCACAGGATAATGAACACCCCTGTCTGCTTTCAGCTCTCAGCCTCTTCCTGATGGCAGTGAACATCAAGACCCCGGTGGTTGTTGAAAACATCACCCTCATGTGCCTGCGCATCCTCCAGAAGCTCATCAAGCCGCCTGCTCCAACCAGCAAGAAAAACAAGGTACTGCCTTGGGGCTGAGCAAAACGTTGAGAATTTGCTGATTGAAGTCTGGCACGCTGATCTCAGTGAGGAATTAGTTTGTGAGGAAGCCAGGACTTGCTTTTCCTGGTCACTGTTCCTAGGGAAGCACAAGCCCTGTGACTCTGGTCATTACACACTGCAAATTACAGATGACTACTTTCTGTTTTTCACTGGGTTTTGGTGACTTTGACCACAACTGTTGAGGGTTTACTGTTTTCCCCTCAGATCTGAGGCATGGGGAAAGAGCTACTTCAAAGCCACAGCTTGGTTATTTTGGGCAGGCTTTAGGCTTTCAGTGGCTTTGTAGAATCAAGTACCTAAATTTGAGAGAATCAAATACTTTTGACTCAGATTTTTAAATGCAGAGCTACAGTTCTCATTAAAATATATTGATTGACTGCTGTTGATTTTCATTTAGGATTAGATTTGCAGGAGAGAAGGTGTTTTTCTTTGATCTGCCTGTCTGATAATCATAGATGGTTGTCAGAGATGGGTTTATTGATATTTCAGTAGGAACTGGAATATCTCTTACTTCACCATTAACAAACACTGCATTATCCTGCTGCTGTCCAAGAGCTGCATTTGCCTCTTCCTGGCCCAGCCCCAGGGGTTGCTCTTTGGGAGCAGACTGTGGCTTTCTGAAGAATCACAGAGCTTTTTTATTTGTTAGGATGTGCCCATGGATGCTCTCACCACTGTGAAGCCTTACAGCAATGAAATCCATGCACAGGCTCAGCTGTGGCTCAAGAGGGACCCCAAGGCATCATATGAAGCTTGGAAGAAGTGCCTCCCTGCCAGAGGTAACCTGCTGCAGTTCTGTGCAGGAACTTGTGAACATGTGTGTCCCCAGATTTAATAAGGAATGTGCTTCTGTGGAGTTGTGTTGGCTTCTGTCCTGTGACATCTGATTCCATCCTCACATTTAGTCCTTAGAGTTGTAGCACTGACTTTTCTGGGCCGTGTGCCTCAAACCCTAAACAGAAAATGCTCTGTGCCCAAAGAGAATCGGGGAGTGTAAAAAATAAAACTTGTTGCTTACTTAAATTGATACTAGCCAGCTGGAAAGCTGATGGGATTCCTTGAGAGAGGCTCTGGGATTTGCATGAGGCTTGGAATTGAGCATGGCTCCATACAGGAGTGAAAATGGCAGCAGGAGATGGGAAGCACTCAGTTCCCAGCTGCAGTTTGGCGAGTTCCAGTAGGAACACAAAAATCCTCTGGCAGTTTGCAGCTCATGACTGCTGACAGCTCTCTTGGGCTCTGCTCAACATTGCAGGTGCAGATGCCAACGGGAAAACTCCCAGCAAAGCTGAGCTTCACCAGCTCTACTTGTCAGAAAAATACGTCTGGAAGTGGAAGCAGTTCATGAGTCGCCGTGGGAAGAGAACTTGTCCTCTGGATCTCAAGCTGGGACACAACAATTGGCTGAGACAGGTAATGGTGGGAGAGCCTGGGGCAGGGCTCAGTCACACGGTGTGGGTGGTTTGCTGCAGCTCCTCTGCAGGGGTGTCTGGGGAGGCTGGCACTCACTGCCTCTGATTCCAGGTCAGGTTTGCAGCTGTGCTCCCTTAGAAATGCTGCATCAAACGTTGATCTGGGAGTCTGTGGGTTCGTAAACTGCGAACCTTTGATAGCCACGGTGCTCCTGTGCCTGATAAGCTGCACTTCTGAGGGTCCTGGAGCAAAGCTTTGCTTCCTGTGTGTGTGGACTAGCGGGTCCATGCACTCTTTAAACACTTTGGTGCTGAGCAGAGCAGGAATTGTCACAAAACCAGGTGTTGGGAGAACAAGAAAAGGCTGCCACCAGGTCACCCAACAGCACCTGTGTTGTTCCTTCTTGTGAGCTGTCACAAGTTCATCTGTGCCCATGGGTCTGACCTGGCTTTTCCTGCCCCTGGCCCAGGTGCTGTTCACTCCTGCCACCCAGGCTGCCAGGCAGGCTGCCTGCACCATCGTGGAGGCCCTGGCCACCATCCCCAGCAGGAAGCAGCAGGTCCTGGATCTCCTCACCAGGTACTCCTGTGCTGCCACACCTGGCAGCTCCACCGGTGTTTGTCCTCAATTCCCATCAGAATCTCTCCCTTCTTGCAGCTTTTCTCACACCTCTCCCTTGTATACCTGCAGTTCTGGGGTCTTTTTGAGCTGGATTTTTTATCTTAATTAACTGGGAGGGTATGGATTTAGGGAGAGTTGGGGTTTGCTGCCTGGCAATGAGCTCTTGCAGTCTGTACCTTTTCCAGAAGTAAGGATCAGCTGTTCAGATGTGAGGCCAACATTTCCCCTGCCTCTTTCTTCAATGGCAGAATAATAGAATGAACTCTGTTCCACCTGCTGTGACATAACTTACCCCAGCTCAGGCTGATAGCACAGTCAGCTCCTTTTGGGGACAAATTTAGCCTGCAAGTAATGAAAATCAGTGATGCTGTTAGCAAGGACACCTCACTGCCTCAGGAGGTGGAGAGGGTGGGTGGATGGATGGATGGATGGATGGATGGATGGATGGATGGATGGATGGATGGATGGATGGATGGATGGATGGATGGATGGATGGATGGATGGATGGATGGATGGATGGATGGATGGATGGATGGATGGATGGATGGATGGATGGATGGATGGATGGATGGATGGATGGATGGATGGATGGATGGATGGACAGGTGGACGGATGGATGGATGGACAGGTGGACGGATGGATGGAGGCTTTTTCTTCCTTTCCACAGTGTCCTTAGGCTGGAATGTCAGCTGTGTTTCTCCTGAGGTTGTCAGCTTGTGCTTCTCTTTCCCAGCTACCTGGATGAGCTGAGCATTGCTGGTGAATGTGCTGCTGAGTACCTGGCCCTGTATCAGAAACTCATCAAACCTGCCCACTGGAAGGTCTACCTGGCAGCCAGAGGGGTTCTGCCCTACATTGGCAGCCTCATCACTAAGGTATGGATTTGTGTGCAGGAAATGACCTGTTAGCTTGGCTTTTTTTTTGTTTTTGAAATTCCATCCCTTTGTTCAGTGCCCTGTTGCTGACCCTGCCAAGGTTCTCAAGTTCACACTTCAGTGCTGGTACCTCTGAACAGAGGGAGCCACGGGGGTCTTAGCCCCAGCTGGAGAATTCCTCAGCACTTTTAATTAACTGCTGTGGGATTGTCAATATTGCTGCACTGCCTTGGCACTGGGTCTGTTGTGCAGCTCCCAGGCTGGGCTCTGAGAGCCCTTAGGGGCAGGGAAGGATCAGGTGTGCTGCCATTGCTGGAGAAATGGGAATTACAGCCTTTGGAGAAGCAGCACTCTGGGTTTACAGTGTTCAGAGTGGTTGGAGTTTTCTGTGGGGGTCCCTGCTGCACTCCAAAGGGGCAGGTGGCACTCTCCATATCAGCGGTGGCTGTGAGTGCTCCTGGAGGGCCACTAGAGCCAAGCAGTGGTAGCAGGAAAGTGCAGGGAGAAAATGAGAGGGATATTAGTGGCAGGTCTCCTCTCCTTTTCCCCTTCCCTCCCTGCTCTTGCAGTTGTGCTTTCAGTTTCTGAGTTGTTTGCACCCTGTGTTAGACACCCCGATGGTTACTGGCATTGCAGGGCCATCTTGGCCGAACAGGCTGTTAATGATTTTAATTATTTTCAGGAAATAGCTCGTTTGCTGGCCTTGGAGGAAGCAACTCTCAGCACGGATTTGCAGCAGGGATATGCCCTGAAGAGCCTCACAGGTATTCAGTGGGCCTGCAGCAGGGTTAGAGCTGGGGATCATTGTTCCCTACCAGTTGTGGCAGAATTTCAGAGAGATCTCATTCAGCTGTGTTGCCATTGTCAGCACTGGATTTTTGCCATCAATTTAGTACTTAATCTCTAAATGGATTTTTCCATAATTTTTTGTGGTCAGTAAGAGTTTTTAGCTGAACTGTGGTAACATACCAGGCAAGCTTCATCATTTCACGTTATTTCATAATCCCTGGCACCACTGTAAACACTGCTGCTTTATTCCTACCTGTTGTTCTTACCTCCCTATTCTATGGGAGCTTTTCTTTTATCTTCTAGGGTGTATACCCTTCTATAAAAATGTGTTGGAAATGGAAATACCTCTTGAACTAGATCATTGTTTTTTGTATCCTCTTTCACATTCTTCAGCCATTAGTGGGTGAATCCATAAAGCCTGGCTTCTTGCAAGAATCAGCATGTTGATCAGTGTGTCATGGGAAAGAATCCTTGTGTTTGCTGATTCTTTGCTTTATTGTAGGAGTGACCAGTTTGCTGATGTCACTGATAAGTCATTTCACATCATCAGAGGTATTAGAAGTATTACAAGAGGAGCAATCATCTGCTTTTGGAATAGCCTGTGACAGGAAAATGCCAAAGAGTGCAGAATTTTGTGTCAAGCACACAGGAAACTCCTTAGGCCCTTTCCTCATTCCCAAACTATTTTTCATATGTTACAACTTACAAGCCAGGCCAAGGCTTTTTGCCTGCAACCACCCAGTTCACAGGAGTGAGCTTCAAACCCCAGACTGATGGGAGCTGGAACACGCCATTTTTTATGGTACTGTGCCCTGTTCGCTGCTATGAAATTTAGAAATCAAATTCTCTCCCACCTGCCTTGTGGGGGTCCCAGTTGCTGGGGTACCAGTTGTGGGTTTCCCCAGGTCTAGATTGAAGGCACATGAGACAGTAGTTCATGTTCACACTCAGGTGTTCATTATTTCTTATCAGTAAAACAGTCTCACTGCTCTGAGTTCAGCAGCTTTTCATTAGAAGGCACAAAATGGCAACAATCTCTTGTTCCAAGAGCTTTTCAGACTAAACTGTCCAATTAAGAGCTGACACCTGGATTATTTTCCCTTTTAACCCAATAACTGATCCCACAGAGCCCCCAGTGCAGACTTTCCTGCTCAATTACAAAATGCCACCAAACCCAAGGAGAAGGAGGAAGAAGAAGAAACCCAGGACAGCACCCTGTGCCCTCCATCTTGCTTCCATCCACAACACACTAAAAATCCCAAACCCTCAATTTCTCACCAAGTGATGCACCTACACTGCTCTCTGTAATCTATTTCACACTTTTGTGGATTCTGGTCTATCTTGAAGTTTGGGAAACTTTCTCCATGGATGAGGGTCAGAGTCAGTGCTGCCCTGGGGGTCAGGGCACCCCAGAGCAGACACAGAAATATTCCCAGTGCCCTGGGTTTCCACACTGCCTGAATTTCTGTGTCTTTCTAGGTCTTCTCTCTTCCTTTGGAGGTGGAGTCCATCAAAAGGCACTTCCCCAAGCCGGCTGGTGGGCAACCTGCTCAATGGCTTTGACCTGTGCCTGGGAGGGCAGCTGGGGAGTGGTGCAGAGGACAAAGCTCATTGATGAGACCCAGGACATGCTGCTGGAGATGCTGGAGGACATGACAACAGGTAAAAACCACCTCTGTTCCATAAATCCAGCCTTGGGATCAAGTGCTGCCTAGATGGAAAAGTGTCAGAACAGCCACACAATAATGAACACCCCTGTCTGCTTTCAGCTTCTCTTCCTGATGGCAGTGAACTGTAATCCCGGGGTTGTGCCTCGCATCCTCCAGAAGCTCATCAAGCCGCCTGCTCCAACCAGCAAGAAAAACAAGGTACTGCCTTTGGGGCTGAGCAAAACGTTGAGAATTTGCTGATTGAAGTCTGCACGCTGATCTCAGTGAGGAATTAGTTTGTGAGGAAGCCAGGACTTGCTTTTCCTGGTCACTGTTCCTAGGGAAGCACAAGCCCTGTGACTCTGGTCATTACACACTGCAAATTACAGATGACTACTTTCTGTTTTTCACTGGGTTTTGGTGACTTTGACCACAACTGTTGAGGGTTTACTGTTTTCCCCTCAGATCTGAGGCATGGGGAAAGAGCTACTTCAAAGCCACAGCTTGGTTATTTTGGGCAGGCTTTAGGCTTTCAGTGGCTTTGTAGAATCAAGTACCTAAATTTGAGAGAATCAAATACTTTTGACTCAGATTTTTAAATGCAGAGCTACAGTTCTCATTAAAATATATTGATTGACTGCTGTTGATTTTCATTTAGGATTAGATTTGCAGGAGAGAAGGTGTTTTTCTTTGATCTGCCTGTCTGATAATCACAGATGGTTGTCAGAGATGGGTTTATTGATATTTCAGTAGGAACTGGAATATCTCTTAGTTCACCATTAACAGACACTGCATTATCCTGCTGCTGTCCAAGAGCTGCATTTGCCTCTTCCTGGCCCAGCCCCAGGGGTTGCTCTTTGGGAGCAGACTGTGGCTTTCTGAAGAATCACAGAGCTTTTTTATTTGTCAGGATGTGCCCATGGATGCTCTCACCACTGTGAAGCCTTACAGCAATGAAATCCATGCACAGGCTCAGCTGTGGCTCAAGAGGGACCCCAAGGCATCATATGAAGCTTGGAAGAAGTGCCTCCCTGCCAGAGGTAACCTGCTGCAGTTCTGTGCAGGAACTTGTGAACATGTGTGTCCCCAGATTTAATAAGGAATGTGCTTCTGTGGAGTTGTGTTGGCTTCTGTCCTGTGACATCTGATTCCATCCTCACATTTAGTCCTTAGAGTTGTAGCACTGACTTTTCTGGGCCGTGTGCCTCAAACCCTAAACAGAAAATGCTCTGTGCCCAAAGAGAATCGGGGACTGTAAAAAATAAAACTTGTTGCTTACTTAAATTGATACTAGCCAGCTGGAAAGCTGATGGGATTCCTTGAGAGAGGCTCTGGGATTTGCTTGAGGCTTGGAATTGAGCATGGCTCCACACAGGAGTGAAAATGGCAGCAGGAGATGGGAAGCAGTCAGTTCCCAGCTGGAGTTTGGCGAGTTCCAGTAGGAACACAAAAATCCTCTGGCAGTTTGCAGCTCATGACTGCTGACAGCTCTCTTGGGCTCTGCTCAACATTGCAGGTGCAGATGCCAACGGGAAAACTCCCAGCAAAGCTGAGCTTCACCAGCTCTACTTGTCAGAAAAATACGTCTGGAAGTGGAAGCAGTTCATGAGTCGCCGTGGGAAGAGAACTTGTCCTCTGGATCTCAAGCTGGGACACAACAATTGGCTGAGACAGGTAAAGGTGGGAGAGCCTGGGGCAGGGCTCAGTCACACGGTGTGGGTGGTTTGCTGCAGCTCCTCTGCAGGGGTGTCTGGGGAGGCTGGCACTCACTGCCTCTGATTCCAGGTCAGGTTTGCAGCTGTGCTCCCTTAGAAATGCTGCATCAAACGTTGATCTGGGAGTCTGTGGGTTCGTAAACTGTGAACCTTTGATAGCCACGGTGCTCCTGTGCCTGATAAGCTGCACTTCTGAGGGTCCTGGAGCAAACCTTTGCTTCCTGTGTGTGTGAACTAGCAGGTCCATGCTCTTTAAACACTTTGGTGCTGAGCAGAGCAGGAATTGTTACAAAACCAGGTGTTGGGAGAACAAGAAAAGGCTGCCACCCGGTCACCCAACAGCACCTGTGTTGTTCCTTCTTGTGAGCTGTCACAAGTTCATCTGTGCCCATGGGTCTGACCTGGCTTTTCCTGCCCCTGGCCCAGGTGCTGTTCACTCCTGCCACCCAGGCTGCCAGGCAGGCTGCCTGCACCATCGTGGAGGCCCTGGCCACCATCCCCAGCAGGAAGCAGCAGGTCCTGGATCTCCTCACCAGGTACTCCTGTGCTGCCACACCTGGCAGCTCCACCAGTGTTTGTCCTCAATTCCCATCAGAATCTCTCCCTTCTTGCAGCTTTTCTCACACCTCTCCCTTGTATACCTGCAGTTCTGGGGTCTTTTTGAGCTGGATTTTTCAACTTAATTAATTAGCTGGAAGGGTATGGATTTAGGGAGAGTTGGGGTTTGCTGCCTGGCAATGAGCCCTTGCAGTCTGTACCTTTTCCATAAGTAAGGATCAGCTGTTCAGCTGTGTGGCCAACATTTCCCCTGCCTCTTCAATGGCAGAATAATAGAGTGAACTCTGTTCCACCTGCTGTGACATAACTTACCCCAGCTCAGGCTGATAGCACAGTCAGCTCCTTTTGGGGACAAATTTAGCCAGCAAGTAATGAAAATCAGTGATGCTGTTAGCAAGGACACCTCACTGCCTCAGGAGGTGGAGAGGGTGGATGGATGGATGGATGGATGGATGGATGGATGGATGGATGGATGGATGGATGGATGGATGGATGGATGGATGGATGGATGGATGGATGGATGGATGGATGGATGGATGGATGGATGGATGGATGGATGGATGGATGGATGGATGGATGGATGGATGGATGGATGGATGGATGGATGGATGGATGGATGGACGGACAGATGGATGGAGGCTTTTTCTTCCTTTCCACAGTGTCCTTAGGCTGGAATGTCAGCTGTGTTTCTCCTGAGGTTGTCAGCTTGTGCTTCTCTTTCCCAGCTACCTGGATGAGCTGAGCATTGCTGGTGAATGTGCTGCTGAGTACCTGGCCCTGTATCAGAAACTCATCAAACCTGCCCACTGGAAGGTCTACCTGGCAGCCAGAGGGGTTCTGCCCTACATTGGCAGCCTCATCACTAAGGTATGGATTTGTGTGCAGGAAATGACCTGTTAGCTTGGCTTTTTTTTTGTTTTTGAAATTCCATCCCTTTGTTCAGTGCCCTGTTGCTGACCCTGCCAAGGTTCTCAAGTTCACACGTCAGTGCTGGTACCTCTGAACAGAGGGAGCCACGGGGGTCTTAGCCCCAGCTGGAGAATTCCTCAGCACTTTTAATGAACTGCTGTGGGATTGTCAGTATTGCTGCACTGCCTTGGCACTGGGTCTGTTGTGCAGCTCCCAGGCTGGGCTCTGAGAGCCCTTAGGGACAGGGAAGGATCAGGTGTGCTGCCATTGCTGGAGAAATGGGAATTACAGCCTTTGGAGAAGCAGCACTCTGGGTTTACAGTGTTCAGAGTGGTTGGAGTTTTCTGTGGGGGTCCCTGCTGCACTCCAAAGGGGCAGGTGGCACTCTCCATATCAGCGGTGGCTGTGAGTGCTCCTGGAGGGCCACTAGAGCCAAGCAGTGGTAGCAGGAAAGTGCAGGGAGAAAATGAGAGGGATATTAGTGGCAGGTTTCCTCTCCTTTTCCCCTTCCCTCCCTGCTCTTGCAGTTGTGCTTTCAGTTTCTGAGTTGTTTGCACCCTGTGTTAGACACCCCGATGGTTACTGGCATTGCAGGGCCATCTTGGCCGAACAGGCTGTTAATGATTTTAATTATTTTCAGGAAATAGCTCGTTTGCTGGCCTTGGAGGAAGCAACTCTCAGCACGGATTTGCAGCAGGGATATGCCCTGAAGAGTCTCACAGGTATTCAGTGGGCCTGCAGCAGGGTTAGAGCTGGGGATCATTGTTCTCTACCAGCTGTGGCAGAATTTCAGAGAGATCTCATTCAGCTGTGTTGCCATTGTCAGCACTGGATTTTTGCCATCAATTTAGTACTTAATCTCTAAATGGATTTTTCCATAATTTTTTGTGGTCAGTAAGAGTTTTTAGCTGAACAGTGGTAACATACCAGGCAAGCTTCATCATTTCACGTTATTTCATAATCCCTGGCACCACTGTAAACACTGCTGCTTTATTTCTACCTGTTGTTCTTACCTCCCTATTCTATGGGAGCTTTTCTTTTATCTTCTAGGGTGTATACCCTTCTATAAAAATGTGTTGGAAATGGAAATACCTCTTGAACTAGATCATTGTTTTTTGTATCCTCTTTCACATTCTTCAGCCATTAGTGGGTGAATCCATAAAGCCTGGCTTCTTGCAAGAATCAGCATGTTGATCAGTGTGTCATGGGAAAGAATCCTTGTGTTTGCTGATTCTTTGCTTTATTGTAGGAGTGACCAGTTTGCTGATGTCACTGATAAGTCATTTCACATCATCAGAGGTATTAGAAGTATTACAAGAGGAGCAATCATCTGCTTTTGGAATAGCCTGTGACAGGAAAATGCCAAAGAGTGCAGAATTTTGTGTCAAGCACACAGGAAACTCCTTAGGCCCTTTCCTCATTCCCAAACTATTTTTCATATGTTACAACTTACAAGCCAGGCCAAGGCTTTTGCCTGCAACCACCCAGTTCACAGGAGTGAGCTTCAAACCCCAGACTGATGGGAGCTGGAACACGCCATTTTTATGGTACTGTGCCCTGTTCGCTGCTATGAAATTTAGAAATCAAATTCTCTCCCACCTGCCTTGTGGGGGTCCCAGTTGCTGGGGTACCAGTTGTTGGTTTCCCCAGGTCTGGATTGAAGGCACTGAGGCAGTAGTTCATGTTCACACTCAGGTGTTCATTATTTCTTATCAGTAAAACAGTCTCACAACCATGAGTTCAGCGGCTTTTCATTAGAAGGCACAAAATGGCCAACAATCTCTTGGTACAAGGTCTTTTAAGAATAAATTATCCAATGAAGAGCTGACACCTGGATTATCTTCCCTTTTAACCCAGTAACTGATCCCACAGAGCCCACAATGCAGACTTTCCTGCCCAATTACAAAATGCCACCCAAACCCATGGAGAAGGAGGAAGAAGAAGCATGAAGAAGAAACCCAGGACAACACCCTGTGCCCTCCATCTTGCTGCCATCCACAGCATACTAAAAATCCCAAACCCTCAATTTCTCACCCAGTGACACACCTACACTGCTCTCTGTAATCTATTTCACACTTCTGTGGATTCCAGTCTATCTTGAAGTCTGGGAAACTTTCTCCATGGATGAGGGTCAGAGTCAGTGCTCCCTGGGGGTCAGGGCACCCCAGAGTAGACACAGAAATATTCCCAGTGCCCTGGGTTTCCACACTGCCTGAATTTCTGTGTCTTTCTAGGTCTTCTCTCTTCCTTTGTGGAGGTGGAGTCCATCAAAAGGCACTTCAAGAGCCGGCTGGTGGGCACGGTGCTCAATGGCTACCTGTGCCTGAGGAAGCTGGTAGTGCAGAGGACAAAGCTCATTGATGAGACCCAGGACATGCTGCTGGAGATGCTGGAGGACATGACAACAGGTAAAAACCACCTCTGTTCCATAAATCCAGCCTTGGGATCAACCAAGATGGAAAAGCAGAACAGCCACACAAAGAGCTTCTCTAAATGGCTGCTGTAATCAGGGGGGTTTATGGTTTCCAGTATTTTCTGTTGGCAGAGAGCAGTTGAACAGCATTCCTAGTCACCTCTTATTTCCAGGAATCTCAGCCTCCTCATTTTTATGGGGCTGTTTTACCGCAGCCCAGCCATGCAGAGTAACCCTACCAAAGAAATACCTTCCATCTTTCACAGAGTGGATTCACAAAAGAAGAGAGCACCAAATTGTGGGGTGGCTGCAGAAGGATTTACTGCCTGTGCAAAGTTAAAGGGGAATCTATTAAAATTGACTGCAGTGTCCATTTTAAATCTTCCTTTCCTTGGCAGGCACAGAGTCAGAGACCAAGGCATTCATGGCTGTGTGCATAGAGACTGCCAAGCGTTACAGCCTCGACGACTACAGGACCCCAGTGTTCATCTTTGAGAGGCTCTGCAGCATCATCTACCCTGTGAGTGGGGCAGGGCACACTGCCTGAGCAGAGCCCTGCGTGCTTTGGGAAGGGACTTAAACATTGTCCAGTCCCAGCCTCTGCCATGGCAGTGACACCTTCCATGATCCCAGGCTGCTCCCAGCCCTGTCCAGCCTGGCCTTGGGCACTGCCAGGGATCCAGGGGCTGCCCCAGCTGCTCTGGGCACCCTGTGCCAGGGCCTGCCCACTCTTCCCAATATCTGACCTAAATTTCCCCTCTTGCAGTCTGACCCTTTCCACCTTGTCCTGTCACTCCAGCTCCTGATGAAAAGTCTCTCTCTGGCTTTTCCTGTAGCCCCTTCAGACCCTGGAAGGTGTTGTGGGGTCTCCACACAACCTTCTCCTCTCTAGGCTGAGCATTCCCAACTGTCCCAGCCTGTCTCCACAGGGGAGGTGCTCCAGAACCTTCCGTGGCCTCCTCTGCACTTGCTCCAACAATTCCATGAGTTCTCATGTTGGGAACACCAGCACTGTGTGCAGTGCTCCAGGTGGGGTCTCAGGATAGTGGAGGAGAATCACCACCAAGCACCTCTAGCACCCCTAGATCTGGTTCCTTTTTCCCAGGAGCAGCAGTGTCTAATTCACCATTATCCAGTGGAGGCCTGTAGCCCAGTGTGTCCCTTTGGGGGGGTTCAGGTTCCCTGAGGAATTTGGTTACTCAGTGATCCTGGCCATCCTCAGTGTGGCATGCAGAGCAGATGCACCACTGGGGAAAGGACTGGAGGTTTAGGAACATTCTCCCATTAAAATGCAGGAATGGGAGTATGGGTAAGGAAAAACTTACTCACTCTGTCTCTGCTGCTGCTCTTTAGGAGGAGAATGAAGTCACTGAGTTCTTTGTCACTCTGGAGAAAGATCCCCAGCAGGAAGATTTCCTGCAGGGCAGGATGCCAGGGAATCCCTACAGCAGTAACGAGCCTGGCATCGGGCCCCTCATGAGGGACATCAAGAACAAGATCTGCCAGGACTGTGACCTGGTGGCTCTGCTGGAGGATGACAGTGGGATGGAGGTGAGAATTTCTGGAGGTGGGGATTTCTTGCACAGACCTGTGGGATGCTGGTTTTGGGCAGCTGGTGGTTGCTGGGGTGGTGATGTAACAACCTGAGCTTGTTCTTGACTTGTTCTTCTCTCCCTTTCAGCTTTTGGTGAACAACAAGATCATCAGTCTGGATCTGCCTGTGGCTGAGGTCTACAAGAAGGTGTGGTGTCCCACAAACGAGGTGTGTGTTACCTTTGTTCAAGTTAACAGCACAGAGCACCTGTCCTTCACATCAAGAAAAAAAATGGGGAAAAATCAAAACCACACGCGTCAGGATTTATTTCCTGGCATATAATTTATTGGGTGTAACTGCTCAGCAGCTTTTGGTGCTCTGTTAGGACAGATTGTGCATGGCCCTGCAACGTGAGTGATTGCAGAGCACTGCCCCAGGTGAGCTGTGTCCTGTGTCACACGTGACTCTTGCTGAGGAACAGCTTTCCCTGTGTTTCCCTGGGGAGAGCTGAGCGTTCCAGTGCCTTTCAGAGCGCATTTCACACTCTATCTGCACACAAAAGTTTCGTGTGTGTGCACACGGGGACGCCAGAATGCTCCATCAGTCTGTGCTTTGGGGGTGAGCCCAAGTTATTTATGCACACAGCATCCAGTGCTTCTCCATATTTGCACTTCTGCTCTCGTGTTTTCCATCAGGATCTCAAGCACTTGGCAGATTCATCCTTTTTTTGCTGTTCATTGTATGTGTTGTGTGTTTTTCACATGAAGAAATGGACTCAGCAGTCTTAAGGGTCCAGTCCACCATGTCATACTGAGCTTGTTCCAGAGGTGGATGTAGTCCAGAACAAGCTCTTCCCTTCTTTCCTTGTGACCATTCAAACAAACTCCCACCGAGACCATCAGGCTCAAGCTTGCCCACTACAAATATATTTTTAGAGGCACTGGAGATCATAAAACAAGACTGATTTGTCCAGCATTTCTTGGTCATTCCTCATTTCCTCCTGGCCTCAAATCACCTTTGAAACCTCCATTTCCTGAAGCCATTTGTGGGAACTATTCAAACAAAGTGCCAGCTAGCAGTGAATGATGATAAAATGGGTCTCATTAAGCTTTATTTCAGGAACAAAGCCTTCAGTACTGCAAAACCGAGCCCAAACCTTGTGACAGTGATAATTTTTTAACAAGGTACCAACTTGGAAAGGGAGACGAGGTGCTGGTGTTAATCTGCGAGTTCTGATTTGAATTCTGATGGAGTAGCTGGTGGGAATGTTCCCCATGCTGCCCCTGGAGGAGCTGTTCCGGGAGGGAAGCAGCTCTGCTGCTGAAAGGCACAGTTTGCTCAGCATTCCCGGGGATGAACAGCTTTCATCTGTCTTCCTTTGTGAGCACCTCCTGGAGCCGCAGCTCCCGTTCCCTGGGAGCGACAGGCTCACAAGAAACGCAACCTCAGGCCCCTTTTTGTTTCCCTTGTCTCTCAGTGGCTTTTTTTGTTCATCTGCCGTTTTACCAGGGCCCCTGTGGTGTTAATTGCTGGTCGCCAGCGTGGCCTTTGAGCAGATCTTCCCCCCGGGGCTTTCCCTGTGCTTATGTATTTGCTGTGACATTAAGCACTGCTTATTCCACATTAGGCTTAGCACGATCCCTGACAGGTTTTCTCTTGCAAGGTCTCCTGCTCCCAAATCTGGGATTTTTCTTTTCTGCTTTTTATTCAGACCTATGGATTAAAAATGGAAAGTTTCGTGATGTGCTGTCAGTATTTCCAGCTGGAAATGCATCTGGAAAAGTGTCCCTTTCTCAGGGTAAAAGCACAGCCTCTTGGCTCTATCAGTGATGTACTGTCTTACTGAAAGCTCATTAAATTGCCTTTTACTCCTCTTCCATTTGCCATCACTGCAGATTTTATCTGTTTGAAAGCTTTCATCCAATTAGCCTGTCCTGCTTCATTTCCTGGGCTGTGCCTGTTCCCTGTATTTCCCAGGTATGCTGTGCCATACCCTCAGAGGAGAGGTTGCCATGGAAAGCAGGTGAACCCATTTTCCATGGCTGCATCCTTCACTGGTGCTGAAGGAAAGCTGGAGGAGATGGAAGGAGGAGGAGACTGTTTATCACCAGTCTGTCAATTAACTGGCAATGCCAAGAAAAGCTGGGCAGACCAAGGGATGAGTTACTGATGTTTTTGCAGGTGGCTCTGCTGTTGTTTTTAATTCATCTCAGGAAGGGGAGAATGAAGGAGTGAAAGATTTCCCCGTGCTACCATCAGCAGGTGGAACAGCACGAGGGAGAGCTGGGGCTGGAGTGTCTGTGCACACTGAAACCAGAGCCAGGCTTGTGTCCAAGTGCCCAGGGACAGAATGAATAAAAAGCTGTGCTCTTGCAGGGGGAGCCCATGAGGATCATTTACCGCATGCGGGGGTTACTGGGAGATGCCACGGAGGAATTCATCGAGTCCCTCGACTCCACCACTGGTAATGCATTTGTCTGCTGAAAGCTGGGATTAGATTTGAAATCTGCGGTTTGCTGCAGAGCAATGACATTATTATCCTCACAGCAGTGAGCTTAAAGTTGATTGACGTTGCTTTTGCTGCATTTACCTGCTTCACCTCGAGTGAAGGAGGATTTTAACAGTGCTTTAAAGCTGTGCTTCAGATGTGAGCACTTGCTTGGCACGGGGACCATTCTGCCCAGCCCTTCTTCATATCTCTGCTCTTAATTCTTTTTGAATTCAATACAACTGAAGTGACTGGAATTGCTGGGAAATGTGTGCTGCTCTGCTCTCCATTTCTGCTTCCACTGCACGAGCGTGTCCCGCTGTGGCTGCTCCTGTCCTCACCGCTGTGTCTGTCCTGCAGATGAGGAGGAGGATGAGGAAGAGGTGTATAAGATGGCAGGGGTGATGGCCCCATGTGGAGGCCTGGAGTGCATGCTCAACAGACTGACTGGCATCAAGGACTTCAAACAGGGCCGGCACCTCTTAACCGTGAGTCTCCCTTTGGCACCGGGGTCAGGAGTTACGGGGAGGAAAATTCCACAGACATCCCTGAGGTTTAGACAATCTCCCTTGAGTTCTTTCCTGTTCTTTCTGGGTAACAATTCCTTACAAAACTTGAAATGTCTAGAACCTGAGGAATTGGTTAAGACCAAATCCTGTATTGCTGGAGGAATTGTTTTCTGCCTTGGCCTTATCTGAAAACCAAAGCTGTGCTAAGATACATACACACACACACATATATATATATATATAAAAAACCTGGGGTGTACTGTATCCCAGCAGTCTG
Organism: Emberiza elegans; assembly: GCA_024865655.1. NCBI lineage: Eukaryota > Metazoa > Chordata > Aves > Passeriformes > Fringillidae > Emberiza > Emberiza elegans. Next base: position 7,194,073 of record JALJVW010000067.1, on the reverse strand, counting down.
GATATCAGGTGTATTATTGTATTAAACTATTACTTCAGTTTCAGCAAAATCCCCCCTCATTGTGAAGGTCCCACAGAGAATCCCTGTGCTGTGTTTTGCAGGTGCTGTTAAAACTCTTCAGTTACTGTGTGAAGGTGAAAATAAACCGGCAGCAGCTGGTCAAGCCAGAGATGAACACTTTGAATGTCATGCTGGGAACTCTCAACTTGGTAAGGACATTCTTGACTTCCTGAAGTGTTTTGTCTGGCTTCCAATGAGTTTAAGCTACTTCTGACTGCCCTGCTGCCTTGTGACAACTGCAGGAGATGGAAATACTGCTGTGCTGGCACTGCAAATTATCCTTTGGACATTCCTTATCTTTCATGGTGGGAGTGTGGGGGCAGTTAAACCAGCTGCTGTTCAGTGCCCCTTCCCACCTCAAACCAGTGACTGCTGGTGTTCCAGTGCCCCTTCCCACCTCAAACCAGTGACTGCTGGTGTTCCAGTGCCCCTTCCCACCTCAAACCAGTGACTGCTGCTGTTCCAGTGCCCCTTCCCACCTCAAACCAGTGACTGCTGGTGTTCCAGTGCCCCTTCCCACCTCAAACCAGTGACTGCTGGTGTTCCCCTGAGCACTCCCATGTCTTGCAGGCTCTGGTGGCTGAGCAGGAGAGCAAGGACAGCGGGGGAGCAGCAGTGGCAGAGCAGGTGCTCAGCATCATGGAGATCATTCTGGATGAATCCAACGCAGAGCCCCTGAGCGAGGACAAGGTGAGTGGCTCCTTTCCCTGGGGTTCAGGGCTTGCACAGCCCTGCTCACAGGGATGCTGAGCTCCAGGAGCTGGAGGGGAGTGCTGATGGAGTCTGACCCTCGTTCCACTTCTGGCAGGTCTTAGCAGGCCTTGGGGAAGGGCTCGAGGAGGGCCCTGAACCAAAAGCACTGCGAGGCTGCGTCAGGATGAGTCTTGCATGGTTGGGTGAGGGTTGTTAGACACTGCTTGGATCCTTTCCTGCCTGCTTTGGGCCGCGGGCCAGTGAGAGACAAGAAAAGACACAGCTTGGCCTTGTTTTTTGGAGTGTTTTTGTATGTGTTGAAAACATGATTGATTTTCCAGCTAATTGAGAATAAAACTGTATCTCATCTAGACTGAGAACAAGAAGAGCTTCTCACTCATCTTTTGAAGCTGTGGGTGAACAGGAATCTGGTGTGCTTTGGGTTGGAATTATTAGGCTTTTTGGCTGGAAAATGCTTTAACAGCACATGGAATAAGCCAAGTGTCAGCTAGAGGGGTTGGTGCAGCCATTCCACGAGACCTCTGGGAACGAGACTGAGTTTTATTTTTGTCAGTGACCACCCCTTCACAACTGGAGTAATCCACCAGCTCCCAGAGTGAGAATTTTCTTGTCGATTTATTGAATATAAATCCTGCTGGTCTTGCTTCACAGGGCAACCTCCTCCTCACAGGGGACAAGGACCAGCTGGTGATGCTGCTGGACCAGATCAACAGCACCTTTGTGCGCTCCAACCTGAGCGTGCTGCAGGGGCTGCTGCGCATCATCCCCTACCTGTCCTTCGGGGAGATGGAGAAGATGCAGATCCTGGTGGATCGCTTCAAGCCCTACTGTAACTTTGATAAGTACGTTGGCACAGCTCAGCTAAGAGCACCTGAAATGGGTTCTACTGACACATCTCTGCCTTCATTTCCTCATTGATGCTACTCCAGTCTAATCCCAGGCTTCAGCTTCATTTCCTCTTTCACTTTCAAGCCATTTTTGAAAGAAATGTGTGAGCTCTAGCTTGAGAAATAGGTCTTTAGAGAGCATTTTGAGGTGACAGGGGCCTGAATAGCTTTTCTGAGTCTGAGCTGGGGCAGGTACACCATTCAGTGAGAACTACAGGCAGAGTTACCATCTCTTCTCTTTGTTCAGGTATGATGAGGAGCACAGTGGAGATGATAAAGTTTTCCTGGATTGCTTCTGTAAAATAGCAGCAGGAATAAAGAACAACAGCAACGGCCATCAGCTGAAAGATCTCATCCTGCAGAAGGGGATTACACAGAATGCCCTGGATTACATGAAAAAGCACATTCCAAGTGCAAAGAAGTAAGAGTCACTATTTAATGTGTGTAGTTAATGTGTGTGACTGCCCTGGACATCCTCCTCATCCCATCACCACAATCTCCCAAGAAATCCATGAACAAGTGCCCATTCAGGAGCATTCAGAGCTGTGATGCAGAGGTCTGGTAAGGCAGTGCCCATATAGGGATGACCTAAAAACCCTGAAATCTTCCCATTTGATACCCATCCAAGCTGCTTTCTTGGATATCTCAATCCTTGCGTTTCCTGCCTGTTCCCTCCTGTTGCACAGCAACAGAGTTTCTGCTGTTGGTAGCCAACTCATGAGCACAAATCCCCAGGCTCAGAGTTGGCACGGTGGCCGTGCACAGCGTGGGAGTGGGAGTGTGACTGTCCCTTCATTAATGAGCTGAGCGGGGACACGGGGGAGGGAGTGTTCCCTGCAGCCTGGAGCCATGCTGCTGTCTGGGACACTCCCTCAGCTGCTGCCTTTTGTGTTCCATGCAGTTTGGATGCAGACATATGGAAGAGGTTCTTATCTCGACCTGCACTTCCTTTTATCCTGCGCCTGCTCCGAGGCCTGGCGACGCAGCACCCTGCAACACAGGTGAGCCCAGGGCGCTGGCCCTGCTCTGGGGCTGCAGCTGAGCAGAAATTCCTCTAAGAGTTGGTTCTACACTGATTTTTGTTGGGTTTTGTTTCGCCATCCTCACCATGGTTGGAACAGTATTGCTCACAACTTTTTTCTGCTGGAAGGTTTTGGTTCTAGTCTGAAGGAAATTCTGTTTGGGGGATAAAGCAGAGAGAAAATCCAGTTTTCCTGAGCTTACCTCTGATAAGAATGTGAAATTCTTACAAGAATTGTTAATTCTGTTGGGAATCTCAAAGTAGGCATCGGTGTGGAAGCTGTTCAGGTATTCCCTGGGCAAGTTCTGCCTTTGCAGAGCATCCTCTGAGTTTTGTGTGTCACATGACAAGATTGGGAACGTGACTCTGTGTCTTTGTCTTGGTGCCTTGAGCCTCTGCTGGGCAACTTCAGGCCTCCTCTGGAAAAGTTAGAGATTCTGATTGAATATTTCCTCCTGCCGTGTGGTGTGAGATTGACACACCAGTGTGAAGGGAAGGTAATTATTGATAAGCTCCTCAGGATATGATTGTTGGTGTTTGAAGGGATCAGTACAATGCCTTATCAAAAAATAAACATTTTATCCAACATCCCCATCTGAGCTGGTAATGACCAGTGGAGAGGCAAACTGTCCCCAGACTTACACACAGTTTTTAGGGCCCAGGAGCATTAAAAAAGAAGGAACAGATGTTGCAGCTCAGTGCTCTGCCCAGCTGTCCCTGTAGGATTTAGGGGGGACAGTCACTGTCCTGAGTCCCCTCCTCCTGAGCAGTGCTGTGTTCCCAACCCCCAGGTGCTAATAGGAACAGACTCCATCTCCAACCTGCACAAACTGGAGCAGGTGTCGAGTGACGAAGGCATTGGGACGTTGGCAGAGAACCTCCTGGAGGCTCTGAGGGAGCACCCCGAGGTGAACAAGAAGATCGACGCCGCGCGGAAGGAGACGCGCGCCGAGAAGAAGAGGATGGCCATGGCCATGAGGCAGAAGGCCCTGGGCACCCTGGGCATGACGGTAATGGCTGGGTGCTCTGCTCCTTCAGGGGCTTTCCTTCCTGCCCTGCTCAAGCTGCCTCAGCAGGAAGTGTGGGAAGGGATTTATTGGTGGATATTGCAGAGCTCCAGCCCCCCCGGTTTGCCTGGTGCTGCCAGGAGGGAACAGAGCTGCTGGGAGATGGGGTGGGCATTCCAGTGCCAGTGCTGGGCATGGTGTGGTTTGTCATTGTTTTTAACCTGCTTGAGCTTTTCTCTCTTCCAGACAAATGAGAAGGGCCAGGTGGTGACCAAGACTGCGCTGCTTAAACAGATGGAGGAGCTGATAGAGGAGCCAGGACTGACCTGCTGCATCTGCCGGGAGGGATACAAGTTCCAGGTAGTGGGAGCTAAAAGTTCCAGATTGTGGGAGCTAGGAGTTCCAAGCAGTGGGAGCTAAAAGTTCTAGGTCATGGGAGCTAGGAGTTCCAAGTAGTGGGCACTAAAAGTTCCAGGTAGTGGGAGCTAAAAGTTCCAGATAATGGGAGCTAAGAGTTCCAGGTAATGGTGATGGGAGATTGAAGTTCCAGGTGAAGGGAGACACATTTTCAGAGCCCTCAGCTCCTAAAGGGACTTGCCAGTGTCTGGTTGCACAAGTGCTGGCCCTGGCAGATCAGGAAGTCTCTGGGTTGGTTCTTGAGGTCAGTAATTCCAGAGGGGGCTGGGAAAGGGAAGTGTGTTTTCAGTGAAAGCTGGAAAAAAACAGGACCAGTTTAAGTTTGAGGTTGGTATTGATGCAAGGAACCCCGAAATGGGGAATAACATGCTCTGACTCTGTGATCCAGTTGAACAAATGGTTTATTAAGCTATATTATATTATACTACATACTATACTAATACCGTACTAAACAAAAACCTGTGACCCTTCCCAACAGTCACGACACAGCTTTGACCTAATTGGTCAATCAGTCAAAACAACCATCACCAGTGTCCAATTAACAAATCCCTTTTCAGCAAACAATCTGCATAACACATTCCACATGTGCCAAACAACAGATGCAGTAAGTGAAGATAAGAAGCATTTTCTTTTTTCTCTGAGCTTTCTCACTGCCTTCCCCAGGAAAAATCTTGGGAGAGAGAATTATGTCTGTCTCTGTTCAAAGCGTATGTGAATACCACATGGTTGGAACTAGGAGAGGTTCAACTCAGTGTGGTGTGGAAAGAGCAGGAGATGAGTTGCAGAGCTTGCTAAGGCAGCTGTGGGGTGGAAAGAGCAGGAGATGTGTCCTGCTGCAGAGCTGAGTGCTTGCTAAGGCAGCTGTGTGTCCTTGCAGCCCACCAAGGTGCTGGGGATTTACACCTTCACCAAGCGCGTGGCGCTCGAGGAGTTTGAGAACAAGCCCCGCAAGCAGCAGGGCTACAGCACTGTGTCCCACTTCAACATCGTGCACTACGACTGCCACCTGGCAGCTGTCAGGTACGTGTGCCCACAGCCCCACAGCCTGGGCTGGAGGCCTTTCCATGAGGTTTGGGATCACTGTGGAACTCAGGCTGGGTGGGCTGGGTTGTTGATCGCTCTGCAGGGCTTCTCCATCAGGATCTGCTTTAACACTGCTCAGGCCTGGACTCTGCCAGGTCCAGCATTGAGAGAAGCTGTGGAATTGTCATTTTTGGGATGTTTCCTTAGACAAAAGCTTGCATCCTCCTGACTTGCCTGGTGTGCTCTGTCTCTTTGTGCAGACTCGCTCGGGGCCGCGAGGAGTGGGAGAGTGCAGCCCTGCAAAATGCCAACACCAAGTGCAATGGGCTCCTGCCAGTGTGGGGGCCCCACGTGCCAGAGTCTGCTTTTGCCACGTGCTTGGCACGGTGAGTACAGGCAGGTTCTTCCCCAGCTGGTTGCATCTGGGTGAGTCAGATCCTTGCCACACACTCCCCTGAAATCTTGGGATCAGAGGTGGTGCAGCTGAATCTTGGTAACATGGAGCCATTTCAGGTTCTACCATCAGGAGTGAATCTCCTAAAAAAGTGCAGGTGTCTGTTTGCTCCTTGGCTTCATGTAAATAATTTCAGAGCCTCCTTAGCCCCCAGTCACAGCTGAAGATGCAGTGTTGATTCATTTGTGGCCCAGTGAGCCCCCACTGTACAAAAGAAACCTTCTGACACCAGTGGATTCTCTGGTGTAGATTTCCAGACTTCTCTTGGATGGTAGAGAGGTACTTGAGCAGCTGTCTGGAGAAGATGGAGATGCTGATGTCAGGATTCTGCTTTGCCTTGTGCTGGGTTTGTAATGTCATATTAGAAATTTTGAACCTGACAGGGTGTAGGTTTAGATCAGATGTTGGGAAGAAAGTCTTCCCTGTGAAGGGATGTGCACTGGCACAAGATGCCCAGAGAAGTTATGGATGCCCCATCCCTGGAAGTGTCCAAAGCCAGGTTGGACAGGGCTTGGAGCAACCTGGGACAGTGGAAGGTGTCCCTGCCCATGGCAATGGCTGGGACTGGATAATCTTTAATGTCCCCAACCCAAACCGTTCTGTGATTCTGGAATTCTGTGGAATCAAGAGTGGCAACATCCTGGAAGCATTCCAGCCAGGGAGCTGAATCCCAGGTCCTGGGCATGGGAAAACAGTATTGATGGGTGGATAGATACCTGCAGATGGAATTGGATTTGCCAGAGTGAGCCGAAAGCCTCCCTTTGGGGAGGTTACTCCAAGGTAGCAGGGCTGCCTTTGTGAGTTTGTGTGCCGTGCTTGCTGTGCTCCTGGGCTGTGCTGTGGCAGGAGGAGCTCTCTGAAAGGCCCCTGGTGTTTTGCAGCCACAACACGTACCTGCAGGAGTGCACGGGGCAGAGGGAGCCCACGTACCAGCTCAACGTGCACGACATCAAGCTGCTGTTCCTGCGCTTCGCCATGGAGCAGTCGTTCAGCATCGACACCGGGGGCGGCGGCCGCGAGAGCAACATCCACCTCATCCCCTACATCATCCACACCGTGCTCTATGTGCTCAACACGTCAGTGCCACCCCTCCCACAGCTCTGCCTGTGCCGCTGCACGGGCCAGCACAGACGGGAAATCACATAAAGTTTGGGAGGGTTGCGCATCCTAAGTAGGTTGTTAAGGATTTGCATTGTTGGGAGTGAAGCCTGGACATGCCGGATAACAGGGAACCTATTGAGTAAAAGCAATTGGGAATTAGCTTCTCTTTCCATTCTAGATGTAATTATTACCTCTGGGGTGAGCAACAGGGTTATTACATTAAAGAAACTCTGCCAGCTTAATTTTCTCCTGAGCAGGCAGAAGAGACGCTGCGATGAAATAATTGTTAGTTGAAAACTTAACCCTGATATGATTTTACTCAGTGTTCAAATAACACAGGTTTGTTTCCAGATTTGACATCCTGGAGGAGGGTTCAGGTCCACCAGATTTTCCTGATATTTTTAATTTTTTGGGGGGGGTTACCATTATTTTTTTTGCCAATAAACAGCAGTGCTTGGCACTGCACTGAGGCTACGTGGCTACATCCTTAGGCACCCAGATGCTTTGGAATACATGAGCTGGTTCTGATCCTGCAAAAATGGGCTGCCCATGTATATCCTCTATTTCAGGAGTTAGATATGAGTAAGTGATACTAATTAGATGAGGGTATGAATATTAAAATACACACCAAGGTCACTCCAAATGCAATGCAATGAAATCCCTCTCACTTTCCCGCCTGGAACTAATCAAGGTTTTGGCTGTAATACAATTTGTCTTTTGTTTTTAATATCTATCTCCAGATCCCTGTGCTATTGTTTTCCCAATCCTTTGGGAGACAAGTAAATGGAACTATTTGTTTCATCTTGTTAGGCTGCTGTTGGCACCACAGAGCCCAGAACCCGCTGGGCAGATGTGGAAAAAAGCCTTCTGTACTTCCCAGACAGAATTTTTAATAGTAAATGGAGAAAATAAAGAGCTACTACTTGGCTCCCAGCTGCATCTTTTAGCAGATGAAAAGGTCACACAGCCCTGACAGCTTCATCTGCTGGGATGCTGCTTGATGCCTGACAGGGAGAGTTTATCTCACTTCAGAGCCACAGGTCTGACCTGGCTGGCAGCCCCTGCCTGGTGCAGCAGAGCCACAGATGTGGCAAAGTGTGATGCAACTTCCCAAAGTCTCCTGTGACAAGTGCTTTCCACTGTCACTTCTGGGCTGTCAGGACTCCTGGGACACTGGAGCTCTGAGGGAAAGGAGGAAAAGGATAAAATATTTATATAAGCTGGCAGTAGAGTGCAGTGTCTTTTGGGTTTGAATTTGGCCTGTGTCTTCCCAGGGGTTGCTTTTGCAGTAAAGGAATTTTATAAATGGATCCAGGTGTGGCTGCAGGAGCTGCAGTGGCTGTGGGGTGTCCCATGGCAGTTGGCACCACCCCAGGGCCTGGCCTGGCTGGCCTGCCTCCATTTTTTTCTCAAAAAGAGGGAAGAATACAGTGGTGTTGCCTTCCACTGGGGCAATGGCAGCTGTTTGGCAAAACTCCTGTGCCACCCGCAACTCCAAGGAAAATGTATTTGTTTCACTGGGAGCAAATCCTCAGCCAGGGATGAGTTTGGGAAAAGTTGGTGGTGCCCACTGGGAACAAATACTCAGCCAGGGGGTGAATTTGGGAGAAACTGGTGGTGCCCACTGGGAGCAGATCCTTAACCAGGGGAAGAATTTGGGGGAAGCTGGTGGTGCCCACTGGGAGAAAATCTTGAACCAGTGGAAGAATTTGGGAAAAGCTGTTGGTGCCCACTGGGAGCAAATCCTCAGCCAAGGGGTGAATTTGGGAGAAACTGGTGGTGCCCACTGGGAGCAAATCCTTAGCCAGGGGAAGAATTTGGGAAAAGCTGGTGGTGCCCACTGGGAGCAAATCCTTAGCCAGAGGGTGGATTTGGGAGAAGCTGGTGGTGCCCAGCTGTCTGCCTGTGCAGGGTGCCTGGGCAGCACCCAGGGCTCCTGGGGAGCAGAGGCTGAGCCCCCTGGAGCTGAGCAGCCTCTGAGGCTCCCCCTGTGTTGCAGGACCCGGGCGACCTCGCGGGAGGAGAAGAACCTGCAGAGCTTCCTGGAGCAGCCCCGGGAGAAGTGGGTGGAGAGCGCCTTCGAGGTGGACGGGCCCCACTACTACACCGTGCTGGCCCTGCACGTGTGTCCCCCCGAGCGCTGGCGCGCCATCCGCGGGGACATCCTGCGCCGCCTGCTCGTCACCGCCCACGCGCGCGTGGTGTCCCCGGGAGGGGCCAGCAGGTGAGTCCTGATCCGGCTGGGCACGCGGGGACAGCCCCATGGGGCACTGGCACAGAGCCCCATGGGGCACTGGCACAGAGCCACTCGTGTCACTGTTACAGAGCCACTGGGGTCACTGGCACAGGGCTCGTGTCACTGTCACAGAGCTGCTTGTGTCACTGTCACACCCTCTTGTATCACTGTCACAGAGCCACTGGGGTCACTGTCACACCCACTCATGTCACTGTCACAGAGCCGCTTGTGTCATTGTCACAGATCCACTTGTGTCATTGTCACACCCACTTGTGTCACCATCACAGAGCCACTCATGTCACTGTTACACCTGCTTGTGACACGAGTGTCACTGTCGCAGAGCCACTCAGGTCACTTTGACATAGCCATTGGGGTCACTGTCACAGAGCCACTCATGCCACTATCACACCTGTTCATGCCACAGCCCCACTCACAGGGAGGTCAGTTTACTTTGGCAGAGACACTGGGGTCACTGTCTGGAGGGACCCTGAAACCCCAGTGCCACTGTCACAGCCTGTTCATGCCACAGCCCCACAACACAGCCAACAGCCCCAGCACAGCCCAGGGACAGCCAGTAGTTTACACCAGGTGTTGGCCCCTCAGCCCAGGGACACCTTTGCTCAGCCAGGGCCCCAGTGGACAGCTGCACAATCCCAGCCTGGCCCAGGGAGGGACCCCTAGGGACAGCCCCACAGTGCCACCCAGCACAGCCATGGCAGGGACACCCCCAGAGCCCAGGGACACCTCTCACAGCCCAGGGACAGCCCCAGCACAGCCCAGGGACACCTCTCACAGCCCAGGGACACCTCTCACAGCCCAGGGACAGCCCCAGCACAGCCCAGGGACAGCCCCAGCACAGCCCAGGGACAGCCCCAGAGCCCAGGGACAGCCAGCACAGCCCAGGGACAGCCCCAGCACAGCCCAGGGACAGCCCCAGCACAGCCCAGGGACAGCCCCACAGCCCAGGGACAGCCCCAGCACAGCCCAGGCTGCTCCCAGCCCCATCCAGCACAGCCCTGAGTGGCTGCAGCACCCCCAGGACTGGTCTGAGCAGGAGATTTCATTCTGGCTGTTCCCTGGAGTGGATCAATGAGCTGATGCATGGAAACGAAGCTTTTCCCTCTTCCTCCCCCACCTCAGCACTCAGCCATGAGCTGTCTGGGCTGTGCCTCATCCCTGTTTGCCTCCCTAAAGAAGCTCCTTCTGGGCCCTTTTGATCACTGCTCCAGCCTCCCTCAAATAGAAAAATAGAAATAGAAGTCAAATGCCATTGCTTTTTAAAAAGAAAAAAATCAATAGCAGCTGTCAGGCACTTGAAGCACAAGAATAAGTGGCTGTGCCTGCCTGACAAAGGCACAATATTTCCAGAGAGGAAAAGGGAATTCCAGTTTCTGAAAGGATGATTTGAAATAGCTGTCATAATTAGGAATCAATTCATTATTATTCTAAGTCGCCTTAAAGGGCATTTTTATGCTGATGACATTAATTAGGTGTTTGATAAAGTCATTACATTGTAGTTGCACAAACCCAGCATGAACCAGTGCTCTTGGAAAAGGCACAGAGCCCTGAAAGAGCTCCTCCATTGATCCCTGTGCTGCTTTCAGCCTCCCCTGGCTCCTGTTTCCTATTTCCTGGGGGTTCTGACAGACTCAGCACACGTCCTGGAGCCTCAGGGGGTGCAGCCTTCCCCTGGGCCGGCAGGGCTAAGCCCAGGATGGGTTTGCTGCTTTTAAACCTCCCTGGATGTTCTGTTCCTTCCCCAAGCGCAGGTGCTGTAATGAAAGCACATTGGAACAGGCAGAGCCAGGAGCTTCCAGCTAAAGCATCCAATCTCTGGAATTTCAGGGGAGCGCACTCAGAAACAGTGCTCAGGAATTATGTCAAGGTTTATTCAAGGGCTTTCTTTAATCTCTGCAGACTAAGGGAGCACAAAGCCTGCCTCTGATAAAGCCTCTCAGAAATGGCAGTATGGCAGTTCTGATTTCCAAGCTCTGTGCTTATTTATTCTTGTGGAAAATCAGGAAGAGGGTGATGGATGGTGAAAGGCTCTGCAGATAAGTGCCAATATCTTGAATTTGTAGGCCGAGGCAGAGAGGAAGCCACTGGCTGTGACACCAGGGGAATGTCTGCATGCAAAGCATTAAAATTAACATTCCATGTTCAGGGTGTTGGCTGGGAGCAGCTCCATTGCCAGAGCACTGGGGTGAAGGCTGGGGACACCCAAGGACTCACTGCTACCTGTGCATCTTAAAAAGGGACAGGAACCACTGCAGGAACCCCAGAGCATCTTAAAAAGGGACAGGAGCCACTGCAGGAACCCCAGAGCATCTTAAAAGGGACAGGAACACTGCAGGAACCCCAGAGCATCTTAAAAGGGACAGGAACCACTGCAGGAACCCCAGAGCTTCTTAAAAGGGACAGGAACCACTGCAGGAACCCCAGAGCATCTTAAAAGGGACAGGAACCACTGCAGGAACCCCAGAGCTTCTTAAAAGGGACAGGAACCACTGCAGGAACCCCAGAGCTTCTTAAAAGGGACAGGAGTCACTGCAGGAACCCCAGAGCATCTTAAAAGGGACAGGAACCACTGCAGGAACCCCAGAGCTTTAAAAGGGACAGGAACCACTGCAGGAACCCCAGAGCTTCTTAAAAGGGACAGGAACCACTTTTTAAAAGGACAGGAACTACTGCAGGAACCCCAGAGCTTCTTAAAAGGGACAGGAACCACTGCAGGAACCCCCAGAGCATCTTAAAAAGGGACAGGAACCACTGCAGGAACCCCAGAGCTTCTCCAGGTGCTGAGGATCTGCTTGTGATCTGAAACTTCCTGGGAAGGGGCAGGAGGCCTCTGCATTCCCTCATCCCAAGGCAGCAAATCCCACCCCTGGGGAGGTGCCCATGCAGCTCCTCAGCTGGGCCAGCCAGGGTCACTCAGATTTGGGGAGAATTGAGCCAAAAAAGGGCTTCTGGCTCTGCCAGGAGTGGTGGTACCACAGGTACCAGGGGGAGACGCTCAGCACCTCCCTTGTTTTGGAAACACTTCCTATTTAAACCTAAAGATGAAATTCCCACAATGGGTCCCAGTTCTGGGTTTGTTACATTTCTGTAAATATAATTTACAGATCCCAAAGAACTGAATTGAGTGCTCATTGTTACTGAACCACAAATTCTGGCTTAAAAGATCCTGTAGATGTTTTTCAGCGTAGCTTTCATCTGGAATTTGGGAGGAAAAGACCATTTTGATTGTTTTCCCTCTGCTCTCCACTGTGACCTCTCTAAAACCCTGCAGAGGGAAGCCAGGCTTGCCCAAAGTGCAGGAGTGAAACCCAGCAGCTCCTCCATGGAGCAGCTGCTCCACAAGGTAACTCCCAGCCCTAACCCACAAGGGCCTTTTAGTTTTCAATTAAAGGAGCAGACTGCAATTAGATCAAACCCATTCACATGAAAGGAAAAGTCTGGCTTGCAGTATTTGGGAGGCCAGAATTAGCCTCGCTCGGAGTTCTCTTCATCCCGTGGAAATTTAGTCACCTTTACTAATTGGTTTTCCTTTAAATAATTAAGCTGAGCTGCCCGAGCAGGCTGCCACCTACTAAGATGTCTGTTTTAAGGGCACAGACACACAAACTGAGCCTTTTAATAAGAGCAGCACAATGTTCATTTTCCCCCAGAAAAGCCCAACTGGGGCAGTGGCAGCTGGGAACCCCAGTTTGTGTTGCTGACTCACAGCAGCAGCTGAGCTGGTCCTGGGTGCAGAAAAAATGGGGTTTTTGTTTTTCCAAAGCTCTGGAGGGTTGAGCAGGAAGCAGCACGTGGGGGCAGATGTACCTGAGGAGCACAGGCACAAAAATTCCAAAGCCATGAGAGCTGCTGGCAGGAGGTTCCTCCTTGCCAGAACCTGTTGGTGATTAATCCTGCAGCGTTTGGGAGCTGCTGTCCCAGCCAGCTCTGCACCTTTTAGGGCATTCCTACTGCTCCAAACCCAGGTGCTGGATTTCCACAAGTCCTTTCCTGGCAGGAGAATAACCAAGGATATATTAAATGGAAATTCCTCCATTTCTTCAAGGACAAGAGATTTCCCTCAGAGTCTTGCAGAAATGCTTTTATGAGTTGGAAGCACAAAGCTGTTCTGGCATTGATACCCCTGGATTTGGTCATTCCTTCAGGAATCTGCTGTTCTCCAGCAGTGAACTCACAAACAAGGGCTGTGCATTGTTTTTTCCCACTCTGCTGTTGATTTCCTGTGTAGTCTCAGCCCTCCAGGTCTCTCTGTGCTCGTTTCCCTCCATGGAAGGAGGTTTGGCTGGCAGAGCTGCCCTGCTCACGGCACAGCTGGAGCAGAGGGGGTGCCCAGAGAGCCCTGGGCAGGAGCTCCCGGCCAGACTCCCTCAGAGCCCTCCCTGCTGTCCCTGCTGGGCTCTGGCTGCTCCAGCTGCCCCGTGGCCATCAGGGGGTACCAAAGCCCCTTGATGTTGGGTTGTTGGTGCTGGAATGGCTCCCGAGCTATTAGAAAGTCTCTTTTTTCCCAGCACCACGCTGGAAGAAGTCGAGATTGCTCAGCTCTGCTTTTCAAGGTTGTTTATTTTCTCTTATCCGTTCCATTCTTTCTCTGACCTGCTGAGATCTGTCTGGCAGGTCAGTTTGGGGCACACTGACCGCCCTTGGGGTGCTGTTGGCTTTTTACACTAAGAATTAGGTGTACTTTATTTGCAATAATTTTCCAATGCCCATCACCTATGTTAGACAGTCTGTCTCTATTCTAAACCAATCAAACAGTGTCACCATCGCAGCAGAAGATGGAGGACAAGAAGCAGAAGGACAGGACATACCCAGATTCCTCCATCTTGCCTCTTGAACCCCCATTCTGAAAACCCCCAAATTCTACTTTTTCACCCTGTGACAAATTCACTGTCATTCTATTCAAACTCTTGTGGCTTGAACATCTTTAAACAAAGTTGGGAATTGTTTCCATGGGCTAAAATCGAAGGCACAGGTGGTTTTGACTCTGCCAAGGTCTCTGAGCCCCCTGCCAGGGTCTGGAGTCCTCCAGGGCAGCCAGAGCAATGTCCTGGGTTCCACACCATGACAGAGGATTCACTGAGGGATTGACTCACCTGCTTTCCCCCCCAGACTGACAGACAAGGCAGTGAAGGAATACGCCACGTACCGCTCGGGGCTGCTCTTCTGGGCCCTCGTGGATCTCATCTACAACATGTTCAAGGTAAGGAGAGCACTGCAGGTCCTCTGCAGCACCTCCAGCTCAGCCCCACTTCAGCTTCCTTACCTGAGCCATTCACTGAGGTTGATACAGAAATCAAAATTTGAACCCCCTTTCTCCAAGGTCCTTGGGAACGAAACTTCACAGAATCCCAGGATGGTTTGGGTGGGAAGGGACCTTAAAGCTCATCCCATTCCACCCCTGCCATGGCAGGGACACCTCCCACTGTCCCAGGCTGCTCCCAGCCCCATCCAGCCTGGCCTTGGGCACTGCCAGGGATCCAGGGGCAGCCACAGCTGCTCTGGGCACCCTGTGCCAGGGCTGCCCACCCTCACAGGGAAGGATTTTTCCTTCTTTTTTCTTGTGCACCTTGTAAAGGCCATAAGAAGCTGCCTGTGCTCATTGCAGCCCTTGCAGTTCAGTAGCTGAAGAATTGAGAGACTTCTCGTGCTGGCAGCACTCCTGTATTGTGTATCTGCTTACTTTTCCTGTTGATTGTTCATGGAAGGAAGGACATTCCAGGCCGTGCCAGGGAAATGGTTGGGTGAGGAAGGAGCCAGGGGCAGAAAGAAACCCACAGCTTCCCGAGAGGGTTCAGTGCTCAGGGTGAGAGAATGCCTGGGGCCTTGTTTCATCCTGCAAAAAAGGATCATGAAGTTGCAGTCAGGGGAATTCCTGCCTCTCTTGGTTGTTTGCAGGAGGCAGGGATGGAAATCCAGGAGCAATGGGAGAAGGCACCAGGGTTTGCAGTAAGTTTTTTTTTTATTAACTCATTCTTTTTGGCCTGATTTGGTGTGTTTGTGCCCTGCCAGAAGGTGCCTACCAGTAACACAGAGGGAGGCTGGTCCTTCTCTCTGGCTGAGTTCATCCGACACAACGACATGCCAATCCACGAGGCTGCAGACAAGGCCCTGAAAACCTTCCAGGAGGAATTCATGCCAGTGGAAACGTTTTCTGAGTTTTTGGATGTGGCTGGTGAGTGTTTGCTTGACCTTTTATAGGCTGCCTTGTGCAGCTGGTGATGGGAGCCAGCAGCATTCCTGACACCGCTGCAGCTCCCGGGCAGGGGACAGGGAGAGGAGGGCTCAGCACTGCCCAGCCCGGGCTGTCCCCACACTGCTGGGACACACACCTGAGCAGCCCCAGGCAGGAAAACCTCCCCCCCGCCCTGGGAAACATCTGTAGCACAGCTGGAGGGTGGTTTGGGGGCTCTGTGGGTGAGGGCTGTGAGCAGATGTGACCTGCAGCAGCAGGTGCGTGCAGCCAGAGCTGCTCCCCGAGGGTTTTGGTGCCTCCAGGAGTCAGGAGGTGCTGAAATCCTGCAGGGAAGCTGCAACTGCTCTTTCCTCTCTCAAAATGTGCCCCAGGCCAGTCTGTCACTGCCCAACACAGGGAGCAGAGCTGGGGAGCCCAAGAGCAGCTCCATGTGGATTTAGTGTTTGGTTAAATTCACATTTCAGTCCCTCCTGCTCGTGCACCCAGCAGGGTTTGCCCTGCTCCTGTCCAGCCCTAAAATAACCCTGCAGCTGTCAGGGGCTCACACATGGCCCAGCACAAATCCCCCTGGGCAGGACAGACAGGGGCTGATTCTTCTCTCTTGCCTTCTTCTGTTCAAAGGACTCTTGTCAGAAATCAATGATCCCGACAGCTTCCTCAAGGACCTCCTGAACTCCATCCCCTGAGCTGCCAGCACGGAGAAGCTTTGGGCAGAGCCTCCACTGCTTGCCTTCCACCCTCTGTGTCCCTCCTCGTGCAGTCTGTCCTTTTCCCAAGGAGTGCTGCAGTTTTTTGTTGGAATTTTTTTTGTTTTGTTTTCCTTTTTTTTTTTTGTTTTGTTTTG
The DNA here is from genome assembly GCA_024865655.1 of Emberiza elegans. Taxonomy (NCBI): domain Eukaryota; kingdom Metazoa; phylum Chordata; class Aves; order Passeriformes; family Fringillidae; genus Emberiza; species Emberiza elegans. The sequence continues at coordinate 7,178,098 of JALJVW010000067.1, read as the reverse complement.
TTTTTTTTTTTTTTCTACAATTTTTCTTCATGGAGTGATTTGAAATTTAGATTTGTTTTATCTTGTGTTTCAGCGCTTCTATCTGTAAAGCCTTGTGCATTCAAGCTGTTTGAAAGAACTTGTACAGAGAGGAATCCAAACCAGTAAATCCTAATGCTTTAGTGTGCACCTCTTTGAAGTTAAATAAACAACAAATGGGTAAGCTGGGCTTGACTAGTGCTTGAACCAGCAGGAGCCTGAGTGCCGAGGTGTTCCTCACATTTCCCTGCAGAGCTGCTGCTCTGTCCAGCCCTGGGCCTGCTCAAGGAGCCCCAGGGAGCAGCTGGGCACTGCCTGGTGCCCTGGCAGGGCCTGTGTGGGGCTGGAGCCTCAGGGCTCTGCAAGGACAGCGTCCCTTCCCTTCCCTTCCCTTCCCTTCCCTTCCCTTCCCTTCCCTTCCCTTCCTTCCCCCTTCCCCTTCCCTTCCCAAACCTTCCCAAACCTTCCCAAACCTTCCCAAACCTTCCCAAACCTTCCCAAACCTTCCCTTCCCAAACCTTCCCTTCCCAAACCTTCCCAAACCTTCCCAAACCTTCCCAAACCTTCCCAAACCTTCCCCCAAACCTTCCCTTCCCAAACCTTCCCTTCCCAAACCTTCCCAAACCTTCCCCTCCCCCTCCCAGCTCTGTGTCCCCTCCATGGAGTGTCCAGGGCCTGTCCTGGCTCCCTCCCAGGCTGGATCCAGAGCTCTCTGTGTCTCTGATGGATTTCCTCTCTCTGGGGGCTGCTCCCATCCCCGTCCCCTCTCTGGGACCCTTCAGCTCCAGCCAGGGCAGCCCCAGGGCCCTGCACAGCCCCGCTGCATTCCAGCTCTGTCCCAGCCCAGCCCAGCTCTGTCCCAGCCCTTCTCTGTCCCAGCCCTTCTCTGTCCCAGCCCAGCTCTGTCCCAGCCCTGCTCTGTCCCAGCCCTGCTCCCCACCTGTGCCTGCTGGAGCCTCACCTGGCTCAGTTCTGCTGACACCTGGTGAGGCTGGAATCCAATAAAGCTTCCCCGGCTTCCTCATCTCTGTTTGAACTTGAATTCCCCAGCACAGCCCCAGCCCAGAAATAACAATAACAATAATAATAATAATAATTTAGAGGCTGAATAACTCCCCAGCCCTTTGGTGCCTGGTGTTGGTGCTGGGATTGGCAATTAGCAGAGGGGTGAAGGTGCAGTGTTTGTGTTCTCACCTCTGGGGTGGTGTCACCCCTGGCAGCTGCAGCTGCTGCTGAGGAGGGAGCTGGGCAGGAGCTGCCCCAGGGGCTCTGCTTGGTGCCCACAGGGGCTGGGGCTGGGCAGGAGCTGCCCCAGGGGCTCTGCTTGGTGCCCACAGGGGCTGGGCAGGAACTGCCCCAGGGGCTCTGCTTGGTGCCCACAGGGGCTGGGGCTGGGCAGGAGCTGCCCTGGGGGCTCTGCTTGGTGCCCACAGGGCTGGGCAGGAACTGCCCCAGGGGCTCTGCTTGGTGCCCACAGGGGCTGGGCTGGGCAGGAGCTGCCCCAGGGGCTCTGCTTGGTGCCCACAGGGGCTGGGGCTGGGCAGGAGCTGCCCCAGGGGCTCTGCTTGGTGCCCACAGGGGCTGGGCTGGGCAGGAGCTGCCCCAGGGGCTCTGCTTGGTGCCCACAGGGGGGCTCTGCTTGGTGCCCACAGGGCAGGAGCTGCCCCAGGGGCTCTGCTTGGTGCCCACAGGGGCTGGGCAGGAACTGCCCCAGGGGCTCTGCTTGGTGCCCACAGGGGCTGGGCAGGAACTGCCCCAGGGGCTCTGCAGGAGCTGCAGGGGCTGCCCACAGGGGCTGGGCAGGAGCTGGGGGCAGGAACTGCCCCAGGGGCTCTGCTTGGTGCCCACAGGGCTGGGGCTGGGCAGGAACTGCCCCAGGGGCTCTGCTTGGTGCCCCCCATGAGAGGCCCCCCTGCAGCCCCAGGAGGCTCCCAAAGCACCCCAGACCTCCTGAGGTTGGGTAGAGCCACCCCTGGGTTACGTTTCTGCTCCCTGGTAAGAAAATCAGGATTGGCCTTGACTCGTTTGCTGCACGGCCACGTTCCCACCCAGGTGGGGGTGAGTCACAGCTCAGGTGTGAGGGATCAGGGAAAAACAAGCTCGGAGCTCACCAGGAGGGCTGGAAAAGGGGCTTGGGTGCGCTGAGGACAAAATCACCTCAGGGACGTCGCCCCTGGCTCTCCAGGTTGATGGGAAAAGCCAGGGGCAGCCACCTGAGCCTCCAGGAATGGTCACTCCCTTGTTTCCAGGAGGGAAAAAAAATTAAATCCCTATTTGCAGTTTTTTTTTACAGGATTGATCCCAGCCCTTCACATCAGCAGCTGGGGAGGAACCAGCTCCAGCCCTTTATCCAAACCCTGGGATCCCAAAGGGGGATGTGTCAGCAGCAGAAGATGCTTTTGGGGAAAATTCTCCATCAAATGGTACAAAGGACACGTGGAGGGGAAGCCCCTGTGCTGTGCTTTAACCCCAGGCAGGTTGGGGGCCTTCAGGCATTGCCCCCAAAGAGGTTTTGGGGTGTGTGAGGAGCTCTGGATGTGCCTCTGGGAAGGTTTTCTTCTCCTGGTGCTTGTTAAACCTTTCTTGAGCCGGATCCTCCCGTGCTCGGCGCTGTTCCTGCAGCCAGGCCCTGTTCCTGCAGGTCCCAGGTGTGGAGTGGGAATTCCAACCTCCCTCCTGTCCCACAGGGATTTTCTCCCTCATCTGCTGCTGCACAGAGCCCGGGAGGGATCAGACACGTTCCTGCTCCCTGATCCTCACTCCTGCATGCTGCAGAGCCTTCCTGCCCCTTCCCTTCCCCTGGGAGCATCAGGACCTCACAATGCTCCAAAATTCAGAGTTCTCCTTCTGGAAAGGCGGAAAGGAGTCCCCACCCTGGCACTCCTCAGCCTGACTCAGCCCGGTGCCTTCCCTTGGGAAAGTCAAACCCTCCGTGGGTGAATCACGGGGCTGTGGGAGAGCCCAGGCACAGCCTCCAGGCCCTGGCCCTCCCTGGAGGCCCTGGGGATGGTGGGAGAGCCCTGGCAAGGCTGGCGCAGCCCTCCAGGCCCTGGGGGTACCCATGAATGTCCCTGGAGCTGAGGGGAGCTGGGGATGGTGGGAGAGCCCAGCCAAGGCTGGCACAGCCCTTCAGGCCCTGAGGGTACCCGTGAATGTCCCTGGAGCTGATGGGAGCTGGGGCTGGTGGGAGAGCCCAGGCAAGGCTGGCACAGCCCTCCAGGCCCTGGGGGTACCCATGAATGTCCCTGGAGCCGAGGGGAGCTGGGGATGGTGGGAGAGCCCAGCTCTGCCTCTCCTGGGGCTGCCGCCATGGCCCCCAGCCCACCCACAGCGGGAATACGCTGGAATGGCTTTGCCACTGCAGAATCCGGATAACCCTTCCCCACAGCCCTTCTCCAGTGGTGTGTGACACTAAACAGGGCAAATGCTGAGTGGAAATTGGAAAAATTCAGGTGTTTGTGGTTTAAGCTCAGCTTTCACATATGGAGAGAGGCTGAGCTTTAAAAACAATGAAGAGCACCATGTTTAGCCTTGGCTGCTCCTGCCAGGGATGTTGGGTCCGACTTTCCCACCTTTCCCATCTTTCCACCCTCTCATTCAAGGGCTCTGGGGCCCGAGTGCCTCAGAGGCAGAAATATAAATATAAATATAAATATAAATATAAATATTAATATAAATATAGATATAAGTATATATAAATATAAATAGATATAAATATAAATAGACTTAAATGCAAATGTATATAAAAATATAAACATAAATATAAATATAATTATAAATATAAATAAAATATAAACAGAAATGTAAATATAAAGCAAAGCTATAAACCTATATTTATGTATTAAAATATAAATATAAAATGTAAATCTAAATATATAGCATTTCAAAATATAGAAATATAAACACAAAATAAATATATAAACATATAAATATATAAAATATAAAATGTAAAATAGAAATCAAAATATACATAAGATATATCAAACTATAGAAATATAAATGCTAAAATTAAAAATATGTATCAAAATATAAAAATGTAAAATATAAATCTAAATATGTAAGATATATAAAATATATAAATATAACTGCAAAAATAAAATATATACAAATAAAGATAAAAACAATTATATGAGCTAAATATAAATATATATTTAAATGTACATATAGATATAGAAATATAAACACAACGAGCAAATCCCAAGGTTTTATTTCAGAAATGCCATTTGGGTGAGCAGTGTTCCTGCAGCTTTGCACCATCCTGACAGAGCTGTCCCCGTGTTTCCCTTGCATCATTGCCAGCACAGCAATGATCACATCATTCAATTAAACAATATCCTTTGATTGCCCAGAGGTCTGGGAGCAGCAGTTGGGAAATGTTCGTTTAATAACTTAATTATTATAATATCAGCGTTATTTAGCACTTGGGCAGGGCTCTGCTGTGGGATAGCAAAACCCTAGGTTTATAATTTAGCCTGATCCGACCTAACGGTGGGATCACAGAGTGCTGAGGGATTGGAATGGTCCTGAAAGATCCCAGAGATCCGTGTGGGATCACAGAGTGCTGAGGGATTGGAATGGACCTGAAAGATCCCACAGATCTGTGTGGGATCACAAAGTGCTCAGGGATTGGAATGGACCTGAAAGATCCCACAGATCTGTGTGGGATCACAGAGTTGCTGAAGGATTGGAATGGACCTGAAAGATCCCAGAGATCCGTGTGGGATCACAGAGTGCTGAGGGATTGGAATGGACCTGAAAGATCCCAGAGATCCTTGTGGGATCACAGAGTGCTGAGGGATTGGAATGGACTTGAAAGATCCCATCCTCTGTCCGGATCCCAGAGTGCTCAGGGATTGGGATGGACCTGAAAGTTCCCAGAGATCCCAGCTGCTCAGAGCCTGGCCCATTGCCTGCCCCTGAAAGATCCCAGAGATCTGGGGGAGCCACAGAGTGCTGAGGGCCCCCCCTGAAAGATCCCACCCCCAGGCCCTGATAGCCACACTTATACTGTGCCTCGTATGCAAAATTATATTGGTGCCCGATATCCGCAATTATATTGTGCCCGATATCCGCAATTATATTGTGCCCAATATCCAAAATTATATTGCTGCCCAATATCCACAATTGTATTGTGCCCAATACCCACGATTATACTGCTGCCTGATATCCAAAACTGTATTGTGCCCAATATCCACAATTATATTGTGCCCAATATCCAAAATTATATTGCTGCCTGATATCCAAAATTATATTGTGCCCAATATCCACAATTATATTGTGCCCAATACCCACGATTATATTGTACCCAATATCCACGATTATATTGCTGCCCAATACTAAAAATTACATTGCTGCCCAATACCCACAATCATATTGCTGCCCAATATCCAAAATTTCCCTCCTTCCATTTTTACCCGTTCCCCCCTGTCCGGCCAGCCCAGCTCCCGAGGCAGCTCCTCCTGCGGGTTCCCTCCATCCCCTGCACGCCCTGAGGAGCGGCGGTGTCCCCGCACCCCTTCTCCTCCCCGGGGGCCACTCCCGCTCTCCCGCCCGGTTCCACAGGGATCAGCCCGGATCCCCGGCCCCGCGGTGTCCCGGGAGGCAGGGCCGGGCCCGGGGCTCCTTCACGGGACCTTTGCCCATCAATGCGGGGACGCCGCGGGCTCCCCAAAATCCACCGGACACCCGGGACACGCGGAGGGAGCGGCTGCTGCACCGCGGGGCGGGGCATGCAAATGAACCGCATTGTTATGGAGATGAGGGGCGTGGCTATGGACGGATGCGGGGATACGGCAATGGAGCGCGGTTATGGAAATGAGAAGCTGCGTATGGAGATGTGGGGCGTGGTTATGGAAATGAAGCAGTGTATATGGAAATAGGGGGCGGGGTTTAGGGCGTGGGCGGGGCCTCGGGCCCGGCTCGCGGGGTGGAGGCGGGGCCGGCCCCGCCCCGCGCTCCCGCCCAGAGCGCTCAGAGCCCCCGGAGCGCGGCGGCGGCCGCAGAGACAGCGGCGGCACCGGCACGGCCGCTCCGCACCGCCGGGACCGCCGGCCCTTCCATCACCGCCGGACCCTCCGCCACCGCCGGCCCGTCCATCACCGTCGGACCCTCCGCCACCGCCCCTCCGCCATGAACTCGCTGCTCTTCGGGGAGATGGCCCGCGCCTTCTCCCCCACCGCCGCCGCCGCCTCCTCCTGCCCGCTGGGCCCCGGCGGCGGCGGCCCCGCGGCGGCCGGGGGGGGCCCGCCGGTGACGGCGGCGCTGCGGAACGACCTGGGCTCCAACATCCACCTGCTCAAGGGGCTGAACGTGCGGTTCCGCTGCTTCCTGGCCAAGGTGCACGAGCTGGAGCGGCGGAACCGGCTGCTGGAGAAGCAGCTGGCGGCCCAGCAGAGCGAGCGCGACCGCCGGCTGCGCTACAAGACCTTCTCCCGGGACCAGGCGGTGCAGACGGACGGCGGGACCCCGCCGCTGGTGCCGCCGCCGGGCCCCGGGCACGGGCCGCTGCCGTCGCCGCCGCACTACGGGCGCCTGCCCGGCACCATCTGGAGCTACACCCAGGTGCGGCGCACCGGCGGCGGCGGCCTGGAGACCGTGCAGGGCCCCGGCGTGTCCTGGGTGCACCCGGACGGCGTCGGGGTGCAGATCGACACCATCACCCCCGAGATCCGCGCCCTCTACAACGTGCTGGCCAAAGTCAAGCGGGAGCGCGACGAGTACAAGAGGAAGTGAGTGATGGGGGATGCGGGCGGTCCGCGCTGCACTGCGGGGAAACGGGGCCAGCCCTCCCCGGGAGCGCCCGGGGACACCGCGGGCACCGGCTCCCCCTGCCCGGGGCTCGCTGCGGGCCGGGGATGCGCCCGGGGGTCCTGGGGGCTTTTTTTCCCGGGGGAAAAAAACCTCCTTTGGTACCCAGAAAACTGTGGGATCCATCCCTGGGGGGATGGAGAGCCTGCATCTTTGCAAGGGGCATTGTCAGCTTAACTTAAAAAAAAAAAATATATATATACATAACCACACACATATATACGTGTATATATGTGTATATGTTTTTTTGTTTAGAAGGGAAATAATCCGTTATTAGTATTGCATCGCGTGGTTACTCCTAAATTTAGCTCGCCTTCTTTTTTTTTTTTTTTTTTTGGTCTGATTACTCCAGTAGTCGCTTGTGTGTGCCAGCTCCCTGAAATTAGCTCAGCGCTGCAATATTTGGGTTGCAAATACTGCAGGGCAGGGTTTGCGCTCCGAGATGCTGCTCGGAATTAGGCGAAACAAAAGCCTTTGTAAGGCCGGCGGGTCTGGAGGTGTCCCCTGGCCTGTGGATGGGGTTGGAATGGTGATGGATGGCGTTCCCTTGGATCGCTCTTTGGTGTGGCAGAGATGGAGGCCAGAGGGAAAAAAACGTACTTGGGCTTCTGCAGGAGATCCCTGCATTGTGTGAGGAGCTGCTGTCCTTCGGGGCTGCCGTGCTCTCTCCCGGCTGCAACTTGGGCGTTTTTAGCCTCAAAATGCATTTCCTGCTCTCGGGGCCGGGGTTTGTTTTCCCTGCAGAACCCCCGCATCCGTCCTCATTCATTTCCCGCATTATTTCCCGCATTATTTCCCGGCTCCGCGGCCTGCGGAGCGGGCCCGGGTCCCTCCTGCCCGGCCGGGCTCGCTGCAGTGGCTCCTGCGCGCTCAGCGCCGCTTTTGTGAGAACCGGGATCGGCCCGCGGGCACTGCCCGGGCGGGTTCGGTGCCCAGCGGGTCCTGGGCCGGCGCCTCTCCCTGGAGGTGCCTCGGGTGCTGTGTCCGTGCTGTGGCTGCAGAAAAGGAGCTGCTCGCTGTTTTCCACTCGTGGCTGCCGTGGTGCCACGGGCCGGTTTTGGTTTCTGTGGCCGGTCCCGAGGAATGGGAGGAGCAGGGAGCGCGAAAAGTGGTGCTGGGATGGGGAAAGGGGATCCCGCAGCATGTGGGGATGTGGGTTGTGTCACCAAAACCGGGCCTGCTTCTCCTTTTTCCGTGGATATTATTTGATTTATTCCTACTTCTGGGAGAAGAGGAGACTTGTGGGCCTTCGGGTTTCGCCTTTCTGCTGATACAAAGTTGATTTTTCTGCTTTTACTCACTTGTGTAAAGCACATTTTCCCATCAGTCTGTGTTCTTGCACTCTTAGGAGTTGCATAAACCAGATAAACTCAGCAGAGCAAAGGGGAACCTCAGATCTTATTCTTGCTTTTGAAAGATGTTTTCCTTGTAGAGGGAAAATAAAAGTAATTAACAGGTATCAACAGATGTTTCCTTGTAGAGGGAAAATAAAAGTAATTAACAGGTATCAACACGTCCCAGCCCACGCTGGTGGTGGTGTGTCTGCAGCGTGGGGTTTATGGGTGCTCATTTCTCTGGAACTGGGGTTGGTCACTGCCCTGTGACCTTCAGTCCCACATGGGCAGCACACCCTGGGGATGTGTTTTGGGGTTTTGGGGTTTGGCTTTTCCCTCTGGGCCTTGATGTGCCTTGGGCGAGCTCAGGGAGCAGCGCTGAGCTGTGAGAGTTCCCCTGGGCTCTGGGGGCTGCAGGCTTTGTCAGCCACCCCGCAGGGCTCGCGTGGAGTTCGTGCAGGGCTGGGCTGCCCTGGCACCTCTGTGTGCGTGTGTGCCTGCACTAAATGCCCTCTTTGGGGTTCCCTCACGCTGCTGCGATCCCTTGGATGCTCTGGGTTTATTTGGGGAGCTGAGCTCCAGGTGGAGCAGGAGGAGCCTTGTGCCTGTCTCCTGGTGGGGCTCTCGGGGCTTATGGAGGGCTGGGCACCAGCACAGGCTCCCAGCCCAGGTGTGTGACCAGGGAAAGGAGGGAGGAAAAGGAAATGGAAAGAAAAGAAACCTTTTTTTACTCCATCTGAGAGCCAGCAGAGCCCACGGCCTTTGTGGAGCAGCCAGGCCTTGTCACCTCACCCAGGAGCCACCAGCCCATAGCCAAAGACCCTTAAGCAGATATTGATAATTCCATTTATCTCCTGGGGCAAGGGAGCCTTTCCCCCCTTTCCGGGGTGGCCACTTGGCCCAGGAGGCTGTGGCTACCAAGTGTTTGTGGTTTGAAGTATTTGGCTGTGAGGAGGAGCCAGGCAGGGGATGGAAGGGACACCAGGGCAGTGCAGGGCTCACCTGGGATGTCTCTGGGAACTGGGAGAGGCAGGGGTGCAATCCAGAGGGGAAATAATCCCTTTTGTTTCCTTTCTTTAAAGGAAAAGCAGCCTTGCTGCTGTGAAACAACAGTGGGAGATCATCCAGGGTGTTCTTGCCAATGGAATTCTGCCTGTGCAGTTTCTGGGATTAGCAATGGCTTCATTTGGGGGAAATATGGGTAATTTCTTTGTTCCGTTCCCTCAAATAATTTTCCTTGGATGTTGTGACACAACAAACTGGAGCTCTGAGAGGGCATAGTCAGTCGAGCACACTGATCATATTTTACCCTGGCTTTTGTTTGTGTCTGGAGCAAAATGAAGAACCCAGCAGATGTTTCAGTCCAAAACTGCTTTTGCTTTTTCCTCCAGGTGATGATATTTTACTCAAATGATGTCTAAATTTGCATATTTTCTACTGATTGTGCTGCCTTAATCTCATTTTTTTTTAGCAATGATCATGATTTTACACAAGATTATGACTTCAGTGAGGAAGTCAACAACTGGAGGAGTTCTAGAGGGAAAATGAAGTTAAATTAATTTATTTTTTTCCAGCTATGCTTGCATTTAGAAGAGCTTTTGGACACAGATCTGACCCCCAATCAGATGATTTATTATCTATCAGATCTTTTGTAATTTTTACCTCTTGTTACCCTTTTAGCAGGAAAAAGCAAAATTGTGTTTCTGCAAAATTGCACTTTTGCAGTCAAAGCAGCTCAATAAAAACACTTTCAGGGACAGCTAATTGAAAGCGGAGCACAGTCACATTTTGAAATTTAAAACACTACGGTAAATTTTTTTTTTTTAGACAGAATACTAATACTAATAATGATAATAATGAAAATAATGATAATAATCAGCTGTGGTGCTTCAGGTGCTCGGAGGTGAGCCCGAGCAGAGTGGTTCCTGCAGGAGCAGGGCTGGGATCCAGGCTCTGTGTCCCTGGGCTTTGGGGTTGGTCCCCTCAGGTTATTCAGGACAAAAATCTGCTTTTATCTTTATCTGCTTCTGGGGAGCAGCTGGGGGCGAGCCCAGCCCTGCCCCGGCTCCTTTGGGGATTTTTGTCCCCATTTTGGGACCCTTGGGAGCCTCAACAGCCCCGGGGCACCGCAGGGAGGGCCCTGGGGAGAGCGAGCTGGATTCTCCCCCAGTTAGTGAATTCTTGTTAATCACTGACCGAGGGGGCTCTGCCGTGACACCTGCAAGGTGCGGCGGTGGTGGCCGGGACGTGTCCCCCGGGCTGAGCTGTCACCGTCCGGAGATCCCGGGGGAGCCGGCACATCCCCGAGAGAGCGCGGGGACAGGGACAGTGGTGGTGGTGGTGTGACAGTGGCAGTGCAGCTGTGACAGTGCAGGTGTGACAGTGGCAGTGCAGCTGTGACAGTGGTGGTGACGCCAGCAGTGCAGCTGTGACAGTGGTGGTGACAGCAGCAGTGCAGGTGTGACAGGGAAAGTCCTGCTGTGATGGTGACACTGGCAGTATGGGTGTGACAGTGACAGTACTGCCATGATGGTGACAGTGGCTGTATGCTGTGACAGTGCAATTGTGACAGTGGTGGTGACAGCAGCAGTGCAGATGTGACAGTGATGGTGCTGCTGTGATGGTGACAGTGGCAGTGCGGGTGTGACAGTAGCCGTGTGCTGTGACAGCGGTGGTGCAGCTGTGACGGGGACAGTGAGATGTGGCACTAGTGGCAGTGTGGTGTGACACGAACAGTGGCGGTACAACTGTGACAGTAGTGGTGACAGCAGCAGTGCAGATGTGACAGTGATGGTGCTGCTGTGATGGTGACAGTGGCATTGCACGTGTGACAGTGACAGTATTGCTGTGATGGTGACAGTGGCAGTGCACATGTGACAGCAGCTGTGCTGCTGTGACAGTGGCAGTGCCCCTGTGAGAGTGGCAGTGGTGGTGTGACAATGACAGTGGCCCTGTGACAGTGGCAGTGCAGGTGTGACAATGACAGTACTGCTATGAAAGTGGCAGTGCCCCTGTGACAGTGGCAGTGACCACAGGTGTGGCAGTGCCCCAGTGGCAGTGGCAGTGCCCCAGTGGCAGTGGCTGTGTCCCAGTGGCAGTGCCCCAGTGACAGTGCAGGTGTGGCAGTGCCCCAGCGGCAGTGGCAGTGACAGCGCAGGTGTGGCAGTGCCCCAGTGGCAGTGGCCGTGTCCCTGCCAGCCCAGGTGGCCGCAGCCGTTCCCTCGGTGGCTGTCCCCCAGCCCAGCCCCAGCGCAGATTTGTATATTTATGGTTCCACGATTACTCGTAATTGCTGCAGATATTGAGGCTGCCAGATGTTGGTTGTCTTTTCCAGCACGGGCTTAGCTGGTACTAAGAGTTGAACTGGAAATAATTGTTTTACCTCAGGATGGTATTTCACTGGCAAGATTAATAAAGTCCACTTGGAAAAGAGATTATCTTAAATTTGCTGCAGCTGGGAAGGACAAAGATTATCATTGTCAAAGGCAGCGCGCGTCAAAACTCACTGGAGCTTGGGTTTTTTTTAGAGAAGGGAACTTAATAAAAATGTGCTTAAGATAAGCCCTGGAGGAATGTCTGAGAACTTTTAAGGCTAAAATATCAGCAGTAACAAGATGCAAATGTTCTGCATAGACCCAATCAAAAACAAATAATTTTTTCATCCCCCTGGAGGGATGTAACCAGCGTGGCAGACCTGTCCCTGCCTCGATTGGTCACAGGGCTGGCAGGAACAATCTCTGTGGAAAGCCACCTCTTTAATTCTGCTATTCCTGCTTTTCTTTTCCTGTTTTAGAGGGATAATTATTTTTCAATGTGGCTTTTCACAGAAATTCCGGATTTTCCACCGCTTCCAGAGTAGTGGAAAATCCCTGGTCTGGGGGATTTTTGGCTGCCTCTTACAAGATGTGAAGTTTGATATTAAATGCTGGCTCTGCTGAAACCTGAGACACAGGCTTGAAAAGCCCCTTTTTCCCTGGCCTGGGAGAATGTCAGTTTTCCTTGTGGACAAGGGATAAAATTGCCTGATGTGAAAAGACCCTTGGCTGTGTGGCACAAACACCCAGTTGTAATTGCTGGGTGAAAGTGGCACTGCTTGGAGCTGTGCAAGTGAAGCCCCATACGAGAAATATTTCCTTAAACAATTCCATCTTTCCTTCTGAAACGCTGCTGCAGAGACACACATTTAGGGTGCACATCTCTCACAAATCTCAGGTTTGTTTATTTTTTTCCAGCTGGGAACTGGGACTTCTGGGTTGTAGGGATGCAGGAGAAGGTTTGTGGGGAGGGAAGGGTGTTTCTCTTTGATCCTGATTCCCAGCAGTGCTCCGTGCTGGGGTTGGGGCTGTGCTTGGAAAATTTAATAGACAAAGGAATCTCTGTGTGTGCCTTCAACTGGTCTGTAATGGGAGGGCTGAGTGTCTTATGAGTGACTCGAAGGAGCTGCTGTTATTCTGAACTTTGTCTTTACATTAGAATTAACATAATGAGTTTGTAGATGAACTCAGTGAGGAGAAAAATCCCCCCCCTCGTGTTGTGGTTGGAGTTTTAAAGGAAAAAAACTTGTCCTTGTTTCTCAAGAAGCTTCCCCTGCTGTAGGAGAACCACAGAACCCCGTGTGTGCATTTAGAATTTACCTTTTGGTTCCTCCTGTGACTCACTCTGGGCTTTCTGAAGGCAGTAAAACCCCAGATTTTCAGAGCACAGCTCAGCTCTGAGCAGCTCCGGGAGCAAACCCCTGACATAGCTCAGATTCTAAACCCAAAGAATCTCCCCAGATGCTGCTGCAGTGTGGGCTGAGGTGGAAGCAAACACAGGAACCAGTGATAACCAGTGAATTCCAGCAGAGATTCCTCTGGAGTGCTGGACCTGGGGCCAGGGAGGGCTCTGCAGCTGCTTTTCTGTGGCTCAGCCTTTGTGGTGCTGCTCTGCCAGCTCTCGAGTTGGTTTCCTGCATCTGCTTTTCTCTGACTAAGTTTACTTTTTTTTCTGTGCTAGAAATACTCACAGGATGTTGTTTTTTGGTCCTGCAGGGGCCCTGTGGGTCCCTTCCAGCTTGGGATATTCTGGTTCTAAATCTCCCTCTTGGTGTTTAAAACCAGCCCTTCTTAAAACCAGCCCTTCTTAAAACCAGCCCTTCTTAAAACCAGCCCTTTTGTTTTGTTTGGTTGTATGAGAAAGGAAGAGATTTCTTCCAGGTTTTTTTTTTGAAGTTTGAAAGCTTAACAGTGTGTGTGTGTGCGCTGTTCAGAGTGGCTGAAACTCCTGCATAGCCTTGTGACCTCTTCCTATTAAAAATTACCTTGCTCCAAGAGCCCTGGAGGGATTAGTGAGAAGTGATAATAAAAGGCAATAAATGATAAGAAATGGCATGAGGCTGGGTGGGGAAACAGGGGAATCATGGAATCACAGGGTGGTTTGGGTTGGAAGGGCCCTTAAAGATCCAATTCCAAACCTCTGCCATGGGACTGGGACACCTGCCTCCCACTGTCCCAGGTGCTCCCAGCCCTGTCCAGCCTGGCCTTGGGCACTGCCAGGAATGCAGGGCAGCCAGAGCTGAGTGTGTTTTTCTCACATTTCTAACCTTGAACCTCCCACTCTTGCATCTGAAGGGAAGCAATTTGCCTCCACTTCGTGATAAATTTGGAATAAGGGACAAAAATATTATTGTAGTAGGGCAATAGCCTGGGCACGCTGAGAGCTTCTTGAATTTCAAACATATTGTCAAAAATGCCTTAATTTGGGTCAGGCTCTTCTCCCAGGGAGCAGTGACAGGAGGGGAAACAGCCTTGTGTGGCACCAGGAGAGGACTGGATTGGGTATAGGGAAAATTCCGCATGGAAAAGCTGCCAAAGCCCTGGCAGAGGCTGCCCAGGGAGCGGTGGAGTCACCATCCATGGGGATGTTCAGAAATGGTGTGGATGGGGCACCTGGGGATGTTCTGGCTCCCTGCTGATGCTGAAGGGACTGTGTGGGGTGGGGGAGATCTGGTTTTGATGCCAAAGACATCGAGAACTTGTCTGGTGTTTCCCAAGCCCTGGTGTCACCTTGGCCAGGAACTCTTCTGGTCCTGGATCATCCGATTATCAGATCATCAGATTATCCTCATTATCAGATCATCCTGCTTCAAATTAAACCGGGATTTTCCCAGGTGATTTGCCTGACTTCGGGAAACTTGGGAAAGGTTCCCTGGCATTCTCCAGTGCTGTGGCAGGCAGTGGCAGCTGGGGCACGCACACACATTTTCACCAGCACTGCATTACCAAGGTGCTGTGTTCGGAAAATTGGAAATGTTAAAAATGAAATTCTCAGCCGTGGTTTCGAAGGCCTGGGAGCCTCTGCCGTGCCCCTGCTCCTGTGAGTGCTCCCTGTGCAGAATGACATCAGCCGTGGCTCTGGTGCCGCAGGAGGGGAGGGCTGGCACAGAACGGAGCTCTGTGCCCGCTAACGAAGCGCCCAGCTCGTTAGGGAGCCAGGCCAGCGCTGAAATCTCGGCAGAGAGTCCCCGCAGCCCTTTGTCCCTGCATCCAGCACTGCTCCATGTGACTCCTCTGGCTGCCTGTGCCCCACTCCCCCCAAACCTGGCTCATTTGGAGCCCTTTCCCAGCGGGGTTTGGGGCTCACCAGGTCACGGCAGCTCTCTGTGCCTGGGCTGCTCCTTCTGGCTGGGGACAGGTTCAGGGTCCCTTTTTTGGCTTCTCCTGCCTGGAAGCAGCACCATTCCTTGCTTTGAGATGGAATTGCCCTGTGTGTGATCAGAGCCGTGCACTGCTGCTGGGTTTAATCTTCAATCTGAGGCTCATTTCAGGGGGTTTGTTCGGAATTTGCACTGAAATCCGGTCAAAAACGAGGCTGGATGTTCCAGCCTGCACCTCAGTTCCACGCAAATTCCCAAATCTCTTGGTTCTGTGGACAAACCACTTAAAATTTCCCATTCTTCAGGGTTTGGTGAGCTTCATCCAGAGCTCTGTGTTTGGTGCTTTGGGCACTCGGGGGTGCCTGGCTTTGTTTGCTGTGCATGCACAGACATCAGACCTGGAAAAGTGCTGGAAAACCTGACAGCTCCGGGATCCTGGACTAAAAAGAGGAGGAATTACCTTGCTCCTCTTCATGTGGGCAAGGGAAGTTGGTAATTCGCAGTGGCTCACTCAGGCTGGGAATGCTGAAGGAAGTGATGATTTACAGCATCCCCCTTCCCTTCAGTGCAGTGACTCAGGCTGGAACCCCAGATCAAAGGGATCCTGCCTCAGGACTGATTCCAGAGCTGGGATTCCACTGCAGGAGGCTCTGCCTGTGCATTCCTACAGGTAGAATTTGTCTCTGAGGGGAGAAAATACAACTATGTGTCATTTGTATTTATTTTTTATAAATGGAGCTCGCTCTGACACAGAGCACAGAACTGGAATTGAGCAGGCCCATGTCAGATCAGTCACAGATTTTGACCCTGACAAGTCACATCTGGTTAAAGAGAAAAGCAGGCACTGGTGGAAATTTACTGAATTCCATAAATTGGCAGGGGGGGCGTTAATATTGAATCACAGTGGGGATATTTTAATGTCAAGATTTAATATTTCAAACAGCTGCTGTCATTAAAACTGCTACAAGAAATCCCCCCTTTGCAGGCAGAAAAGAAATCTTTATTTCTCTCTCTTCCATATGCTGCGGCATTGGGCAGTCTGGAATATTTTCCTAACTCTTTTATCAAATGTTTCCCCCAAATGTCTATGCCAGAATCACCTCACCTTTGGCTCTTTCTGCAATTTTTATTTATTTATTTATTTAGGTTTTTTTTTAATTTTCCCCTTCTCTTTTTTATTATTTTGTTTCAAGAAATGGAGCAATGGGGATATTTAAATATGAAGATTTAATATTTCAAACAGCTGCTGTCATTAAAACTGCTGCAATAAATCCCCCCTCTCACAGGCAGAAGAGAAATCTTTATTTCCCTCTCTTCTATATGCTGAAGCATTGGGCAGTTTGGAATATTTTCCCAATTGTTTTATCAAATTTTTCCTTTAAATGACTATGCCAGAATCACCTCATCTTTGAGTTTTTCTGCAATTTAAAAAAAAAAATTTTCCCCCTCTTTTTTTATTATTTTGTTTCAAGAAAGGGAGAAATGGGGAGAACAGAGCAGTTAAAAATTCCCTAATGCCCTGGAAAATGTGTTCCTGCTAATCTGTATTCCCCCCTGGCACGGAGCTGCTGGCTGGCAGCAGGAGAGCAGCGTTCCCTTTCCCTGTCCAGGGACAAAGTCACCCTGGGAATGCTGTCCCACTGCTGCCTGCCCTGGGGGAGCGCAGAGAACTCTGCAAATGAACCCTTCTCCTTCCTCCCCCTGCCCTCCTGTTACTGCATCGAGGATGGGTGAATGATTTATGAAGTCTCAGAAGGTAAAATGGTGAGTTTGTTAGAAACCACACGTTCTTTTATAGATAGCAGTGATAAAAGTGGACTTGACTGATCTTTAATCACTACATTGCTTCATTAGGAGCAACACCCTTCTTGTAAACATCTTACAGCTAACAACACTCTCCCTTTGGGGCCTCCCTTTGGGGTCTCCCTCTGGGGCCTCCCTTTGGGGCCTCCCTTGGGGGTTTTCTTCTGGGGCCTCCCTTTGGGGCCTCCCTTTGGGGCCTCCTTTGGGGCCTCCCTCTTCTGGGGTCTCCCTTTGGGGTCTCCCTCTGGGGTCTCCCTTGGGGCCATGGGATCCCTCTCCCAGTGCATGTGCAATACAGGCAGGCTCTTCCCTGCTCCCTTTTGGTGGCTGGCAGAAGGAATTCACTGTTTTTCCACTTCTTGTTTAATGGAGGGGAGGGTGGGAGCCTCGTGTGGAGCAGCCCTGAGCTGCTCTGGGTTTGTTTCAGCCCTAAAAGAATGCTCCCCCGTTTCCAAAGCCTTTTCCTTTTCCCAGCTTTCAGTGGAGCATTAATTCCACTTTTCTCTTTCTCCTATGAAATTCCCAGTGAGACTGAGCTCCAGGGCTGCGGGCAGGGATTTGTTCCCTGGGGGAGCTGTGGTTTGGGGGGGCTGGCTCTGTGACTCAGCTCCATCCTGCTGTAATTGTGGGGCAGGGGAATGAGGTCACTGCCTCGGTCACTCCAGCCCTGTCCCCCTGGCCCGGTGCACTGGGAAAGGCTGGGACAATTGGGATTGTTCATCCTGGAGCAGCTCTGGGGTGACCTAATTGTGGCCTTCAGTGCCTGAGGGAGCCGCAGGAAGCGCAGAGAGGGATTATTTACGAGGGATGGAGGGACGGGACAGGAAATGGTTTCAAACGAAGAGGGACAATTTAGATGGGATTCTGGGGAGGAATCCTTCCCTGGGAGGGTGCCCAGAGCAGCTGGGGCCGCCCCTGGATCCCTGGCAGTGCCCAAGGCCAGGCTGGAACACCCTGGGACAGGGGAAGGTGTCCCTGCCATGGCAGGGGTGACACTGCATCAGCTTTAAGCTCTTTCCAACCCAAACCAGTCTGGTTTTCCATGAAAACCGAGTCTGTACTGGAACTCTGCTGCTGCCCATCCCTTCCCCTCTACAAATACCCCAGGGCTGTCCCTGCCCTGGCTGTTTATGTCCCCCTTTGCTAAAAATGCAAGTGCTAAACAACTCCAGTTCTTGGAGATCTGTGCAACTGAGGCAGCAAAAGCACCTGGTTTGTTTGTGTGAATTGAAGACCGGTTCTGCCTTTATGTAAATATTTAAAAATGCCTCATCTTGAATTTTATACCCGTGCCGTCACCTTTACTCATTTGCTTCCCTCTCAATGGCAGAGTGCTGTGGATTTATGGTAATTCTGTCGTGCCCATGGTGAACTGGAAGCCCTGAGCTGCAGAGGTGGTGAGGCAGCCTGAGCAGGGGCACATGCTGTTCCTGGGGAGGCTGCTGGGTGTTCAGGTGCCACTGCAGCCCCTGGAGAACGCTTTGTTCCTTACCTTGTGTTAACGTTTGTGTTGTTACAACTGTGGCACTGCACATTGAATGTCTTTACCTCTGTGAAGGCAGTAAAAGTCTTTAAATGCAGGTATGGGAATGGATCCACAGGAGCTCTGCAGGGGTGCTGGGTGTTTCTCAAGGCCATCGGAGCCCTTGAAGAACAGTTTATTTCCTACCCTCTGTTAACATTTGTGTTCTTACAATCTTGGCACTGCACACAAAATATATTTACATTTTCAAAGGTAATCAAGCTCTTCAAATGCAGATAAGGGAATGGATCCATAGGAGCACTCTTGGGAGTGTTGTGTGTTCCTCAAGTGTCTTCAGAGTCCTTGAAGAGCTTTTTATTTCTTTCCTTGGTTAATCCTCATGTTCTTACAACCCTGACACTGCACATGAAAGCTACCCTTCAATATATTTACAGTTTCAAAGGCAGTAAAACTCTGCAAATGTAGATAATGGATCCATAGGAGCACTGTAGGAGTCCTGTGCATTCCCTCCAGTGGCAGCGGAGCCCTTGAAGAAAAGTTTATTTCTTTTGAGGTCAGAACCTCCACAATGCACATAAAAGCTGCACTTAAATATATTTACTTTTACAAAGGTCCTAAAGCTCTTCACACAGAGATAATGGATGTGTAGAGCAGTGTTGGGAGGCTTTGCTGTGCCCTAGGTGTGTATTCCACCTGTGCTCCTGACTCCTGCGAGCAGATAAGCTTTATCTCATTGTTTTCTTTGTTCTTTAGTAGGTTCAGTAAAAGTATTTAGGGCTGGGACAGAGATTAGGGTGAGCCGAGCTCTCAGTTTTGAGTTTGGCTCTGTTTGGAGGCTGGTTCATAAAGGATGTGGTGGAAGAGGGAGATAAACCCAAAGACAAGGTGAGGAGGGCATGGACACTCCATTATTTTTGCTGCTTCAGGCTGAAGAGCTGCAGAGGGGAATGAAAATGGTGCAGCAATGAATTCCAGCAGGTTCCTTTCCACAGAAGGGTGATCCTCATCTATTATCACTTGGTCTTATCAGGGCCTTTCCCAGTGGCTGAGGTGATAACAGCAGCGTGGCTGGGCAGGGAGGGCTATTTATAGACAGCATTTACTCACGGGATCAGAAAGTAAATAAAGCCTTTTATGAGAGAGGATGTTGAGCACCAGCGTTCTGAGCCTTGTGCAGGTTCCGTTCTGAGAGCTGAGCTCAGCCCGTGCACATTTCATGGCACAGTTCAGTGCTGCACAACAGGACGGATCAGCTTCTCCCAAAAACGGGGAGGAGGTGGAACCATCCCTGGGTTCAGGTGCTGCTGCGTGGCTGCAGGTGGTGGAACTTCAGCTGCTGGCCCTGGGGGGCTTGTGGAGGACCATCGGGGATGGGACAGCCGGGATGGATGGGCACGGGAGATCTCTGCAGCCAGGGCTGGAACTTGGGGTTCACTGCAAAGGGCCTGGGTGCAGGGCCCTGCTGGGATTTGGGGTTCATTGCAAAGGGCCTGGGTGCAGGGCCCTGCTGGGAGCTGCTAGCACAGCTCAGAGCGGGACTGAGAGAAGAGAGGGGGAGAGAGGATGAGAGGGTGAGAGAGTAAAAGGGTAAGGGAGTGAGGTTCCCATTCCAATACAATAAATCTTCTGTGTTGAATATTCTGATTCTCACTAACCAATCTAGTACAAGATACAAATCCTATAGCATTTGCATACAGCCTATAAGAATCATTACATTACCACACTGTGTTACATTTTAAACCCTAAAACTCCTCTTTGGGCCCCTTCTGCCAAGCTGGCAGGGTCTGCTCTGACCCTTGGAGCTTTCTGCAGGCAGAGGGAATTGTTTAATCAAAAGGGGATGTCACTATAGGACACGAAAGAACACAAGCTCACACCGCTGTTCTCAAGGTGAAGAAAAAGGGGAGTTTATTTTCTGACTCTAACATTTATAGTTTTCCAAGAGTGACAGTGGATTGGAGGGTGACAGTGCCACCTCTCCAATGACACTGGACAGACTAACAGTCTATCAACTTTTTCTTCTTCTATAAAGGAATGCAAAACAGTGACTTATTTACAGGAAGTGTGTGAGAAAGTTCACTGCAAGAATGTCAACATCAGAAGGCTTAGAAAATCTTAAAAAACCAGGGTGACAGCGGATGGCCATACCATGGCCTTCAGCTGGCCACACCATTGTTTTCCAGTTGTTCAGTAACTGAGGGATCTCAAAGCTTGCTTTCATTTCAATCTCCCGTATAGTTTCTATATTCTCAAAATCTTTTGCCAGACAATCATATTGATAAGGCTTTCCTGTTTCACCTTCCCAACAGGCTAGTGCCATCCCAGGGATGTGTTTCCTCTCTTTCAGGTGGTGTGTCCCTGCGAGCAATCCTTCAGGAAGGCTGGCGGCCTGGCTGGGGTGGTTTTCCAGGTCTGGCAGTCGGGGGACAGCCCTGGTTTGCTGCCAGGGTGACACTGAGACCTGTCCTGGCTCACCCTCCTCACCAGAGCCCTCACTCACAGGGAGCCTTGGTGGGAGCAATTCCAGCGGCAGGGAATCCCAGCTCCGTCTGGGGAGCAGGAGGCCCTCGGCCCCACTCAAACATCCACAGATGTTCCCCTCTCCACCAGAGTGCCCTGAAGCCACGAGGCAGTTGTGGAACAAAATAATCCTCACCCTACATGGGCAAGCTTTCCTGTAGGCACAGGCCTGGGGGGACAGTGCTGGGAACTGGGATGGAGGGGCCTTGCCCAGAGTCATGTGCAGCAGCTGAGAGAATGCTCTGTGCTGCCTTGGCAGCCTCCAGCACAGCTTCCACGGGCTGTTTATAGGGCAGAGAAAGGAAAAACATGCCACAGAAGTTTGCCTGGACTTTCCGACGGCTTAGATCTTATTATGGCCTGAAATCCCTCCTGGAGCTCCTTGTCCGAGCTGCCAGGACTCCGGCCAAGTCTGTGCTGGTGCTGAGAGCCTCAGTGGCAGTAGGAGGTGAGAAATGACAAAGGAAATGTCCTGAGCACCATAAAAACACAACTGTATTTTTAAAAGGGTGATGCTGTATATTAGAGCACGCTCTTAGGTCAGCTCCTCAGAGTGGCTGCCAGGCTGGAGCTGTGTGGAATTGTTCTGTTTTGTTACAGCATGTTCTTGATTAGGATTTCAAACCTGGTTTGTTGTGGGTTTTGTTTCTCTCGTTCTTTGTGCTCCTGCCCAAGATCCCTCCTCTGTACTCATGTTTGTGTCAGCTCTGGAAGTCTCCTGCATTCTGGGGATTAAAAAAAAAAACAAAACACAAACTAGAAAAAGCAACTGAGAATTCAGGGTAAAAGAAAAACGAAATGTGAGAGAAGGGGAAATACAGGTGTATGTGGAAAAATATGGGTTCTCCTCATGCTTCTTAAAGAGTTGAGGGAGAACCTTGGAAGTCAAGTCAAGTCTTTGTTCTGGATTTTATTTCGAAGCTCTTGGGGTGCTTGGCCTCCGAGGTGAGTCCTCCAAAGCCTCCTGGTGCTGGCAGTGCCCTTCAGGCTCAGCAGAGAATAAATGGGACTTCTAATATAAATATAAATATAAATACACATATAAATATAAATATACCTATAAATGGTTTGGGACTTCTGCAGGAAGTTAAAACAATACTGGCTTAAATCAGTGCTTTCTTCAGGCTCAGCATGTCTGTTCTTTGCCCTTTGCTGAAGTTTTGTAGGAGTCCAGGATCTTCTGCAGCCTTAATGATTCTAAAGCATCTGCTGCTGAGTTTTGGTAGTATTTTCTTCAAGGAGTGTGGCCATCAGTGAGTTTATTCAGCTGAATTTTCCCAGCAGTTTTTGATATTTGCCTGTGCCACAGTGTTGGGACAAAACACCTGAATGCACCCACACTGAATCCCATGAAATTGCAGCTTGTCAACAGGAGAATGTAAAAGAAATGTAAATACATGTGTGCTCATGAGGGGCTGTGGCAATGCAGGGGGTTTGTAGTGCTTCTGTTTGCTGGGGATTCCTTTCCATGGGAATTCAGGTGTGATGATTAACAGTAGCCAGCAGCACTCCCAGCAGTGTAATCCTGTGCTTTTCGGATTGCCTGTTTGCGAAGGAATTGCAGTAATTGCTTCACCTGCAGTTGTGCCAACGCTTGTGCAGGAGCGGGAGCTTCCGTGGGGCTGCTCCCTGAGCTGTGCCCAGCATTGGCTTCCCAGGCCTGGGCAGCATTCCCTGGATCCCTCGGTGGCACAGCAGATACGGATTTGGGAACGTGCAGAGAGCTGTGTGGAGCTGCTCTTGGGGAGAGAACGGTTTCATCGGAGTGTGCTGCAGAGGCTGCTGGGGCTCTGCAAAAATGGGATTTCTTCCCGGTTTTAGCTGAGTTCTGTGGAATTTCCCCTCTCCCTTCCATGCAGGGATTGGAATGAATGGGACTTTTGGTGCCATCCAACCCAAACCACTTTCCTTTCCCTCTCTGTTCCCCATGAGTTCCCAGCAGCACCCTGAGACCCCTCAGGGAGCACCAGCACAGGAGGAAGCCTTGGAAATGCGATGCCAGTGGCATCCTCCCAGACTGAACCCAGGATGTGCCCAGTTTAAATTCGCCTTTTGCTGTTAACTAAAGTCTGTATAGAGAAAGAGAAAAAATAATTGGCTAATTGAGTTTTTTGGCAGCTCACGTGTCCCTGGGGTGTCTCTGGTGGCTCCAAGGCTGTCTCAAACAAATGAGGGCCAGTCTCAGAAACTGAGAGTTTAAAGTTCATCACCATATTTCCTTTTTTTTTTTAAGTTCTGGGTATATCTGGCTTTGGAGAGGTTCATTCCTCTTCTCTGTGCTGCCCATTTTCCCCTTCCCCACTGATGTTTTTGTCCAGCGTTCCCATTGATGTTTTTGTCATTGTGGACTTGTTTGTTCTTGTTCTCTTGGCTGCTTTTCCATGATTTCCCAGGGACTTCCCTCTCCCCAGAGCAGAGGCCCTGCAGACCTTTCCCAGGCTGCTGTTTCCCACCAGGTTCCTTTGTTGGGAACAGTTCTGGGTTGCTGCAGTCCCAGGAAATGGCTGGGAATGGGAGGCAGAGCTGGATAAATCCCTCTCCCCTTCCCTGGCAGCTCTGCCTCCCCCAAACCTGCATTTCAGCTGTCAGAAACTGCAGCAGAACCCACTGCAGAATGATTTGTTCGTGCTTAAGAGCCGTGCATTTGTTCAGGGGTTGTAAACACTGTCAGCAAGGTTTTGACAGGAGTGAAAAATGAATTTAAGTTGCTGGTGCAGAGGGAAAATAAAACCAGCCTTGGCTCTGCCTGCAGCCTGCCAGGGGTAAAACAGAGGGGAAAAGTCATTCCCTGTGAGGCCCTGGCACAGGTTCCCAGAGAAGCTGAGGATTCTTGATCCCTGGAAGTGTCCAAGGCTGCATTGAACGGGGCTGGGAGCAGCCTGGGATAGTGGAAAGTGTCCCTGCCATGGCAAAGGGAACTGGATCAGCTCTAAGGTCCCTCCCAGCCCAGATTCTGAGAAATCCAATCCAGCTTGGTTTGTTATTTCTTGTGGTTCAGTGCTGGGACAGGTTGGGCACAAATGTGCAGAGGAAGAGACAGAAAGCAGAGTTCAGTTCTCATTCCATGTCCGTTCCGTCTCCCTTATCACATCACAAATTACAGCCTAAGCCTTTCTGCACACCTGGTGGTGCCTTATCAGCCAGAGCAGTTTATGACTAACCCCAAATCCTCTCTCTGCAGGAAACTCTGTGTTCCTGCCATGGCACAACGGTGGGAGGTGTGATAAAATGTACTTTTAATTACACTCCAATTTCTTGAGTGTGGATGCTTTATTTATAAAGACTGCACAGGCAGGAGCCCTTTGTGGTTTTGCTCCTCAGGATGAAGCTGCTCTGGAGCCAGCTCTGATTTCCTGAGCTCAGGAGCAGCAGAAGGGCCAGGCTGCAGTGGACAGATGCTGTGAGCTTCCATGAAACCTTGGGAAGGAATTAACTAAGGAATGAATTTCCACGGCCAGGTTCTCCTCAGGAGTGTGCACTCCTGGCCACTGTGGGTGGGAGTTGTGGCTTTGGACAATCCTCATGGGCTTAACCAGGTAAACAATGTTAAAAATCATTTACAGCTGTGGATTAGGCACATCAGTGATGATAATCGGGCTGGGTTCTGTTGCCTTCAGCCTGATTTTTCTCTCCAGGAGAGTGAGGAATGGGATTAGGAAGGGAAGAGTGGGCAGCAGAAAGAAGAAGCTGAGATGTACAAATCTTTTCTGTCCAGACTTCTCCTACTTGCAGAAGCTCCGGACTCTCCTGTGAAATGGCTTTGAAAGCAGGACAGTGATCAGATTTTCCTTCACTTGGCTGGGTGTGGGACTGAGCAAACCTCAAGTGCACCATCAGCAGCTCTGTGCGAGGCCAGGGCATCTCCTGGGGGTCTCCTCCCTTGTGTGGAGCACACTGGGACCCCCAGAGCAGCCTCGCCTGCTGTGCTGGGCAGGGGTCAGGATCTCTAGCCAGTCAATCACCCCGAGATGTGTTATTAGAAAGTCTCTTTTCCCAGCCTGGCGCTTGGAGAAGGAGTCAGGGCTCTTCATTTCTCGGTCTCCAGGTTGTTTATTGTTCCTTACCTATAACATTCTTCCTCCTGCCCTGCCGTGGTCTGTCCAGCAGGACAGTTCCAGGCACTCTGCCTGCCCCCAGGGCGGTGTTATGTCTTTATACCAAAAACTACGTGTACAATGTTTACAATTACTTCCCAATACCTATCCCCTATGTCAGACAGTGAGCTCCTACTCTAAACCAATCTGTAAGTGCCAGCATCACTGCAGAAGATGGAGGCCAAGAAGAAGAAGAAGGAGAAAGGCTGGACACACCCAGTTCCCTCCATCTTGCCTCCTGAACCCCCATACCAGAAACCCCAAAATCTATTTTTCCACCCCGTGATAACTTCACTGTTATTCTACCTGAACTGTTGTGGCTTGCAGATCTTCATCTAAGGTTGGTAATTTGTTCCACGGGTCATAATCAAACCCACAGGGGCATTTTGGGCTCCGTGCCAGGGTCTCTGAGCCAGAGGACAGCCGGAGGAATGTCCTGGGCTCCCACAGGAGGTTCTGAGGGAGCTCCTCGTGTCCTTGGGGATGCATTTCTGTGCAAGGGTCTGGGCAGGGACGAGCAGAGGGATCCTGAGCTGGTGCAGGGATCAGAGGGCTCTGCAGCAGTGCCCTCCTGTAGGAGCGTCAGGGTAGCACGGTTGGGACTGATGGAGGGGAGAGATCTCTGCAGCCAGGTCAGGAACTTGGGGTTCATTGCAAAGGGCCTGGGTGCAGGGCCCTGCTGGGAGCTGCCAAACACAGCTCAGAGCAGGCCTGAGGGAAGAGAGGGGGAGAGAGGATGAGAGGGGAGAGAGAAAAAGGGTAGGAGAGCAAAAGGGGTAAGAGAGTGAAGTTCTCATCACAATACAATAAATCTTCTTCTGTGTTGAATATTCTGATTCTCACTAACCAATCTAGTACAAGATACAAATCCTACAGCATTTATATACAGCCTAAAAGAATCATTACATTACCATCCTGTGTTACATTTTAAACCCTAAAAACTCCTCTTTGGGCCCCTTCTGCCAAGCTGTAGGGTCTGCTCAGACCCTTGGAGCTGTCTGCAGGCAGAGGGTGTTGTTCCATCAAAAGGGGATCACCTTCAGCCGGCCATGCCACTGTTTTCCAGTTGTTCAGTAACTGAGGGATCTCAAAGCTTGCTTTCACTTCAATCTCGTTTATAGTTTCTATATTTTCACAATCTTTTGCCAGGCAATCCTATTGATAAGGCTTTCCTGTTCCACCTTCCCCAGCGGCTCCCAGAGCAGTGTGGTGGCAGGGGTGGCTCACGCAGGAGCGGTGACTCTGCAGGGTGTCACTGTCCTGTGGCTCCTCCTGCTCTGCTGAGAGCCCCATAATTTTCCCTCTGAAGGAACGCAGGCACAGCTGCTGCTTTTACTTGATGTTGTTGACCTGTGTTGTCATTAAACCTGGGTTTGTTTGAACAGCCCGTGTGGGCAGGAGGAGACACAAAGGAACCTGCAGATGATTTTTATTGTGGTTCCACTGACAGGCTGGAGCATCTGCCTCGCTGGGTGTAATCAGGGGCTGTAATTAGGCAATGTTTTCCTGTAGAGTAACTCCTTTTAGCAATTTTCTTCACAAGGAATTGCTGTTCAAAGGTCTGCTTGCTGCTTTAAGTAGGGCCCAGGTCTGGAATAAGGCTTTAATATTAAACCTCTCATTTATGGGGAGCAGCGCAAAGGGGGCAGGTTCTGCTCTGCAGAGATTGGATGTCCCACAGTAAAGACTCGGGAACAAACTCCCCCATGGCTCTGATGTTTGGGAAGTTTTGCTCTGCAGAGATTTGATTTCTCACAATAGACTCAGGGATAAACTCCCCCATGGCTCTGATGTTTGGGAAGTTCTGCTGGGCAGAGATTTGATTTCTCACAATAGACTCAGGGATAAACTCCCCCATGGCTCTGATGTTTGGGAATTTTGATGCTTGGAATGGTTTTTGGCAAAACAGCTTCTGTGAGAGGGTGTTGCAACAGGCAGAAACAGAGCTTCGCTCAGTGCTGCATCCTCCGTTCCAGCCAGGCTCTAATGGAATCAGCCCTTCCCATTAAATTAATATGTTCTCCATGGAGCCCATCAAGTAACATTTAATTTGCTTCAATGAGGCTGGGCATGTGGGATCAACATGATCAACGCTTGGGGTAATCAGGAGCAATCCCTGTGTTGTACAGCATCTTCAAAATGCTCATTTAGACAGAGGTAGCAATTGTGAAGAATCTAATTGGTTGGTGCAATTTTATGTCTAATTTAGTGCAAAATGAAAACTGGAAGGAAAATGATCTCTTAGGCAAGGATTCCAAACTCAGAGAGCGTGGTGAATTGTTCATTTGTGTTGGATTGGTTCGTTTGGGGGGGTTTGCCTTTTTTGGTGGTTTTTTTTTTTTTTTTTTCCTTTTGGTCTCTTGTTTTATTTAAGAGGAGCTTTGTTTGTGGTTGCCCTGTGCCTGGCAGTGTCCCAGGCCAGGCTGGATGGGGCTCGGAGCGCGCTGGGGTGGTGGGCGCTGTCCTTGCCCGTGGCAGGGGGTGCACTGGGATAATCTTTAAGCTCCTTCCAACCCAACCACTCTGGCATTCCACGGCAAGTAAAGAAGGCTTAATAGAGTTGTATTTGTGAAACGAAATCCATCCTGTGTGGTTCAGACCTTTGGAGCTCGTGCAGCTGTTGGTGTTTACAATCCCAAACTCCCTTCCAGCCCAGCGATGGTTTGGGGAGGGGGCAGAGGTGGCTCCCGCCGTGGCTGACAAAGGGTTAAATGGAGCTGGCAGTGCAGCAGAGCTCTGGTGTCTCTGGGTCTGTTTGGAAGGTCTGGAACACGATCCTTTCCCATGCCAGGCTGCCAAACCCTGCCCAGGTTCCTGCCCAGGCTGGTGCCAGGGTTAGAGCCGGGATCCCTTGGTGGGACCAGGTGGGTTCATCTGGGGGCTGCCAGCTCCATGGCAGTGCCACCAGCGCCCAGCACAGTGTCCCCCCCTGAGCTGCCGGCTGCTCCGTGCCTGTGGGTTGGCATCTGGGGGCACATCCTGCACCCCTGGGCCAGGCCTGGGCAACTGCCAGGGGCTGAGCGCTGCCAGGGGCATGCCCAGCGTGGCGTGGGTCACACGGTGCCAGCGTGGGTCACACGGTGCCATGTGGATCACACGGTCCCAGTGTGGGTCACACGGTGCCATGCGGATCACACGGTCCCAGCGTGGGTCACACGGTGCCAGCGTGGGTCACGCGGTGCCAGTGTGGGTCACGCGGTGCCACTGTGGGTCACGTGGTGCCAGCGTGGGTCACACGGTGCCAGCGTGGGTCACGCGGTGCCAGTGTGGCATGTGGTCACACAGTGCCAGCGTGGGTCACACGGTGCCAGCGTGGGTCACGCGGTGCCAGTGTGGCATGGGGTCATATGGTGCCAGCGTGGGTCACACGGAGCCAGCATAGGTCATGCAGTGCCATGTGGGTCACGCGGTGCCACTGTGGGTCACGTGGTGCCAGCGTGGGTCACACGGTGCCAGCGTGGGTCACACAGTGCCAGCGTGGGTCACACGGTGCCAGTGTGGGTCACGTGGTGCCGTGTGGGTCAGACGGTGCCAGCGTGGGTCACACGGTGCCAGCGTGGGTCACACGGTGCCAGCGTGGGCATGGCCAGCGTGGGTCATGTGCCATGTGGTCAGCACAGATGGGTCATGCAGTGCCAGCGTGGGTCAGACGGTGCCAGCGTGGGTCAGACGGTGCCAGCGTGGGTCACACGGTGCCATGTGGGTCACGCGGTGCCATGTGGGTCACATGGTGCCAGTGTGGCATGGTGTCACGCGGTGCCAGCGTGGGCACGGCCTTATGTGGGCACAGCCTCGTGCTTGGGCTCCTGTGAGTGCCATGTGGTGCCAGCACAAACAGGGCTTTGTGCTTGAGGCTGCTGTGCATGCCACACAGTGCCAGCGCAGGCATGGCCTCACGTGGGCATGTGCCACGCAGTGCCAGCACAGATGTGGCCTCATGCCGGGGCTCCTGTGGGTGCCACGTGGTGCCACTGTGGGCACAGCCTCGTGCTGGGGCTCCTGTGGGTGCCATGTGGTGCCACTGTGGGCACAGCCTCGTGCTCAGCTCCTGTGGGTGCCCCCGGGCCCTGGAGCAGCCCAGCCCCGCTGCGGGAGGGTGGCAGCCCAAGGCAGGTCCTGGGATGGGGCACAGCCTCGGGGGCTTCGCTGCTGGGGCATCGCTGGCAGCCGAGCTGTGCCAGGGGAGGGGCGGCTGTGCCCCAGGAGGGCTGGGCAGGGGGCAGCTGGTGCCGCACTGGGTGCTGCAGGGAGATGCGATGGTTCCGTTCTGGGGAGCTCAGTGTTCCAGGTGTTGGTGTGTTTGGGAACTGTTCCTGTCTCCATGGGCATTTTATGGGTACTGCTCAAACCAGCGCTTCAGTTTCCCATTGTGTGCTTAAACCTGATACCCCTGGAGCCCTGCCCTTCCCTTCCCTTCCCTTCCCTTCCCTTCCCTTCCCTTCCCTTCCCTTCCCTTCCCTTCCCTTCCCTTCCCTTCCCTTCCCTTCCCTTCCCTTCCCTTCCCAAACCTTCCCTTCCCTTCCCAAACCTTCCCAAACCTTCCCTTCCTTCCCAAACCTTCCCAAACCTTCCCTTCCCAAACCTTCCCTTCCCAAACCTTCCCTTCCCAAACCTTCCCTTCCCAAACCTTCCCTTCCCAAACCTTCCCAAACCTTCCCAAACCTTCCCTTCCCAAACCTTCCCAAACCTTCCCTTCCCAAACCTTCCCTTCCCCTTTTTGGGGATTTTCTTCCCTCCATGACCCTACAAAAAAGGGGCTTCCTGAAGAGTTTTGCTTACGGGATAAATACTTTGTTATTAGTATGACTTGATGAATGTTTTATTCCTTGAGGGAGGGTTATTTTTAATGAAAGAATAATCCAGCTGATAGCATCAGGCGTCATTAATGATCAGCTGCTCTGTTTGTGCCTTTCTGCCTTGAGCAAAACCATCCCGAACCCAGCATGTTTGTACCTGGTGCCTCCTGTGGGCACCTTATTCCTTGGTGAAATCAAACCAGACATCTCAAATCCCTCCAAAAGGCAAATACTGAACAGCTCTCTGCAAGGCAAACTCGTCTAGAAATGATTTTGCTGTTCCAAAGGGGTTTTTGGGAATCTGCTGCCCTTCCCTGCTCTGTGTTCCTGAGTTGCGCGTGGCTCTGGGACAGGAGGGAGGAAGAGGATCCCGTTCCTTGAGAGGGGTTTTGAGGCAGCGCTGATGCCTTGGGAAGGCTGAGATAGAGCAGAGATTGGACAGAGCTAAAGAATAAAACAGGGATTTATTGAAAGGATCTCCTCAATGGATCCACCTTGGGCAGCACAAGAGCCCAACCAGGGCTGCACCCAAGATAAACCAAAATTGGCACAAAATGAACCCCGGATGAACCAAAATAGCCCAAAATGAACCCAAAATGGTCACAAAATGAACCTGGGATGAACCAAAATGACACAAAATGAACCCAAACGGTCACAAAATGCATGACCGCTCACAGGGTCTCTCACTTTCAGAAGTTCTGCTCCATTGGCATATTGGAGTTCGTTGTCCCATTGCAGCTTTAGCCCATGCAGTCCCATCCTTGTTTTTCTCTCTCCAGCCCACGGTGTTTGTGCTCCTGGGCTGAGATTTGGATCATTTGTCCTTGGTCCCAGCAGAGCAGGAATTGTTTTGTCTCCCTGCTCTGTGCAGAGCTCACCATGCCCTGATGTGGAGCTCAGACCCACACACTAAAGGAGCACAGAATGTGAAAAATAGAAAATCTAAACCTGAGATATCAGCACAGAATCTGAAAACCAGAAAAGCTGAATCTGAGATATCAGCGCAGAATCTGAAAACCAGAAAATCTAAACCTGAGGCATCGGTGGCAAAGTGTTTTGGGGCTGGTGCCAGCACAGAGATTGGTGCAATTCCATGGACACCGAGGCTGGAAAACCTGGGGAAGCTTTTCAGGGCTGCTATCCCGAGGTGTGTCCATCTCTTTGCTGGGAGCTGGTGGCTGCTCTCCCAACCTGCGAGGGAGCAGAGCTGTGCTGTGACTCAGCTTTCCAAGGACACTGCTTGGAGCCACGCTAATCCTGACTGCTCCGGGGGTTTGTTTGCCCCGTGTCCTTCCCGGAGAGCCGGGCTTCCTTTGTTCTCCTCTCAGACAGCGAGGCAGGGCTGAAGGAGTGACGGAACGGCCCTGGAATGTGAGAATGTGATGTGTCACATCTGGGAAAAAAGGGCTTCAGAGAAGTCAGGCTTGCCCTTTATTTGCAGCCGGATGGGACTGACACGTCCTTGGAAGGTGGGAAAGAAGGGAAAAAAAAAAAAGCCTGGCTTAGGCATGAACAAATTCATGTCGCTGATCTTTTTTTAGAAGAAAGAACTAAAAATGTAATAAAAAGCCCCAAAGTCTGGGAGCTTTGGATGGCAACATTCTGAGTCAGAACAAGGATTTTTGGATGCAGCTGGAAACCATTGCAATTGCTGCGTGTGGGCCAAGAAATGAAGTGTGCCTGGGGAGCAGCAGCAGCTCGTCTCCTGCTGCAGTGGGAAGGCTGCTGGCTTCCCAGCAGCTTGGCTATTGCAGAATTGTGGGATCTGGAGTCTCCTGGGCTGGAAGGGGCCCTCAGGGATCAGGGAGCTCCTGCTCCCCTCCTGCTGTGCAGAGCTGGAGGTGCTCCCCTCTGCCTTGGGATGGAGGTGCTCCCATTTCCCTTGGAATTGGAGGTGCTCCCCTTTCCGTTGGGATTGGAGGTGCTCCCCTTTCCCTTGGGATGGAGGTGCTCCCCTCTCCTTTGGGATGGAGGTGCTCCCCTTTCCCTTGGGATTGAGGTGCTCCCCTTTCCCTTGGGGTTGAGGTGCTCCCATTTCCCTTGGAATTGGAGGTGCTCCCATTTCCCTTGGGATGGAGGTGCTCCCTTAGAATTGGAGGTGCTCCCCTCTGCCTTGGAATTGGGGATGCTCCCCTCTCCTTTGGGACTGAGGTGCTCCCCTCTCCCTTGGGATGGGAGGTGCTCCCTTGGGATGGAGGTGCTCTCCTCTCCCTTGGAATTGGGGATGCTCCCCTTTCCCTTAGAATTGGAGGTGCTCCCCTCTCCCTTGGAATGGGAGGTGTTCCCTTGGAATTGGGGATGCTCCCCTCTCCCTTGGAATTGGGGATGCTCCCCTCTCCCTTGGAATTGGGGATGCTCCCCTCTCCCTTGGAATGGGAAGTGTTCCCTTGGAATTGGGGATGTTCCCCTTTCCCTTGGGATGGAGGTGCTCCCTTAGAATTGGAGGTGCTCCCCTTTCCCTTGGTATTGAGGTGCTCCCCTCTCCCTTGGAATTGGCGGTGCTCCCCTCTGCTTTGGGATGGGAGGTGCTCCCCTCTCCCTTGGAATTGGGGTGCTCCCCTCTCCCTTGGATTTGGAGGTGCTCCCCTCTCCCTTGGAATTGGGGGTGCTCCCCTCTGCTTTGGGATGGGAGGTGCTCCCCTCTCCCTTGGGTCGAAGGCAGCTCCTGGAGCTGTTGGGGCCCTCTGTGGGAATTTTGGGCTGCGTCCCCTGGTTCTGTGTGCCAGGGAGCACAGGGGCACCCAGGGCCTGCTGGGGTTACAGTTTGACCTCAGATGGTAACTGAGGAGA
This sequence comes from Emberiza elegans, assembly GCA_024865655.1. Lineage (NCBI taxonomy): Eukaryota > Metazoa > Chordata > Aves > Passeriformes > Fringillidae > Emberiza > Emberiza elegans. The sequence goes on along the minus strand of JALJVW010000067.1, from coordinate 7,145,819 downwards.
GAAATACTGATTAATGTAAATGACCTGGGGAATAATGGAGCGTGGTGAATAATAAAGGCAGCAGAGCCATAATTAGCATCCTCTCAGCGCCCTGGCTCCTGGATTTTGGGAATGTGCAGCAGCACAGCTGCCAAGGTCCCTTTAAAGTCGGGTGTGCTGCAGCAAACACGGGATGATCACAGAATGAGCAATCTTCTTATTGTCTCACCTCCCTGGAAGTTGAGATGCACAATTAATCCTCCTCTCCATTGTCATCCCCTGCCTGGCTCTGTCCTCTCCTCACTGGGAGTATTCTCCCGAGGTTTAAGTGTGAGGGGAAAGTAAGATTGGCGTTTTGAGCTGGTAAATGAGGTTAATCAGCTTGGTGGTAGGCGGGAGGAATGTGCTCTGGGGTTAAGAATTTGATATTAATGGTTAGCAGGACCCTCCTTGGCAGACCTGTGAAAATTCCCTTCAGTCAGGCAGGAACTTTTAAAAAAATCTGGTTAAAAACTGATTAAAAATCACCTGATAGTTTTATTGTTGCTGTGAATAAGAGAAACACAGGGACTGTGGGAGGGTGTGTGGAAGGCGGCACTTTCCCCCTGCCCTAAAGGAGACACTGGTTGGGTTTGCTGGGCAGGAATTAGGGCTGCAAATCTCTGCAAAAGGCACCAAGTGAAGAAACAGAGCTGCTGGGCCGCCTGCAGGGTGAGGGAGGTTGGTCTGAGCAGGCTGGGATGTGTAATTCTGGCAGCTGCTGTGGCTGACCTGCTGGGGAGGAGCTCAAATCCCTTCTCCTGCCTTTTGGCAGAGTCAGGGAAAACACACGGATGACGTTCTCCTAAAATCCCTCCGTGCCTCTGCAGAAGGCAGGGTGAGGCGGCAATAATTCAGCAGGAGGGCTGGATGCAGCCAGGATCCCTCCTCGCAGCCGCTCAAACCTTGAGAAGCAGCAGATCAATTTTTGCAGTGTCTGCTCGACTCCCATCCATTGGCAGCAGGGGCAGGAGGGATGATTGCCCTGTAACAGGAGAGGCAGCTCACACATTGCCAGTATAATTGCCTGCTTTAATTAATTTCACCTCCTTGCCTCTGATATTAGAACGTGAAAGGCAAAGTTGCTATTTTTATAGCAATGCACGTGTAATTAGTACAAAACCCACCCAGGGCACGGAAATCCAAGCTGCAACGTTTGGTGACAAATGCAAATTCCAGCCTAAATATTTTCTTTCCCCTGCTTGGCAGTGAATCCATGCTGGTAAAAAGATGCCCAACAAGTCCTCCTGTGTAAGAGCCTAAAGGAGGGATGTGTGACTCCAGGGGCTCTCCAAAATGCAGCTTATTGCATCCAGGAGGTTACAGCAGTCCAGGGTCGTGGGTGGCAGAGCTGTGCCCACAGCTGTCAGCTCCAGCTGCAGGCAGGCCTGGAGACCCTTTGGTTTTGGTTACAAATGCATTATATACTTTTCTTTTGGTTACAGTGCATTCTATACTTTTCTTTGCTGAGCATCTTAATACAGTAGAACCAATCTATACCTTAGCTTTTATCTATAGCCCATCATAACTACTGTAATTACCATATTCATGGTACTGTTCTCCAATCACTAAAAGTCAGTACATTACAGTTTAAGCCAGAAGTTGTTTTTCAGTTTTCTTGCAGTGGAAAATTCTGAGACCTTTTTTCTACTTGCAACATTTGCTGCCTTCTTTGCCTGTGCTCTCTTTCTGCTTGGTAAAAACATCTTCTTGTTTGGGGTTGGTTTATCCTTTGCTTTAAGTCATAACACACCCTTTGCCTCCTTGGTTAGCCAGTAAGACTGGCTCAGCAATTCTTTTCTTCTGTATCAAAACTTGCTTCCATCTCTATGGAAGCATCTTCCTTCATCAGGGAGCATTCCTTCATCAGACTCTACATTTAAAAATCTCTCTGCTAAGCGCGCGTGTCTGTGAGACTTTCCTGTCAAACTTCCATCCTTCCCAGCACTCGTGCACGAATGCAGCTCCCACAGGCTGCTCTGCTGGATGTTCTGCCCCCCAGCAGCAGGGAAGAGTGGCCGGGGTGGGAATGCCCTCAGAGCCCCACCGTGTCCTTCCTTGCCTGCCCCAACATCCCCTGTGGTCCTTGCAGGGGTGAACTCTGTGACCGTGGGCACAGTGGGCACCAGATCAGCCTCCATGGGCTCGTCCTGCAGCCATCCATCCCCAGTGCTCTGTGCCTCGCAAAATGGGCTGAATCTCTGCATTTTGGTGGATTTAACAACTGTTTCTTTTTATTTCTGGCCTCACAGTTCCAGCTGAACTCTGGGAAGTGTTGAGGTAGCAACAGGAATAGTTGTGATGGCACGTGGAGTCTGTTCACAGGATTCTTTTTGATTTGTGGTGGCCAAAGTTTCTTTTCCAGGAGGGCAATTCCTGTTGTCCCCAACAGACAGGCAGGTCTGGGGTGGCACTGGTGCCTGTTCAAAGAGGGGCACACGCTTGGCTTTCCCTCTCCTGCCAGACTCAAACCATGTCCATGGCTGTGGATGTGTATCAGCGATTTTCCAGAATGTTTCCAGTTAAAATTCTCAGATTTGGGTTTGCTGTAAAGGGTTTCAGTGCTTAAAAACAGAATTAAAAAAACCAATACAATACAATATAAAAATACAGTATATGATACAATATAAAATACAATTATAAAAATAATTGTAGGACCATAGAATGATTTTAAGGCTGCTTCCAACCCACGATTTGGGTTGGAAGCAGCCTTAAAATAATTTTGTTTCACTCCCTTCCACAGACCAGGCTGCTCAGAGCCCCATAGTGACCTCAGCCACTTCAATTAAACGATTTCAGCTCTGTCTCCTTCCCTGGCACCCCCAGCACTGAGGGTGGGCACCAGCACCAGGGACTTGTTGGAGTGTTCTCCTGGCAGCTGGAGGGCTGGCAGTGGCTGGGGCGTGGAGATCAGTGAGGATTTGGATACAGAAGTCACAGAAACACATGGACTGAAGTGGGAAATTGTAGCATTTTTGATTGACATAACTTCCCTGATTCTTTCTGGACCGAAATCTTCCCACCTCATTTGCAGCCAAATACCAAATGAACTGAAAGAGGGGAAATTAAGGTTAGAACTGAGGAAGGAGTTGTTCCTGTGAGGGTGGGGCTGGCACAGGCTGCCCAGAGGCTGCCCCTGAATCCCTGGCAGTGGCCAAGGCCAGGCTGGAACACCCTGGGTAGTGGAAGGTGATTTTTGAGGGGATGGATCCCTGGAATGGGCTCTTGGAGCTCCCTCCCAGCGCAAAGCTCTGCGATTCCCTGGTTCTGCTGGGGGAATGCTGGTCCCAGTAAGAGCGGGGACAGCTTTCCTTCCCTCACAGACTCCTGCTCTGTCTGAGGGAGCCCATCTGCTCTGCATTTCCAGTAACTGTCGCATTGCCTCCCACAGCCATCAGAACTTGTCATTCTGAGGGGAAAAACTGCTTTTCTCTGTAGCTGACACTTTGCACCTCTTGTCTTTCAGATGGGAGGAGGAGCTGACCAGAAGGATGAGCCTGGAATCCATGGTGGAAACCTTGAGAGAGGTGAGCTTTGGGCAGTGAGGGGTGAAAGGCGCAGGGCTTTCTGCAGCTCTCCTCGTACTGCTCAGCCTTTTATTTGTCTTTTAATTAAAAATTTGCCCTCTGGCTAGAGCAGCTGTGCTGCTGTAGAGGACAGTGCTAATGCTGGGAAGCTGGAGCAGGAAATGACAAAGTTTGTGACAAAGTGGGAGGAGGGAGGGGAATTTACAGCAGAGGGTAACAATTAAATTTCATTAAAGAATGAAGTTCCATTGTAAGCCCCTTTTTAAGCAGCCTGCTCAGGCTGGGTGGGGAGCTGGGCTGGGCTCTCCTCTCTCACCCCCTGGGTGTTTCCCTTGCAGGAGGCCCAGGAAGCAGAAGCTCTCCAGGAGGAGCTGAATGAGAAGATTGAGAGGCTGAAGGCAGAGCTGGTGGTCTTTAAGGGTCTGATGAGTGATGTAAGTACAGAGGGCCCTCTGTGGGAGTGTGTCCTGCACATGGCTGCATCCACAGCCAGGTGATTAGCGAGTGCTGCTGTGTAATTAGCGAGTGCTGCTGTGTAATTAGCGATGGCTGCTGGGATCTAATGCATCAGACAGATCCCCCTCCCCTGCTTCCTGTCTGGTCTGTGTGGAGATGCATTAACTGCCGCTTACCCATAACCAGGACTCTGCCCTCCCTGCCTTCCCCGCAGCTGCTGGGAGAAAAGGGCTGGAAAAGTCCCGGGCTGGGGAGCAGGCTCAGCCCTGGGCAGCTCCGGGAGCCGCTGGCACGGGGACTCTGCCCGGAGCCCTGCAAACAAATCCTGTTCCTAAAGGAGCGCATTGTATGGAATCACGGACTGGTTTGGGTTGGAAGGAGCTTAAAGATCTTCCTGTCCCACCCCTGCCATGGCAGGCACACCTTCCCCTGCCCCAGGCTGCTGCAGGCCCTGGCCTTGGGCACTGCCAGGGATCCAGGGGCAGCCACAGCTTCCCTGGGCACCTCTGCCAGGGCCTGCCCACCCTCACAGGGAGGAATAAGTGTTTCCCATCTCCCTTAATGAGCTCTGAAAAGATGGATCCTGGTTCACGTATTGGCTTTGCTTCCAGGGCTGGTTCAACCTCATGGCTGAAAAAAAAAAAAAAAAAAAAAAGTCTTGTTTTCTCAGGAATTTCCTCATGTCTCATTAGATACTGAGCTCTCTTGAAAGCCAGAGGATCTTTTAGGCCCTGAGTGGATAAAATTCTTTTATTTAGGAGTGAGTTCATGCAGATATCTGGAAAGATAAGCCAGGTGAATATTAAGGTGCCTTTCTCAGTAAGTCTGAGGTAGTGCTGAAGCCATTTGTCTGAGGAATGAACCCTGTTACGCTGATTTATTCTGTAATTTTTGCACACAACAGCCTTCTCCTGACTTCACAGAAACCTGCAGAACCCGCTCCCAGGTGTCAAATCCATTCTCTCAGGGCCACTGGATCTGCTCATGGGAAATTTGGCAATTAGCTGTGTGTCCTTCTGTGGTTAATCAAGGGTGGCTGTGCTGGGTCAGAGCCTGGAGGGGAGACTCCATTCAGGCAGGAGCTGCTGTGTGTGCAGAGGGGAGGCGCTGCTGCAGGCAAACATCATCTGGGCTCAGGGAAATGCTCTGGGCAGGCCCTGAGGGGTGAGGGAGCCCAAGGAAAGCACTGGCAGTGCTTCCTTTGAGCCTCACTGGGCAAATATTTAGAGTAGAGAAGTGCAAAATGTTGGCACGTGGCTCTTTCCTTCCTGCAGATAAGGATCAGCAGCTCAGCAAGTGAGATTGTGTCAGTGTTGAGAGATTTATTTTCCTCTAGAGTGTCTGGAAAACACAAATCTCCAAAGGTGATTCACAGGGGCTGGAGAAGACTCTATAAAAATTTAAACCAAAAAACCTCAAACTCTAAAGGTGGTTCACAGGGGCTGGAGAAGACTCTATAAAAATTTAAACCAAAAAACCTCAAACTCTAAAGGTGGTTCACAGGGGCTGGAGAAGACTCTGTGTAAAAATTTAAACCCAAAAACCCTCAAACTCTAAAGGTGGTTCACAGGTCCTGGAGAAGAGTCTGTAATAATTTAAAAAATGGTGGGAAAAAGCAAATCAAACCAACAAAAAGCCCAGAGTTTTCTCTTAGAAAAGGGATTTGTTGTTTAAGAATGGTCTGCAAAGGGTTTTCCACGTTTGTGTCCCAGGTGGAAGCATTTCTTAGGAGTGGAATGTCCAGGAGAGCAAGTCTCAGCTGGGATGGAAAATATGCTTTGAGGTTTTTAAATGTTTCTTCCTTCATAAGGAGCCAGATTTCTGTCTGAGTGGGAGGACCTCAGATATTAGAGCTACTACCAGGCAGTATTTTCATGCAGGAATTTTCATGCAGAACTTTAGCTGGGCTGGAAGCCAGGTCAGTGCCGGTGAGGCGTGTTCTCTGTGCCGAGGTTTTCATGGATCTCTTTGGATCCAGTCACGATTTGCTGGTCCCATGCTCTGTGTGCAGTTCCCGTGGAGCCTGGATTCTGGTTTTTCAGCAGGTTCTCTGTGCAGGCGCAGCGTTTGTGTCCGCAAGAGGGGAAGTGTTGCATCTTCACCAGGATTTACATTTCACTCTGCTCTGCTACACAGGGGGGTGCTCTCCATTTTTGAAGCGTTATTTATGGAATCCCAGAATGGTTTGGGACGGAAGGGACCTTCAGGACAATCCAGCCTCACCCCCTGGCCTGGGCAGGGTCTCCTTCCACTGTCCCAGGTGCTCCAAGCCCAGCTTGAGCACTTCCAGGGCCGGGGCAGCCTCACTTCTCTGGGCATTGCATTGTCCTGCCCAGTTCCTGACCCACTGAGGCTCCCCTTACCACACTGAGCAGTTCTTTGGGGTGGGCGCAGGGTTTTTTTCAGTGGCAAATCCCTCTGAGCTGGAACTTTGTTAGAATCAGGGGTGAGCTGTGGAGTCCTCAGACTGCCCCAGTGGGAAATTTATTCCCTGGAACAAAGGGTTCTCTGGAAATTCCTCCCTGGAATAAAGGTTCTCTGGAAAGGTTTCCTGTCTGTTCCTTGCCGGGGTTCTGTGCTGGAGGCCACACCTGTGGTGGTGGCAGGAGAGGGAGAGTTCTGTCGCTGCTCTGTGCCCCAGAACAGGGTGTGAGGTTTAGCACTGGGGTTCCAGAGATACTGTGGGGTATCTCTTCTTGCCTGAACTGTCTAATAATAGAAGATAATCCCTGCTGTCCTTCCTGCAGCCCATGACAGACCTGGACACAAAGATCCAAGAAAAGGCCATGAAGGTGGACATGGACATCTGCCGCCGAATCGATATCACGGCCAAGCTGTGCGATGTCGCGCAGCAGCGCAACTCGGAAGACGTTTCCAAGATTTTCCAGGTGATTAGGCCCTGAATTTTCCATAGGGCAGGGCAGGAGGGAGCAGTGCTGAGCAGTGTGGTCCAGGTCGTTTGCCTTTTCTTGAGCTCTCTCTCTCTGTAGCTGTGTTTCCCCCGCTGTCTGTCAGGCTGGCTCTGCTGCAGGAGATGCTGCAGCACCAGGAGCACAAAGTGCAGAGAGTTGGACAAAAAAAGGAGTGCCAGGATGATCTTTAAGCTGTGCTGCGAGTCTGATGCTAGTCTGTACTGAGTGCAGGGAAAAAAAGCAGTGTTACAGGGTCTCTAGGTTTGTATAATTCCTCCCTCCCATTTGTTCCCTTCACAAGTGACAGGTTTTAAGCTCGTGGAACTGTCATCTGCATGTTCTTATTTCTGGCTCGAACTCTGTGGCCAGAAATAACATTGCTGTGATGGTGAGCTCTGGCTGCTCTAGCTGCTTTCCTTGGAGCTCCTTGGAGCTCGAAGGGAAGTCCTTTAATTTGCTCCAAAAGGAGCAGTGGCAGCTCTGCCTGGATCAAGGCTGTCACTCCCAGTGCAGCTGGTCTTGTCACAACTGCAGTTCCAGCTGCGATTAACCCACCTTCCTTCTGCTTCCATCCAAATGTGTCTTGCTCAGGCTTTCAGTAAATCTGATGCTTTTCTGTGTGTAGTGATAGCACACAGTGTGCTAAGTGCTGTCAGAAACACTGTCAAAGATCCTTGTGGGCTCTGCTGGTGAAGCTGTGAAATGTTTGATGGTTTTCCCCTTGTGTTCCCTAAAAAACTCAAGCCTCCTCAGAGGAGAGTTATTTCTCTGGCAAGTTGAGCCCCTGCATGGTGCCAGTGCCTCCTCCTTGTCTCTGAGGGGAATTGCTGAGTCTTTGTGCTCAGAGGTGAGTGCAGAGCACACTCCTGCTCAGGCCTGCAGGGGTTAAAATGACCAGGAGAACAAGGCCGACAAGGGATGGTCTGTGTGCCAAGGACAGGGAAAACTGCTGTAGGGTGGGAGTGGATTGTGTGTTTGAGGTTCTGGCACCAGCTGTGCATCCTGTGTGTTCCCAACCCTCTGGGATCCTCTGGCACCAGCTGTGCATCCTGTGTGTTCCCAACCCTCTGGGATCCTCTAGGATCTGGGAGCATCCTGTGTGTTCCCAGCCCTTTGGGACCCTCTGGGATCTGGGAGCATCCTGTGTGTTCCCAGCCCTTTGGGACCCTCTGGGATCTGGGAGCATCCTGTGTGTTCCCAGCCCTTTGGGACCCTCTGGGATCTGGGAGCATCCTGTGTGTTCCCAACCCTCTGGGATCATCCTGTGTGTTCCCAACCCTCTGGGATCATCCTGTGTGTTCCCAACCCTCTGGGACCCTCTGGGATCTGGGATCATCCTGTGTGTTCCCTCTGTGCCCCTTGCAGGGCCTTCCCTTGAGTTCCCTGAACTTCATTTCCTGGGGGCTGTCCAGCCTTTTCCATGGCTCAGCCAACCTTTCCTGCGTGCTGAGGATCCTCAATCTGCTGCTGCTGTTGGGGTGGGAAATTTATTCCCTGGAACAAAGGGTTCTCTGGAAGTTCCTCCCTGGAATAAAGGCTCTCTGGAAATTCCTCCCTGGAATAAAGGCTCTCTGGAAGTTCCTCTCTGGAAGTTCCTCCCTGCAGTAAAGGCTCTCTGGAAGTTCCTCTCTGGAATAAAGGCTCTCTGGAAAGGTTTCCTGTCTGTTCCTTGCTGGGGTTCTGTTCTGGAGGCCACACCTGCGGTGGTGGCAGGAGAGGGAGAGTTCTGTCACTGCTCTCTGCCCCTTCTGCTTTGCCCTGGCTGATCCCAGCCTTTCCCCGGCTCATCCCAGGCTGTGCATGGCCCCTGGCAGTGCCAGGCTGGCTCAGTGACCGTGCCCAGAGCTCTGGCAGCCCCCGCAGCTCGCTTTGCTCTCTCCCCAGCCGCTTCCTGTGCTCCGTGCGCGCTGCTCAGGCCAGGCAGGGAACCCCGGGCTCCCGGGCTCAGCCCTAACCCCCTGTCCTCTCCCCGCAGCCCAATCCCCCTCCCCAGCCCTGCAGTCAGTGCTGTCTCTGCCCCCAGGTGGCTTCCAAGAAGAAGGAGCGGAAGCTGCCGTCGGACGAGGAGCTGTCGGAGCAGGACGCCGACAACGGGCGGTTCTCGGATGATGAGGTCAGCTGCTCCCTCAACATCACGGATGAGATGAAGAGGATGTTCAACCAGCTGTGAGTAACCCCTGGAAAGCTGCTCCTGGCAGCAGCCTGAGCCTGCGGTCTCTGAGCTGGCAGCAGGAGGTTTTGGGGAAGTTCAAATGAAATTATCGGATTTCTGCTCCTCCCTCAAGTGGGAGGAGCTGCAGAGGGTATGAAAAATACAAACTGGGTTTGCTGTTCTGGGTTGCTGCAAAAGGGGAAAACGCAACAAAAAAGAGTCAAAACCAGGAGTCTGTTCTGCATCTTGGGCTGAATATTTGATTTCTGCAGTTTGCTGCTCCTTGGCTGGATAGAGTCTGAACTGAAAGCTCAGCTTGGAGTGAATGCAAACCTCTCAGGTTTTTTGGGATTTTTTCAGTTGGGCTGCAGGCAAATGGGAGTGGTGGATCTGTCTGGAAGACCAGTGGACAACAATTTATAGATGCCAGGAATGATGGTGTTGTCAGCTGTTGCTGCAAAGTCCAGTCTCCCACACTGGAAGAACTGGAGTTTATTTTGTCTAAAGCTTTACCTCAAACCAAAGCTCTACCCCATTGCAAAAGGCACAACCAGGAGTGTCCAAGTGTTTAAAATGACATTTTTACAGTGCTGCTGATCCAGACAAAGCTCCTGGCCCTTGCCAGGCTCTGCAGCCTCCCGGGACAGCATCAGGCTCCTTCCTGAGATGTTATCAGCTCCGAGGAAGTGAGCTAAAGCCATAAAAATGCATCAGCCTGGAATCCAGGCTGCTCAGGGAGAAACTCCAGCTCTTTGTCAGGGCCCCTTAACCACCATGAGGAGCAGCTACTGCTGTGTGCTCTGCAACTTTCCTTCATTGCACAAGGTTAGAGCAGATAAGGGTGTGAAAGGCCACTCCCGCCCTGTGCTCTGCCCTCAGCAGCTGCAGCAGTGTCTGTGCTGCTCTGCACATCTCAGGGGCTCAGCCTTTCCATCCTTGTTCCTTCCAGCCCTGGTTCCTTCCACCTCTTGTTCCTTCAGCCCTGGTTCCTTCCAGCCCTTGTTCCTTCCATTCCTTGTTCCTTCCATTCCTTGTTCCTTCCAGCCCTGGTTCCTTCCAATCCTTGTTCCTTCCAATCCTTGTTCCTTCCATTCCTTGTTCCTTCCAGCCCTGGTTCCTTCCAATCCTTGTTCCTTCCATTCCTTGTTCCTTCCATTCCTTGTTCCTTCCAGCCCTGGTTCCTTCCAATCCTTGTTCCTTCCAATCCTTGTTCCTTCCATTCCTTGTTCCTTCCATTCCTTGTTCCTTCCAGCCCTGGTTCCTTCCAGCCCTGGTTCCTTCCAGCCCTTGTTCCTTCCAGCCCTTGTTCCTTCCAGCCCTTGTTCCTTCCAGCCCTTGTTCCTTTCAGCCCTGGTTCCTTCCAGCCCTGCTTCCTTTCAGCTCTTTCTCCTTCCAGCCCTGCTGTGTTCCAAGGTTGCAGGAGAGCCCTTGGCTGAACCCCTCTGTGAAATCCGTGTGGGTTCCGAGCCCTGTGACATCCCCTGAGCTGTGTTTGGGCTCCTTTCCTTTGGAGGCAAGAACAGCTCCAAACATTTCCGTGCTTTTGCAGACAGGGGAAGCTCCTGTGCAGCTCCATCTGGAGGGCAGAGCCAGGCCTGGTGCTCCAGCAGCAGCTCCAACAAGGAGCTTTTATTGTGCCCTGGGGTGGCAGGGAGCCCAGCAGAGAGGGCCTGGGCAGTGCCACAGGCTGTTGGTAAAAGCTGTGAGCATTTCCAGGCTGCATTGTCCCCCATTCAGCTCTCATAGCCCGTTTTTCTAGACAATTAATTAGAGGACTGAGGGAGTGGGGCTGCAGAGCTCTGGCTGATGGCTCTTTGTTCTCCCAGCCGTGAGACCTTTGATTTCGATGACGACTGTGACAGTTTAACGTGGGAGGAGAACGAGGAGACACTGCTGCTGTGGGAGGACTTCACCAACTGCAACCCCTCCATTGACCTCCAAGGAGAGGTGAGTTCATCCCCGTTATTTTCTCCGACTCTTCTCTGCACAAACTCTCCCTCAGCTACTCCTTCACAGCCGTTTGAGCCTGTGGGTGTTGGACTGGTGATCTAGTTTGCCACACAGGCTGACTTTGCTTTTTAAACCCTCTTAGTGCTTCCTCTCTGTGGTTGATTTGCAGTCTGTGCAATCCCTTTATTGCCCAAACTTTTCCTTGGCTCCCTCAGTGTGAGTATTTAAAATACTGAGTGAGAGGTGAAGGACCAAGGTGTCTGTTCAGGGAATTTGTCACCCTTCAGAGCTTTCTCTAAAGGTTTAAATTTGATTTTAGGAAAAAATCCTTCCCTGTGAGGGTGGGGAGGCCCTGCACAGGGTGCCCAGAGCAGCTGTGGCTGCTCCACCCTTGGCAGTGTCCGAGGCCAGGCTGGATGGGCTTGGAGCAGCCTGGGACAGTGGGAGGTGTCCCTGCCCATGGCAGGGGATGGAATTAGGTGAACTTTAAGCTCCTTCCAGCCCAAACCAGTCTGGGATTCTGTGATCTCCCACAGCTCCTCACTTTCTCTGTGAATTACAGTTCACACTTTATTATGATAACATGTGGAGTGCAGGGCATGGGGCTGCACAGTTGTTCCTGTGGGGAGCTGAGCAACCGTGGCATGGTCCGGGGAGGTGCTGAGGGGTGGGAATCCCATCCCAGACAAAGAACCTCTGGTTGCAGGGCCATGAAAAACCCCAGGGATCCTCTGGACCCGTGAATCTTGGCCTTCCCTCTGCCCAGCCAGTGGGGATCTGCTGGCGCTGGTGGATAATGAACAGCTTCCTTTTAATCCTAAAATCCCAGGGAAAGGCAGCTAATCCAGCCACTCCAGAGCCTTCTTAAACCAGTCTGGAGAGGGCTGGGAATGGGCTGGGGATGGGCTGGGAATGACAAGGAATGGGCTGGGAATGGCTGGGGATGGGATGAGAATGGCTGGGGATCGCTGGGAATGGGTCAGGGATGTGCTGGGGATGGCTGGGAATGACAGGGAATGGCTGGGGATGGCTGGGGATGGGCTGGGAATGGCAGGAAATGGCTGGGAATGGCTGGGGATGGGCTGGGAGTGGCAGGGAACAGTCTGGAAATAGCTGGGAGGGGATGGGAATGGGCTGGGAGTGGTAGGGAATGGGGCTGGGAATAGCTGGGAATGATGGAATGGTTGGGAATGGGAGAGAACAGCCTGGGAATGGGCTGGGAACGGTTTGGGAATGGGTTGGGGATGGCCTGGGAATGGCTGGGACTGGCCTGGGAATGGGCTGGGAACAGGCTGGGAACAGTTTGGGAATTGCTGGGAATGGGCTGGGAATGGGCTGGGAACAGGCTCAAACAGTTTGGGAATGGCTGGGAATGGCCTGGGAGTGGGGCTGGGAATAGCTGGGAACGATGGAATGGCTGGGAATGGCAGGGAACAGCCTGGGAATGATGGAATGGCAGGGAACAGCCTGGGAATGGGGCTGGGAACAGCCTGGGAATGATGGGATGGCCGGGAATGGCAGGGAACAGCCTGGGAATGATGGGATGGCCGGGAATGGCAGGGAACAGCCTGGGAATGATGGGATGGCCGGGAATGGCTGTGTTCCTGCATCCTGAGCAGCACAGGGCGGGAGGCGGGAGATGATCCCTCCCAGCCAGGAAGATGCTGAGGCAGCAGCCTGGGGGTGTCTGGCTGTGTTCCTGTGCCACCTCCCCGCTCCTGGACCATCCATCCAGAGCTCAGGGAGCCTCTGGGGATTGCTGGGAACTGCTGGGGCTGCAGAAACCACAGGGATAAACAGGAGCACAGCGTGGCACAGGGATAACAGGGACAGAGTGGCACAGGGATAACAGGGAGTGGCACAGGGATAATGGGCACAGAGTGGCACAGGGATAACAGAGTGGCACCACAGGGATAATGGGCACAGAGTGGCACAGGGATAACAGGGAGTGGCACAGGGATAACAGGAGCACAGAGTGGCACAGGGATAACAGAGTGGCACCACAGGGATAATGGGCACAGAGTGACACAGGGATAACAGGGACAGAATGGCACAGGGATAACAGGAGCACAGAGTGGCACAGGGATAACAGGGAGTGGCGCAGGGATAATGGGCACAGAGTGGCACAGGGATAACAGGGAGTGGCACAGGGATAATGGGCACAGAGTGGCACAGGGATAACGGGCACAATGTGGCACAGGGATAACAGGAGCAGCAGAGTGGCACAGGGATAACGGGGACAGAGTGGCACAGGGATAACAGGAGCAGCAGAGTGGCAGCGATAACGAGCAGAGGGAGAGTGGCAGGGTGATAACGAGCAGTCTCGTGCAGGAATTAATGACAGCTGATTTGCATAGCCGGGCGTGCCTGGCTAAGCACAGCAATAGCGCCGAGCCCAGGCCCCGCGCGGGGGAAACTCTAAAGATTTTAAGAAGCTTAAATCCTTCTAAATGAAAATTATACAAGGAAAGGGTAGATTTGGCTTGTAGATGGAGGTTCAGAATAAAGACTGCTCCGGCTGTGCCTGCTCTTTAACATGTGCTTTACATGCCTGAATCTTCCTTCCGTGGGTTTTATTCCTTTCAAGTTCTTACACGCTGCCCTCACCACCTTCTTTTATGACCTTCCTCCTTAAAGCTCTTCTGCATATAAAAGGATCAGAGGGATGATTCTTGTAACTCCAGGCTGGATAGCCTGGTGTGGGTACCAGGAATGAGCTCTGTAAATCTGCCACAGATGTGGCCAGAGCACGGAAACCCCGTTAACACCCATTGGTGCGGTTGTGCTAAATTGGGGATCATTTTTTAATGGAAAACGGAGGTGGCTGAAGGCTTGAAAGAGGGAGCAGTGACATTGTGGTGCCTTTTTGGGCAGCACCAAGCAGCTCCGTGTGTTTGGGAGCTCAGACTGTGCTGTGAGTCCAAAGGAGGAGCTTTCCTGTGGGACAGCATTTCTGTTCCTGCTTAATCCAGCAGTGCGGGAATTCCAGTGGGAATCTGTGCGTGCACTGGAGAGGGGTGAAATGGAACTGGAAAATGAGAATTCCAGTGCAAAGCTGGGAGTAGCAGCGTGGTCAGTGCAGGGGAAGTTAAAAGTTTCATGGCTGGAGAGCAAACTCCAGTCAGTGCAAGTGAGATCAGGCTGTGAAAGGCTCAGGAAAATCCAGGGGGTTGGTGCTCTGGAATGCAGCAGGTGCATGGGTTTAATTGCAGGAGCCTTGATCAGACCTCGCCTTTGTGTGTCCAGAGCTGTGGTCATGGCACAGAAATGTGTTTTCCTGGTATTCCAGACTGAAGAAGAATATTCCTAGTCTGTGAAACAGCATCTTTAAAAAAATCTGTGCGGGAAGAAACACAATAACCTGCATTTCCAGGGAGGTTAAATAAAATCTTCAGTTCTCTCCAAAATTCCTTTATTTCCTTGCTGATTTTTTGTGTCCTCCTCTCCCCTGCAGGAAGAAAACCTGGGAAACTTGATCCACGAGACAGAGTCTTTCTTCAAAACGAGAGACAAGGAGTACCAGGAGACAATAGGGCAGATAGAGGTGAGGAAGGGGAGCTGTGCCTGACGGATGGACACAGCACAGGGCTGTGCTCTGGGGTGTCCCAGAGGGAAGCAGGAATCTCCATTTATCCAGCAATGCAAAGGCATTTCCTTCTGGCGTGCCCTGGGGATTTTTCTAAATGCCATTCTCTAGGCTATTATTGCTCCATACTTCAGCACCGAGCATAAATCTGAGGCTGGTGGAGAGAGAACCTGCAGAACAAAGGGAATAAAACACATTATTTTCCTTTCCCCTCTTTGTTCTGCATGTCCACCCTCACCCTGGGAAATGCTTCCCAGGACGTGGCCTCACAGGTGGCCAGAAGCAGCAGCTGGACAAAATCTCTGTCCTGCCTGGAGCTGCTTTAATTAATGACTGCCTGTTGACAAACAAGGTGCAGGAAAAGCCCTCCAGGGTGATATATGGGTTTTTTTGAGCTAGGTCTTATAAGCTCTTGGAGATTTATATTACACTTAAGATAGTTCAGCTACTTTGGAAGGCATAAAATCAGCAGGATGGCTTTTGTGGTAGTGTTAGAAACAGAAAAGTTTGAATAAAAAGCAAAAGCAGGGCTGTTCAGAACCAGTGTGGGGCTCTGATTGCCCTTCCTGGGCTCACGGATGCATTGGCAGTCGGGAGCAGTGAGCTGAAATGGGCACTGTGGGGTGTTTGGGTGGGCTCTGGGCAGCTGAGGCAGTGTGAAGAGTGCAGGAAGAGGAAGGAAATGCAGGAAGAGTGGGATTGCTCCTGCCCTGAAGCTGATTCTTTGCCCTTCAGCTGGAACTGGCCACAGCCAAGAGCGACATGAACCGGCACCTGCACGAATACATGGAGATGTGCAGCATGAAACGGGGCCTGGACGTGCAGATGGAAACCTGCAGGAGGCTCATCAAGGGCTCAGCTGACAGGTGAGGGCTCCTCTGCTGCCCCAGCAGCTCCCTCCTGCTGCAGCTCTGCATGCTGAGGAGTTCAGCCTTCCTGTGCTGCCAGGCACTGGCCCCAGGAGAGCTCTGCATTGACCTGAGGCCGTAGAGAAGCTTCCAGAATTGATTGATAGAACTGGGATTGTGGTTGATTAGAGTTGATTAGAGGTGTGTAATATCACAGGGTGGAAAAATTGGAGTTTGGGGTTTTAGAATATAGTAATAAATATAGAACAAGATGGAGGTTTTAGGGTGGAGGCTGCTCCTTCTTCTTCACCTTCTTCACCTTCTTCACCTTCTTCACCTTCTTCACCTTCTTCACCTTCTTCACCTTCTTCACCTTCTTTTCTTTACCTTCTTCACCTTCTTTTCTTTACCTTCTTTACCTTCTTTACCTTCTTTTCTTCACCTTCTTCACCTTCTTTTCTTTACCTTCTTCACCTTCTTTTCTTTACCTTCTTCACCTTCTTCTTCACCTTCTTCTTCATTCTTCTCCATGGTTTTGGGAGATATTTTGTAACTGGACAGAAAAGCCTGCATTGTGGACTTTGAGTGATTTGTCATTGGGTTAAAAGTGAAATGCATTTAGGTGGCATTTCTTAATTGGATAGTTTAGCCTTAAAAGACCTTGCAGCAAAAGATTGTTGGCCGTTTAGTGCCTTGTTGGTGAAGAACTGCAGAACTCACTGCTGTGAGACTGTAACACTGATAAGGAATGATAAACACCTAAATCTGAACGCAAACTGTCAGCTCCAGTGCCCTCCATCCTGACCTCAAGAGAGGTAGAAAAGAAGTTGGAAACCAGCGCATCCTTCCTGGGTCTGATGCTGGAGGGGGCACCTAGAGCAGAGGCTGGACACTGTTACAGGAATAAAGTAGGGATTTATTAAAAGTAGGGATTTATTAAATATGTAAAAAAAAGTATAGGGATTAATTAAAAATATTTTAAAAATATAAAATATAAAATAAAAGTAGGGATTAATTAAATATATGAAGGCCTTTTAATAAATCCCTACTTTATTTAAATAAAGTGGGCATTTATTAAAAGGCCTTCAAAGATACACCTTGGGCAGTGCAAGAGCCTGGCCATGGCTACACCCAAGATGGACCATGGGGGATCAGTTTTCACACTTTTATAAGTTTATTCCATTTGCATATTGTGGGTTAGTTGTTCAATTACAGCTTCAGGTAATGAAGTCACATTCTCCCAGTTTGCTTCCCCCCAGGTCACTTTTGTTTACACATTTTGGGCCTGAAGCTGCAATAGTTCCCCTTGGTTCTGGGGCTGGAAGAGGATTGTTTTGTCTGACTAAACTGTGAGGAGAACTTGCTAACTCTGTGTGAAGTTCAGGGTTATGCAGTACAGAATCTGAGAAATAGTAAAGCTAAAACTTCAGGTATCAGTTCCTGCCAGCCTGGGCTAAAGGCAACACTGTCACTTGATGGCCTTGTCCTTTGGAGAATGTTGTGTCCCAGCTGAGCCCTGGAAGAGGGTCTGCAGCACAGAGTGGGGTCCTGATCCTTGGAACAGCCCCAGGGGTGCAGCAGCTGCTCCTGAGCACAGCGAGCTCCAGCTCAGCTGGACTCCCAGTCTTTAACATCTCAGATTTACAACTCTTAAAACCCCAAATTAAATCTTGACTCTGGACTTACATGAAGAACTTGGTTTTTTAATCTTCTCATGTGCTAAGAACCTTACACTATGAGGGATTTCTCTTATCTCTTGCTCAACCCCAGTAGAACAAGACGATAAACTTTCAATTTTCAGGGCTCTGGGTATTAGGGATGCTGAGAGTTTTTGCTCTCCATTTCCCCATCAGTAAACCTGGGACAGCCTCTGTGTTTGAGCAGGGGATGGCTGGGGTGGCACCTTGATTTTTCTACTGATATTTCCTGTTTAACCAAAAGTTTAATGTTATTAAAGGGGGTTTTGAATAGCTTGGAGAAATTGCAATGTTTAATGTAAATAAAGGGGTTTTTCAATAATATTGGGAAGAGAAAGTGACTGTTTTCTTGTAAGACTTTTTTTTCTTCCTTCAGCCATGGATATTTAACTTTTTTGCTGCACCTTTCCCTGTGTTTCCCTGCAGGAATTCTCCATCCCCCAGCTCTGTAGCCAGCAGTGACTCAGGAAACACAGATGAAATTCAGGACGATTTGGACAGAGAGACGGACGTGGAGCCCATGGTCAGCTGATAGCAAGTGGGAGCATTCCAGTCAAGGGGGAGATGGAGAGAGAAGAAAAATTCCAAACCAATTGCTGGGGGAAAGGTGAAAGACTCGAGAGCCCCTGCAGAGGGACTCTGAGGACTCATTCCTACACGCACCCCCTCCCAGCCAAGGATTGGTGCTGTACATTTCTATTGTTCTACAAACCATAAATGCAGAGTCCTGTAGGAAAACACGGTGTTTTAATTGTGCCTTTGCCCCAAGCTGAGCCACTTTGAGCTCCAGTGGAATATTAATAGCAGGTGTTTTTATAAAATATATTATTAAAAATAAAAAAAAACCACAACCAAAGCTGGTGGCAGCAGAGGATGGTGCTGCAGAGGCTCTGGGTACTTCAATAAGCTGCTGGTTTTATTGAGCTGCTGCACTGATTGGCAAAAGCAACATTGGCAAAAAGAGCAGCAAAACCAAGACAATTGTGGTGCAATTACAAATGTCTGGCACAAGAAAAAAAAAAAAAGAATTGCCTCCAAATTGAACTGCAAATGTTTAAAAACAACAGCGGGTTAGGAGACAGCTCGCAGGGTGAAGCAGTTCTACAAAATTCAGAGGGTTTTCTTCATCCCACCTTCTGGGGTGAGGGAGCCTTTGGGATGTGTCCAAGGTTTCTTCTGGACTCCAGGACCTGGAGGAGCAGGACTCAGCTCGGTGGCAAAGCAGGGGGGCACGGAGGGGTCACTGGGGGGGACTATCACTGAGTAACTACTATGCAAAAACAAAAAAAAAAGCTCGCCTTATTTATATGGAATGTTTGGTCCCTGCTGGGCTACAGTTATCCCTTGGGAAAAGGAAAGCTAAACCCACATTTGCACACTTAGATGTCTGTAGAGCTTCTTTTGAGGTGGAATGTTGTATCACAATGCCTTTGTTTCCAGTGGTTGGGTTAGGAGGGGAGTCAGCCCTGGTTTGTGTCTTTTTTCAGGGCTTTTTTTTTTTTTTTATTGTTTGCAGATTTTCCTTTGCAGACAGAGAGATAACTCCATTTTATGCTGCTTCCACGATGTGTAGGTGAAGCATCAGGATAAACTGACCTAGGTGTAGGCTGGAGACAGGACTTTGGGAGGGTTCTTGGGGAAAGCTGAGCACTGGGAAATGCTGTCATCCTCTTTAGGCTGCAGTAAACTCAATCCCAAAGTGCTGCTGCCCCAGAACTGGGGAGGAACAGCCACGTGCTTTCTCTGTGAGAAAGTGGCCAAGACCTTGGCTTTGCCCATCTTTCTGTATTTTTACCCAGGAGAAGCAGCATCAAAGTTGGACACACGGTGGTGGCTGAGGAAACTCCAGCCCCATCAAGCTGTTCATGGTTAGAATGGGAATTGTAGCACCTCAGCCAGGTAAAAACAGGGTATAAACCTCAGCCAATAACTTTATGTTTGTTTTTAAACCAAGATTGAGAGCGTAGTTGATGCTGCCCAAAGCCAGCTGTGGGGTTAAGCAGTGGTTGGAACTCAGAGTAAATTCCAAATGTGTTTGTTTTGCCTGCCAGGAATTGCTGTGCAGGAGCAGTGTTTGGACAGGGAAAATCCCAATTTCTGCAGCCTCTGTGTTAAAGAAAGGCAAAGTGGCCAATTCTGCGAGCTTCCTGAGTGCTGTGCCCAAAGCCTCTGGATCTCTGGCGCTGCACTGCAAGCAAGCAGCAGGTGCAGGTCCTGCTGCTCCATGCCATGGAGAGCACAGGTATCCCGGAAAATGGCTCATTCCTGGCTGGAACCCCTCAGCCTGGCAGGGCCTGGGGCATTCCTGGTGGAGCTGTGGGCACAGGAATGATTCCCCTGCTGTGCTGCTGCCTGGCTGTCAGCTCATCTCCTGCCTGGACACGGGGCGGCCTTGAGGCCACGTGGGCCAGAGGAGCTCCCTGGGTTTTCCAGGCTGGGAAGGAGGGACCAGGCTGATCCCTCAGCATCCACGGAGTGCAGAGCCACAGCTGATGGATTCTGTCCAGGGCAAGCACATTCCTGTGGTGGATCCAGGGATATTCCTGTGGTGGATCCAGGGATACTCCTGTGGTGGATCCAGGGATACTCCTGTGGTGGATCCAGGGGTACTCCTGTGGCGGATCCAGGGATATTCCTGTGGTGGATCCAAGGATATTCCTGTGGTGGATCCAAGGATATTCCTGTGGTGGATGCAGGGATATTCCTGTGGTGGATCCAGGGATATTCCTGTGGTGGATCCAAGGATATTCCTGTGGTGGATGCAGGGATATTCCTGTGGTGGATCCAGGGATATTCCTGTGGTGGATCCAGGGATATTCCTGTGGTGGATCCAAGGATATTCCTGTGGTGGATCCAGGGATATTCCTGTGGTGGATCCAGGGATATTCCTGTGGTGGATCCAGGGATATTCCTGTGGTGGATCCAGGGATGTTCCTGTGGTGGATCCAGGGATATTCCTGTGGTGTCCTTACTGGTGGCAATGCTCAGCGCAGAGTAGGTGACACCTCCTTGGCTGCTGGGGTGAGAGGGGCTTTCCAAAGCCTGGTCTGTCCTGTAAATAACTTTTCTCTGGAAGAGAAACCTCATTCCAAAGTGCTCATTCCTGCTATTTCTTAGGTGGCCAAAATGGTAAATGTGATGTTCAGTAGGGCTGCAAGCTGGTGGGTGGGTGGGGGGATTTGGGGTATTTTTTGGGCTGGGACTGCATGTTTGAAATCTGCAATTTGAAGGGTTTTGAAGGGTTTTGAACTTCAGCTGCTCCCGAGGAGCCTCTCCCGAGGCTGAGGAAGCGTCTGCCAAGTCTGGATGTCTGTGATGCTTCAGTGGCTGGGGCAGGCATTGCTCAGCACAGTGAATCAGCTCCTGGAGCCCGCCCCGGCTCCTTTCCTGGCTCCCTTCCTGCTGGGAATGCTCCTGGAGCTGCCCCTGGCTCTGCCCTCACCCAGGAATGCTCCCAGAGCTGCCCATGGCTCTTCTCAACCCAGGAACGCTCCCAGAGCTGCCCATGGCTCTGCCCTCACCCAGGAACGCTCCCGGAGCTGCCCCTGGCTCTGCCCTCACCCGGGAACGCTCCCAGAGCTGCCCCTGGCTCTGCCCTCACCCGGGAACGCTCCCAGCCCTGCCCCTGGCTCTGCCCGCACCCAGGAACGCTCCCGGAGCTGCCCCTGGCTCTGCCCTCACCCGGGAACGCTCCCGGAGCTGCCCCTGGCTCTGCCTCACCCGAGCTGCCCCTGGCTCTGCCCTCACCCGGGAATGCTCCCAGAGCTGCCCATGGCTCTGCCCTCACCCGGGAACGCTCCCAGCCCTGCCCCTGGCTCTGCCCTCACCCGGGAATGCTCCCAGAGCTGCCCATGGCTCCTTCCCCCCAGGAACGCTCCCAGCCCTGCCCCTGGCTCTGCCCTCACCCAGGAATGCTCCTGGAGCTGCCCATGGCTCTGCCCTCACCTGGGAACGCCCCTGCCCCTGGCTGTCCCCTCCCGGCCCTGCCCATGGCCCCCTCACCCCGAAATGCTCCTGGCCCCACAGCCCCAGCAGCTGTCAGGGTCGTGCTGCCATTCTGCTCTGGGTTTGTTATTTTTCTCTAAAACTGAGTGTCCCGGTAGGAAAAAGGCTGAGTGTTCCCAAAGGCAGGAGCTGTTGTGCTGAGGGCAGGGAATTCCCACAGCTGGAATTGGGGTGTGGGGTGGGCAGGATCACCCACAGAGGGAATTCCCTTGTCAGGAATTGGGGTGTGGGGTGGGCAGGAGCACCCACAGTGGGAATTCCCAAGCAGGAATTGGGGTGTGGGGTGGGCAGGAGCACCCACAGTGGGAATTCCCATATCAGGAATTGGGGTGCAGGGTGGACAGGAGCCCCTGCAGTAGGTTCTGAGGGAATTCCCATATCAGGAATTGGGGTGTGAGGTGGGCAGGAGCCCCCACAGAGGGAATTCCCAGATCAGGAATTGGGGTGTGGGGTGGGCAGGAGCACCCACAGTGGGTGCTGAGGGAATTCCCAAGGGAATTCTGCAGTAGGTTCTGAGGGAATTCCCATATCAGGAATTGGGGTGTGGGGTGGGCAGGAGCACCCACAGTGGGTTCTGAGGGAATTCCCATATCAGGAATTGGGGTGTGGGGTGTGCAGGAGCCCCTGCAGTAGGTTCTGAGGGAATTCCCATATCAGGAATTGGGGTGCAGAGTGGACAGGAGCCCCTGCAGTAGGTTCTGAGGGAATTCCCATATCAGGCATTGGGGTGCAGGGTGTGCAGGAGCCCCACAGAGGGTGCTGAGGGATGTGGGTGTAGCAGAGGGTGCAGAGCTCACGTGCACGGTGGTACGTGTAGGACAGCAGAGGTTCCCATGGGTGTTGGTGTCTTTCTGTAACCACATTTAATGCATTTCTAAAGCAGAAAAGGTGTTTCCATCCTCGGGGTCGGGGTTTGTTTTCATTCAGGCCGGGCCAGCCTTCGGGGGCAGCTGGGGTTGGTCCTTGGGGGTTTCTGGGAGGTCGCTGGTTCCAAGTCCAGCCGTGCTGCTGCTCCTGCTCCGTGTGTGTGGCACCAGATCAAAGCTTGTCAGAGAAAAAAAAAAAAAAAAAAAAAAAAAAGGAATTTAATTGTAAAAATGCTGGAAATGATTTTGATGACCTCTTTCTTTTTTCCTTTGTAAAGCTGTAAATACTTTATTTTTGTTTTCTATTCTTAATGCGGTGTCATATTGACACTTTTTTAGATTTACAGTCAGAAAATCCTCCTCATTGTTTCTCATTTTTTAAAAGGGGATTTCAAGGAAGCAAATTTTTTTGCTCGCTGGCAGTGTAATAATAATAGATCAAATTCCTAAACTGGGTTTGTACAAAAATGTTTTCAGTAAACAAATGGCAGTTTGTGGATGCATGTTGTTCAAAAATGTCCAAAGAATAATGTGGTACAAATGTTTTAAAGAATAATGTGGTACAAACATGTTTTTCAAAGACTTAGTGATGATCATCTTAGTTCACACAAGGAAAAAAGCAAAATTCTTTAAAAAAAAAAAAAAAATTTGGGGGGGAATGTAATGAAACTCATCTAAGCTAAATGTGTAATCTATTTATAAAAAACACAGTATATATTCTATTTTTATCAGAGGTTTTTAAAGTGCAAACAGATTTCTGTTGGCAGATGCAATTGTTCCCTTGTAAAGTCTCCTCTGCTCTGATGGGACCCCCAAATTCTCTGATGGTTCCAGGAGTCGAGGTGGGAACAACCAGTGCAGGTTTGGCTGTGGAGCACTCACAGGTGGCTTCCTGCAGGGGAGGCTGCAGCTCCAGCATCTCTTCTGCCTCTGCAGAATTGTTGCTGTGATTTTATTCCCTTCCCTGCAATTGTATTCCCTTCCCCTGACTGGGAGGATGCTCCCAGAAAGGGTCGGGACCTCCTGGATCCTGGGAGCGTGGCAGGACAGGGGTTAAACTCTGCCTGGATAATAAAAAATTAAATACAAATTAAATTTGTTACCTGATGAAATTGGGATTAACTCGACGAAACAAAACAACAGATGAGAATCGTGCCTGAATACGCATCCAGAGCTGCTTCTAAAGTGAGATTATATTAATTTTCCTTTCCGTGATCATTCCTGCCAGCAAAAACACGAGCTGGCTGTGGGTGCTCCCAGAGCTGTTCCCGGTGTTTCCCTTGGCTCTGGGAACACGGGAAGGATGTTTGTGTTGGAAGAGCTGCGGAGCTGGGAGCTTTCACGTCCGAGTGCTTCATTTTAGAGCTGAGTGTTTAAGGAGTGATTTATCCTGGCTGAATTAAGACATCCCAGCGAGGATTTCCCACCCTTGGCTTCAGGACTTTTGGGGTTTTTGTCCTTCTGCAGGGGAGCACACAGCCCTTAGGGCCCTTTGCCTCTGGGGCTGCCACCCAAACGCTGGATTTTAGGGGTTTTAGTGAGATCTGATTTGTGTCCCTGTGAGTTTTAACCGAGAAACAGAATTACCAAGGAGGCAGCAAGGCACTGAGGAAACACCTGAGCCTTCCCTTCTGTTTTTGTGTCAGTTCGGTGTCCTCAGACCCTTCTGCGTTTGCAGGAGCCTTTCAAAGCTTCTCTTTTGAAGGAGCAACAAATCGCGTTTAAATGTGGGTATCTGATGGCAGAAATCAATTTGCAGATTGCAGAAATCAGCATTCCCCCTAATCTGAGGCACTCCAACAGTGAAGCACTCGGTGAGGGGGTGCTGGTGGGTCTGGCCAGCTCCATTTTTTGGGAAATGGTGATGTTAAAGCCTAAAACAACGCCTGGGGTGGCTTCAAACCGGTGCCATCTCTGTGCCACCTGCACAGCCCAGAGCACCACGGTGCCACCAACCCGGTGGAGCTGCCCAGACTGCCACCCCAAAACCCCAAATTTCTGTTTACTGGAGAGGGTTTGAGGGCGGTCCAACCTCACTGAAACACGCTCCTTTGTGTTTTTCACCAAAAAACTCACAAGCCAGTCCCTAAAACACCTTCCTGTGGTTAAAGTAAATGTAGCGACCTTCTGCCAAAAAAAGATTATTTATTATTTATCGTGTTCGAGCGGGAGGTATTGATGCCTCTTCCCTCCTGCTGTGTCACTTCTTGTCGGTTCCTCCTTAGGTCACCTGAGAGTTTCTTTTATCCCCGTGACAATGAACTACTGATGGTGTGGGAACGCCCCTGGGTACCGTCCCCGTGTAAATACCGTGCTTTATATTCTGTATATTAGCTCCTTTTAACAGAAGAGACTGGACTGATGATGCTGATGGATGGCCCCAGGTGGGGAAAGGCCGGAGATAACCCAGCTCCCGGCTCTGGGGCTGCAATGGGACACCACCAGTGGATCTGGGACCACGAAACGCTTCGAGAATCCAATCCAGGCAGGAGGAGCCCTGAGAACATCCTCAGCCAGAGCCAGAACCACCCAATCTCCTCTGAGCTCGGCGGATTTGCTCCATTTTCCTTTTTTTAGTGCCAAAACCGACCCCACCGTCCCCTCCCAGGTGTGCTGGTGTCCATCCCATCCCACCCCTCCGTCCCGCCGGGGCCGGGGCTCAGCCCCGGTGCCGGAGCCCAGGGCCGGGAGCTGCCCACGGAACAGGTCCCGGTCGGTCTCTGGTGACGATGAAAACCACGAAAATCTAGAAAATAAACACCAAACTCCCGGTTGAACGGCTCCGCGTGTTCATTCTTGGCGTGGAGAACGCCTCCCCAGCGGAAGGATTGGGGTGTGGGGAGGGAGGGAGCATCCTCGTGTCTGACAACGCGCCCAGCCCAGGTGATTTGGGATCATAAAATAGCCCCAACTGCCCTCAAAATTAGGGTCCTTCAGCAGCAGCTCTCGAAACACGACTCGGCTTGGAAATTAAAGTACCCCCTGCACACCTCAGGCTCCTCCTGGCCCTGTGCCCCAGCCAGGCCCCTCCTTTGGGTTAAAATCACCCATTTTTCGGTAATTCTCAGTTCCCAACGGGATTCTCAGTTGCTTTTCTTTTTCTCCCCGCCCAGGTTCTCTCGGGCGGCTCGGACCCGCGGCGCTCCGGGCGCAGTCCCAGCCGCTGCCTGTCCTCGGGCCGCTTTTGTTGTTGTTTTTCCCGAATTTCCCTTTTTTAAAGGAGTTTTGGCTCCTTCGCGCGCCCCGCCCCCTCCCACGTGCCGCGCGCGCCACCGCCCCCCGCTCCGGCCGCAACCATCCCCGCGCGGGGGGGGGAGACGCGCCGCTGGGGACACCCCACGGGCACCTCACGGGCGGGGGGGGGAACAGGGCCAGCACCCTCACACACAGCGAGCTGCGGGCGCGGGACTGCCCCTCCAGACCACCGCCCCCGAGGGTTTATTAATTTATTAATAAATTGATGGTTGCGTCTGCTCCCCGCCCCCCCTCCCCCCGCGCGGTGGGTGGTGGCGGCCGCGGGCCGGGAGCGCGGCGGGGCCGGGATGTGGCGGCGGCTGCGGGCGCTGAGGGGCTGTGGGTGAGTGAGGGCTCCTGCCTTCCTTCCCTTCCCTTCCCTTCCCTTCCCTTCCCTTCCCTGGCCCCCTTCCCGCACCGTCCCCACGCGTGGGGCGGGCTCGGGCTCCCCTCGATCGGCGCTGCCGCTCCTGCCATCCCCGGGCACTCTCCCGCTGCCAGCTGCAGGCACTGCCAGCCCTCAGTTCCCCTTGTTTCCCCCTCCTTCTTTCTTTTTCTTCCCTTGTTTCCCTCGTTTTTCGCCTTTGTTTTCTCCTTTCCCACCCGCTTTCCACAGTTTACCCCTTGTTTTCCCTTT